>JAEOAD010002517.1:1777500-4177500 GCA_036365145.1 Orientallactaga sibirica
TGGTTAAAAATTTTTGCTTGCAAAGTTTGCCTGCCTGGGCTCAAATTCCTCAGTAACCATGTAAAGCCAGATGCAAAAGGGGTACATGAATCTGGAGTTTGTTTGCCACAGCAAGAGGCCTTGGTGTGCTTGTACTCTCTCTGTCTCTCACTGAAGACCTTTCTGGATAGCAGTGAGAGCAGTACTCATATTTATTGCCATTTCCTCTGTCTCCTGGGACCAGGCAGATGTGCAACAAGTGACCTGTCACATGTTAGGCAGCTGGCTATATTGAAGGCACTCAAAACTTTTGAAGCAGAAATCCAAAGGTTGTGGTGAGCTCAAAACCCCTGTCAATGCTGAGAGAACACTGTGGAACGGAAGAGGAGGCAGAAAGATTGTAAGACCAACAGGATGGGAAAGATTATCTGGAGTCCTGACAGAGACTCACTGATTCATTCCTAACCCCAAGATAAATACCAATAACCCCACTGAGGAGGGCTCTCAGTGCAATGGGGACAGGGAAGAGGGAATATAAGAAGAGAATACAAGGGAAATGGAACCAACACAGGATATGTTCATACAGTAAAGTTTTTAATTAAAAAAAAGACCTTTCTATATATATCAGATACCTACCTCAGTTACTTCTGAACCCACTAGGCTGCAAACAAAACCATTAAGTACACATGCTGAGGATTAATTAAAAACCCCGCTGGGTTATATGTTAAGGTTTAATTTATATTTGAAATGGAAAAGTTGGTAATTTTCATCTTTACTGTAGTCCCTCTATAACTACATAACATCTTTTCTAGCTTTTGCTACTTTTAATGCAAAAACTGTGCCAACAAAGTAAAGCATATTTTTATGTAATTTGTATGTAATTTGGACTGGATAATCATATTTATGGAGCTGACTGAATAGCTTAAAACATATACCTTATTTTATAAAATATCTTACCTTGTACCATAGTCATTTTTTGCTGACAATCTAAATTTATAAGCCATTGCTGGTGACAGTTTAGTAATTTTAAATTGCTTCTGTGAGCCCAGGTAACACTGACAAAATTCTCCATTTCCTTTACCCTAAAAGAAATGGTTATTATACATCCATATACATTACTGCAAAAAGGGATTAATCCACATCTATTTTTCTTGACAGTAGTATACATTTGAAGTAATTTTTGCCACATGTAAGTCATGGGTCTTAAGAGAAGGCTGTTACTGAACATCATCTATGATATAGTTCAATAAATGTAGAATTCAAAATCCAGAAAGCAGCTATACAAAAGGTTACTTGAATAGCTTCTGGAATTAAGTATAGTATTTTAGTTATTGCTAAATCTCTGGCTATAATACAATATGTATTTTATAATCTCTACAGAGGATGGATAGTACTATAATAGGAAGACCTTTGAAATAGATAACTGGCAGTTTTCCTTCAACCCATGAAAAGTTTTATGCAAACAACTATAAGAAAATCTATCCCCAAACCTCCACCAAGATACTGTTAAGTATCTTTAAAATATCTGGAGCAGCCACCACTTACACTTAATACTGAAAGAATTCTAGCAGAGAGAACAGGCCAATAAAAGATAGTAAGAAAGGAGAGAGAGAAGCCAGGCCAGCTAAGAACTGGAATTTTAGAAATTGTAGGCGTGAAATAAAGTGGACAAGTTCCTCAATCTCCATCTCATTTTCTTTATAGTGATGGAAGAGGGCACATAGGGTACTTCTTCAAAGAAAAATTGTACCTGGCTGTTCTATTAATGCCTACTGAATGATTTACATACAAAAATCACACCATCTCCTAATAATGACTCTGCATGGCTGTGATCTTAGTTTCAGTTTACATTAATTATACCTTCTTAAATATTAAATAATGGTATAAGTATTATCAAATAATGAATTACCTTTTCATTTTTAGTTTGCTTTGAGTTTCACCTGGGATGGGTGCTAAATTTTATTAAATACCTCCCATCATTTATGATGATATTTTTTTTCTATATTAATGTGATATGCTAACAAAAATATTATTCTGAATTCTCTTAGAACTTTTAGAGTACAACCTTTCTGGTCATGCTTTATTATTTTAATATGCTGCCAAGTTTCCAAATTATCAGTAGAATTTCTTCTACTCTCTGGCTTCTTTTCTTAGCTTTGTGTAAGCAGCAAGGCAAGAAAGAACAAGATAGCTGACAGCAAAACAATGTGTTAAACTACACAGTCCAGTCCACTTGCTGGGACTAACCAATGGTGTCCAGGGCTAATCCCTAGACTCTCTTAGTGCTACCTTAACTGTAACAAGACTGAACAATGTAGCTAGATTAAGGATCTTCAGATAGAAGATTATTCTTTATCTAGATGAACCTTAAATGCAATCACACAAATAGGCATCTAAGAGGGAAGCAGGAGATTGGAAGACAGAAGAGTGAAGACATGCTATAACAATGGAAATGGGGCTTACAAGAGCTGGTCAAAACAAGAAAACAGAGTCCACTCTAGAGCCTCTGTAGTATGGCCACATTGAAATATTGATTTTGGCCTAGTGAAAACGATTTCAGATTTCTGGCTTTGAGAACTGTGGGAGAATAAGTATATTGTTTTAAGTCACCAGGCTTATCATAATGTGTTATAGCAGCCACAGGAAATGACTAACCTTGCCATTAAGGCTGATATTTTTTCATTAAGCTAATTATAAAAATATTATTTATTAATTTTTTTTTTCCTTTTTGGTGTGGGGGATTGAATCCTAAGCCTTGTGCTTACTAGACAAGTTAAATTCTACCATTGAGCTCTATCCTAATCCCAGTTTTTTGATGGTGGTTTACTTGAAAACAAACAATTCTTCCCCCTATAAAACATAGAGAGGGTAAGTCAATTTTTTTTTTTGGGGGGGTTTCAAGGTAGGGTCTTATTCTAGCCCAACCTGAGCTGGAATTCACTCTGTATTCTCAGGGTGGTCTCAAACTCGTGGTGATCCTCCCACCTCTGCCTCCCGGGTGCTGGGATTAAAGGCATTCGCCATCATGCCTGGCACAATAATATTTTCTAAGACCACTGAGAATTCACTTATACATTCTATAAAAAATCACGATTAAAGAAAAATATAGTTAAAACAGATAAAAGCATCATTCTGTTTGAAAACACATACATTATTTTAACCATTAAAAAGATTCAATTGACTTACCTCATCCCATTCTAAAATAAAGCTTTGGATTTTAGAACCATTGTCACTAGGTGCCTGAAACATCCATAAAAAAACAAAAACAAAAACAAAAATAATAGAAATTAGTAGTCATGAATAATATTGTGATGTTAAGGCATCTATTTTTGTTGCACATATTCTCTGTGACTTAAATCTTAAAAAAAAAAGTCCATAGAAAAACAAAGCAAGAAGCCAAAGTTTGCTGAATACCAAGTAATCTCGTTTAGCAAGAATTATTTTAATTTTCAAAATAATTAAAACAATGTTGACTGTAAGGTTTTATCAGCTTTAAATTTGCATCTTTTAAAAAATATTTACCTTAGAATGTATATTGAATATTTTGTGATGAACTAGGGTTTTGAAAGGCAATCTAGGAAAGCACAATGTCTGGATCTCTTCTTCTAGAATCAATGTGCCCACTACCTGAGACTAATGACTCAGTAACTTTTTCACCTTTAGAGAAAATCTCCCTTAGTATTTCACTATAGTATTTAAACACTCTTGAAATGAAGGATTTCAGTCTCATTTTAAATACTTTTCTTCCTATAATTTCAACCAATTTCTCTTAGAATAAATGATAACTAATGTTCTTACAATTACATCATCTATCTGAAGACAAATGAGACTTGCAACAATTTAACTCTTTTGTTGTTATTTTTTAAGGTAGGGCCTTGCTCTAGCCCATGCTGACCTGGAATTCATTACGTAGCCTCAGGCTAGCCTTGGACTCATACATAGCAATCCTCCTATCTTGGCATCCCAAGTGCTGGGATTAAAGGAGGGCACCATCATGCCCAGCCTTTAATTTAACTTTTGAAATAGTTTTGTACAGAGCTTCTATAATTTTCTGTATTATACCCAGTTGTTATATATTAATAATTATGTAAGTATTAAGTAAATATAATTAAATATTTTAAATATAGTCCTGTAACTTTTTAGGACACAGAAGTTTAGGTTATTGGTTGAGTATTATTACCACTTATCTTGCATTAAAAAATGTAAAAATAGAGCTGGGCATGGTGGTGCACGCCTTTAATCCCAGCACTTGGGATGCAGAGGTAGTAGGATCGCCGTGAGTTCAAGGCCACCCTGACACTACATAGTGAATTCCAGGTCAGCCTGAGCTAGAGTGAGACCCTACCTCGGAAAACCAAAAAAAAAAAGTAAAAATAGTGTTCATTAGAGTAGTAGCCACTTAACTGCCCTGGTAATGGTAGTTCAAAGTAAATACAATGAAAAGGGACAAAGAAAATATTCTTGGGAAACTTTAATCTTCTCTAACAGAGGAAGAGACTCCAAAGACAGAGACTATAATTTCTCAGCAGGAAGACAGAGCACATGAATATGTTTCCCAAGAAAGAAGGATTCCAGACTGCTTTAGTCTAGCTGGCAAAGTCTCCTTATTTACTTTATTTGTTTTTACACGATAAAGCCATTAAATTACCTACTTTTAACAATTTTCCAGTTTTTATTTAAGTTGGAGGGGAAACTATTAGGTGTAAAGTGTTTTAGCTTGCCTCATATAATCATCACATCAACTCTATGACTTAAATGCTACAAAAGAGGAAACAAAGGCCTTCAAAGAACCCAAGCAAACTGTCCCTAATCAATATATTTATGAAGAATGATGGGGCTGGGTCTCATGGTGCAGGCCTATAATCTCAGCTACTTGAGAGGCTGAGGCAGCAGGAAAACAAGCTCAAGGACTGCTTGAGAAACTTAGTGAAACCCTGCCAAAAAAAAGGGGGAAAGGGAAATATAGGTTATTTGTAGCGTTTTTGCCACAACTTCCCAATACAGAAAAGAAAGAAGATCTGAATACTGAATTTTGATCTATTTAACCCCAAGCTACTATTCCTAACAAACAGATTCTATGATCCATAGATATTCCTGACAATAAAGGACCAACTTCAGCTTTTTCCAATCACAATTACACTGGTAATCTCAATATTATTGGATAAAACACTACTATCAACTGCTGCCCAAACAATGTTCTTAAGCCATGTTAACTACTACTGAAGTGCTTTTAGATTGTGAAGCAACAGATTCAAAAGGTTGGATATTCAAGTCACTAAAACTCTAAGCTAGGGACTAAGATTGTTAAGTTTCAGAATACAGAACAGAAACTACCTACTGAATCTTATTAATAAATCTGAGTTATATATAATATTGTCTCCAATAACAATAACAATGATAATTTTTCTTCTACCACCCTGAAACTACTGCTTACACAGCCATTTCTAGAAGTGCCCAGGACTGGGCAACCTGTGTAGGCAACTTGAACACATATCACTGTCTACATCTTGTATGGGCTGTTAGAATGTTTTTTGTTCACTATAGAAATTGAAGAGCACTGACCTACAGAAATCCCAATCTATATGACGGGACCTGACTTGCTTTCCTGAATCCACCAACAAACTGGAGAGCTAAATCAGATTCATCAGTAAAATGCTACAGGCAATGTAATAAGGAATAAAATTAGTCAAGCTTTCTATAACAGGTGCAAATGTGTATATATGTATAATATGCATATATGAATATATGCACATATATACACACATATATGTGAATACACTGATACTTGATTGATGTGTATTAATAGCATTTTTTTGGAGAGAGACAGAGAGAGACAGAGAGGAAGACAGATAGAGATGGGTGCGCCAGCAGTCTCTCAGCTGCTATGAACAAAATCCAGATGTGTGCACCCCCTTGTGGTCAAGTGCGGCATTGCGCCCTTGTGTCACTTTGCATCTGGCTAAACGTGGGACCTGGAGATTGGAAACGCTGGAGATTGGAACCAGCGTTCTTAGGCTTAGCAGGCAGGCGCCTTAACCACTAAGCCATCTCTCCAGACCAATAGCATTTTTTAATTACACAAAATCTTAAATATCCCTAGAATGAGGGGCTAATAGGCTAGATAGCAAGTTTGGGATAAGTACAAAGCTCAATTTTTCAAAGTTTTGAGAGGGACTAGTCTGATAGTTGTGATTCAGGCAGCTAGCTAGGAGAGGCTCTCAAGGAAAGAACCTTACATCATACCCTTGATAGGCCTACCTCAGCTTGCCTTCCCTCCCCCGCTCAGTTGCAGGACTCAGCATCTGCTCATCTCACCAACTAGATCTCTCTTTGGAGCGTGCACCCCATCCAGGTGTGGGTGAACCCCTTCTCTGAGCCCAGGCCAATGGGCTTTGAAACTTGACACAGGTGTGCCAGCTTCTTCCAGATCCGTACTCAAAATCTCTTACCAGGGCTCAGGGAAAGGGGATTTTCCTTTTTGGCTGTTTGGCTGCTCACAGCTTCCCAGTCTGACAAGCTGCCAGAGTGGGACAGGTTATTTCTTTGCTATTATTTTTATGGCCTCTTTTTTTTTTTGAAAGTGACATGCCCTTTTAGAAAAAGAAAAAATCCTTTTCACATTTTTGTTTCCAAGGCCCATGCTTGTTTTCTCACATGAGCTTATGGACCACGTAGGCATATCCACTTTCCCTTTCTCAGTTCTCAACCCTTCCTCTCCCTCATATCCCTGATATGTGTGTGTGTGTGTGTGTGTGTGTGTGTATGTATGTATGTATGTGTGTGTATATATATATATATATATATATATATATATATATATATATATATATATATATATAAAATTTTGAAGTAGGGTCTTGCTCTAGCCCAGGCTGGCCTATGTAAACTCAAGGTGGCCTTGAACTCACAGCAATCCTTCTACCTTTGCTTCCTGAGTGCTGGGATTAAAGGCATGTGCCACCACACCCAGCTAATCTCTGATATTTTTGAATAAAGTGTAACATTTTATGAATTATTCTTCTCATTCTGGTTTGTCTCAATTCTTTGGGTTAAAAAAAAAAAAGACATGAACTCAGGGCTTGGAGTTCAAGGAGTTCTCCAAGCCCCATTACAGTCAGAAGAAAAGGAGTTTTGCTCTTGAAGTATACGTTATGATTAGTCAAGATGAGTAGTTATATCTCACAGCAAATCAATATTTGCTAACAGGGATAGTATTTCCTTCTAGAGTATGTTTTGAAATTTGACTTGATCATAAATGATGACAGGGAAGAAAGGAGCTGATAGTTACTAGGTGGAGAGAAGTGTGCTCTGTCCTGTAGAGTTTATTAGCCAGTTAGTACAGTATGAAACTGTTCCTTTACCTAGGAACACATCCTACTAGATGCCCATATAGGTGAAATATGTGTTCTTCATTATCACAGCTTTGAGGCTAAACTTATTTTATAAAAGTTTTTCCTTTTTCACTCCTCCTCTTAGGGGTTTAATCAGACATTGTACTTTCCCAAAATGTAACTACTATGCACTTTGGGATATTTAATCCTGTTCAGAAATTTACCAAGACCTATACAACTTCAGAAAACCATGTCATCTATGCTAATGCTCTCCATGGTATATGAATGACAAATTCCATGTATCATATCTGTCTCATATGTACCATATGTACCAGGGGCCAAATATACATATGATGACATTCCCTCAAAAAAAGCTACATGTATTTTAAAGATTGTACAAGGCTCATTACCTGATTATAACTTAGTACTTACTATGGAGAGTTAGAATGGTACAGTCCCAAGTCAAAATTATCTTAGTCAAAATTATCTTAGCTATGTTTAGTTCCCTTAATAACCATTCACTGCTCATATCTGCATCTGACCTTTTGATGGTTTCTTTTGATTCAAGTAAAACCTTTGGAATGTATTGTTAGCAGACCATTAAGTACTACAAACCCAAGAGCTAAGAATGTCATCAGATAGCATCTAGAACCTATAGTACAGACTTTCCTACTTTGTTGTAATGTACTGGCTGTTCCCATCACTGTATTTATAAATGCCTTGACTTAGAACTTTCATTTATTCTGTAGCTATAAAAATATCATGTAATCACTTCCACGGTGGAACATGTTATTCAGGCATTCTGAATTTGTGCTCCTGGTCATACTTTGCCCAGAAAAACTTTTTCTTGCATGTGTTATATGTTAGAATACACATTATTTTATTAAAAACAACATTTCTCTTTTAAGCATTATGTTGATATTTTAGGGTAAAATCTTGGATACAAAGGTGTCATTATAAAATATAAACTACTAGATTGAAAATTATTGTTACAAATCTCAGTGTCATCACCTGTATAATATAATGATTAGGAATCAGAAATCAATCTTTTTTTTTTGCTATAAATCAATGAGAGTTATCTGAAAGTACAAGAAACAAATGCCAACTTCACACATGTAATGACAAGAACAAGTTACTTAGCTTAAGCTTGCTGGTCTTCAAAAACAAGTGACATTTAATACTATTAGGAAATGGAGAAAGAGAGAAAAAAAGAAATGTCTAGTTACCAATACTCTACAGAATCTGCTTACCTTCCATTGCAGAGTAAGTGAGTTTTTGGTCCGATTGGCTATTCTTGGTGAATTAGGTATGTCAGGTTCACAGCTCAAAGTAGTAAAGCTTTCAGCTTCTGAAGGAGTTCCCTTGATAGAATTGGACTCTGCCTGTACTCTGTGATGATTAGGTGATACAAGAGTTTTACCCTCTGGAATCATTCTATCCTACCTTAAACAGCATCAGCTTTAAGTATTTATATTAAAAGGTATCTTCTAAATACTATCAAATTATGAGTATTAGAAAAGTAGCTTTTAGAAACAGTATAAATTAGTGATCTTTTTTTTGCAAGGTAGGGTCTTGCGTTAGCCCAGGCTGACCTGGAATTCACTCTCAGGGTGGCCTCCAATTCACAGTGATCCTCCTACTTCTGTTGCCTGAGTGCTGGGATTAAAGGTGTGTGCCACCATGCCCAGCAGTGATATTTTAAAATTTTTTATTGCAATCCGAAATAGGAATCACACTTCAAATTGTGATATAACTATGCCTCTGTATATAGTATTTACAAACAAATGCAACAAATTTAATACAACAATATTCTGAATACTTTCTATTTTATTGATATAAAATGCTGAATAAAACCCACAAAATTAAATTTACTATTCAATAATGGTTATAATTCATAACTACAGGAAATTTCCTTGAAATGTTAATGTTAAGAGGAATACACTAACAATGAATGAAAAGAACATAAATGTTCTTTTCCAAAGCTGAGTGATTTAAGTACTGAGCCCCTGCTGGGGAAGCCATAAAGTAAATTTTGATCAAATACACTGGAAACAACTATAAACATTTAAACTTGAGTTAAATATTTTGGGTTATTTTGAGATACCATGATAATTGTGCCAATAGGAAAATAGAATTCCATTTTTAGTCCAAAATACAGTTTAGATCTTTAAAGAAAATCATTAAACAAAACCCCAAATCAAAGCCTAGCTTATGCTGTAGCATATGAAAGCAACACATAAAAGATGTTTCTTACTTTGCATGGTAATCTGTGGCTGGTTTGAGATCATTTAAAATGACACTTGTTTCTTCTCCTCTGGGGGGGGGAAAATTAGTATTTCAATGTATGATAAACCATTTAGAAAAGCTATATGAAGCATTACATATTCTATAGTTTGTGATAACTCATGAAATTATACTGCTTCTTTACCAACTACAATCACAATGAAGATTCTGCTAGAATTTGTGCCATTGGAAAGTGTGTCAAACTTTAACCATGTACCCTCATACTACTTTAAAACAAAAAGGTATGGCCAGTGAGATGGCTCAGTGGTTAAAGGCCTTTGCTTGTAAAGCCTGATGACTAGGCTTCAATTCCTCAGTACTCATGTAAAGGCAGATGCACAAAGTGGCACATGCATCTGGAGTTCATCTGCAGTGGCAAGGGGCTCTGGCACACCCATACTTACTGTTTGTCCACTTTTGTTTCTCTCAAAAAATAAAACATGATTTAAAAAAAGGTATGTTAGACAAATCATGTATGAGAACTAGATATCTTTTCTTGGTGGGGGTGATTAGATTAGGAAATAAATAATTACTGAAGAAATTATATAAAAATTATTTTAAAAATTCATTTTGCAAGTCAAATACTGAATAATATATCCTATTGAAAAGAAAACTGAAAGTTTTTAATTGATTTGGTCATAATTTCATTTTATTTGAAAATAACATGAAATTTCATTTACAATTCTGCAGTTAAAGTGAATGAGAAGGAAAAAGTGGATCATAATTTATTCTGCAGTAGACTCATGGTAGACAACTACTCTATCACTAGGGTACATTTCCCAGTCCCATGAATTATAATTGAAGTATTTCCTATGTCCATGTATCTTTAGGTATAACAGAATCCATCTTACAATAACCATACAACTATTATTTGGGTATGCAGCCATAAACCAGCCTGTCCTAGTGTGCTCCCTTTCTTCCTCCATCATCTTTTAATAACGGTTTCCCAATTCTATTTCTTTCAACCAAGTCTCTTGTGTTTCCACTTGCCCATTGCATGCCAAGTACTCATCAATGAAAGTATATGTTCATAAACTCAGTAATTACTGTGGGATCTTCAAAGACTGACTTGATATAGGATACAAAGGTGACTGACATCACTCTTGTTCTCAGTAATTGCTGTGGGATCACCAACAACTAACTGGTGTAGGACACAGAAGGTGACTAATGTCCCTCTTGTGCTCCCCAGTCAGGCAGCAAAAAGAAATACATCTCTGTCAGCAAGCAGGAATACCTAACTAGAAATAGTCATTAGCAAAAAATGAAATCTCCATGTTGAGGGGTCGTCATTCTGTTTAATCACACAGATAGGTTTCGTCTAAGAAAATTGAATGAATAAATACCAGTCTCATTAGAGGTGAGCATTTTTATAACCTTATACAATGACATGTGAGTCACTGAGACCAGTTTCACTTTCCTTTTTCTCAGTAGCTATTATTTGAAAAAAGATACTAAACAGTTTGATGTAGTCTGTATTCTGTGTTATGATCATTAAAACAACTAACCACCTCTTTTACAATCATCTTTGTGTTGGTTAAACTATAATAACTGGCTTTATCCTTTATGCATGAATGCAGAAAATGATTTTAAAATTGTTATTATAAATGCCATAGTTTTAGCCACTGGTAGTTTCCAAGGTTTCCTGGTATGTAATATACTTTAGAACAAAGGAATGAGAACAACAATAGATTTTTAAAATGATTAACATACCAAATGAGGAAGTTCATTTTATAGAAGAAAAGGAGTTTGTACATATATGAATTAAATTTAGGACTTCAGAGGAATAAGACACTTAATGAATAAATTCACAATAAAAATTTCTTCATTCCTTGGCTCTGGGTTTCATATTACAATTATATAAAATGTAACATTTACTAGGGAACGTACTGAAGAAACAAATGTGAATATGGCCAGTTAGAGAATATGATAGAAATGTGTACCAACTGGCATTTGAATCATTTGCATTGAAAATCAACTTGGAGATCAAAAATGTAAGCATAAACTGGGAAAAACAGAATACAATTAGCACTATAACTGGAAAGAGCAAAGCCTAACAAATACTTACATATAAACACTTTTGTATTTCCCATCTTTTCCAGTACTTGAGACCAGAATTTCATAAATGCAGAGCTCTGGTACAGTAGTCTCTTCTGTTTTGCTATTAATGATACTAGAAGGCGGTGACCAGGTAAGTACCACTGTCCTTGCCTGGATATCCGAAGCCTACAAAAGTAAAAACAAAATACAAAGATTTAAAAGGTCTTTGAAACAAATACAATGTGCACAATGAGCAGTTAAATATCCAGTGGGGTTACAATGAGATGCAAAATGACATAAATAATATCTGTATTATAAGTATACATAAAATGTCAAACAGTTTCATATGTAGATGAGAAGTACTTTGTTATAAAAGCAAGAGTATATAGGTTTAACAAAAATCTAAAGACCAATTTGTGCTATTCAAAACTACTGATATGGGCTGGAGAGAAGGCTTAGTGGTTAAGGCACTTGCCTGCAAAGCCAAAGGATCCTGGTTCGATTCTCCAGGACCCACGTTAGCCAGATGCACAAGGGGGCGCATGCATCTGGAGTTCGTTTGCAGTGGTTGGAAGCCCTGGTGTGCCCATTCTCTCTCTCTCCCTCTTTCTCTCTCTCAAATAAATAAATAAAAAATAAAAATAAAATTAAAAAAACTATTGATATAAATACTTAACACTGTGAAAATTTTAAAAATGTACTTTTAACATCTTTGAAAAAGTTTACTTCTCAATGAACAAAACCAAACAAAAAAATCAACAGAAAAATGAGCAAAGGGAACACAAACAGGCCAAGGAAACATGAACATGAATGGGCCGCACACAAAACGACATTTAAGTGCATCCACTATTAAACAATCATTAAGACAAAATACCACTTCTATATACTACTTGGAAGATTCAAAAGCTAATCAGGATATTGACATCCTGGAGAAATGGGTATAATAAACAGCGCAAGATATGCTGTTTATCATCCCTTGGCCAGGGTAATTTGGGAAACAATATGAAATTTTAAACTTGTTTACTTTTATTTTTGAGACAAGGTCTTATTAGTGCAGCCTATGCTAAACTAGAACTTGAGATCCTCTTGCTGCAGCTTCCTGATTATAGGTACGTATTACTATGCTAGGCTATATTTACTTTTTGATTCAAGCAATTCATTTCCAGGATTTTTCTCCCTCAATATCCTACAAATTGCAAAAGTATGTAATTACACAAATCTCAGAATATTCATTGCAGTATTAATGACAAAATACTAGAAATCTAGTCACTGACTTTTAAAATGATGATATAGCCTCTTAACACATTCTTATTCAGGTATGTGGTAATTTGAATAGGTGGTCCCCAATATGTTCAGTGTTTTATTAGTTTGTAGTTTGGATCTGCAGCCACTTGGCTAGAGGAGGTGTCACTGGGCAGATCTTAAGGTGTGGTGCTAGGTTTGAAATTCTAATCTAAAGATATAAAAAGTACCTAGTTCCACCTGGAGTTCCTAAAGTGTGCTGTGTGGTGTGGCTTTTGGTTTGTGTTTTATCTCTCTCTCTTTTTGGACCTATGAAAGTAGGGCCAGCTTCTTCTGCCATTATGGAACTTCCCTTCCTTCCATAACTTTGCCTGATCTGGAAGTTCATCTCCGTGAACCTGAAGCTGTCTGCTAAAGGTGTTTATAAAGAATGAGGAAATTATATATATACATATTCTGTTAAATGAGGATTTCATTAATATATTGATGGTATGTAACAGTGGGGAATAAAAGGAACTGGACAACTGTATAGCAGCTTATGTTTAAATAGTTGTGTTACTTTTGTATATTTTATTTTTATCTACTAATTTATTTGACAGAGAAAGAGGAAGGGAGGAAGGAGGGAGGGAAGGAGGGAGGGAGAAAGAAGAGAGAGAATGGGTGTGCCAGGGCCTCCAGCCACTGCAAACGAACTCCAGATGTGTGTGTTCCCTTGTGCATCTGGCTAACATGGGTCTTGGGGAATTGAACCTAGGTACTTTGGCTTTGCAGGCAAACACCTTAAATGCTAAGCCATCCCTCCAGCCCACTTTCTTTTTTTTTTTTTTTTTTTTTTTTTAATGGGCAAAAATGCCTGAAAATGTACTGTGTAAGTGCATTGTTACTTTTGGGGATTTTATGTATATGTGTAATGGGATATAAGGAGAGTTGTGAATTGGAAAAAGCCAGTAGTAGAGACTAGGAAGCAAGAAAAGGATTATAAGGGAGGGAAGACAAGAGAGGGCTTAAGGGAAGGGTATAATAAATATTTAAGTAAAAGGGCAGAATACTGGTGGGGGTGGGGAGATGGTCTAAAAGTAGGAGTAGAAGATAGGAAGGAGAGCTAATAAAAATTTAAAATTTATGAATAAGCCATATGGAAACCTATTTCTTTGCTGACTAGCGAGTTTGGGCAGAAGTATCTTGTGGACGTAGATAATTACTCAAAAGCTATAGATTGGTATTAGAAAAATTTCAGTGCCAGGAGTGGGATACCTTCCAGAGAGTTGTTGGCCAGAGGGGTCACTTGATGGTGGTGACCACTGGGGTGACTCAAAACTCACCAAAGTGCTGAGAAGTGATAGTGGAGTGTTCAGCAATAAGTGGGACATCTCTATCAGACCAATCAAAGCTCAGGGACCATTGAGGAAGAGGTGGCAGAAAGAATGCAAGAGCCAAAGGAAGGGTTGGGCTGCTTACAATTCTGTCTTCCAGACACAAAGTAGTTTTGATATTCATGACCTCACAGTGGTTGACACTGCCTATAAAAGATGTATATACTAGAAGGAAAAACATGATGACATTAAAACAGAAGAGAGACCAGCTAGAAAGAATAAATGATTCTTTGAGGTGGGAAGAGGAGATCTAAGAAGGGAACAGAGGGTATGGCAGTTTGAATATATGTTCCCCAATATATTCAGTGTTTTATTAGTTTATAGTTTGCATCTGCAGCCACCTTGCTGGAGGCAATGTCACTGGGCGGATCTTAAGGTGTGATGGTGGGTTTGAGATTCCATTGTAAAGATATGCAAAGTGTGCCTAGAGGGAGTTCCTGAAGTGTGCTGTGCTGTGTGGCTGGTTGGCTCTGCTCTCTTGCCTGGTCCTGTAAAGACAGGCCAGCTTCTTCTGCCATTATGGAACTTCCCCTGGATCTGTAAGCTTCAATAAATAATATCCCTTCCTCCATAACTGTGCCTGGTCTGGAAGTTCATCTCAGCGAACCTGAAGCTGTCTGCTACAGACGGCAATGGGAGGGAATTTTGATCATGATATAAATAAATAAAAATGTTAAAAAAAAGAAAGGGCTTAATAGCTATATTGTGAATTAATCAAGACTATGTAGTTCTTCAAAGAATAATACAATGACAAAGGAATATTGCTAAGGCATAGGACATTAAGTTAAGAAAGCTTGCTACAGAACCATAGAGTATGACCCTATTTTTCATCAAAAGGAAAAAAATAGTTCTTTGATGGATGGACCCATATAGATTAATAGAAAGAACTACAAAGAAACTGGGGAAATGGCTACAAGGAGATTTACTGTTACTCTGATTATTTCTATATTGTTCATATAAATAATACACAAACTCAGGAGTCAATCTTAATTACTGGCATGTCTCTTAGCTTGCTTTTAAAAGAAGTGAATTTACAGCTACTAAAAAGCAGAGGAAGAAAAGACTAATTAGAACAATTATTGTGATATTTTGAAATTTTTCTTTTTAGAAAGTTCTTTTCTAAGATTGTAATTAGTGTTCAAATAATTTAGACCCCCCAAATTTTTCCCAACTTCTGTCAAAAAGCACCTTTGCCTTTTTCCTGCTTTCTTCATATTTTCAGTGGCTTATTCTTTTGTGAAGTAAAAATATAACTATACATCTTTAAAATTGTTCTATTTTGCTAAAATTAATGCTGCAAATTCTTTTGTTTGTATAGCTTTGGAATGAGAATTCTGATCTCACAGCTTCAGATTAGTATAATTTTTATTCCTTATATTATTCTAAATGAGTTAAAAATTCAGTTTGTATGAACACATAATCTTTTGTCATGGACTATTTTGAATACATGAAAGAATTTTCATGTAAGCCAATTCTACTAGCAGCAATTTTTTTTCCAATTTATTCTGTTATATCTGTGTTATAAACGGCTGGGAAATATTAAGTTTCTTTTTCTTTCAGAATTTTGCTTCAGTGATTAATAACTGTCCTTAGATCAGATCTATGATGAGCTATTATTTACCTTACAATCCTAAGAGGTTAAATTAATAAAGCAGGAAATATATCAAAACCCTGTATGAATATGATAAATACCAAGGAAAATGCATGAATACTTACCACTGGTTTGACAATGTTGGAAAGAAATGCTTCCAATGCTTTAGTTTCTTCATCTTTTTCTTAAAGAAAATTAAACACATGAACTTAACTGTAAAATCCTCTTCTTTAAGTATGTCTTCTCAAACTAGATTCTGTTTTCTAGTTTTTATTTTTCCTGTTAGTATTAATTATGATACATACATACATATATATTTATGTATATATATATATATATATATATATATATATATACACACACACACACACACACACACACACATATATATATATATATAACACATACACACATCTATATAAATCAGCAAGTTTTTTCTTAGAGGAAGTATTTTTTTTTATAGTGATAAAAATTTACTCTTCCTTCTGGAAATTTCTCACTTGCTATTCTTATATCCTTCCTTCCCTTTTTTTTTTTTTTTTTTTTTTTTTTTTTTTTTGAGACAGGGTCTCACTATTAGCCCACATTGGCCTGGCATTTGGATTCAGTCTGGGATTATAGGCATGTACCACAACACCTGGCTTTAATCTCATATGTCTTGTTAAGTGAATGAATTATTTTCTGGGGGATGCCATTAATGTTTCCCCAAATAGGAATAATCTGCTTGTTCATAATTTATATAGCAACCACTGAAATACATGAAATTAGCTCAATTTTTCTGAAACATCAATGCTGAAAGGATGATCAGGCAGTCAAAAAACAAGACCATTTCAGTAAATGTTAATATACAGTCCATGAAGGCATTGAAGCATTGTTTAAAATGTTGGTAAGGAATAAAAATGTTAAGGAAAATGGAGGCAAACACAACTAATTTGATACTTCCATGAAAGTTGGAAGCATCTTAGTTTCTAATCACATATTAATTAAGTACACTAATGACAAATCAACATAGTAAGAATTGTGGTATTAGTGTTGGTAAAAAGACACATCAGTATGCTTCATAGCCACATCTGATTAAACTTAAAACATGACAGTCTACTTCTAGAAGTTAAAACAGGTAATTTTATCAAAGAAACTTATAGAAGTTAAGATAGGCAGTAGTCCAAGGCTTAACATAGTTGCAAATAGCTGGGTATGAATGTTACACTGCAGGCATTCAGAATACAGTATTTGTTAATCTAGCTCATATTTACTTTATAGAGATTTGAGTCTAGTACATATAAAACTTCATGTTCAGAGTTCATATGGTAGAAATCACAGGTTACAGAAAGAAAAGCATGAAAAACATTTTAAACAAAAAGGGAGAATGCTTTATCCTAACTACAGAGCATGTAGAGAGGATTAGTTAATGACATATCTAATCACTATCATATATTTATACATTAAAGAACTTGGGAAAAAGTTCTTGATAAAAGACAAGATAGCCTTACTAAAAGGCCCACAAATAGAAGAAATGGAATTTGGATTAATATAACCTGAGTTTTCCTATCAAATAGAAAAATTATTTTTATTTTATTTGCAAGGGGGGGGAGAGAATATGAAATGGGCATGCCAGGGCCTCTAGCCATTACAAACAAACTCCAGATACATGTACCACTTTGCATATCTGGCTTTACATGGGTACTGGGAAATC
Organism: Orientallactaga sibirica; assembly: GCA_036365145.1. Taxonomy (NCBI): domain Eukaryota; kingdom Metazoa; phylum Chordata; class Mammalia; order Rodentia; family Dipodidae; genus Orientallactaga; species Orientallactaga sibirica. Next base: position 1,795,030 of record JAEOAD010002517.1, read on the forward strand.
TAACCTAAGTTTTTAGGCTTTGCAGACAAGTGCTTTAACCACTGAGCCATTCCTCCAGCCCAAAGAGTTACCTTCTATTTCTGTATCAATTTGGATACCACCTTTCCCTCTCCCCGATTTGTTTTTTGCTGATCCTGTATGGAGACCACTGACATTTTGCCCTTTTATAAATCCGTTATGTTCACTTATAGGAGAAGGGCATTTCTGGGGTGATGATGGTGGACTGCTCATTTTATCTTTCTGTGTTCCTTGTCGATCCTTTAATTTTTTCTGCAAACGTTCATATGTTTTACTAGATCTTTCATCTCTAAAGTTGGATCTTCCATGTGTAGAATGAGCATCTAGGAAGAAATAGAACATAAATGATAAAAATATCACTTTCTCCAAATAAGTCTATGGCAAGACAAAGGAAAACAGTTCTACAATATAGAATTTGTTATAAAATATTAGAAACAATGATTTTGTAAGCAAAGCTATTTCTGTGACTCTACTAACTTGTGATTTGAACACACACACACACACATACACACACACACATATACATTTTTTCTTTGTTATTTTCAACTATTAATCTCCAGAGAAACAGCTTAGTGGTATGCAATGTCTGTGAGTTTACTCCTTTGTAAGCTATTACTTTTCAAATTTCTTTCAATTTCAATAATATAAAATAGGTGAAGAAAAAAATACTACTTGCCTAAATTACCTTGTGATTCCAGAAAGGAATTCATCATAAGAAAATGTTGGTATTTTAAAACATTTATTTTTATTTTGCATTTAAAATCTGTACTAAGCAAAACAGTTAAGAACAAAGTCATGCAAGCTTCAGTAAAGGCATCAATTTTAATTTAGCCATGTTTTATGAAAATTAGTGTAATATACTTGCCTAAGTGTTGTAAGGATATATTCACCAAAACTAAGATAAACGCATAGGAATTTGGATACCCACATATAAAAGAATGAATATGAAACTTTATTTCAACATGATATAGAAAAAGTATGAATAAAAGGAAAAAATTAGTTAAATAGAGTTAAAACTACAATTCCATAATCTTGGATTAGGTAATAGTTTTTTTTTTTTTTTTTTTTTAGATAACAGAGAAAAGTACAGCAATCAAAGAAAAAACAAATTGGCCTTTATTAAAATTAAAAACTTTGCTGCATCAAAGAATACCACATAGTAAGTGAAAGGCAATATGAGGGAAAATGATGCAAACCATATATTTGATAAGGGGCTTTTATCTAGATCATATCATACAACCAAAAAAGTCAACTCTACTATAATGGGATATACAAATGGCCAATATGCACACAAAAAATTGCCATTAGGGAAAAACAACTAAAAAACAAAATCAGATAAAATTTCATTGACAACAAGATGGTTGTATCAAAAGACAGACATTCAGGTTTAGCATGGATGTGGAAAAACTGGAACCCTCATACATTGCTGGAAGGAATATAAAATGGAACAATCACTGAGAAGAGTTGGCAGTTTGTTTTCTAGTCAATTACAATGTTAATGTATGACCTAACAATTCCACTCTGAAGGACTATACTCAAGAGATGTGAAAATACATCCAAAAAACTTGTACACAAATGTTCAATGACATTATTCACAAACAAAATATGATAACCCAAATTTCCAACTAATGAGTGAACAAAATATGGTATGTGTATTTACTGAGGGTAATGATTCAACTGCAAAAAGGCATAAAACATTATTTCTGTAACAACACAGATGAAACTTTAAAAAATATTAAGTTAAAAAACCAAGACACAAGGCATATTATATGAATATTTTTTTTTCCTGTTGGGTTTTCGATTTTTCCAGGTAGGATCTTGCTCTACCTCAGACTGACCTGGCATTCACTGTAAAGCCTCAGGCTGGCCTTGAACTCATGATGATCTTTCTTTCTTTTTTCTTTTCTTAAAACTTTTATTATTTATTTATTTGAGAGAGAGAAAGGGGGAGTGAGGGAGAAAGAATGGGCACACCAGGGCCTCTAGCCACTGCAAAGGAACTCCAGATGCATGCCCCCTTGTGCATCTTGCTTACGTTGGTCCTGGAAAACTGAACTGGGGTCCTTTGGCTTTGCAGATAAACGCCTTAACCACTAAGCCATCTCTCTAGCCCCTCATGTTGATTTTTATACCTCTGCCTCCCTGAGTGCTAGGATTAAAGACATGCACCACTACACCCGGCTTTGTATGAACATTTTAATGAAAATTTTTTATGCAACACATTAATTACATGTACATTTAAATTCATATTGGAAATAGGCAAATGTCTAGAGACAAAAAAAGCTTATTAAATGGATGGGGGAAACAAAAGAAATCAGGACTGTTAATAGGCAAAAGGTTTCTTTATTGGGATGATAGAAGTATCCTGGAATTTATATATATATGAAATATAGAATAGAATATACAGGTTGAATCCCTAATCTAAAAAAGTTTGAATGCTAACATGACATCACAAGTAGAAAACTCCATATCTGATTGCATGTGATGGATTGCTCATAATTATTAAAAATTTTCTATTGAAATTACCATCAGGATTATATATCTATTGATTTAGGGCCTATGCCATAAAATTATCAAATATGAATACATATGCATATACTCATAAAAATATCCAAATCTGAAAGAACCTGAAATCTGACCAACTTCTGGTTGCAATTCAGACAAAGGATATTTAATATAAAAGCAGTGAATATACTAGAAACTACAAAATTCCACTCTTTGCAGATAATAGTAAGCATACTAAAAACTAGTAAACTATTCAGTTCAAAATGGCAAATTTTCTTATGTGAATTGTAACAACAAAAATAACAAAAACTATCATGATTAATGAACATTTTGAAAATGTGGTATATGATTATTCACATGCATTTATATCTTACCTACAACTCAAGATAAAATAATCAAGTAACCAGAGGAAGGAGAACATGTTATGATAGAGTTGATCAAAGAGGGCTAAAAATCTTCAGTAGATAACTAGTGTGATCTTGTAGATCGATAGTATTTAACTTTTCTGAACCTCACTTTCATCTTCTGTACTTTTCAAAATTTTATTGAAGATTATGTGAGGTTATACATTTATCAGTACAAGATACAGCCAAGTTCTATAATGATATTGCTAACAATGAACTGTTAGAGCAAGTCCAACTTTGAGAATCCACATAAAATGTGAATGGAAAAGGGGGTCTCAGAAATAGGTACTAGCTCGAAAATAGTACTTTCAATTAAGATGCAGTGAAAGATTTCTTAGCACATATGCTTAAATATATACAATTCTTGGAATTATGCCCTTTACTTTCCTTCAATAACTTTCTGCAATGGCATTATAGCTTCAGGACTTAATGAAAATAGTTATTTCTGCCTAAAAATGTCCACAAAGCCCAGATTGCAGAGGAGAAGCCCTCTTGTTTGAATGTGACTCTACTAATATAAGTTATTTCTTCTCCAATTTTCTGTTTATTCATGTTTCCTAAAGTCCTATTTGATAATAGTGCTTTGGTAATACAAAATGTTTATGGTGTTAGTACCAAGCATTGTTTCTTTTATATGATAAGAAGCTAACATTTCTTTTTCTTAAAATGCTGTACGTGTGTCTGTGTACATGTGTATGTGGCCAAGACAACTTTGAGTGTGGTCTTCAGGAAGGCTACTACCTCTTTAGAGACAGGATCTCTCATTGGCCCAGAGTTCATTTCAGTCAAGCTAAACTGAATGCGTAATGAGCCCCAGGGATCTGCCTGTCTCTGCCTTCTGAGCACTGATTTTACATGGGCACACAACCATATTCCACCCTTTGACATGGATTCTAGAGACCAAACTCATGTCTTTGTGCTTCAGGGCAAACACTTTACCAACTGAGCTATCTCCTCTGCCCCAAATATCATTTGTTATACCCAAGCAAGTGATACACAACTCAGTAAGATAGGAATACTTTTAAATATCTTACCTACATCTGCATATACTTGTGAAGATTGATACTGTGACATATATTGTGTTGCCATGTCTCCAGCTCCAGTTACTGGGGAGTACATGTGACGTGGTGGAGGGGGCATCATGGTTGGGACTGGAATGAAACCAGGCAGAGGAGGATGTGGAGAACGGTGGATAACTGTGTGACCACCCGGGTGAAATTCTGGTGTCTGTGGAACCACAACAACTCTTCGAACACCATTGTCTTCGATAACCTACAAAATAAGCATTAGATTAAAAGTTTCTCTGTGGAAAATGAAAGTATTCTTTTCAAGTATATGAGGATAAAGATTTTTACACTATTAGCGTTTAAAAGATGGAGAAGCATGAAAGAATTTATTCAAGATGAGAAAGCCAAGTATCTAGCACTGGATAAGTCATCTCTATCACACTCCCAGGGTTTAGGAAACTTTACAGAGGAAATCGTGGTTAAATATGAGTGCCACTCTCATGGCTAGCCTGAAAGCCTCTTCCAAGGAGATGACAGTAGACACTGAGGGGACCCAAAATTCATCAAAGCAGAAAGTAAGAAGCTGCTGAGAGCTCAACATTAAAGGAGAACTCTCCAAAGTTCAGGAACATTGGGGAAAAGGGATTGGAAAAATTGTAAGAGCCACACAGTCAAAAGGCTTATTGTGAGGCACTGTCTTCGACACATGAACTTGACTAGTGTATTTATGACCGTGCAGTGAATATTGACACCCACACTGAGGAGGGCCCTCACTGAAATGGGGGTGGGGAGAGGGGACAAAGATAAAAGATAACTTGATAAGAGCACATCATTTTGCAGTATGTTCTATATAAAAGAATTTATTCAGGGCCAGGCATGGTGACGCACACCTTTAATCCCAGCACTCAGGAGGCAGGTAAGAGGATCACTGTGAGTTCAAGGCCAACCTGAGACTACATAGTGATTTCCAAGTCAGCCTGAGCTAGAGTGAGACTCTACCTCGGAAAAACAAAAAAACAAAACAAAACAATAAAAAGAATTTATTCAGTACGCTATGTACATATGAATCAGGATTAAGTAACACTATAGTTTTGCTACATAACATTATTTTGATGTAGATCATAAAACACTAACAAGAATGGCTATATAAACTAGGCGTGGTGGCACACACATTTAATCCCAGCACTTGGGAAGCAGGAATAGGATGATACTGTGAGTTTGAGGCCATCTTGAAACTACATAGTGAATTCCAGATCGGCCTGGGCTAGAGAGAGACCCTACCTTAAATCTCCCCCACCCCAAGAAAAAAGAATGGCTTAAGCACTGAGCTATAATATTGGTACTGTATTTATGCAATACTAGATATTTATGAATTACATGTATTTAATAATACAGCAAATTTGGTTTATGTATAGCAGGGCCAAGAATTATTTCCTCTTCTATATTCTGCCTGAAGAGCAATGGAAAACAAATGGTAAAAGGACCAAATAGTATCAAATATTTTAGCTTCCAGTGGCTTTGAGGCTTAAAACTTATACTTTTGCTTTTTAAAGGATATAAATACAGCAGAGTGTAATGCTACATACTTGTAAGCCCAGTATTCAAGAGACTGATATAGAAAGCCTGAGAGACCCTAACTCAGGAGACAAAACACCAGTATCCCCAAAGAAACACAACTGTGGGAATCCACTTTTTTAAAACTAATAAATTCCCTTTGAAACTTAGTGGAGCTTTAAGAATACATAAGAAAACCTAAAAGGATTTTTCTCTCAGTATTAGGAATCCCTCTTTACTCCATAATAAGTAGCTAATAATACCCTTCTTCTTTCTTCTTCTTTTTTGGTTTTTCAAGGGAGGGTCTCTATGTAGTCTCAGGCTTTCCTCAAACACACAGTGATTCTTCTTCTTGTGCTTCCTGAGCGCTGACTGCTGGGATTAAAGGCATGTACCACCACACCTGGAATAATACCCCTCTTAGAGAAGAAAATGATTATAATGTAAAATTCCAAAGGCAAATCCTTTTATTATGCTTAAGGACAGCAAGTCTTATATCTAGATACATTGTTTGGTGGGCAGATGATTATTAACAAGCATTTATCTGGGTATAGATAATTACCAATTACTAGGTTACCAATGTAACTTATGTAATGAACTATGACATGACTCATCTATAATGTATGACTGGAAAACTAAATGAATTTATTATATATATATATTACACATAAAATATGCATACCATGTATTACATATTGTTTATATATGCTGCATCTAGACCACACTGTTCTCTATTTAACTGCATTCTGAATTTAAGTCTCAGATAAGAGCACATTATAGTTAGTGGAAACTGATCATAACTGGAATGCTACCTGAAGGGCATCTGGAATTGTTTATGGCTTTTTAAGCCTCAAACCTACATGAAGGGACATTAGAGACAGTTTGAAACACTAATATCTGCCACTATCACCTTTAACACTCTGATTCATTCATATAGCTTATGATTCTCCACTTCTGAAAGGATTTATAGTTCATAGCTGACAAGGTTCCATACCACCTTCAATCCAATTTTCTTCCCCACTGAATACTGAACCCTAAGTGTAATCAGGGTGGTATATGAAAAAACTGGTCTTCACAATGGCCTAAATAATTAATTATCTTATACTCTGGTTGATATTATTTTTTCCTCCTCATTCTGTCTCCCTTTATACCATAAACATGCAAATCTTGTCTATCTTTACAAATTGAGATCCAACTTTATATCCTCCATTCATTAAAAAGTATATGTGGGGCTAGAGAGATGGCTTAGCAGTTACGGTACTTGCCTGCAAAGCCAAAGGACCCAGGTCAATTCCCCAGTATCCATATAAGCCAGATGCGCAAGGTGGCACGAGTTAGGAGTTCATTTGAAATGCGCCCATTCTCTCTATCTGCTTCTTTCTATCTTTCTCCTTCTCTTTCCAATAAATAAACAAATAAAATTTAAAGTAAAAGGAAAAAATCATATTTGCTTTTGAGCAAAATAAAGAGATGGACAGTTCAAGAGAGAAAAAACCTTGGCATAATGTATTTGTGGAGACAATTATACCAACAGAAACAAATAAACACAACAAAAGTTATTTAGCATGTTGCAAAGTGATAAATATTATGAGAAACAGTATTGCAGGTTAGGGTAGTATAAGTAGTATTATGGGTGGGGAAAAAGGTTGTCAAAAAGAGAATACAGTAAGTATTATTGGAAAAGTAAAATTTGATTAGGACTCAATGTAAATGAAGAGAGTACTCATGTAGAAATTTGGACTTATGTTCTGGGCAGAGGGAACAGTTAAACCTCTCCAAGGTAGAAATGTCAGTGACTGAACCCAAGGAATGGATGGAGGCTGTTGTTAGTGGATGAACATTGAGGTCAAAGAATGAGATAAAGAATAGCCACACAGCCCATAAAAATTTGGAATTCAATATTTACTCTCAGTGTAATGACAGGTGTCACATAGTTTGGGGCAACTCACCAATGTAACTTAGTGTTTTCTAATCTAAGAAATGATTCTTCCCCCTAAAGGATATTAAAGTACAGTTTAGGGGCCTTTCCTCCCAAAAGTAAAAGGGAGGAATATCCTAGAGTCTATAAGTGAGAAGCTGGTAAACTCCCTAAAAGACCCCAATCTGGGTCTTTAGGTAGATGTTTCCATTTCTAGGAATCCCCCTCCTGTCCTCTTTCCTTCTCTCAAGCTTTATAATAATATATTTCTAAACATAACCATCTGTGTTCTATAAATATCATTCTCTGGATTTATAAGACAAGAATCTGATGGCCACTGACTGAGTGGATGATTAAGTGTCCCACACCCAAACTCCTGAGTTACAGCCCAACCAAGAGCTGAGAAATGGTATACTGCTCTCAAAGACAGCCCAAATTCCCATTCAACTGTGTCTGCAGACATTTTTGGTTGCTAAAATGGAAGAAGGGCTGGAGAGATGGCTCAGAGGTTGAAGGCACTTGCTTACAAAGTCTGACAGTTTTTCCATCTGAAAAACGGAGATAGGGCTAGAGAGATAGCTTAGCAGTTACGTTTCCCTGCAAAGCCTAAGGACTAAGGTTTGATTCCCCAGTACCCACATAAAGCCAGATGCACAAAATGGTGCATGTGTCTGGAGTTCATTTGCACTGACAAGAGGCCCTAGTGTGTTCATACTCATTCTCTGTCTCTGGATAAACAAAAATATTTTAAAAATGGTGGGACTTAGTGGGGTAGAAAGGCCAAGGAGACTACTGAACTGCTTATATTATAGGTAACAAAAATTATAGAAGTAGCATGCTTATAGCAGCAAAGCCTCCATCTGCTGCAAACAAACTCCAGGCGCATGCACCATTTTGTGCATCTCACTTATGTGGATACTGGAGAATCAAACCTTGGTCCTTAGGCTTTGCAGGGAAACTTAACTGCTAAGCTATCTCTCTAGCCTTATCTCCATTTTTCAGATGGAAAAACTAAGGTATACAGATATTAACTAACTTGTCCAGTATCATACAGGAAGGGAATTCAGGCAATCTGATACCAGATTCCATGTTCTTATCCACTTTGTAGACAGATTCCATAGCATAGGTCTCCTACTGTCTCATGTTCAATACAAGCAAGATCTCATTTGGTTAAAAAAATAAATGTCTGAATCACTAATGGAGTTAAAAGTATGCTTCTGAACATAAACATTTCAAATAGAAGTAAGGAGAGAGGAGATTATTCAACTTGCTTACAAATTCAGAATTCAACAACAGTTATCTAAATGGATGGTGGTAACACTAGAATGAATCTTACACTTAATAATGGCTAAGGTGGTAAAATGTATGTTAATTGTTGTGGTGGTTTTATTCAAGTGTCCCCCATAAACTTAGGTGCTCTGGGTGCTGGGTTCCTAGCTGATGGAGATTTGGGAGTTAACACCTCCTGAAGGTAGTGTATTGTTGGGGGTGGGCTTATGGCTTTTTTGGGGGGGGGGTAATGGTTTGAGGTAGGGTTTCAATCTAGCCCAGGCTGACCTGGAATTCATTATGTTGTCTCATGGTGGCCTTGAACTTTTGGTGATCCTCCTACCTCTCCCTTTCAAATGCTGGGATTAAAGGTGTGCGCCACCACGCCCGGCTCTGGGCCTATGGGTTTTATAGCCAAGTGTTTGTCTACCTTACATTGGTCAGGGGGTGATGTCCACCCTCTGCTCATGCCGTCATTTTCCCTTGCCATAATGGAGTTTCCCTTGAGTCTGTAAGCCAAAATAAACCTTTTTTTTTCAAAAGCTGCTCTTGGTCAGGTGATTTCTGCCAGCAATGTGAATCTGACTGCAACAGTAATGTTGGTATTGTGGAATGGGATTGCTGCTAGACACCTGACTGTGTGGCTTTGGCCTTTTGGAGCTGATTTTCAAGAGGAATGTGGAAGGATTTAAAACCTTGGACTAAGAGATGCCTTGCAATACTGTAAGTACAGCTTGATGGACTATTCTGGTCAGAGTTGAAAGACCTGAATGCAGAAAGAACTATGGACTGTGATGTTTGGTTTGTGAGGATATGGAAGAGCTTTGCTTGGACTGGGCTAGAAGCAGTTTGTGTGACAGGCTTGCTGTTATACCCATGTTCTGAGAATTTGGGCAGGGTTGCTTTGTGTAGAAATGGACTGATGTGAGCAGAGGGATATGGCACTGGAAGAAATCTTTAGGCCGAAACTTCTGCCTGTTCAGCTGCAATTGTATGAGAGATTACAGCCATTGAGATTGGGCCAGCTGATCTGCATTGGGACAACAGAAAGAATGCAGTTTTTTTAAAAAAATATTTCATTTATTTATTTATTTCAGAGACAGGGAAAGAGAGAGAGGAAGAGTGAGAATGAGCATGCCAGGGCCTCTAGCCACTGCAAATGAACTCTAGACGCATGTGCCCTCTTGTGCATCTGGCTGACGTGGGACCTGGAGAATTGAACCAGGGTCCTTAGGCTTCGCAGGCATGTTCTTTAACCGCTAAGCCATTTCTCCAGCCCAAGAATGCAGTTTTTTGAAGGGGACATAATGCTCAAGTAGTGTCCTATTCTTCAAAGTCTGCTTTATTCCCCCCATGGATTAACAAATTGCCACCCTACCTGGTATTGTAGAGTGTAAGAAATGCAGGAAAGAGAGGGCCATTGAGTTTACAATGCACAGTCTTGTGTTTTGGAAAAGGCCATGGGCAACGTGAAGCAGGTTTGTTGGATGCCTGCATGGAGACCCTATGGAGCTGTGAGGATGAACCGTGGATTGCAGTGGAGACCCAGTGGAGACACTGGGACCATGAGATGGCTGCTAAGGAGAACAGCTGGCCCAAGCGAAGTTTTCCAGGACTATGAGTAGCCTAGCTGGAGGGGCGGAATTGAAATTCCAGAGACTTGTTAATGGTTAGAATTATTGAACTTGGAGACTTGTTACTGACTAGAGTTGTTGGACTTGGAGCTACAGAGTTTGATGTTTGCCCTGGTTGTTTTAAATCTTGTATTGGTTGAATATTTCTTTGCTATGGCCAATGTCACCTTTTGCAGCATGTTTATCCCATGTCATTATTGGTTTTGTGGGGCAGGGGGGGGATGGCATTTGACTCAGTTAAAAGACTGGATGTTTGAACATCATTGGGATTGATAAAAATTATAGGGAGTTTTAAAGGTGGACTGAATGTGTTGTATTTTCTATCATGTATCGTTATCAGTTTATGGGGGCCAGGGGTGGAATGTGGTGGTTTGATTCAGGTGTCCCCCATAAACTTAGGTGTTCTGGGTTCCCAGCTCATGGAGATTTGGGAGTTAATGCCTCCTGGAGGAAGTGTATTGTTGGGGCAGGCTTATGGAACTTATAACCAGTTTTCCCTTGCCAGTGTTTGGCACACTCTCCTGTTGGTACACCTTATGTTGGCTAGGGGGTAATGTCCACCCTCTGCTCATGATATCATAAAGCCAAAATAAACCCTTTGCTCCCAAAAGCTGCTCTTGGTTGGGTGATTTCTGACAGCAATGTGAACGTGACGGCAACATGTGTATTTCACCAAAATTAAAAAGAAACAAAAACAAACAAACAAAAAAAAACACCAGCCAGGCATGGTTTGGCATGCCTTTAATCCAAGCACTCAGGAGGCACAGGTAATCACTGTGATTCTGAGGCCAGCCTAGGACTACAGAGTGAATTCCAGGTCAACCTGGGCTACAGTGAGACTCTACCTTGAAAAAAAACAAAACAAAACAAAAAGAAAAAAAACCTGTCAGAATAGACATGATGGTACACACTTTCAATCCCAGCACTCAGGAAGCAGAGAGGATCACTATGAGTTCCAGGACAGCCTGAGACTATATAGTGAATTCCAGGTCAGCCTGGGCTACAGGGAAAGCCTACCTCAAAAAAATGAAACAAGCAAATAAAGAAACAAACAAAACATCCAACATACACACATGTTGGGCATTTCTAAACATGCTGGTACTGTGAGGAAGCTGGCTTGGGCTGTTGGACATGGCTGGGGACCTTGCGCTGTGGGGGTTGCAGCTGGCCTTATAATCGGGAACCCACTCTGGCAATGGAGCTGGCCCTCCCTCCTCAAGGTTGTAGTGTGCCCTATCTTTGCCCAGAGTGGGCAGAACTGGAGGGCCCTACCCCCATCCCAAAAGCACCTGACCATTCTATAGTTAGGCTTTGCCCCCCCCTCCACAGTCCTGACCTTGTGGCTAGCTGCCTCAGAGACCCTTAGAAACAGTCTCCCTGCAGCTGTAGCCATCCAATATGTAGCTGAAGTCACATAGCTTTTCCCGCCACTTCTGTTATCTCCCTTGCAGCTTCTCCCTCACAACGTCTGCCAACACTAGCCAATTAGATAGCAACCCATAAACCTATGTATCCAATCACCTTATAGTCTATATGTGCCTTGTCAACCTTTCTCAAGTGTTTATAAACCCATTCCCCTTTTGAATAAACAAGAGCGCGCTATCCATCAGACCATCTCCCAGGTGGTTCATTGCCTGCCGCACTCACCTGCTCCAAGACCATGCTTCCCCTCAGCTCCTCCTGTGCCCAGGACATTGGTGGCCAATGACCCCCAGAAGCAGCGAGGACCCCCCCCTACACACATTAACTGCCACTAACAAAACAATCCCCCAAACTAAAATCAAACAACCCTCACATACATATACAAAACAACCACATAACCAAAAGAACCCAGAGAACTGCCCCACTTCAAGTATGATCTAAGTAACTGCAGAGGGATGCCTGCGACCTCAAGACAGTCTGACAATTCTAGAAGCCTAGCTACTGAGAAGTAACCAAATGTGTAGACACTGAATTTCATACTAGCAGGGTACGGTGATGTGAAAATGACAATAAAAACAGCAAGTTAAGAGGAAGAAATCCACTTAGTCTGTTAATAAAAATTAAAACATAAATAAGACAATATATTTTAATTCCTTAACCTCAGATGCCATCTACTTTAATTATGCAAAACCTTACTTTCTTACTTATTCAACACACACATAATTAAGAACTGTAAAGAAAGGAGTTTTTTTTTTAAATTTTTGCCTGATGTTTTATATTATACATGTGTTTTGCTTACTGTTTTCTTTGTATTACCTGAAATAGTACCTAGCTCACTGCAGGATTTGTTGAAGGAATGATATAATCAGAAATAAATGCATTCTGTTATTTCTACTAAAAGTTCACTTTTCTTTTTCTTCTTTATACCACCAACCTACTAGGGTTCCATTACTTTTCAAATCTTTGCTTCTTCAAATAGTAAACAGTAATATAGCATTTTGACCATTTCTTATGTTACATATTCAAATATACACACATACAGATGATATCAGTAACTATAAACTCCTTTCTATACTTTTCTTCCTCATCTGAACCTCTGTAAGTACCCCCTTGTAGTCTTCCAAGCCCCCTGTTTACCTTGTTGACTATTTTCCCAGGGGAAGCAGAAATAAGACTGAGATGAGACAGGTTTTAGAATCTTTGGAGGATGCAGTGACCTCACTGCTGGGTGCTGACATAAGGCAAACTGAAATAGCAAGCACAGCTCAAAGGAGTTAGCGAAACTTGCAGTTCAGTTGGTTCAGTTCTTCCCATGTAAGGTTACAGCTGTCTCTCTGTTAGGTACTGATAATCTATTAAAATAAATAAACAAATCAACTATAACACTTAATGGAGCCAACACAAAAGATAGGAGAACTTTTTGATTTTAAGGTTGGGTCTGTTATACAGGCAGGCTAGCCTTAAGCTCATGATTAACTTGCCTCTGCCTCCTAAATCCTGGGATTTAGGGGCATAAACCCCCATTTCTGACTCAAGAAAGAGATCTATCTTTTCTTTTGTTGTTTCTTCTCTACTCCCTTCCTTCCTTTCTCATTTTCTTTTTTCTTTTTTTGGTTTTTCGAAGTAGGGTCTCACTCTGGTCCAGGCTGACCTGAAATTAACTATGCAGTCTCAGAGTGGCCTCAAACTCATGGTGATCCTCCTACCTCTGCCTCCCAAGTACTGGGATTAAAGGCGTGCACCACCACGCCCGGCTCTCATTTTCTTTTTCTTCTTCGTTCCCCTCCTTTTCTTCTTCATTTTTTCCCTTTTTCTGTATGAGCATGTGTGTGTAGAATATGTGTTTGAAGATACATGTGCTCATGTGTGTATATGCAGAAGCTATATAATGTAGTGCGTCCTCTTAATGCTCACCTGTTATTTCCTTAAGAGTCTCTGTTAGTCAGCAAGTCCTAGTGATTCTCCCGTACCCACCTCTTTGTGGACTGGGGTACAAACATGTATGGCCATGCCCAGCTTTTTCGGTTAGGTTCTGGAGAGTTAAATTTAGTGGTTTCCAGCAGCATGACAGGCCCTAGCGCTTAAGAAGTAAGCACTCTTTAATTGCTAAGCAGTCTCTTGAACCCAAGAAAAACTTTTTTTGTTGCCCTTTAGGAGGCAGTGTATAAACTTTTTTTGTTGTCATTAATTTTATCATTAAAATATTAAGTGTTATTCTGTCTTACAAGGCAAGATTTCTGTAAGTCTGGAGTTACCAGTGAATTATAGTTCCTTCTATTCTTGCCACCATTTGCTTTCTAATCACTGCCTTTACATTTTACAGATTTTTGCTTAGTTCCCTTGTTTGGCATCTTGGCATCAATTTCTACTCCTGAGTTGTATGTTAATCCATAAGAAACAGCAATAACACAGCTAACTGGTATTATGCCCAATATAAGAAAGGACAGATATAGAACTTATCTATGTGTAAAACGCATAGTCTTGGCATACATACCATCTTTTCTAAATAGTTCATCTCATTTGAAGGTTTCATTTTACTTTAAGGATGAACATAGCTTGAATGTAACGACTAAGATTGTTGGTTAAGTACAAGTAGAAAAAAATAACAGTAGGTGAAATGATATTACTTAAGAACTTTTGTTAATTCCTGTAATTTTGAATATGGATTATATGGCTAGAAGCCATAGTTTGGTAGAGAAAAATTTCAGTGCTAGGGGCAACTACCTCCCAGTGAATTGTTGGTCAGGGAGGCCACTAAGGTACCCACAACCATACAGGTCATTGTCAAAGCTCTTGGTTACCTGCCAGTACTAGATTGTAAGACCCATGAAAATACCTTAGACTTTGGTTATAGAGCACTGAAAAGAAAATGAATCTAGAGCTGAGCTGGAAGCCTCTTCCCTGTTAACTTGCAGTTGTAAGGACAGAAAATACTATGCAGCCAAATGGAGGAGAAAATTCATTGGTGGTCTTAACCAGCAGTGGATCCTACAAGCTACCCAATTGGACAACTAGTTAAGATGTGCCTACTAGTGCAATAGTGGCATATTTATTATAGGGATAATCAACAGTTCTCAGTCTAGATTTGAGGCTCACTCCATTCAAGCCTGATTCTGATAACCTAGCCAAGAACCTATTGGCTAGGAAGGTCATAAGGCCTAGGTGTGTGTGTGTGTGTGGGGGGGTAAGCTACTACTGTTGCCTGGATACATGGATATGCTCATTAAATGTTCTCTAAATATTTCGGTTTATATACATATATTAGAACTACTGTCACTTTTGGTTAGAAAAATTTCTCTTTGCAGATAGCAGTGACTATTGGAGAGACCTGAAACTCATCCAAATGCTGAGAAGTGACAGTTAAATGTTCAGCACTAAATGAGACATCTCTATCACACTCTCCAATGGTACAGGGATAGCAAAAGAGGATCCGAAGGATAAATAGGGAGGAGTGCTTTGAAATGCTGTTTTATATAAAGTTGTTGTTGCATTCATGACCTCATAGTGGCTGTTGTTATCTGCATAAGACGTGTATAATATTGGGTCCATGAACAGCTCAACACGTTGTCATGGATGATGGAAGAGTGCAAAAAAAAAAAAAAAAAAAAAAAGACATTAAACTAGAAGAAGATGATTTAGATGATGATGTATCCAGCATGATGTTCAGTGGGAGCATGACTAAATGTGAGATTATTTATGTATCTCATATCGCCCATTCTACAGGCACACTGTCCATCTCAGTTGATCTCTGACTGCCTAATGAAAGTTGATTTTTTCTAAGTCTACCTATTCTACTTTTTATTAAGCGAGCCTTACTTAGTTCACTGTGAGCAGTTACTATGTCTGCATTTTACAGAATAACTTTGATCTGTAGCAGTTTCCTCTCCTTTCTCTTCCTCCACTCAAAGCAGTTTAAATGGAGGCATTTATGGCAATGTTGCAATATTAACTTTGCAGTCATCTTCTCAAGCTAGGAGTCCCAGCAGGGTAAGTGAGGAGTGATGAGTCTGTTTGCTGTTGCACAGATACAGAAAAGCAAATTAAGTATTTCCCTAACAAAAAGTTCCCAGGTCCAAAGAATTGAGGTCTCCTTTACATTAAGATTTTTAAGGTAACTCACCTTTTGTTGTTTATTTATAACTTTAATAGAGGTCATTCATTTAAGAATGTATGATTTTTTTTGAGGACTCCTGAACTGAGAGTTAAAAACAGCCATTTGGAAGATAATGGATTGCATATATCATTTATACTGTGTGATAAGTTACTATGCCATGTGCTGGTTTAGTTTTTTGGGAAAATGAAGAATAAAGTCTGTTCCTTAGCATAAAAGGAAAAGTAGGAAAAGAAGAGGGGGTTTAGTAAAGGGGACAGAGGTGGGGGGCAAAGAAACAAGGTAGGAGGGGATTAGGTAAATTTTTAATTAAAATTCTACATTTTTACAAATATTTTATTTTTTATTTATTTGAAAGAGCAGATTATATATATAATAACTATATAGAGACAGATATATATCTATATGTATGTATGTATCATCCATCCATCATCCATCCATCCATCTATCTATCTATCTATCTATCTATCTATCTATCTATCTATCTATCTATCTATTTATAGAGAGAGACACACACAAAGAAAGGGAAAGAATGGGTGCACCGGGGCCTCCAGTCACTGCAAACAATCTCCAGACGCATGGGCTACCTTGTGCATCTGGTTTATGTGGGTCCTGGAGAATTGAACTGTGGTCCTTTGGCTTTGCAGGCAAACACCTTAACAGCTAAGCCATCTCCCCAGCCCTAAAGTTTTACATTAAAAAAAATTAAAAAATAGAACTACTCTAGTACAGTTATACCACTCCTGGATATATCCAAAGGAATCTATCATATAGAAACACCTACATCATCATGTGTACTGTAGTACAATGTCTAAGTCATAGTATCAGCCGGAGTATCCAAAGGGCAAATAAAGAAAGAAAATGTGCTGTATGTCTATATTTATAATATTTGTTCCTTAAAAATATTTTATTTAGTTGGTGAGAGAAAGAGAATGAGAATATGAGTGAGTATGGGCATGCCCAGGCCTCTTGCCACTGCAAACAAACTTCAGATACATGTGCTATATTTTGTGCATCTGGCTTTATGTGGTTACTGAGGAATCAAACCTAGGCCACCAGGCTTTGCAAGCAAGCACTTTTTACCACCAAGCCATCTCTCCAGCCCTGTAATAGTTTAATTCAGTCACAATGAAGAAAATTATGCCATTGTTAAGTGCATAGAACTGGAGGCCACCATATTAAGTGGGGGAGGGAAAGGAGTATGTATGATAAAACATTAGTAACTGGCTGATAATTTCTTTTTTTAAAATTAATTAGTTTATTTTTATTGACAACTTTTCTTTAAAAATTTTATATTTATTTATTTATTAGAGACAGAGAGAGGGAAAGAGAGAGAGGGAGAGTGAGAATGAGCATGCCAGGACCTCTAGCCACTGCAAGTGAACTCCAGACACATGCGCCCCCTTGTGCATCTGGCTTACATGGGACCTGGAGAGTCGAACCGGGATCCTTTGGCTTTGTAGGCATGCGCTTCAACCGCTAAGCCATCTCTCCAGCCCTGATAATTTCTTTGTATTAAATACAGTATTTTCACAGGTATATTTATTCTATATAGTGATTGGTTCAAAGACATCCTCATATCTGTAAATCATATATCCTTAACTCTATTTTTACCTCCCATTCTTTTATTCCCCCCTCCCTCCTGCTATTCCCATTCATTTCCCCAGATCTTTTTGTTTCAAACTTCATGTCATGTGTATGTGTATATAGGATTTTATGTATCAGTATAAATAAGAACTTTATATTCTGACTTATTTCACTTAGTATGATGGTCTCCAATTGTTTACCTTTTCAAAGAACCAACTCCTTGTTTCACCGATTCTTTGTATCATTCTTTTGTTTTCTACTTCATAGATTTCTGCCCTGATCTTTACCATTTCTATTTACTGATTTGGGGTTTGACTTGCTCATATTTTCTAACAGTCCAAGGTGTATCATTAAGTTCATTTGAGATTTCTTTAGTTCTTTTTTTGTTATGGGGCATTTATATATAAACATGCTTCCCAGAACTGCTTTCACAGCATCCAAAAGTTCTGGTATGTTGTGTTTTCATTACCATTTAAGAATTTTGAAATTTCCCTGATTTCTTTGATGACTCATTTTTCATTCAATAGTCTGATGTTCACTCTCCATGAGTTTGTACTTTTTTTTTGGAGAGAGACAGAGAGAGACAGAGAGGAAGACAGATAGAGATGGACGTGCCAGCAGCCTCTCACCTGCTGCGAACGAAATCCAGATGTGTGCACCCCTTTGTGGTCAAGTGCGGCATTGCACCCTTGCGGCACTTTGCATCTGGCTAAACATGGGACCTGGAGATTGGAACCACTGGAGATTGGAACCAGCGTTCTTAGGCTTAGGAGGCAGGTGCCTTAACCACTAAGCCATCTCTCCAGCCCTGTACTTTATTATTTTTTTTGGTAGTTTCTCTTGCTGGTATCTTGTTTTATTCCATTGTGGTCAGACAGAATACAAGCAATTATTTCAATTATTTTCAGTAACTTTTGGGGACTAAGGGACAAGGCATTTATTGTATACACTAAGACATTATTATTAAGGGTGGGAATGGAAAAAAAGTAAGTTGAGTATGACTAGAATTAGTTTACGAGTTACAGAAAAATAAGCAGAAGGGAAGAGTTTAGGTATTATTAGGTACTATTATTAAGTAGACCTTAAAGATTATTAAAACTGGGCTGGAAACATGGTTCAGCAGTTAAGATGCTTTCCTGCAAAGCCTAATAAGCCAGGTTCTGTTCCCCAGTACCCATGTAAAACCAGAAGCACAAAGTGGTGCATGCAAATCATGTTTGTTTGTAGTGGCTAGAGGTCCTGGTGTGCCCATTATCTCTCTTTTTCTGTCTCTGCTTGCAAAATAAATAAATGAAATGTAAAAAAGATTATTCAAGCTATAAAAAATTACAATTGAGAAGTATAAAAGAGGGGATGGAGAGAAAAAGCAAACAAAGTAGGAATGAGGGAAAGTATATGGTTTATAGGTAAGAGAAATAACAGAACACAGTAAGTATAGAACACAATAATCATATAACTTAATCAAGCAATATAAAAACTAAATATTTATACAAGAATGGTGATTAAAAACAACAACAAAATGGCCAGGCATGGTGGCACACACCTTTAATTTCAGCACTGGGTAGGCAGAGGTAGGAGGATTGCTGTTGAGTTCAAGGCTAGGCTGTGACTACATAGTGAATTCCAGGTTAGCCTGGGCTAGAACAAGACCCTACCTTGAAAAAAAGAAAAGAAAAGAAATAAAAGTAAATTAAAATATACTGTATCATGGGCTGGAGAGATGGCTTAGTGGATAAGATGCCTGCCTCCTAAGCCTAAGAACGCTTGTTCCAATCTCCAGTGGTTCCAATCTCCAGATCCCATGTTTAGCCAGATGCAAAGTGACGCAAGGGCACAATGCCGCACTTGACCACAAGGGGTCGCACACATCTGGATTTCGCTCTCAGCAGCTGAGAGACTGCTGGTGAGCCCATCTCTATCTGTCTTTCTCTCCCTTTCTCTCTGTCTGTCTCTCTCTGTGTCTCTCTCCAAAAATAAAAAATAAATTAAAAAAATAATGTATCACCAGTCAAAATTCATTGTTTCCTTATAGCATCATAACATGTCCCTTCTCTTCCCTTGGTTGTCTTAACTCTGCTGGTTTGAGAGCTACAGGTCTCTGTCTCTAGTTCAAACAAGTTTGATTGATAAATATACAGTGTTTCAGTGGAGATCAAACAGGTTGCCTGTGGTGTTGAATTTTGGCCCTGGTGTCAGCCTCCCATAGAAGGCAGCTTCAAGGTCCTTGCTACTTAGTCAGCTCCAGTATTTCCAGAGTGTGAGGAGTGATGTGCATTTCTGTGCCCAACGCTCTGCTGTGGCCCTGCCCACAAGTTTACCTTTGATGCTGACAATTTCATGTTACCATATTCTCACTGTCTCTCTAACCTAATCGTATTTGCTCTACTAGGCTTCAGTTCAAAACAGCTCCAGTGGAGCTCTGTGTTTCTCTAGGAGTCATGCTCTTAGTGAGTGGGGAGGGGAGAGAGGTAGGTCTTTAGAATTATTTTCAACTTTTCCTGTCAGAGTGGTTTGAATTTGGGATCTGCCCCACTGTACATTCTACCTCCATAACAGGTAGTATCATGGGACAGGAGCACTGGCTAATTTCCCTGAACTCTATTGTGCAAAATGTACTTACTCTGAGGTCATCGGTTCTGGAGATTTCTATTTTCTCTTGTTTGTGATTCCAGAGAAGTAGGGGGAAATCTCTCCCCTTCCTACTTCTGTTTAGCTCTATAGGCTACAGCCTTTGTTCCTTTTACAAATCTAACACTCTATCTTTCTGTTTTATAAAGTCTCTTACAGTTCCTCCCTTGCCTGTTCATCCTTTTCACATCTTTTGAAATCACAGGTAAGATCAGATGTTTCTTCTACAATAATGGGGCTTGGGAGAGTACTACTTGCCTCTCTCTGCTATTCCAGAATTTTACCCACTATTGATAAATTATTAAGGCTAGTTCATGGGTACAAGAGAAATTAATGATACTTTCATTTTATCTTTGTATAATTTTGAAAATTGCCATCATAAAGAAGAAAATATGTATAGAAGAAACAACAGTTAACTATATGTTCTAATAATTTTAGGTTGAATGAAAATATAAAGCTTATAATAAACAACTTCCTGTTGTTTACTGCATATATTTTAAGTAGTTGTAGGTTTCTTTATCATATTTGACAGTATCTTACACAGTGACAGGTCTAATAAAGACATTTTTCTTAAAAAAGGTCATTTTGGGGGCTGGAGAGATGGCTTAGTGGTTAAGGTGAAGGTCAACTGAATAAAATGATCCAGCTTCTCATTGCCACTAGGCATAAGTACCAGGCTATCACAGCAGTAAGTGTAAAGATTACAAAAAAAAAAAAAAATTACACTGTAGTATTTAGAAAGTAAGGGAATGTTATATAAAGGTAACAGGTATAAGATTTGCAAATCTCAAATAAAAAAAAAAAAAACCCAACAAAACCCAGGTTTGATGTCCTGGCTTACTGTTACTCTGAAATATAAAGTTTAAAAAACAACAACAACATAATGATGAGTTCATATTTGAAGTGTTTTAAAACTTAATAGGGACATAAAATTGGTCTAAACATCACACGTTTAAGGTTGATATATGAGGTAAATCATACTTTTTGCATGTGTTTCATGAAATCTGATTAATTTTCATGTATCATGAAGTAATTACACAAAATAAAAGGTTTCATTATGTCATTTTCATGCAGATATATAATGGTATTTTAATCATATCCACTTCTTCATTATCCTTCTTGTCCCCACTCCACCTTCTTACTGGCCCCCTTCCATATCCCAAATAGTTCTTTGTGCTAGTTAATCTCTGGTTGTCCAATTGACAGGATTTAAAATTACAACAAATCTCTTGCCATGTCTGTTAGGGATTTTCTAAGTAAGATTCATTGAGGTAGGAAGATTCACCCTAACTGTGGACAGCACCATCTCATAGATAGGGTTCCTGAAAGAAAAATAAATGGGGGAGGGGAGGGAGCTAGGAAAGAAGCATCTGGTGCTTTTTTGCAATGGTGAGAGGCCCTGGTGTGCGCGTGCGTGCGCGCGCACACACACACACACACACATTTTTAAAATGATAACAAAGGAGAGAGATGGCTGAGCATGCAGCATTCATTACTCTGTTCTTCCTCACTGTTGGAATGAATGTGACTAGCTCCTACCTCCATGCCTTCCCTGCCATTGATGCTCTGCCCCTCCAAACTGTAAGCCAAAACTAAACCCTTTCCTTTCATAAGTTGCTTCTTCTGGTAGGGTATTTGTTCATAGCACCAAGAAAATAACTGATATATATGCCTTCTGCTTTCATGTTTTCCTTTTTAAATCTCATTTATATAAGAGAAAACATATTTGTTTTTCTGAGTCTGGTATATTTTGCTTAACATCAAAATCTCTATGTTTCAACCATTTTTTTCTGCGTAACATTTTTCTTTATGGCTGAATAAAATTGAATAAAGATAGTATATTATCTTTATTCATTCATCTATTGAACAGTACCTTGGTTGTTGCCATAATTTGGATACTGTTAATAGTGCCACAATATAACTACTATACCAGTATCATTACTGTATCCTGACTTCAATTCCTTTTGGTATAACTACACCATATGACAGTTCTACTTTTAGTTTTGAAAAATATTTTTTGTTTGTTTATTTTTATTTATTTATTTGAGAGTGACAGACAGAGAGAAAAAGAGACAGAGAGAGAGAGAGAGAGAGAGAGAGAGAAAATGGGCGCAACCAGGGCCTCCAGCCACTGAAAACAAACTCCAGGTGCATATGGCTTATGTGGGTACTGAGGAATCAAGCCTCGAACAAGGGTCGTTGGGCATCACAACCAAGTGCTTAACTGCTAAGCTATCTCTCCAGCCCCTTAAAAAATCTTTATAAGGACTTTCACCATGGCTCAACTAAATTACATCACAACCACCACTGTATTAGTCCTCACCCCATATTCAATAACATTTGTTATTGTTTCTTAATGTTATTATTCTGACTGGGATAATGTGGTGGATGAATATAAAATATTTCCCATAGTCTCATGTGTTTGTGATTAAGCCTCACATTTAATACCAGCTGGTGGAGCCTTTAGGAGGTAGAACCTTGCTAGAGGAGGTATGTCATTACAGGGGTTTCGGGACAGTACTTCTGTTGGACTTAGCTTACTTTCTCTACTTCTTCCCTGATGATGTAGAGGTGTGATGCTTGGTTGCTCCAGTATGCTTTCCCCGTCATGAGACTTCCCCTAGAAACTGTAAGTGAGAAATAAACCCTTCTTTCCATAAGCTACTTCTAATTGGGTGTTATTTATTTATTTTATTTATTTTTATTTATTTAATTACAGGCGTGTATATGGATATGCCAGAGTCTCTTGCAAATGAATACCCATTTGGCTCAGGAACAGAACCTGGGTCAGCAAACTTTGCAAGCAAGCTACTTTAACTGTTGAGCCATCACTCCTGCAACAATGGAATTGCTATAGTTGAGATGCACGAATACTGTGTATTTAAATTATTTCAATATGATAAAATTAGATTTTTTTAAATCTCCAGACTATCCCATGTTCTTAAAAATTATAAACTTTCTAGATAATCTTGATTTTTTATTGAAGAATAAGCTCACTGGTTTCCATAACCCTCCAACTAAGATCACTACTAGTATCCATCAATTTTTTGCATGTATTTGTGTGAGCATGCCTTTGAAGGTCAGGCATTGACATTTGATCTCTTTCTCAAATGCTCTTCATCTTATATACTGAAACAGGGTCTCTTATTTGCATATTTGAACAGGGGTTTCCAATTTAGCTATCTTAGCTAGCCAACATGTCCAGGGTATCCAGTCCACTGACTCTAACCCCCCAAGCACTGGGATTCCAGAGCAGGCTGCTCCACACACCTTTATGCAGGTGCTGGGATCCAAACTCCAGTCCTCACACTTGTGTAGCAACTGCTTTACCCACCAGTGGAGCTATTTTACCAGGCCTCCTCATTAATATTTATGACATTTATATGCCATCCACTACATTTAGTTACTAGAAAATGTCAAAATAATTAAAAGGTAGCTCCTATCCTCCAAGTAATCCAAAATCCTGTGGGAATACAAAAAAATAGAAAAAGAAACAAATGCATAGCTACAAAATCAGTTGGTATGCAATATAATAAAAAGGTAATACTCAGAATTTGATAGACTTTGAAAGATGAATAAAATTTCAAAAAGCAGAAGTGAGAGCTTTAATAAAATTATAGAGAAACACACCAAATGAGGACATGAGAAGCCATGCAAAAATGGATATGACTACAAGGATTAAAAAAAAACTGTGGGGGTGGGGCTGGAGAGATGGTTCAGCGGTTAAAGGCAATTTCTTGCAAAGCCTGATGGCCTGGGTTTGAACCCCCAGTACCCACATAAAGTCAGATGCACAAAGTGATGCAAGTGTCTAGTGTGTTTGCAGTGGCAGGAGGCCCTGGTGCACCCATTCTCTCTCTCTCTCTCTTTTCTCAAATTAAGAAATCTTTTCTTAAAAAAGACCATGGGTTCAAAGGCAAACAAACATTAAAAAATCTATACTTTATTGAGTAGGCAAACCAACTAATGGCTCTGTATGTCCAAAGAAGTTAACAGATCAAAGTACTTTAAGAAAGTTGTTTTAGTTTCTCTTGAGCTAGACATTTAGAACCTTAATGTAGATAACTAATTGACTTATGAATATTTATTAAGCTCCTGCTATATAACAGGACCTTGGTATTGAGGATAAAGAATGAGTAGAGTTGTATGAATGATCCCTCTAGCATTTTATTCAGCCACACTAGCTTCACTGCTGTTCTGAGGCATGGAATGAAGATACTCTAGTTTTTGGCCATTGCAATAGCAGTTTGTGTTTCCAGAGTCTTTTTTTTTTTTTTTGGGAGATAAATTCAGGATACTTACTGTTATAGTCAGGTTCACACTGCTGACAGAAAACAACCAACCAAGAGCACCTTGTGGGGAAAAAAGGGTTTATTTTGGCTTAGACTCGAAGGGAAGCTCCAAAATGGCAGGGGAAAATAATGGCATGAGCAGAGGGTGGGCATCACTTCCTGGCCAACATCAGGTGGACAACAGCAGTAGGAGAGAGTGCTAAACACTGGCAAGAGGAAGCTGGCTATAATACCCATAAGCCCACCCCCAACAATACACTGCCTCCAGGAGACTTTAAATCCCTAATTGCCATCAGATGGAGACTTACAATTCAGAACACCTAAGTTTATTGGGGGGGGGACACTGAATCAAACAACCACACTTATAATCGTAGATCCCAAACAAAATTAAAGAACACCTGTTCTTCAAACCTTGGGTCAAATAGCACCTTCCCACTGAGGCTTATTCTACCATGTTACTTTAAATGTAATCAACTTTATGTTCGTTTTTTCCCCATCCCTCTCCAACCATTACATTAATTTACCCACTGGTTATGTTTTTTCTTTGCTTTCCCCCAGAGGAATGTTAACTTTAGGGCACAAGAATCTGGCCTCTTTCATTCACAGATATGTCAAGCACTCGAATGTCTGACATGTATGAGTACTCAATACATATTTGAGGAATGTTGTTTGACATAGAAACTATAAAAATTCATTCATAAACTTCCTAATAAGAAAATTAACTGTGATAAATTCATTGAAAGGAAATATATATATTATGCTGGGAGAGCCCAAAAAGAGAAGTGCCAGAAAAGGCTTAAGGATGCTTTCTTCTAGAGGCTCATCATAGGGTGAAGAGAAGGTTAAGGTTTATCATCATAACAAAAAATTACTGTAAAATGAGAAAACAGGCCCATTGTGGCACACAACTAATCCCAGTGTATTCAGGAGGCAGAGACAAGAGGATAATAAATACAAAGCCAGCATGAGTTACATAGTGAAACACTGTCTCAAACTACAAAACAAAGCAAAATGAAAGAAGACTAGAATACCCTGTAAGTGAAATACTTTCTTCTAATTGTCATTATATGAACAGCTTCTAGTGTAGAGGTTGGCATCTGATATCATTCAATGAACATTTGTTTGAAATGAATTATGCTAGAGTCTTCGTGTAAGCAAAGAAAGTTCTGAGGAGCTATAGAGAATTAGAAAGAATAGACAGCATTATGTCAAGGAACTATAGAGTAAATCACATCAATGTTATCTAATTCTTAGAGGTCAAAGAGATCAGGCAGGTAAAAGGACTTTGGATCTAGCATTACAGCATAAAACAATTTGGGCAGGATAATTATAGGCTAAAGGTAAAGTATAAAAATTAAAGGAGAAGAAGCTATTCTTCTGAAAAGATTGTAGGATACCTTCAAATGTATTAGTTCACGAGTTTTCCTCTCATCTTAAAATGAGGGCACTGAGAGTCAAAGAGTTGATTTGTCCAAAATCCAAGAGCCAGCAATGGTTTGAAATAAGATAGTAAATATAATATTTCTGACTATACCTCAGACAACAGCTATTCTCCCAATTAGCATCTACTGCTATCATTCACACAGTGGTGTGTTTCATAAAGTATGCAAACAACTGACCACTATCCCATAGATATTTTGCCATCATCAGGGAGGAACAGAGGGTGTGAATAAAGCTGAGGTGTGAATTCCGTGCTTGGAAGTGAACACATCCTAAAAGGGATTTGAGGCAAGGAACTGTTGACTACAAAGACTCAGTAGTGGAAGATCCTCAACATGTGCACATCAACAGTTTGATTCAGTTGGCCTGTGTATGCAGTTTAGCTATACTGTATTCATTAAGTCAGCTTGGCAACACGTGAGAGGAAAGGGTTATAGCTGTGTATTGACAGTGATCCTCCTTTGCCCTTAGTGTAAAGGGTTTAAATTCTCTTCTGTTTAGAGCCAGGGGTGGTTGCATACATCTGCAATCCCAGTACTTAGGAGATTCAGGCCAAACTGAACTACATAGGAAGACATAAAAATAAAACAAATACTCTTCTACTTAATAAAATATGTCCCTATAACTATTGTCAGTACCTCAAAGTCTTTGTATGAAATAAGGTTACAGGCACTCTCCTGGCTTACTTCAAAATTATCATTATAAGGAGTATGTTTGTGTAGGCACATTGTCAATTTATTATTAATATTTGTCCCATATTCAAGAAAACAAAATTAGAATTTTCTTTTATAATTCAACATCCAAAGACCATTCCAATGGGTATATTTTTTCCTCCTTTCCAAATATACTAATATACTTGGAATGGATTTCTAGAAGATATTATATTGGATAAAATTCAACACTTAAATGGTATTTTTTTAACAGAATCAAAGTCAAAGAGAGTAACATTATCATTATTATAAACATTTAGAAAGAAAAACAACACAAAAACATACCTGTGGGGCATATCCAGGAGGCACATAAATAGGAGGCACAGAACCATTTGGGGACATCATTGGAACCTGAGCAGGACCTGAGTGGATTGCAGAAATGATCTATTAATCCATGACTATGAGTTAAATTGAAAACACTGGATGTTATCTAACCTAAACAACTCAAACCAGCATAGATTATAATACTATGAAAAGATACTGCGATTAATGATTGTATTAACTTATATTATTATTTTGTAAAGTATAAAAACTTTTGAAATTATTTTATTTTTATTTATTTTAGAGACAGAATGAAGCAGAGAGAGAGAAAGAGAGAGAGAATGGGCAAGCAAGGGCCTCCAGCCACTGCAAATGAACTCCAGATGTATGCTCCACCTTGGGCATCTGGCTTACGTGGGTCCTAGGGAATTGAACCTGAGTTCTTTGGCTTTGCAGGCAAGTGCCTTAACTACTAAGCCATCTTCTTAAAAACATAGGTTTCATAGTGTCTCCTAGAAATTCTCAGTATGCTTATAATCTGGAATCATGTTCATTTTATATTTTATGTGACTCTCATGGTTAGGCAAGTGGGAGAACCAAATAAGTTTACTACAAAAGTAATGGGATATACTAAAGACAAACATTTCAAAAGACACAAGCAACAAATAAACAAGGTAGAAGGAAAGAGCAATGAAAAAAAGAACAGTCAGGACATTTGAGTATTCCTTGTTTAAAAGAGGGGCTAGGAAGATGGCTCAGTGGTTAAAGGTACATGTTACAAAGCCTGATGACCCAAGTTTGCTTCCCCAGTACCCATGTAAAAGTTAGATGCACACACAAAGATGCATGCCTCTGGAGTTCCTTTGCAGTGGCAAAAGGCCCTGGCACACCCATACTCACTCTTGCTTTGTCTAACTCTGTCTTTTTCTTTCAAATAAATAAAAATATTTTAAAAAGGTTAAAAGACATGTAATATATTGTTCATGGGGACTTAAAATTCAAATTAGGGAAATGCTTTATATGTGTATTTACTTGAAGTTTTTTTTACACAGGGAATTCTAAAAAAGGAAACATCAACTTTGCTGCATTTCCTTCTGCTTTTTCAAATTAAAAAAATATATCTTTATTTATTTGACAGAGAAAGAGGGAGAGAGAGAATGGGCACACCAGGGCCTCCAGCCACTGCAAAGGTGTGCTCCCCCCTATACATCTGGCTAACGTGGGTCCTGGGGACCTGGGTCCTTTGGCTTTGCAGGCAAATGCCTTAACTGGTAAGCCATCCCTTCAGCCCTCCTTCAGCTTTTATTTTTTGCTTATTTATTTATTTTTGAGGTAGAGTCTCACTCTAGTCCAGGCTGACCTGGAATTCACTATGTAGTCTTAGAGAAGCCTTGAACTCATGATGATCCTCCTACCTTTGCCTCCCAAGTGCTGGGATTAAAAGCATGCACCACCATGCCCAACTTCCTTCTGCTTTTAAAGAATCATGCTTTCCTAACAATTTGTACAAATACTATATTATTTACCTTCTTTTTCACCATTGTGGAAATGAAATAAGCACTTTTGGAAGTTTTATTTTATTATTTCTAGGAAATAAAACCTTACCAGCTTTGTATAACTTTTTAGAAAGGAACCTCACCTTCAGATCTGTTCTTCCTGTAACTTTATACTGCAGTGTCCCTTAAACACCAGATTGTAACTACTTGAAAGAATACCTTTTTCAGGGAAATTACTACTTCTAAGAAAATAATGTGCATGAGTCTCTGATAAAGAATGTAATAGGGAAAGGATCTTTTTTTTTAATACAGAATTTAATCTGCCAGGAAATGTTAGCACTGGTAACATTACACAAACTAAAAAGTAGGGAGGATACTGCAAGCCTGAATTCCAGCTTTTCTAAATAAGGGGGAAGGGTGAGGACAGAGCAACCTAGTGATGTGGGGAGGGAAGGAAACAGAAATGGGAATTTAAATTGCAGCTAGAAAAGGAAAATGAAGAGAAGGAAAAGGAAGGAAGGGAAGTTAAGAAGAAAGAGAAGAAAAAAATGGAAAAGAGCAAAAATAGAAGGAGAGTAAAAAGGAAAGGGATGGTAGGATAGAAGGAAAGGAGAAGAAAGACTGAAGTGGTTAGGAGAAAGTGAGGGGAGGGAATACAGACTACTAAATTATACTAGATAGGCTGTGTCTATAAAAATAACTTGTCAACAAATGCTCTTCCCAACTAAAACAAACCCTCCTAATACATAAGCATTGTAGTGATGGTGTTTGAACCCAGGGCTTTATTAGGCATGTGCTCTTACACTGAGTAGCATCCACAACTCCCGAATACAAAGCTGTCTAGAATATTATCTAATTATATACTGCTACTACTAAAACCATATGCCAAGTGTTTTATATTTTTGTTCTTAATATTAACTTGTTATCCCATTTTCCAAAATTAAAAATCGAGACACAAAGTGTAGGCTTGCTCAAGTGTAGTGCTGAGATTCAAAAGCTTAAGTTTCATTTCTGAGGATATATCACACAAACATTAAAATACTGTGCAGAGGGGCTGGAGAGATGGCTTAATGGTTAAGTCATTTGCCTGTAAAGCCAAAGGATCCTGGTTTGACTCCAGGACCCATGTAAGCCACATGCACAAGGGGGCACATGCATCTGGAGTTTGTTTGCAGTGGCTGGAGGTCCTGGCATGCCCATCCTTTCTCTCTCTCTCTCTGAACAAATAAATAAATAAATGAAATATACAAAATGTTTTAAAAATACTGTGCAGAAAAAAATACCGTGCAGTATTGGCAACTTAATGTTCTTAACTTAAGAACATAGTGCTAATGTCTCTAAGGCAAACTAAAACTGCCTTTGTGTCTATTGAAAAACATTAGAAAAAGCAAGAATAAAACTCTAAGTTCAAATAAGCATCACCTATTAATTTACTAAACAAAATGTGTGAGCTGTTTTGTCTATACAGAAAGGTTTCATTAAAAGCACATCTTTTTTGCCGGGCGTGGTGGCGCACGCCTTTAATCCCAGCACTCGGGAGGCAGAGGTAGGAGGATCACCGTGAGTTTGAGGCCACCCTGAGAATACAGTGAATTCCAGGTCAGCCTGGGCTAGAGTGAGACCCTACCTCGAAAAAAAAAACGAAAACAAACAAAAAAAGCACATCTTTTCTACATTCTGGGTTTAGGAGAAATGCAAACAGTTTTATACTGATACTGCTTTACATTCATTAGCTAATTTACATAAAACTAGAACACTGGATTTCTAAATTTAAGAGCTGGTTTAGATATTCATGAAATGAGAAATAAAAAAAAACTGAATACTGTACTTGAATTTATAGGACTTTATTGAGCTTTCACCATATACACTGAAGACTGTGGACTCCATCAATAAAAACAAGTATTGATGTTCAGATCTATGGTGTTTATAGAATTCTTTCTCTGTGTCCACAGTAGCAAAACCCTAAAATCTTGCATGCTTAATAATGCAAATGCTTGATTACCTCCTAGATCCAACAATATGTTTTAACTTAAGAAGTTCTGAAAGATTACCTACAAACTGGTTTATATGAGTATATAGCAAAAGAGAATGTATCCCAAGGAAGAAGCTAAGCTGGTTTCAGAGTATACCATAAAATACACACCTGGCACAGAAACAGCTGTATTTGTAGTTATACCTAACAGTGCCTTCAGGATCTACATGTTTTCAGCATAATCTACCCTAAATCACAGAGCTATTCATTATTTTTAAGTGTGTGTCTCTCATTCTAAAATCCTAAAAAAAGGAAACAATTCTATCTGCTATTTGCCTTAAATTTGAATATCCCCACATCAATTCTGAAAAAGTAACTTAATACCAAAGATTTTTCACTCTTGTTTCTTTTTTTAAACTTGTTATTATACATTCATCTCTAAAAGTTTTTAAGAAAAAAAGTGAAATTACAAATTTGTCCAAGTATTTAAATTCTTAATATGCAACGGGCTGCTGACGTACTGCATTCTCTTGCAAGCAAGCTTGCACAATGGCTTCCAAATAATCTCATACCAATTTTCGGATTTTAGTCGTAAAAAGAAATATCAGTAAAAGCACAATCAGAACAAGATATTCTGTGGAATTTAGAAAATTAGTATAGTTCCGCATTGGCTTATGTTTTCAAAGCCATACAGTAACAATTTAAGAGATTTTTAGAGCAAATATATTTGGCATTTATTAAAGGCACACACAATATGGCTTTAGATGAATACAATGCTTTCCGTGTTTTAAAATAAAAACAAACATTCAACAACATCAAATCTTACCACTCATTTTGTTTTTACAGGAGCAGCAGAGAAGAAAATCCAACAAGGAAACAGCGTAGTACACGTTTACAGCTTTAATTGGAGAACAGTTTCAGTTTTTTGCAAGCTGGTTAGAGGAAAAGAGCCTTTGACCTAGTCACGTGATAGCTATCACATGACCTGCAGTGAACAGGGAAAGACCCGAGGAGGGTTGGGGGAAAAAAAAAAAAAAAACAGGAGCATTCCCGTTTGCATGCTGGTAACAGAAAATGGTTTCATCTTTTCTACTGCTGCTGTCCTGAATATAGACATTTTAAAAGATTGCTTTATGAACCAATTAAAATGCTCAGCAAAATGACTTTAGAGATTCTTTGCTATAAAGCCATCGTCGTTTTCCGTGTTTACTGACTGCATTACTGCATCCCAAGCTTCTAACTTCTTCACAATCCCTGCTGCTGGTTTTTGCCTACACAGTTTGAGATAAATATAAAATCAATTCTGAAACCTCTGTTCAAATGTCACTGCATAATTTACTCCATACTCCACAGTCAATTCTTAAGTAATTTCCATAATCACAAAGAACTGTGCACAAGACAGGCAGGTCCTTAAAGAGGGAATTCTTTAGGCTTGTTTTTTTCTCTCATGCTAATAAAGGTTTCTGCTATTATAGTAGGTCTACTTTATTATTTTTTTAGATTAAAAAAAAACCACTTTGGGACATTAATATGCTTAGTGGATAGCATTCTTCCTTACAGTCATAAAATCTGAAAGACTCATCCAATAATAAAGACCAAGAAAGACCAATGTTCAGTTATAAGCAGAGGAAGGGATTATGAACTTCTGGAAGGTTTTTCATTACTTTATGGTGCTATGTAAGTTCAGAGGAAATTTATTAATAGCTAACACAAATACATAAGTACTCTGATTGTGATTTATAGCATGTACATGGCAGAAGAAATGGATTTGGGTATCTCAAGGTAAGTAAGTTGTAATATGGGCTTCAATATTTCTTAGGGAGGCAACTAGCCCTCTTTGAATCTCAACCTCCTCCTGTGACAAGGTTCAAATCATTAACCTCACAGCTCTGTTGAAATAATCAAATTAAAGAAATTTAAATATGAAATAACACTGGTTGGTACCACTGAATAACTTGAAATTATGGTAATTAAAGTATGATAATTACATATTTTAAAAATTAATAATTACTTAGTGCAAAGTATGTGCTAGGAACCATTTGGAGTGTTTTAGTTAACTCCTTTATTCCTTACAACTGAAGTAGGTATCATGAACAGAGAACCCAAAGGAGAGAGTTCAGTTAAGGAACTTAACAAATGCACACAATCAGGCAGATTATCTAATAAAAAGACTGCCAGGCATGGTGGCACACACTTTTAATCCCAACACTCGGGAGGCAGAGATAGGGGGATCATGGTAAGTTCAAAGGCACTCTTGAGACAAAATAGTGAATTACAGGTCAGCCTGGGCTATAGTGAGACCCTACCTCAAAAAAACCTCACACACACACACACACACACACACACACACACACACACACACACACACGTTATGTTTAAAGGCCCTTTCTCAAAAGGAAAAACTAGCAAGGAATAATCTGGAACAATAGATCTCAACAAATAGATGCCAGATATCACAGGAAAGACAGCAAAGGCTATTTCTACAAGTTGAGAAGCATCATTATCTTTAAATTCCTACCATAAAAAAGGCAGAGCTACCCTGAAGAATAAGATTTAAAAGCTCACCTCAAGTGCTTATAAATGTAAGGCCCAGCCATTCTCAAACCCAACCATGCTCCTGATCTTTCAGGCCTTGAAACAAAAGCACTTACTACAGTCAACGTTTGCTTCATGTACCCTGCTATATTTCCATTTCTTTACTCTAACTGATGATGTCCTTCTCAATTCTTCCTACTATGCTCACTATGACCTTTTATCCCATATTCCTGGAATTTCTTTATATATATATTTTTATATTTTACTTTTATTTATTTGAGCAAGAGGGGGAAGAGAAGAGAGAGAGAATGAGTGTGCCAGGGCCTCCAGCCACTGCAAACGAACTCCAGATGTATGTGCCACCTTGTGCATCTGGCTTATGTGGATCCTGGGGAATCAAACCTGGGTCCTAAGGTTTTGCAGGCAAGCGCCTTAACTGTTTAAGACTTTTCTCCAGCCCATCTCTGACATTTCTAAAGAACATGTTCCTGTGCTACAGTTAAGTACAATTTGCCCTCCCCCCCCCCCGGCAAACTGAGTGGTCTTCTCTCCTGAGGCTGTGTAGGTAGTTTCCAAATACTCCAAGCTGCTTCCCATTACCAGATTGTTCCTGTATCACAAGTGGTTTCTTTCCCCTTGGGATCACAGTATGTAAGCATAACTTCCTCCACTTTTTCCTGTGATCACACTCAATCCACTTTTATTGAGAACTCTGACAATGAGTTCAATTTTCTTCTGTCCCAACACTTGCCCATAAATATGAGGACTTCAATGTCCAAGACCTTTCTCGAAGTATTTCTGCCTTTCATTCTGTTTTATTAAAGCTATGTTCAAAGCCCTAAAATGGTATGGCCCTTGTCATAACTACAAGATCTCACCTTTGAGATCTAAAGTTTCATGTTTCAGTATCTGGCCACCCTATCTTTTATCTTAGTTTTTTTTTATTTACAATTTTAAAAATATTTTTACTTATTTGTAAGTAGAAAGAGAGAGAGACAGACAGAATGGGCATACCAGGGCCTCCAGCTGCTGCAAACGAACTCCAGGTGCATGCATCACCTTGTGCTTATGTGGGTAATGGGAAACTGAACTCGGGTCCTTAGGCTTTGCAGGCAAACATATTAGTGCTGAGCCATTCTCTCTTAACAATTTCTATGTTCATAATGATTTGGTTATTTCCTTCTGATTAAAAATGTTTTCAGGGGCTGGAGAAATGGCTTAGTGATTAAGGTACTTGCCTGCAAAACCAAAGGATATAGGTTCAATTCTCCAGGACCCATGTAAGCCAGATGTACAAGGGGGCACACATTCATCTGGAGTTCGTTTGCAGCTGGAGGCCCTGGCATGCCTATTCTCTCTCTCTCTGTCTCTCTCAAATAAAGAAAGAAAAATAAAATAGTTTTGAAAAATGTGTTCATAAGCTGGGCATGGTGGCGCACTCCTTTAATCCTAGCACTCGGGAGGCAGAGGTCGGAGGATCGCCGAGAGTTCGAGGCCACCCTGAGACTACGTAGTGAATTCCAGGTCAGCCTGAGCTAGAATGAGACCCTACCTCAGAAAACCAAAAAAAAAAAAAAAAAAAAAAAAAAGTGTTGCTAGCCTGCTATTTCACTGCCCCTCCCCTGAAAATCTCCAATTTTAACTTTCTCTTTTCTTTTTTTTTCAGTTTTTTTTTTTTCTTGAGGTAGGGTCTCACTCTAGCCCAGGCTGACCTGGAATTCACTATGTAATCTCAGGGTGGCCTCGAACTCTCGGCGATCCTCCTACCTCTGCCTCCCAAGTGCTGGGATTAAAGGCATGTGCCACCATGCCCGGCAACTTTCTCTTTTCTTATACCTGAACTATAGAACTCAAATAGTTTAGAGCACAGATTGGCATGTTTCAAAATTTAGTGTCTCTAATATTGTCATTGCTGTCACAGTTGCTTGGGAGTCATGTCAAGAATTGGTCAGTGGCTAATAACCTGCTCTGGCTATTAGTGATGGTCAGAGGTCCTCTCCACTTTAAGTCTTTCCACCAAATCTTGACCAAGTCTGTCAACATGAAACTGAACTCTTTCACCGCTACTTACATTTTTAGCTCTTTTCCTATTGTCAGAAGCACTGTTCCTTCACTAATCAAAGGTTAATTCTACTTCTATGCTTGATCTGATCCTCCACTAGGACTTTTCTCCACTGGCAATTTCTGTCATGTTCTACTCTTTCTGTCTTCCTTGAACCATTCCTTCAATATGACAAACAAGATAAATTTTGAAATACAAACTACTTATATCACCCACACACCACAAATACAACACCTTTTCTTTGCACTCTGATGCCATCTAGCTACCATTCTTCTTTTCGCCAATCTTACAAAAATTAATATGAACAGACTTATTTTACCTAATACTTTTAAATTATCAATAAAAATTTATTGTGCAATCTTTGATAGATAAAAAAGAAAACAAGGACTCGAGCATGGTGGCATATGCCTTTAATCCCAGCACTTGGGAGGTAGAGGTAGGATAATGACTGTGAGTTTGAGGCCACCCTGAGACTACATAGTGAATTCCAGATCACACTGGGCTAGAGGGAAACCCTACCTCAAAAAACCAAAAATGAAAAAGAAAACAAGGTCTGTCTTCTCCATCCAACTGTTTTGTGCCACTCATAGGTCCACTGTTTTGAATCTTTATTTTATTACTACCGGTACAAATAGTTTTCTAGGCTAGGAGTGCAGCTCAGTGGTAGAGAGCTTACCTAGCATACACAAGGCCCTGGGTTCAATCCTCAGAATTTCCTCAGTAAAAAATTAAAAATAAAAAAATAACTGAAATCAATTATGTTTGAACAATGTTAATTTGCATGATTTTGAGTCTTAATAAAATTAGTACTATCTTCAATAACTTGCTTTTTAATTTAATATTTGTAAGATTTTTTTTTACTTAGTTTCATATTGTCACAATTTTTTTGGTTTTATTTATTTCTTTATATAAATAATTATAATTTTCCCATTATTTTTTGCAATTTTTTGAAAAATCTTTCAAGTTTTTATTTAGCAGAAATAAAAAGTCATTCATTTACCATTCATTCAACAAATATGCATAAAATCTCTATAATATGCCAGACACTGTTCTGGGTACTTGGGATATATCATTAAATGAACATGGATAAATATCCCTGCCCTTGTATAGTTCCCTTTGGGGGAATAAAATAATAACATAAGAATGTAAATCATGCCCAAGTATATCATATATGTTTGAAGGTGATAGGTTTGCAAAAATTATGGTTTAGGTGGCATATGCTATAAATTAAGAAAAAATAGAAGAGTTAAATACAGAAATGGGCTGGCTGCAGGAAGAGTAAGAAAATCCTTGACTATGTGCCTATATCTTGAAGTGTTTTCTCTACTTAAAAAATATTTATTTGAGAGAGAAAGAGAATAGGGCATACCAGAGCCTCTTGCAGCTGCAAACAAACTACAGACTCATATGCCACTTTGTGCATCTGGCTTTATGTAGCTGCCAGGTGATCAAACCCAGGCTGGCAGGGTTTGCAAGCAAGAGCCTTTAACATCACAGCCATTTCACCAGCCCTTTTCTGTTTCAAAAGTTTCAGGTCTTACATTAACAGTGATGTCATTGGTCCATTTGGAGTTGAAATGAGTGCAGGGTGAAGGATAGGGATCTAGTTTCATATTACTACATGTGCATATCCACTTTTTCTAGCACTATTTATCAAAGAGACTCTTCTCCAATGTATATTTTTTGACATCTTTGTCAAAAGTCACATAGCTGTAACTGATGTAAACTGATGGTCTTATATCTGGGTCTTCTATTTCACTGATTTATATGTTTTGTTTTTGTTCCAATACTATGGTGTTCTCATCACTATCCCAACCCAATCAAAAAATGAGCTAATGAAATGGAAAGTTCTCACAAGATGAAATACAAATGACCAATAAATATATCAAAACCTTTTCAATATCATGAGCCATAAGGAAAATGAAAACTACATTCAGGAGTAAGATGGCATTCATTATGAAAATAAATAAAAATACTGTTAAAGATGTTGACAAAAAGAAATTCTTATATACTTCATATCAAGTCACTACTGAGGTTAGTATGGAGTTTTCTAAAAAAAAACTAAAAATAGATCTCTTATATAGCCCAGCAATATCACTCCTGGTTATTTGCCCAAAGAAGTCAACATATCACAAAAATACTTCCACATCAATGTTTATTGGAACACTATATACAATAGCTAAGTTATAGAACCAAAGTAGGTATCCAATAATAGAGAAATGGATAAATAAAATTTATTATATATAAAGAATTATTTCATATGTAAAAAAAGAATGAAGTCACATTGTTTGCAGGAAAAAGGATTCAACTAGAGATAATCATATTAAGTGAATTAAGCCAGTCTCAGAAAGACAAATGCATTTGTTTTCTCTTATGTATAGACACATAATTTTATATAGACACATAAAATCATATATGTAAATATGACATGAAAGTACAACTGTCTAGGGAAAGAAAGAAAAGGGAGGGTAGTCGGTATGGAGAATATACTCAACATAAAATACATACTAATACAAAAAACTTGAAACATTAAAAAAATTAGATTAGATTAGAACTAGGTATGGTGGCTCATGCCTTTAATCCCAGCACTTGGGTTGCTAAGTAGGAGGATCCCAGTTCATCGGAGGCCAGCCTGGACTACAAAGTGAATTTCAGGCCAGCCTGGGCTAGAGTAAAACCCTGCTTCAAGAAACAAAACAAAATTTAAAAAGAGAGCAGTTTGGTTTCACTGGAAATGAGTCACATGGACAGCTGCAACTAGTACAAAGTCTTTAAGGAGCATGACTGACATGTTTAAGGCCTCATAAGGACACCAGTGTCACTAGAACAATATGAGTAAGAGGAGAGAAAGAAGTAATAAAGAGAATAAGATTTTGTTGGGCCTTGCAGGGTTTGTGAGAAATTTTGTCTTACTGTGGTGAAATGAGTAGTAGCCACTGCCAGCTCGTAAGACATTATCTGAATTATCTTATAAAAAGAATTCATCTGGGCTGGAGAGGTGGCTTAGTAGTTAAAGCATTTGCCTGTGAAGCCTAAGGATCCAGATTCAATTTCCCAGAACCCACATAAGCCAGGTTCACATGGTGGTGCATGCATCTGGAGCTCACTTGCAGTGGCTAGAGGCCCTGGCATGCCCATTCTTTCTCTAAATAAGTAAATAAATAGATAGTCATCTAACTCATCCATATTAGTTGTGAGAATGAGATACAATACTTAGGGAAACTAGCAATATCTACCAAAGTTAAACATATGTATACACTCTATGATCTAGTAATTGCACTTCTAAAGAAGTACATGGGCGATGGAATTGCTTATATATGCATATATCATTCAAGGATTGAATTTAGAATATTCATGACAGTAGCGTTTGCAATAATACCAATGCAGATGAAACAGACATAGGAAAAATCAGATGTTCAGATTTGAACATGCTACATTTGATGTCTAGTAGGCATCCAAATGGAGGTATCTTGACCAGTGGTTTAACTAGTCTGGGATTCAAAGGAATATGTATAAATAACTAAATTCTATAGTCTCTGAAAATAGGCCGGTAATCCATGAGATCTGACAACAATATGAAAGAAGTAGACAAGAATCTAATGATTTAGATAGAACATCAGTACTATAGAAATATTTCTCTAGGTCTGTTGGCCTAACTGCTTCTTTAAGATATTCTACTATACTCAGGAGGGGATGATGGGCATTAGGGTTATATGAATATTATTTTTCATAGGACAGTACCAAATAGGGTTTTTCAGAATGTATCAATTTATATTCCTTTCAGTAAGCCATGTATAAAAGGTTCTACTAAATCATAGTCTCACCATTACTTACTTGATACTCAGATTAAAACACTTTTGACAATTATACTTTATTCTCATTTTAAATTACCCTGTACATGCTTTTCATCTTTTTACCCCTACTGCCTTTTAACAATAATTTGCAAATTTTTTGTGTTTTTAGCTACCAGTTCCTTAGGGTTAAATTGGCTGCAAGTATCTTTCTCCAAGTTTATGATTTGTTTTTCATGCATTTTATGATGTAGCTTTTAGCTGTAATCGAGTTAAATATACTCATTGTTTGACAATATTGTGCACATAACTAAAGATATCTCCATTCCATAGTAAAAGGATAATTTCCCTTATTATTATTTTTGTGTTTATTCTTACACATGATTTCTACTTTAATTCAAATGGATAATCAATGTCCTAGCAAAAAAATATTCTTGATTTCCACTTCTTAGAACAAGCTTCTTCTTTTGAGCAGGAGTCCTCCTAAGGAAGGCCTTTAGAAAAGACTACTTAACCAGAGTCTCTAGATTGGTAAATGAAACAGAATTCTCCAAAGTCAGATTTCAACTTACCACAGTCAGGTCTTGGTTTTACTGAGACTATTCTGAAATTACACTGGCTACAGTCACTAAAATCAAATTCTTACTTACCATATCTAATTAACATTACTAACAAATCTCTAATTATTCCTCCTCTGTACTTGATCTTCTTCTACCTTCTGATCAAGCCTTTTCAAGGTGTGTGTATTATTGTGGTATGTGTATGTATAATGTACATGTACATTTTGTGCAGATGAGTACCCTATGAACACATATAGAGCAGTTTGAAGGGATGTCCTCCAACAGATTCAGAAGTTTTATTAAAGCTTTTTGGATTTCCAGCTACCTGGCTGGAAGAAGTGTCACTGGTTCCATCCCTAAGGTATGGGTCCCATCCGGAATTTCCAGGCCAAAGTATGCACAAAGTGCCTGAGTTCTTCTTGGGGTCTTCAATCAAGTGTGCTTGCTTGTGCTGCTTGTGGTTGCTTTTTTCTCTCTGTGTGGATCTATGAAAAAGGGGCCAACTTCTGTCATCATGGAACTTCCCCTGCATCTATAAGCTTCAATAAATTCTCTTCTTCCCATAACTGTGTCTGGTCTAGAGGCTCATCCCAGCAATGTAAAGCTGGCTATGACAACATGTTCATAGAGAATACTGGGTGCCCTCCTCAATTGATTCACTTTTCTGCACTATTTCCTTGAAAAGGCATTTCTCACTGAACCTGAAGCTGTTTTTTTTTTTTTTTTTTTTTTTTTTGTTGTTGTTGTTGTTGTTTGTTTGTTTTGGCCACACTGGCTGAATTATAAATCACAAAGATTCTCCTGCCTCCACCCTCTCAGGACTGAGCTGTACATGTGATTATAAGCATGCATAGTCATGGTGTGCTTTTTTAAAAGACTTTTTAATATAGGTGTTGGGAATTAAACTCAGGTCCTCATGCTTGCATAGCAAACCACTTTTACATGCTGAGCCATTTCCCCAGCTCCCTGTTTACAAGTTTTTAATGGCTTCTTGTCTTCTGTTCTTTCAAGTGTTGTTTTCCTGGGAATTTCATTCTTGGCCTGATTCTTTTGTTACCCTACCTGATCTTACAAGGTAATCTTATTCACACTAACAAAAGCTTTTAATTCTTTGTCCTACCCAGATCTTTCTTATGATCTCTATAATAGTCAGGCCACATGAAACTTGAATCAGTCAGTTTTCCAGAAAACTCACTTGACCTTCTGTATATCCTATGAAGATTGAGAGTAATCTTAGACTTTATTTTCGTTGCTCAACTACCATACTAGCTGGTTGTAAGTTTTGAAGGCTGCACTCCTCAAACACTTCTCAAATCCATACTCTATCCTACTCCACTGCTATTACCTTAGCAGTAATAAGAACTATTTTAGTATTTTCCAAATGAGAGTCCTAGCCTCCAGTCCCTTGCAATCAACATACTTCTCACACTACTATAAAATCAATCTATGCCAACTCTCTCTGTCTCTCTCTCAAAAATAAAAATTAAAAAAAAATTAAAAATAAAGGGCTGGAGAGATGGCTTAGTGGTTAAGGAACTTGCCTACAAAGCCTAAGGACCCATGTTCAACTCTCCAGATCCCACATTAGCCAGAGAAACAAAGGTGAGGCAAGCACAGGGTCACACATGCCCACTAGGTGGTGCAAGTATCTAGAGTTTGATTTCAGTGACTGAGGACCTGGCACACCAATTCTCTCTCTCTAAAAAAAATTTAAAAATAAAAAACAAAATTAAAACCTGAATCTGATATTTTCTCTTCTGCTTCAAAACCCATAATTGTTTATTTATGCATAGAAGATGAAGTCTAAGTTTCTAAACATGATCTACTGTTCTCATGAAACACGTACCAGTTTCCTCTTGTCGATACTAAGTAAACCACACTCTTTTCCATTTGCAAGAAAATATTTTCCAATGAAATTTGGCATTTTCATGCTATTTTATCATTTATTGTTATAATTTGTAATATTTGGTATACCCTAAACAATACAGCAGCATACAACAGTGGTGAAGAACAAATTTGGAACTAGACCAACTAATCCCAGTGACTGCTTATAGCTCTCATAGCCATGAAACCTAAAGAGCTACTTAATCTCTTGTATCTTTCCT
Source organism: Orientallactaga sibirica (assembly GCA_036365145.1). Lineage (NCBI taxonomy): Eukaryota > Metazoa > Chordata > Mammalia > Rodentia > Dipodidae > Orientallactaga > Orientallactaga sibirica. Next base: position 1,836,311 of record JAEOAD010002517.1, read on the forward strand.
CAGCTGTAAGACTACTCTACTTCATAAGGACAAAAAGAAGAGTAAATGAGCTCATTTTTGCAAAGCCCAACACTATTTGCTACACATAGAGTATATGAAAAATACTATACAAGATAAGTAGTAGTGCTTGACTTGATAATTCCACTTGAAAAATTGGCATTTCAATGGATGCTATTTAATGTGTAAAAATGTTATTTTATGAAGTAAACAAGTATGCAATAATCAATTATTTATTAAGGATGCTCTTAAATTGTGAGTCTGGGGCATCTGCAAGTCAGAAAATGTAAGAAGGGGCTGGAGAGATGGCTTAGCAGTTAAGTGCTTGCCTGTGAAGCCTAAGGACCCTGGTTTGAGGCTCGATTCCCCATGACCCATGTAAGTCACTTGCACAAAGTGGCACATACATCTGGAGTTCATTTTCAGTGGCTGGAGGCCCTGGCACACCCATTCTCTCTCTATCTTTCTGCCTCTTTGTCTGTCACTCTCAAATAAATAAACAAATACATAAATAAACAAACAAAAAAATTTAAAAGAAAATGTAAGGAGCAGGTTCATGTAGCTTAGTAAAGAGTTGTGTTAGATCAATAAGTTATAAATGGGCAGGAATATGATTCTCTACAAAATTTTATCTGACCCTTCAAAGGACTGACTTTGACCATTACCATTATCCTGATTCATGTGGCAGGAATTATCTAAATAATATATGCTAAGGTCATGAAGCTCATATCATAACTGATGCATGTCCATGGAGTCAAGGAATAGGTCAACAAATGCTACTAACAAAAGCTTCATGGAGAGGGTCATTGTTAAGGAGTGACTGACAATGATATATGCAAATAATCTTTGGAAGACAGGATAGTGAGGGATTAGAACCTATAATTTTGTCCTCGGGCACAAGCTCATCCTTGTTCCTTGTCCTTTTTATTTATGACATATTAATCAGTGTGTCAATGCAGACAAGTGTCTTTGTTCTAATGTTTGATGTCCCAAGCACCTGAAGTTATGTGCCAATGCGATTTCAAAACTAAGTCTGGAGATTCTGCTCATTAGATATTTATTAGTGCTTTCCTTCCTAGGTTGGCTGACCTTTGGTGATGGGTAAGGAAAAAGATCAGAGTAGGGTAATGGCATTCTATTATATAATCAGGGTTACTTTTAAAAGTGAAAAGGGGGATAAAAATCATTAAAATTATGTAATTTTAGCTACCAATTACTTTTTATTTTATTATGAGATTAGAAGGGCTGGTGAGATGGCTTAGAGATTTAGGTAGCTTGCCTGCAAAGCCAAAGGACCCAGGATCAATTCTCCAGTACCCAAGTAAGCCAGTTGCATAAGGTGGTGCATGTGCCGGGAGTTCGTTCAGAGACAGAGAAGCCCTGGTGTGCCCATTTTCTCTCTCTCTCTCTCAAAATAAATTTTAAACATCTTTGAAAAACAGTTAAGAAAATTAGTTCTATTAAAAACAGTTTTTAAAATAAATACTTTCTTAAAAACAAGGCCAGGCAAGAAGGTCCATGTCTATAACTCTAACACATGGAAGGCTGAGGCAGGAGTATCATACATTCAGCACTAAGCTGGCCTATAGAAAAAAATCTTCTATCAAACAACCAAACCAAGACAAAAACATTAGTTTACACAAAAGCCAACTATAGAATCAGCCTAGGTATCTACCAATAGTTGAATGGGTATGAAAATGTGGTACATTTACACAATGGAATTTTACTTGGCAAGAATGAAACTATGTCATTTCCTGCAATTTGGATACAAACATGACCATCATATTAGGCGAAAGAAACCTGACTCAGAAAAAAAAAAATCATGAAGTTTATTTTTTAAAAATGTTTAATTCTCTTGATGCCTATCTTATATAATACATTGTATATGTATTCATGTGTACATGCGTAAAGGTCATAGGGCAAGTTTTGAGCTTTGATCCTCGTCTTCCACCTCCTTTGAGACAGGGTCTCATGATGTTTACCCCTGCTGTTACTACGCTAGCTGCTGTCCCACGGAGGTTCCTTTGGCTTCTCCTATTTCTGGTTCCCTTCTTATCTATAAGAGTGGCTAGGATTACAAATGCCTGTCACAGCTTCCAGTTTTTATGTGACTTTCAGGGTTCTGAACTTAATATTTTTCTTTTGTTTGTTTGTTTTTTCAGGGTAGAGTCTCGCTTTAGCCCAGGCTGACCTGAAACTCACTCTGTAGTCTCAAGCTGGCCTCAAACACACAGCAATCCTCCTACTTTTGCATCCCCTCTGGAGTGCTAGGGTTAAAGGTGTGTGCACCATGCCCAGCTAATACTGTACTTTTGATGGAACGATTTACAAGTGATGGAGTAGTTTCATATTATATTGGACCTTGCTAATGTTTCTCTTTCATATCCCCTTGGCTGTCCAAGACTAACACTTCCTTGCAGCAGATTCTGATGGTCTTTCAGAGATTCTCATTTTTCTCTGTATAAAAGGCTGCATTACATAAAATTAAATACTGAGTGTTGAGCTAGAGAGATGGCTTAGTGGTTAAGGTGCTTGCCTGCAAAGCCTAAGGACCCATGTTCTACTCTCCAGGTCCCACGTATGCCAGATGCACAAGGTGACACAAACACACAAGGTCACACATGCACACCAGGTGGTACATGTGTCTGGAATTTGACTGCAGTGACACATCAATTCATTCTCTCATTAAAAAACTGCAAAAAAAAAAATTGAGTGTCTTATAGATTTGTAAAAACAACTCACAAAAAAGATAGCACTTAATGAGTTTAAATACAGAAGGTACACTGCATAGGTGGAAAAAGGCATTCCCAGAAGTCATAATGTTATTGAATGAAAATCCTAGTGCCAGGGCTGAAGAGATGGCTCAGCAGTTAAGGTGCTTGCCTGCAAAGCCTAAAGGACCCAGGTTCAATTCCCCAGTATACACATAAAACCAGATGCACAAAGTGGTGCATGCCTGTGGAGTTCATTTTCAGTGGCTAAAGGCCCTGGTGCACCCATTCTCTCTCCAACTCATAAATAAATAAATACATATTTATTTATTTATTTTAAAGAAAATCCTAGTGCCAAAGGTGAGCTACCTTCCTATAAGTTGTTGGCCTGCAAAGCTCATGAGACCCTACAAACCATAAAAGCTATTGCTATAGATGTTAGTTGCACACTAGAAAAAGATGATAAGCTCCTACTGCTGAAAATACCACATGCTTTGGTTGCAAGACATGGAGAAACCAGGCTGGCAATGAGCTGTAAGCTGTCCTTGCTGGCTGACTTTCACAGTACCAAACGGTACAGCACATAGTCTCTGGGGAGAGAATTGTCACTGACAGTCCTGTTAGGTATTGGGCCCTGCATCATACATTATCAATATGTCCAGCAAAATGTATTCATTGGTGCATTAGTAGCATGACCATTATTGGTAGAATTAACTGTTTTTGGTTAATGTAAAGTCCATTTCACAATAGGCAACTCAAATCTGGTATGGAAAGCTCTGGCTGGTTAAGTCATAGATCACCATGGGAAGCAACTGCTGATGTTTTGTTGAAGTGATGTCATTTGTCTGTCAAATTGCTTTTTTTTTTTTTAACATTAAAGTACTTTTTTATTTAACTTTAATTTCTGAGGTAAAATACTTTTTTCTTTCGACTTCCGTAACAAAATACAGAGCTATCAGAGACCCCTGGAAAAAATATGTATATTATACATATATTTCTGTAACATTACATATATATAATATATGCAAAAATTTTGAAGACTTTATAGAAAGCAGAACGTCTAAAAGGCACTGCACAATGGAGCTCGGAGTACTTACACTTTATGTACACGGGTAACTATGAAGTTATCTTTCACTGTGAATGTCTCATCCACAAATCCCTGCATCACAATTTTGTAATTCAAAGAATGCCTAAATATTTCAAAACTAATTAAGTCTTAATTTTTTCCCAAGAAGAAAAGACTGAATCAAAGTTTTCTTTTAAAATACATAAAAATATATCCCATTACTGTTTACAAAACAGAAAGCACAAACATAATTATAGAATAAATAAAAAACAAGGGACAAACAGCCACCTGACTCTACAACGATTTGTTTTTTAATGCTTCTGGAAGTTTCTTGGCCCATGGGGTCACTAGGGTGCAGCAGTCCCCTGTATTAGTGAACGGGGTTTATTTAATGCAGTGCAGCTTGATGTCTAGGGTGGAAGGACTTGGTATCTTTTGTATTTTACTTCTACTCATTCTTCAGGAAAAAAGGTGAGCTCAGCCAGGCGTGATGCCCTTAAGAGAACTCGACTTTTTCAACAGTAGAAGAGCAAACTGTGTTCAGGAACATGTTCTTGATGAATGAATCTCAACAGATTTATATTTGCAATGTTTTATACATTTGGCACAATGAAGTTTGAAGAGGAGGCCTGGATCTTGTCCCCTTTCCCACCTGCTGTGGAACAGCAATGTGACATCTTGGGCAGGGAAAGGCTGCAGTTACACCATGCTGCTGACAGTAATGCTGGGAGGGGACTGAGGGAGAGAGCAAGTTTCATTCCTTTGCCCCAGCAAATATCAATGACCGCCCCATTTAAACATTTATGTACATAGATCGATGCTCTGTCAACTTTGTCATTCATGGAAGGAAACTCTTTTTTTATTTTTTGCAATGGGAAGTATACTGTAAAAACTCATAAGTCAAACTCCTTAAAATGAGTGACTATTGCTCTGGCATAGTAGCCCAATGCCCAGCCAAAAGTGTGGGGGAAAACATAAATATCCTCCAGTTAGCAGAACTGATTCCAAGCTTAACAGATAGTACCTAGCAAATTTTCTTAATATGAACATTGTCTTAAAGTATTATAAAAGAAAGAGCCATTAAAGATATTAGTATCAGATTTATCAAATTATAAAATGCAATAATCATAAGCAGTTTTATGAAAAAACTAACAGCTATATTGAAAGAATATTTATATACCAATGATAAGGAATTGTATAGATATATTGCTATTAAACTGATAAAAAGACAAGTATTATTGTGTGGTTCACGGGGATGTGAACAAATGTCTGTTTATCCCAGATAGAATAAGGCACCAACAGCAGACCAGAGACAGTTCCACCAATATATAGCTTGGTGAATCAGTGAAACTTAGTGGGGTTATGGGAGCATGGATGAGATGTTACTTACAGGATCATGGCTGATTCAAATGCAGCTTTATCACCAAAAAGCCCACCCCAGCATGGATTATAACTCATAAAAGCTACTTCTCTGGAGTTCCCTGTCCAATCTGAAGTCAGCTCCACTAAAGAGAGTCTCACCTTCCCAGCAATTATTTATTGCTTTTATAATCTTGGGGAGAGCCTTTGTGAATCTGCTAGATTTCTGTGCCTTGAGTTTCATGGTTTGAATATAAAATGCCCCCCAGAGGCTCATGCGTTTGCACTTGGTCTCTGCCTAGAAAGGAGGTGAAGTGGGGGATAAAGCCTTACTGGGGGAAGTAGGTCACTGGGGGTGAGCCTTGAGGTTTTATAACCTCGTCCTACTTCCTCTTCACCTTGTGCCCTCCTGATTGTGAATGAAGTGTGACTAGTTTCTCCTGCTCCTGCTGCCATGCCTTACCTGCCATGATAGACTGTATCCTATGGAACTATAAAGCAGAAAGGTACATTTCCTTTCTTAAGCTATTTCTTATCAGGTATTTGGTAACTGCATTGTGTAAAGTAACTAATACATTGAGTCTTGTAAGATTCATTACCTTAATTTAGAAATAGCTATATACTACAACCCAGGTAGAAAAGCCAGGCGTAGTCAATCACGTCTATAACTCCAGTTCTGTGAGAAGTGGAGACAGGAGAATGGCTGGGGCTTGCTGGTCAGGCAGTCAGATGGAAAAAATAGCAGTTTCAGGATCAGTGAGAGACTTCATTTCAAGGAAACAATGAAGAGTGGTAGAGATATCATCTGACATTCTTCTCTGGCCTCTGTATGCATATACATACTCATCACACAGATGTATATATATGTATATAGACACACATATACTACTCACACATGGATGCCCCCCTCAAAAAAAAAAAAAAACACAAGCCATTAGCTGGCATAGTTCTATCTTGCTATGTGATGCCTTATGCCATGTTGTCATACAGCCATAAACTGGCATACTTCTTTCTATTTCTATTTCTTTCTATTTCTTATGCTATGATATCATGCAGCAAGAAAACCTTCATTAGATACAATCGACTTCAGATTCTGAATGAAGACTCTAGAACTAAAAAGTATATTTCTTTATAAATTAGTCTAAAGTAGTGTGTTATAATAACACACCACAGACTATGACATTTTACTACTAAGTACCTTGTCCTTGGCAGGGGTCAGGAAAAGAGAGTAGTTTTATTCTGGTTGCCATTATTATCTAAAACTATCAACAATTAAAGTAGATTAAGGCAGAAGTTGGAAATGCAAAACATTGGTCAATCAAATCCATTTAGTTTACCATTTTAACAGAATTACTAAGCATTCTATTAAATATGATACATCCATCCCTGTTGTAGAAAGCTGTTGCTGTTTTTCTTTTCTTGCTTCTGAATAATTTGGAAAGAGAATGAAAAGATCAAGGTCATTACTCATGTTTCAATTTTTAGAGGTTTGCTATGCTTTTTAAAGTAAAATAATAAAAAAAATTACTGGCTTAGGGCTGGCTGGAGAGATGGCTTAGCAGTTAAGGCACTTGCCTCCTAAGCCTAAGAACAAGGGTTCCAATCTCCAGCGGTTCCAATCTCCAGGTCCCACGTTTAGCCAGATGCAAAGTGATGCAAGGGCGCAATGCCGCACTTGCTCACAAGGGGGTGCACACACCTGGATTTCGTTCGCAGCAGCTGAGAGGCTGCTGGCGCACCCATCTCATCTGTCTTCCTCTCCCTCTTTTCTCTCTGTCTCTCTGTGTCTCTCTCACAAAATAAGTCTGAAGAAGGACCATAATGTGACAGGAAGGAAGGGCAGGGAGAAAGAGAAGATTAACCTAGGAAAGAAGCCATATAATTCCAATGGGCTACACGTAACAAAACAGAGTACATGCAAGAAAAGTTCTACCATGACTGAATGTAGACAAGTTCATATTATGTAAATGATATATAAAAGGTCAGAATTTGCCTGGCATGAGGGTTCTGAGCTTTGGATGTGGTCTAGGTCTCTAACCCACTTCAATTCTTATGAGTGCTTTTTCTTTCTCTTTCTTAAGAAACTGTCTCTATTTCCATCATTACCCATGAGTTCCTGGTCTAATTCTTTGTTCTAGGACACAAGAAGCTAGGAATGCCAACAGGTTCTCTTCAGACTGAGATTTATATCTATAACATAGGTCTAACATGATCACTGGCTTTCACTAAGCAGACATAACCCTAGCCTATAGTAATGTCAATGAAATGAGCAAACCAATACAGGATCTATGACAGTGGTATGGAAGCTAATAATACTCTATGTAGGAAAATAGGGAGGTTCAACAGCCCCTGGAATTCCAATCACCATTCCTCTCTTGCCTCCAAGCTGCAGATGGTCCTGGGGAAAGGTCAACTCAAGGTGGAACTCCACAATGCAGCTTTCTTGAAGTCATCATCCATGATGAAACTTTTCAATGACTCTCAGAGCTCATTCATGTGGGCTTATTCACAAAGTTGGATTACATTTAATCCTTTGATCTGTTATTGGTGCCCTATCTGGGGTGAGTCATCCCAAGAAAAGTAATATAATCTACTTTTACACAGAAGAATCAACCTTTAGCACTAAATTGAACTACACATAAGTGGAAATTTTTAAGCAGTTGTGTTTACTAAGTAACTGTTTCTAAACAAGAAGTTATTTTTAGTCTCTAGCTAGAAATGTGCAAAGGTTACAATATCAATATGCAGGCAGGGTATGAGCATCACTACCTTTAGTACCCATCTAATGTGAGCAATGATGAATCACTGTTTTACTACTAGGAAACAGTACCAGAGATTTACTGCAGTTCATAGGTTAACTATGTCTAAAGAGCTGAACACCAACCCACACATTGACATCACAGAGAAGTGACATGGATCAATGACACAAATCCTGTTGTGATCAAACATTAAGGCTATAGAGGTTAAAAACAAAAGTGTCCAAGTGACAGGGCTGACTAGTCATCCATCCTACAGACTGCATGAAAACAGTACTGCAATCCTGGAAAGGATATTACTAGGTTCCTCCCTCCTCCATCCCCTTTCCTCCTCCTTTTTTTAAACATAACTAAGCTTTTTATTTTAATTACAGATTTCGCATATAGCAGACCCTATATTTAAGATTCCTCATAGCTTCTGTGGTTTAAGGTTTAGACCTTCAAAAACATGCCTTAAGGGTGTATAGAAAATGTCCTCTGTAAGCCAGGCACTTTGACAATCTTAAACAGAATATGTCACAATTTATTAAGCATTTTATGTAACATGTTGGGCTTGACAAGCAGTGTTTAGACAGACTTGGATTTCAAACCCTGCATTAGGACCTCACAGCTCATGGCAATCTCATGGTCTTTTTCCTGCTATCTCTATTCTTAGGTTGTTTAACTATTTTAGTTTTATTATTTTTGGACAATTTTTAAAACTTTTTAATGCTTACTGCTAAATTAGATAGCTTATTATAAGTAAGTGTGTGTAAAGTATTAACATATTATCTCCCCAAATTAGCTATATATTCATAGAGAATTGGAAATATCTTTTTTGTAACAGGAATGTGAACTCCTGGAATCTTGCCACAAAAGTTGCTGTAGTAAGTTCTATGGAAAAGAAACTAGCCCTGTACACTCCCAATACTGTTCTTCCTTTATGTTTTCCCCAAGATCACTTCCAGGAGGGCTAGAAAGCCAAAAGAACATACAAGTTGGAGATGTGTAGTAACCTTTCACTTTATCACTATTACTATGATATAGACAACCTTGACAACATGCTAACAACTCCTTTTTGTATCCTAAAGCACTTATTTTCCTATTGTTTCTTACAGAAAAATTATAAGGGCAGGAGTTATACTATACAAGGACCTGGGTTTCATCTCTAGCACCCTAAAAAAGGGGGGAGGGGGACTGGAGAGATGGCATAGCAGTTAAGCACTTGCCTGTGAAGCCTAAGGACCCCAGTTCAAGGTTCAATTCCCCAGTACCCACATAATCCAGATACACAAGGTGGCAGCATGTATCTGGAGCTTGTTTGAAGTGGCTGGAGGCCCTGGCACACCCATTCTCTATCTATCTGCCTCTTTCTCTCTTTGTCTGTCACTCTCAAATAAACAAACAAACAAACAAACAAAAAAGTAAAGTGCTAGAGAGATGGCTTAGCAGTAAAAGTGCTTGCCAGCAACACTAAAGGACCCAGGTTTGACTCCCCAGTAACCACATAAAAGGAGTCACACAGGAGTGTCTGGAGTTCATTTGCAATATCTAGAGGCCTGGTCCGCCCATTCTCTCTTTCTCTCTCTCTCTGCATCTTTCTCTCTCACTCTTTTAAACAAACAAACAAATAAATTTATTTATTTATTTATTTATTTTAGTTTTCTGAGGCAGGGTCTCATTCTAGCTCTGGCTGACCTGGAACTCACTATGTATTCTCAGGGTGGCCTGGAACTCTTGGCTATCCTCCTACCTCTGCCTCCTGAGTGCTGGGATTAAAAATGTGCACTACCATGCCCAGCTAAAACATTTTTTTGAGTAAAAAAAAAATCAAGTTTTCTCTTGAGGGAGAAATAGGAGCAACATAGTTCATGAAATAGGTAGTTACTCAGAGAAAGGCCCAACGAGAGGGAATGAAGAGATGTCACCCCGCCTGCCTACCTGCCTGTCTGATCCAGTCTCATCAACAATGGCTGCAGCACTCTCTACTTCTTCCCCACACTGACACAGCTAAGTAAGCTACCCCCTCTCGAACCAGAACCAGCCCCTTGAGTCCAAGAACCAATCAGTTCCTTCTCTTACATATCTGAGCCTGGTGACAAAATCCATCCTAATTAACTATAAAAGCTTGCCTCCTCCCTGAATCTTAATTCCCCCTACAATAAACCTCATAATTCAGTATTTATTCCTAAAATAACTTAATAATTCATAAGTTACCTTTCGTGGAAACCATTTTATCACTTCCAAACATTCACTCAAAAGAAATTAAATGTAAGTCAGGTGTGGTTACTCATAGCAGCTGTAATCCAAAGAGGGTGAGGCAGGAGAAGTGCCAAGAGTTTGAGACCAGCCTGTGTCTACAGAGTAAAACCCTGTCTCAAAACAAACAAAAGAAAAAGAGAAAGTATTAAATGTGTGTGGTGGTTTGATTCAGGTATCACCCATAAACTTGTGTGCTGAATGCTAGGTCCCTAGCTGGTGGTGATATGGGAATTGGAGCATCCTGGAGGTGATGTATCACTGGGGGCGGGCTTATGGGTATCATAGCCAGCTTCCCCTTGCCAGTGTTTGGCACACTATCCTGCTGCTGTTGTTCACCTCATGTTTGCCAGGAGGTGATGCCCATCCTCTGCTCATGCCATTGTTTTTCATTGCCATCATGGAGCTTCCACTCGAGTCTATAAGCCAAAATAAACCCTTTCCTCCTACAAGTTGCACTTGGTCAGGTGTTCTCTGCCAGCAACGCAAAGCTAACTAAAACAATGTGTTAGCACGTATAAGGATAGATGAGGAATCACTCCTATCTCGCTTTAACAGTTACAAAAAGCTTCTCTATTCTGAGTTAAAGTCAGTTTTCTATCCTATATGTCCCACCTACTTGTTCAAGAACACAGGCCAACTTTCTCTTAGACCTGTGATTTTATCAATGCACCATTAAATAATTCACACATTCTATTATTTCCTTAAAGTCTTATTTCTGTAGGGGCTGGGGAAATGGCTCAGTGGTTTAATGCTTTTGCTCTGAAATCCTGCTGAACCAAGTTCAATCCACACAAAGCTGGACACAAAGTAGCACATGTGCCTGTAATCCCAACCCACCAAGGGCAATGGGAGGCCCAGCCAAGAGAATCCTGAATCTGGCAGGCAAGCTAGACTGGCTGGCCTTCCCCATGGCAAAAACAATAATAGAAATACTGTCTCAAAGAAAGTAAAAGGAGAGGTTATCCTCTGACCTCCACATCTATGCTGTGACACACACATATGCCCACACACAAACATATACACAAATAATAAAAGTTTTATTGATGTGACTTTAGAAAAATTTACTTTATATATTTAGTTATAGCAGCTACAGCAAGAAGCTGTGACAATGGTACACAGTATGAGACACAGCTGCTGATAAATCTCCAAAGTATTTTAATAACAAAGGCCTGACACACCTACCAGGAATCATGACTGAGGTTTTCCATTGTGAGTCCTACCTGCATAATAACTCAGTATTCCTTCACTTTCAGTCACAAAAAATCTGTTGGCAGAAGTCAGGGATGGGCATAAGGATTCAGTCTAGAACATTATAGTAGAATAAGAACTCACTCTGAAGCAATAGAAATCAAAAGGAAAAGGAGCCTTATAAATACTAACAATGTTTTTCAGATCTCGATGTCCCTTGGTTCAGTTTAAGGGACTTGCTATAAATGCTCTGCAAAGCAAAGCAGAACTATCATGTCAACTAATTGTGGTCTGGAAGAATGGCTATATGCTTATTATTCATCATGAACCCAGATCATACAGAAAGGGAGAATTTTGTTGGTCAGGACAAATCTCTCTTCCCTTTAAAACCTGCTGTAAAGCCAGGATAGGGTACTAGAAGAGGTATAGTATGACCAGGAAAGTATTAATAAACAGTAGTAGCAGTGAAGAGAAGATGGGAAGAATCAGTAATTATTTCTAGAATGAGGGGACTGTAGAATTAAGAAATACTAAGAAATGTCCGCTGGTGGAAGAGAAAGTCAATAAATAGCAACAGTGACAAGAACATCAGTGACTACTAAGGACCTCATGGACCAAAAGAGAAAGCAAAAGGACTTGAAAGTGGGGTATAATGCCATTCTTAATCTGGTAGGTGAAAGGGCTAACCACCAACACACTGTCTGTTTGGGAAGCCAAGGCAGGAGGATGGAGATTTCAAAGCCAGCCTGAAATACAGAAAAAGAACCTACCTATTTCAAAAGCAGAACCAAAAACACTGTTCTCTGAGACTGTGTATTAGGTTCTTAGCTCACTTGCTCTTGCTCTCTCTTTCTCTCTTACACACCCAGCCATCAGTCAAATTGTAGAAAATAAATAGAAATATAGTAATTTTGGTTAAATGCTTGACATTCAGGTGACATCTATAGCTCACCATTTACACAGTTAAATTAACATTTCCATGAAACTATACAATCTTAACTAGTGCTCATATTAAATTCTGAGGCACTAAAATATTCCCAGATGTCCACTTTGGGGGCTAGGATTAAAGGTGCTTTTTGTAAAGTCTGCAAACTCTGATTCAATTCTCCAGGCACTCACATAAAGTTGGATGGACATTCATTTGCTGTAATAAGAGACCCTAGAATGCACACACAATGCAAATCCATAAGCATGCATATATATATGTATGCATATATACACAAACACATAAACATATCCAATCCATTTTGGGTATATAATAGTAAGGCAAACAAATACATGAATATATACTTAAAATATTTTAGCACTTCATTTAACATAATACCAATGTGGTTGGAATATAAAATGTTCCCTGTAGGCTCACGTGTTTGAACGCACTTGGCTTCCAGGTGGTGGTGCATTTTGGGGGCTGTAGTGGTTGAGGCTAGGAGGATGTGGATCACTAGGGGCAGACCTTGAGATTTCCTATCCTGGCCCCACTTTCTGTTCACGCTCTGCTTCCAGATGTGAATACAAAATAACCAGCTAGCTTCCTGCTCCTATCTTCCCTGCCATGGTGAAATGAACCACTTGGAACTGCCAGCCTAAATATCCTTCCTTATGCAGTTTCTTGTCAGGCACTGGTCATACTAATGAGCAAAGTAACTAATACAAATACATAAGATCAATGCATATTTTAGCAATCAGGGATTAAGAGAGAGTTTTGTTGTTAAAAATGGAAGATAAGCACTCGGGAGGCAGAGGTAGGAGGATGGCGGAGAGTTCGAGGCCACCCTGAGACTACATAGTTAATTCCAGGTCAGCCTGGACCAGAGTGAGACCCTACCTTGCAAAACCAAAAAAAAAAAAAAAAGGAAGATAATATTTCTTGGACACTTTAGGCACATAAGGCTTTACATACAAGATAAACGCAGCATAATTATTTGTGTCCCTGTAAGTTTTAGTGTCAGTTTCTTGTCCAAGTACTTATTTAATCAGTAACAGGTTTTAGAAAATGATCTACTTGGCATTCTGTTTATATGTCTGTTAATGAGCAATAGCCATTCACTAGCTCAATTATTTTATGAAGCATGTCTGTGAACAGTTATATTGTTAAACTTAAAAATAGCAGAGTACTTATTCCAGAATTAACAGATGATAGTTTGAATGTTTGCTCCCATAGACTCAGTTTTTTTTTATTAAACTACTTGAGCCCCTAGTGGACAAATTCCTGCTAGAGGGGGCATGTCACTGGGGGAAGATCTGAGTCTAGCACAATCCGGTGTGGTTAAAGAAGTTTGAGTTGTGGTGGTTGGTGCTGGCTGTTGGCAATGTCTCTCTGTTTGGATCTATGAAAGGAAGCCATCTTCTTCCATTGATGGTATTCCCCTGTACTCTATAAGCCTGAGATTAAACCCCCTACAATCCACACTGTATCTGATTAGATGTTTATCACAGCAACAAGGAGTTGACTACAACATAACTAATGAGACTTAATTAAATTTTATTCTGGAATCAGACGCTTTAGTTAGAATGAATGCCTAATTCACATAATCAAACTTCCCTTTCTGTGCAGGAATTGCTGTTAGTATCATCCAAGCAGTATATAAACACATAAGATGATTTATAGGATTCTGGTATAGCAAATGATCCATTAATGTACAACCGTAACTGTTGAATATATTTTTTTTTGAGGTAGGGTTTCACTCTAGTCCATGCTGACCTGGAATTCACTATGTACTCTCAGGATGGCTTCCAACTACCTCTGCCTCTGGAGTGCTGGGATTAAAGGCGTGCACCACCACGCCCGGCTGAACATTCTTTCTTGAGTCAAATCTACTTCCTCATATCTCTTACCTTTTGTTCTCTCTCAAGGTACAGAGAACAATGTCTTCCAAGCTAATTCTCTTACTATGTTAAACATCCTTTACATATCTCTATAGCTTCTTATATAGGTACTGAGGATCTGAATTCAGACTCTCATGCTTACATGGCAAGTACTTTACCAAATGAGCCATCATCTTAGCTCTAAATTTGTAAATATTTATTTTAAACATATTACCATGAAACAATCTTAACCTACATATATGATTAGATACATTTTGTAAAATAAAACACAAGAAACATGAAAAAGCAAGGCAAATGACTCTTCTTAAAGGTAGTAACTCCTCAACAACACAATTCAAAGCTGAATAGTTTAAGTACTAGATGAAGAATATGAAAGTCAATGGGTAAAAATGATGAATGATCTCAAAGGAGATAAAAATGAGCAGATGAGGGAGGGGACTATGATCATGATATAATGTCAATATGTATATAGAAGTTGTTACTAAAAAGTAAAAAAAAAAAGAAAGAAAGAAAGAAAGAAAGAAAAGATGAAATCAATCCAGTACGAAGTCAGAAACAGAAGAAAACAGCAAAATAGCTGAGGACATCAAATATGGATGAAAATGCTATTAACATGAAAGGAATTCAGCAATTGATATTTTGAAAAAACATAAAAAAATGAAAAACTCAATGAATCACATTATAAACATCACTGATGATTTAATCAAACAGAACAAAGAAATAATGAAAACGACCAAGAAAGAAAATAAGAAAACAGCAAAGGAATGAGAACCACAGCATCTCAGAACTTTGAGGTAAGGGTGCTAAAAGAACTCAGTTGGGAGTGTTAGACTGAAGAACTCTGAGGTGTAATCAAGATACCAAGAATCCATAGGATAGATGGAGCTGAAATTAAAACTAAAGGCATAGGGCTGGAGAGATGGCTTAGTGGTTAAGGTGCCTGCCTACGAAGCCTAAGAACACCCATTCGATTCTCCAGGTTCCACGTTTAGCCAGATGCAAAACTGACAAAAGTGCACAATGTCGCACATGCACACAAGGGGGTGCATGCACATTTGAAGTTCATTCACAGCAGCTGAGAGGCTGCTAGCATGCCCATTCTCTCTGTCTGTCTGTCTGTCTGTCTCTCTCTCTCTCTCTCTCAAATAAAAAAAAAAAACTAAATTAAGTTATAGCAGGAAGCTTCCTAAAGCTGGAAAGATTAAATGGCCATACAAACATAAAAGGCACTGAGAACCTTAGAGACATGACAAGAAAAGAACTTCCTGATGTCAGAAATATAAAGAAACGGGCCGGAAAGATGGCTTAGCAGTTAAGGTGCTTGCCTGTGAAGCCCAAGGACTCAGGTTCAACTCACCAGTACCCATGTAAGCTAGATATACAAGGTGGCACATGAGTGTGGAGTTTGTCTGCAGGAGCTGGAGGCCCTGGTGTGCCCATTCTCTCTCCCTCTTTCTCTCACTTAAATAAATAAACAAAAATTTTTTAAACGTTAAAAAATATAAAGAAACAATACCAACTCACTTACAAAGAAGGAAATACTGGAAGAACAATGATCTCTCATCAGCAACCCTAAAAGCAAAGACAGCATGGAATGATACATTCTAAGTCCTGAAAGTAAGTAACTGCCAATCAATATTGCTATATTCAGTAGAGCTATCTTTTACAATTGGCAGAGAAATAAGGATATTTCAAGACAAGCACAAATTAAGGCAGCTCATTATCACCTAGCCAGGAATGCAGAAAATACTTACAAAAAGAAAGAGACAGTCTTAAGCATAAGAGAATAGGGAAGATAACACACACACACACACACACTGGAATTTAAGTCAGCAATTATAAAATCAGCCAGAAAAATAAATGGAACTGGAGAAAATTACATTGAGTGAGATATCCTAGGCTTAAAAAAGCAGATGCTGTTTTTTCTTCCTCATATACAGATTCTAGTTTCAAATTTACAGATCTGCGAGTACAACATGAGGTGTCTCCAGAGTCCAGAAGTTAAAGGGTGGGGAATCCAGGTGTTGGAAAGGGTTAAGCAGTAATGAAGGCAGACAGATTGGTGAGAAAAAAGGGTAACAGGAGGTTTAACCAAAACTTAGGAGATACTTAGAAAAGCCATAGGAAAACCTATTTAGTAAACTTAATAACAGTATATAAATAAAAAATTAATGAAAATAATAGAGGTAGCTTACATAGATGGTGTGATGATTAAGTTTTTTGTCAACTTGATTTGTTTAGGAATCCACAGACATTACCCATATTGGGGTCTCTGAGGTTGCTTCCAGGGAGGATTGACTAATGGAGCAATCTCTTCCCCAGGGTGAGCCCTTCCCCCCAGAGTAGGTGGCCCTTGGTGGGGGGGAGCAGGCTTTATCTAAGGAGGCTTGGGGAAGGAAAGTATCCCCCCTCCTCCTTCCTGGCTGCTTGCTGCTGCTTGCTTGCTGCTTTCCAGTGTGGACTTGAAGATTAGCGTCTCTCCAGGAAGCCTCCAGGCCTTCAGTGCTGGATTGAGACTGCTGAGGCATCCAGCTTTGTGGACTGAGAAACTACCAGGTTCCTTGACTCTCAGGCCTACAACCTGCTATTGTTGGACTGCCTTAAGCTAATCCAATAAATTTCCTTTTAATTAATTTCATTCTATTGGTTCTGTTCCTCTAGAGAACCCTGACTAATACAGATTGTGGAACCAGGAGTGGTTCTAGAGAAACAAAATTATAAGGATGGATTTTCCTAGTGGGCTTGGTGTTCTTTGGATTTGGTTCTCCAACTTCAGTGCCACTAAAGGCTCTACTGGTCTTTTACGGGTAATATGGAGGGCACTAATAACCCATGGTGTGAACTATTTAAAGAACTCTATGAGATAGATGTACTGGGTGATTCTGAGTCATATCTTGTGAAGAACAAGGAATTTAGTGACTCTATATCTAAAACTTTTGAATATTTGTGGAAAAGTAAGATGAATGATGATGCTGGTTGGTTGCTTCTAGCATCTCTACATAAACTATTAAGGGAACAGCAGAAGCTCAGAAAGGAAAATTCCAAGCTTCCCACATACATGATCTGAAGGTTTCTAAGGGTACTCTGGAGGAGAGTCTCCTTTCTAGCCAGAACAGGGCTCAAATTTCAGAAAACCAAACCCAAACGTTGATTTGCAAGGTAAACTCAAATCCCAGCCTCACAGGCTATCAGAAGTTACAGTGAGGGCACTGATTGGAAAAGATTGGGATCCTATGACTTGGGATAGGGATGTGTGGTAAACCCCTGAAGAATCTTAGGACATTGAACTCTCAGATTCTGAAGAAGTTGTTTTGCATGCGAATGTGCCCTCCCCTTCTTTAGGGGCAGTTGCATCCCCACCCCCACACCCTGAAGTATTTCCCTCTCCACCCTTGCCTGAGGGAATCACTCCTTCTTTGACTGAGGAACCAGCAATGACTCTCCCTGCAGGAGTTGCTGATGCTCTTCAGTGCCCACCCATCTTCTCCTCTGGGCCTATAATCAGACATAAGGCTAGGCATGCCCCTAAAGGTGAGATAGAAAGTGTGACTCAAGAGGAGGTGAGGTACACCCCTAAAGAACTTCAAGAGTTTTCTAACTTGTACAGGTAGAAGCATGTGGATATGTGTGTGAATGGATTTTAAGGGTGTGGGATGATGGAGGAAGGAATATAAAATTAGATCAGGCTGAATTTATTGAAATGGGCTCATTGAGCAGAGATTTTAGGTTTAACACTGGAGCTCATGCAGTTGGAAGAGGTGCCAAGAGTTTATTTGATTGGTTGGCTGAAGTATGGATCCAAAGATGGCTTACTGTGTAATGAGCTTGAGCTGCCTGATATCCCTTGGTTTAATGTTGATGAAGGGATTAAAAGGCTCAGAGAACTTGGAATGCTGGAGTGGATTTGCCATGTAACTCATCTTTGCCCCCACAATGGGAGCATCCAGAAGATGTGCCCTTCACTAAGGCTAGAAGAAACAGATTTGTGAAGGGAGGCCCAGTGTACTTAAAGTTGCCAGTAGTTGTCATAATATGTAAAGAAGACATCACAGTGGGAGCCACAGTTCCTGCATTAGGTGACTTAGATGCAATGGGTCTAACTGGACCTCGGTGTAACAAGGGCCAAGTGGCAGCGCTGAATCGCCAAAGGGAGGTGAACACATTTACCATAATGGACAGCACAGGCAAAACAATGCTCATAATGGCATGATTCCTGTAGACTTTTGGTACTTGCTGATTAAACATGGTGGTCCCAGAAGTGAAATACATAAGAAGACTATTAAGTTCCTGCTTGATCTGTATAAGCAGAAAAGTTCCAGAGTAAAGGACCAAAAGACCACTTTGAATTATAGCAACAGAGAATCAAGGCCTCTTAACCAGTTTCCAGATTTGAGCCAGTTTACAGATCCTGAGCTCCTTGATTGAAGGGGTGGCTGGGTCCCCTCGAGGAAGGACCTCCCACAATCCTCAAAGGTTTCAATATTAAGCTTAGTCCTATCCTTCCTCAGAGGGACCTATGGCCTTTTGCTAGGCTAACTTTACACTGAGGAAAAGGAAATAATCTGACCTTTCAGGGCTTACTAGGCATTGGCTCTGAATTGACATTGATTCCAGGAGACCCCAAACAGCATCGTGACCCTCCAATTAAAGTAGGTGCTTATGGAAGTCAGGTGATCAATGAAGTTTTGGAAAATGTTAGACTGACCGTGGGTCCAGTGGGTCCCTGAACTCATCCTATGGTTATTTCCCCAGTTCCAGAATGCATAATTAGGATAGATATACTTAGGAGTTGGCAGAACCCTCACATTGGTTCCCTGAGGAATGAGGGCTATTATGGCTGGAAAGGCCAAATGGAAGCCATTGGAGCTCCCTCTACCAGGGAAAACAGTGAACCAAAAACAGTATCACATCCCTGGAGGGACTGCAGAAATTGATGCCACTATAAAAGACTTGAAGGATGAAGGGATGGTGGTTCCCACCATGTCTCCCTTTAACTCTCCTATTTGACCTGTTCAGAAGACAGACGGATCCTGAAGAATGACAGTGGATTATTGGAAACTTAATTAGGTGGTGACTCCAATTGCAGCTGCTCTACCAGATGTAGTTTCTTTACTTGAGCAGATTAACACATCTCCTGGTACCTGGTATGCAGCTATTGATCTTGTGAATGCCTTCTTCTCCATACCTGCCCATAAGGACCACCAGAAGTAATTTGACTTCAGCTGGCAAGGTCAACAGTACACCATTACTGTTTTATCTTAAGGTTATATTAACTCTTAAGTTCTTTATCATAGCCTAGTTTTCAGGGATCTCCACAAGGTGTCACACTGGTCTATTATATCAATGACTTTATGCTGACTGGATAAAATGAGCAGGAGGTGGAAACCACTGGAGTTGTTGGTACAGCACATGTGTATTGGGGGATGGGAAATAAATCCATCCAAAATTCTAGGACCTTCCACCTCAGTGAAATTTCTAGGAGTTCAGTGGTATGTAGCATGCAGGGATATTCCTTCTAAGGTGAAGGATAAGTTGTTGCATTTGGCCCCTCCTACCACTCAGAAAGAAACCTAAGCTAATCCAATAAATTTCCGATATTCTATCAGTTCTGTTCCTCTAAAGAACCCTGACTAATACAGATGAATAATGTTGCTCCTAGTACCCAAGGGCCATTATACAGTATTACCAGTGCCAGTTGTTTTTAGAAGTCTATGAAGCCCCCCAAATAGTATCGGATAGTTACATGGCTCTTAGCTACCAACCAGGACTAAAAGGTAAGATTTTATTGCTAAAGACCATATGATGTGTGCAGGACATAGAGAAATCAAGCTGGAGCTAAAGTAGAAGCATCTGTCCTGCTGGCTAGTTTTTATCATATGAAAAGTTGATATACAGGTGTTAGGCAGAGACAAGTACTGACCCACTAGACAAGATATGCTCTCCAGTGAAATAGTGGCCTGATGATTATTAGTATAACCAACAGCTTTATAACTGGATTTGAGATCCATTCCACATGAGGAAATACATGCCTGATACAGAAAACCAGGTCAAAAGTCCACAGTTGAGGAGAATGTAAGCCCCTTGAAGAAACTTACCATTGCTATGTTGCTAAATATTTTGTCAAACTGCTTACTATATGTCTCTATATCCATAGATCAGTTTTGTTCTCAGCCCTTGTTAAAACCCCCCCTTTTTTTGCTACTGATGTTGTTGTTTGTTGGCAGTAGAAGAGGGTCAATACAGAGAATCATAAATGGACAAGTGCAGAAAATAAATGTCAGATGAGTACTTAGCCCTAAAGGAGACATGTACTCCATCCTCTCCAGTACTCAGGGAACAATGCAGAAGATGGGACAGAAAGCATGTAAGGGCTGGAAGGTGGGGAGGAATGCTGTGGAACTCTAGTCTGGATAAGATAAGGCCATTGCATTGCACTCATGAACTCATACAAGGTGTGGTTACCTAAATAAGACTTGCACATAATGGGACCAGTTAACATTTTGTTATGGATAGGGAAGCCATGACCTTCTTTAAAGGGTTAATGATAGCAAAGGTTGCCAGGGAGGTGGATTCATTTTATTAAGTGATAAAGCCACTGATAAGTGATAAGAAAGAATATGGTAGGTGAGTATGTTGACACATGCCTTTATTCTAGCACTCTGGAGGCAGAAGTAGGAGGATCACTGAGTTTGAGGCCAGCCTGGGACTACAGAGTGAGTTCAGGTCAGCATGGGATAGAGTGAGACCCTACCTCAAGTATGGTGAGACTGAGGGAGATAAGGAAGGGTAATATGGGGCACATATGATCAAGCCAGATGTACAAGGTGGCACACGTGTCTGGAAATGGTTTGCAGTGGCTAAAGGCCCTAGCACACATATTTACATCTTACTCATAAATAAATAAATAAATAAATAAATAAATAAATAAATAAATGTATGAAAATGTCAAAATAATTAAAAATTTTTAATCCAATTTTTTTTTTTTTTTTTTTTTTTGGTTTTTCGAGGTAGGATCTTACTCTGGCCCAGGCTGACCTGGAATTAACTATGTAGTCTCAGGGTGGCCTCGAACTCACAGCAATCCTCCTACCTCTGCTTCCCAAGTGCTGGGATTAAATGCATGCATCACTATGCCGGCTTCCAATCAAATTTGATCTCCAAGGAACATACTGAGCTGGTATGTTATACATAGCCTGAGAGTCAAGGGACAGAAGTAAATTTACCAAGCAAATGGAAGCCAAAAACAATCTGGCATAGCTATTCTGGTAACTGATAATGACATCAAAACATAAGAAGAGAAAAAGATGGCCAATACATGTTAATAAAGGAAAAAAATCATCAAGAAGATCTAACAATAGGTGTGATCACATACCCCTATAGTCCAAGCATTCAGGAGGCAGAGACAGGAAGAGCATGACAAGTTTGAAATGAGCATGGTCTACAAGCCAAGGCTACCTGCTGAGACGCTGTATGGAAGAAAGAAAGAGGGGAGAGAGAGGAAGGAACAGAGAAGAAGAGGGAGAAGGAGGGAGAGAGATTACGGTAAAATATAGCAATTTTTAACTACATATATACTAAATATTGAGGTCCCTAATATCATAAAACAAACATTAAAGAGCATGAAAGATAAGAAAGGTCCTAACTGGCACAATAATACTGAATGATACCCCACTTTCATTTTCATTTTTATTTATTTGCAAGCAGAGAGAGAGAGAGAGAGAAAGAGAGAGAGAGAGAGAGAGAGAGGGAGAGAGAAATAGAAGAGAGACAGACAGAGAGAGAATGGGCATGCCAGGGCCTCCAGCCACTGCAAACGAACTCCAGATGCATATGCCCCTTGTGCATCTGGCTTACATGGGTCTTGGAGAATGGAACCGGGATCCTTTGGCTTCTCAGGCAAATGTCTTAAACCATTAAACCATTTCTCCAGCCCCCCCCTCATTTTTAGAGAAATCAACCAATGAAAGTGAACAAAACTCCACAGTTAAATTTTATAGATATATATTTAATAGATATAGTCCGACCATCCCATTCAACAAATACAGAATACATATTCTTCTCAGTAGCCTACTGTACCTTCTCTAAAATCCACCACATTCAAGGCCACCAAGCTAGCCTTGAACAATCAAAATAATTACTTCTTTATTATTAGGTCAAAGTAGAATAAAACTAGAAAAATGCACAAAGAAACTACACAGACCTTGAAGATGGAATAAAGCACACTTAAAGGCAAAGTGGGTCATTGATGAAATCAGGGAAGAAATTTGAAATTACTTAAAATCAAATGAAATAACAGCACAACTAATCAGACCATTTGGGACACACCTAAGGGAATAAAAAGAGTAAAGTTTATATAGCTATGAATGCTCACATTAAAAAAAAAATCACAAAAATTGCCAATAATCTATTGGTGCACCTTGTTGCAGTTATCTTTTCAATGCTGGCACAAAACACCTGACCAAAAGCAGCTCACAGGAGGAAAGGATTTGGGTTTATAAGTCTTGAGGGGAAACTTCATGGTGGCAGAGGAATTGATAGCATGAGCGGAGACTGGACATCCCCTCTACCTGCCACAGCAGGAGAAAAAAGCAGCAGAAGAGTTAGCCAAACACTGGCAAGGGTAAACTGGCTATAATACTCAAAAACCCACCCTTAATAACATACTTTGTCCAGCAAGGTTCTAATTGCCAAATTGCCACCAGCTGGGGACCTAGCATTCAGAACACATGAGTTTATGAAGACAACTAATTCAAACCACCATATTCCACCCCTGTCCTCCATAAACTGATGACCATCCACGATGTAAAATGCAATGCATTCAGTCCATCTTTGAAAGTCCCCTTAGTTTTTATCAATTCCAACATGTTTCAAACACCCCCACAGTCCAAGGTGTCTTAACTGTTAGCCTGTACAACCAAAATAACATAAGACACAGAATAATCATTCACAATGTAAAAGATGGCAATGGGCACAGCAAGGAAAGATTGACCCAATACAAGATCTAAAACAAACATCTCTAACTAGTGATGGAGTCTCTGGAGTTCCAATTCAACCCCTCCAGCTAGGCTGTTCACAGAGGTCTGCTCTCTTTAATATGTAAAAGTAGAAAAACCTAAAGAGCAATGGGAGAACAGATGGCCTCAGCTCCTAGAGAGGATTCAAGAAAAATTGTATGAAATGGTCCAGTGAGAAATGCCTATAAACCCCAGCACTGGAGAGGTTGAGGTGGACAGAAAGATGTTACTTATCATTCCAGACTATTAGCTGGATATTAACTCACTTTCAATGGCTCTCCCACAACCTCACTTAAATAAAGTTGTCTGTATGCTGGCTGATCAAGCCATTTCAAGAACTGTCAACATTTTCAGATCCATCTCCACCATATCTCCTTCTCATACAACTTTTTAAGAATTTCAGTCTCTGTGGTTATTCAAGTAAAATGCTACTGCATTTTAATACTGTTTCCCCTGTCTAAAATACTTTTAGGCCCTTTGTTTATTTTGCCAACTGCTATTCTCCTTAAAAACAGTTCAGAATTTTCTTCATTATATGATAATAATATATTACAGTACACCTACTTTTATGCTCTAAAATTCTATTGACATATCTAATGTACAAACTGTTGTATCATTGTTCCTTCTTCTTTCCTTCCTCAATACATAGTAGGATTGTATTTGTTTGGATGATTTTGGTTTTTGTTTTGTTTTTAGGGACCCAACTTAGGGCCTTTTGCATGCTGAAGAACACTCCACCACCAAACCACAGACCAGCCCTGAACTGTTCTCTTGGAAGGCAAGAACTGTGTCTTGGTTTTCATTAGGTTTCCAACAAACTAGCACAGTACACCTTAGCACATTTAATAAATTCATAGAAAAAATGATTAGTAAATTTTCCTCTCCTGAGAATTTGCAATAGTAGAAAAATAATATTATTAAGCATATGATTTCACAAATTATGAGCCTCCAATAAAAAGGTGATTATTATTAGATCTCTAAGTTATACTAACCTATTTTTTGTTTTTATCAATTTTGACAGGTAATAAAACTATTTCCATCTGGGCATGGTGGCGCAGGTCTTTCATCCCAGCACTCAGGAGACAGAGGTAGGAGAATTGCCATGAATGTGAAGCCACCCTGAGAGTACACAGTGAATTCCAGGACAGCCTGGAATCCCAATATTAATAGTGAGAGACTTTAATATTTCAATATCATCAATATACAGATCATCCAAACCGAAAATAAAAAGGAACGAGGGAGATAAGCAGCACCATAGACCAAATGGATACAACAACATCTACAGAACATGTCATGAGAACTCCACAGAACACAAATTCTTCAAAGCTGTCCTAGAACCTTCTCTAAAAGAGATCATATGTATTAGGACATAAAGAAAGTCTACCCAAAATCAGGAAAACTGAAATAACTAAAAATCAACAAGAAAACACATCAACTCCTGCAGACTGAACAACACACTATTTAACAATGACTGGGCCTTTGAAGAAATAAAAAGGAAATAAAAAAATTCATAGAACTGAATGACAATTACAACACAATATATCTAAACTTATCGGATACAATGAAGGCAGCCCTAAGTGGGAAGTTTATAGCTCTAAATGACAACATTAAAAAAAAATAGCGTTCAAATAAATAACAATGAGCAAAAGATTGATAAATCTCTGGGTCAATTGATCAAATGAAAAGAGAGGAGACTAATCAACAAGATTAAGAAAAAGCTGTTATTACAGATACCAATGAAATAGGGAGAGTCTTTAGGACATCCAAAACTAAACCCAGAAGAGATAAATTACCTGGATAGAGCTATAACATTTAACAAGATTAAAGGAGTAATGTAAAGCTTCCCAACCAAAAATAGTCCACACTCAGATGTAATCACTGCTGAATTCAACCAAACCATTTATTATAGACAAACTGAAACTACTTCTTGTCAAGTTATTTTACAAAGCTGAAAAGGAGCGAATGTTCCCTGACTCCTTTTATGAAGCTAGCATTACACTGATATCAACAATAGAAACAAGAAAATTACAGATCATTATCCCTTATGAACTTATATGCAAAAATTCTCAATAAAATTCTTATAAATCAAACCCAATGACATTATCAAAAGTTTCATCCATCTTGATTAAGTAGGCTTCATCCCTACATGGATAATTCAACATATGGAAATCAATAACAGCAATACAACACATAAATAGACTGAAATCATATAATCATTTCAACAGATGCAGGAAAGGCCTTTGACAAAAATGCAACATCATTTCATAATAAGGGCTATATATGAGTCCTAAAACCCATATAATACAAGATGGAGAAAAATGTAAAGTATTCCTTGTCTGGAACAAGACAGTGGTATCCACTCTCCCCAGTGCTATGAATATAGTACTTGAAGTCTTGGCTGAAAGAATAAGTGAAAGAAATAAAAGGGATACAAATTGGAAAGAAGTAAAACTATCCTTATTAACAAATGTCACATAAGTGACACAAAAGACTTTTTGTTAAACTCTTTCAGCAAAATAGTAGAATAGAAAATCAACACATAAAAATCAGCATCCTTCATATATATAAGTGACACACACTGAGAAAGAAATCAGGGAAGAAGGCAAGTTTACAATAGCTACAAAAGAAATTAAATATCTTAAATATCCCTAACCAAGGAAGTGAAAGACCTCTACAAGAAAAATATTAAAAATCTGAAGAAATACACTGAGGGAGACATGAGAAGATGGAAAGATCTCCCCTATACCTGGATCTGAAGATTTAATAATGTGAAAATGGCCTGGCTACCAAAAGCAATATACAGATTCAATGTAATCCCAATCAAAATTCCAGCATCATTCTTCACAGGAATAGAAAATATAACCTTAAAATTCATAAGGAAGCACAAAAGACCTCAAATAGCCAAAAATTTCCTCATCAAAATGTACACACCAGGACAATTATGGCACACAGCCTTGGTGGGTAACCAATAGCTTTCTAATTGGTTAAGAGATCCGCTCAGTGGAAAGGAACCTATATCTGGAATTGGGAACCAGATCAGAATCCTATGGAGACAAAGATTATGCTTTCCAATGTCAAGCTTCTACTATCTTTGGATAAAAGAGGGGCTACATCCATCAAAATCTCCCTAAATTAATAATACTTATCCAATTTAACTTGTTCTGACTTCACTCTCTTTGGAGAATCTGTTTTACTTTTTCAGAAGGTACAGTGACCTGAGGAGATAAACCACTCCTAGCACTTCAGCCAAGCCTCAGGTGAAACCACAGAGGAATTGGGGAGATGAGCAAGAGTGCTACATCCATAGTGAACCTGACAATCAGCGTCAGGGTGATGCAGACAGATTCTGAGGATACTCAACACTTACCAAAGTAGGGATCCAGAGGCACCTAAGAGCTCATCACTGAAGTAGACTTAAAATATACCCACCATAGATAACTCAGGGAATTTTGGGGGAGAGGGGGGTGGAAAGACTGTAAGAGCCACAGGTTGGGACAACATGCCCAGAGGCATTGCCTCCTCCTAATAATTGACTGCTGCTCCCACAATGCATAAACAACAACCCCATGGGAAATACCTGAAACGCCACTGAGGAGGGCCCCCAGGGGAATGGGAACAGGAATGAGGCAAAGGATGGTTCCAACACATGCCATGATGTATCCAAACTAAGTATGTTCATAATTAAAAAAAAAAAAAGAATACTGCGGGTGGTATCATCATACCTGATTTTAAGACATACTACATAGGCATAATAATTTAAAAAACAGCGTCGTGCTAGCATTTAAAAAAAAAAAAAGATACAGGGCTGGAGAGATGGCTTAGTGGTTAAGGCGCTGGCCTCCTAAGCCTGAGAACGCTGGTTCCAATCTCCAGGTCCTACGTTCAGCCAGATGCAAAGTGACACAAGGGCGCAATGCCGCACTTGACCACAAGGGGGCGCACGTATCTGGATTTCATTCGCAGCAGGTGAGAGGCTGCTGGCGTGCTCATCTCTGTCTGTCTTCCTCTCCCTGTCTCTCTCTGTCTCTCTCTGTGTCTCCCCCCCCCCAAAAAACAGATACATATCAATGGAATAGAATATCTAAGTATAAGTTCTAGCAACTACAGCTACTTGTTCTTTGACAAAGAGACAAAAATGCACACTAGACAAAAGGCAAGATTTTTAACAAATAGTGCTGGTAAAACTGGATAACCACATGTGAAAGAATGAATCTAGACTTGTTTTCTCACCCTGCATTAAAAAAAAAAAAATCAAGGGCTGGAGAGATGGCTTAGCGGTTAAGGCGCCTGCCTCCTAAGCCTAAGAACGCTGGTTCCAATCTCCAGGTCCCATGTTTAGCCAGATGCAAAGTGACACAAGGGTGCAATGCCGCACTTGCCCACAAGGGGGTGCACATATCTGGATTTCGTTCACAGAAGCTGAGAGATTCCTGGCACGCCCATCTCTATCTGTCTCCCTCTCCCTCTCTGTCTGTCTCTCTCTGTGTCTCTCTCTAAAAAATAAAAAATAAAAAACTTAAAAAAAAATCAAGTCCTCATGGATCATGGACCTCAATAAAACCTGAAACTCTGAAATGACTACTTAAAAAAGTAGGGAGGATACTCTAAGATAGCAAAATACAACTTTTTAAAAAATAATTTTATTAATTTGAGAGAGGAAGGGAGGGAGAGTAAGAAAGTATGGGCATGCCCCTTTCACTACAAATGAACTCCAGATGCATGCATCAAATTGGGTGTCTGGCT
This sequence comes from Orientallactaga sibirica, assembly GCA_036365145.1. Classification (NCBI taxonomy): domain Eukaryota; kingdom Metazoa; phylum Chordata; class Mammalia; order Rodentia; family Dipodidae; genus Orientallactaga; species Orientallactaga sibirica. Next base: position 1,864,212 of record JAEOAD010002517.1, read on the forward strand.
TTACCTGGGGGCTGGGGAATCAAACCTGGGCCATCAGGTTTTACAAGCAAGCACCTTTAAGCACTAAGCCATCTTTCCAGCCCAAGGGAAACACTTTCTGAATAAGACCCCAACGGTCCAGGCAATTTGACAATCATTCACTCATTAGGATCTCAAGAAACTAAAAAACTACTGTACAGACAAGCAAATCATCAACAAAGCCAATAGACAACCTACAAAATGGAAGAAAATCTTTACCAGGTATACCACTGACAGAAATTTCATATCTAGAATATACAAGGAATTAAAACAAAACAAAACAAAAAGAACACCTAATATAAATAATAAGAAGTCAAACTGCCCAAACACTGAGCCATAGAACACAATAGAGCTGGGCATGGTGGTATGAGCTTTTTCTCTAAGCACTTGGGAGGCAAGAGGTAGGACAATCATTGCTGAGTTCATCAACAGCCTTGGACTAGAGTGAATTCTAGATCAGCCTGGGCTAGAGTGAGGCAGGCCCTACCTCCCCCAAAGAGAAAAAAAAAAAAAAAAGAGAGAGAGAGAGAGAGAGAACTGAATAGGGAGTTCCCAAAAGGGAATACTCAGAGACATTGTCCTGCACCACCTCACACCACCACAGAGATTGTCTGGTGTATTCATGATTCCACAGTAAATATAGATAATGCCACTGAAAAGAGACTTCAGTGCAATGGGAGAAAGGGGGCATGAGTATAACCAGATGAGAATATGACCAATATACAGTATGTTTATATAATAAAGTTCTCTATAAAAACGAATAAAGAAATAAATTAGGGGCTAGAGAAATGGCTTAGTGGTTAAGATGCTTGCCTGCAAAGCCAAAGGACCTAGGTTCAATTCCCCAGGACCCATGTAAGCCAGATGCACAAGGTGATGCATGCATCTGGAGTTTGTGGTGACTGAAGGCTCTGGTGCATCCATTCTCTATCTGCCTCCCTCCCTCTCCCTCTCCCTCTCTCTCTGCTTCTCTCTCTCTCAAACAAATAAATAAATATTTTTTTTAAAAGAAGAAAATAGTAAGTCCTTTTAGTTGTGGCTAAAGAGGTCATTAACTGATTTATAAAGGGGAATTACAGATTATATATATAAACTAATTCATAAGATAAAATTATTTATAATTCAAGGTCTGGTTATTCAATTGTGATTAGCAGGTTTTGTTTTTTAAGTCATACTAAGTTATCAGTATCTTCATCTGCTATAGTATTAGGAACAGAAAAGACCAAAGCTATTTTAATGAAAATGTTTTCTTGCTAAATATTTGTAGACAGTAATCTGAAAAAACACATTTATAATATAACCCTAAAATGTGTGCTCAGAAATATATTCATGAGGTAGGTATACAGTAAAAATAAATGACAAGTAAAGACAATCAAAGTTAATTATATTGCTTATAAATTCTACTGTCTGGTTTCTTTTAACCCCAGAACTTCCTACTTGTGAATTATCCTAACTGACACACATCAGTATTTAAATTTACTTGGAAAAATTTCTAATTCTGACACACTGTACCAGTTATTTTCTTGTTGCTGAGATAAAATACCTGACCAAAATCAGCTCAGGGAAGGAGTTTATTTCAGTTTAGAGTTTCATGGCTAGAGGCCATTGTGATGGGGAAAGCATGGCATAAACACAGGAAGCCAGCTAACATGGTCACATCAGCAGAGAGGAAGTAGAGAGAGAGAGAGAGAGAGAGAGAGAGAGAACAGAAAGCAAGGCCCATCTGTAACATTCCCCAGGGGAATACTTTTCCTAAATATTCCACAACCTTCCCAAATAACACCATTTTGCTGGGAACCAAGTATTCAAACATGAGCCTATGAGGTCAATTCCATTCAAACCACCACACACATAGAAAGTTTAAATGGCAGTCTGAAAGTTTTAATTTAAATTATTTTCCTGGCAAGAGTTATGTTAAAGATATTTAAAAAATTAGATAGGGAAGTAAAGTGAGGGAACAAGAGAGTCCCATAAGTCCTACTTTGCCTGGGACAGTCTTGGTTTACACAGTCATACAGTAATTACAAAAATCCTTTCAGCCTCAAAAGTATCCCAGTGCAGATGATGACAAAATGTAATCATCCAACTTCTACAAACTCTAAATTAAAGCAACAATTCCCCAAGCATTAAAAAGGTACAAATGCTTTCTGTCCACATTAGTTAGACTGAATAAATATTCAAAGTTAAGTAATACCAAACAAAAATAATTTTTAACACAACTAGAATATATATTACAAATAGCAAACAGCTATTTGTTATATGAATTTCTCAACTGCATTATGGGTTTTCTAAGGAGATGGGAGTACTTGTATTAATAGTACCAGAGCTCTCAATGCCAACATTTACTGAGTGTCTTATAAAAACCACGCTTGCTTTATAACACACTAAAGGCCTATTAGCTGACCCTCAAAATTATCTGTGAAGTATACTATTACTGATGAGGACTGGAACTGTAATGATAAAAAATGATCTTAGAGAGTTTAAGTAACATGTGTAATACCTTAAAGCCAGTAAGAAACAGAGCTAGTATGAAACTCAGTTTCTCTAATTGCAAACATAGTGAGGTGCTTGCATTTCTTTTTTGCTAGAACAACAGAAAACTACAGTCCCAGATTGCAGACTAGAAGTGGTGTATTAAGGTGGTTTAAAGGTCAGATACTTCCGACGGTTATATCTGAACAACTGTTCCCTACCTCTCGCCTAGCTTCTTGTGGCTTACAGACAATCTTTGGCATTACTTGGCAAGCCAGAGATCTACATCTCTATATAACATTTTGTATGTGTGCATAAATTTCCCCTTTTTATAAGGATACTAGTCACTACTTTAGCCAGTAACTTGTCTATTGCCCTCAGTTCAAACATAAAAATGATTCTCATCTGCTGGGGATTATCTTGTTTTCCAAGGATTTTGTGATGCCTGGAGACATTTCTATTTGTTATAAATCAGGATGAGAAATGGCTGTTAGGTAAAGGAGAGGGATTCTGCTAAACATGCTACAGTTCCCAGGATAACCTTATAGCTAAACAATATTCAGGGGACATTCAGTTAAAAAAAAACAGTATAGCATACCTGTTAAAATATCTGAGGTAGGATTTGTATAGACTGAGGTGGTGGTAATAAAGGTTAGAGTCTAGATAAGGAATGACTAACACCTTAAGACAGGTGTGAAGGACAGTGAGTAAGCCAACTTTAAAAGTATGAGGAGAAGCAATATTGGAGAGAAGTAGGAACAAAATCAGAAAGCTGAAATCTTTTGGAATGGAATCCCAACTGGACTCACTGAACTTTTTTGAGTGAGGAAATAATATAAACAGTAAAATAGTATGATTACTAATATAAACAATAAAATAGTATGATTAGTCAAGAAACAAATATAAAGAAACTAGCTAGGATGTTACTGCAATAGTAAAATGATGAAGTATTTAGAGTCTGTGCTTTTGTGTGGTGGTAGAGAAAGAAAAGAAAAAACAGTAAGCATATATACCATTTATTATGTAGCACAAGATATTGTAGTGTTATCACAAAAAGTAATGAATTACTATTGTGCAAAAACTTTTGTGGGAATTTTTTTGTAATAAAGTACTATTTTTACCTGTAATGCACTGAATCTGTCCATCTTCTCTTCTTATTGTAAATGCTTCCCCTGGATTAACTTGTACCAGAATAACCTTGAAATGAGGGAAAGAAGTGTTAATCAAAACAATAAAAGAACAAGATCAGCCCTTACAGTGCTGAAAACCATGACATGAGATGCTAGGCAAAAATGGCCAGCAACACTGTGAGCAAGTAGGGGACCCTGCTATATGAAAGCAACCAGCCTGAAAAGATGTACAAACCTGTGCAATAGTGGCACCCAGCCTAGATGAGTAACCAATGGCTCTCTGATTGGCTAAGAGATCTTCTCAGTGGAAAGGAACCCACAACTGGAACTGGGAACCAAGTCAGAATCCTATGGAGACCAAGATTATGGACTCTAATGAGTAGCTTCCACTAGTCTTTGGCAAAAAGTGAGGTTACACCCATCAAAATATCTCTAAATTAACAATGCTTATACCATTAACCTGTCCTGATTGCACTCTCCATTGGAGAATTGGTTTTTATTTTTCAGAAAGCAGCAAGAACCAAGGACAACCAAAATCCATCAACAGGACAAGCATAGATAGCTGACTCCAGGTCAGCAAGTGAACCACCCCTCCTTGCACAGCAGCTAGGGCCCAGATGAAAACATATAGGAATTGGTGAGATAAGAAAGAATGCCGCTTCCATTGTGAGCCTGACAACCTGAGCCACAGTGATGGAGACAGACACTGAGGACACTCAAAATGCAACAAAGCAGAAATCCAGAAGCTGCTGAGAGGTCAACACAAGACCCTCACAATAGGAGGAAAAGATGATGACATCAAAGTAAAAGAAAGACTAATTAAGATGGGGAGGGGATATGATGGAGGGTAGATTTGTGAAGGGGAAAAGTAGGAGAAGGGAGGGAATTATCATGGTTTATTGTCTATAATTATGGAAGTTGTCAATAAAAAAAGTTTAAACAAATGTACCTGAGGCTGACGGAATTTTTTTGGAAGAGGGGGTGGAAAGAATGAAAGAGCCACAGGGAGGAAGGAAATATCCAAGGCATTGCCCACTGCATTGACTGCTGCTCTCACAACTTATAACCCGCAACTCCACGGTGAATACCAGCAATCCCATTAAGGGGGGAGGGTCCTATAAAAGAATTCCAGAAGCATGTGCCACTTTATGTATCTGGGTGGTGATTTGACTCAGATGTCCCCCACAAACACATGGATGTTGAATGTTTAGTCCCTGGCAATTTGGGAGGTGAAACTTTGCTGGAGGTGATATGTTATTGGGGGCAAGCTTTGTAGTGTTATAGCCAGCTTCCCTCTGCCTTGTTCAGCTCACTTTCTTGCTGCTGTGTTCTTTTTAATATTTAATATTTTATTTATTTGAGAGAAAGAGTGACAGAGATAGACAATGAAAGAAACAGAGACAGAATGAGATGGGGATGTCAGGGCCTCCTACCACATACATGTGCCCCTTTGTGCATCTGGCTTTACTTGGGTACTGCGAAACTGAAGCCAGGCTATTAGGCTTTGCATGCAAGTGCCTTTAAATGGACAAAATGGCTAAGCCATCTCTCCAGCCCTTGCTACTGCTGATTTCCAGCCTCTGCTCATATTATGCTTTCTCCTGCCATCATGTAGCTTCCCCTTGAGACTGTAAGCCAAAATTAAAAACAAACAACAACAAAAAACTATCCTCCCATCAGCTGCTTTTGTTTGGGTGCTTTGTCCCAGCAATGGTAATTTAGAGGTTAACTGCAACAGTCAGACTCTACGTGGGTACTTGGGAATCAAACCTGGAATGGCAGGCTTTGCAAGCAAACACCTTTCACCACTGAACCATCTCCCTAGCCCTGAGACTATACTAAATTAATTCCATCAATTTAAGTAGGTGTTTTTATTACAAAGATAATAGGCTAACTATATAAATTGGCAAACAGGAAGCTGGTGTGGTAGTTTGAATATATGTCCCCCCAAAGACTCAGGAGTTATTAAAATTGAGTTTGCAGCTTCTAGCTTACAGACATGCAAAGTGCTTGAGCTATGCCTGGGGTTCCCTGCTATTTATGATCCCATTGAGTGTGCATACTTTTGGTGGTGCTGGTGGTAGTTTTTTCTCTCTGCTTGGATCTGTAAAAGAGGGCCAGCTTCTTTGGCCTGGATCTGTAAGGTTCAAATAAACCCCTTCTTCCCATAAACTGTTTCTGGTTTAGAAGTTCATCCCAGCAAGGTAGAGCTGACTACAACAGCTGGTAAAATAAAGTTGAGTGTTTTTCTATCCTGTGATAACATTGTCAAAATGATAAGTTTCTTAGTCTTGCCATCTACATAGGATTCATTTCTTTCTCTGAATTTTACAAGATAGTTTAGTATTGTAAAATAGACTTCCTACATTACACTACTTGAACTATTGTATCAAATGACTATATAATAAATACTTAACCTGCCCTTACCACAAGGAATTTAGGTAGATCTCAATTTTTCCTCTATTATTAGACAATGCTGAAGCACTGTGACATGTGGTTCCCCCCTTTATATGTAGTATAGTTTCATTATGATAGATCTTAGAAAAGGAATTCTTTTTACATTTTTCTTGCTATATTACCCTTTTAAAGGGTTTTACTTCTTCATAGTCCTTCTTACATAGTCTCTAAGAACATCCTTTTACTACATTCTAGAAATTCTGAAAATTATAGTTGTATAATATTTGTTGCTTTGACAGATGAAAATAGTGCTGGGATCAAACCAAGAGCTTCACAAATGATAAGCAAGTAATCTACCAGTGAACTGCACCTTCAGCCTAATTTACACCTCTCTGATCATAGATATTTTTAGACTCTTTTATAAACTGCATATGTCACTTTACCATTTATTTTCTGGGTATTTAAATGTTCTTAGTAATTGGCATGAATGCTTTGTATATATATTATGCTGTATTTAATTTTCTCACTTTGTTTTCTCTCTTAATGTTACTATAATTGTTACATATATGTATGTATGTGCATATATATGTATGTGTGTGTATACACACACACACACACACACACACACCTCTATCCTTTAGCTTTGCTATCATAATTATATATTATTTTCCTCTAGCCAATGTTATCCATTTCCTCTTGTGGTATTGTCTGATGTTTCTACAATTTCACCTGTAATTGTACTACCCGATATAGTGGTAGTTACTAGTCATATGTAGTTATGAACACTTAAAATTTGGCTTTTCTATAAAGAGATGTAAGTAAAAAATATATATTGGATCTCAAAGATTTATGGAACCAAAAAGTACCTCATTAACAACTTTTACATTTATTTCTTGTTGAAATAATATTCAGGTCATACTGGATAAAATAAAACATTATAATTAATTTTGCCTGTTTAAAATTTTTAAGGTAGCTACTAAACTTTTTTACATGGCTTGCATTATATTTACACTGGGTAATTTAGACAATAAACATTATTTTTTCACTTTATTCTAGATGTTTGCTTTTCTCGAGCTAACAAATACAACTTGCTAAACATGAAATACCCCCATTAACACATGATACACTCTTTTAGCTTTTAAAGTCACTATTTGTTTTAGCAAAAGTTGCCTTAGAAATACATTTTAATGTTTTTAAGAAATGTAACTCAGAGTTGAGTGTGACAGCATCCACCTTTAATCTCAGATCTCAGGAGGCTAAAGTAGGAGGATAGCTTTGAGTTCAAAAGGTTCCAACTTGTGCAAATGCAAATTCGTTTGAAAGGAGAGAGCCTGAACTGAAGGAACTTTCTACTGAAAACAATTGAGAGGGAAGTGTGTGAGTGGGTGTGTGTGTGTTCTGGATCCACAAAGTCCAACAGGTCATACCCCATAAATCCCTTCCTTTTACAAATGTTTAAGGATTATCTGAAGTCAAAAGTTCCTCACCCTTTAGTCATCCAATGTTTTACTTGCTCACATACTGCTGTTTTTAAACTGTTCAATGAAAATGCCAATGAGTGTCCTGTGCAAGAAGCTACAGCTGCAGTGAAGGAGGATAGGAAAAAGCTATCTTTTTTTAAGGCAGCTTCAGTTAGGGATTGACGCTCAAAGAGAGAACCAGGAGATATCACATGCCATTTTGTCCTGACACAAAAATGGAACTTTTCTCTGATGGAGAACGATCTACAGCACCCCTGCTGCTCAATCTAGCAGTCTAGACAGAAGGCCCCATAGGCTGGCCCAGGGATCTGCCCTCTAAATTCACCAACCAATCAAGTCTTCCCCTTGCCTATAAAGGCTCCTGTCTTCTTCCTGTCCCAAAATTCCACCCTGCTCCACTCAGGTTCTCCCAGCTTGGCCTTCCCACACTTCTCTTCAATTTGAGCCACAAGGATACACAAGAGTCTGGCTTACTGTTTCTTGGTTTGGATAGCTTTTCTGCTTCTCTCTTTGATTACATGTATGATTTTCCTCTAGTTTCTGAATCTGTCATGTGCAGGTTCTTCCCAAGTTTCCCTATATAAGCTCCTAGATTCTATTTTCCAAGTGATTGCAGCTTTACCCTAATTTTTAAAAATAAAAGCCTCAGTTTCTCTCAAGTCCACATGCTCACAGTACTACTTCAGTTCCCCCCCCCCAAAAACTCTCAATTTCTCATAAATGAACCTTATAAATTATGCAGTGTTTCCCATGAGAACCTGTTTCCTACTTCCCACATGTTTATGACTCTGTTCTGGCTTTCCTTCCTAGATCCCAATTTCCCTTAGCTCTCTTAAATAGATCCCATAATTTGTGATTTCCCCTTCACTAAACTTAGTAATTCATACTCATCCTTCTTTTAGTCCATCGTTATTAATTCTTTATTAAAGGTAGGACAGAACCCAAAACTTGGGGTTTGTAAATCCTGGGAGATCCCTTCTGAACCCCCAAATCCTGCATCAGTTGTAAAATCAGAGCACTAGAGACAACAGATGCAGTGGGTTCATCACTGGCTGAAATAAACTTCAACAAGAGTCAAAGTTTCTTTTTCCTCAGTCTGCTGCTAGAGGCAGCTAGCTCACTCAAGTAAAAGATCCAAAGGGTCCTACAGCTTAATCAGAAAGAGATTGGACTCTCAAAGAGTCAGAACAGAGGGGAAGACTTTCAATGTTTCCAAAGGAAGCCACATAGTTAACACAGTCCCGACTCACCTCAGCAGATGGCATGAATACTGAGAAGAGCCACAGCTGACCTTCAAAAATGCTGTTGAATTAAATTGTGGCTACCTACTTGGTCTTGAGCACTCAGCGAGGAAAATATAGCCAGAAAGTAAAGTACTTACAGTGACACCTGTGCCAGTATCAAAGTTAAATACCGTGTATGTATTCTTCACAATTCTGATAATGACTCATCTGTTTTACAATATCTACAAGAACAAGTATTGACTATGTCAGACACCTCCATGTCATTTGGTGAAAAGCTTTAGAAATGGACTTCTGGATCTTCATAGTGAAAAAAAAATATGTCTATCATCTCTGATAATAGTAACTTGGCTAATTTTTAGATGTTGTATGCTCAGCTGCTATTTTAACTTTATGTCCTGTTGCTTAAAGTCACCCCCCACACTCAGATGGTCCTGCAATAATCTAACTTCATTTACTTGGGTTCCTTCAATCACCCTCTGTGGTAGTTTGAATAAATGGCCCCCAATATATTCAGTGTTTTATTAGTTTGTTGTTTGCGTCTGCAGCCACCTGGCTGGAGGCAACATCACTGGACAGATAGATCATAAGGTGTGGTGGTGGGTTTGAGATTTCATTGTAAAGATATACAAAGTGTGCCTAACTGGAGGTCCTGAGGTATGCTATGCTTTGGGGCTTGTGGCTCTCTCTCTCTTGTCTGGTCCTGTAAGAGCAGGCCGCTTCTCCTGCCATTATGGAACTTCCCCTGGATCTGTAAGCTTCCATAAATAATATCCCTTCCTCCATAACTGTGCCTGGTCTGGAAGTTCATCTCAGCAAACCTGAAGCTGTCTGCTACAGAAGTGGTACCAGAAGTGGGGTGAGATGAACCTGACCATGTGGATATTCGTCTTTTGGAACCTTTGTTTTGGAGGAATGGGCATGGACTTGGTGCTTGCAACTGAAGATGCCTTCTGGAGTGGTAAGCCAAATATTATGGGCTATTCTGATGAGAGTTTGAGAATGCTAAGTGCAAACAGTATTAAACTTCGAGGCCTGGCTTATGAACTTTCTAAGGGAAAGGAAAGACTACAGAGGACTTCGCTGGAACTGGGTTACTGGCATAAGGGATGGCTGCACTCTGCTACCCAGGCCCAGAGTGTTTAATCAAGGTTAAATTTGTAATGGACTGATGTGCTTGGCTAAAGATATTGGACTGAGAGATTAAAGATTTTAAGTTGGAAAACCTCAAGCAAGTTAAAATTAGAGGCACTGAGACTGGTTTTAGGTTAGTGGAGCTGCTATTGTCAACTACATTAGCAATCTTAAGGAAGGTGGCCCAAATGCTTTACATTAAAACAATGGAGAGGATGCCTGAGGAAAGACTATTAGAAATGCAAACTCTTTTGAGGAGAGTTAACTGGAGAAGGAACCTGCTTTTCAAGGCTATGATTTATTTCATCCCTGGATTAGGAATATGGCTGTGTCCTGCACACCTGGTATTAGTTTTGAAAGCATAAAAAAAATGCACGGAGTAGTCATAAATTGCACATGGTTCCAGAAGCTGCTGCTGAGATGCGGCATGAGGCAGGGCATAAAGACCCTCAGGAATAGGCTGGAAGAGCCTTTGGAAGATGGACTGTGGTTTGCATAGAGACCTGAAGATGTTCTGGATATACCAGGACTGTGCAAAAGGACTACCATGGAGTGCAGTGTTAGCCTGGGATGAAAGTTTCCTCTGACTACTCTGCCCAGCTGGAGGGACAAAGTTAAAAAACCTGGAGACTGTCAGTCTCAGGTTATATTAAACTTGAACTGCAGAAGTTTGATGATTGCTGATGATGGCTGAGTTTGCATTGTTCTAGTCTTTCCTTGCTGTGCCTTATACCAGTTAAAAATGTTTACTCTGTGCCTTTACATGTTGAAAGTATTTAACTTGTTTGATTTTACAGGACTCACTATCTTAAGTTGGTCAAGACTATGAAAACCTTTAAAATTGGACTGAGTACAATTTATAATGTGTGATAGTTATAAATCTATTGGGGGCCAGAGGCTAAATCTATTGGGGGCTGGGGCGGAATGTGGTAGTGTGAATATATGGCCCCCAATATATTCAGTGTTTTATTAGTTTGTTGTTTGCATCTGCAGCCACCTGGCTGGAGGCAATGTCACTGGATGGATCTTAAGGTGTGGTGGTGGGTTTGAGATTCCATTGTAAAGATATGCAAAGTTCTCCTAGCTGGAGGTCCTGAGGTATGCTGTGCTTTGGAGCTTGTGGCTCTCTCTCTCTTGTCTGGTCCTATAAGAGCAGGCCACTTCTCCTGCCATTATGGAACTTCCCCTGGATCTGTAAGCTTCAATAAATAATATCCCTTCCTCCATAACTGTGCCTGGTCTGGACGTTCATCTCAGCAAACCTAAAGCTGTCTGCTGCACCCTCTAAGGCGTGAAATTCTAAAATAAGGAGCTCCAGTTTACTTAGTTCCCATTGCTTACAGTGCAATCTTCCAGACTCAAAATGGCCTTGATATCCATGACCTCACACTACCTTTACAAGACCTTCATAATAGGAGGAAAAGATGATGACATCAATGTAGAAGACAGACTAATTGGAAAGAAGGGATTGGATGGAAGGTGTATTTGAGGGGAAGTGGGGATGGGGTGGAAATTATCATGACTTACTGCCTACACTTATGAAAGCTGTCAATAAAAAGTTACAAGAAATGAATGCACAAACACATACCATTTGTAATTGGCTCCTTTCATTTAGCATGAAGATTTTGAGGTTCACCCAGCTTTTAGAACACTATCAGTATTTCATTCTTTTATATGGGTATTATACCACTTGGGCTGAATCTATTTTTTTGATATTTAGAATAGTTCTGAAAACATGAATATGTATAAGTATTTGAGTACTTGTTTTCAATTATTTTAGGCACATGACTAAGGGTACAATTGCTATGTCATAAGGAAACAAACTTTTTGAGTAACCACCAAATGTTTTTACTAGGCCCAATTTCTCTACAATTTTGACAATTCTTGCTACTTTCCTTTTTTTTTTTTTTTTTTTTTTGCAACTCTCCTAGTAGTCCTGAAATGGTGTTTTTTTTCCTAATGACTACTGTTTTTTGAGCCTCTTTTCATGTGTTTGTTGGCCATTTGTATATCTTATTCTATTCATTTGCCCAATTTTAACTAAATAGCCTTAAAATCCCTAAATATTCAGGATATTAGTTGAATTCACTCATAAAGGAACTACAAGCTCAAGTGGCTAGCAAGCTAGGTTGTTCTGCGCCCTTTCTACTTGGCTTATAGATGGCTGCCTTCTCACTATGTCCTTACATGAGGTTTTTTTTTGCATCCTCACAGATACCTAATGTCCCTTTGGATATCCAAACTTCCTTTTTTTATAAGGACATTGGTCATATTTGATTAGGGAGCACCTGCTTGACTTAATTTTACCTTAGTTCCTGCTGGGGAGTGTTGCTAGTAGCCATCTTAGATGAGAATGGATCAGAAGACACTGAGTTCTAGTTTTGCCAGGGCATCTCCTTGTCTTTGGGCCTCATCTCTGGCTGTTTATAAAAAGCTGTGTTTCTCCCTCAATTTCACACAGCCTTCCACAATCTCCTCTCCCCCATCTGTCAGCACCAAGACCACTACTGGAGATCTCAGAACTGGTAGGGATCTGAGCCAACCTGCCCCCATACAATACTCAGCACAGCTGATATGAACAGCAGACCTATCTGAGTCAAGCCTATAGTGCACCAATGAAGGAACCAGCTCACACTCAATGAGATAGAAAATCACCTCAAAAGGTAACTAGGGGGCTGGAGAGATGGCTTCGTGGTTAAGGAGCCTGCCTGCTAAGCCTAAGAACCCGGTTCCAATCTCCAGGTCCCACGTTTAGTCAGATGCAAAGTGACACAAGGGCGCAATGCCGCACTTGCCCACAAGGGGGTGCACGCATCTGGATTTCGTTCACAGCAGCTGAGAGACTGCTGGCACGCCCATTCTCTGTCTCTCTCTCCCTCTCTCTCTGTCTGTCTCTTTCTGTGTCTCTCTCCAAAAATAAAAAAAATTAAAAAAAAAGGTAACTAGGACAATACATGCACCAAAGCTGGGCTTTGCAAGCTTGTACTAGAAGTGCTAAATGTACCTTCTATATCAGGGAAGGCTGCTAAAGAAAAGAATCCCAAAAGCCTGGAGTGTTAGTGCATGCCTTTAATCCCAGCACTCAGGAGGCAGGCAGAGGTAGGAGGATTAGGAGGATTGCTGTGAGTTTGAGGCCACCCTGAGACTACATAGCAATTCCAGGTCAGCCTGAGCTAGAGTGAAAGAGTGAAACCCTTACCTTGAAACACCAAAAAAAAAAAAAAAAAAAAAAAATCCCAGGGACAGAAAGAATTCAAAACCCAGCCCACTATGACAAAAATACTGATGTGATGAGCCGGGCGTGGTGGCGCATGCCTTTAATCCCAGCACTCAGGAGGCAGAGGTAGGAGGATTGCTGAGAGTTCAAGGCCACCCTGAGACTACATAGTTAATTCCAGGTCAGCCTGGACTAGAGTGAGACCCTGCCTCGCAAAGCAAAAAAAAAAAAAAAAAAAAAAAAAAAAAAATACTGATGTGCAAGGTCTGAGGTACATATAACCTATAACCTACTTTGCCATTCTTAAAAAAGTTGTGGGTTAGGGTTAACTTTTGTCACTTTCCCTAGTCTTAATTTCTAGTGCCTTTTAAAATTTAAACTCTAGCCCAGGCTAATGTGGAATCACTGTAGCTCAGAAATTCCAGCCTCCCAATTGTCAGGATTAAGGGTGCGAGCCACCATGCCCAGCCAGTTTAGGGCCCTTGGTTTGTTAGCTTTCTGTGTTTTATTCTCCACTCCTGCATAAATATTCCATATTAGTTTGGGTTTTGTTTTTATATTGATCAGTTAAGATATTAGGTTCTGTATATTTCTCTACTCAGTCTTCTATTGGAATCTTTCAAATACTCTTCCCACAACTAGTTTACTTTCCCTCTCTTTCCAACCTTTTCCCACATTCACTACTCCTATCTCTTCCTCATCCCTACCTCTTCCCTTTCCCAGACATCACCTTCATCTTTTTCAGTTAATACTAGTCCTAACACCAACTCACTCACCTGACCCTTATCAAGTAACCAAAACCCTAGCATGTATCTGTCAGTCTTGTTCATTTACCCACTATTCATTATTGAAGTCAAAAGGAACACTGTTACTGGATGTGGTGATACAGGCCTTTAATTCCAGCATTCAGGAAGCAGAGATAATAGGATCACTGTGAGCTAAGCCCATTCCGGGACTACAGAGTGAGTTCCAGGTCAGCCTGGTCTAGAGTGAGACCCTACCTCAAAAGTTAAATTAAATTAATTAAAATAAAAAAAAGGAACATCATTGTTATTTTGTTACTAAGACATATGCATAGCAGGTATATCCAACAATTTTGGTCACTCCTGACTTAACTCTGGGGAGAATACAGGAACCACATCTGCTGCAACCTTGGGCTCCTACTTTGAAAATACCACTTCTCATCTACAATGCTAAGTAGAAAGCACAAGCACAGAAATATCTCAAGATTTAAATATCTCTACTTAACAATAGAAGAAATACATAACATCAAGATGACACAGTTTCTCCAAAAAATTATAAATCCAACAGTAATGACCTCCAGGGAGACTTAATTAGATGAGATAGAATTTTAAAAAATGATTATAAGTATATTCAAAGAAATCAGAGAAGGAATCAAAGAAGAAAAACTGCTGAAGGAATCCCAAGAGAACAAAGGAAATCAACATACAAGATTATGAGTAAGGAAACAAATACAGAAGAAATACCAATCTGAAATACTAGAAATGAAAAAAAAAAAAAACCAAACACCTCTATAGAAAGTCTCACCAATAGAATTGATCAAGGAGAGGACAGAATATCTAAGCATTAAGACAAACTGGACATCCAACAAAGAGAAAAACTAATAAAAAGTTATAAGTGAATTTTTAAAAATTTTTCAGTTTTTGAGGTAGGGTCTTTAGCCCAGGCTCATGTGGAACTCACTATACAGTCTCAGGCTGGCCCCACAGTGAACCTCCTACCTCTGCCTCCCAAGTCCTGGGACTAAAGGTGTGTGCCACAATATCCAGCCACAACTGGGAATTTCAAGACATGCAGCCATGTGGACTGAACAGCTAACTGGACCTCAGTTAACTATAGAGCTTGCAGACTGCTATTGTTGGACTGCAGTAAGCTAATCCAATAAATTTCCTTTTAAACACAATTCCTTCTATTGGTTCTATTCCTCTAGAGAGCCCTGACTAGTACAGATATATTGTGCCCACCAAATTGCTAATTATTTATGGTCATTCGCATATATTAATGCTACTCTCACTTTTGGTTAGAGATGCCACTCTGTTCATATGGCTGACACTGGGGAAGACTCAAAACTCACCAAAGTACTGAGAGAAAATGACAGTGGTGTGTTCATTACTAACTGCGACATCTTTATCATACCTCTAAAGTCTGGGAACCATTGTGGAAAAGTTGGTACAAAGAGTCAAAATAGAGTCTCGAGTATTTACAATACTGTATTCCACATACAGAGTGGTGGTAACCTCACACTGACTGATATCGCCTACAGAAGACCTATAGAACTGGAGGCAAAAAAAATGATGACATCAAAATAGAAGAAAAACTAATTGGAAAAAATAAAGAATTCAGTGGAGGGGGGATATGGGAAGGGGAAAAGGTAAGGTGGTGGGATGGAATTATGATCATGGTATATGTCTCTATGTATTAAGGTTGTCAATACAAAGTTTAAAAAAAAAAGACTGGAGCGATGGCTCCATAGTTAAGTCACTTGCCTGCAAAGCCTAACAAACCTGGGTTTGATTCCCCACTATCCACATAAAGCCAGTTACACAAAGTGGCACATGCATCTGGAGTTCATTTGCAGCAGCTAGGGGCCCTGGCACACCTCCTCTCTTTTCTGTCTCTCTCTGCTTACAAATAAATAAATAAGTAAATAAATAAAATAATGTTTTTTAAAAGTTAAAAATATGGCTAGAGAGATGGCTTAGTGTTTAAAGGGCTTGCCTGAAAAGTGAAAGGACCCAGGTTCGATTTCCCAAAACCCACAAAAAGCCAGATGCACAAGGTGGTGCATGCATCTGGAGTTTGTTTGCAGCAGCTAGAGGGCCTGGTGCTTCCATTCTCTCTCCTCTCTCTCTCTCAAATAAATAAATAAAAATAAAAAAAATTAAAGTTAAAAATACATTAGACATGTGTGAGCGAGCTATTTGAAGATTTCTAGTAATGGACAACATGAACATTGAGTATCCTAAAAGTAAAACTGCACAAAAGAAGCTACAAGATATAACAAACTTATGAACTTGTAAAAATTAGTTTAAAAAAACAGATCATGGGCCAGGCATGGTGGTGCACACCTTTAATCCCAGCACTCAGGAGGCAGAGGTAGGAGGATTGTCATGAGTTTGAGGCCACCTTGAGACTACATAGTGAATTCCAGGTAGCCTGGGCTAGAGCAAGACTCTACCTCAGAAAACCAAAAGAACATGGGCCAGACATGGTGGTACATGCCTTTGCCTTTGATTCCAGTACTCAGGAGGCAGAGGCAGGAAGATTGCTATGAGTTCAAGGAGGCCAGCCTGGTTCTACAGAGTGCACTCCCAGGTCAGCCTGGGCTAGAATGAGATGCTGCCTCAAAAAAAAAAAAAAAAAAAGAACATGAATTATCAGAACAACAAAAAGAAGCTACGAGTTTATTTGGCAAAAGCGGGATGCTTCAGCTTTGGTAAGTAAAAGGCTTGAGTTTCAAAAAGCCATAAAAGAGCAGGACATGGTAGTGCACGCCTTTAATCCCAGCAATTGGGAGGCAGAGGCAGGAGGATCACCATGAGTTCGAGGCCACCCTGAGACTACATAGTTAATTCCAGGTCAGCCTGGACCAGAGTGAGACACTACATCAAAAAAAAAAAAAAAAAGCCATAAAAGCACAGGAGGAAATGTCAATAATTTCAAGCAAAGCAGTGAGTTTACATTAATAGTAAGATGTTCCCTATAAAGCTAACTCTTAACGATACATCCAGTAAAACAATTGACTAGATGCCAGCACAGTGGCATATGCCTGAATCCCAACTAGGTAGGAAGATCAACATAAGTGAGTTCCCAGACCAGCCAAAGGCCACAGTGTGAAACCATAACTCAGAAAACAAACAGGTTGGATACAGAGATGATGCGGGTTGCCCCGGCCCTCCCCTTAGTGTATCATACCCAGTGTGGCAGCAGTGGTTGGAAGGTGTGACAAGGGGGTACTAACTGGGTGGTGCGGGTACAGGAGAAAATGTTACTTCTAGTTACAACACAGGGATTATACATACCGCCACCACAGAGACACTATGGGCAGCAGCACATCTATCATATACAGAAACTCATCAAGACTCTGAAGCCCTTTGGAGTGTTCGAAAAGGAAGAAGAACCCCAGCATAGGATTCTAATTTCAGAAAAATTAAATAACCTGATGAAAGAATGGATACGGAAAATCAATGAAAGCAAGATCCTCAGTCACAACAGACACATTGTATTGAAACAGTTGGAGGAAAATTTTTTACATTTGGTTCTTACAGATTAAGAGTACATACAAAAGGTGCCTATGTAGATGTTGTGTGTTGCACCAAGATATGCTGACTAAAGTGACTTTTTCACCCCTTTCTACGATAAGTTGAAATCACAAGAAGTAAAAGACTTAAGAGCTGTTGAAGAGGCATCTGTGCCAGTTATCAAACTGTGTTTTGATGGGAAAAAGATTGATATTCTGTTTGTGAGATTAGCACTGAAGACTATTCCAGAAGATATGGGCCTACAAGATGACAGTCTGCTTAAAAATTTAGATGTAAGATGCATAACAAGTCTTAATGGTTGCAGGGTAACTGATGAAACCAAACATTGAAACATTAGGTTAACTCTGAGAGCTATCAAACTGTGGGCCAAACAGTACACATCAATTCCAATATGTTATATTTCCTTGGCAATGCTAGTAGCAAGAACTTGGCAGCTTTATCCAAATGCAATAGCTTCAACTCTTGTAAACAAAGTTTTCTTGGTATTTTTCTAAATGGGAATGACCAAATCCAGTGTTTCTGAAACAACCTGAAGAATGCAATCTTAATTGGTCTGTCCAAGGGTACACCCCAGTGATAGGTCCCATCATGTGCCTATAATTACTACACCAGCATACCCACAAGAGAACTCCATGTACAATGCATCCATTTCAACACAGATGGTCATGGTTGAAGAGTTTAAACAAGATCTTGATATCACAGATTAAATTTTGCTGAGTAAAGCAGAGTGGTCCAAACTTTTTGAAGCTCCAAACTTCTTTCATAAGTACAAGCATTATATCGTACTTTTAGGAAGTGTACCAACGGAAAAACAGCACCTAGAATGGATAGGCTTAGTGAAATCAAAAATCTGCATCCTGGTTGGAAGCTTGAGGCATTCATTGCACAGGCTCATATGAATCCCCAGTCATTTCTAGCACCCCCCCCCAAAAAAAATCCTGACAAGGAAGATTTTTGCATGCTATGGTTAGTGTTTTAAAAAATAGAAAACTCTGAAAACTCTCAGCATTGGTCTCTCCTGCAATATTTGGCCTTTTACAGATAAAGTTTATAGTCAAGCAATAAACAGCAAAATGTTTGAGTTGGATATGAAAATTGCTGCAATGGATGTAAAAAGAAAGCAACTCCTAATCATGTGCTTCAGAATAAGAAAAGGTATTCAAAAGGAGTCCGGCCAGGCTTGGTGGCTCACACCTTTAATCCCAGCAGAGGTAGGAGGATTGCTGTGAATTCGAGGCTACCCTGAGACTACATAGTTAATTTCAAGTCAGCCTGGGCCAGAGTGAGACTCTATCTCGAAAAACCAAAAATAAATAAATAAATAAATAAATAAATAAATAAATAAATAAATATAAAATAAAACGAATAAAAAAAAAGAAAGAGTACGGTTAATAGCTCTGAATGACGGCAGCCTTGACTTGTCTATGGACAGTGATAACAGCGTGGCTGTGCCTTCATCTACCACTACTATGAAGACCAGTCCAACAAACAGTTTTGGCAGCTCTCAGGGAAAAAGCCCTGCCGCAGCTGTGATGGCAGCATCTGTGACCAACATCCAGAGTACTGAAGTTTCTGTCACAAGTCAATTCCAGTGAAAGCTCAGGGGGTACATTGAGCAAAAGTATTCTTCAAACTGCTAAACAGCCAACCATTTCTCCACTACCAAAGGGTGCAGGCTCCAGAGTCTGGTAAACCTGCCACCTAGACCTTCAGGATCTGCAGCAACAAAAATATTTAATTCCGGGCTGGAGAGATGGCTTAGCAGTTAAGGCGCCTGCCTGCTAAGCCTAAGACCCGGTTCCAATCTCCAGGTCCCAAGTTTAGCCAGATGCAAAGTGACGCAAGGGCGCAATGCTGCACTTGACCACAAGGGGGCGCACACATCTGGATTTCGTTCACAGCAACTGAGAGTCTGCTGGCACACCCATCTCTATCTGTCTCCCTCTCTGTCTGTCTCTCTCAGTGTCTCTCTCCAAAAATAAATGAAATAAAAAAATTTTAAAAAATTTACAAAAAAAAAAAAATCTAATCCCATAGTAGGAGTCAAGAGAACATCCTTGCCTCATAAAGAACAAAGCCTCAAGAAAACCAAAACAGAAGAGGTTGGAACAGGTGAAGTTGCTGACTGGCTTTGAGAAGAGCTGACAAAACAGAAACTAAAGAGACAAGTATGAGTCCATCAGAAACAATTCAGACAGCAGCTTCTCTGTTGGCCTCTCAGGTATTGAGTGCAAAAACAAGGAGAGTTTACTCAGTGTTCTTAGTATGAGTGTAATACCGAATTAAAAAGAGCATTCATATTAGATTATTAAATTATGTTGTGAAAGTTAAATAAAATCAGTTGAAATATTTCTCCCTTCAACATAAAGAGATAAGTTTCTCTGCCTTGGCCTAGGCAAAAGTCTCTCCTAAGAATCCAATTCTATCTATGGACTAAACCTATATTTATAGACACACAATCTAGAAACACCAAGATAAAAAAAAAATTAGTCTGCAAGTTAGTTTACTGATCAGCCTGAATACTGACAAAAACAAATACAAATGTCTTTGGAGAGAAAAACCTTCAACCAACCTGATGAAAATTGTGAAAGCAATAGGAATTATTACACTACAGAAAAAATAAGAAGCAGGCAAAATAAACAGGAGGATTTGACCCCTAAGAAATTAGGAAAGTAAGTTTTTAGGTAGAGATCATAAAATAACAACCCTTAAAATGTTTTTAAATGTTTAGATACGGCTGGTGGCAAAGATATGTAATCCCACCTACAATAGTTTAAAGCAAAAAGATGAGAAGGTCCATTGAGATCCTGTCTCAAAAGTGATAAATAAAAAAATATATATATGGCTGGGGATATAATTCAGTGGCATACCACTGACCTAGCATGTGTGAGGCCCTGGGTTCAATCTACAATTCTGCAAGGTTTTTTTTTTTTCCAGTTTAAATGTTTGAAGGCATTAAAAATGAATTTGAATGAAAAAAAAGTATGTATATTTAAGAACCAGTTAGAAAAGTGGTCACTGAAATCAAATAAACAAAAACAATAGACTTAATAATAATTAACAACCCGGGATGGAGAAATGGCTTAGCGATTATGGCATTTGCCTGCAAAGCCAAAGGATCCTGGTTTGATTCTCCAGGACCCACATAAGCCAGATGCACAAGGGGCACATGCATCTGGAGTTCGTTTGAAGTGACTGGTGGCTCTGGCGTGCCCATTCTCTCTCTATTTGCAAATAAATAAATAAAACTTAAAAAAAATTAACAACTCAGTACGTCCTGGTAGAAAACAGTTCAACTGAAAAAGTACATAAAAACCGTAAAACATATTTTTCTTCAAATTAAAAGAGAGACTAATAGAGAGAGGGAAGGGATATGATGGAGATTGGAGTTCTAAAGGGGAATGGGGGAAGGGTGGTAAATATCATGCATTTTTTGGTATATAAGTATAGAAGTTGTCAATAAAAAAAAATTATAAAAGAAAACCGTAGGGCTGGAGAGATGGCTTAGTGGTTAAGGCGCCTGCCTGCTAAGCCTAAGAACCCAGTTCCAATCTCTAGGTCCCACGTTTAGCCAGATGCAAAGTGACGCAAGGGCGCAATGCTGCACTTGCCCACAAGGGGGTGCACACATCTGGATTTCGTTCACAGCAGCTGAGAGACTGCTGGCGCGCCCATTCTCTGTCTCCCTCTCCCTCTCTGTCTGTATCTCTCTGTGTCTCTCTCCAAAAATAAAAATAAAATAAATAAAAACCGTAAAACACTATACATAAAACTAAAAGATGTAAACTATAAAAAGGAAGTTAAGAGACACAGAACATTTACATTTTAGTAAGAGGATCTTCTCAAACCTTTAAAGATTTTAGTCAAGTACATGATATTAAAATAAACACACACATGCACATCCATGAAAGTTTAAGGAAATATTAAAATTATAGCTCTTCTCCCAACATCTTCACAAGGCTGGCTCATTATTACTCTATGTCAATTAGCATGACCTCACAAAGAATTCTGTGGGGCATTTATACCTTTCACATTCTTTTTACCATATTGTTATTTCATTTTTTTACCTAATACTTATTATCTGAAAATGCAATTATTTGGTTAATTTTACAAAGCAGTTTCCAGTTATTTGTAATTAAAAGATCAGATATTTTAACAGATTATTTCATGTTTTTTAAATTAAATTAATTTATTTGAGAGAGACATATATAGAAAGATTGGGCACACTAGGGCCTCTAGCCACTACAAAACAACTCCAGATGCATGTGCCACCTTGTCAATCTGGTTTACATGGGTAGTAGAGAATCGAACCTGGGTCCTTAGGCTTTGCATGCAAGTACCTTAACTGCTAAGCTATCTCACCAGCCTTCATGTTATTTCTTATTCAGACAAAATATGTCTAAAAAACTGTGATCAGTTCATAAACTAGCAAAATAGATCTTAATACATATTATGAAATTTTATATATGTAATAAAAGGTTGCATTAAATACAAAAGGGCAGTACAATTGAAAATGTCACTAAGGGAAGCTATAAACATGCCCACTATATGATTAATGAATACTTCATTAATTTAGAAAAATAAGTTTAAAAAAAAAACAGAATAGAAAAAAGGTGATCCTAAAGTGAGGCAGGAAACCATAAAGTAAAGGGTATTGACACTGGAGACCAACAAACTCCCCTAAACACAGCATACATCTTGAGAAAAGTTACAGCAAAGTAAGAAAGACCTGAGATAGCATGTAGTCCAACCTAGATGATGATGATGATTTTGTTTGTTTGTTTGTTTTTTTTGAGGGTCTCACTCTAGTCCAGGCTGACCTGGAATTCTCTATGTAGTCTCAGGGTGGCTTTGAACTCATGGCGATCCTCCTACCTCTGCCTCCCGAGTGCTGGGACTAAAGGCGTGCGCCACCACACCTGGTTCCAACCTAGACTATTTTTAATGCAAACTGAAAGAGGATAATTTGTGTTTTTTCATTTTTACAAAACTACTCAACAGTATCTTTGAATAGTAAACTCTTGTAGTATATTTAACTTAAAAACTAAATTTTTATCAAATAGATATAATAAGGGAAATTACAGTGCATATTTAAAATGAAAAATATACAACTGGGGTACCATGTTTTTTTATACTTTGTCTATACACTTAAGCTTTATTCAAATGTCTTATAATGTATAACAATTTATTAAGAACATTTGTGAAATGTTAAAATTATTCTATAGTAAAAAGTCAGTAATGGTATGTTTGGCCTAAAACTGGGAAATGTGTAGTTTTTATTCCCGACTCTGTATTTTAAAAAGTATCATGATCTTACCCCCCAATATATAAGTACCTAAGATTTAAATAAAAATTACAAAATTTTATTGAAGTGTTAGGTCATAAACACTAATAGTAAAGCCACTTCTAAAATCTTAGCACCTTACTTACTGTTGCTTGCATTCTCTTTAATTTTCTCATTCAACTGTGAAAAGTCTCACGCATAGCAGCCAACCACTGCTGTGAGATGCCACAGCTTCTGCTCTAGATGCTATAAACATCTGTAAACATTACTAAACATGGAGGTAATCTTCACTGGCAAATTGGACTTCAGGCTGTCCCTAGCCTAATAAGAAAAACTTATATACTCCATTCTGGTAGCATCTCACATAATTTTAGAACTGTCCAGTGTAAATACACAGAATTAGAACATTAAAGATATAACCAATTATTAGTTATACTCATCAATGTCCACCTCTAACCTCATTTTCAAATGAGCCAATGTATACTAAGCTTCCTATTGTAAATGAAGGTGTCTGGTTACCATAGCAACTAAATCAACAAAGAACTGCACTAGCATCTGCTTCTGGACCATTCAACATCAGTTAATAGAATTTAAAAGTATGCTTCTTCTAAATATATTTCATCTTAAAGTCATAGTTTTAATTACTTATTTTGATTTCTGATGGTAAAGTGTGTCAGTCTATTTACTTATAACACTATCTGTAGATATATATGTAATGAAATAGACAGTGTCCATGTGTAAACTAATATATACTGGGAAATGATCATCATTTATTGATGGCTTAATTCTGAAAATAATGCCACAATTTTAGCTCAGACTTTACATTTTTTAAAAAATATTTTATGTATGTATGTATAAATGAGTAAGAAAGACAGAGGAAAGGAGAGACAGACAGAGAGACAGGCAGAAACACAATGGGTACACCAAGGCCTCTTGCTGCTATAAACACCAGATACATACCTTATCTCTTTCTACATTCTAGTCTAGTTCATGTAAGATATAAATGTGTTGGCATGCAACTATGCAACCTAATAATGCTTTTTACTTCTGTGAGATTGATGTGAGAGCTTTCCTTCTAGATTTCAACAGTTTCAGTCTTTTTCTCTTGATCATGTACTTAATAGCAATTTGGTTGATCAAATAACTTACTTTGGTACTGACATTTTCTATATTTCTAGTCTCTACAACCTTCACTATGTCCTTCCTCTTGTTACTTTTAGGTTTCATTTGCTCTTTTCTTTCTAGTTCCTTAAGAGCAAGAGGGTTACAGTAGTTTTTTTTATATATACAATAGCTTGTACACTTATAAATTTTCCTCTCCTTTAGTTGTAAGTCATAACTTTTGTATGTTATGCTTTTGTTTTCATTCATCCTAAGGTATTTTCCTATTTCTTTTATGATTTCTTCTTTGGCCCATTGGGTGCTTAGTACATTAGTGTATATACTTAGTACACTGTTACACACACACACACACACACACACAGAGTTTTTTGGTTTTCAATTTCTAGAGGTAGAGTCTCACTCTAGTGCAGGCTGACCTGGAACTCACTTTGTAGTTCCATGCTCACCTCAAACTCACAATGATCCTCCTAACTCTGCCTCCAAAGTGTTAGGATTAAAGGTGTGTGTCACTATGCTTGTCCAATTTATAATATTTTGAATTACCAAAAACTGCTTGTTTCATTTATTATTGAATGTATTCTACTGTATTAGGAAAATACACTTTGCATTATTTCTAGTTTTTAAAATTTATTGAGGAACTTTGAGGAGTATGGATAGAGATACTTGACAGAGCATGGAGGACTTAAAGGAGGTTGGCTTCTTTTATGATTAACATAATTATCAACCCATGTAGCACTGAAAAGATTTATATGTTGTTGGGTGGAGTGTTCTATAGATGTCTGTAAAGTTTATAGGGTTTACATCTATTTCCTTGTTCATCTTCTGCTAGTTTTTTTCTATTCATTACTGGAAGAGATATATTAAGATCTCTCTAACTACTGTTTAATTGTTTTCCTTCAGTTCTGTCAATTAACACTTTAGGTATTTGGGAGCTCTGTTATTAGGTACAGATTTGCCCTTTCTGTTATAAAATGGGTAACACCTCTAATAACTCTTTTGGTTTAAAAACTATATAAACTTTCAGTAAAAGAAAGCTTCATTTCTATTGGAACATAGTTTGTGTGACACGTTTTTCCACCCTAACTTCAATATTTGTTATTGCAAATATGCATTTTATCATACTGCCAGTAAAGAAAATTCGCATACTTGGTTTATTCAATAAATTATAAATAAAATTTTCCATTTCCATATTCGTTAGGGTACAAAATTGCTAAGGTATATTAAGCTTGGAATAATAAATGAGATTTCAACAAAAGCCACACCTCTGGTCACTATGGCTAGCTGCTGTCACTGAGGACTGGTGAACTAGTGATGGTACAGATAAAGGATTAAATGTGTTACAGGAAATATCCAGGGCCTCTGTAACTGGCTATATGGTAAGAATCATTGTTGTGACACAGTTAGCTTGCCATGTGCAGTGGCTGGAAGCCCTGGCACACATAGTCTCATATTTTCTCTATATATGCCTCCCTTCCCCCCCCCCCATTAAAAAAAGGCCAGTCTGCTGGGCTTGCCTCAAAAAAAATGTATTATTAGTAGATTTCCAGGTCTTGTCTGTAAAACTACTTCTTAAGTCTAAAACAGGTTAGTAAATAATACTGGAATTTTTACAAGGGATTTGATTTTCTCATGAAACCTCATACAGGGCTGAAGAGATGGCTCAGCATTAAAGGCACTTGTGTATAAAGCCTGACAGCCTGGGATTGAGTCCCCAGTACTCATATAAAGCCAGATGCACAAAGTGGCACATGCATCTGGAGTTTGTTTGCAGTGGCAGGAGGCCCTGGCACACACATACTCGCTCTCTCTATGTCTCTCTATCAAATAATGATAATAATAATAATAAAAGAAACATCACACAAAGTGGCATGGTGGAGCTTACATGACAAAAAAACTTCAATGGAAAGGAAACCAGTTTAATGTTTAAATTCTAACTTTCCAATATTTAAGAGTAAGGGATTTAATCAAAGACTACTTGAATTGTCAGACAAAGATACAGGGAAAAAAAACTAGTTTGAGTTGAGGGGGGCATGAAATTGATAATTCAGGGTTTGAATTAGATTTCTGGAAAACAACATTAGGTTCACAAATCTGTGGACTAGTATCTTAACAGCCTTGGTTATCATAACCCTAAAATTTACTAAATATGGTTGGCATACAAGCTACCAAGTTTTAAAATGCAAAATTTACAAATTTATTACTTTTAAGCTCAAAAGTGTTACCACTTTCTGAAATTTCTATATCTGAGTTTTAGCTATTAGTGAAAGTTTTCCTTATTTGTAGATTAATCCATTATCAATTTCATTCAGATAAAATACAATAGCAAATATAAAGACTAATCTCAGAAATGAATCTCTGGGATGTTTTAGTTTCTTTACTTTTCTTAGCTTTTTAAACTTCCTCTAGATAAAAAGTCTCTAAATATTTTGAGGACAATTCGCAATCAAGTGTGCATCCAAAGAACGAAGCTTCCACAAAGCTGAACAATTTATGAACAAAAACAGGTCCCAAGGTTGGGAAATTTAATGACCTGTGAAATAGTTTGTTCATCCTGAAGTTCTGAAATAAAGATTTGAGTGAGATGAAAGTGTATTTTTATAATTAGGTACCTCCCACACCTTGAACAGTTTTATTCTTTTTTTTTTTTGAGAGAGAGAGAGCAAGAGAGAGAGAGAGAATGGGTGCACTAGTGGCCTCTCAGCAGTTGTGAATGAATTCCAGATGCCGTGCGCTTCCTTGTGGGCAAGTGCGGCATTGCGCCCTTGCGTCACTTCTGGCTAAGCATAGGACCTGGAGAATCAAAGGACGTTCTTAGGCATGGCAGGCAGGTGCCTTGACTGCTAAGCCATCTCTCCAGCCCTGAACGGTTTTATTCTATGCAGATATGTATTTATAAGGTAAGAATTGGTTACACTGCCAATGTATAAAAAAACTTTCAAAGTTCAGACATCAATTTTAAAAATCTAAAAAAATATGAGAAAGTTGTTACATCTCACATAGCATAGTACATACTTTCTGATAAGTTAGCATTTTTAACCCACTAAAGCACCATCTTGGAAGATAACCCTGGGAATCATAAACCTAAGAACTATTCTTCCATAACAACAATAAATGGCAAAATGGCCCAAACCAACTTTTTGCTCAAGGACATGGATGAATCCTGATATGAAAAGCAAGCTTTGAACCACTTTACATTGTTCTGTTCCCTTCTCTCTCCCAGCTTCACTGTAGCTTTGAAAATCAAGATCCTCAAAAAAATCACAATAAGGGAAACAGCAAACCAACAACTACTGGAGGGGACAGAATGGGTTTGGAGCTCTGTAAAGTTTCATCTCTGATGTTCTTTTCTGGCCTGTGCATGCTACGTATGCACCTACACACACACACACACCATGCATATTACATATAGTACACATTCACACATGGACACATGTACATATGCAAAAAAAAAAAAAAAATTAACAGAGCTGGAAGCCAGTGTGGTAGCACACACCTTTAATCAAGAGGCAGAGGTAGGAGGATCACCATGAATTTGAGGCCACCCTGAGACTACATAGTGAAATCCAGGTCAGCCTGAGCTGGTGTGAGTCCCTACCTTGGAAAACCAAAAAAAGGGAAGGGGCTGGAGAGATGGCTCAGTAGTTAATAATAACCCAGGTTCAGTTCCCCAGTACCCACATAAAGCCAGATGCACAAAGTGGTGCATGCATCTGCAGTTAGTTTGCAAAGGCTAGAAGCCCTGGTGTACCATTCATTCTCATTCTCATTCTCCCTCTCTCTCCTTGCAAATAAACAAGTTTTGTTGTTGTTGTTGTTGTTGTTGTTGTTGTTGTTGTTTTTTAGTGATTATTATATAACTCATCTGGCAATTCCCTGGAAACCCCCAGTCACAGTATTCATCTTTATTACACTTGTCTCAGCCCTCTCTTACTCAGTAAGTTTTGTCTAAAATAATCTGTGGTTGACATTAAAGTTTCTTGTGGTGATACTAACACGTAGAAAAATAAGAAGTCCACCAAAAACTGTAAAAATAAAAGCTGAGGAGTAAAATGCCCATAGGCAATATGAAAGAGCTCCAACATATTCCAGACAAAGTAACAGACCTGCTTACTCCACTGTTGTTACTAACACCACTCCCCACCAAATCAAATTCCCTCACTATAAATGATGATTCATATGGCTTTACTTTCCCAAATATTATGGTAATTTTAGTTCTCTGGCTCAAATCAGATCTTTTTCATGAAAGCTAATCTATTAGTTTACTTTTAAAGATATTAAAATATTAATATGTGATTATGAATTGACAGACAGCTTTGGATCCCAGTTTTTGCCTTTTAGAAGCCATGTTACTTAACCTAGTAACATGTAAATAAACAGTGCTACAATTCTTGTTTCTACAAAATGGAAATATTCAAGCTATCTCAAGACTGTTGTGATGGTTAAATGAAGTAATGCACATAAAGGCTTGACTCAGTGTCTGACAGTGCTCGAATGCTAGCCGCTTTTATTTTTATTGCTTCTACTTATACATCTCTACCTCAAAACCATTTGAAGTTCTCTCCTATTCCCCACAAACCCCAAAGTTGCTACTACTTCTATTTTCTTTATTGTAAAAAACACTATCTTTTCCTAAATACTTGCTGCCTCTACCTAAAGAAAAATTATTCCTCAAAAGTGAATGGAGGTCAGCACATAGTTCAATATGACACCAACAATATCCTATAAAGGCTGAGCTCAAGTAAATATTATGTGGACAGTGCCACAGCCAACCTGTGAAGCACATGCAGCATGAGCAAAAACTTTTGGTTTAAAATTATGAGGCTGACACTGTAAAATTATTTTACTTGTCCTGGCTAAGAACTGTCTTAGTGAATGGTCTTGTAATCCACCCAAATATTCAAATGAAATGCCTAGAGAATTTTTTTTAATTTTTTATTTTTTATTTATTAGTTTTAGAGCAACAGACAGACAAAGAGGCAGAGAGAGAGAGAGGGCGCACAAGCCACTGCAAAGGAACTCCAGACGTATGCACCACCTTATGCATCTGGCTTACATGGGTCCTGGGGGATCAAGCCTTGAACCAGGGTCCTCAGGTTTCACAAGCAAGCGCTTAACCACTAAGCCATCTCTCCAGCCCCGAGAGACATTTTTATACCCTCAGTTTTGTTCTCTAAATTGTTCATCAATTCAACCAATTTAATATTTCTCAAATTGTTCTTCATCAATATAACTTTAATGCAAGTTCTTTTAGTTTTTATTATTTTAACCTTCTTTCCATGTTTATGCTCCCATTGAACATTTTAATCTGCATGGATGAGATTGCTCCTCACATCAATAGACAATTCTTAGTGATAGCAAAGGGTTAGCCAGGAGCACACATGAGCCAAACAACCAAATTTCACCTTCATAGCTTTAACACCTTATCTACTAATACATGCCAAGCTGGTATTCCCCTGCTCTATATCATGTAGGGGTCAGGTGCCAGGCATGTCAAAACTACCCCTACAGCTCAAAGCCCACTGGAATTATAAAAACTAGTGAAGCTTATTTGTTCTGTCTTACCTGTGATGCAGCCTTGGGCCTAGGGTTTTTTTCTAGCTCTTGATTCCATCTCCTGACCAAAATCTAGTATTTTCCCTTAGTACTGCCTACTTTCTTTAGGAAATGTAAGCAATAAAAAACTTCTCTCAATAGCACCAGCTTTGTGTTGCCTCTTAGTCTCTTACATAAAACAAAATCCTGTGGGTACAAATGAGACAGGACAAGTAATAAAATAAAAACCAAAAGTAGCTAACTGGAGAAGACTGACAGGTCAGATTGAACTGTTTTGGTTTACAGTGCTGGGGAATACACCCAAGAACTATCACAGGCTAAAATATATATGGTCTACCACCAAGTGATATGCCAGCCCAGCCCAAGGTTGTTAAAGATCTTAACCAACACCTTGAGATTGTTCAATCCTTTTGGAAAGTAAATGCAAAGAATTCAGAGAAGGTAAAATTAAACTTACAAACTGTTGAACCACACTAGAAACCAAAATATTTAAACTTATTTTAATAATAGCAAGTGAATAGAGCTGGGCATTCCACTTGTGATTACAGTCATGTCCCCTAAAGTAGATGTAATCTGGAACTTCTAACACAATCTCACAATCACTCCTATATGCACTAACTCTTCTACTAGAAAATGATATAATCTCACCAGGCATGCTGGTGCACACCTTTAATCCCAGCATTTGGGAGGCAGAGGTAGAAGGATCACTGTGAGTTCAAGACCAGCCTGAGAGTACATAGTGAATTCCAGGTCAGCTGGGCTAGAGTAAGATCCTACCTCAAAAAGAAGGAAAGAAAGAGAGTCTCAAATCCAGCATACGAACTGACACAAAAATCATACAAGATTTGGTAATTTCTTACAAAGTTAAACATATATTCATTTTCCTAGCTATAGACAAAATCATGAGTCTTCACATGAATATTTGAAACAGCTTTATATATATTATTATAACATTATCATTGTTACATTATAAATCCATATATACAAATGACATTATTAATGTTCCCCAAACTAGAAGCAACTATGATAGCCTTCTCTGGAAGACTAGAACATCCATTGTATTTTATTATTTAACCATGGAAAGAAACTTTACAGTGAAATAAGAGAAGCCAGTTTGAAAAGGCTACATATGGTATGGGTTCAACTACACATGACATTGTGGAAAAGACAAAATTATAAAAGACAGTAAGAAGATCAGTGATTGCCAAAGTTTCAGGAAAAATGAAGGAGAGATGAATAGGTCAAACATGGAATCTTTAGGGTAAAGAAACTACTCTGTATGATACTTTAAAAGTGATACATGGGGATGGAGAGATGGAAAATAAATAAGATACATGGGGATAGAGAGATGGCAAAACTGATACATGAGGATGGAGAGGTGGTGCAGCGATTCAGGTGCTTGTGTTTGATCCCTTAGTACCCCTGTAAAGCCAGAGGCACAAAGTGGCACATGCATCTGGAGTTTGCAGTGGCTGGAGGCCCTGGTGTGCTCATTCTCTGTCTCTCTCTCTCTGTCACTCTCTACTTGCAAATCAATAAATAAAAATGTTTTTATTGGGGCTGGAGATGATTTAAGCATTTGCCTGTGAAGCCTAAGGACCCCGGTTCAAGGCTCAATTCCCCAGTACCCACGTAAGCCAGATGCACAAGGTGGCACATGTCTGCAGTTCGTTTGCAGTGACTGGAGGTTCTCTCCCTCCCTTTCTCCCAATCTTTCTCTCTCCCCCTCTTTCTGTCTGTTGCTCTCAAATAAATAAATATAAATAACAATAAATTGTTTAGTGTTTTTATTTATTGATTAGCAAGTAAGGGGTGAGGGGAAAGAGAAAATGGACACACTAGGGTCTCTTTTGCCAGGACTTCTTGCTGCTAGGAACAAATTCCAGATATATGTGCCACTTTTTGCATCTGGCTTTACATAGGTACTGGGGAGTTGAACTCAGACTGTCAGGTTTTGCAAGCAAGCAGCTTTAATAGCCTAGCCATCTCTTCAGCCAGAGAATGAATTGTATAATACAATCTAATACTGAAGAATGATATGTTGGTTATTAATGTACTGCATATATGATGGTGGCCCCATAACACTTTATTACCTAGTAAGGCCATTGCTTTCTTAGTTTGGTTGCAATTAATCTCTGAATATTTGGCAACTTTTTTTTTTTTTTTTTTTTTTTTTTTGGTCTTTCAAGGTAGGTCCTGGAATTCACTATGTAGTCTCAGGGTGGCCTTGAATTTACATGCTCCTCCTACCTCTGCCTCCCGAGTGCTAGGATTAAAGGTATGCACCGCCATGGCTGGCAACTTTAAAAAAAATATATTTATTTATTTGTTTATTTGAGAGACACACACAGAGAGAGGGAGAGAGAATGGGCATGGCAGGGCCTTCAGCTGCTGCAAATGAACTCCAGATACATATGCCACCTTGTGCATCTGGTTTACGTGGGTCCTGGGGAATTGAACCATGGTCCTTTGGCTTTGCAGGCAAGTGCCTTAACCACTAAGCCATTTCTCTAGTCCAACTATTTTTTTTTAAGGTAGGGTCACACTCTAGCCCAGGATGACCTGGAAATCACTCTGTAGTTCCAGACAGGCCTTGAACTCATAGCAATCCTCCTACCTCTGTCCCCTGAGTGCTAAGATTAAAGGCGTGCACCACCAGACCTGGGTAATTTCTGAATATTTAACAGCTATATGTTAACAGAAGAAACTATAGAAGAGATGGTATATGAAAACTCTCTATACTGTTGGTCAATATTTCTTATAAGCCTAAAACTGCTGAAAAGATAAAAATCACTGAAAAAAGCAAGGCAAAGATTCTATAAATATGAAAAAAGGCTCAGCTGTTTCTGGCCAAAATGAATGATAACCATCATTATTTCTCTAAAAACAGTACTAGATGTCAGAAGATTCCATTCTTTCTTATATAATCCATAAGGCAAATGTCCACTAGATGTAATATGATATAGTAGCAAATATATTTATTATATAAAACCAGAAAATACTCATGAAGAAATAGGTAAACTGTATTAGTTACTGTGGTAGTTTGAATGTATGTCTCCCATAGATTCAGGTGTTTCATTAAAGTTTGTAACTTGAATTTCCAGCCGTCTGGCTCAAAGAAGTGTTACTGGGTGTGGATCCTAGGGTCCAGCCCTAAAGTGTGTTTGGTGGCAGATCTGAATTACAGCCCAAAGCTATAAAAAGCAGTCTTAACTCTAGCTGGAGTACCTGCTGTTTGCTTCTGGCTTGCATTTGCTGCTTTTGGTTTTGCTAGCTATTTGATTTCTCTCTGCTCAGATGTATGGAAGCAGTTTCTTCTGTCACAGATGGAACTCCCCTGGATCTCTAAGCTTGAAATAAATCCCTTCCTCCTCTAAACTGTGCCTGATTTGAATGTTCATCCCAGCAATGTGAAGCTGTTACTTCAGTTCACCAGTTACAACAGTTACTTTCTCATTGCTAGGACAAAATACCTAACAAAAATCAGCTTAAAGGAGGAAGGGTTTATTTCAGCACACAGTACCAGGTTATAGTTCATCGTTGCAAGGAAAGCACGGTGGTAGGAGCTTGAGGCTACTAGCCACATTCAATCTGCAGTGAGTAAGCAGAGAGGGATGAATGCTAGAGATCAGCCAGCTCTCTCCTAATTCATCCAATCCAGCCCATGGAACAGTGCCATCTACTATTAAGGTGTCCTCCCACCTCAATTAACCTAATCAGGATAACCCCTCACAGACATGTGAAGAGGCTAACCTAATCTACATAATCCTTCACAGATTATTTATTCTAGGTCCTGCTGACAATTGGTATAAACTATCACAGTAATTTTAACAGCCAAATATAAGGAAGTTAATTTGATTCCAAGAGAGACAACAGAAATCTTCCCATTTAGTCTAACAATACCGAAAAAAGTCAAGAAGAGACAAAAGGATACGTTATTCTGAAATTTTACCGCCTTTTTTTTTTTTGGTTTTTCAAGGTAGGGTTTCACTCTAGTCCAGGCTGACCTGGAATTCACTCTGTATTCTCAGGGTGGCCTCGAATTCATGGTGATCCTCCTACCTCTGCCTGGGATTAAAGGCGTGCGCCACCATGCCCAGCTATTACCACCATTTTTATACACAACACTTTCCACTGTCTGAAACTGTCTTTTAGTTTGCTGCTTTACTCCATGGACCAACTGTGATGTTTTCCACAGGCAAACTCTAACTTGACATACCAAATAAATTCTTGAGTTAAAGAAATAGTTCTTTCTGGATCTCCTGCTTCTCAGGTACTTGCATTACCCCTTTTCTCCCTCTTTTCCTTCTTTCTTTCTCTGGTGCATACACCCCTTTCTCTTTCCCTTCTCCTCTTTCTCCACTGTTACAATAAAGTCTTAGATAAAAAGAGAGAGAAAGGTAAAGAAATGTCTGTCAGTCAGGAGAGATGGCTTAGAGGTTAAGGTGTTTCTTGTGAAGCCTAAGGACCTAGGTTCAATTTCTCAGTACCCATGTAAACCAGATGGCACTTGGTGGTGCATATGTCTGGAGTTTGTCTGCAGTGGCTGGAGGCCCTGGCATTCACATATTCTCTCTCTCCCTCTCCCTTCCTCTCTCTCTGACCCCCCCAAATAAATAAATAAATATTTTTTAAAAAGAAATGTCTGTCATCAAATTTATTGCCTGTCTATCTCCAACTATTAGCTACTTCCTTATATATTTTACATAGTTATTGGACTACTCTTTTTAGGTTTATACATCTAAGATATATAAATTTTATAGCATTTATATACATTCTTCTAAATTACCTTTCTATTTTTCTGATCTATTGCATGCTGTATCACTTGCTTAAATCCTGCCTGGCAGATCTAGTTTCCTTAGTCATCCAGCAAACATTTACCAAGCAACCTCAAAAGGCTCATTGTGCCCTTAATTATAGCTACACTGAGAATATATACTACCTCTATTTTTAGAGAAGTAAACATACTAGAAGTTAAAAATCTTAGGCACCCAAATCAACCCATATATATATCAACTAAGTTCATCCCACTCATCTTTAACTCTCCCCTGCTAGTCAGAATTCAAGATCATTCTCTAAAACCTGTTTTGTTTTGTTTTTGTTTTCTTGGGTGTTTTTTTTTTTTTTTTTTTGCTGCTGTTGTTTTAATTGTTTTTCCCCCCTGAGGGAGTTGTCTTGCTCTAGCCTAGGCTGACCTGGAATTCATTATGTAGTCTCAGGTTGGCCTCAAACTCACAGTGATCCTCCTACCTCTGCATCCTGAGTGCTGGGATTAAAGGCATGAACCA
The DNA here is from genome assembly GCA_036365145.1 of Orientallactaga sibirica. NCBI lineage: Eukaryota > Metazoa > Chordata > Mammalia > Rodentia > Dipodidae > Orientallactaga > Orientallactaga sibirica. The sequence continues at coordinate 1,898,832 of JAEOAD010002517.1, forward strand.
CCATGCCCAACATGATTAATTTAATTTTTTTAATCCTATCAACAACTCTATTCTCTGAACCTCATGATTTTACCTAATCCTTTAAATCTTATTCTACAAGGTTCTTTTATCCCCAGATCCACTCTCTATACCCATCAACTCTACTACTACTACTCAACAGCTATAATGCCCTCAGATTTCATGAAATTTCTACCAATGACTCTCATTTCTGAGTGAAGGAAAGAAGCAGGTTGTTTTAGCCTGATGCTGTGATTTTCCATTAACAAAATATATATAGCAACTAGGGCAATGTATAGTAATTAATGAATTTAAAAATTCTGTTATGTAGTAGACTATCAAAAACTTGAAACCAGTCACTGGCCTCAAGTCTCTTTGAGAATCTCATAAAAGTAAGTGAATACTATATTTACTGGGGTTAGGGGGGAAGCCTTACAAGACTTAGATTTTTAGACTTGGCCATGAAAGACAAGTTAGCAAAATGAGATTGCTGCTAGAAACTATCTAAGCACATGTGAAAATTAAAACCCAAACCACAAAGTTTTCTTGTCATGTTTACACAAAACAGAAAAATTTAAATCTAACCCTATCACTATTGGTTTTTCAACAGCAAAGAGAACAGTCCCTTATAAGAAAATCACCATATAAGACATAAAGGAAATAAGCATTTCCGTTTTCTTACCTGTTGTGTTCCATCTGCACTTACAATAGGGGCAGATAGAAGAGAAATATCACCACTTAAAATCTGAGTTGTGTCCAGTAGAGGAGGGTGTTCTGCCATTATCAATAAGGCATTAATATGCTGGATAACCCTTCAACCCTGAAAAACAAAAATATATTAAATGTTGTTATGTGTCTTTAAAATATATTTGTCTTTAGCAGGAGACAGTGTCCAAAAAAAAAAAAAAAAAAAAAAAAAAATACTGAAATACTTTACTTTTTCAGTCAACTAAGAAAAAAAATATATGTATATACTTTTTTTTTCATGTGGATGTACATGTTGGTACCATCATTTCCCTCTTCCTTGCCCCAATTCCACTGAGGGTCTCCTCATTAAGTAGTTTTCTCTAAAACTAAAGCACGAGAGTGACAGAACTAAAAGATATTAATTAATGATCAAAAACCTTGTAATTTAAAACTAAACTTTTATCAGACTTGAAAACCATTACCAATTGAAGACACTATAAAAACCAGGACCAATTATAGTATTCTTCCTCACAAATTATATTTCTATCTGTGTTGCATGGCAGCCAGATGTCTTAGAATCAATTAAATTGGAAGCCCCAGTAACTGACAGAATTATATTAACTCTAACTTATGGATGACACATTTGAAAGAACTCATTTAGCTGGTAGTAACCCTAGTCTTACATTGAAACAAAGGAATTTGCCTTAAATATCATTTAAGTATCATTAAGTATCATTTGCCTTAAATAATTAATTTCAAGTTTTCTTTTATTTCAGGACAGATCAATAGCACATGTGTTTCAAGTAGTGATCTCTTTCTGGAGTACCGAGCTTTTCTGGGACAGGGGAATCATACTTTAAAACATAGCCACTGACATTGTACTCCTAATAAATCTGTTTATTTTTCTACTATTCATTGAGCACACTAAAATCTTAAGTAAAAAATTTAAGTCTCCTGCCATGATGCAGTTAATAGGACTGGATTTACATTTTTCCTGAAATAACTGAAAAATTAAAGAAAATACTTCAATAGTAGTGTTTGAGATATAAGACATCAAACCACAAAAAAGAGGGTAAGCAAAGCAAACCTCATAGTTGGTTCTTCTGAAGGAAGTTACCAGGGCACAACATAGAAGGGGCAACCCAAGAAACTCTTTCCAGGTTCAGATTTGAGATCAGGTTGGCTGACCAGGAACCTACGCAGATTATGATTGGCAGGACAGAGACCCAGACAGCAAAGAGCACCACAGAAACAGAACTGCAGAGATCTTAAGGAAGACTCTGTAAGTATTCAGCAGAGTACTAATGAATTCATACCTTTACATATATCTTGGGAAGCAGATAATCTTAAAGGATTGAATAGAATAATGTCAACATTCATGCAGAACCAGAAAAAAGTACTTTGCCCCACCAGCCATAGGAGAAACCCTCTTCATTCACAAGGCATTTGGTAGAATACTCTGGCAGATCATGCCCCAGAGGTGGGAGAAAATGACCCTAGACGAAAAGCAGCCTTGGACCTGCATAAGCAACACCCCAAAGGATCAAAAATCCAGTAGCCACCAAAGTAAGATTCACAATGCCTGACATTCCATCAAAATTACTAAGATTAAAAGAAGCACAAAACTATGAAACCTAACTACGAAAACATCAGTTACTTGAAGCTGACCAGATATCATACAGGTGATTAATCAGTAGTCATTGAAGCAGGTATGTTGTTAAACTAAAGGAAAGCTTGAACATTTTAAGTGGAGATAGCTTTTAGATTAAAATTTCAATGCCAGGGCTAGAGAGATAGCTTAGCAGTTAAGGCTCTTGCTTATAGAGCCTAACAACCTGAGTTCAATTCCCCAGTGCCCATGTAAAACCAGTTGCACAAAGTGGCAAATGCATCTGGAGTTTGTTTGCAGTTGCTGGATGCCCTGTTGTACCCATTCTTTCCCTATCTTCTCTTTTCTATCTCTCTCTCTGCTTGCAAATAAATAAAAAACATTTTAAAATAACAATGCCAAAACCAAGCTCACGCCTGTAATCCCAAGCACTCAAGACTGAGGCAGGAGGACTGCCGTGAGCTTAAGGCAATCCTGGGCTATATAGACTATGCGGGCCAACCTGGGCTACAGAATGAGACTCTGAGTATACAGACATATAAGTTAAAAGCAAAAGAAGGGAAAAGATAAAATATGGTAAAACCATCTCAAAGGAAGTTGAGATCATTATATTAGTTCAGAAGTTAGATTACAACACAACTGAGGGACTTATAGGATAAATGTGTGCACTTAGATTGATAAAATCTAATGTAACTTTTTTTTGGTTTTTGGAGGTAGGGTCTTGCTATAGCCCAGGCTGACCTGGAATGCATTCTGTAGTCCCGTTGTGGTCTTGAACTCTGTGATCCTCCTGCTTCAGCCTCCCAAGTGCTGGGATTAAAAGGCATGGGTTACCACACCTAGCTGTTAATGTGATTTGATTTCTTGATATGGCTAAATCATAGAAAGTAAAAATTAAAGAATTCTAAGATCATTATCTGAAATTTTAAGACTCCAAGATTATTATCACATTTAGCTCGAGAACATAGGAGTATTTAAAGTTACATATAAAAGAAATAAATGATAAAATATTATAATTAAGTGTCAACTGTCAAGCTGATGGAATTACAGTAATTTTTCTGTTTATTTTCTAAGGCCATTAAAAATATGGACATAGTTATACCACTGTGAGCAAAATTTTAATATAAAACTAAGTCTTGGAAAGATGTATGGAACTGACAGAATCACATTTACTATCTCAGTACTTGTTAAGAAAAATTTCCTTAAACTCTGCTTGAACTTGACTTTCACCCAAATTTGTAATTCATCTCATGAACCCAAAAATATGCTTTTTCCAATTTTGATCTCTTATTTTCTAACTTTTGAGTTTTTTATCTTCTAAACTTGACTACATTATAGAAAGATATTTAATACCACTCAGAGGAATTTATTGAGAAAAAGTAACAGGATCATTCTGCAAAATCATTCTTTCATTCTTATCAGAAACCTAGAACAAAGATGTAACAGTAACAATGGGATATTTTACATATCTTCTAAGAGTAATTCTTTGAATTCTTGTCTAATATTCTAGTTAAAAAATAAATTACCATGTATTAGTTGCTCCCTACTATGTGCAAAGTCAATGAGTTTAGCTATTGACAGCCAGGAAAAAGGTCCTTTATAACCTGATCACTGTGGCACCCTGGTCTTGGATTTTTGAGATCAAGAATTGTTAGAAATAATGTCTGCTTTTCAAGCCTCTCAAATAATGATACTTTGCTATAATATAATAGTCCCAGAGTAAATCAGTAATGGATACCAAAAACATGGGGCATTGCTGTGTGAAATATCTAAAAAATATGATAAATATTTTTTATATTTAAATAAAAAGGATTACAAAAAGTGTTTTTTGGGCTGGAGGGATGGCTTAGTAGTTAAGGTGCTTGCCTACAAAGCCTAAGGACCCAGGTTCAATTCTCCAGATCCCATGTAAGTCATGACAGCACATGTATCCTGAGTTTATCTGCAGTGGCTACAAATTTTTCCAAAGTAATTTTGTGAATTTTTCAGTTAATCCACAGCTGGCTTACTTCTTGATATTGCCAATGTTTTTCATTTTTATCACCCTAATAGATATGCCGTTGTAATTTTAAAATACTTTTCCCTACCAATTAATGAGTTTGAAAATCTTTTCTTGGGCTGAAGTGATGGCTAAATGGGTGTAAGGTACTTGCTTGCAAAGCCTGCTGGTCTAGGTTCAATTTCCCAGAACCCACTTAAAGCTAGATGTACAAAGTTGTGCATATGTCTGGAGTTCATCTGCAGTGGCAAGAGGCCTGGGATGCCCATACTTTCTTTGTCTTTTTCTCACACAAATAAATAAAAATATTTTGAAAAAACCTTTAATATTTATTAACTGCTTGAATTTCTGCTTTTGTGAAGAGCATATTACAATCAACTTATAGGAAGCGTATAAGTATTCTAAACATGTCCTGTTTGTTAGTTATACATAAGTATCTTCTCAGCCTGTGGCTTACATTTCATTCTCTGTAAGATATATTTTTTTTTTCAAGGTAGGATCTCTCTCTCTAGTTCAGGCTGATCTGAAAGTCACTATGTAGTCTCAGGTTGGCCTCCCACTCACAGTGATCCTTCTACCTCAGTTTCCCAAGTGCTGGGATTAAAGGTATGTGCCACCATGCCCAGCTGAAAGATATTTTTAAGCATAGCTGTTAATTTTAATGAGGTCCTATATGTTATTTTTTCCTTTGTGAGTTGAGAAATATATTTTATAATATCCTACTTAAGAAATCTTTTCTGTCCCATGTCTATGAAGGTATTCTTCTGAGTTATCATTTAGAAGTAATGTTTATTTTACCTATTGCAAATTCAGGTTTTCAGTCCATCTGGCATTAAAAAAAATACTTATTGAGGGCTGGAGGGATTGTTCAGAGGTTAAGGCGCTTGCCATAAAACCTAAGGACCCAAGTTCAATACACATGCATCTGGAGTTGGTTTGCAGTGACTAGAAGTCCTGGCGCACCCATTCTCTCTCTATCTCTGTCTCTTTTCTGCTTGCAAATGAATAAATTTTAAAAATTAAAAAACTACTAATTGACACTAATTTTTTTTTTAATTTTCTATTTGTAAGGACAGAGAGAGAGAGAGAAAGGGAATGGGTGCACCAGGGTCACTAGCTGCTGCAAACAATCTCCAGATGCATGTGCTACTTTATGCATCTGGCTTTATGTGGGTGCTAGGGAATTAAACCTGGATCCTTAGACTTTGCAGGCAAGCACCTTAACCGCTGAGCTATCTATCTAACCAGACACTAAAATTTCTGACTTAAGCCAGGTGTGGTGACATAGGTCTTTAATCTCAGCATTTGGGAAGCAGAGGTAGGAGGATTGCTGTGAGTTCAAGGTAAGCCTGGGCTAGAGTGAGACCCTACCTTGAAAATTAATAAAATAAATAAATAATAAAATAAAATTTCTGACTTAGGAAAATATTTGCACGAATAGTACAAAGATATTTAGGTTTTCTTTTTTTAATATTTATTTATTTTCAAGGAGAGAATGTGAGAATCAGAATAAATGAAAGGACAAAGGCACACCAGGGCTCCAGCCACTGCAAGTGAGTTCCAGATGTATATGCCACTGTGCATCTGGATTCATGTGGGCACTAGGGGATTGAACTCTGGCCATTAGGCTTTGTAGGCAAGTGCCTTTAACTGCTGAGCCATCTCTTCAGCCCCCCTATTTAGGTTTTCTTTACCTAAATTCCCTAAATGTTAAGATTTACTCCATTCTTACCTCAAAATTAATATGACATGAAATCACAAGGGAGACTATGGGAAGGAAGAGTAGTAGCACAAATGAATGAATGAATAAATGTGCTGGAGCCATCTTGTATACAAATGCCAGCTTTAAAAAATTTATAGATTTGCAGGCCAATTTTTAAGACAATGTCTGTTCTATATCATGTGTTAGAATATATAGCATTTTCTCTTGCTTTTAGCTTGAAATGAGCCACAGAGATGGGATATTTACTCTGGGGACATTAACACCATAAACCATTCCTATTCTTTGGCATATGTCATTATATTATAAGAAGCAAAAAATAGATGCATAAGTAAAACAAAAAGGTATTTGTGGTCTCAAGATAAGCTGAGAATTTAGAAAGCAAATAGTAACAAAATTATATGAAATTGAAAAACATTGATCATTGTTCTGTAAACAAAGAATGGAAGGCATTTCAAGATTATTAAATACAACATTTGTGTTGCAGGGCTAAAGTTTTCAATTTCTAAACTTAAGTAAAACTACCATCTTTGAATACAAGGTGATGGATATGCTGATACAAGAAACCAATTCATAAATGAAGCTTTGTTATCTTGTATCTTTTTTTTTTAAGTAGAATTAAAAGAATACCTTAACTCAAATAGTGTTAGCATGTTGCTGTATACCCTACTTCTTAGTAACTCACTAATCTTAGAATTAGAAAATTCAGAAGCAATCTTTATTGCATGTGTAAAACTTCCAGCCTGCCTCTTGAAGTCAAACTGTGGTTGTATCCTCAGTAGTATTCTAACTTACGCAACAATGATAATGTGCAATTTTAGTTAAACAAACTATATGGAATATTCTAAATAAAATACTATGACAAAAATGACTCAATGATTTTCAACTTTAAAATTAAATAATATTAGTTAACAAAAATGAAGCCTACCTTGGTGATGTATGCCTGTGACCCCAACACTGCATAGGCTAAGGCAGGAAATTTGATGCTACCTGGGCTTTTTATTTAGCAAGTACCAAGTCAGCCAGAGTTATAGAGCAAAATTTTGTCAAAAAAATAAAAATAAAAAATCTTGGCATGGTGATCCATGTTAGTAGGAGAATTATCTCAAGCTCAAGGGTAGTCTGGGTGGCTGGCATGTACTTGAAGTTCCAGCTACCCAGGGCCTGAGGCAAAAGGATTGTTTTAGCTTTGGAGTTGCGGGAAAACAGTTGATTCCATCTCTTATTAGAAAAAAAAAAGCTGATCCCAAACATAAAATGAGTAGTGGGGGGCTGGAGAGATGGCTTAGCGATTAAGGCACCTACCTGCCAAGCCTAAGAACACCAGTTGGATCTGCAGGTCCCAAATTGAGCCAGATGCAAGTGACACAAGGGCACAATGCCGCGCTTGCCCACAAGAGGGTACACATGTCTGGAGTTCATTCGCAGTGGCCAACAGGCTGCTGGTGTGCCATTTTTTCTCTCTCTCTCTCTCTCTGCCTCTTCCTCTCTGTCTCGGTCTCTCTCAAATAATAATAATAAATGAGTGATGGGGGTATGGTGGTGGGAGTAAGAGGAAGAAAATTGTATTATTTACAAAATCTCTCTTTACTCCTTAGTTAACTTCCTGAACATAATTTTTTTTACTAAATTATGTGACATGGGGCTGGAGAGATGGCTTAGTGGTTAAGGCGCCTGCCTGCTAAGCCTAAGAACCCGGTTCCAATCTCCAGGTCCCACGTTTAGCCAGATGCAAAGTGACGCAAGGGTGCAGTGCCGCACTTGCCCACAAGGGGGCACACACATCTGGATTTCGTTCGCAGCAGCTGAGACTGCTGGCGCGCCCATTCTCTGTCTCCTTCTCCCTCTCTGTCTGTCTCTGTGTCTCTCTCCAAAAATAAATAAAATAATTAAAAAATATATTTATAAATTATGTGACATGAAAGAGGGAAAACAGTACATTGACCCATTGCCATCTTGTAGCTGATTTAATTTTTTGGAAGGGGATGATTTCAAGGTAGGGTCTCACTCTAGCCCAGGCTGACCTGGAACTCACAGCTATCTCTGCTTCCCTTGTGCTGGGATTAAAGGCATGCACCATCACACCTGGAGCCATTTTATATTGTATCTATTCCAAAGAGAGAAATTACTTGGGATAATTTAAAATACTTAGAAGTTCTATTAGTCTTTAAGTAATTTAGCAATAGAGATTATACAAGTTTATTTGTTCATATTTGTGTGTTAACATTTTTTCTGTCATACATAAGATAGTTACATAATATAAAATGCTCTATATTATGGTTTTAAGTATGAAGTCTTTAGTATATACTTATACTGAATATTATTTTTTAAAATTTTAGAGCACTTTATCATGCTTTCTACTTTTCTTTTTATGTAATTTCACACTTAAAATAATTTATAAAGAAGCTTAAGTACAGTTTAGGTCAGGGTTAACACTGAAGAAGGAAGACTTCGTGTGTGTATACATTGTATTTAAAAGAAAAGATTTACTAGAAGAAATAAGATTGATAGCTAAAATTGCAGATCCTTATAATCCAGTCAAACAATATCCTTTGGAAAGAACAGACAGGGACTAGGAAAGGTGGGTTCTGATGTCCTAATTCCAAGAAGACATAGGACCTTAGCAATTTACCACAATAACAACAGGAGTTCTAGCTCTCCTTTTCCACTCCCACTTGAGGGCTCTCAATCTTGAGGGCCCTGCAGCTTTACTTGCAGACAAATGAGGTGAAGATTCCCTTCTAGGTGTTCTACTGTACCGCTCAATGACATGTCTAAACAACATGGATGAACTGTTGACTCAAATTTTATGATTGCTGACAAAGCACCTAGAAGTAGCTAGGAATTTGATTATATAAAATATATGGACATCATCAGAATTTACAACTTGCAGACAAAGAACTGCTCATACATTTCTGTCTATAGTCATTTCTGACTAGGGAAGTCAGACGCTACCCTCTAGATGTCCATAAAGTGCTGGGTGGGAAATCTGGGCACCCAGGTGGAAGGGGAGAGGTGTAGCAACTGCAGTTACTTTTGGTATTGAAAATACAGATCTCAAACATATTTGGACTTCCGGTCAAGATGGCAGCTGCCTAACCTCACCTCACTTCACAGGGAAGTAAAGAGAAGAATACTGTAGCAGACAGCTTCAGGTTCGCTAAGATGAACTTTCAAACCGGGCACAGTTATGGAGGAAGGGATATTATTTATTGAAGCTTACAGATCCAGGGGAAGTTCCATATTGGCAGAAGAAGCGACCTGCTCTCCACAGGGCCAAGCAGAGAGAGAGAAAAGCCAAACCAGCCACCACAGCACACAGAGCAAAACTACAGCCAAAAGGTCACACAGCACACTTCAGGAACTCCTGCTAGGCACATTTGCATATCTTTACAATGGAATCTCAAACCATCACCACACCTTAAGACCGGGGGCCCCCAGTGACCTTGCCTCTAGCAAGGTGATTGCAGATGCAAACTTTAACTAATAAAACACTGAATATATTGGGGGACATATATTCAAACTACCACAAATACTTAAGGTTAAAGGGACCTTTTTAAAGGGGTTGCTTGCTCCTGCATGCTTCCAGAGGGAGGGGGTGGATGTGCAAAGTAAGGAATCCACTGATTCCCACACTCTCAGCAGGCGCCACTGCCTGACAGGTCCCGCCAGACCTGCCTGAGGCCCCTGGCCAGCCAGAACTGGAGCACCATTGCAGCCAGGTCCCCAGGTCTGTGGATCCACTGCCTAGTGAGACAGATTCGTCCCACTTCCCGCTCCCCAGCCAGAGGCCCTGCATGCGCCAATGCAGTTAGGTGCCTGGGTCTGTGGATCCGCTGAGCGAGACAGATTCGTCCTACTTCCCGCTCCCCATTGCAGTTAGGTGCCTGGGTCTGTGGATCCGCTGAGCAATACAGATTCGTCCCACTTCCCACTCCCTGACCAGAGCCCCTGAATGCGCCATTGCAGCCAGGTGCTTGGGTCTGTGGATCCGCTGAGCAAGACATATTCGTCCCACTTCTGGCTCCCCAGCCAGAGCCCCCATGGGCCATCACAGGCAGGTGCCCCGGGCCTGTGGAGCCACATCACCTGCCTGGGACCTTGTGGAGCCACATCGCAGGTCAGGTCCCACCCATTCCCCATGCCATCATAAGACAGATCCCACTGAGCCGGTGAGAGCTGCTTTGCTGCTCTGATCTTTCCCTCAGTAGCTAGAACCCCAAGCAACATCCCAGGTCAGGTCTTGCTGGGACTGCCTGAGCTGCATCAGGCCCCACTGGGCCTGCCTGAGCCCTATCACTGGTCAGGTCCCTCCTTTGCCAGCTGGAGCTCCGCACGCCACTGCTGGTCAGGTCCCACTGGACCTGCCTGAACCCCATGACTGGTCTGATCCCTCTCTTGCTGGCCAGAGCCCCAACAGCCCCAACAATGGTCAGGTGCCTCACCAGCCTCCCTGAATAGCATTGCCAGTCAGGTCCCATCATCCTCCTGCACCATAGCAGATCAGGGATACAGGGTAGTAGGCCAGTGTTCCCACACTACCATCCCTGAGCCCAACTAGGGCAGTTGAGGTCCCCTCTCCTTCCCACCTCAGATAGGAAACACGGGCCAGCAAGCCAGTGTCCTCCACCTCAGCCTATCAGAAATCCAGGGGCCACCTCCCTCCCTGACACTTACCACTGCGCCCCACCCCAACCCACCCCGGGGCAGCAGGCTAGCATTCCACATCCTAGGCTCTCTGAACCAGTGTGATGCGCAGATCACAACGAAAAAGGAATAGCATGAAAAACCAGATACAAGTAAATCCAGCTACACTATCCAGTCCTACAATGGATGTCTCAAATCAAATCATAGAAGAGACATTAGAATCAGAACCCCAAAATGAAGAGACAAGCTATGCAACCCTGGCCAAGCAAATAGCACAACTCTCAGAAACTCAACAAAGAGCCAATAATTGTAAGAATGTTATCCTTGCTAGATTAGACCTAATAGAAAAGAACCAGGAAGGGTTCCAAAAACAGTTAAATGATCTGAAGGAGAGTGAAGAAAAAAAAAAAAAAGAGGTCCTCAATAACCAGATGGCTAAGTTCAATGAAGACATAAAAAATGCAAGGATGAACTCCAAGAAGCATTAAGAAGGCCAGAAAATGATGTGAAAAGGGAACTAGACAGAGGGATGGAAACTATACATAAAAAAACCAGTAGAAAATATGAACCAAATTGAACAAACCCAAAACTCTATAGAAGCTCTTAAGAACAGAGTCAGCCAAGTAGAAGACAGAAACTCAGAACTGGAAGACAAAACAGAAGAAACAGTTCGTCAGTCCAGAAACTTCAACAAGTTCAAAAATTACTGTGAACAGAACATGAGGGAAATGTGGGATACCCTTAAGCATCCAAACATTAGGATCATGGGCATACCAGAGGGGGAAAAAACACATACTAAAGGAATGAAAAGCTTATTCAACAAAATAATTGAAGGAAAGCTGGGCGTGGTGGCTCACGCCTTTAATCCCAGCACTAGGGAGGCAGAGGTAGGAGGATCTCCGTGAGTTCGAGGCCACCCTGAGACTACATAGTTAATTCCAGGTCAGCATGGACTAGAGTGAAACCCTACCTCGCAAAACCAAAAAATAAAAATAAAAAAATAATAATTGAAGAAAACTTTCCCACTCTCTCAAAAGAAAATCCCATCAAGTTACAAGAAGCTAGCAGAACTCCAAACAGACTGGACCAAAGGAGAAATTCTCCAAGACACATTATCATTAAGACTCTAAACATCAAACACAAAGAGAAAGTCCTAAAAGCAGCCAGGGAGAAACAACACATTACATATAAAGGAAACCCCATAAGAATTACCTCAGACTTCTCAATGGAAACCCTAAAAGCCAGAAGGGCCTGGAATGGAACACTACAAACTCTAAGAATTTATGGCTTCCAACCACAACTACTCTACCCAGCAAAAGTATCCCTCATAATAGATGGTGAAAGAAAAATTTTCCATGATAAAACTCATCTTTACAAGTATATGAACACAAAACCAAGCCTACAGAGAGTGCTTCAGGGAATTCTTCACACAGAAGAATCAATTAACCAATCTCAAGTGCCCCCAAGAAGCAGTCCACGTTAACAAAAAAAACAAAAAAAAAAAACATAATCCACCATAATATAGCAGGTATTAAATCAAACCTCATAGTTATTTCCCTGAATATTAATGGCCTTAATTCACCCATCAAGAGACATAAGCTAACAGGGTGGATCAGAAAACTAGACCCTTTTGGCTGGGCGTGGTGGCGCACGCCTTTAATCCCAGCACTTGGGAGGCAGAGGAAGGAGGATCACCGAGAGTTCGAGGCCACCCTGAGACTACACAGTTAATTCCAGGTCAGCCTGGACCAGAGTGCGACCCTACCTTGAAAAACCAAAAAAAAAAAAAAAAAAAAAAAAAAAAAAAAAAAAAAAAAGAAAACTAGAACCTTCAATCTGCTGTCTTCAAGAAACCCACCTCACCACTAAAGACAGACACCTCCTCAGGGTGAAAGGGTGGAAAATGATATTCCAAGCAAACACGAATAAGAAAAAAGCAGGCATAGCTATACTTATTTCGGATAAAATAGACTTCAAACTAAAAGAAACCAAAAAAGATAAAGATGGCCATTTCTTACTTATCAAGGGAACAATCCAACAAGAGGATATCACAATCAGCAATACCTATGCCCCAAACACAGGTGCACCACAATACATAAAGCAAAAACTACTTAGCAACAAAACATAAATAACCCATCATAGTCAGGGAATTCAATACTCCACTATCAACAATGGATAGATCATCCAAACAAAATTAATAGGGAAGTAAGAGAGCTCAAAAACACCATAGAGCAACTAGACCTAATAGACATATACAGAACATTCCACCCAAAATCTACAGATTACACGTTCTTCTCAGCAGCCCATGGAACCTTTTCTAAAAAAGATCATATATTAGGCCACAAAGTCTGCCTCCATATTTTCAAGAAAATTGATATCAGACCACAATGCTGTAAATGCTAGAAATTAACAACAAAAAGTATGCCAGGAATCCCTTCAGCTCCTGGAAACTGAACAACACACTTTTAAACAATAAATGGGTTGTGGATGAAATAAAAAATGAAATTGCGAAGTTTCTAGAATTCAACGACAAGGAGAACACATCATGCCAAAACTTATGGGACACAATGAAGGTAGTCCTTAGGGGGAAAATCATAGCACTAAATGCCCTCATAACAAAAACAGAGAAATCCCAAATCAATAACCTAACCATCCACCTAAAGGCATTGGAAAAACAAGAAGAAGCCAACCCAAAAAGCTTCAGATGGAAAGAAATAATTAAAATCAGAGCAGAAATTAAGGAATTGGAAACTAAGAGGACAATTAAGAAAACTGATGGAACAGAGAGCTGGTTCTTTGAAAAAATTAACAAGATTGATACACCCCGGCCAATTTGATCAAGCGAAAAAAAGAAACGCTTCAAATCAACAAAATTAGAAATGAAAAAGGTGAGATCACAACAGACATGAGCGAAATAGGAAGAATTATCAGGACTTATTTCAAAAACCTCTACTCCACAAAACAAGAAAATATGGAGGAAATGGATCAATTCCTAGACACATACCACCTACCAAAGCTAAGCCCAGAGCAGACTAATCTAAACAAACCCATCACACCCTTCGAGATTGAAGAGATAATTAAACACCTCCCCAAAAAGAAGAGTCCAGGACCAGATGGTTTCTCAGCTGAATTCTATCAAACCTTCATGGAAGAACTGAAACCAATTTTTCTCAAACTGTGCCATACAATCAGAGAACAGGGAGAGATCCCCAACTCCTTCTATGAAGCTAGTATCACCCTAATTCCAAAACCAGGGAGAGATGCCACAAGAAAGGAAAATTATAGGCCCATTTCCCTGATGAACATAGATGCAAAGATCCTGAACAAAATCCTTACAAACCGAAATCAACAGTACATCAAAAGCATTATCCGCCTTGATCAAGTAGGCTTCATTCCTGGAACGCAGGGGTGGTTTAACATACAGAAATCAATCAATGTAATACACCACATAAACAAGCTTAAACACCAAAACCACATGATCATTTCGATAGATGCAGAAAAGGCCTTTGAAAAAATACAACATCACTTCATGATCAAAACATTGGAGAGAATAGGTATGGACGGCCCATATCTCAACATAATAAAGGCTATATATAAAGCACCTAAAGCCCAAGTAATTCTTAATGGGGAGAGACTGAAGGAATTCCCATTGAGGTCAGGAACAAGGCAGGGGTGTCCACTCTCACCTCTGCTCTTCAACATAGTGCTAGAAGTATTAGCTCAAGCAATAAGACAGGAGAAAGAAATCAAAGGGATACAAATTGGAAAGGAAGAAGTTAAGTTAGCCCTATTCGCAGATGACATGATTCTATACATAAGTGACCCGAGAACTTCCATCCCAAAACTCTTAAAGGTGGTTAGCACCTTCAGCAAAGTAGCAGGATACAAAATCAATGCACAGAAATCAGTAGCCTTTTTGTATGCAAAAGACAAAGATACAGAAAAAGAAATAACTAACATTGTCCCATTTTGAATAGCAACAAAGAAAATAAAATACCTTGGAATAACATTAACCAAGGAAGTGAAAGACCTATACAATGAAAACATAAAAAAAACTCAAGAAAGAAATTGAGGAGGTCCTAGGAAAATGGAAAGACCTCCCATGCTCCTGGATAGGTAGAATTAACATTGTGAAAATGGCAATCTTACCAAAAGCACTATATAGATTCAATGCAATGCTGATAAAAATCCCAACTTCTTTCTTCACTGAGACAGAAAAAAACTATCCCAAAATTCCTATGTAAAGACAGAAGGCCTCGGATATCCAAGCTCATCCTCAGCAAAAGAAACAACTCTGGAGGCATCACCATACCTGATCTAAAGCTATACTACAAAGCCATTGTAATAAAAACAACTTGGTACTGGCATAAAAACAGGAATATATGGACTGGAGAGCTGGCTTAGTGGATAAGGCGCTTGCCAGCAAAGCCCAAGGACCCAAGTTCAATTCTCCAGA
The DNA here is from genome assembly GCA_036365145.1 of Orientallactaga sibirica. Classification (NCBI taxonomy): domain Eukaryota; kingdom Metazoa; phylum Chordata; class Mammalia; order Rodentia; family Dipodidae; genus Orientallactaga; species Orientallactaga sibirica. Next base: position 1,913,947 of record JAEOAD010002517.1, read on the forward strand.
TCCCACATAAGCCAGATGCACATGGTGGCACAAGCATCTGGAGTTTGTTTACAGTGGCTAGAGGCCCTGGTGTGCCCATTCTCTCTTTCCCTCTCTCTAATAAATAAATAAAACTAAAAAAAAAAAAAAAAAAAAACAGGAATATAGACCAATGGAACAGAATAGAAGACCCGGACTTTGGGTCAAATAACTATAGCTACTTGATATTTGACAAAGGTCCTACCAATGCAGAATGGAAAAAGGACAGCACCTTCAACAAATGGTGCTGGGCAAACTGGACAACCATATGCAGGAAAATGAAGCTAGATCCACACATCTCACCATGCACAAAAATCAAGTCCAGATGGATCAAAGACCTAGATATAAAACCAGAAACTCTGTTACTACTGGAAGAAAAAACAGGAAGAACCTTTCCACGAAATAGGAGTGGGAAAAGACTTTCTGAACAAAACCCCAGCAGCTCAGGAAATTAAACAATCACTCAATCAGTGGGATCTCATGAAGCTGAAAAGCTTTTTCACTGACAAACATACCATAACCAAAGCCAGCAGATTACCCACAGAATGTGAGAGAATTTTCACCAGCTATACAACTGACAGAGGCCTAATTTCTAGAATCTACAAAGAACTCCAAAACCTAAACCATAAATCATCAAACAACCCACTCACAAAATGGGGCAGAGAACTGCACAGGGAGTTCTCAGAGGAAGAAATACAAATAGTAAGTGCACATTTAAGAAAATGTTCAACATCCCTAATCATCAGGGAAATGCAAATTAAAACAACTATGAGATTCCACCTTACCCCAGTAAGGATAGCTAACATTAAAAAAAAAAAAAAAAAACAATGAAAACAAATGCTGGCGAGGCTGTGGAGAAATAGGAACAAGCTTCCACTGCTGGTGGGAATGTAGAATGGTTCAACCATTATGGAAAGCTATATGGAGACTCCTGAAAAGGATGACCATAGACCTACCAACGGATCCAGTTATTCCCTTATTGGGCATTTACCCTAAAGGCTCCAAACCTCAGATCAGAGACATTTGCTCAACCATGTTTACAGCTGCTCAATTCATAATAGCAAAGAGCTGGAATCAACCCAGGTGTCCATCATTAGATGAATGGACAACAAAGATGTGGTATATCTATACTATGGAATTCTATGTAGCAGTAAGGAAAGATGAAATAATGAAATTTGAAAAAAAAAAATGGTCAAACATGGAACAGATCATCCTTAGTGAGCTCACCCAATCACAAAAAGATAATCGTCGTATGGTCTCGTTTATCTGTCACTCCTAACCTGAATCCACCTGAGATGCTGCCAAGCCTAATAAGCACTCTGAGGACCAGACAATAGGGAGGGTGGGATGGAGGGAGGGTAAGGGTGGGAGGGAATGAGAGGGTGGGAGGACAAGGGTGGGGGGGATACAAATAGGGACCTAAAAGGAAATGATATCATAAAACTCTATATTCTGAACAACAAGCTAAAATATTGATCCTTCAGCAGGCCCGCAAAGGGAACACCTGAACCACGGGAAACTGGAGAAAACATCATGAAGACCAACTTTAATTTTCTCCTGCTTTACTCTCTCTTCTCTCTCCCTCTCTCTCTTTCTATCGCCTCTCTATACTCACTTTCTCTTTTATATTATCTATCTTTTTCTCCCCTCACCTTCCCTAGGTGATGACTTATAACTCCCAGTGCCAGCACGGGGTTAACTTTCACAATGAGCTGTTGATCAGAGAGACCTACAAGGTTTCCCAAAAAAAGACAGATTTCTGTCAGAGTTCTTGATGACCCACCAAAGGTTAACGGTAAAGACCCTACTGTCGAAGACAGAATACATGTGTGAGACCAAACATGGAGAGATCTGGCCAGAATCTGGAAGAGGGTCAGTCCCAGACAGTTAGCTAGTCTAGGGCCAGAGGGTGCGTGCTACACGAGCAACTGGGGGAAAATGGCCAACATCGGTCCAAACAACTTGCAGTCTAAGATACCCAGCAAGAAACAACCTGACATAATGCTCAAACAAGTGCAGTAGTGGCACACAGCCATGGTGGGTAACCAACAGCTCTTGATTTGGCTAATTGATCCACTCAGTAGAATGGAACTCATTGCTGGAACTGGGAAATAAGTCAAAACCATGTACAAAACATGAGCACAGTCTCCAACCAAGATACCATCAAATGTGGGCTAGAAGAGGGCCTACCCATATAAAATTCCCTCCAAGCTATCTATGGCCATCCCATATATCTAGTACTAACTTCTCTCTCCGTTGGAGAATTTGCTTATTTTTTTCAGATGGGCAATGAACCTGAAGGGAGGATCAGCCAATCACACCTTACCAGGGCTCCAGCTGAAACCACAGAGTAATGTGGAGGAAGGGCAAGAGTTCAGTGCTCTTGGGGATCACGACACCAGAAAAAGGTTGAAGGAGATAAACACAGGGAACATCTAACTCCCACTAAGCCAGATATCCAGAGACACAGAGGCTCCCAAAACCTCATCACTGAAGTAGAGCTAAAATGACCCCAATGTGGCTGAGGGAAATTTGCGGAAGAGGGGGAGGAAAGAATGTTAGAGCCACAAGTTGGGGCATTATGCACAGAGACTTGGCCTATCCCCCATAGCTCTTGACTACCCCCACAATGCGTGAACCACATTGATGAGGGTTCCTATGGAAGAGGGAGGACAGGGAGGAGGTTAATGGAGTCACCACTATGAATGTAAAACCAGAATAATATACATAAGAATAAATAAAATTTAAAAAAAGAAAATACAGATCTCATTTGAATATTTCTTTGACAACAATTCTGGTTAAAATAACCAATAATTTGAATTTTTGAAATAAGTTATTAGCATATATAGTATCAAGGTACTGATATTTTACTGTGTACTTTATTGAGTTATGTTTTTTCATTATAAGAATTTTTATTGGGAACTTTAAAATATGAGCATATTGAAAATTGGCTATCCCTTATTTCCTCTCTCCCTAGCCCCAACTCCACTGAGGGCCCTCCTCATGAATATGGTCATGAATGCCTCAATTTCAGTGGGGTCCCTAAGAGTACACCTTCCTACCATGTGGCTCTTATATTCTATCTGGCCTTCTACCATGTTCACGGTATCTTGGAGGGCCTATTAGATGTTTCTTTTCTTGGAAGCCTCTTATTTTCTGCTGTGATGAGTTTTAAGTCTCCTCAGTGTCTGCTACCATCTCTGGCTAGCCATGAGAGCAAGGTTCTCTGGAAAAGGTTCTCTGACTAGCCATGACAGCAATGTCTCAGACTAGTTTTCGGGTATCTCAAAATGGAAAATTCTTGTCCCACTAATGGTAACTGCTACAACTAGTCTGGGGTTACTTAATACAATATTTTTAGTGCACCTACATTCTGTATGTATCCCATCACCCAAGGTCATGTGAGGGGTTTCCAGTTGTGGCATCATGAGAGCAATCAGAGAGAATCTGATTTTGGAGCATTTTGGATTTTGTGTTTTGGGAGTAGGATGCTTGATCTTTTAAGTCTTCAATATGCTTTAAAATGTACCTATGAAGTATTTGTGTAGACTGCCCAGAGAAGAAGGAATATTTTTCCCACTCAAATTATGTGGCTATAGGTTTATTGTCAGAGACTATATATAAATAAATCAATTAATGTACTATGTCACAGGGGAAATACAAAATAATGAAGTAAACTTTTAAAAAGCATTCTTCAAATATATATATATATTTGAAGAAAAAAAAGTATATCTATCTCCTAAAGAAGAAAAACAGTACTTTTCAACATTGCTGACAGAAATAGGTAAAAACAATAATCTATCAAATGTAGATTATCTCATTAAGGTTGATTAAAGTATACATTTTACTTTGTATTTCTATCAACTAGCACCTAAGAGATCTCAAAATATGAGGGAGATGTGTGAATCAGAAATATAATTTCATCTGTAAAAGAGAGTATCATCACTTCATCTAGTAGGGTTATTTGTGCAGGATTTAAGAAATAACCAATTATAGGCCCTAAAATCTGATGAGCTATCACCATTGGTTCTCAATACTGGATTTACAAAAAATGGACTCCTCCTTGAAAAAAGAGAAAAACTAATTTACTCTTTTTGCTACTTTTTACACCACTTTGGATAGAGTACCTGAGGTTGTATAGGATTGATCAATATTTACTTGCAAAAGGAAAAATGCACAATAGATTATGGACCGTCTGAAAGATTAATGAAAATGGAAAGTTTGGGGCCGGAGAGATGGCTCAGCAATTAAAGGCATTTCTTTGTAAAATCTGGTGGTCTGGATTCAATTCTCCAGTACCAACAAAATTACAAAATGCCACATGCATATAGAGTTCATTTACACTGGCAGGAAGCCTGGCATGCCCATACTCACTCATTTTCTATCTGCCTCTTTTTTTTTTTTCTGTCTCCAATCAATCAAACAATATTTTTAAGCAGAATGGAAATTTTAATAGGTAATCTCTTCGCCAAAAAAACAGTTAAAGTTTTTGAGTACATTGAATGTTTACTGAACCCAGGCTTCACACATGCTAGACAAGTGCTCTACTTTACCGAACTACATCCCCAGTCCTGTTTATAAAACTTTGAAGACTAACACTTGAATTCAATATTTCTCATCTTTTAAAAATATTATATTTTTATTTATTTATTTGAGAGAAAGAGGCACAGAATGGGCACGCCAGGGCATTTAGCCTCTGCACACAAACTCCAGACACATGTCCTACCTTGTTTATCTGGCTTACATGGGTCCTGGGGAATCAAACCGGGGTCCTTTGGCTTTGCAGGCAAGTGCCTTAACCGCTAAGCCATCTCTCCAGCCTTCATATTATTTTTTATAAAATTGTACTGCTTCCAAGATATACAGTATTAATGTAAACAGACACAGTACTTTAGTATTTCACAGTTCCAAACATCTCTTTGAGCCCATACAATATAAGAACAAGAGATAGTGTTCTGTTTCAAGATAGAAGACCATGATTGAAAAGAACATGAAATTAATATCACTAATGAGAAGTGATGGTAAAACTAAGATTTAGAGTTGAGTCCCCATCCAAAGCACTTTATCTCCTACCTAGGAACAGAAAACAGCTGGAATGATGAAGCTGTTTCAAGCACAATCCAAGGTTGGAGGTGAATTATTAATTTCTTCTTAAAGCAGAATAAGTCAAAATTTTATTGAGTAGCAACTTATGATGGTGGGAAGCTTAGTTTAAAAGATGTTTATTGCCTTTAGCTTATGATAGTAAATACATTTACTAAGGACAGAAAAATTATAATAATGAAAGTATAAAAATGAACTTAAAATTTTCAGTTTGGTTTGGTTTTAATGTTTTTAGCCATTTTACTTTTACTTGTCTTTACCCCCAATCCACTCATACCAACCATATACAGAGCTATTTATTAATGTTGAGTGAAAAGGAACCCTAGCCAACTGACTTGCTGCTTATAACCTAAAGCACCACTGTTCCCCTATAATGGCACAGAAAACAGTGGGTAGAGAGAAATAACACTGCCTTAGAAATAAACATCTGTAAGTTTAGAAACTTCAAAAAGATGTTTCATGTAAATCAAGTTTCAATAATCAGTACTTTTAAGATCACCATACTTACCTTAAAATAATTTGAATGAAAATATGTTTAAGATTTCTAGGTGTTTCTTGCCTTCATCTGTACAGTATAATCTTTTCTTGATATCATTAAGCTACATAACAATCATTCCATAACACAGTGTTTAATTAGTGTTACTTCAAGATTTTCAACTGTTTGACTCTTTGCTAATTCACTTCAGACCTCTAAAAAAACAGAGGTTACTGCCAGGCACAGTGGCATACATGTTTAATCCCAGCACTTGGGAAGCAGAGGAAGGAGGATCACTGTGAGTTAGAGGGCCACCCTGAGACTTCATAGTGAATTCCAGGTCGGTCTGGTCTAGAATGAGACCTTAACTTGAAAAACAAAAGAGGTTACTGCTTCCCAGCCAACACCCATATTGTCACAGGCCATCAGTACTCTAGCCAAGGTTTCTAAAATGCCAATCATATTTTCAAAAAATGTAAACCCAACACAGAGTTGATATTCTTAACCTTACATAAATTCTAAATAAAGCCAATAGGTAGCAATTTTCACTGCTGTAAGACCTAACCCAAAAGCTTTTTTTAAAATTTATTTTTCTTTTTTAATATATTTTATATTTTATTTATTTTATTTATTTGAGAGAGAAAGAGGCCAGAGAGAAAGGGGTGGAGAGAATGGCTGTGCCAGGGCCTCTAGCCACTGCAAACGAACTCCAAATGCATGTGCCCCCTTGTGCATCTGGCTTACGTGGATCCTGGGAGAATTGATCTGGGATCCTTTGGCTTTGCAGGCAAATGCCTTAACTGCTAAGCCATCTCTCCAGACCCCAAAGCTTTTCTTATTTTCTAGTTCTGAGACCTAGACTAAGTTCTTCTACAACTTTGGCCACAAAATAACAACTACAATAGTAGTTATTTTTGCATATCTGCTATATTTTTAGGCCATAAGAAAAAATATGTAAAAAAAAAAAAAAACCATTTAGACAAAACGATATGAGATACCTCACAATATGTGCTATCTGGACAATTACCTAGCCAATTATTAGCCAGGACTCAGCCAACAAATTGGATAGCTAAATCTAGCCTGCACACAACTTATTGCCAAGAATGGTTTTTCCATTTTAAAGAGATTTAAAAACAAACAGGCAAGTAAGTGACAATATTCAACAGAGTATAAATAGCTTGTGAAAGCATATTTATAATCTATAGCTCCACAGAAAACTCTGTAGAACTGTGGATCTTAGTACCATAAACAAATACATATGTGTTACCCATCATTCTTAAAGCTTAAGCTCAAGGAAAATTGATGGAACTGGAGACCAAAATGTTAAGCAAAATAAATCTAAGTTAGAAAAATATAATATCACACATTTTCTGTCATATGCAAAATCCAGACTTAAATATATGAATGGCATGAAAACAGCAGGACTGAGGGGAGGAATGGGACCAGAAAGAGATGGGGTAAAGGACAAGGGAGGTTAGGAGAGAAAATGAGTAAGGTACAATGATATATGATATATATATATGAAAATGCCAGATTGAAACCCATTATTTTATATGTTAAAATAATAGTAAAAAAACAACCAAAAAATGGCAGATCTATATTTCTGTGGTAGGTTCCTAATGATACAGTACAGAACTGTCTTCCCCATCCACTACATAGTCAAGCTTACCTAAAATCACTACCTGATTTTTTTTTTCTCTTCTTCCTAATACTTATCCTTGGATATTTTCTCAAACTGGTCTTCTTGCCAATACTTCCAACTCTGCCTGATATTCTCTTTAAGAATGAATTTCCATGTGCTGGGTGTGGTGGCACACATCTTTAATCCCAGCACTAGAGAAGCAGAGGTAGCAGGACTGCCATGAGTTCAAGGCACCCCTGAGACTACATAGTGACATAGGTCAGCCTGGGCTAGTGTGAAACCCTACCTTATAAAGCCAAAGAGTTTCCCTTTGATATATAAGTCCTTCCCAAATTTCAAGTATGACTTTCTTCAAATGTTCAAATTCCAAGATTTTTATAGTTGGACCACATACTTAAATAATACTATCTTATATTTTTTATAAGGATCTTCTCTGTTAGTCTAATGTCCTCAACTAGTTTGCAAACCACTTGAAGAAATATATCCAATTGCTTTTTGTTTGATTTTTAGAAATTCTTTTTAAAAAGATCTTATTTATTTATTTGAGAGAAAGAGAAACACCAACAGAGAGATAGACAGATAGATAGGGAGAGAAAATGGGAGCATCAGGGCCTCTAGCCACTGCAAATAAACTCCAGATGTACGTGCTGCCTTAGCATCTGGCTTTACATGGGTACTGGGGAATCGAACCTCGGTCTTTAGGCTTTGCAGGTTAGCATCTTGACCACTGAGCCATCTCTCCAGCCCCCCCCCATTGCTTTTTTATCTCTCATTCTGATAAAATCATCATTCTCTGAGCATGTGCTCTCTCCTCCCAAATGTACCCTGCAGAAACAAAAAATTGCCTGAAGACTGGCAATGAATAATAATGATTTGAAAACATAAAAGGTGAAGCCCATAAAAGATGGGGGCTGGAGGGATGGATTAGCAGTTAAGGTGCTTGCCTGCAAAGCCAAAGGACCCAGGTTCGATTCCCCAGAACCCACATAAACCAGATGAACAAAGTGGCACATGTGTCTGGAGTTCGTTTGCAGTGGCTAGAGGCCCTGGTGTGCCCATTCTCTCCCTCTCTCTCTTTTTTTCTCTCTCTCTCTCTCTGCCTCTTTCTCTATGTCAAATAAACAAATAAAAATATATTTAAAAAAAAAAAAAGAATTGATGGAAGACCATAAACTACACTGCAAACTTAGAAAAACTCTACTTAAAAAAAAAAAAAAACTACACTAGGAGAGAAAATTAAGAATAAAAAGAAATCACCAAATAATACTCGGAATAAAAATTAGGAATTAAAAATGATTTTAAAAAACTCACAATATGCAAAACAAGAACAAAATGTGCCTTTCAATACTATTGGTCACTATTTTCTGTTAATAATTAGCTCTTGACACTGATACACATGAGGGCCATATTTGTGCTCCAATGTGATAAACAACCATAGTAAGAGGCTCAATGGAATAGATATGTACAGTATTCTAATCTGTGAGTTTAAAACACTTAACTGCAACAACAAAAACTACTTACCATCACTTGGCAAATAAACTTGAAAAGCATGTACACATCTTTATATCACAGTCAAAGAAATAATCAAGGCTAATTTTCATTTTAAAAAAGCACCAAAAATGTTTTGTTTAAAACCTATTTTGAGCCGGGCGTGGTGGCACACGCCTTTAATCCCAGCACTCGGGAGGCAGAGGTAGGAGGAGTGCCAAGAGTTCTAGGCCACCCTGAGACTACATAGTGAATTGCAGGTCAGCCTGAGCTACAGTGAGACCCTACCTCGAAAAAAAAAAAAAAAAAAAAAAAAAAAAAACCTATTTTGATTTTTTTGGTCTCTGGCCTGTAACTCCCAGTACCAGAAATTGGTGGCCACCCACAATGAGCTGCTGAGGCTTCTGTCAAAACACTTGATTACCTACCTGAGGCAAAAGGTAAGAAAGACCCTATTGCTAAAGACATCACATGCTGCCAACATAGAGCATAGAGATACCTGGCTGGAATGGGGAAGAGAGCCAGTCCCCAGTAAGCCCATCTAGTGCCAGAAAGGGCTACATGAACTACTAGGGGAAAGTGGCCAACAATGGTCTAAGCTACTCAGAAACAAACATTCTTGACAGGATGTACATGACAGTGCAATAGTGGCACACAGCCTTGGTGGGTAACCAATAGCTTTCTGATTGGCTAAGAGATCTGCTCAGTATAAACGAACCCATATCTGGAATTGGGAATTAACAGATCAGAATCCTATGGAGACAAAGATTATGCTCTCCAGTGTCAAGCTCTCACTAGTCTTTGGCTAAAAGAGGACTTACATACATGAAATTCTCCCTAAATTAATAATGCTTACCCCATTTAAATTATGCTAACTTCTCTCTCCAGAAGGTAGCGAGACCCGAGGAGACAAACTACCCCTCACACTTAAGCCAAGCCACAGCTGAAACCACAGAGGAATTGGGGAGACAAACAAGAGTACAAGTATTGCTTCCATGGTGAGCCTGACAAGTAGCACTAGTGTGAAGGAGACAGACTCTGAGAATATTCAACACTTATCAAAGCAGAGATCCTAAGAGCTGATCGCTGAAGTAGACTTAAAACTCACCCACCACAGCTCAGGGAATTTTACAGAAGAGGGGGCGGAAAGACTGTAAGAGCCACAGGTCGAGACATCATGCCCAGAGGCATTGCTTCCACCCAAAAGCTGACTGCTGCTCCCACAATGCATAACCCACAATCCCATGGGGAATACCTGCAACCCTACTGAGTGGGGTCCTAAGTGGAATGGAGGCCAGGACAAGGGAAAAGAGGGTACCAACACATGATGTTAATACACTTAATAAAAAATATGTTAATAATAATAAAAAATTAAAAACCTATTTTGATTATATCATCAAATTGTACCTTGAGAATATAGGACGAAAACAGTGAATAAACCCTAGATATATGAACACCAAAAACTACAAGTATTTTTTTTTAATAATTTATTATTTATTTATTTGAGAGAGAGAGAGATACAGAAATAGGCAGGAGAGAGAGAGAATGGGTGTGCCAGGGCCTCCAGCCACTGCAAACGAACTCCAGATGCATGCACCCCGTTGTGCATCTGGCTTACGTGGGTCCTGGAGAATCGAGCCTTGAACCGGGGTCCTTAGGCTTCATAGGCAAGCGTTTAACCGCTAAGCCATCTCTCCAGCCCTACAAGTATTTTTAAAACAAGTAGAAATATTGCCCATGAGTCTAAGGTAAAAATGAACAAATTATAAATTAAATGCTATTACCAAATAAAGGTAAAGACAATAAAAATATTAATCATGCATTCCTCTTTTTTTTACTGGGTTTTATAAAATCTCACTTACACCTCACTACACAGGGAAGGAGAAATCTTTTTTTTAATTAGGAATAAAATAAGCTCATAATTATAGAAAATTAACAAGTAAAAAGGATTCACTAAATATGAGGTAAAATAGCTCCCAATTACTATGAACAGAGGAAGTGATGAGCCAGATGATACTAAAGAATCTGATTCTTGAATGAATGTCATATTTTAAGAGAAGAAAATTACCCTTATAATTATGCTGCATTAAGGCCAGTGTTAGCCAGGAATTTGTTGTGTTTTGTTTGTTTGTTTGTTTGTTTTTCCTGAGCATTCAATATTCTTGAAGATTCAGACAAAAGGGAAAAACTGAGTTAATAAAGAAGCATACCACAGGGCTGGAGAGATGGTTTAGCGGTTAAACGCTTGCCTGTGAAGCCTAAGGACCCTGGTTCGAGGCTCAATTCTCCAGGACCCACGTAAGCCAGATGCACAAGGGGGTGCATGCATCTGGAGTTCGTTTGCAGTGGCTGAAGGCCATGGCATGCCCATTCGCTCTCTCTCTACCTGCCTATTTCTGTATCTCTCTCTCTCTCTCTCTCTCTCTCTCTCTCAAATAAATAATAAAATATTTAAAAAAAAAAAAAGAAGAAGAAGAAGCATACCACAGTGGCTAAAGGTAGCTACCTGAGGAAACTATTTTTCCACTTAACCTACACATAAAAAAACTGAGAGTGTGCTGGAGAGATTGCTTAGTGGTTAAGGCGTTTACCTGAAAAGCCAAAGACCCTGGTTCGATTCCCCAGGACCCACAGAAGCCAGATGCACAAGGTGGCATATACTTCGGGAGTTCACTGGGCCACTCTAATAAATAAGAACAATATTTTTTTAAAAAAACTGAAAGATGATCTATGAAAGGCAAAGAACAAAACACAGGAAAATTTAATGTGAAAGTGCTAATATTTTTAAATATAAAATTTATGCACAATTTTTCTTTACCACCTCATCATCTCTTCTTCCCACTAGTGGGTGTTATTGATGATAGCTAGAATTACTTGTGGGCTTTTTGGCTGAACCACAAAATCTTGGGTTGTACTTTGTAAAAGTCATGTTAAAAATTTTTCATCACTGTTTCTGTTAGGCCCACCATCTGTTTCCACAGGTACACTATCTCATTGCTTCAGAAAAATTAAGTCAAACAAGAAAATGCTATAAAGGCAGGGGGCTCACCTCTCTTGTTTTTAGATGACTTAAACAAAACTTATTAAGATGGCAAGAGTTACAATTTAGCAAATACACAGCAACTAAACATTTATCCAGACACAAGATCAGAGCTACAAATCTGAATTTGTTTGCCTGACATATGGCTGAAACTCTTAGGTGGCATATGTTATTACTAGTGCTGGTGGGAGACAGGAAAAGTTTAAGCGTTATTTCATTCTTACGATACGAAATACACACACAGACTTGTGTTTCAGGAACTAAAAGCACAGACCACAATAAGTAAAAACTGTCAGTATCAAGTGTACAGTTGAACACATGAGGATTTATACTACAAAAATCCTGTCATTTTTTTGTTATTCGCGGTAAGTCAGACAGGAAGGTGTCCAAAGAACTTACAGTCTCACGAAGGTCTACTTAACTCTCGGCCCCCCACGAGCCCGGGCTTTTCCGTGTACTCAAACACGGCGAAGGAGCGCTCGTTAGCGCGCAGCGCAGCGTCCAAGTCCTCCCTGGACCGCCCTCCGCAGCCAGCAAAAGTTCGGACCCGCGGGAGGCCGGCCCGCCCGCCCGCCACGGCCCTGCCCACGGCAGGTGGTGAGCTGACCTGGGGAGGCAGGATCCACGACGGAGGCCGGGTTCTGGGTCAGAACCGCGGTCAAGCCTGCAAGCAGCCGACGGCCGCGGCCCAAGCAGAGCGATCCTCCCCGGGGGCCGCGCGACGCCGCCGCGGAGGGGCGGGCGCTCGCAGGCCGCCAAGCCCAGGCCGCCGCAGGTGCTCGCGGGGTCCCGCCCACCGCCCGCCGCCCGCCGCGCGACCCCTGGGGGCGTAGCCGGCCCTCAATCGGGTCAGCCGGCCGGCCTCTCGGCCCCAGGCTAACGGTCCCCGAGCGGGGCAGCTGGGGGAGTGCCCGGCTCTCACCTCCGCTCGGAGGCCGGGGAAGGCGGCTCCCCTGGCGGCTCTGGTTCGGGGTTCCTGCTCGCTCCCTCTCCCCCTCCGCCGCGCAGCCAGCTCTCGGTCCGCCGCGGCTGCGCGGACCCTTGGGCTTGTTTCCTGGCAGGGATGGCGCCGCCTCAGCCCCGCTCTTCGCTCGCGCTCCGGGTAGCTCCCGCTTTCTGTTTCACCCGAGGGACCACGAACGCCGCCGCCGCCATGATTACTACGGAGCCGGGAGGAGGAGCCGGGAAGTCGGCGCGCCCAGTGCGGCTGCGCGAGCCTAGCCGACGGCGCCCGGGCCGCGGCCACCGCAGCCCACGCACCGCTGCGGGCGCTCCCAGGCGCTCGCCTCCTCCCGCCCGGCCCGAAGGCTCCCTAGCCGGCCGCGCCCCGCAGCGCGTAGCCTCTGGCTGCAGAGCACGCTGGGGAAATGGAGCTAATTGGCGTCCAGAGTGACCCTGGTCCTCAAGCCAGGCTAGTCAGAAGGCTTCCGCGAGGTGCAGCCGGAGCCCTCTCCGAAGGCCCCGGAGCTTCAAGCTGTGGCTGCTCTCGCACGATCCTGTGGGTTCGGACACTTCCTGTCCTAAACATTTACAACTGGGATTTTTAGAGCAGCCCAAAACGCTGGGGTTAGTTTTTTGCCCTCGCACTCTCCAAATCTAGTGGAAACCCATTACCTTGATTGTTAGGACAGCAGGAAGACCGCAGTGATCGCAGCAGTCATTTCCTTAAACCGGGAGCCCCGGGGGCACTGTGGTGTCCGTAGGCTGGCGGGGCTCTGGGGCTTTCTTGACAAGTTTGTCCAGGAGCCATGGGGCCTGAGGAGCCGGTGATCCTTGCATCGGGAGTCCTACCCCAGGAGCTATCCTTTGAAGGCTGGTAACCAGCCCCGCGTCGGACTTGTGGAAACGCATTAACTGTGCAGCAGTCCTTTGGAACCGTTTACAGAAATATCTGTAAAATACGCATGGTTCCCACACTCTTAAAGAATGTGATTGTTAATGAAGTTCTTTCTCGGTGACTATCAAGCATGAAATCCACTCATATTCTAGAGTCCCAGGAGACTGCTGATAAGTGTGTTGGACTCCTACCTTGACGCTTCTTTCTGGAATGTTCTCATCGCTTTTTCAAATATCCTTCACTTGTTTCTTCACATGCCTCTTTATCCACTTTAACCCTTTCATTCTTTATTTTTATTTTTATTTATTTATTTATTTTGGTTTCTCCGGGTAGGGTCCGCTCTAAAACAGGCTGCTGGAATTCACTGTGTTGTCTCAGGGTAGCCTGGAACTCAATCCTCCTACCTTTGCCTCCCAAGTGCTGGGATTAAAGGCGTACACCACCACACCCAGCTTCTCTCATCCTTTCTATTTTACTAGTTTGGCATCCTTTTTCTCTTCCCTGCTGCTTTTCTTTATAGCTTCTGGTGATCTTGTTGTTGGTGGTGCTGCTGTTTTGTTTTTGTTTTTCCTGAGCATTCAATAATCTGGAAGATTCAGACAAAGGGAAAAACTGAGTGAATACAGAAGCATACTGGTGGCTAAACGTAGCCAGCCTGAGATATTGACCTGATACTATATCTACAGCCTGCTAATGAAAAGTTCCTGTTCTTTACTTCAGTAAATATGACAGTAACACCATCGAATGCTATCATGGGATAGTTTTAGTTACTCTTCCCTCCCAAAAGTCCTGTCCCTGTCAGGAATGTTTCTTTCTTTTATTTATTTATTTTTTTGATTTTTCATTTTCCGGTTTTTCAAGGTAGGGTCTCACTCTAGCCCAGGCTGACCTGGAATTCACTATGTAATCTCAGGGTGGCCTTGAACTCATGGCGATCCTCCTACCTTTGCTTCCCGAATGCTGGGATTAAAGACGTGGGCCACCATGCCCGGCATGTTTTATTTTCTTAACTTCTAACTTGTTGGCCCTATTCCAGACAAAACTGCTAGAAAGCCCATCTTGGAATAACTTACAATGTGAGAATTTAGCACTTTATTGTGAGTTGGATTTATTCTTATTGCTGCTTGTAGCAGTCAGCTTTAGTTGTTGGGATGAACCTTCAAATCAGGCACAAGTTATGGGATGAAGGGATTTATTGAAGCTTAAAGATCTAGGGGAAGTTTCATAATGGCAGAAGAAGTTGCCCCCCCTTCACAGGTCCATGCAGAGAGACAGAGTGAGAGAGATAGAGAAGGAGAGAAGCAAGCATACTCTAGAAACCCCATAATGGCAGAACTCAGGCACTTTGCACATCTTTACATGGATATTCCAGATCCACCCCCAAACACCTTAGGGCTGGACTTAGGAGCCACCCATAGTGACACCAAATTACAAGCTTGAGTAAAACTCTTGAATCTTTTGGGGGATAGCCATTCAAACTACTGTATTCCATCCCTAGCCCCCAATAGATTCATAATCATCTCACATTGTATGTTGTGTTCAGTCCAAATTCAAAGGTCCCCACAGTCTTTACCAGCTTAAGATAGTTCTAAAGACCCAAGACCCAAGTCTCCTCTGAAATTTAAGATTGTCTCTTAGCTGTGAAATCAAAACAAGTCATACTTTTTCAACATATAAAGGCACAGAGTAAACATTTCCAACTGTTACAAGGCATGACAAAGAGAGACTGGACGAATGCAAACTCAATAACTGTCAAGCAAACATCAAACATCTGCCATTCAAGTCCTATATCATAACCAGTGACTGTCTCTGGATTTCATAATTCCGACCCTCTACTGGGCTGAATAGCCAGGGAAAACTTCGATCCCAAGCCAACAGCACTTCATGGTAGCCCTCGCACAGTCGTGGTATATCTGAAACATCTTCAGGTCTCCATGCAAACCATGGTCCATGTTCCAATGGCTTCACCATCCTCATATTATCAGGGTCATCATTCCCTTACTCATGCCGCATTTCAGCAGCTCCTGGAGCCATGTGCACTTCATGACCTACTCCATGCATTTTCCATGCTTCCCAAACCAATACCAAGTGTGCAAGACACAGCCATATTCTTAATTCAGGGAAATGAATGACGACCTTAAAGAGCAGATTCCTTCTTTTTAGACCTCTTTTTTTTTTTGGTTTTTCGAGGTAGGGTCTCACTCTGGTCCAGCCTGACCTGGAATTAGCTATGTAGTCTCAGGGTGGCCTCGAACTCATGGCAATCCTCCTACCTCTGCCTCCTGGGTGCTGGGATTAAAGGTGAGCATCACCATGCCCGGTTTATTTCATACCTCTTTTCAAAAGAGTTTGCCTTCCTACCATTCAGTCTTTCTGGAGTGGAATCACCTCAGGCATTCTCTCCATTGTTCCAATATAAAGTTGTTGAGCCATCTTCCTTCCAAATGCTAATGTATTTGACAATAGCAGTTTCAGCAACCAGTCTCAGTGCCTGTAATTTTAAATTTTCTTGAATTTTTCCAACATTAAATCTTTAGCCAAGCACATCAGTCCATTACAAATTTAACTTTGATCAGACTCTCTGGGAATGGGTAGCAGAACGCAGCCAGCTCTTAAGCCAGTATCCCAGTTCCAATGAAGTTCTCTGCAGTCTTTCCTTCCCCTAGAAAATTCATAAACCAAGCCTCCAAATACAACTTTCTCTGCACTTAGCATTTCAAACTCTTATCAGAATAGCCTATAATACTCAGCACTCCAGAAGGCATCTTCAGTTTCAAGCACCAAGTCCATATCCATTTCTTCAAAACAAAAGTTCCAAAAGACCAAAATCCACATGGTCAGATTCATCTCAGCAACTCCATGGTGACAGCTTCACATTACTGAGGTGAACTTCCATACCAGAAACAGTTAGGGGAAGAAGGGGTTTATTGATGCTTGCAGATCTAAGGGAAGTTCCATAACAGCAGAAGAAGCTGACCCACTTTCACAGGTCCTGCCACACACACATACACACACACACGAGAGAGAGAGAGAGAGAGAGAGAGAGAGAGAGAGAGAGAGAGAGAAGGGAAGGGAAGGGAAGGGAAGGGAAGGGAAGGGAAGGGAAGGGAAGGGAAGGGAAGGGAAGGGAAGGGAAGGGAAGGGAAGGGAAGGGACAGAGAACCACCACTAGCACAAGCAAGCAGATTCCAGAAAGCCCATAATGGCAAAACTTAGGCACTTTGCATATCTTTGGCTTGAAATTCAAGATCCACCCCCAAGCACCTTAGGCCTGGACCTAGGATCCAAAACTTATAAGCTTGAATAAAACTACTGAATCTATTGGGGGACATCCATTCAAACTACCACACTGCTCAACTCTTATTTGGTTTGAGGCTAAGCTAGTGGTTTCCAAAGACAATAATTTGAAAAGCTTTCCAATTGTGAGTTTTGTAAAATCTTATGTAAAAAAGATTCTGATTCCTTGGGTCAAGAAGAGAACAAGAACTGGCATTGAATATAACCATTTTTTTTTTCAAGGTAGGGTCTTGCTCTAGCCCAGGGTGACCTGGAATTTACCATCTAGTCTCAGGATGACCTCAAACTCACTGTGATCCTCCTACCTCTGCCTCCCAAGTGCTGGGATCATGCCTGGCGAAACAATGAATAA
Source organism: Orientallactaga sibirica (assembly GCA_036365145.1). NCBI lineage: Eukaryota > Metazoa > Chordata > Mammalia > Rodentia > Dipodidae > Orientallactaga > Orientallactaga sibirica. The sequence goes on from JAEOAD010002517.1 coordinate 1,931,199, forward strand.
CCAATATTTTTTCCAATATTTAAAAAAATATGTTTGAAGCTCACTTACATGCATAAGCAGAGAAACAAAGAAAAGCTAAACTGAAGGAGATAAAGGCATGTAATTGAAGAAGGTCATTGAAGTGGACCTAGTGACTTTGGTATGATACACAATGTTGCGAGGTGGAGTCAATGAAGACTGGAATTTATATCCTGTGGGGTGAATGAAACATAAATGGCTCCACGCTAGGCCCTAATACAGTTCTCTGGGGACACAGAAATACAAGAATTTTTTGACACAAGAAACGTTGTCTTTGAATAACTCACTTCTCAATGCTTTTTGTTTTCCTTATTAGTAAAATGAGGGCTATTATCTGACTGCATCTTTGTTAAGCTCTCAGTAATACTTAGCAGTTATATCACTATTCTTCCTTGACCTTTTCTTCTTCCTTTAACACTACATTTTCTTAGGTTTCTTCATGTTTTGTTGGGCACTGCTTTTGTAATTCCTTTGCACAGTCCTGTTGCTGTCTCTATTAAATATAAAAGAAATTCAAATTTCTTTTAAGTCCTCTTCTGTTTTCATTATTATCTTTTAGCATATGCAGTGTCATCCAACCCATAGTGCTAGTTATAGTCTATATGTCCATAATTTCCACAACTATCTTTAGTCCAGACTTTTGCCTTAAATATCAAATTGACATCAGTTGTTTTGCTGATTGGCATTCCAGTTAATGTCTTGACTGGAGTCAGTCCTTATTCCTAATTCCTGATCTTGTTTCCATCTCCATTCCACATCATTGTGCTTTCCCTTAGATAAAACTGCTCCTTTCTTTTAAAAAATGAGGCACAGATTAGTAAGCAACTTGACACTGATATTGGCATCATTCCCATCAAATGGAATTTTCACAGGTCATTCTTCTCATACTCACTCTACCAATGTTCCTTCACACTAACAAATTTCTTCATATTTTAAGAAGTTCTGGGGGCTGGAGAGATGGCTTAGTGGTTAAGACATTTGCCTGCAAAGACAAAGGATCTGGTTTGATTTTCTAGGACCCATGTAAGCCAGATGCAAAAGGGGGCACACACATCTGGAGTTCATTTGCAGTAGCTGGAGGCCCTGGTGCACCCATTCTCTCCCTCTTTCTGCCTCTTTCTATGTCTCAAATAAATAAATAAAATTTAAAAAAATAGAAGTTCTGGAAACCCCTATAACCACCTCTCCTTAAAAGTCAGCAAGGAAATTTGTTAATTCCTGTTATTACTAATCAAAGCAACATAGCTATTTGTTTCTGTCCTCACTTATCTAGAATGGCCTTGGGAAACTTAGCTTTATTTTTAAAAGATGAAAGTCCATTAAAAGTATTTCCAACACTTTACCTCACAGGGAAGGAAAGGCATGATCTTTGTGGTTCTTAGGGGTTGTAGATCCTAGTAGACCTCCACTGGGAGGGTGCAGAGAAGCAAAGTAGAGATTGCAATGATTCCTATGCTCTCAGGTAGCCCACCAGTACCCCAAAATCCTCAAGCAGCCCTCCTGGCTACAGTGGCAGCCACTGTCCCAGCCTCCTCGCTATGCACTTTCCTGCCACCGAGATCTCCCTGCATTGTCCCAGCCACTGCCCTGCCTTGCATGAAACAGGTTCCTCCTTCACTACTAGCAGGCTACCCAGACCCAGGCCAGCAGGCTACTGCTCCCACTCCTTCCCAGGGCTTTCCCACCACTGAGATCTCCCTGTGCTGTCCCAGCTGCACACAATGAAGGTGGTCCTTAGGGGAAAATTCATAGCACTAAATGCCTTCATAACAAAGAGAGATTCCCAAGTCAATAACCTAACCATCCACCTAAAGGCAATGGAAAAACAAGAAGAAACCAACCCCCAAAACTTCACACAGAAAGAAATAATTAAGATCAGAGCAGAAATTAATAAATTGGAAACTAAGAAAACAATTAAGAAAATTGATGAAAAAAATAGGTGGTTCTTTGAAAAAGTAAACAAGATTGATAACCCCCTGGCCAATTTGATCAAGCGAAAAAAGTGAAATTGGGAGAAACATCAGAACTTATTTCAACAACCTCTACTCCACAAAACTGGATAATATGGAGTAAATGGATGAATTCTTTAACACATACCACCTACCAAAGCTGAACTCAGAGCAGGTTAATCTAAACAAACCTGTCACACTTATCAAAATTGAAAAGGTAATCAAAAAACCTCTGCAAAAAGGAGTCCAGCTGGGCGTGGTGGCACAGGCCTTTAATCCCAGCACTCGGGAGGCAGAGGTAGGAGGATGGCCAAGAGTTCGAGGCCACCTTGAGACTACATAGTTAATTCCAGGTCAGCCTGGACCAGAGTGAGACCCTACCTTGCAAAAAAAAAAAAAAAAAAGAAGAGTCCAAGCCCAGATGACTTCTCAGCTGAATTCTATCAAACCTTCATAAAAGAACTGAAATTAATTTTTCTCAAAGTGTGCCACATAATTGGAGAACAGGGAAAACTACCGACTCCTTTTATGAAGCTAGTATCACCCTAATACTAAAACCAGACAGAGATATCATAGGCCTATTTACTAAAACCAGATGCAAACATCCTGAATAAAACTCTTGCAAACCAAATTCAACAACACATCAAAACCACTATCCACCTTGTGCCGGGGCTTTTTTTCCCTCACCACCGGCAGGTAGAGCAAAAGAGAGAGAGAGCCGGGCCAGCCGTTTCTCTCTTGAGGCTGAGCGAGAAGACAACCTCAAACCTCCCCAAATCACCGGGAAAAGAAAACCACCTGGAGAAATAAAACTCGTCGTTTATTGTCAGGGGAGATATTTATGTACTTTGAGGAAGGGGTGGGAAAGGGGATTCAAGGGCCAATATACATCAAAAGAAAGGTATAAGGGCCAACAGTATTTCATCACGTCAGCAGCAGCTGGGTGGAGGCAGTTTCAGCTTAGGTGCTGAGTCAAGGGCAGGTACTCAGGCTCGACTAGGCCTTACCGGGAATAGGCCAAGATTGGCTGGGCTAACCACTCGGCTTCACACCGGGCAGAGCCCAACAACCTTGATCAAGTAAGCTTTATCCCAGGAACTCAGGTTGGTTCAACATACAGGAATCTGTCAATGTAATACACCACATAAATAAGCTTAAACACAAAAACCACATGATCTGATCATTTCAATAGATGCAGAAAAGGCCTTTGACAAAATACAACATCACTTCATGATCAAACCATTGAAGAGAATCAATTGGATGGTTTATCTCTCAGCATAATAAAAGCTATATATAAAGCTCCTAAACCCAAATTACTTAATGAGGAGAGAATGAAGGAATTCCCATTGAGACCAGGAACAAGAGGGTGTCCATTCTCACCTACGCTCTTCAACATAGTACTAGAAGTACTAGCACAATCAAAAAGACAGGAGAAAGAAATAAAAAGATACAAATTGGAAAGGAAGAATTTAAGTTAGCCCTATTCACAGATGACATGATTCTATACAAAAGTGACCCAAGAACCTCCATCTCAAAACTCTTAAAGGTGATTAATTCCTTCAGAAAAGTAGCAGAATGACAATATCAATGCACAAAATAAGCCTTTCTATATGCAAAAGGCAAGTATACAAAGAAAGAAATTAGCAACATTGTCCCATTTTCAAAGTCAACAAAAAATAAAATTCCTTGGAATAACATTAACTAAGTGTGGTAGTTTGAACATATGTCCCCCAATATATTCAGTGTTTTAATAGTTTGTTGTTTGCATCTGCAGCCACCTGGCTGGAGGCAGTGTCACTGGGTGGATCTTAAGGTGTGGTGGTGGATTTAGGATTTCAATCTAAAGATATGCAAAGTGTGCTTAGTTGGAGTTCCTGAGGTATGCTGTGCTTTTGGATTTGGCTCTCTCTCTCTGTCTGGTCCTGTAAGAGCAGGCCAGCTTCTTCTGCCATTATGGAACTACCCCTGAACCTGTAAGCTCCAATAAATATCCCTTCCTCCATAACTGTGCCAGGTCTGGAAGTTCATCTCAGCAAACCTGAAGCTGTTTGTTACAAAAGTGGTACCGAAGAGTGTGGGTGAGATGAACCTGACCATGTGGATGTTTGTCTTTTGGAACCTTTGTTTTGGAGGAATGGGCATGGACTTGGTGCTTGCAACTGAAGATGCCTTCTGGAGTGGTAAGCCAAATATTATGGGCTATTCTGATGAGAGTTTGAGAATGCTAAGTGCAAACAGTATTGAACTTTAAGGCTTGGCTTATTAACTTTCTATGAGGAAGTAAAGACTACAGAGGAATTTGTTGGAACTGGGCTACTGACATAAGGGATGGTTGCATCATGCTGCCCAGGCCGAGAGAGTTTGATCATGGCTAAATTTGTAATGGACTTATGTGCTTGGCTAAAGATATTGGACTGAGAGACTTAAGATTTTAAGTTGGAAAACCTCAAGCAAGTTAAAATTAGAAGCACTGAGACTGGTTTTAGGTTGCTGGAGCTGCTATTGTCAGCTACATTAGCAATCTTAAGGAAGGTGGCCCAAATGCTTTACATTAAAACAATGGAGAGGATGCCTGAGGAAAGACTGTTAGAAATGCAAACTCTTTTGAGAAGAGATAACTGGAGAAGGAACCTGCTTTTCAAGGCTATGATTTATTTTGTCCCTGAATTAAGAATATGGCTGTGTCCTGCACACCTGGTATTAATTTTTGGAAGCATGAAAAATACATAGAATGGTCATGAATTGCACACAGTTCCAGGAGCTGCTGCTGAGATGTGGCATGAGGCAGGGCATGAAGACCCTCAGGAATAGTCTGAAAGAGCCTTTGTAAGATGGACTGCGGTTTGCATGGAGATCTGAAGATGTTTTGGATATACCAGGACTGTGCAAGGGCTACCATGGAGTGCAGTGTTGGCCTGGGATGAAAGTTTCCCCTAGCTACTCTGCCCAGCTGGAGGGGTGGAATTGGAAAACTTGGAGACTGTCAGTCTCAGGTTATATTGAACTTGAACTGCAGAAGTTTGATGACTGCTGATGGTGGTTGAGTTTGCATTATTCTAGTCTCTCCTTGCTATGCCTTATACCAGTTTAAAATGTTTACTCTGTGCCATAACATGTTGAAAGTATTTAACTTGTTTGATTTTACAGGACTCACTATCTGTGAGAACCTTTGAAATTAGACTGAGAACAATTTACAATGTGTGATAGTTATAAATCTATTGGGGGCCAGGGGCAGAATGTGGTAGTTTGAATAGATGTCCCCCAATATATTCAGTGTTTTATTAGTTTGTTGTTTGCATCTATAGCCACCTGGCTGGAGGCAGTGTCACTGGGCGATCTTAAGGTGTGGTGGTGGGTTTAGGATTTCAGTCTAAAGATATGCAAAGTGTGCCTACTTAGAGTTCCTGAGATATGCTGTGCTTTTGGTTTTTGGCTCCTCTCTCTCTCTCTCCCTCCCTCTCTCTCTCAATCTCTCTCTCCCTGGTCCTGTAAGAGCAGGCCAGCTTCTGCTGCCATTATAGAACTCCCCTTGAACCTGTAAGCTCCAATAAATATCCCTTCATCCATAACTGTGCCTGGTCTGGAAGATCATCTCAGCAAACCTGAAGCTGTCTGTTACACTAGGGATATGAAAGACTTATATAATAACATAAAAACACTCAAAAAAGAAATTTAGGAGGACTTGAGAAAATGGAAAGACCTCCAATGCTCCTGGATAGGCAGAATTAACTTTGTGAAAATGGCAATCTTACCAAAACCAATATACAGATTCAAAGCAATACCAATAAAAATCCCACCATTTTTCTCTACAGTGTTCAAAAAATGATCTCAAAATTCAAATGGAAGGGCAAAAGCCCTCAGATATCCAAGCACATCCTCAGCAAAAGAAACACCTCTGGAGGCATCACCATATCTGATCTAAAGCTATATTGGTAACAAAAACAACATGGCACATAATGAAATAAAAACAAGATTATAGACCAATGGAACAGAATAGAGGAACCAGACTTGATATTCAACAAAGGCCCTAACAATGTAGGGTGGAAAAAAGACAATATCTTCAACAAATGGTGCTGGACAAACTGGCTAACCATATGCAGGAAAATGAAACTAGATCCACACATCTCACCCTACACAAAAATCAAGACCAAATGAATCAAAGATCTCAATACAGGACTGGAAATTCTGCTACTACTGGAAGAAAAAAAAATAGCAGGAACTTTCTATGATATAGGAGTGGGAAAAGACTTCCTGAATAAAACCCCAGTATCTCAGGGAATTAAACAATCACTCAATCATTGGGATCTTATGAAGCTGAAAAGTTTGTTCACAGACAAACATACAATAAGCAGAGCCAATAGATTACCCACAGAATGGGAGAAATTTTTTTCCCAGCTATATAACTGACAAAGGCCTAATTTCTAGAATCTACAAAGAACTCAAAAACCTAAACAATGAAAAATCAAACAACCTACTCATAAAATGGGGCAGAGAACTGAACACGGAGTTCTCCAAGGAAGAAATACAAATGGCAAACACACACTTAAGGAAATGTTCAACATCCCTAACCATCAGGGAAATGCAAATTAAAACAACTATGAGATTCCACCTTACCCCAGTAAGGCTAGCAAACATTAAAAAATCAAATGAAAACAAATGCTGGTGAGAATGTGGAGAAATAGGAACCCTCATTCATTGTTGGTGGGAATGTAAGATGGTACAACCACTTTGGAAACAATATAGATACCCCTAAAAAGGTGATTATAGAGTTACCACCAGACCCAGTTATTCCCTTACTGGGCCTTTACTCTAAAAGCTCCATGTCTCAGTTCAGAGAGATTTGCTCAACCATGTTTATAGCTACTGGAATCAACCCAGATGCCCATCATTAGATGAATGGCTATCCAAGATGTGGTATATCTACAAGATGAATTCTACACAGCAGTAAGGAAAAATGACACAATGAAATTTGAAGAAAAATATTCAAACTTGGAACAGATCATTCTCAGTGAACTTATCCAATCACAGAAAGACAATCATCACATGGTCTCTCTCATCTGTGGCTCCTAACCTGGATCTGCCCAAGATGCTGACATACCTAATACGCATCTTGAGGACCGGACAATAGGTTGAGTGGGGCAGGAGGGGAGGGTAAGGGTGGAGGGGGTCACAAAACTGGACCCAAATGGAACTGGTACCATAAAATCCTATATCCTGAAAGACAGACTAAAAGGTTGATCCTTCATCAGGTCCTTAGAGTGAATGCCTGAATCAAAGGGCCCTGGAGAGGGTATGATTAAGAATAACCTTAATCTTCTCCTGCTTCTCTCTCTCTCTCTCTCTCTTCTTTCTCTTTTATATTACCAATCTTTTTCCTCCTTCTTTTCCCTTGGCACTGGCTTGTAACTCCTAGTACCAGGATGCAGTTTACATCCACAGTGAGTTGTTTATCAGAGAGACCTACAAGGTCTCCCATAAGAAGATAGACTTCTGTCAGAGCACTTGATTGATTACCCACCAAAGGTTAATAGTAAGACACTTCTACTGAAGACACTATATGCTGTTGTTACAGAACATGTAGAGAACTGGCTGGAATCTGGAAGAGAGGCAGTCCCCAGACAGTTAGTTTGTCTACTGCTGGAAGGTGCTACATGAGCTACTACTGGGGTAAAATGGCCAACATCTATCTGTTCAAGCAACTTAAGGTCTAAGCTACTCAGCAGCAAACAACCTGATTTAATTCTCATGCAAGTGCAATAGTGGCACACAGCCATGGTGGGTAACCAACTGCTCTTGAATTGGCTAACAGATCTGCTCAATGGAATAGAACCCATTCCTGGAACTGGGAAACCAGAGTCAGAATCAGATCCAAGAAAAGAGTTTACTCTCTAGTATCTAGCTTCCACTAATCTTGGGCTATAAGAGGGCCTACACTAAAATAATAATGGTTATCCCATTTATCTGGAGCTGGCTTCACTCTCTGTTGGAGAATCTACTTCTCTTTTTCAGATGGATGAAGAACCTGAGGAGAGAATCATCCCATCGTACTTCACCAGGGCCCCACCTGAAACCAGAGTAACTGGGGAAATGAGCAAGTGTGCTGCTTTCATGTTGAACCTGGTATCAGCACAAGTGTGAAGGAGATAGACACAAAGAACACTCAACTCCTACCAAACCAGAGATCCAGAGACTCAGAGGCTCCCAAGACCTCATCACTGAAGTAGACCTAAAACAAACCCAACATGGCTCAGGGAAATTTGTGGAAGAGGGGGCAGAAAAATTGTTAGAACCACAAGTTGGGACATTATGCACAGATACATTGCCTCTTCCCCATAACTGATCACTACTCTCATAATGCACAATCCACAATCCCCATGGGGATAACTGACATTCCCAATGAGAAGGGTCCCTTTGGGGGGGGGGAGAACATACAGGAGGATAAGAATGGTACCAACATGTGCTGTTTACACATTGAGTATATACATAACTAATAAAGAAAAAAAAAAGAATTTCCTGGGGCTGAGAATGTATCTCAGTGACAGATCACTTTACCTAGTATGTATGAGGTCCTGGGTTTGACTCTCAGTACTGAAGAAAAATGATTTCCTAAACTAAGTAGTAACTATCTTAAAGAAGTGATTAAAGTTTGGTATAAATAAAAGTGATCTGGGATGCCTAAGATATACTGTTTCCATTCCTTGCTTCCTTCCCTACTGTGAGATCTGGGTTCAAAAATCTTCATTTTATGAACTCTCCAAAGGATTTGGATGAAAGTGATTCATTTGGGCATTTTAGAGCAAACAATTCAAACAACAAACAGTTAAGTTTCACAAGGATGTTCTTTTCTCTATGACACAAAGTTAAACTAGGGTTGACTAAATTGTTTAAGAAAATTGCTCTCATCTATGGGCCAAGTTTTTTATATTATTTTTTTTCTTCACTGAGATACTAAGAAAGACTAAAGGCTTTTTAGCCACAAAAAATAATCCTAACTAGTCTAAATTTATCAGCATTATCATCTGATTTCAAAGCACACCATAGAGGGCAATCTCACTTCCAAAAGGGTAAACGATTTATCTACTTATAGCCACAAGTTATCAAATACCTTTATCATCTGAAGGAACTATATAATAAAGCACAGATTATAAGAATTTTCTCTAGTTTAAATAAATAAGGTTTCTATATCTGCCTTGTGGACTGTCAACAACTTTGATGCTTGGAATAGCTTTGGGAGAATATGATAACTTTCCCAGTATTGAACACACCATTATTATTATCCAGCATAACCAGATTATATGTGAATCAGTTGTAAATATAGAAGAAGACAGACCTCTGAAGGATAATGAAATACAAGGTAATATAAAAATATTTTCCCTTCAAAAAATTTCAAATATAAAACAAAAATTTGCCAACATAAATGACATTTTAGTATCAAAAATATAAAATGTATGTGGTTTTGGAAATCAAAATTCAAATTTTCATTGATCCAATTTCTGAACAAACCAAAACAAAATTGCTATTTAAACTGTTCAGAGAAATCAACCATCTATTCATTGTACCTAGCATAAATATATTTATACAATCATTTGTCTTTATCATTTTTTTTTAAATTGGGTTTTTGTTGTTGTTGTTTTGAGGAAAGGTCTCACTCTAGCCCAGACTGACCTGGAATTCACTATGTAATCCCAAGCTTGCTTCAAATTACAGTAATCCTCCTACCTCTGCTTCCCAAGTGCTAGGATTAAAGACATGCACCTTTAATCATGTAGGGACTCAAAGTATATCCATACAAAAATATATTCAGAGATACAACAATGAAATGGATATAACATTTAAAACAACATTGTGGGACTGGAGAAGATGGCTTAATGGTTAAGGCACTTGCCTGAAAAGCCAAAGGATCCTGGTTCAATTCCCCAGGAATCACAAGGAGGTGCATGCATCTGGAGTTCGTTTGCAGTGGCTAGAAACCTTGGTGTGCCCATTCTCTCTTTCACTCTACCTCTTTTTCTCTCTCTCTCAAATAAATAAAAAAATAAATTATAACTTAAAAAATATTATTATCACAGAACAAATAATTCCTTAGATTCACATAGAGATAAGAGAGTGGCACAGCTGAGATTCACATCTAGATCTGTATGACTCAAACACACCCCATTATTTTGAAAACTTTGAAATTTGAAGTGAGCTTTGAAGAATAGGATTCAAATGGGATGGTCCGAGTAGAGTGTTCTAGTAGGAAAGATAGCTACAGGAACAGTAGAATGGGCAAATGCCAAGTATCCCTTAGAGTAAGAAGCCAGGACAAAACTTGTGATGGGAGGTATACAGATTCACACACACACACACACACACACACACACACACAAACACAAAATAGGCAGAGACCAGGTTATGGAGGATTTACAATGGAACATAAGTAATTTTAAAAACAATTTATTTTTTTTTTTTTTTTTTTGGTTTTTCAGTGGTCTCACTCTGGTCCAAGGAATTAACTAAAAGATCTGAAAGTGCAACATGCGCCACCACGCCCGGCAAAACAATTTATTTTTAATCAGTGGTCAGGAAGGTAAAAGACTGAAAGCAACAAATCTTTGATGCTATTGACAGATGGCCCTGATTGACAACTTGTCAAGTTGTTGTAATCAAAGGTATTTTATTTTACATATTTTTAAAAATATTAATTTATTTATTTGGAGAGAGAGAGAGAAAGAGAAAGAGAGATAAAGAAAATGGGCACACCTTTACCTCCTGCCACTAAAAACAAACTTTATATGTGTGCTTCTCCTTGTACATTTGGCTTTACATAGGTACTAGGAATTAAACCCAGGCTGGCAGCCTTTGCAAGGAAGTACCTTCAACCATGGAGTCATCTCTTCAACCCATGGAATGCATTTTAAATAACCAACAAGTTAAGTCAAAAGAAGAAAAAAAAAAAACAGTATAAATTACTCCCATTAAACTAAGGGATTAAATGGGGGGAATTTGTAATTTAAAATATTTTATTGATTTATTTATATATTTACTTGAGAGACAGAGAAAGAGAGAGAGAGGCAGATGAGAGACAGAAAAAGGGTGCACTAGGGCATCTAGCCACTGAAAATAAACACTAGATGCATGTGTCACCTTGTGCATTTGGCTTACATGGTACTGGGGAATTGAACCTGAGTCCTTATGCTTCTCAGGCAAACGCCTTAACTGCTAAGCCATCACTCCAGCCCTGGAAAAGGAATTTTAACTTTTGACAAATTTCACAATGAGCAGCCCCCCCCCTTAATAAGTGAAGAAGCTAATTTTTATTAAAGAGAAAAAAATTATTCCTTACTTTAAGATTCTAAAACAATTTTCAGGACTATTATACATCACATAGTAATTTAAAATTTTACTTTCAAGCAGGGATATATAGAGAGAAAGAGGTGGTCAGGAAACAAGCATGCCAGGGCATCCAGACTGAAGGGTTAATATCCTACCCTGAAAACCAGAGGGGACTAAAGAATTAATAACTACCCCTATGACCAACAGGCAATAAAGAAACCTCAGAAACATGTGGCCTTGACAGGTCCTCTACTCCCAACTGATAAAATTCCCTTAGCTCAGAAAACCTTGAGGGAACAGAAACTGTCTGTTGGGATATCCTCCCTAGAAAATTTTGTTTAAAAAAAAAAAAAAACTTATTCTGAGTAAATCCAGAAATAACTATAGTTCCTTATCTCCTTCCTTGGACCTACAGCTGGTAGAGTCTGTTTTTCTTAGGATCTTCCATAAAAGCTTGCACCCCAGCCTGGCCCAATGCTCAGCCTTCATCCCGTGGGAAGGTTGCTGCCCCTTGCTGTTTCTCTCAATAAACAGTCTGTCTGTAGAGATCAAGTCTGGTGTTCTTTTTTGCTTTTCTCTTACACTTTCCTTACATTTTGGTGGTGTGACTTGGATCAAAGACCTCCAGGGCTTTCAGGATGAATGCTCTCTCCTTCTCTTTTCTTCTCCTCCTCTCTACCTCCCTGCCAATGTTTCACTCCCTGAGGAGTGAAAAAAAAACTCACTGTGATCACCAATCTGAACTAAACAGCCACCTGTAACCTGAAACCTCCAGTCTTTCCAACTTAATACCTGGGGGCATCTTCCTTTTCTTCTTCTTTTCACCATCTCCCACTGGACCTTTGAACTCCAGCCTAGAGTCCGTGTGGTCCGCTGCATCCACACCCTCATCAAATTACTTCAGGACAAGGTGTTCGTTCCCTGTCTGTGGTGGAGGTGCCCTGCCTCAGACCTTAGAAACTCTGGGAACTGCCCATGTTGTTCCACCAGGGACCCCAAGCATATGAGTGTGGGTGCATTCTCTCCTAATCATTGGGTTTCATTTGTTCTCCCTAAGCCTGGGAGACATCCCTGGTGGCAGGATTGGCCATTCTAGTCCTTGTCCTCCAAAATGGACTGTAAATTATCTGTTATAAAAGACACTCCATTGGCATATTTTAAGGCTAATTTAAAGGAGCTCAGCCTTCCTGAGCTCCTGACTACCAAATTACTCCAGCTCTCTGTTCAAATCTGGTCACAATATTCCTTAAAAAATGGCCACAGCCAGCCTGAATTTGGTACTTTTAATTTATTTTTTTCTTTTTGGTTTTTCAAGGTAGTGTCTCACTCTATCCCAGGCTGACCTGGAATTCACTCTGTATTCTCAGGGTGGCGTCAAACTCATGGTGATCCTCTTACCTCTGCCTCCTGTGTACTGGGATTAAAGGAGTGTGCTACCACGCCTAGCTAATTTAAATACTCTCGTTGATCTTGATAACTTCCTCAGAAAACACAGCAAGTGGTTTGAGGTTCCTTACCTTCAGGGCTTCTTTGCCTTCCGTTCCCACCCTTCCCTTTGTACTTCTTGTTCTACCTACCAAATTCTCCTCAGTCACCAAAACCCCTCTAAAATCATGCCCCTTCTAAAACTCTGTGTCTCATACACAGTTCTGCCATCTGGCTATGACTTGCCAAGGTCTCACCTCTCACACCAAATTTAAGCCATCTCACTAAATCAAATACAAACCCTGCCTTCTTAAAGAAACTCCTGTCGTTACTGGGCCTCTTTAACTTCTTCTACATATGGATATCTAATTTTTCTTTCCTTGCTAAAAGTTAAAATCACTATTCAGCTTCTAGAGTTTTTTACTTTCTTTTTCCTTTTCCCCTTCTTTTCACTAAAAGCCACCAAAGAAAAAATGTCAACTTTAAATTCAAACCACTGGCTGTTGCCCTGTTAAGATTAAGTCTTCACCAGTTTAAAACATAACTAAAATCCTAAAAAGATGTATCTCCATGTTTCATGTTGTCATGTCTAATGTTGGCCAATGATGTCATGTCATGTGTTCTATGTTTCATGTAGTCTGTCCTTATGTATGACTAAATGTATGGTTATTAGATGTTCAATGCTTATTGTCATTAAATGTTCTGATGCTCATATATTTTAAGATGATGTTAAATTATTAAAAACCAGGTTTACAGTATATTTAAAATAACTAACCTCTGTGTTTTTGACAATGTGTTTCTTCATGCTTACTACAACAATAGACATGTTTGTATACCAAATTGTAATCCTGCTTTTACAGAAAGAAATGTGTTTTGGGATCAGAAAGACTTTATAAGGCAAAAGATTATTGTAAGGTATGCTATTAACAGGATTTGAAAATGATATAGAAAGGTTGTGGGACTTAAACTGAAGAAGGTTTGGGTTGGCTGTGGTAAAATGGTTAACTTAAAAGTTTTCAGTCTTCATGTTTTTTCTCACTTTGATTGTTCATATAGTTTACTCTTTGTAATAAGTTAATAAATTTATTTACATTGTCATGTCTCAAATCAAAGTTAAATTGAGCTATACCTATATTTCCTATTGTTAAACTCTGACTGCTAAAAGAAAACTGTGTTTAACAAAATCAGGATTCATTTTAATGAGTTTTTGTTTGTTTATTTAAACCTTATCTAATTGTAACATAAAATTAAAAATATAAAATTAATATAAGACCTTCTAAATATTCAAAAAAAGAGGGGACCCTTGCCAACTCAAGGAAATGGGGGACAGACAATCAGAATCCAGGCAGTCTACTATAGTTAACTACAGAAACAAAAATTGTAAAAGCAGAAGTTAAAAAACAAACAAAAACACTTAAATGGTCATATTAAAAGTTTTAGAGTAAGAACAACAAAGTTTTTGTTGGTAGTTATGAAATGAACTGACTAAGGAAGATAAACTGGAGAGGAACCTTTAAATGTTGATAAATATTTGATGAAAAAGATTGTTACAGAGTGGTTACATAGATTATAAGATAAAAGTATGTGGATGAAGGTATTAATAAAGTATGTAGATGAAGGTATGAGTAAGCTTAAACAAAAGGTTAAAGACAAAGTTGATTAAATCTTAAAGTACTTGATCAGTTTACAGATTCCTTGAGATATATAAGATGACTATTGGCCTAGGGCTTATATCAGACTACAAAGGATGGCCTTGGTTGGTAGCATGATGCTATGGTATTCAGGTTGTAAACTTAAAAAATTTAACGGATTGATATTAATCTGGTCATGATAATGGTTGTGAAAGACTGGCTTTAAAGTTCTCCACCAAGTTTGCTGTGGTCCTCTATTTGTCAACATTTTACTATTTATTTTTATTTTTGGTTTTTCAAGGTAGGATTTCACATAAGCTCAGCTTGACCTGGAATTCACTATGTACTCTCAGGGTGGCCTCAAACTCATAGATATCCTCCTACCTCTGCCTCCCAAGTGCTGGGATTAAAGGCGTGTACCACCACACCCAGCTTTTTTTTTTAAAGGTTTTTTTCTAATTTTTTTGTCATTATTTATTTATTATTTATTTCATTGAGAGCAACAGACACAGAGAGAAAGAGGCAGAGAGAGAATGGGCACACTAGGGCCTCTAGCCACTGCAACCAAACTCCAGATGTATGTGCCACCTTGTGCATCTGGCTTACATGGGGTGCTGGGGAATCAAGCCTCGAACCAGGGTCCTTAGGCTTCACAGGCAAGCATTTAATCACTAACCCATCTCTCTAGGCCTGATATTTTACTATTTAAGAAGATTATTATATCTTTAAAAAAAACACATTGTAACCTTAAGATGGTTCCTATCTTGGTCATGCTATTTTACTGAGTGATTATCACTGAGACTTTTAATTTTTTTTTTTTTTTGTTTTTTTTGAGGTAGGGTCTCACTCTGGCCCAGGCTGACCTGGAATTAACTATGTAGTCTCAGGGTGGCCTTGAACTCACAGCAATCCTCCTACCTCTGCCTCCCGAGTGCTGGGATTACAGGCGTGCGCCACCACGCCCGGCTTAAATTTTTTTATTAACAACTTCTATACTTACAGACAATAAACCATGATATTTCCCTCCCCTCCCCCCATTCCCTGTCAGAACTCCACTATCCATCATATCCCCTCCCTCTCTCCATTAGTCTCTCTTTAAATTTCATATCATTATCTTTTTCTCCTATTATGAGGGTCTTGTGAAGGTATGGCTAGGCACTGCAAGTCATGGAAATCAAGGCCATTTTCAGTCTTGACAGTTGCTTTATAAGGAGTTGTACCCTTCCTTTGGCTCTTATATTTTTTTCTGCCATCTTTTCTGCAATGGATTCTGAGCCTTGAAGGACATGATAGAGATGTTTCAGTGCTGGACACTCCTCTGTCCCTTCTTCTCAGCACTATGTTGCCTTTTGGGTCATCCCATGGTCATTGCCATCTGAAAAGAGAAGCTTTTCTAACCAGAAGTGAGAGTAGTTTGGTGGGAATAATATATACTTTTAGCCAGACAAGAGCAGGCTTTATCTTATGTTAAACTTAAAAGTGTTTCAATGATTAAAGTTAGCTGATGAAATCACTTTATGTCTATCATAATATCTCTTATGTATGTTAAAATCAGGTTCATTTAGCTCAACAATGACCAGGTTTGGCTTTATTCTTAAGCTATGTATATAATTCTCAGTGAAGGTTTTACTTAAATAATTGTTTCAATTCTTGTATCTTAGGTTCATTGCTTATAGATATAGTTATACTTAAGACATGTTCCCTGCTCTAGGAAAATGATCTTAAATACTGCTGTTCTGCTTTCAGTTTGTGGGGTACTTGGTACCCACACAGGTATCTAAACTAATCAAAGATGTTACCAAATACAAATGTCAAAACTTTCTGCTGTCTTATTTGACATGTTCTGCTTATAATTATTAGATATTTAATAAGATGTGCCTACCTTCTAAAAAGCTTTCTCTCTATTTCTCTTACCTTAATTGTTTACATAGTTCAAACAATTGTCTATAATAAGGTGATAAATTTGTTTATAATGTCGTACTTCATGTTACAATAAAAGAAAAGTTAAAGGCCTCTGGCCCAAAGTTATGTCTTATACTGTAATAAAATCTCATGTTAATTATGTTCCATACTACATAGTCTTTTGTACCAACACTGTAGTTTTTGTACTATTTCAAGGCCATAGTTTGTAATACAGTTTCTTGCCAGTACTAAAAGTATCTTGTGTTTCTTCTTAATTCCATAGCACAGCTACAGATATCTCTCCACTAATTAACCATTTTTTCAGGGTTTGGAAGAGATTCCCCCCCGAACTCATGCTGATGCCAGTTTGGTAAGCTTTAGTTTTCCATATCAATATCAAGATTAACAAAATCAATATATTCTAACTAGTTCTGTTTATTTATTTAAACTCTATCTAAATGTGACATAAAAATCAAAACTAAGCCTTTACTTTGTTACCTGTTTACAGCAATAGGTTTCTTAAGTGTTCTGCTCTTATATGGTTTCCTATTGGGTAAGACTTTTATTTATTTGCTATAAACTCACTCTAATAAATAAAACTGGGTCTAATTATATAAAATATATTTCATTGTATTATACAACCAGTATATCTAGTAATAACAAATTATCAGGACCAATCAAAGTTTTAGCCTTTCAGCCTAACATACTTTCATTAGTTCTCCTAAAGATAAGACTTTTTGATCTTTGGACCAAGTGAGTAAAGACTATGAACCTTTTATATTAAAGACTTATGCAAAAAACCCCTAAACTTCAGAATTAGTTAACTTCTTAATCTCTATCATATTTAAATTTAAAGTAATTTAAGATATTTAAAGTCTTGCTTCAATACTAGTGTTCACCCTTTCTTTTGTTCCTTGCATACTCATATGCCTAAGTGAATTCCTTCAAGACAGAATCCTCAACTTCACTTCACAGAGAGTCACTGAATTCTTCATGGCCACTGAATATCAGTCCCTGAACATTCAACTTCCACAGGACTGTGTGGGACACCCTGAGAGATCTACTGCCCCCCCCCAATCAGGAAGTAGTTGGAGAAGAGCTCATCACCCCTGTTCTGGCCCACCCAGTCCTGTAAATGCCTCACTCACCCCCAGTTCTCCCCAATATTTTTTATCTTTCTAGTCTGGACTAAAGGTTTAATAGCCTTCCCTGAAATCTAGAGGGAACTAGAGTCAATAACTATCCCTAAGAACAGGAGACAATAAAGAAACCTCAGAAACATGTAGCCTTGACAGGCTTCTCTACTCTCAATTGATAAACTTCCCTTAGCTCAGAAAACCTGCAGGCAATAGAAACTGTCTGATGGGATATCCTCCCTAGACAATTTTGCTTAAAATTTCTCCAGGATATTTACCATGAAGACATGTTAATCTTTGTGAACTGCCATTATTCATATCTATCAACATGATCATATGATTTCTGTCCTTAAATCTATTTACATGAATTGTTTCATTTATTCATTTGTGCATATTTAACCAACCTTTGCATCCCTGGGATGAAACCAAATTTTTCATGAGGTATGATCTCATTGATATGTTCTAGGATTCAATTTGCAGTTATTTTGTTGAGAATTTTTGCACCTTTGTCCATTAAGAAAATTGTATATACTTTTCTTTTATGTTGTGTCTTTATCCAGTTGGGGTATCAGAGTAATACTAGGTTCATAATGAGTTTTCCAGTGTTCTATCCCTTTCTACATTGAGGAACAATTTGAGAAGTGGTGGTATTAAATGTTCCTTAAAAGTTTGACAGAATTCAGGGGCTGGAGAGATGGCTCAGTGGTTAAGGAGCTTGCCTGCAAACTCTAATGACCTGAGTTTGATTCCCCACTACCCACATAAAACCAGATGCACAAAATGGCACATTCACCTAGAGTTTATTTGCAGCAGCTGATGTTTCCATTCTTTCTCTCTCCTTGAAAATAAATAAAATATATTTTTTAAAAGTTTGACAGAATTCAGCAGAAGACCCATCTTGTCCTAGGCTTTTCTTTATGGGGAGAATTTAATTTATTTATTTACTTATTTATGAGACAGAGAGAGAGAGAGAGAGAGAGAGAGAGAGAGAGAGAAATGGGCACATCAGGACTTCTACAAATGAATTCCAGACACATGTGCCACCTTGTGCATCTGGCTTACGTGGATACTGGGGAATCAAATATGGGTCTGTAGGCTTTGTAGGCAAGCAACTCAACTGGTAAGCCATCTCTCCAACCCACTAGGGGTGAATTTTAATTACTGCTTCAGTCTTATTGATCTTATTAAATTCCTTATATTTTCTGGACTTAATATTGGCAGATCATATGCATTTGGAAATGTATTTAGTTCTTGTAAGTTTTCCAGCTTTTTGGAGCATAAGTTTTCAAAGTATTTCCTACTTTGATCTGGATTTCATTGAAGTCTGTCATAACAATTAACTTTTCAATACTAATTTTATTAATTGTTTTTTCTTTTTCTTTCTTTCTTTTTTTTTTTTTTTTTTTTTTTTTTTTTTTTTTGAGGTAGGGTCTCACTATAGCTCAGGCTGACCTGGAATTCACTCTGTAGTCTCAGGGCAGCCTTGAACTCATGGTGATCCTCTTACCTCTGCCTCCCAAGTGCTGGGATTAAAGGCATGCACCACTACACCCAGTTTCTGTCTTTCTTTTGGATAGTTTGGCTTAGAGGAGTATGTCAATCTTGTTTAAAATATTATGAAAAGTCAAAGAACCAACTCTTTATTTGATTTTATTTTTTGTTCTTTTAGTTTTTTAAATTATTATTTTTTATTGACAACTTTTATACTTACATACAAAAAACCCACCTGATATTTCCCTCCCCCCCATTCCACCTTAGAACTCCGATCTCCATCATATCCCCTCCCTCTTTCCATTAGTCTCTCTTTTAATTTGATGTCATCATCTTTTTCTTCTATTTTGAGGGTCTTGCAGAGGTATTGCTAGGCACTGCAAGGTCATGGATATCGAGGCCAATTTCTGTCTGGGCAGTTGCATTGTAAGAAGTCATACCCGCCAGGTGTGGTGGTGCACGCCTTTAATCCCAGCACTCAGGAGGCAGAGGTAGGAGGATCACTGTGAGTTCAAGGCCACCCTGAGACTACATAGTTAATTCCAGGTCAGCCTGGGCCAGAGTGAGACCCTACCTTGAAAAACCAAAAAAAAAAAAAAAAAAAAAAAAAAGAAGTCATACCCTTCCTTTGGTTCTTCCATTCTATCCGCCCCCTCTTCCGCAAAGGTCCCTGAGCCTTGGAGGGTGTGACAGAGGAGTTTCAGTGCTGGGCACTCCTCCATCCCTTCTTCTCAGTACTATGTTGCCTTTTGGATCATCCCAGTGGTCATCGCCATCTGAAAAGAGAAGCTTCTCCAACCAGAAGTGAGAGTAGCGTTAATATGTGAATATGAGCATTAAGTGTAGTATTTTCAAGGCAGCTTGGTGGGAATAATATATACATTTAGTCAGACAAAAGCAGGCTTTATACCCCTAAGGCTCATGACCTCACCTATCATAGACTTGCTTAGGTTTTTCAGTACCAGGTTTGTATTCCCTCCCGTAGAGAGGGCCTTCAGTCCAATTATAGAGCAGTTGGTTACCCCAAGAGTAGACATGCCACTATTGCACCCGTTCAGTCATTGGGCCTGTCTGGCCAAACTTGAATATTCAGCGTCCACTGTTTTCACTGCTGATGACTTCTGTCTCCCATACGCTGCATGCAGTGCAGCTTTTTCCAGCTTTCAGTTGGCTGGTCTACAGGGAGAAGGTTTTCTGCTCAGCACCAGCTTGCTTTCTCAGTGACCTTGCCTCTCAGGCAAGAGATGTCTTCAGCAATAGGGTCTTACTATCTGTTTCTCAAGGGAAACCAAGGGCTTTGGCAAAAGCCTTTAATGTTTTGGAGGCTACCGGGACCTCCTTGGCCAACAACTCACTGGAAGGTATCCCATCCCAGGTACTGAAAATTTTCTAGTAACAGTCTACAGCTTCTAGATGTGCCATTATTCAAAAAAGTAATTTTACATAAGTCTTATTCACAATATCTTGAATTTAGATTGACCCTCCCCCTTCCCTTCTTTTATGCATTCTCTTCCCATGACCTCGCTTAGGCCATTCCCCTCCCTGTAATCAGTTCTTCTACTTACATATGTGCAATACCATACACTTAAGTCCTTCCCTTTCCTCCCTTCTTTTAGTTTTTAATTAATTAATTTCTCTTTATTATTCTTTTCTATCTACCACTTCCCAAAAAACATTTTAGATAATTCTTCTTAGGCCATACTTGTTTGGTGAGGTGGGCCTAGATTCCCACACTTTTCCTAGGCTTTATTTTAGCCACTCCATTTCACTGTATTGCTCCCCCTTCAAGCATGTACTTCTCCTTAGCCACAGCTTTGACTTTTTTGCTGAATAATGCCTCTTATGGTAATGCTACCCTCCAACCAGCCATAAATTCCTTTACAACTCCTTTGATTACATTGATCTGCTGCCATCAATGACACTCAATGCTACTAATTATGACACTAAGGGTGAGCTGACCACAGTCACCCAACAACCTGTCTTACCCCAGTCTTTTTCAGGTTCTATAGTTAATTCTCACTCGCTGGGACCATTCGCACATGACAGAGCTACCACCACATGGCCCTCCCATGCCTCCTAGGTGACAGCCATACCCCTTAGATTTTGGCACAATGCAGGTCTGGCCCTAGCCAGACTGCATGTCAGAAGAAACCAGGCCACACCCCTTGTGTTTTCTCACTAGGGTGGTGGTTAGCCAATGATGGGTAAGACTCCATAAGATGGGGAAACCTAAGACTGGCACCGTCGCATGTGATGATCCCTTGGGGTCTGGGTTCAACAGTGGCTTGCAAAAAACCATACCAGGCCACACCCCTCAGGTTTTTTCATTAGGGTGGTGGCTAGCCAATGACAGGTAAGACTCCATGAGATGGGGCAACATAAGACAGGCACCATTGCATGTGATGATCCCTTGGGGCCTGTGTTCAACAATGGCTTGGCAAAGAACCATGCCTAACAGGGTTGCCAATAATAAAACCAAAAAGGAGGATATGTATGGCACAATAGAAATGAGAAAGTGGCTTCTGTGAACATGGCATCCTGCGCAGGTCTGGAGTGACAACAGCTACAGTCCTGTGCTCGTGAGAAACCTGCTATGAGATGATCTGTCCAGAGACAGGCTGTCATTGGTCACAAAAAGGGGACCACCCCATACAAAGATTGGCCAGCAAAACCCCTTTAAAACCCTCTATACTTTTTTCCTCTACACTTTTTTTAATAAAAGAGTTTGCTACAGCTCACCCTCTGCCTTCTTTCACCAAACTCCCAGAGTCTGTGTCATGATTCCGCACTTCTCACCCCCAATTCAGCAGAGACCCTGCCATCCCTCCTGGGATGGCTCTAGGGGGGAACCCCAAAAACTCAACACAAACTTTAAAAGCCAGAAGGGCTTGGAGTGACATATTCCAAGTTCTGAAAGATAAAAACTGTCAACCAAGATTACTTTATCCTGAAAAGCTATCTATCCAAATTGATGGAGAAATAAGGACATTCCACAACAAAGACAGGCTAAAGGACTTTATGGCAACCAAACCAGCTCTACAGAAAATACTCGCAGGAATAATTCACGCTGAAGAGAAAGCAAAACACACACAACAGGAAACAGGAAAAAATAAACCATACTCAAATAACAGTTAAAACAAGTAAGTAAAGGGAAAACAGGAAGAAATAAAAAATAGAAGAATGGTGAAAATAAATACATATATTTCAATAATAACTCTTAATATCAATGGCCTCAATGCCCCAATCAAAAGCCACAGACTTGCAGACTGGATTAAAAAGCAGGATCCTACCATCTGTTGCCTCCAGGAAACTCACCTCTCATTAAAAGATAGAAACCTTCTTAAGGTGAAAGGCTGGAAAAAGGTATTTCAAGAAAATGGGCCTAGGAAACAAGCAGGGGTTGCTATCCTAATTTCTGACAAGATAGACTTCAAACCAACATTTGTGAGGAAAGATAAAGAAGGTCACTTTATACTGATTAAAGGAACACTCCAACAGGTGGACATTACAATCCTAAACATATATGCCCCTAACATAGGGGCTCCCAATTTCAACAAACAAACACTATTATCAGAGATATCACCTAACACAATAGTAGTGGGTGACTTCAATAGCCCACTCTCATCACTTGACAGGTCTACCCAGCAAAAAATAAACAGATATCATGATATCATGGAACAAATGGACCTAACAGATATTACAGAATATTCCATCCAAATGCTGCAAAATATACATTTTTCTCAGCAGCACATGGGACATTCTCTAAAATAGACCATATACTAGGACAAAAATCAAATCTTAACAAATACAGGAAAATTGAAATAATCTCCTGTATGCTATCTGACTACAATGGGATTAAACTGCAAATCTGCAACAAGAAAAACTACAGAGCATGCAGAAATTCATGGAGATTAAACAGTACATTATTGAACAATATATGGGTCATTGAAGAAATTAAAAATGAAATCAAGAAATTCATAGGATCAAGTGATGATGGAATATAACATACCAAAACCTTTTGGGACACAATGAAGGCAGTCCTAAGAGGGAAGTTCATAGCTCTAAGTGCCTATATTAAGAAATTAGAGAGTTCACAACTAAAAAATTTAATGATTCACCTTAAGGCCTTGGAAAGAGAAGAACAAGGCAAACCAAAAATCAGTACATGGGAAGAAATAATAAAGGTTAGGGCAGAAATTAACAAAATGGAAACCAAAAAAAAAAAAAAAAAAAAAGAAAAGAAAAGAAAAGAAAAGAAAATCAATGAAACAAGGAGTTGGTTCTTTGAAAGGATAAATAAGATTGATAAACCCTTAGCAAATCTGACCAAAAAATAGAGAGAAGGGACAAAAATTGATAAAATTCGAGATGAGAAAAGCAACATCACAACATATACCAAAGAAATTCAGAAAATCATATGGACATACTTTAAGAATATATATGCATCTAAATTTGCAAACCTGAAAGAAATGGATGATTTCCTTGATTCATATAACCTACCAAATTTAAATCAAGATGAGATAAACCATTTAAATAGACCTATAACAACTACAGAGATCCAAGCAGTTATAAAAAGTCTCCCAACTAAAAAAAAAAGCCCAGGCCCAGATGGATTCACTGCTGAATTTTACCAGACATTCCTGGAAGATCCAACACTAATGCTTCTCAAACTTTTCCATAAAATAGAAAAGGAAGGAATTCTACTGAAATCCTTCTATGAAGCCAGCATCACCCTGATACCCAAACTGGACAAAGACAGATCAAAAAAGAAAATTATAGACCAAGCTCCCTCATGAACATAGATGTAAAAATTCTCAACAAAATACTGGCAAACAGAATACAAGAATATATCAGAAAGATTATTCACCCTAACCAAGTAGGTTTTATCCCAGGGATGCAGGGATGGTTCAACATATGCAAATCCATAAATGTAATACACCATATAAGTGGTGTGAAGGACAAAAATCACATGGTCATCTAAATAGATGCAGAAAAGGCATTTGACAAAATCCAATACCCCTTCATGGTGAAAGTATTACAGAAACTGGGAAGAGAAGGAACATATCTCAACATGATAAAAGCTATTTATGACAAACATACAGCCAACATAATACTAAATGGGGAAAATCTTGAAGCTTTTCCTCTAAATTCAGGAACAAGACAAGGGTGTCCACTTTCCCCACTTCTACTTAATATAGTACTGGAAGTCTTAGCTATAGCAATTGGGCAAGAGATACTCATAAAAGGGATACAAATTGGAAGGGAAGAGATCAAATTATCATTATTTGCAGATGATATGATTCTATACATAACAGACCCTAAAGACTTTACCAGCAAACTGTTAGACCTGATAAGCACTTTTAGCAATGTAGCAGGATACAAAATAAATACACAGAAATCAGTTGCTTTTCTATACAATAACAACAAACATGCAGAGGATGAAATCATGAAATCTCTACCACTCACAATTGCCTCAAAAAAAAAAATACCTTGGAATAAACTTAACCAAGGAAGTGAAGGATCTCTACAATGAGAACTTTAAAAAACTTGAACAACAAATTGCAGAATACACAATGAAATGGAAAGTCATCCCATGCTCCTTGATTGGAAGAATCAATGTTGTGAAAATGTCAATGTTACCAAAAGCAATCTACACATTTAATGCAATCCCCATTAAAATCCCAATAGCATTCTTCACAGAAATAGAAAAAAACAATCCTAAAATTCCTCTGGAAACACAAAAAACCTCGAATAGCCAAAACAATTTTACGCAACAAAAATCAGGCTGGTGGTAATACCATACCATATTTTAAGTTATTTTACAAAGCCATAGTAACAAAAACAGCATGGTACTGGCACAAGGACAGACAGGTAGATCAATGGAACAGAATAGAAGACCCAGATATTAATCCAGGCTGCTACAGCCACCTGATTTTTGACAAAAATGCCAAAATTATTCATTGGAGAAAACATAGCCTCTTCAACAAGTGGTACTGGGAAAACTGGATATCTATCTGTATGTAAAAGGATAAAAATAGATCCTTGTCTCTCTCCATGCACAAGAGTCAAGTCCAAATGGATCAAGGACCTTAATATCAGACCTGAAACTCTGAAATTGCTACAGGAAAAAGTAGGGGAAACCCTTCAACATATCCGCATAGGCAAGGACTTTCTGAATATAACCCCAATTTCTCAGGGAATAAAACCACTAATCAACCACTGGGACCTCAAGAAATTATAAAGCTTTTGTACAGCAAAGGACACTGTGAATACAGCAAAGAGACAACCTACAGAATGGGAGAAAATCTTTGCCAGCTATACATCTGACAGAGGATTAATATCCAGAATATACAAAGAACTCAAAAAACAGAATAATAAGAAATCAAACAACCCAGTTAAAAAATGGTCTATGGAACTAGATAGAGAGTTCTCAGAAAAAGAAATACATATGGCATATAAACATCTAAAAAAGTGTTCCACATCCTTAGCCATCAGGGAAATGCAAAATAAAACCACTTTGAGATTCCATTTCACTCCTGTCAGAATGGCTACCATCAAGAAAACAAATGACATTAAGTGTTGGCATGGATGTGGAAAAAGAGGAACACTTCTACACTGTTGGTGGGAATGTAATCTGGTTCAGCCACTGTGGAAATCAGTGTGGAGGTACTTGAGACAGCTAAAAATAGATTTACCATATGATCCAGCTATAGCATTCCTAGGCATATATCTGAAGGACTCTTCTCACTACCTTAGAGATACTTGTACAACCATGTTTATTGCTGCTCTATTCACAATAGTTAAGAAATGGAACTAGCCTAGATGTCCCTCCACAGATGAATGTGTAATAAAGTTGTGGCATATTTACACAATGGAGTTCTATTCAGCTGTAAAGAAAAATGAAATTATGAAATTTGCAGGGAAATGGATGGATCTGGAAAGGGTTATGCTGAGGTAACCCAGGCTCAGAAAGCCAAACATCACATGTTCTCTCTCATATGTGGATCCTAGATACAAATGTATTGGCTTGTGTGTGAACTGGAACCAAAAATTGGTACCAGAAACCAGTAAGCTGGTAAAAGGCTATAAGGGAGGGAGGGAAAGGAAGGACTTAAGTGTATGGTATTGCACATTTGTAAGCAGAAGAACAGATTACAGGGAGGTGAATGGCCCAAGCAAGGCCATGGGAAGAGAATGCGTAAAAGAAGGGCAGGGGGAGGGTCAATCTAAATTCAAGATAGTGTGAATAAGACTTATGTAAACCTACTTTTTTGAGTAATGGCACATCTAGAAGCTGTAGACAGTTACTAGAAAATTTTCAGTGCCTGGGATGGGATACCTTCCAGTGAGTTGTTGGCCAAGGAGCTTCCAGTAGCCTCCAAAACATTAAAGGCTATTGCCAAAGCCCTTGGTTTCCCTTGAGAAACAGATGGTAAGGCCCTATTGCTGAAGACATCTCTTGCCTGAGAGGCAAGGTCTCTGAGAAAGCAAGCTGGTGCTGAGCAGAAAACCTTCTCCCTGTAGACCAGCCAACTGAAAGCTGGAAAAAGCTGCACTGCCATGCAGCCATATGGGAGACAGAAGTCATCAGCAGTGAAAACAGTGGACACTGAAAATTCAAGTTTGGCTATACAGGCCCAATGTCTGAACGGGTGCAATAGTGGCATATGTGCTCTTGGGGTAACCAACTGCTCCATAATTGGACTGAAGGCCCTCTCCATGGAAGGGAATACATACCTGGTACTGAAAAACCTAAGCAAAAGTCTATGTCAGGAGAGGTCATGAGCCTTAGGGGTATAAAGCCTGCCTTTGTCTGGATAAATGTATATATTATTCCCATCAAGCTGCCCTGAAACACTACACTTAATGTTCATATTCACATATTAATGCTACTCTCACTTCTGGTTAGAGAATCTTATCTTTCCAGATGGTGATGACCACTGGGATGACCCAAAAGGCAACATAGTGCTGAGAAGAAGGGATGGAGGAGTGCCCAGCACTGAAACATCTCTGTCACACCCTCCAAGGCTCAGGGCTATTGTGGAAGAGGGGGCGGAAAGAATGTAAGAGCCAAAGGAAGGTTACCACTCCTTACAATGCAACTGTCCAGACAGAAATTGGCCTTGATATCCATGACCTTACAGTGCCTAGCAATACCTTTGCAAGACCCTCATGATAGAAGAAAAACATGATGACATCAAATTAAAAGAAAGACTAATGGAGAGAGGGAGGGGATATGATGGAGAGTGGAGTTCTATAGGGGAATGGGGCGAGGGGAGAGAAATATCATGTGTTTTTGTATGTAAGTATAGAAGTTGTCAATAAAAAAATTGAAAAAATTAATGTAGATTAGTTGTAAAAAATAATGGGTTTCATTATAATGTTCCTACATGTATATAACATCCTTTGATCCCTCTCTTATCTATAATCCCCTTTCTCTTTCCTAATAATCTCCCTTCTTACATATTGACTATTTTTCCTCCTCCTAAATTTTATATGTGAGAAAAAACACGTGATAATTGTCTTTTTATGTTGGGCCTATTCCACTTATCATGATGCTGCCTGCTCTTTCCTACCTTCATTGTCATTGTGGAAGTTCAGGTCTTCATCATCTCTGTCCTGGAACACTACATTGAATTAAGATTTCCTAATTGGCCCTGCTGACTGCCAGTGCAAATGTGATCATACCCATTTCCTGGTTTAGAACCTTCATTATATCCTCATTGATGATGGAGCATCACCTTCCACCACACATCTCATCTGTCTTTCCCCTATGCACTCAACATGTGCAGGTCACATGATATGTCTTCTCTGCCTCATTCTGCATTAGGACATTTGTCACATATCACACCTTCTAATTATCTTATTTTCTTCAGGCTGAGGTCACCACACTACTGCACTCCTCTCCATTTCCAGGACACTTTGTATGTATTCTAATTTAACTAACATGTTATCTTTTAAGTATTTAGTATTTAAGTATTAAGTATGTCTTTTTTCTTTGCTACATAATAAGTGACTAGAATATAAGGCCTATTCAATATATCACTGCATCTGAGCCGGGCGTGGTGGCGCACGCCTTTAATCCCAGCATTTGGGAGGCAGAGGTTGGAGGATCGCCGAGAGTTCGAGGCCACCCTGAGACTACAGAGTGAATTCCAGGTCAGCCTGGACTAGAGTGAGACCCTACCTCGCAAAACCAAAAAAAAAAAAAAAAAAAAAGAATACATATATCACTGCATCTTAGGCTTAGCACATTAACTGATCCACAGTTGCCACTAAATAAATGTTTGATGAAAAATCATAGTTGCCGGGGGTGGTGACACACCCCTTTAATTCCAGCACACAGGAAGCAGAGGTAGGAGAATCACTGTGAGTTAGAGGCCACCCTGAGAATATGTAGTGAATTCCATGTCAGCTAGGGCTAGAGTGAGACCCTACCTTGAAAAAAAAAAAACAACTAAAGTCAGAGTTGATATTATTACTAAAATTTAGTTTTAGGTCTCTATGGGATACTGTACCAACAACAATATGCTGATTGTACATAATATTGCAATAACAACTAGAATATTCTTAGTACTTTATAATCCACAGAGGAAAGCCAATGATATACTTCTAATTTGCGTGAATATAATCCTTGCACATGCCTCAAGAGAACAATGCATTCTTTGATATTAGCCATGAAAACTTCCAATCCAAAAATATAAATTTCTCTTGCCTTTGGGTTATTTTTCTCTAGTCTTTTCTATAAAAGGAGCACATCCTTTTTTTTTTTTTTTTTTTTTTTTTGGCTTTCTTCTGAATAAGTAATATTTTCAGAGCACTCTGCTGTTAGGAAGCATTCTGCAACCTCTAGTTAACCTATTTAGATATCAGTGTTCTTATCTGTATAATGAGGCTAATGGCACTAAACTGTTTTCCCAAGGATGTTTGATTAAATATGCTTCTTGACATTGCACAGGCCCTGCATACATCACCAAAGATTTTTGAAATAAAATGAGCCATATGCCCAGAAAAATAGTTTCATTTGGCATTGTTTTCAAAGCAAGCACATTTCCATGAGGGAACATTTGCACCATCAGCAAGCATTTTAAAATAGATCTAAAGTAAAAATTATTGATTGCAGTGAATGCTTTATTTGATGTTGATAAGATAGGTATTTCAAAACATCTCCACCCATAATTTTTAATGGGAAATGCAAGGTTTAGAAGAATGTGGGTTTATTTTTCTATGCCCTGTATAAGGAGATTTTATATATTTTTTAAAATTTCAAGACAGGCTTATGTTGCACTGAATCTTTTCAGAGTGTCTTCTTTTGCCACTTTAAGCAGGAATAGGCCCCAGAATTCCTGTGGTAATGCCCTACCTATTATCTTTCCCTATCATTTCATGTGAAAACAAGGGCTGTAGTGGTCTTCCCAGAGGCCTCAGCTACATGGAAGGGTCTCTTTTTGCAAACTCAATTTTCTACTCTTCTGATATCTCCCCTATTTGTGCACCTTTTTAAACAATATCCTCCCAGTAAAATGTTGACCCCAGTAGGCAGGGGAGAAGATGTTAGAGAAAGAGGAAAATAAATACAAACTGATGCAGGATTTGGGGGTTCAGGAGGAGTTCCCCAGAATTCATGAACCCTAAGTTTTGGATTCTGCCCTATCTTTAATAAAGAATTAATAAAGATGGACTAAAGAAGGATAAATTATGAATTATTAAGCCTAGGTGGAAGTTGGAATAAAATATTCCTCTGATTGGAAAAGATTTCCAAGAGTTGTTTGAGGGAAGAACAAGTGGCAAAACCTTCTAGTTGCCTCCTCAAATTTTCTTATTTTTATTGCTTAGTAATGAAACCCCAATTTCACTAAGGCAAACAGTTACCAAGCATCAGCATGAAGATTAAACTGTAGCCTCACTTGAGGCTAAATGTGGCAATGTAACTATATTTTAGCTAATAGTTTTAGTGGAAGTGTCATACATGAATCTAAGAAATAGTTAAAGGGTTGAAGTATAATCTTTTTAATTTTAATTTTTATTTTTATTTATTTATTTGACGGAGAGAGAGAGGGAATGAGAGAGAGAGAGAGAGAGAGAGATAGAGATAGAGAATGGGCATGCCAAGGCTTCCGGCCATTGCAAATGAACTCCAGATGCATGTGCTCCTTTGTGCATCTGGCTAATGTGGGTTCTGGAACCTGGGTCCTTTGGCTTTGCAGGCAAATGCTTTCATTGCTACGCCCTCCCTCCAGCCCAATTTTTTTTTAATTTTTATTTTTTATTGACAACTTCTATACTTATAGACAATAAACCATGATATTTCCTTCCTCTCTCCCCATTCCCCTTCAGAACTCCACTCTCCATCATATCTCCTCCCCCTTCTCATTAGTCTCTCTTTTAATTTCATGTCTTCATCTTTTCCTCCTATTATGAGGGTCTTGTGAACGTATTGCTAGGCAATCGATATCGAGGCCAATTTCTGTCTGGTCAGTTGCATGTAAGGAGTGGTACCCTTCCTTTGGCTCTTACATTCTTTCTGCCACCTCTTCTGCAATGGATCCTGAGCCTTGGAGGGTGTTATAGAGATGTTTCAGTGCTGGACACTCCTCTGTCACTTCTTCTCAGCACTATGTTGCCTTTTGGATCATCCCAGTGGTCATAGCCATCTGAAAAGAGAAGCTTCTCTAACCAGAACTGAGAGTACCATTCATACATAAAAATGAACATTAAGTATAGTACTTTCATGGCAGTTTGGTGGGAATAATATATACATTTAGCCAGACAAGAGCAGGCTTTATACCCCTAAGGCTCGTGACCTCCCCTGCCATCAGCTTTTGATTAGGTTTTTCAGTACCAGTCATATATTTCCTCCCACAGAGTGGGCCTTCAGTCCAATTAGAAAGCAGTTGGTTTCCCCCAGAGCAGACATGCCACTATTGCACTCATTTGGTCATTTGGCCTGTCTGGCCAAACTTGAGGCTTCCAGTGTCCACTGATGATTTCTGTCTCCCATAGGGCTGCATGCACTGCAGCTTTTTCCAGCTTTCAGTTGGCTGGTCTGCAGGGAGAAGGTTTTCTGCTCAGCACCAGCTTGATTTCTTAGTGACCTTGCTGCTCAGGCAAGTGCAGTCTTCAGCAATAGGGTCTTGCCATCTGATTTTCAAGGGAAACAAAGGGCCTTGACAATAGCATGCAATGTTTTGGAGGCAACAGGGACCTCCCTGGCCAACAACTCACTGGATGGTATCATATCCCT
Organism: Orientallactaga sibirica; assembly: GCA_036365145.1. NCBI lineage: Eukaryota > Metazoa > Chordata > Mammalia > Rodentia > Dipodidae > Orientallactaga > Orientallactaga sibirica. The sequence goes on from JAEOAD010002517.1 coordinate 1,962,310, forward strand.
GGTACTAAAAATTTTCTAGTAACAATCTATGGCTTCTGGATGTGCAATTATCCCAAAAAAGTATGTTTTCATATGTTTATTCAGAATATCTTAAATTTGGATTGACCCTCCCCCTGCCCTTCTTTTACACAGTTGCTTCCCCTGGCCTTGCTTAGGCCTTTCCCATCCCTGTAATCTGTTCTTCTACTTACATATATACAATACCATCTGTGGTAGTTTGAATATATGTCCCCCAATATATTCAGTATTTTATTAGTTTATAGTTTGCATCTGCAATCACCTTGCTAGAGGCAAGGTCACTGGGGGCCCGGTCTTAAGGTGTGGTGATGGGTTTGAGATTCCATTGTAAAGATATGCAAATGTGTCTAGCAGGAGTTCCTGAAGTCTGCTGTGTGACCTTTTGGCTGTAGTTTGTTTTGCTTAGTGTGCTGTGGTGGCTGGTTGGCTTTTGCTCTCTCTGCCTGGCCTTGTGAGAGCAGGCCGCTACTTCTGCCGTTATGGAACGTCCCCTGGATCTGTAAGCTTCAATAAATAATATCCCTTCCTCCATAACTGTGCCTAGTCTGGAAGTTCATCTCAGCGAACCTGAAGCTGTCTGCTACAGTAAAGTGGTACCGAGGAGTGTGGGGTGAGATGAACCTGACTGTGTGGATATTCGTCTTTTGGAACCTTTGTTTTGGAGGAATGGGCATGGACTTGGTGCTTGCAACTGAAGATGCCTTCTGGAGTGGTAAGCCAAGTTTTATGGACTATTCTGATGACAGTTTTAGAATGCTAAGTGCAGACTGTATTGAACTTCAAGGCTTGGCTTATGAGGTTTCTAAGGGGAAGGAAAGACGGCAGAGGGCTTTGTTGGAACTGGGCTACTGGCATAAGGGATGGCTACGTTCTGCTGTCCAGTCCCAGAAAGTTTGATCAAGGTTAAATTTGTAATGGACTGATGTGCTTGGCTAAAGATATCGGACTGAGATTTTAAAATTTTAAGTTGAAAAACCTGAAGCAAGTTAAAAGCAGAGGCACTGAAACTGGTTTTAGGTTACTGGAGCTGCTATTGTCAACGCATTAGCAATCTTAAGGAAGGTGGAAGGAAGGTGGCCTGATGACTGATTTACATTAAAACAATGGAGAGGATGCCTGAGGAAAGACTGTTAAAAATGCAAATTCTTGGAAGGAGCTGACTGGAGAAGGAACCTGTTGTTCAAGGCTGTGGTTTATTTCATCCCTGGATTAAGAATATGGCTGTGTCCTGCACACCTGGTATTAGTTTTGGAAGCATGAAAAATGCATGGAGTTGTCATGAGTTGCACATGGTTCCAGGAGCCGCTGCTGAGATGCGGCATGAGGCAGGGCATGAAGACCTTCAGGAATAGGCTGGAAGAGCCTTTTGGAAGATGGACCGTGGTTTTCATGGAGACCTGAAGATGTTTTGGATATACCAGGACTGTGCAAGGACTACCATGGAGTGCAGTGTTGGCATGGGATGAAAGTTTTTCCTGGCGATTCTGCCCAGCTGGAGGGGCGGAATTGGAAAACCTGGAGACTGGCAGTCTCTGGTTATATTGAACTTGAACTGCAGAAGTTTGATGACGGTTGATGGTGGTTGAGTTTGCATGTTATAGTCTCTCCTTGCTATGCCTTATACCACTTAAAATGTTTACTCTGTGCCTTTACATGTTGAAAGTTTTTAACTTGTTTGATTTTACAAGACTCACTATCTTAAGTTGATCAAGACTGTGAGAACCTTTGAAATTGGACTGAGTACAATTTACAATGTGTGATAGTTATAAATCTATTGGGGACCAGGAGCTAAATATATTGGGGGCCAGGGGCGGAATGTGGTAGTTTGAATATATGTCCCCCAATATATTCAGTATTTTATTAGTTTATAGTTTGCATCTGCAATCACCTTGCTAGAGGCAAGGTCACTGGGGGCCCGGTCTTAAGGTGTGGTGATGGGTTTGAGATTCCATTGTAAAGATATGCAAATGTGTCTAGCAGGAGTTCCTGAAGTCTGCTGTGTGACCTTTTGGCTGTAGTTTGTTTTGCTTAGTGTGCTGTGGTGGCTGGTTGGCTTTTTTGCTCTCTGCCTGGCCTTGTGAGAGCAGGCTGCTTCTTCTGCTTTTATGGAACGTCCCCTGGATCTGTAAGCTTCAATAAATAATATCCCTTCCTCCATAACTGTGCCTAGTCTGGAAGTTCATCTCAGCGAACCTGAAGCTGTCTGCTACACCATCCCCTTAAATACTTTCCTCTCCTCCCTCCCTTATAGCCTTTTTTCTAGCTTACTGGCCTCTACTATCAATTTTTAGTTCCACCTCACCCACAAGTCTATACATTTGTAGCCAGGATCCACAAATGAGAGAGAACATGTGACATTTGGCTTTCTGGGCCTGCGTTACCTCACTTAGTATAATCCTTTCCAGATCCATTCATTTCCCTGCATATTTCATAATTTCATTTTTCTTTACCATTGTGTAAATGTACATCTTTATTATCCATTCATTTATTGAGGGAATCTAGGCTGGTTCCATTTCCTAGCTATTTTGTTTGTTTGTTTGTTTTTTGAGGTAGGGTCTCACTCTAGCCCAGGTTGACCTGGAATTCACTCTGTATTCTCAGGATGGCCTCGAACTCATGGCGATCCTCCTACCTCTGCTTCCCGAGTACTGGGATTAAAGGAGTGTGCCACCATGCCTGGCTCTCCCAGTTATTTTGAATAGAAGCAGTAGTAAACATGGTTGTGCAAGTATCTCTAAGGTAGTTAGACAAGTCCTTAGGATATATGCCTAGGAGTGCTATAGCTGGATCATTTGGTAAATCTATTTTTAGCTGTCTCAAGAACCTCCACACTGATTACCACACTGGCTGTACCAAATTACATTCCCACCAACAGTGTAGAAGGGTTCCCCTTTTTCTTCATCCTCGTCAACATTTATGGTCATTTTTTTCTTTTTTTGTAATTTTTATAATTTTCATTATTGACAACTTCCATACTTGTAGACAATATGCCATGGTAATTCCCTCTCTCTCCCCACTTTCCCCTTTGAAACTCCACTCTCCATCATATCCCCTCCTATTCTCAATCAGTCTCTCTTTTAATTTTGATGACATCAGCTTTTCCTCCTATTATGATGGTCTTGTGTAGGTAGTGTCAGGCACTGTGAGGTCATGGATATCCAGGCCATTTTTTATGTCTGGAGGAGCACATTGTAAGGAGTCCTACCCTTCATTTGGCTCTTCCATTTTATTCTATAACCTCTTCTTCAATGGACCTTGAGCCTTGAAAGGTTTTTTAGAGATGTTTCAGTGCTGAGCACTCCTCTGTCACTTCTTCTCAGCACCAGGGTACTTCTGAGTCATCCCAAGGCCACTGCCATCTGAAAAGAGAAGCTTATCTAACCAAAAGTGAGAGTAGCATTAATATATGGGTATGAATATTAAGAGAAGTGCTTACCGAGTAGTTTGGTGAACATAGTATATACATTTAGCCAGACACCAGCAGGCATTACACCTCTAGGGCTCATGACTACCTCTGTTGTAGGTTTTCAGTATCAGGGTTGTATTCCCTCCCATGGAGCATGCCTCCAGTCCAATTAGAGAGCTGTTGGTTTCCCCCATAACAGACATGCCACTATTGCACCTGTTGGCTTATTTGGCCTGGCTGGCCAAATTTAAGGCTTGCAGTGTCCACTGTTGAGTATTTTCACTAGTGTTTTTTCTCTCTCCCATTGAACTGCATGCAGCATAGCCTTTTACAGCTTTCTGTCAGCTGGTCCACATGGAGCAGGCTTTCAGCTCAGCTCCACCAGATTTCTCAGTGACCTTGAAGCTCAAGTATGTGGAGTCTTCAGCAACAGAGTCTTACCATCTCTTCTTAGAGGGAAACCAAGGGCATTGGCATGGCCTGTAATGTTTTGGGGGTATCAGGGAACTACCTGGCCAACAACTCACTGGAAGGTAGCCCATCCCTGGCACTAAAAATTTTCTAGTAACAATCTATGGTTTCTGAGTGTTCCATTGTCCAGAAAAGTAGGCTTCCATATGACTTATTTATATCCTCTTAGATTTTGATTAGACCTCCCTCAACCTTTCCTTTACTCACTCTCTTCCCCCTCACTTAGGTCTTTTCACCCCCATTAATCTGTTCTTCTATTTACATATATACAATATCATCCTATGAAGTCCCTCCTCCCTCCCTTTCTATTCCCTTTATATGCCCTTTCTAGCTTACTGGCTTCTGCTACTGAGTTTTATTTCTACTCACATAGAAGTCAAATCAGTTGTAGCTAGGATCCACATATGAAAGAGAACATGTGACATTGGCTTTTTGGGCCTGGGTTACCTCACTAAGTATAATCCTTTCCAGATCCATCCATTTTTCCTACAAATTTCATAACTTCATTTTTCTTTACCACTGAGTAGAACTCCATTGTGTAAATGTGCCACATCTCCATTATCCACTCATCAGTTGAGGGACATCTAGGCTGGTTCCATTTCCTTGGTATTGTGAATAGAGTGGCAATAAACATGGTTGAGCAAGTATCTCAAAGGTAGTGAGACAAGTCCTTAGGATATATGCTTAAGAGTTGTATAGCTGGGTAATATGGTAGATCTATTTTTAGCTGTCTTGGGAACCTCCACACTAATTTCCACAATGGATGGGCCAGATTGCATTCCCACCAACAGTGTAGAAGGGTTCCTCTTTTTCTACATCCTCACCAACATTTATGGTCATTTGTTTTCATGATGGTAGCCAATCTGACATTATGGAATCTCAACATCCCTGATGGCTAGGGGTGTAGAGAAATTTTTAGATGTTTATATGCCATCTGTATTTACTTTTTTTTTGAGATCTATTTAGTAACATAGCCAATTTTTAAATTGGGTGGTTTGATTTTTTTATTACTTAGTTTTTTTGAGTTCTTTATATATCCTAGATATTAATCCTCTGTCAGATGTATAGCTGGCAAAGATTTTCTCCCATTCTGTAGGTTGCCTCTTTGCTCTATTGACTCACCAGATTTCGGAACCAAGGTGAGGCCTTTGGCTGAGCTTCCCCGGAGACAACATGTGGGCATACAGCCGTGGAGTAACAACCCACGGAAGTCCTCCACTAAGCACAAGACATGTGGGCCCTAAACATTCTTTCTGTATGTCTCAGCTGGCCCAGCAATAGGTGTTATGGTTTACATGATTATCCTTTGGGCTTTCATTTTTGATCTGGGTTATTATTTTCTCAGTCTCCTTGATTCAGGAGTGTCCCAGCCTAGTCCCCCCAAACACCACCACACCATAATGGGCAGCCTCCCTCCACACCAGAGGATGCCACAATTGCAGGCTCTTAAGGCCCTCTTCCTGCAACGTGGCTTAAAAGTGAAACAAAAGGACCTCCATGGCTTTTGGGATGAAACTCTTGTTTTAGCCCCATGGATTAGTCTGGAGAACATCTGGGACACTTCCATTTGGTCCCGGGTTCTCTTCCTCTCAAAGAAACATGAGGTTTACAAAGGGCTCACACCCCCTGCCCCATTCTTTCCTATCCTCCTTACCATAATTGCCAGCCTTAAAGGCTCCTCCATGGAGGAAGTCATTTCTGCCCATAACAAAAGCTGTAAGGCAAAACTGAAACTGGCTCTTAAAATCTCTTCCCTCCCAAGACTGCCACCCAAACCTCTGGCTGCCTGCTGCCTTTTCAGCCTGCAACCACCACCTGGGGCAGATGCGCTCACAACCACCCCTCCCCCTCTTTACCCTTGGAGGGACCTCTGTCCAATCCGTCCTAGACACACCCAGGCAGCTGCCAGTTCGCTAACACACACCATTGCCCCATCCTTCACTGCCTTCCCCATTAACGAAGGGCCAGAGGCAACAGCCAGGTCCTGGTACCCCACCCCCCTCTTTGATCTGGCTCTCATCTACAAGGCAGCCCAGGAATCTGGTGTTGACTCTTACTTTGAGCAAGTCCTTTTACATACAATGGGTCATCCACTTTCAGATTTATTGAGCACATTCGCTCACACGCTTGTCTGCCTGGCTTTATTGCTGATGGCAATTTGCAGGGAGACAAATTTATTGCTGTCTCATCCTTGCCAACTGTAGAACAAGCTAGACATTTACACCAAAGGTTCCACCTATCCCCCACTAACCTAAGAACCCTATAACCTGAGCTCTCGCCTGTTGGGCCCTGCCCGGTGTGAAGCCGAGTGATTAGCCCAGCCAATCTTGGCCTACTCCCGGTAAGGCCTAGTCGAGCCTGAGTAGAGTTTCGTGACCTGCCCTTGACTCAGCACCTAAGCTGAAACTGCCTCCACCCAGCTGCTGCTGACGTGATGAAATACTATTGGCCCTTATATCTTTCTCTCATCCCCTCTTCCCACCCCCTTCCTTAAAGTATATTGGCCCTTATACCTTTCTCTCATCTCCTCTTCCCGCCCCCTTCCTCAAAGCATATAAATACCTCCCCTGACAATAAACGGAGAGTTCCGCCTTAGACGTTTCTCCTGGCTCAATGTGGTTTTCTTTTCCCCGGTGGTTTGGGGAGGTTTTTTGAGTCATCGACACCCGCCTTCTCGCTCAGCCTCAAGAGAAGCGGCTGGCCCGGTTCTCTCTCTCTTCTACTCTACCTGCCAGTGGTGGAGGAAAAAAAACCCCGGCACTCGCCTAGCCAATACAAACATTTAACCCGTGCCTGTAAGGCATGCGTCCCCTACTGCCCTTGGGCCCCCTACAGCCTCAAGGAGTCAATCCTAGAGGCCTTACCCCAAATTCTATCTGGCAGATGGATGTTACCCACATACCTTCCTTTGGTAACCTCAAATATGTCCATGTCATTGTGGACACTTACTCTAAGCTTACTTTTGCTGTTGCTCTCTCAGGGGAAAAGGCATCCCATGTCATTAAGGCCATAAAAACCGCTATGTTGGTGTGGCAGTTTGAATATATGGGCCCCAATATATTCAGTGTTTTATTAGTTTATAGTTTACATCTGCAGCCACCTTGCTGGAGGCAATGTCACTGGGGATGGATCTTAAGGTGTGATGATGGGTTGAGATTCCATTGTAAAGATATGCAAAGTGTGCCTAATAGGAGTTCCTGAAGTGTGCTGTGGCTTTTGGCTGTAGCTTTGCTCTGTGTCCTGTGTGACTGGTGGTTTCTTTCTCTGTGCTTGGCCCTGTGAAGGCAGGCCAGCATCTTCTGCCATTATTGGAACTTCCCCTGGATCTGTAAGCTTCAATAAATAATATCCCTCCCTCCATAACTGTGCCTGGTCTGGAAGTTCATCTCAGCAAACCTGAAGCTGTCTGCTACAGTTGATCATGGGCATATCCTGGTCAATTAAAACTGAAAATGGCCCTGCATACACATCTGCCCAATTCACATCCTTCATGGAATCTTGGGGAATAAAACACTCCCTTGGGATCCCCTACAACCCACAAGGACAAGCCATCATGGAGAGAACTAACCAGATCCTAAAGGAACTAATTATAAAACAAAGTTTTAACACAGGGCCATGGGTATGCTTGTGTCTTTCCAGAAACTTCACAGATCCCAATCTGAATCCCTGCCAGAAACATCCGTCCAGCCACTGACTCAGGGATTGACCTTGATGAAGAGGATGATGCCAAACCCCTCAGCCAGATACGGGACTTTAAATTTATTCCCCCGTTTTTCTCCTTTTATCTCCTTTTCTACCTACTACCACTTCCCAGAAAACATTTTGGACAATTCTTCTTAGGCCATACTTGTTTGGTGTGGTGGACCCAGATTCACATGCTTTTCCTAGGCTTTATTTTAGCCACTCTATTTCATTGTATTCCTCCCCCTTCAAGCACATACTTCTCCTTAGCCACTCCTTTGCCTTTTTTGCTTATTAATGCCTCTTATCATAATGCTACTCTCCAACCAGCCATAAATTCCTTTCCAACTCCTTTGATTACATTGATCTGCTACTATTAAGAACACTCAATGCTACTAATTATGATGTTAATGGTGATCTCATGACAGTCACCCAACAACCTGTCCTACCCCAGTTTTTTTCAGGTTCTATAGTTAATTCTTGCTCGTTGGGATCATTTGCATGCCACAGAGCCACCACCACTTGGCCCTCCCATGCCTCCTAGGTGACAGCCACACCCCTTGGGTTTTCTCACCAGATCAGTGGGTAGTCAATGATGGGTAAGACCCCAGGAGATGGGGCAACCTAAGACAGGCACTGTCGCATGTGATGATTCCTTGGGGCCTGGGGTCAACAATGGCTTGGCAAAGAACCATGCCTCCTAGGGCCACCAATAATAAAACACCCCTTGGGTTTTCTCACTATGATGGTGGGTAATCAATGACGGGTAAGACTCCATGAGATGAGGCAACCTAAGACAGGCACTGTCGCATGTGATGATCCCTTGGGGCTTGGGTTCAACAATGGCTTGGCAAAGGACCATGCCTCCCAGGGTTGCCAATAATAAAAACAAAAAGGAGGATATGTATGGCACAATGAAGGTCTGGCCCTAGCCAGGAAGTGGCGTCTGTGAAAATGGCATCCTGCGCAGGCCTGGAATGACAACAGCTACAGTCTCATGCTCGTGAGAAACCTGCTATGAGATGATCTTTCTGGAGATAGGCTTTCATTGGTCACAAAAGGGGGACCACCCATACAATGATTGGCCAGCCAAACCCCTTTAACCCCCTACACTTCTTTAAATAAATGAGTTTGCGGCAGCTCGCCCTCTGCTGCTTCCACCCAACTCCCGGAGTCTGTGTCATGTCTCCGCACCTCTCACACCCAACTCAGCAGAGACCCTGCCATCCCTCCTGGGCTGGCCCTAGGAGGGACCCCAACAAGGGTGAATGATTTTTAAGATATATTCTTGTATTCTGCTTGCCAGGGTTTTTTGGTTTTTTTTGAGAATTTTTGCATCTAGGTTTATGAATTTATGAAAATTTTCTTTTTTTGGTTCTATCTTTGTCTAGTTTTGGTATCAGGGTGATGCTGGCTTTATAGAAGGAGTTTGATAGGATCCCTTCTTTTTCTATTTTATGGAAAAGTTTAAGAAGCATTGGTGTTAGTTATTTAATGAAGGTCTGGTAAAATTCACCAGCGAATCCATCTGGGTCTGGACTTATTTAGTTGGGAGATATTTTTATAACTGCTTGGATCTCTGTACTTGTTATAGTTCTATTTAAGTGGTTAATCTCATGTTGATTTAACTTAGGTATGCCATATAAATCAAGGAAATCATCCATTTCTTTCAGATTTTCAAACTTAGTGGAGTATATGTTCTTATAGTATGTCCCTATGATTTTTTTGTATTTCTCTGGTGTCTGTTGTGATGGTGTCTTTTTCATCTGTAATTTTATTAATTTTGTGTCTCTTCTCTCCCTCTTATTCTCATTCTCTCTCTCTCTCTTTGTTTGAGCTAGGGTCTTACTCTAGCTCAGGCTGACCTGGAATTCACTAAGTAGTCGCAGGTTTGCCTCGAACTCATGGTGATCCTCTTACCTGTGCCTCCCAAATGATGGGCTTAAAGGCAGGCACCACCATGCCTGGCTTTCTTCTCTCTTTCTTTTGGTCAAATTTGCTCAGGGCTTATCAATCTTGTTTATCCTTTCAAAAAGCCAACTATTTGTTTCCTTTATTCTTTGGATTTTTTTTTTTTTGGTTTGTATTTCATTAATTTCTGCCCTCATTTTATTATTTCTTTCCATCTACTGATTTTCGGTTTGCCTTGTTCTTCTTTTTCCAAGCCTTAAGGTGAAACATTAAGTTTTTTTACTTGCAACCTTTATAATTTCTTAATATATGCACTTAAAGCTATACATTTCTCTTTTAGGACTACCTTCATTGTGTCCCAGAGGTTTTGGTATGCTGTGTTCTCATTATCATTTGAATCTATGACTTTTTAAAAATTTCTTTCTTCATTTCTTCCTTGGCCCATTCATCATTTAGTAGTGTATTGTTTAGTTTCCATGATTTTGTGTATGCTTTTGCTATTGATTTGTAGTTTAATCCCATTGTGATCAGATACAGTACAAGGAATTATTTCAATTTTCCTGTATTTGTTAAGATTTGCTTTGTGTCCTAATATATGCTCTATTTTAGAGAATGTTCCATGTCCTGCTGAGAAGAATATGTATTCTGCAGCATTTGGGTGAAATGTTCTGTAGATACCTGTTAGGTCAATTTGTTCTATGACTACATTTAATCCAGATGCATCTCTTTTTTTTTATTTCCAGGATGACCTTTCAATTGCTAAGAGTATGGTGGTGATGTCATCCACTACATCTGTGTTTGGTGTTATCTGTGACCTTGGTTCTAATAGTGTTTGTTTGATGAAATTGGAAGCTGCCATATTAGGTGCATATATGTTTCTGATGGATTAATACTTTTTGGTGCATTTATATTGTCTTGATTTTTCGTGTTTCTTGTATTGTCAAAATTTTTGCATTTTGAATTAATTTAATGCTTGATTTTCTAATTATCTACAGTTTTATTAGATGTATCAATCAATCTGATGTTATATATCTTCAGGGTAGGAGGAGCTTAAGGTGCTAGGTGTGGCTCTTAAGAGTTTCAGAGTAACCACAAAGTGATCCTAGGTGATAGGTTTACCTGCTATGATAGTGTTTAAGCAGAGCAGGCTGAGTGGAACAAAATACAGGCAGATTCTAAAAATTTAACTAAACAATGTACATATTCAATGAAAGATAACACAGTGTATTTCTGCAAGAGGAGATATGACAAACAGATCCTCTAACAAAGTCACAGTCCCTAAGGATGTGTGTTGCCCCACACCCTTAATCTTGTCTGCTGGGATGCTAAGATTTCTGGTCTGTAGAGGGTTCCAAGGTCAGCTTGTGACTGAGTGAGACCCTTCCCCAACAAACGTCAGAAGAGGAAACAAAGGCAGTATAAATCACGAAGCAACAAATGACAAGCCCCCAAATATAGCTTATTTAAGAATGGCAAATCTGACCATCCATCAGATTTAACAAATAATTTACCCTGACATGGAAGGTGCAATTAGCACTTCTGATGCAAACCTATATACCAGGCTTATTTGGTGGGTACTGACCTGGTATAATCCGTTACCTTTTCAGATGGCTTTGGTCTCAGCTTTGCTGCACGGGTGCTGGGGTCCTTCTTTGCTGTGCTTCGGGCTCAGGTAGGCTATCTGGGTTGGTGGGTCACTGCTCTGATCGACTGTGCCAGGTGCTGTGTAGGTTCTCTTTCCCAGGTCTCTGGTACTTGCTGGTGCTTGTGCTGGTGGTGGGGGAGGGAAGGCTATGGATGGTGGCTGAAGTTCTCCAAGTGGTCCTCTCAATCCTCTTCCTCACAAGCAGCTCCACTGGTCTCTGCCATCCTCCCTTCCACGTTTCTTGAGTATGCAAGGAGGCTGGTGTGAGTGGAAAACCCCTCACCTGGCATTAAAATCCTGCAGCTCAGGCTGAGCCTGGCAGCTGCAGCTGCAGCTGCATGGAACTGGTGCTGCCCCTGCTGGAGCTGCTTCTGCATGCTTCTGTGGGCTTTAGATGCCCTGGAACTCTCCTACTTCTTTGATGCAGTTGATAATTTATTATACACCTCATTTTTTAGTAGAAGAGTATATATTTTTTTTTTTTCTCCCCTAGGCTGTTTTTGTGTGTTTCCTACATTGCCATCTTAACTGGAAGTTCATTTGTTTTCTTGATGGCAGCTATTCTGATTGGAGTGTCATGGAATCTCAAAGTAGTTTTAATTTGCATTTCTCTGATGGCTAAGGATGCAGAACACTTTTTTAGATGCTTATACGTCATCTGCATTTCTTCTGATGAGAACACTCTATTTAGTTCCATAGCCCATTTTTTAATTGGGTTGTTTGATTTCTTATTGTTCTGTTTTTTTGACTTGTTTGTATATTCTGGATATTAATCCTTTTTCAGATATGTAGCTGGCAAAGATTTTCTCCCATTCTGTAGGTTGTCTGTTGCTCTATTCACAGTGTCCTTTGCTGTACAGAAGCTTTGTAATTTCATGAGATCCCAGTGGTTGATTACTGGTTTTATTTCCTGAGCAATTGGGGTTATATTAAAAAAAATCATTGACTATGGAAATATGTTGAAGGGTTTCCCCTACCTTTTCCTATAGCAATTTTAGAGTTTAGGGTCTAATATTAAGGTCCATGATCCATGTGGACTTGATTCCTCTGTATGGAGAAATACAAGGATCTATTTTCATCCTTCTACATGTAGATGTCCAGTTTTCCCAGCACCACTTGTTAAAGAGGCTATCTTTTCTCCAATTAATATTTTTGGCATTTTTGTCAAAAATCAGATGGCTGTAGCTGCCTGGATTAACATATGGGTCCTCTATTCTGTTCCCCCTGATCTACATGTCTGTCTTTGTGCCTGGCCCATGCTGTTTTTGTTAGTATGGATTTGTAATATAGCTTAAATTTATGTATGGTGATACCACCAACCTTATTTTTGTTGCTCCAAATTATTTTAGATATTCGAGGTTTTTGTGCTTCCAAATTTTAGGATAGTTTTTTTTTTATTTATGTGAGGAATGCCCTGGAATTTTAATGGGGATTGCATTAAATGTGTAGATTGCTTTTGGTAAGATTGACATTTTCACAATATTGATTATTCCAATCCAAGAACATGGGATGTCTTTCCATTTCCTTGTGCCTTCTGCAAGTTCTTGCTTGAGTGTTTCAAAGTACTCATTGTAAAGAACCTTTGCTTCTTGGTTAAGTTTATTCCAAGGTACTTTATTTATTTATTTTTTTGAGGTAATTGTGAATGGGAGATATTCCCTGATTTCACCCTCTGTGTGTTTGTTGTTAGTAAATAGGAAAGCTACTAATTTCTGTATGTTTATTTTGTATCTTGCTATGTTACTAAAAGTGTTTATCAGCTCTAACAGTTTGGTGGTACAGTCTTTAGGGTCCTTTATGTATAGAATCATATCATCTGCAAATAATGATAATTTGATTTCTTCCTTTCAAATTTGTATCCCTTTTAAGAGTGTCTCTTGCCTTATTGCTATAGGTATGACTTCCAATGCTCTATTAAATAAAAGTAGGGACAGTGGACACCCTTGTCTTGTTCCTGAATTAGTGGAAAAGCTTCTCATTTTCCCTCATTCAGTATTATGTTGTCTGTAGGTTTGTCATAAAGAGCTTTTATGTTGAGATATATTCCTTCTATTCCCAGTTCCTGTAATACTTTTACCATGAAGGGATTTTGGATTTTGTCAAATGCCTTTTCTGCATCTATTGAGATGATCATGCAATTTTTGTCCTTCAGAATATTTTTATATGATTTATTACATTTATCAATTTGCATATGTTGAACTATACCTGCATCTCTGGGATAAAGCCTACTTGGTCAATGTCAACAATCTTTGTGATGTATTGTTATATTCTGTTTGCCAATATTTTGCTCAGAATTTTTGTATCTATGTTCATGAGGGAGATTTGTCTGTAATTTTCTTCTTTTGTTCTGCCTTTTACTGGTTATTGTATCAGGGCAATGCTACCTTCATAGAAGGAGTTCAGTAGAAATCTTGCCCTTTCTATTTTATGGAAATGTTTGAGAAACATTGGTGTTAGTTCTTCCATGAATGACTGGTAAAATTCACCAGTGAATCCATCTGGGCCTGGACTTTTTTTAGTTGGGAGAATTTTTATAACTGCTTGGATTTACATGTTTGTTATAGGTCTATTTAAATGGTTTAAATGGTTTATCTATCTCATCTTGATTGAATTTTGGTAGGAAATCATCCATTTCTTTCAGATTTTCAAACTTAGAAGCATATATATTCTTAAAGTATGCCCTTATGATTTTCTGAATTTCTTTGGTATCTGTTGTAATGGTTTATTTTTCATCTCTAATTTTATTAATTTTTGTCTCCTCTCTCTTTCTTCTGGTCAGATTTGCTAAGGGTTTATCAATCTTGTTTATCCTTTCAAAGAACCAACTCTTTGTTTACTTGATTCTTTGGATTGCTTTTTTTGGTTTTTATTTCATTAATTAATTTGCCCTAATCTTTATTATTTCTTCCCATCTACTGATTTTTGGTTTGCCTTGTTGTTCTTTTTTGGAGGCCTTAATGTGAAGCATCAAATTGTTTACTTGTGAATGCTCTACTTTCTTAATATAGAGCTTAGAGCTATAAATTTCCCTCTTATGACTGCTTTCATTGTGTCCCAAAGGTTTTGGTATGTTGTATTCTCATTGTCATTTGATTCAATGAATTTATTGATTTCATTCTTGATTTCTTCAATGACCCATTCATTATTCAGTAGTGTACTTTTTAGTCTCCATGAAATTGTGTATGCTCTGTTGTTTTTCATGTTTCTGATTTGCAGTTTAATCCCATTGTTGTCAGATAGAGTACAAAGGATTATTTCAATTTTCTTGTACATGTTAAGATTTGCTTTGTGTCCTAATAATGGTCTATTTTAGAGAATGTTCCATGTGCTCTGAGAAAAATGTATATTCTGCAGCATTTGGATGTAAGGTTCTGTACATATGTGTTAGGTCCATTTGTTCCATGACATCATTTGATCCGGATGTCTCTCTATTTTTTGCCAGGATGACCTGTCAATCAATGAAAGTGGGGTATTGAAGTCACACACTACAATTGTGTTTGGTGTTATCTGTCACCTTAAGCCTAATAATGCTTGTTTGATGAAATTGGGAGCCCCCATGTTAGGTGCATATACATTTATGATTGTAATGTCCTCCTGTTTGTAGTGTTCCTTTAATAAGTATAAAATGACCTTCTTTACCTTTCCTCACTAATGTTGGGCTGAAGTCTATCCTGTTTCCTAGACCCATGTGCTTGAAATATCATTTTCCATCCTTTCATCCTAAGACAGTGTCAGACTTTTCTTGAGAGATGACTTTCCTGGAGGCAAACAAATGGCAGGATCCTGCCTTTTAATCCAGTCTGCAAACCTGAGTTTTTTGGTTGGGGCATTGAGGTCATTGATATTAAGAGTTATTATTGATAGGTATGTGTTTATTTTTGCCATTCTTCTTGTTTTGTAGTGTTTCCCTTTACTCGCTTGTTTTAACTGTTATTTGAGTATGTTTTTTTTTCTTCCTATTTCCTCCCATGTGAGTTTTGCTTTCTCTTCAGCATGATGAATTCCTTCAAGTATATTCTGTAGAGCTGGGTTAGTTGTCATAAATTCCTTTAGCTTGTTTTTGTTGTGGAATATCCTTATTTCTCCTTCAATTTGGATAGATAGCTTTTCAGGATAAAGTAATCTTGGTTGACAGCTGTTATCTTTCAGAACTTGGAATACATCATTCCAAGCCCTTCTGGCTTTTAAGGTTTGTGATGGGCTTTCCTTTGTAGGTGACTTGTTTTTCTCTCTAACTGCTTTCAATATATTTTCTTTGGTTTCTATATTTAATAGTTTAATTATAACATGCCACGGAGAGGTTCTTTACAGGTTTTGTCTGTTTGGTGTTCTAAAAGCTTCTTGTATCTGCATTGGCATTCCTTTCCCAATTTGGGGAAATTTTTCTTCTATGATTTTGTTGAAAACACCTAATAAGCCTCTGGATTGAAATTCTTCTCCTTCTACTATACCCTGACTTCTTATGTTTGATCTTTTCATAGTGTCCCGGATATCTTGAAATTCCTATTCATACCTTACTACTAGCTCATCTTTCTCTTTGTTGGACTGTATTAGGTCTGCTACCTGGTCTTCTAGTTTAGATATTCATCCATTCTACTGGTGAGACTCTTTTTTTAAATTTTAGCCTGGTTTTTCTTCAGTATTTCTATTTTTTTCACTTATGTCTTATTTCATTAAGCTGGTTTTCTGTGTTCCCTTTCAGGGGTTTTTTATTCTTCTTCTTTAATTCCTTTGTTTTCTTCTTTGATTCCCTTGATTTCTTCTTTGATTTCTTTAAGTATAGATAAAATCATTTTTTCTTGAAATCTTTGTCAGGCATTTCATCTAAAACAGTCTCATTGGTACTCATTTTTGATGGGATTTTAATTTTGGGTGGGGTTGTAATTTCTTGATTTATAATATAGCAACTTTTGCCTCCAAAATTGATTTGATGCTTGGGTTTTCTGCTTATCTGCAGTGTTCTTAGATGTGGTGATCCACCTTTATATACTTTCAGGATATGAGTTTAAGGTGCCAAGTGTAGCTCTTATACTCCAACCCAGCCACAGAAGTAATCCTAGGCATTGAGTTTGCTTGCTAAGCAGGAACGCTAATGGACTGGGTGGAACAATTTACTGGCAAATTCTAAACTTCAACTGAGCAATATACATATTCAATAAAAACCAGCACAGAGTATACAAGTGTGGGAATTAAAACAAACAGTCATATAAAACCAAAATCCCTAAGGGTGTGTGTTGTTCTACACCCTTAATCCTGTCAGCGGGGAGGTAGAGAATTCTGTTCTGAACTGGGTTCCAGGTAAGCCTGGATCTGAATCAGACCCTGCCCCCAATAATGACAGAAGCAAAAGACAAAAGCCCTATAAATCTGAAAGCATTAAAGGCAACAATATTCAACCCCCAAATACAGCTTATTTGAAAATGGTAAAGCCAACCAAAAATATGTAACCCATAACCTGCCCTAACACAGAAAGGGAGATTAGCACTTCCAATGCAGGCCTATGTACCTGTTTTTTTTTTTTTTTTTTGTCAATTGACCTTGTTACCTTTTGGTGTTGCTTCTAATCTCACCAATGCTGAATGCCCACCTCAATCCCTCTGTGTTGTGCTATTGTGCTGGAGTTCTGCTCAGCTGTACTGGGTGTGCTGCCAAAGGAGCTGAATTCTGGAGGTTCATGGTTCTGATTGTGGGGCATGGGAATGTGCAGGAAGCCTGGAGTTAATCATGCAGTCCTGCCTGTATCTCTTTCAGTAGCTCCTTAGTTGATCTCAGCTGTCTTTCCTTCAGATTTCTTGACTTTGCAAGGAGACTGATGAGGTTGGACAATCTCCTTGTTTGGTCTCTGCTGCTGCTTGGCATGCCTGGCAGGCAGTGCCACATGGGCAGAAGGTGCAGATCGGGGCCACAATTGCCACCATGGCATTGTAGCCTTTTCTTCCTTTCTGGTGGATCTTGGTCTCTCCTGCTTCTCTGCTGTGTCTAAGAATAACCTATGGTACTTTACTTTTCAAAAGCAGAATATATTTTGCTGTGGTTTTGCTTAAATCCCTCTTCAGGCTGGTTTTGTGTGGCTCCTATGCTGCCATCTTACCCAGAAGTCTAGTTTGAAGTTCTTAAGTACAATCTTTTTTTTTGCTTTGTTTTGTTTTCTGAGGTAGGGTCTCACTGTAGCTCAGGCTGACCTGGAATTCACTATGTAGTCTCAGGGTGGCCTGGAACTCTCTGCGATCCTCCTACCTCTGCCTCCTGAGTGCTGGGATTAAAGGTGTGCACCACCATGCCCGGCTTTGAAGTGCAATCTTTTTGATCCTTTCTGGATGGAATTTAAGCAGCTATATTGATTCAGATAATCAAGGGCCATTTATTATACCTAATAGAGTAGGAAATGGGAGAAATTTAGGTTCCATAGGACATCTTTATGCATTTCACACTATGCCTATATTATCAGTTAGGAACTTTTAACATAATTCCATTCTGTATTTTGGCTACTGTTAATTAGAGGATTTTTTATTTTTTATTTATTTATTTTTTATTTATTTAATTTTTTTTTGGTTTTTCAAGGTAGGGTCTCACTTTTAGCTCAGGTTGACCTGGAATTCACTATGTAGTCTCAGGGTGGCCTTGAACTCATGGCAGTCCTCCTAACTCTGCCTCCCAAATGCTGGGATTAAAGGTGTGTGCCACCGTGTCTGGCTTAATTTGAATTTTATAATATTATGGGTGAATCTAATCATCAGATAGGCATCTCCTCTTTTACTTATGCATATCTGAGGTATCTAAGAAGTGGTAATCTCTCAAGACCATGATGCTCTATTATTTGCCTCTTCCTTCTCCTCCTCCTTAATTAAAAGAAATGTCTGATAGCAATCTTGTGTTTTAATAATCAACTCTTTTTTTTTTTTGTTTTATTTTTCAAGGCAAGGTCTCACTCTAGCCCAGGCTGACCTATGTAGTCTCAGGCTGGCCTTGAACTCACAGTGATCCTCTTAACTCAGACTCCCAAGTGCTAATAATAAGGGTGCATGCCACCATGCTGGCAATAATCAACTGTTAATGAAGAGAAATGAGCTTAATACTATATAGTAGGTGCTCACTGTTTAAGTACAGTTTATGTGGCTGGTTTCTATTCATAGGCTTTTCTGTACTTGAGTAGAGAAAGGTTTATCTCCTATGTGGAGCACTTTGCAGGGATTCCCCAGAAAGTATCTTGCTTTGTGTAGGTAGGTATTAGCTCCATTATGTCATAACTGTAAAGGACTACTATAATTTAGAGGCACATTTCTAGCCAGTGCTGAGGGTATGGGGTCCACCCCTTAAAGAGGTCAAGCCAGGAAGAGGCTAGGTGTATTGTTAGGTCATGAGCCAAGATGGCATGGGTAGGCTCTCACTCTAGCTCAGGTGTCATCAGGATAACAATGACTAATTGGGATGGGGCAGAGATTAGGGAAGGCCAGAGGAGCCAAGAGCATTGGATATATAGGAACAACTGACTCTAGCCTGCAACAAGGCCAACTCCAGAACCCTACTAGCTGGTACCTCAGGTACTGTGGTGGTTTGATTCAGCTGTCCCCCATTAACTTGGGTGTTCTGAAAGCTAGGTTCCCAGTTGATGGCAATTTGGGAATTAACACCTCCTGGAGGCAGAGTATTGTTGGGGGCGAGCTTATGGGTATTGTAGCCAGCTTCCCCTTGCCAGTGTTTGGCACACTCTCCTGTTGCTGTTGTCCACCCTCTGCTCATGCCATCATTTTTCCTGCCATCATGGAGCTTCCCCCTCGAGCCTGTAATACAAAATAAGCCTCTTTTTTCCCACAAGCTGCTCTTAGTCGGGTGATTTCTGCCAGCAATGCGAACCTGACTGCAACAGGTACGTAACATTCTGTGTTCTCTATCTTATTCAGAAGTCCAATAGGACTTAAGTCTTGATAACAGATAACCTAGACTGATGTTGTTGGTGGATTTTTTTTTGTACCAAGGATTGAACATAGGACTTTGTATATGCACTCTACCACTGAAATATACCTTCATTCATTTTTTTACTTTGTATTTTGAGGCAAGATCTCATTAAGTTGCCCAGGCTGGACTTTATCACTGTGTAGACAGGACTTAAGCTTGTAATCTTTCTGCCTCAGCCTCTGAAATAGCTGGATTATAGGCCTGTGCCACTAGGTGTAGCATTGCTTAACTTTTTGTAAATTACTAAACTCTTCTGAGTTTTGATTTCCTCATTTGTAAAACTGCAACTGAGAATACCTAGCTCATAGGAATTCTGTCATAGGCTCAAGTCAAAATAAAAATGATGCACAAAGAATTTACAAATTGTGACAAATTCCACAAATTTAAATTATTATTACTATTTCCAAAGAAGGATGACAGCAATGTAACTGTGGTGAGCTAATTTCCATAGCATGTTAGATGAGTTGAGTATAATTCATTCATTGGGAATGAAAGGGAATAGAAATATGGAGTCAGGATATAATTAGTAAATCATTAATATGATCAGGAAAACTATGTCAGAAAAAGAAATTGTATTCTTATTTGAGAAATATGCAAATCTTTTTTATATTATTTACATTTTAATCATTCCATGGGCAATATGGTTTATTTTTATTTTAGGGAAACAGTGATTCATAAAAGCACTGTTTATGACTCACCAGACTCAAGGTTGGCCATTTTCTGAGTTATTTAATGTCATATTTGTTTAATACAGTTACTAGGGATCAAATACAAGAACTGCAAGATGTTGGGTTTTCACCATAACACAGCATTGGGGCATAACGGCTTACAATTGGATTTGTTGTAATAACTACATTTTATAGGTAACAGGTGTTAGCTGACTTATACTCTTGTGGTAGTTTGAATGTATGTTCCCCAATATATCCAATGTTTTATTAGTTATAGTTTGCATCTTCAATCACCTTGCTAGAGGCAATGTCACTGGGGGCTGGTCTTAAGGTGTGGGTTTGAGATTCCATTGTAAAGATATGCAAATGTGCCTAGCAGGAGTTCCTGAAGTGTGCTGTGTGACCTTTTGGCTGTAGTTTTGCTCTGTGTGCTGTGTGGCTGGGGTCTTTGCTCTCTCTTGCCTGGTCCTGTGGAGAGCAGGCCACTTCTTCTGCCCTTATGGAACTTCCCCTGGATCTGTAAGCTTCAATAAATAATGTCCCTTCCTCCATAACTGTGCCTGGTCTGGAAGTTCATCTCAGCAAACCTGAAGCTGTCTGCTACAACTCTAAATTGTATGAGGTTATCCTCTCAGGCTGGCTATAAAAGGATTTGGAAAGATTCAGGAGACTGAGTGGAAGCAAAGATGATTCTTGGAATTGACTTTTTAGGGTGTCATTTTGGTGAATGATAGACTATAGTTACTAAAAGTATTCCCATATTAGTAAGGAATTTGTTTATCAATAGAAGTGAGGTTGTTTAGTGAAAATAAGTCACATTATTTAACTAGAAAGTGCTAAACTGGACATTCTAACACCTAGGCTGACTTACTCAGCCGTTCAGATTTAAATCCTTCCCCAGCCAAAGGCCAATAATTTGAGTGTGGTTGTAATCTCAGATTGGTAAAAATAGAATTTATGCTTAATTAATAATGTCTTTTGTAACTATTGCAAATAATTTGATGACCAAGATACTAGTTATGCTTCAAATAAATGGGAGGGAGGAGTTGTTTTATTTATTTATTCTTTTGCTTTTTTTTGAGGGAGGGTCTCACTCTGGCCCAGGCTGGCCTTGGACTCACGGCAATCCTCCTATCTCTGCCTCCCGAGTGCTGGGATTAAAGGCGTGCGCCACCACGCCCGGCTCGAGTTGTTTTATTTTTAAGAAGAGAAAATTTATTCTCCACTTTTATGCAATAAATCTCTCTTCTTCACCTGTCTTTCTCTCTGTGAGCCTGCTTAGGGCCCCATGGCTGCTCCTCTTCACTCACTAATTGTCTAATCTCTATCTTCTTCTCATGTTTCAAGCCTGTCAGCTGCTCTCACCAAAGGCTGCTAACATTAGAATTTAGCATTTTCAGGGAGAATAAGAAGCATTTTTAAAGAAAAAAAAAAATCTCAGAAAGGGAACAAACTTGCAATTTTCTTCCTTGTTTCCCTTGTATTAACTTTTACCCTTTTTCGTTAATTTTATTACTTATTTCATTATTTATGTGTTTATCATTTTATATTACATATTGTTATATTATATAATTATTATTTAATATATTAATTTCATTTATTTTTATGAAAACATATACTTAGTTTGGGCTAAACTTCTCTCTCTCTTCAGCCCTATCTCCCTACCCTGCTTTCACCCTCCCAACCCTGGTATCTCACCTTTTGACTGTCACATTACTTAAGATGGGCTACCTTCTCTGTTCCTTGTCCTTGAAACCTCATTTTTGTTTTTCCCCCTTTATAGCTCCCTCTTTCTCCTATAATAACACACACATACATAAAAGTCCTAAGTTGTGATCTACATATGAGAGAGAACATGCATATGGTGTTTGTCTTTCTGTATGTGACCTCACTTAATATAATATATAATATTTTCCAATTCCATCATTTTTCTAACAAATTTCATAATTTACATAATTTCATTTTTCTTTATGGCTGAGTAAAAGCCCACTGTCTACATGTACAATAGTTTTAGCATTTCCTTGCTGTCTTGAGGAGTGCAGCAATGAATACTAATGAACACTTATGTCTGTAGTAAGTGTAGTCATTTGGGAATATGCCCAGGAGTGATATAGCTGGGTCATATAGTAGTTCCATTTTTAGCTTTTAAAAAATATTTTATTTACTTATTTTTTTGAGAGAGAGAAAGAGGGAGACAGAGAGATAGAGATAGAGAGTGAAAATGTGT
This sequence comes from Orientallactaga sibirica, assembly GCA_036365145.1. NCBI lineage: Eukaryota > Metazoa > Chordata > Mammalia > Rodentia > Dipodidae > Orientallactaga > Orientallactaga sibirica. The sequence goes on from JAEOAD010002517.1 coordinate 1,984,293, forward strand.
ACACCAGGGCTTTTAGCCACTACAAAAAAACTTCAGATACATGTGCCACCTTGTGTATCTGGCTTATGTGGGTACTGGGGAATCAAAGCTAGGTCCTTGGGCTTCACAGGATAGTGCCTTAACCACCAGGCAATCTCTCCAGCTCCCATTTTTTAGCTTTTTGAGATATCTCCATACTGCTTTCCTTAGTGGCTGCACCAGTTTATACTTCCCCCAACAGTGAATGAAGGTTCCTTTTCAACCCTTGCCAGCTTTTATTTCTTTTTTTTTCTCCCAATATTTATTTATTTGAGAGAGAGGGATACATAGAAAGAGAGTGAGAGACAGAGAGACAGTGAGACAGAGAGAATGGGTGCACCAGGTCTCCAGCCGCTACAAATGAACTCCAGATGCATGCAACACCTTGTGTATCTGGCTTATGTGGGTCCTGGGGAAATGAACCTGGCTCCTTTGGCTTTGCAGGCAAGTGCCTTAACTGCTAAGCCATCCCTTCAGTCATGTTATTTCTTTCTTGGTGTAAGCCATTTGGACAGCAGTGAGATAGAATCTCAAAGTAGTTTTAATTTGCAGTTCCCTGATGACTAAAGATGCTTAACATTTTTAAAAATGTTTGTTGGCCATTTGTGTTTCTTTTTCTTTTTTTTTTAATATATATATTTATTTATATTATTCTGATTTTACATTCATAGTATTGGTTCCATTGTCCTCCTCCCTGTCCTCCCACTTTCAAAGGGACCCTCATCAATGGGGAATGTGGGTCATGCATTGTGAGGTTAGTCAAGAGTTCTGGGGGGTAGGCCCCAGTCTCTGTGCATAATGCCCCAACTTGTGACTCTAACAATCTTTCTGCCCCCTCTTCCACAAGTTTCCCTGAGCCACATTGGGGTCATTTTAGTTCTGTTTCAGTGATGAGGTTATGGGAGCCTCTGTGTCTTTGGATATCTGGCTTAGTTGGAGTTGCATGTTCTCTGTGTTTATCTCCTTCAGCCTGTTTCTGGTGTCATGATCACCATGAACGCTGAACTCTTGCCCTTCCCCTGCATTGTTCTATGGTTTCAGCTGGGGCCCTGGTGAGGTGTGGTTAGCTGATCCTCCCTTCAGGTTCATTGTCCACCTGAAAAAAGATAAGCAAATTCTCCAACGGAGAGAGAAGTTAGTACTAGATGGAAGGGATGACCATCTATGTTTTGGAGGGAATTTTATATGCGTTGGCTCTCTTCTAGCCCACATTTGGTGGTATCTTGCTCTTGGAGACTGAGCTCATTTTTTGTACCTGGTTTTGACTCATTTCCCATTTCCAGCAATGAGTTCCATTCCACTGACTGGATCTGTTAGCCAAATCAAGAGCAGTTGGTTACCCACCATGGCTGTTTGCCACTACTGCACTTGTATGAGCATTACGTCAAGTTGTTTCCTGCTGGGTATCTTAGACTGCAAGTTGTTTGGACCAATGTCGGACATTTTCCCCCAGTTGCTCGTGTAGCACCCTCTGGTACTAGACTAGCTAACTGTCTGGGGACTGACCTTCTTCCAGATTCTGGTCAGGTCTCTGTGTTTGGTCTCACACATGTATGCTATCTTCAACAGTAGGGTGTTACCATTAACCTTTGGTGGGTCACCAAGAACTCTGACAGAAGTCTGTCTTTTTTTTTTTGGGGGGGGACCTTGTAGGTGTCTTGGATCAAGAGCTCATTGTGGAGTTTAACCCTGTGCTGGCACTGGGAGTTTTAAGTCTGCACCTAGAAAGGTGAGGGAAGAAAAAGATAGATAATATTATAGAGGAAGTGAGTATAGAGAGGAGAGGTAGGAAGAGAGAGTGAGAGAGGAGAGAGAGAGAGAAGCAGGACAAGATTAGGGTTAGCCTTCATGATGTTCTCTCCAGATTCCTGTGGTTTGGGTGTTCCCTCTGCGGGCCTGCTGAAGGATCAATGTTTTAGCCTGTTGTTCAGAGTAATGGGTTTTATACTATCTTTTCCTTTTGGGTCCCAATTGTATCCCTGCCCCTTGTCCTTCCCCCCACCCTCTCGTTTCCTCCCACCCTTACCTTTCCCCCATCCCACCCTCCCTCTTGTCTGGTCCTCAGAGTGTTTGTTAGGTTCTTATTTTGAAAATTGTTTAGTTTTTTAGCTCACTTTTGGATTGGGCTGTTTGTTTTAATGTTTTTTAGGTTTTTGAATTCTTTGTATATACTAGATATTGATCTTCTCTCAGATGTATAGCTGGCAAAAATTTTCTCCTATTCTGTAGGCTGCCTCTTTGCCCTATTCACAGGGACCTGCATACCCTGAGATAAAGGACTACTTGGAATGTGGGAGACAAAAATCCTACCAAATTCAAAAGCATAAACCAAAAGATATTAAGCTATGATTTTTGTCCTTCCCAGAATTTACTCCAAATTGGAAATAGGTGGTCCAATTCTCCCCTCAAAAATCAGTTTTTCATTTACTATGAGAGCCTGTGTAGACCAGAATGAGCTTTTCATTTGAAATTGACAGATATGGGTTTAAATTCAGTTATACCAGGTATACACTGTGTGACTTTAAGCAATTCAGTCTCCTGGGGTCTACTTCCTAGCTAGGGACAATTTATGTATTGAAAACTATACATAGTACTCAAAGATATAACCTGGAGTTAGTTCAAACTTTATGAAACTGCTATTTTGTAGCTCAAAGACATTCAAATATCAGCAAAGTCATGTGGTATAGCCTGGTAGACAGTAGCTATTAGAATTGCCATGTCCATTCAGTATTTTAAAGAGTTTTTAACTTAAAAGCATAATAACATTTGTACATTGATGACAATCTTTAAGATTTTTAGATGTCTAAAGAATAATTATATAAAGTATGCTATTATCTATTGTCTCATTTAAAATAACAGATTTAGGGCTATGGAGATGGTTCAGTAATTAAAGGATTTTTAGATGTCTAAAGAATAATTATATAAAGTATGCTATTATCTATCGTCTTATTTAAAACAACAGGTTTAGGGCTATGGAGATGGTTCAGTAATTAAAGGAGCTTGCTTGCAAAACCTACCATCCTGGGTTTTCTTCTCCAGCACTCATGTAAAGCCAAATGCACAAAGTGGCACATGCATCTGGAGTTTGTTTGCAGTGGCAGGAAGCCCTGGAGCACCCATACTCATACTCTCTTTCTTTTTCATAAATAAATAAATAAATAAATAAAATGGTTTAATAAATAACTAAAATAAGACAACAGATTTATTGAGATAAAATTCATATTTGATAAAATTGATCCTTTCAAACTGTGCAGTGTAGTGGTTTTTATCCTAACTATGGAGATGTGCCACTACCACCAGTATTTAACATTAGAATATTTCCATCTCCTACTTTTAGCAGCTGTTCTCGGCTTTCCTCTCATTCTAGTTCTTGGCAAGTACTAATCTACTTACTGTGTCGATGGATATACTTATTCTAGACATTTTAACACAAATGGAATCAAAATCAAACTTTTGTGATGGATTTCATTTTCTTAACAATGTTTTTACCATTTGTCTATGCTGTTACTTGCAGAAGTATTCCTTCTTTCACATGGCTGATACTATTCTTTTGAATTAATATACCACATATTGTTTATTGATGACATTTGGATTATTTCTACTTTTGGCTATCTTAATCATGTTGCTATAAACATTCACATACCATTTTTGCTCATATTTATTTCTTAATTTTTATTGACAATCTCTACTAATATATACAATGTACCCTGATTATAATTCCCTCCCAACACCCTTCTTTGTCCTCCACCACCTATACCACAACCATTTTTTCTCTACAACTAGGTCCTGTTTCATTTTGACATCATCATTTTTTTCTCTTCTTATGCAAGTCTTGTGAAGGTAACATCATCCACTGTGAGGTCATAAATGCCACTTTGTATTTAGAGGATAGTATTGCAAAGTGCTCCTTTGGCTCTTAAATTCTTTCCATCACCTTTCCATCATGGTACCTAAGCACTGGAAGCTGTGATAGAGATGTTGCACTGAGTGCTAAATACTTCCTTGTCACTTCTCAGCACTGTGATCAGTTTTGAGTCTCCCCAGTATTACCACCATCTGAAAAGAGAAGCTTCTTTAATCATAAATGAAAGTAGTATGAATATATAAACCTAAACATAAATATTTAGAAGGCAATTTGGTGGACATAATATAATCATTTTGCCAAACAATATTGGTAGCTTCCCCACTAGGTCTTATGACCTACCTTGCCATACATAGGCTTTTGATTAGGTTTTCAGTATAAGGCATGATTTCCTTCCTTTGGAGAGGGTCTCAAATCCAATCAGAGAGCAATTGTTTTCCCCCATAACAGACATGGCACCACTGCATCAGTTGGCACATTTTCACTGTCCGGTCATGAAGCTTGTCCGATAAAGCTATTAATACCATTGATGACTTTCCCCCGATAAGTTGAATAACTCTTTTTAGTACCATGACAGCTAGTGATTAGAAAGGAAGCTTCCAGCTCAGCTCCAGCTTGATATCTCAGTGTCCCGGAGCCAAAGCAATAACCTGAATTGATTGGAGGCATCAGGGGCTTCATTGACCAACAACTCACTGGAAAGTATACCACTTCTGATACTGAGATTTTCTTGTAACAATCTATGTCTACTGGACACAGCATTACCCATCCCCACAGGACACTTCGATTTAAACTCTCTTTTCTTTTAACATATATTTTTTAGTTAGTGGAGACATAGGTTTCCATCTGGCTTATGGATAACAAGTATAATCTTTTCCAATCCATCCATTTCCCTGAAAATTTCATTTTTCTTTACAGCTGAATAAAATTCCATTTGTATATGTACCACATCTTCATTATCTTTTCATCAGTTTTGGGGCATCTGGGCTGGTTCCATTATTAGCTATTATGAATAGAGCAGCAATAAATATGGATGAGTGAGTATTTCTATAATATTGTAAAGTCCTAAGGGTATATAGTCAGAAGTAATATAGCTGAGTCATATGATAAATCTAATTTTAGCTGTGTCAGGCACTTTCCACAAACTACAGTGTGAGTTGTATGTCAGCCTGGGCTAGAGTGAGACCCTACTTTGAAAATACAAAAAAAAAAAAAAAGATATGGAAAGTGCCTGAATCCCACCTGGAATTCCTAAGTGTGTATGTGGTATGGCTGTTCAGTTTTTGGCTTGGGACTTCTCTCTCTCTGCTTGGACCTTTGAAAGCAGGCCAGCATCTTCTGTCATTATGGAACTTTCCTTGGGTCTTTAAGCTTCAATAATATCCCTTCCTCTATAACTGTGCCTGGTTCTGAAGTTCATCTCAGCAACCTGAGGCTGTCTACTACACTTGGATAGGTTTATTCTAATTTTTTTTCAGGCAATTGTGAATGGAAGTGTTTGTTTAATTTCATCCTCAGCATGTTTATTATTGTTATATAGGAAGACTACTGATTTCTGTATATCAATTTTCTATTCTACTACTTTACTGAAAGCATTTATTAGCTCTAACAGTTTTCTGGTAGTCTTTAGAGTCCCTTATGTATGGAATCATATCATATACAAATAATATTTCTTTTATTTGTATCTCTTGTTTTTTAAATATATTTTATTTATTTATATTAGAGATAGATAGATAGATAGATAGATAGAGAGAGAGAGAGAGAGAGATAGATAGAGAGAATGGGTGCACTAGGGCATCCAACCACTGCAGACTAACTCTAGACGCATGCGCCCTCTTGTGCATCTAGCTTACGTGGGTCCTAGAGAATTGAACCAGGATCCTTTGGCTTTGCACGCAAATGCCTTAAGTGCTAAACCATCTTTCCAGGCCCTCTCTCTCTCTTTGTTTTTTTAGGTAGGGTCTTGCTTTAGCCCAGGCTGACCTGGAATTGACTGTGTAGTCTCAAGTTGGCCTCAAACTCACAGCAATCTTCCTACCTCCACCTCCCAAGTATTGGGATTAAAGACATATGCCACCACACCCAGCTTATTTTGTGTCTCTTATTGCTATAGTTGCTAAGCCTTCTAGTATTATATTAAGTAAAAGTGAAGAAAGTGTACACCCTTGTCTTGTTCCTGATTTTGGTGGAAATGCCTTGAGTTTTTCCCCATTTAGTATAATATTGGGCATAGGTTTGTTGTATATAGCCTTCACTCATGTTGTGATATGTTCCTTATATTCCCATTTTCTTTAGGATTTTTATCATGAAGGAATGTTGGATTTTTGTCAAATGCCTTTTCTGTACCTATTGAGGTGATCCTGTGAGTTTTATTCTTGAGTCCATTGGTGTATTACATTTACTGATTGTTGAACCATTCCTGCATCTCTGGAATAGAACCCACTTGGTCAGGGTGAATGAGAATTTTTTTAAAGATTTATTTTTATTTATTTATTTGAGATGAGAGAGAGAGAGAGAGAGAGAGAGAGAGAGAGAATGGGCGCACCAGGGCCTCTAGCCATTGCAAATGAACTCCAGATGCATGTGCCACTTTTTGGATCTAGCTTACATGAGACCTCAAGAATCAAACCTGGATCCTTAGGCTTCTCATGCCATTGCCTTAACCTCTAAGCCATCTCTCCAGCCTGAATGATAATTTTTATGTGTTCCTGTATGCTGTTTGTTATTATTTGTTTTAAGAATTTTTGCATCTATGTTTATGAGGTGGATTGGTCTGTAATTTTATATTTTTTTGTGTTCTTTATTTGGCTTTGGTATCAGAGTAATGCTGGATTCATAAAAGGAGTTTGGTGTGATCCTTTCTCTTCTATTTTATACAATAGTTTGAGAAGCATTGGGGTCAGCTCTGTGAAAGTCTGGTAAAATTCACCACTGAATCCCTCTGGGCCTGGACCTTTTTACTTGGGAGATTTTTTTTTTTAATAACTGTTTTTCTCTCATTGGTTATTATAGCTAGTTTGTGTCATCTTTGTTTTATTTTGTTAAGTTATATGTCTAGAAATTCATTCATTTGTTTTATATTTTCCAATTTAGTGGAGTTTGTTTTCAAGGTTGTTTTTTTAAAAATTTTATTGGTATCTGTTGTACTGGTGCTCTTTCATATCTAACTTTATTAATTTGAGTTTTGTCTTTGTTAGTTTTTTTTTGTTGTTTTGTTTTGTTTTTTTGAGGTAGGGTCTCACTCTGGCCCAGGCTGACCTGGAATTATCTATGCAGTCTCAGGGTGGCCTCGAACTCATGGCGATCCTCCTACCTCTGCCTCCTGGGTGCAGGGATTAAAGGCGTGCGCCACCATGCCTGCCTCCTTTGTTAGTTTTGTGAAGGATTTACCAATCTTGTTTATTCTTTCAAATAATCAACTCTTTGTTTCATTAATTTTATTGTACTGTTTTGTTTGTTTGTTTCTATTTCATTAATTTCTGCCCTGATCTTTATTATTTCTTCCTGTCTACTAATTTGGATTTGTTTTTCTTTTCCCAAGGCCTTAAGGTGAAGCATAAAATTGGTGATTTCTTACCTAATTTCTTTTGTTTTGTTTTGTTTTTTGTTTTGTTTTTTGTGAGGTAGGGTCTCACACTGGTTCAGGCAGACCTGGAATTAACTATGTAGTCTCAGGGTGGCCTTGAACTCTCAGCGATCCTCCTACCTCTGCCTCCGAGTGCTGGGATTAAAGGCGTGCGCCACCACGCCCGGCTTCTTACCTAATTTCTTTCTTTTTTTTTTTTTAAATATTTATTGACAACATACTTACATACAAAAGGTGCATAGTTTTCCCTCCCCTCCCCCTTTCCCCTTTAGAACTCCACTCTCCATCATATCCCCTCCCTCTCTCCATTAGTCTCTTTTTAATTTGATGTCATCATCTTTTACTTCTATTATGAGGGTCTTGCGGAGGTATTGCTAGGCACAGCAAGGTCATGGATATCAAGGCCAATTTCTGTCTGGGCAGTTGCATTGTAAGGAGTTGTACCCTTCCTTTGGCTCTTCCATTCTATCCGCCCCCTCTTCCGCAATGATCCCTGAGCCTTGGAGGGTGTGACAGAGATGTTTCAGTGCTGGGCACTTCTCCATCCCTTCTTCTCAGCACTATGTTGCCTTTTGGATCATCCCAGTGGTCATCGCCATCTGAAAAGAGAAGCTTCTCTAACCAGAAGTGAGAGTAGCATTAATATGTGAATATGAGCATTAAGTGTAGTATTTTCCGGGCAGCTTGGTGGGAATAGTATATACATTTAGATAAGAGTATGCTTTATACCCCTAAGGCTCATGACCTTACCTACCATAGACTTTGCTTAGGTTTTTCAGTACCAGGTATGTATTCCCTCCCGTAGAGAGGGCCTTCAGTCCAATTATAGAGCAGTTGGTTACCCCACGAGTAGACATGCCACTATTGCACCCGTTCAGTCTTTGGGCCTGTCTGGCCAAATTTGAATATTCAGCGTCCACTGTTTTCACTGCTGATGACTTCTGTCTCCCATACTCTGCATGCAGTGCAGCTTTTTCCAGCTTTCAGTTGGCTGGTCTACAGGGAGAAGGTTTTCTGCTCAGCACCAGCTTGCTTTCTCAGTGACCTTGCCTCTCAGGCAAGAGATGTCTTCAGCAATAGGGTCTTACTATCTGTTTCTCAGGGGAAACCAAGGGCTTTGGCAAAAGCCTTTAATGTTTTGGAGGCTACCGGGACCTCCTTGGCCAACAACTCACTGGAAGGTATCCCATCCCAGGTACTGAAAATTTTCTAGTAACAGTCTACAGCTTCTAGATGTACCATTATTCAAAAAAGTAGTTTTACATAAGTCTTATTCACTATCTTTTGAAATTAGATTGACCCTCCCCCTGCCCTTCTTTTATGAATTCTCTACCCATGGCCTTGGTTAGGCCATTCCCCTCCTTGTAATCAGTCCTTCCACTTACATATGTGCAATACCATACGCTTCAGTCCTTCCCTTTCCTCCGTCCCTTATAGCCTTTTACCAGCTTACTGGTTTCTGGTACCTATTTTTGGTTCCAGTTCACACACAAGTCTGTCTATTTGTAGCTAGGATCCACATATGAGAGAAAACATGTGACGTTTGGCTTTCTGAGCCTGGGTTACCTCACTTAGTATAATCCTTTCCAAATCCATCCATTTCCCTTCAAATTTCATAATTTCATTTTTCTTTACCGCTGAGTAGAACTCCGTTGTGTAAATGTACCACATCTTTATTATCCATTCATTTGTGGTGGAACATCTAGGCTGCTTCCATTTCCTAGCTATTGTGAATAGAGCAGCAATAAACATTGTTTTGCAAGTATCTCTAAGGAAGTGAGAAGAGTCTTCTGGATATATGCCTAGGAGTGCTATAGCTGGATCATATGGTAAATCTATTTCTAGCTGTCTCAAAAACCTCCACACTGATTTCCACAATGGTTGGACCAGGTTACATTCCACCAACAGTGTAGAAGTGTTCCTCTTTTTCCACATCCACGCCAACACTTATTGTCATTTGTTTTCTTGATGGTAGCCATTCTGACAGGAGTGAAATGGAATCTCAAAGTGGTTTTAATTTGCATTTCCCTGATGGCTAAGGATGTGGAACACTTTTTCAGATGTTTATATGCCATCTGTATTTCATCTTCTGTGAATTCTCTATTTAGTTCCATAGCCCATTTTTAACTGGGTTGTTTGAATTCTTATTATTCTGTTTTTTGAGTTCTTTGTATATTCTGGATATTAATCCTCTGTCAGATGTATAGCTGGCAAAGATTTTCTCCCATTCTGTAGGTTGTCTTTTTGCTCTATTCACAGTGTCCTTTGCTGTACAAAAGCTTTGTAATTTCATAAGGTCCCAATGGTTGATTAGTGATTTTATTCGCTGAGCAATTGGGGTTATATTCAGAAAGTCCTTACCTATGCCAATATGTTGAAGGGTTTCCCCTACTTTTTCCTCTAGCAGGTTCAGAGTTTCAGGTCTGATATCAAGGTCCCTGATCCATTTGGACTTGACTCTTGTGCATGGAGAGAGACAAGGATCTATGTTTATCCTTTTACATACCGATGTCCAGTTTTCCCAACACCACTTGTTAAAGAGGCTATCTTTTCTCCAATTAATATTTTTGGCATTTTTGTCAAAAATCAGGTGGCTGTAGCTGCTTGGATTAATATTTGGGTCTTCTATTCTGTTCCATTGATCTACCTGTCTGTCCTTGTGCCAGTACCATGCTGTTTTTGTTACTATGGCTTTGTAATATAACTTAAAATCAGGTATGGTTATACCACCTGCCTGATTTTGGTTTTGCAAAATTGTTTTGGATATTCGAGGTTTTTTGTGTTTCCAGATGAATTTTAGGGTTGTTTTTTCTATTTCCGTGAAGAAAGCTATTGGGATTTTAATAGGGATCGCATTAAATGTATAGATTGCTTTTGGTAAGATTGACATTTTCACAATATTGATTCTTCCAATCCAGGAGCATGGGATTTCTTTCCATTTCCTTGTGTCTTCTGTAATTTGTTGCTCAAGCTTTTTAAAGTTCTCATTGTAGAGATCCTTCACTTCCTTGGTTAAGTTTATTCCAAGGTATTTTTTTTTTGAGGCAATTGTGAATGGGAGAGATTCCCTGATTTCATCCTCTGCACGTTTGTTGTTAGTATATAGAAAAGCTACTGATTTCTGTGTGTTTATTTTGTATCCTGCTACATTGCTAAAAGTGTTTATCAGCTCTAACAGTTTGCAGGTAGAGACTTTAGGGTCTGTTAGGTATAGAATCATATCGTCTGCAAATAATGATAATTTGATCTCTTCCCTTCCAATTTGTATCCCCTTTATGAGTGTCTCTTGCCTTATTGCTGTGGCTAAGACTTCCAGTACTATATTAAATAGTAGTGGGGAAAGTGGACACCCTTGTCTTGTTCCTGAATTTAGAGGAAAAGCTTCAAGTTTTTCCCCATTTAGTATTATGTTGGCTGTAGGTTTGTCATAAATAGCTTTTATTATGTTGAGATATGCTCCTTCTATTCCCAGTTTCTGTAATACTTTCACCATGAAGGGGTGTTGGATTTTGTCAAATGCCTTTTCTGCATCCATTGTGATGACCATGTGATTTTTGTCCTTCAGACCATTTATATGGTGTATTACATTTATGGATTTGCGTATGTTGAACCATCCCTGCATCTCTGGGATAAAGCCTACTTGGTCAGGCTGAATAATCTTTCTGATAAATTCCTGTATTCTGTTTGCCAGTATTTTGTTGAGAATTTTTGCATCCATGTTCATGAGGGAGATTGGTCTATAATTTTCTTTTTTTGATCTGTCTTTGTCCGGTTTGGGTATTAGGGTGATGCTGGCTTCATAGAAGGATTTTGGTAGAGTTCCTTCCTTTTCTATTTTATGGAAAAGTTTGAGAAGCATTGGTGTTAGATCCTCCAGGAATGTCTGGTAAAATTCAGCAGTGAATCCATCTGGGCCTGGGCTTTTTTTAGTTGGGAGACTTTTTATTACTGTTTGAATCTCTGTGGTTGTTATAGTTCTATTTAAATGGTTTATCTCTTCTTGATTTAATTTTGGTAGGTAATATGAATCAAGGATTTCATCCATTTCTTTCAGGTTTTCAAACTTAGAGGCATATACATTCTTAAAGTATGTCCGTATGATTTTCTGAATTTCTTTGGTATCTGTTGTGATGTTGCCTTTTTCATCTCTAATTTTATCAATTTTTGTCTCTTCTCTCTTTCTTTTGGTCATATTTGCTAAGGGTTTGTCAATCTTGTTTATCCTTTCAAAGAACCAACTCTTTGTTTCATTGATCTTTTTGATTGTTTTTTTGGTTTCCATTTCATTAATTTCTGCCCTAACCTTTATTATTTCTTCCCGTCTACTAATTTTTGGTTTGCCTTGTTCTTCTTTTTCCAAGGCCTTAAGGTGAAGCATTAAATTGTTTAGTTGTGAACTCTCCAATTTCTTAATATATGCACTTAGGGCTATAAATTTCCCTCGTAGGACTGCCTTCATTGTGTCCCAAAGGTTTTGGTATGTTGTATTCTCATCATCATTTGATTCTATGAATTTCTTGATTTCCTTTTTAATTTCTTCAATGACCCATACATCATTCAATAAAGTGCTGTTTAGTCTCCATGAGTTTCTGTATGCTCTGTAGTTTTTCTTGTTGCTGATTTGCAGTTTAATCCCATTGTGGTCAGAAAGTGTACAAGGGATTATTTCAATTTTCCTGTATTTGTTAAGATTTGATTTCTGTCCTAGTATATGGTCTATTTTAGAAAATGTCCCGTGTGCTGCTGAGAAAAATGTATATTCTGCAGCATTTGGATGGAATGTTCTGTATATATCTGTTAGGTCCATTTGTTCCATGATATCATTTAATGCAGATGTCTCTCTGTTTATTTTTTGCTGGGTAGACCTGTCAAGTGATGAGAGTGGGGTATTGAAGTCACCCACTACTATTGTGTTAGGAGATATCTCTGACCTTAATTCTAATAGTGTTTGTTTGATGAAATTGGGAGCCCCCATGTTAGGGGCATATATGTTTAGGGATTGTAATGTCCTCCTGTTGGAGTGTTCCTTTAATCAGTATAAAGTGACCTTCTTTATCTTTCCTCACAAATGTTGGATTGAAGTCTATGTTGTCAGAAATTAAAATAGCAACCCCTGCTTGTTTTCTAGGCCCATTTGCTTGAAATACCTTTTTCCAACCTTTCACCCTAAGAAGGTTTCTATTTTTATTGAGAGATGAGTTTCCTGGAGGCAACAGATGGTAGGATCCTGCTTTTTAATCCAGTCTGCAAGTCTGTGTCTTTTGATAGGGGCATTGAGACCATTGATATTAAGAGTTATTATTGACATATATGTGTTTATTCTCACCATTCTTCTTATTTTTAGTTTTTCCTGTTTTCCCTTTACTCACTTGTTTTAACTGTTATTTGAGTATGGTTCATTTTTTCCTATTTCCTGTTGTGTGTGCTTTGCTTTCTCCTCAGCATGAATGAGTCCTGCAAGTATTTTCTGTAGAGCTGGTTTAGTTGCCAAAAATTCCCTTTAGCCTGTCTTTGTTGTGGAATGTCCTTATTTCTCCATCTATTTGGATAGATAGTTTTGCAGGATAAAGTAATCTCGGTTGACAGTTTTTATCTTTCAGAACTTGGAATACATCACTCCAGGCCCTTCTGGCCTTTAAAGTTTGTGTTGAGTAATCTGCTGTGAGTCTGATGGGCTTCCCTTTGTAGGTCACTTGCTTTTTCTCTCTAGCTGCTTTCAATATATTTTCTTTGGTTTGTGTGTTTGGTAGTTTAATTATAATATGGCGGGGAGAGGTTCTTTCCAGGTTTTGTCTGTTTGGTGTTCTAAAGGCTTCCTGTATCTGCATTGGCATCTCTTTCCCAATTTGGGGGAAGTTTTCCTCTGTGATTTTGTTGAAAACACCTACTATGCCTTTGGAGTGAAATTCTTCTCCTTCTTCTATCCCTTGAATTCTTATGTTTGATCTTTTCATAGTGTCCCGAATATCCTGAAATTCCCATTCATACCTTCCTATTATTTTGTCTTTCTCTCTGTTGGACTGTATTAGATCAGCTACTTGGTCTTCTAGATTCGATATTCTGTTCTCTCCTTCATCCATTCTACTAGAGAGATTTTCTACAGAGGTTTCAATTTCACTGACTGTGTTCTTTATTGCTAGCATTTCTGAGTGGGTTTTCTTTATTCTTTCTATTTCCATATTTATGTCTAGTATTGACCTCCTTATTTCATTAAATTGGTTTTCTGTGTGTTCTTTGAATCCTTTGATTTCTTCTTTGAGGTCTTTGAACCCTTTCATTTCCTCTTTGAGTTCTTTGAACATAATTATAATCATTCTTTTGAAATCTTTCTCGGGGATGTCCTCTAAGTCAGCCTCACTGAAGGTCATTTCTGATATATTAATACTTTTGGTGGATTTATATTGTCTGGATGTTTTGTGTTTCTTGTATTGTAATGTAGAGATCTTTGCATCTTGAATTAATTTAATGCTTGGGTTTTCTAAATATCTGCAGTAATGTTAGATGTATCAATCAATCTGATATTATATATCTTCAGTGCAGGAGTTTAAGGTGTTAGGTGTGGTTCTTAAAGCTCTCAAAGTAATCCCAGAAGTGACCCTTGCCTGCTATGAGATTATCAAGTGGGGTGAATGGAACAGAATACAGTCAAGATCCAAAAATTTAACTCAACAATGTACCCCTTCAATGAAATACAGCACAGAGTATTTGTGCAAAAGCAGGTATTATGACAAAGTCACAGTTCCTAAGGATATGTGTTAGCCCACACCCTTAATCCTGTCAGCTGGGAGGCTAAGATTTCTGATCTGTAGAGAGTTCCAAGGTCAGCTTGTGATCAAGAGAGACCCTTCCCCAATGAATGACAGAGGAGGAAACAAATCAGGAAGCAACAAATGAGCAGCCTAGAATATAGCTTATTTAGGAATGTCAGATCTGACCATCCATCAGGATTATATACCAGGCTTATTTGGTGGGTACTAACCTAGTGAAAACCAAGTTACCTTTTGGAACGGGTTTGATCACAGCTATGCTGCACGGCTGCTTGGTTCCTTTGCTGTGTTGTGGATTCAGTAGGTCAGCTGCGTTTGTTGGTCTCTGCTTTCACTGCGCCCAATGCTGATGGTGAGCTGGTGAGCTCTGTTGCTCGCCATGCTTGTACTCGTGGTGGGGGAGGGGAGGCTGTGAGTGGCGGCTGAAGACCGTCTGCTCCTCCATGCGATCCTCTTCCTCACAAGCCTCTCTGTTGGTCTCTACTGTCCTCCTTCCACGTTTCTTGAGATTGTGAGGAGGCGGTGTGAGTGGAAAAATCTCCTCACCTGCCTTTAAAAGTCGTGCGGCTCAGCTGTCTCAGGTGGCGCCTAGCCGCGCCGCCGCCGCGGCCGCTGCGGCGGCTGTGGAGCCGCTTCTGCCCGCTTCTGTGGGCTCCAGATGCTCTGGATCTCTCCTGCTTCTCTGCTGGGCTTGAAAGTTTACTATGTACCTCACTTTTTAGTAGAAAAGTGTATTTTGCTGGGGTTTGCTTTGCTTTTATCCCCTACCCTTTTTTGGCGAGGTTCCTATGTCGCCATCTTAACTGGAAGTCCTGTCTTCCTAATTTCTTAATATAGGCATTTAAAGCTATTAATTTCTCTGCTAGGACTGCCTTTATTGTATTCTATAGGTCTTTGAATGTTGTATTTTCATTATCATTTATTCCAGGAATTTGTTTGATTCCTTCTTGATTTCTTCAATGATCCATTCACTCTTCAGTAGTATATTATTTAATTTCCATGAGTTTATATATATATTCTATAGTCTTACTTGTTGATTTATAGTTTTATCCCATTGTAATCAGATATAGTACAAGGAATTATTTGAATTTTTCTATATTAATAAATATTTGGTTTTTAGCCACATACGTTTTATTTTAAAGAAAGTTGCTTTGCTGTAAAAAGAATGTGTATTTGAAATATTTGGATAGAATGTTCTATAAATGTCTCAGATACATTTGTTCTATGATGTTATTGAATTCAGATGCTTCTCTGTTTATTTTTAGCCAGGATGACCTGTCATTTGGTGAGAGTAGGATGTTGAAGTCACCTACTTCTATTGTATTTAGGTTAATCTGTGACTTTACATCTAGTAGTATTTGTTAAAGGAAATTAAGGACACTCATGTTCGGTGGATATATGTTTAGAATTGCAATGTCCTCTTATTCGATTGTTCCCTTGAATAGTATAAAGTGACCTTCTTTATCTTTTCTGACTAATGTTGGTTTGAAGTCTATTCTGTCAGATAGTAGAACAGTGACTCCTTTTTGTTTCTTAGGCCCATTTGTTTGAAATACCATCTTCTATCCTTTTGCCCTAAGGTAATATACCATTTAGGGAGAGTTGAATTTTTTGGAGAACAAGGATCCTGCCTTTTAATCTAGTTTGCTAGTCTGTATGTTATGGTTGGGGCATTGATACCATTGATATTCAGAATTATTATTGAAAGGTGTGTATTAATTCCTGTCATTATTCTTGATTTTATGCCTGTAGATTGAAATTCTCCTTCTATACCCTGAACTAAAAAATAATTAATTAATTAGTTAGTTAATTAATTTATGAGAGAGAGGGAGAGACAGAGTGGCAGATAGAGATAGAAAGTGGGTGCACCAGGCCCTCCTAGGCACTGCTAATGGACTTTAGATGCATATGCCACCTTGGCATCTGGTTTTACATGGGTACTGGGGAATTGAACCTGGTTCTTTGGCTTTGCACCTTAACCACTGAGCAATCTCTCTAGTTCCTCTACCTTAAATTTTTAAGTTTGATCTTTTCATAGTGTCCCAATGTCTTGAAATTCACACTCATACTTTATTAGTCTTTTTCTTTCTTTGAATGTTTTATGTCTTCCATCCTGCCTTCAAGCTCAGATATCCTGTCCTCTCCTTGATCTGTTCTATTGGTTTAACTTTTTAGAGTTTTTATTTGACTTACTATGTTTTTCATTTCCAATATTTCAGATTGGCATGTCTTCAGTATTTCTGTTTTCTTCCTCATATCTTATACCAACCTCTTTATTTCATTAAGTTGATTTCCTGTGTTCTTCTTTGGGAGTTTGATTTCTTCTTTGATTCCTTTGATTTCATTTTTTAATTTCTTTGAGCATATTTATCATTCTATTGAATTTTCTGTCTCATATTTTATCTAATTCAATCTCACTGTAAATCATTACTATTGAATAATTACATATTGGGGAGGAGTTATGTTGTATTGATTTATTTTTATATTGTTGTATTGAGATTTTCACATCTAAGTTATTCCCTTGCTTGGGTTTTCTATTTATCATCTGTATTCTTAGATGTGCATATCAGGAGTTATATCTTCAGGGTATGAGCTCAAGGTGTCAGATGTGGCTTCTCTTACTCCCAGAGCAATGGCAGGAGTGACCCAAGCTGGTGGATATGCCTTCTATACAAATGACCTAGTAAAAAATTAAATACAATTTTTTTACTTTAATAATCACTGGTAAGTAAACAAACAAAACTGTTGTGAAATATGCTTGGGTTTTTGGTTACTTAGAATTTGGAGCAGTATAGGGTGGGTTAGTGTGAGGGCTAGTATTAACTTTGAAAGTATCTAGGAGAGGAATGGAGGAGTACATTTTAGAGGTTGTTGAGACTATGGAAGGTTGTAGTTATGGAGAATAAAGAGGAGGCCATACATAGGGGAAAATGTGGAAAAGAAGTTGGAAAAAAGAGAGAAAGTATATGATTTGTGTATGAGAAGAGGACTAGAGACAGAGATCCCAATAGTAAACTCAGTGGAGAAGAATGCAGAACAAACCTAAAAGCCAATGAGCAATGTGCCAACAAAAACAAAACCAGCATGGAATATATACACATGAGAGGGAGTGGAGACACATCTCAGTGGTTATAGTTGCTTGCTTGCAAAACCTGACTTCCTGGGTTCAGTTCCCTAGTACTTAGGTAAAGCCAGATATACAAAGTGGCACTCATGTGTTTAGAGATAGACTGAAGTGACAGGAGGTCTTGGCACACCAATACCTTCTCTCTCTGTCTGCCTCTTTCTCACTGTTTCTCTGTCTCTCAAATAAACAAATAAAAATACTTTCTAGAGACAGATATAGGAAAATCGCTGTGAGTGCAAGGCAAGCCTGGGATTACAGAGTGAGTTCTAGGTGAGCTTGGGCTAGAGTGAGACTCTGCTTCAAAAAGAAGACACACACACACACACACACACACACACACACACAGAGAGAGAGAGAGAGAGAGAGAGAGAGAGAGAGAGAGAGAGAGAAATGGCCCTAGACTGGGTGTAGTGACTTAGACCCTTAATCTTGTTACTTGGGAGTCTGAGATAAGAGCATCTTGGAAGCTCATACTGGCCTTGGCTGCAACAGATTCCAGGTGTGCCTGGGCTAGAGTGAGATTCTGCTACAATAAAAGGGAAAAAAAGGGCACTAAATATTAAGAAATAGTTAACTCTAATATACAAGTTACTTAAAAAGTACAAAGTATATGAAACATAGATCTAAATAATCAGAATTTTTGCCTTTAGTCGGCTGGGTTTTGAGTTCTTTTCCTCTGAGATTCTTTTCCTTAGCAAACTGTCTTGATATGGAAGGTACACTTACCACTTCCAGTGCAAACCTATATACCTGGCTTTGAAGTATGTATATTCCCAGTGTAAACCTGCCCAGCTGCCTTTTGGGGTGACTTTCTATCTTACCTATATTGAGTTGTTTCCTCTTTGGTGCACTATAGGCTTGTCTCAGCTGGTTAGTCATATACAGTTTTTGAGAAGACACATTTTTAGTTCTTTTAGTCATAGGATTGGTGGGTCAAATGATAACTATATGTTTAACATTCTAAATAAACTGCTGTATTTATTTATTTGAGAAAACAAAGCAGAGTATAATTTTGAGGGTAAAAGTAATATGATCTTGGGTCATCTGTGCCAGACTGCAATAACGTGCTATAATTATGAAGAATAAGGCACGTCAGAAGGATTCAGAAGCCTGCATGAAAGCAGTACATAGCCATGACTGGAACAATTTTAACAACACAGAAATTTTACATTATTTAATAACAACCTGAAGAATAAAAGAAATATACTTTAGTTATCACTGACATAAATACATGATGGAATAAACAAACAAATGAGAAGAGACAAATCTTCCTTGCAGAAGAAGGCTAAAAACTGGTAGGTACTCCCTCCTCTAGGAACTCATTTCCCTTGAGTGTGGGCTGGACTTAGTCATTCATTTCCAAAGAATGTTATATAGAAAGGGGAAAATTAGGAACTGCACAGGAAAACTTGGCACCGATACCCAGACCAAGTGATCAAAGTTATCATCATCAGCTACAAATGACACTGACTTCAAGTATCCTCTAATTAGATATGATGGAATGGCATGAAACAGCATTTCTCCACAAGAGCCATAGCATTAATTTAATAATGAGAAAATACTATACAGATGCAAACTGAATGACAATCAACAGAATATATTACTAGTACTCTTTAAGACTGCCAAGTTTTTGAAAATTATGGCAATATCAAGAAACTTACAAAGCAGAGAAGAATATGGAGACTGAACAACTAAATTCAATGTGGCATACTGAGTAGGATCCCAGAATAGGAAGGGGATATTTGTGAAAAAACTTGATTAAATACAAATAAGCTTGTGGTATGTGGTTAGTAATAATAGTGCCAGTAGTAGCATTAATACTATAAATGTTGATTTCTAAATTCTTTACAAAGGTATTATAGTAATATATCATGTTGACATTAGGACAGACTAAGTGAGGGGTATTCAGGAACTCTGTGATCTTTATAATTTATTATAAATCTAAATAATTCCAAAATAAAGGACTTGTTTAAAAATAAAACTGTTACTTTAAGCACAATATATTTTAGTTAAAATGTAGCTAACTATATTTATCAAAAATCTCATTTAGTGAAAAGATGTTTAGTGGGCAAAACAATTGCTATGCAAGTAATTCAGAAAAAAGAATTTGTTATGAGAATGAATGTTGACATTTATCTAAACTGATAGTTTGCATGGATTAAATTTTACAGGAAGTGAGTTATCTTTCTAGCAGAGTATAGAAGGTTGGCTGGCTGGTGTGACAGCAGCTACTGTAGTAATGAAAGGCACACTTCTTATTTTACTCAGTAGATTACCTTATCTCTTTTCTTAAACAGAATCCACATTGATCTGATAATAGGGTAATGTTACGTTATACAGAGATATAAATCTACTTTGGTCTCCTTTACCTGGGACTGCTAAAATACACACTTACTGACTAATCTCATGCCCAGTCCATGACACACCTGTTACATAAACATAAATGTTTCCCAATTTGTATTCTCACACTTCTCTCTCTTTCTAAACTCTGTGTGACTTTTTTTTTTTTTTTAATGTTTTGAGGTAGGTTTTCACTCTGGCTCAGGCTGATCTGGAATTAACTATGCAGTCTCAGGATGGCCTCAAACTCACAGCAATCCTTTTACCTCTGCCTCCTGAGTGTTGAAATTAAAGGCATGTGCCACCACACTGAGCAGAGTGAGAATCAGTGGTCCAGGGTCTCTAGCCACTACAAATGAATTCCAGGCATATGCATCACTTTATGCATCTGGCTTTGATGTGGGCACTGGGGAATTGAACTCCAGTTGTTAGGCTTTGCAGGCAAGTGCCTGAACTGATGAGCAATCTCTCCAGCCATATGTGTCTGACTCTTCTAGACATAAACTGGATGTCCCATGGGTACTGCAATGAAAACATCCCCAAATAAAACTCATTATCTTTG
The DNA here is from genome assembly GCA_036365145.1 of Orientallactaga sibirica. Lineage (NCBI taxonomy): Eukaryota > Metazoa > Chordata > Mammalia > Rodentia > Dipodidae > Orientallactaga > Orientallactaga sibirica. Next base: position 2,004,555 of record JAEOAD010002517.1, read on the forward strand.
CAACTTGTATTCCTGTTAAAACCATGTCTTTATTATCTATCATCTATCTATCTATTTATCTATCTATTTATCTATCATCTATCTATCTATTTATCTATTACCTATCTAATCTACCTATGTATCATCTATCTATCTATCTATCTATCTATCTATCTATCTATCTAATCTATCTACCTACCTATGTATCATCATCTATCTATCATCTGTCTATTTCAACTACCATCTACCTACTTTCTCAGTTTTAATTATTATTTATCACAGAGCCTCCAGCCACTGTAAATGAACTCCAGACACATACACCACCTTGTGTCTCTGGCTTACATGTGTACTGGGGAATTGAACCTGGGTCCTCAAGCTTTGCAAGCAAGTGCCTTAACTGCTAAGCCATCTCTCCATCTCTTGTTTTTTATTAGGTCATGGTTTAAGCCTACTTATAGACTTGATCTTGAGCCTACTTTTAGCTTTGCTCAGTCTCCCGACTAGCAGCAGTTATTAGACTTTGCATTATCAATGTAAAATATTTATAGTTTAAACCAAGAGCCAGAAGATGTGACTTTGTGCAGCCTGTATGTAAATAACTTAGGCCTTCAGGCTATGTCATCTGTTTAACTGGTCAACTTTGTTGTTATAGCCCCAAAACAGCCACAGACAATACTTAATGATTGTGATGTTTCAACAAAACTTTGCAAAAGTTTATAGTGGATCAGATTTGGTCTGTGAGCTATATTTACCAGTGCCTGATTTAAGCCACAGCTTAAATAGATGAAGTTATCCAGGGATTCTGGGTAGAATACAGAGGAATATCACTGTAAAAGGAGTTGGCTTGAGAAGAGAATTCAATGAAGGAGAATGAGAATGCGTAGTCTGAAAGGTTAAGGAAAAATCATAGTATAGCTGTATTTCTCCAAATCAAAGTATCAATGCATCTTCATCATGGTGACATGCCAGAGTGAGATGAAATAGGGTGTGCTGAAACCTGAAAGAGTTTTGGCTTTAGCCATCCTGAGACCATAGTGCTTTATGACAGTGATAGACAGAAAATTAGTGGTAGGTCATCTAAGATAGGGCCCATCTGCACAATGGAATTCTACTTAGCATTAAGAACAAATGACACAATGGAATTTGCAGAAAAATGGTAGAACTTGGAACAGATAATACTCAGCGAACTCACATAATCACAGAAAGAAAATCATAGCATGGTCTCATTCATCTGTGGTTCCCAACCTGGATCAGCTCAAGTTGCTGACATACCTGATAGGCATCTCGAGGCCTGAACAATAGGGAGGGTAGGGCTTGGGGGGAAGGGTAAGGTGGGGGGCACAAAACTGAACCCAAATTGAACTGGTACCGTAGAAACCTATGTGCTAGAAGATAGACTAAAAGGTTGAACCTTCAGCAGGACCTTGGGGGAGTACCTGAAAAGAAGGGCCTTGGAGAGGGTGAGATGAAGCCTAACCTTAAGTTTCTCTTGTTTCTTTTTTCCCCTCTCTTCTTTTTCCTTGGTGCTGGCCTGTAACTTCCAGTTTCCAGGATGTGGTTAATCCCCACAGTGAGCTGTTGATCAGAGAGACCAACAAGGTCTCTCCAAATAAGACAGACTTATGTCAGAGCACTTGGTTATCTGCCAGAGATTAATGATAAGATCCTTCTGATGAAGACACTATATGCTGTTGGCACAGAACATGGAGAGAACTTGGCTGGAATCCAGAAGAGAGCCAGTCCCCAGACAGCCTGTCTCATGCTGGAAGTTGCTACATGAGCTACCGGGGAGAAAGTGGCCAACATCTATCCAAGCAACTCAAGATCTAAGCTACTCAGAAGCAAACAACCTGACATAATGCTCACACAAATGCAATAATGGCACACAGCCATGGTGAGTAACCAACTGCTTTTGGATTGGCTAACAGATCCACTCAGTGAAAAGGAACCCATATCTGGAACTTGGAAACAAGTCAGTATCATATCCAGATGTGCTGGTTTGGTTCAGGTGTCCCCTATAAACTTAAGTGTTCTGAATGCTAGTCTCCCCAGCTGATGGCAATTGGAAATTAAAGCCTCCTGGAAGTAGAGCATTGTTGGGGGCGGGCTTATGGGTATTATAGCCAGCTTCCCCTTATCAGTGTTTGGCATACTCTCCGGTTGCTGTTGTCCACCTTATGTTGACCAGAGGGTGATGTCCACCCTCTGCTCATGCCATCGTTTTCCCTGCCATCATGGAGCTTCCCCCTCAGGCCTGTAAGCCAAAATAAACCTCTTTTTTCCCACAAGCTGCTCTTAGTCGGGTGATTTCTGCCAGCAATGCGAACCTGACTGCAACAGTAAAGTGGTACCGAGGAATGGGATTGCTGCTAGAACCTGACTGTGTGGCTTTGGCCTTTTGGAGCTGATTTTCAAGAGGAATGTGGAAGGATTTGAAACCTTGGCCTAAGAGACACCTTGCAGTGTTGTAAGTACAGCTTAATGGACTATTCTGGTCAGAGCTGAAAGACCTGAATGCAGTAAGAACCATGGACTGTGAGGTTTGGCTTATGAGAGTGAGAAAGAGCTTTTACTTAGGCTGGGCTAGCAGTTTGTGTGAGAAGTTTGCTGTTATGCCAGTGTCCTGAGAAGTTGTTCAGGGTTGCTTTGCGTAGAAATGAACTGGTGTGAGCAGAGGGATGTGGCACAGAAAAAATGAAATCTTTGGGTGAACTCTGCCTGTTCAGCTGCAATTGAGAGATTACAATCTTTGAGATTGGGCCAGCTGACCTATATAGGGGAAACAGGAAGAATGCAGATTCTTTTGAAGGGGCCTAAATGCTAAAAGAGTGTCCTGTTCTTCAAAGTCTGATTTATTCCCCCCTGGATTAACAAATTGGCACTCTACCTGGTATTGTGGAGTATAAGAAATGCAGGAAAGAGAGGGCCATTGAGTTTGCAACACAGTCTTGTGTTTTGGAAATGGCCATGGGCAATGTGAAGCAGGTTTGCTGGATGCCTGCATAGAGATCCCATGGGGCCATGAAGATGGACTGTGGGTTGCAGTGAAGACCCAGTGTAGATGCCGGCTTCTGAGGAAAGCTGCTGGCCCCAGATAAAGTTTTCCAGGACTATGAGTAGCCTAGCTGGAGGGGCAGAATTGGAACTCCAGAGACTTGTTGCTGGTTAGAATTACCAGACTTGGGGATTTGTCACTGACTAGAATTGTTGGACTTGGAGTTACAGAGGTTTATGTTTGCCCTGGCTGTTTTCAATCTTGTATTGGTTGAATATTTCTTTGCTTTGCCCAATGCCATCCTTTGCAGTGTTAATGTTTATTCTGTGTCATTATGGGTTTTGGGGGGATTATTTTTGGTTTTATGGCTCAGTTAAAAGACCTTGGAGTATGGAGATTGTTTGAACATCATTAGGATTGATAAACAATATGGGGACTTTTAAAGTTGGATGAATGCATTGCATTTTACATCGTGTATAGTTATCAGTTTATGGGGGCCAGGGGCGGAATGTGGTGGTTTGATTCAGGTGTCCCCTATAAACTTAAGTGTTCTGAATGCTAGTCTCCCCAGCTGATGGCAGTTGGGAATTAAAGCCTCCTGGAGGTAGAGCATTGTTGGGGGCAGGCTTATGGGTATTATAGCCAGCTTCCCCTTGCCAGTGTTTGGCACATTCTCCAGTTGCTGTTGTCCACCTTATGTTGACCAGAGGGCGATGTCCACCCTCTGCTGATGCCATCATTTTTCCTGCCATCATGGAGCTTCCCCCTCAAGCCTGTAAGCCAAAATAAACCTCTTTTTTTCCCACAAGCTGCTTTTAGTTGGGTGATTTCTGCCAGCAATGAGAACCTGACTGCAACACCAGATCATAATTTTGCTCTCAAATATCAAGCTCCCACTAATTCTGGGCTATATGTGCGACCTCATTCACCCACATTAATATTAATATTGCTTATCCCATTTAACCTGTGCTAACTTTGCTCTCCATTGGCGAATCTGCTTTTTCTTTTCAGATGGGAGCAGGATCTGAGGAGATAAACAATCCATCACACTTCAGCCCAGTGCTTGCTGAAACCACAGAGGAATTGGGGAAATGAGCAAGAGTGCTGCTTTCTCAGTGAACCTGATATCAGCACAAGGGTGAAGGAGATAGACACTGAGGACACTCAACACCTACCAAACCAAAGATCAAGAGGTTCCTAAGAGCCCATCATTTAAGTAGACTTAAAACACACCCAACATGGCTCCCTTCTATTTTCATGTTACATGTATTCCAATAACCTCTTTTATTTCTCCCCTTTGTCCCACCCTTAATATACCTTCTTCCCCCCAAGGGCCCCCTACTTTGTTAAATACACACACACACACACACACACACACACACTCTTACTCACTAAAATCTAAGTATTGCACATGACAGAAAGCATGTAATATTTGTCTTTCAAAGTCTGGCTTCTTTTGCTTAACATAATGATCCCAGTAACATCCATTTTCCTGCAAATTTCATGATTCTATTTTCCTTATAGCTGAATAAAATTCATATGTATAACGATTAATCTATTTATTTGTTGGTGGACATCTAAGCTGATTCCATTTCTTGGGCATTCTAAGCAGTGCAGAAATAAACATGTGTCTGGTGTCACAGAGGTAAGACTCATGGAATACAAGGCAAAGTTTTATTGGGCAAGGGCTGATGCATCAGGACTGCACCCCTGAAGTATGGATCTCTGAGTGCAGCCCCAAACTGCTTGGGGAGTCAGCTTTTATTGTAGAAAACCACAAATTATTAGTTTTAGACAAGAGTCATGGTACGTTGTATCAGGGACATTTCATAGGGTGTAGATAACAGGGAGTTGCTGTGTCTAAGTAAGTCTTGTGGTCATGATCCTAGGAACTTTCTTATCTATTTGTCAAGAAAATCAGCTTGGGTAATCATACCCATTGTGTGTGCCTTGAAGGCAAGGGTCATATAGGAGGATGTTTAACTTGGTCTATTGTCTGTCCCTTTATATTTTCCCCTCTGATATGGCAGTATGTCAAATCTTTGACTCCTGAAGTACAGTGCCTAGGGTTTCTTTGTCTTCAGCTAAGGGGGCATGTTGAGTCCACAACACCATGAGCTTAACAGAACTTATTCCATGCCTAATATATCTAATTAATGCATTAATGATGCAAGGTCCTATGGTAAGGCCTAAGAGCAGTAGTATGAGGGGGCCAGCAACAGCAGGGATAAGGATGGTTAGCCATGGAGACCAGCTAAACATAGACTGAAACCAATTATTAGTGGCTTGTCTCTGAAGTTTTCTTTCCTTGAGATTCTCTCTGACTAAAGCCAGTGTATTTCGAATTATTCCTGACTGGTTGGCATAAAAGCAACAAGTTTCACCTAAAGCCATACATAGCCCCCTTTGTTTTGAAAAAAGTAAGTCTAATCCTCTTCTATTTTGTAGCACTACTTCTGCTAAAGGATCAACTTGTTCCAGGTGGCTAACAGAACTTTATGTGTCCTAAGTCCTGGTTTATTTGTTCACTAAGCAGCCTAAGATTTTTGTCTCCTATCACCAGAGAGGCAGTGCCTAATGAAGTGGACCCTGCAATTCCAGCCCCTACCAATAAGAGCACTAGAATTGGAGCACCTCTTCTGACCCTTTTTGGCAGAGTAGTAGACATACCCATGTGTTCCCTGCCTGATGTTCCATCATATAAGTAGATCTGGGTAATAACATGAGCTATACACAATTCTTCCTGGTCTTAAAAAAATCCCAGACTTACACAAGGTGTGAAGCCAATTGTGCAGGCAAACCAGGTAGTTGGTGGACTTTTAAAAAGGGCATGTGCATTTTCTTCTGGCTTTATTTCCAGGGTCATTTCACAATATAGGTTGAGGACTTGAGACATAGTCCTCTTTCCCTAATGTCTCCCAGGGTTATTAGTGGCTTAGGTCCTCCCCAAGGGTATTCTTTTTCTGCCCTGGTGTAATTGATTTTCCTTTCTTGTAGTTCACCTTTCCTTATTGTGCTGATGGCACTTATTCCTACATAATAGGGAGGTTTTGTTTTTAAACAGAACCAACAGTCATTAGTTAAATTTGAGTTAGTTGCATTGACAAAGGAGTACATTGTGTCTAGCATAGAGAGGATGGGATTGGATAACATCATTATAGCAGGAGTGAAAGGAGAGTTGTTCTTATCATTGGCAACAGTTGGGCCTGAGGTTATTTTTATTTTTATTTTTGGAAGGAGTAGGCTTGGCCTTGAGTGGATCCATGAATATCTCCCTGTTATGTCTATAGGCTGTACTAGGGGAACTATATTAACTCTTTGGATAGTAAACTTGGTGCCTGGGTCTTGCCCCTGTTGGCACTTTCAGAATCCCTATGTTCTCCCTGTGTCCCATTGCCTGGTTAAGGAAAAAGGGTCCCAAACTGAAGAGGGTGCTAGGTATTGGGTTGCAGTAACCAGGGGCCTCACAGCTATTTTTAGATTCTATTTTAGGAGATATGAAGGGGTTCTGTCAATCCAGGGTGCTATGATTTCACATCTCCAGCCTCCACAGTGATATTGACTTTCCCCCTGTCAGGATAATCCCCCATCAGCAGGACATGCATAGTATTCATCTCCCCTTATGGACTTTTCAAAGGGGAGGTAACCACATCCATCCCAGTGTGTTAAGTGGGCTCTTCCAACTGCCCTGTGTCTATAGTCTCCCCCTGTGGGAAGCCTCTTGCTCCTGAGCTCTCATAGTTTCCAAGTGTTGGCCATAATTGGGACAAGTCTAGTTTAAATGTTGGGGGAGCAGTGAGGGTTCTCTCTGTTGACCTGACCCTTAATTCCCTGCCAGGGTATCCTTTAATTCCTATTCCCAGGACCTGGGGAAGTAAGGGTTTTCCTAGTCATTAGCTTTAATTGGTGTAACAATAGTAAGTCTATGAATAAGAGTCTTCACTTTAGTGGATCCTCTGGATGTTCCAGGACCCACCATCTCTTCTCTTTCTTTAGTCCTTCCAAAGGGTCCTCAGGAGTTGTTGCCTTTTTAACTTGAGAGTGGTTAATCCAGGTGTGTATCCTGTCCACTTTCATGGCTATTGGAGTGGTTAGGATGATCTGGTGGGGGCCCTTCCAGTGGGGGTCCAATGTCCCACTATGGTGTCTCTTGATCCAAATTCTGTTGCCAGGATGAAAGGGATGGGGACAAACATGGGATGTCTGAAAATCAGCCTTGACTGCTGGAACAATGGACTCCTGGACTCTTTGTAAGGCTTGGATAGAACAAAGAAGCCTTTCATTGGTAAAGTCAGTTATCTGTTCAAGACCCATCTTGGGCAGGATGGGAGGGGGTTTCATATACATAATTTCAAATGGAGTAATCCCTTTTACATAAGGGGTACACCAGGTCCTTAACAGGGAGAAGGGAAGGAGTCCCACACAACCTTCACTGGTCTCTAGGGTTAATTTAGTTAGAGTCTCCTTTAAGGTCTGATTCATCCTTTCTACCTGTCCTGAACTTTGGGGATGATAAATGCAATGTAATTTCCAATTAATCCTCAGTGTCCTAGTCAATTTCTTAGTGACTTTTGACATAAAGACAGGCCCATTATCTGATCATACTTTGAGGGGAAACCCATAACATGGGGATTATCTCTTACTAACAATTTGTTAGCTACTACTTGGTCTGTCTCAGACTTGGTCAGGAAAGCTTCCACCCATCCTGAAAAGGTATCAATATAAACAAGTAAATATTTATATCCATACTGACCTGACTTTACCTCTGTGAAATCAACTTCCCAATATCTTCCTGGCTCTGTTCCCCTTTCTCTCATACCCATTGGTGGTACTTTACCAGAGGAGGCATTTGTCTGTTGACAGGCCTGACAGTGGGTGGTGGTGTCTTTGATGATTGTGTCCATTCCTGGGAAGAAAAACTATTTTCTTATTAGTTCAGATAACTTGTTGCTTCCCAAGTGTGTCCCTTCATGTAGTTTCTTAGTCAGTCTTTGCTGTAGAGCTTTGGGCAACAACAATTGTCCATTCTCCAGTTGATACCATCCTTGCAGGGTCCATTTCTTTGTCAGATGAGAAGTGAGCTTTAGGTCCTGTTCTATGTATGTTGGTTGCTAAGGAAGAGTGGGCGCTGGGAGAGTAACCAATTTGAAGGATGCTAAGAGGCAGCACTCTTTGTTGTGAGGTCTGCCAATCAGTTTCATCTTGATTCTATAGTCTTCCCTTTCTGATGGTCTGGACAGTGGATAATGGCCACCTTAACAGGTGCCCCAATGGCAACCAATAAGTCCAGGATCTTATTTTTATTTTAGTTTATATTTATTTATTTTATTACTATTTATTATATTATATTATTATTATTATTATTATTATTATTATTATTATTATTTTGGTTTTCCAAGGTAGAGTCTCATTCTAGCCCTTGCTGATCTGGAATTTACTATGTAATCTCAGGGTGGCGCTTGGATTAAAGGTGTACACCATCACACCCTGCTCATTTTTATTTTTAATGTCTTTACTTTCTGCGGTCAATAGTCCTTGCTCCTGGTAGATGGCCCCATGGACATGAGCCATGGCAAAGGCATAACAGGTGTCTGTGTAGATATTTACTGTTGTGTTCTTTCCCAATATCAGAGCCTTGGTCAGGGTTATCAGTTCAGCCTTCTGAGCCAATGTACCCTTAGGCAGGGCCTCAGCCCAGAGGGTCTCCTCCATGGTCACCACAGCTACTCCTGCATATCTGATTCCATCCTTAACATAGCTGCTGCCATCAGAATATATCACCAGATCAGGGTCTGGCCAGGCCACATCTATCAGGTCCAGGTGGAGTCCCTGGAAAGGTGGAGGTGATTTCTAGGCAGTCATGAAGAGAAGCTGAAGCTTCATCAGTTTCTGGCAGCAGGGTAGTAAGGTTCAAAGTCTTGATCTGGTGAAATTGTGTCCTTGGTTGATCTAAGGGCATGGCCTGATAGTGGGTTATGTGGGAGTTGGAGAGCCATCAGTCTGGGGGGCTTTTTAAAGAGTCTCTATTACATGTGGGGCCATAATTAATAAAGCCTGGCCCAAGTTTAATTTTTCAGCGTCCTTGGTCAAAATAGTAGTGGCTGCTATGGCCCATAGACAAGGGGGCCATCTGGCTGCTACCAGGTCTAGCTTCTTAGACAAGTAGGCCATTGGGAGATGCCATGGCCCCCCTGTTTGGGTCAAGACTCCCCAGACTGCCCTCTTCTTTTTGTCCATGTACAGGTGAAAAGGTTTGCTTAGATCTAGGAGTGCTAGGGCAGGGGCTGATGTCAGGGCCAACTTTGGTTCACTCGCTCCTCATTTTGAGTCCAATTATAATCCTTTCCTTGCCCTCTTGTGGCCTCATGTAGAGGCTTGGCCAATTCAGCAAACCTTGGGATCCAAATTCTGAAATATCCCACAGTTCCAAGGAACCCTCAGATTTGCCTAAGTTTGAGGCATGGGGATTTGGGTGATGGCCTGAATCCTAGAGGCTGACAGAATTCTCTTACCTTTCTGTAGTTCATATCCCAGGTAGGTTGCCTTATGCACACACAGTTGAGCCTTCCTGGCTGATAGGTGATGGCTGAGATGTTGTAAGTTGTTCAGGAGATACTCTGTGGCAGAGAGGCATTCCTCCTCCATTTCTGCACCTAGGAGGAGGTTGTCCATGTGCTGTAGGAGAGATGCCTCAGGAGTTTCCTTGTGAAAGGCCTGCAAGTCTTTATGAGGAGCCTCATCAAAGGGGGTGGGGAATTTTTAAATACCTGTGGAAGCCTAGTCCAGGTTAGTTGTCCACTGGTGCCTTTTTCTGGGTCTGTCCATTCAAAGGCAAAAATAGTTTGACTTCCCTTTGCCAATGGGATACTAAAGAAAGTATCTTTTAGGTCCAGCAAGTATCTATTTGCCTTTCATGTGGAATCATACTGAGTAAAGTATAAGGGCTGTCTCATGGGGCCTTGTGCCTTTTGGAAGATAGCCACGATAACCTTAGCCATTTTCTTAGCCTGTCTATCTTCTTGAATGTCTCTATTATTATATACCATGGCAGAAATCTCTACTAACTCTGAAAGAAGCTTACCCTCAAAACCTTCTATTTTATGAATCTTCTTTATAACATCCAGAGCTGACTGAGTTATAAAAGCAATGTTAATAGCTCACCTATTCTCAGGGGCCTCAGTATCTATGGTGGAGTATATCCTATATGTTTCCTTCAGCCTTTCTAGGAAATCAGCAGAGGACTCAGTGAGCTCTTAGGTTACTTCACTCACCTTAGATAAATTTGTGGGGTGCTGAGCAGCTGCCCAGAGATGACTCATCAGAGTCCAGTGAAAGAGGTTAAGGGACACCCTACCTTTATTGGTGTTGGGATCCCAGTCCAGTCATGTGGAAGGGAAAACCTTGTGGATAGTATGAGGATTCTCCATGGGATAGCCATTGGCCCCAATACTAGTTTTGTTTTTGCTTCCTTTTTGATTCTTTCATGTTCCTGTGTGGTGAAGAGACTCTGCAAGAGTTGCTGACAGTTCTCCCATGTGGGCTGATGGGTATAGAAGACTGTCTCAAGAAGAGATATAAGATTCTGGGGTTTTTATGAAAATGAGGGATTCTGATTCTTCCAATTATACAATTATACAGGTGACTGGTGGAAAAGGAAGTATAAACCATAAACATATTGGGGGTCACACCAGGTGGCTGATTACCTTTGGGGGAGCCTGTCAGAGTGGCAGAAAGGGGGCAGAGGCCCTGAGTGTCTCAGGAGGACCAGAATGGACAGGCTGAGATGGGGTTGGTATTGAGAACTGCTGCAATTACGAGGAGGGCTCAGAATGGTGCTCTGTAGCATGGGCAAGGGTGGATACAGTTTAGAAGATGGCTGCAGTGCCAGATACCTGTAGAGTGGAGGGATTTCTTCTTCATTTTGAGAGAGCATCTGCTTTGGATCAGATTTAGGTTTAGTGATAAGAACATGGGTGTGGTTGGAGAGGGGAGTATTTTCTTTAGCCAAGAAGGGGGTTGCTCCACAAGATATCGCCATGTGAACTTGGAGAGGAAAATATCCTTCTCTGTACAGAGTAAATTAAAGATAAGTTAAAGGTGCCTTCTGGTGGCCACCCCACATTGAATGCTGACCAACCAATTGAACAGAAAGTATCTAATTTACAAGGAATGACCTGGTCACCTGATTATGCTTTTTTTTTTTTCTGAAAATCTATGAAATGATTTTTGATCAACTCTAAAGGGATTTCTCAAAAGAATGGCTCTGACCCATATTTTCAAAGATGAGTAAAAGACAGATGAACACAACAGTGAACATGATTATGCTAGCAAAAATGGTCTTTCAGCTGTGTGGCTGCCAGAATGAAACTGAACCAGAAACATACTTCCATTCAGGATCTCTGAACAGAAGCAGAGAGGGTTGAGGGTGATCCCTCAGTCACTTGTCCAGGGGAATTAATGCTGCTTCCAGCTTTCCTCTTGGATCCAGAAAAACAAGAAATTAAAAAAAAAATTCAAATGAAAATTGAAAAAGCACCTCTGGAGGTTCCTTACCCAATAAAGGAAGGGGCTGACCACCATAGGTGAAAGTTCCCCATCAATGGTTTGCTACCAACTCCAAAACCAGGAACATGCAAATGGACTGAGATCTGGTTCTCAAGCTGAGATTAAGGGTCTTTCCCTGGTTTGGTCACCCTGGAGTCAAGGAGGGGTCTTGAAATGTGGATCCTGGACAAGCCCCCAAGATGTCATACAAGTAAGACCACTGACTCACAGAATAAAAGGCAACATTTTATTGGGCAAGGGCTGATGCATCAGGACTGCACCCCTGAGGTCTGGATCTCTGAGTGCATCCCTGAACTGATTGGGGAGTCAGATTTTATTGTAGAAAACCACAAGTCATTAGTTACAAAATCAAGACAAAAGCAAAACCACAAACATAGTTCTAAACAAAAGAGTCATGGTACATTTCATACAGTATAAATAAAAGGAAGTACTTGTGTACAAGTAAGTCTTGTGGTCATGATCCTTGGAACTTTCACATCTGTCAAAAGAATCAGCTTAGGTACTCATCCTCATTGTGCAGCCCTGAAGGCAAGGGTTTCACAGAATGTTTAACTTGGTCTATTGTTTGTCCCTTTACACATGGATGTACAAGTATCTCTGCTGTGGAAGTTAGAGTTCCTTGAGTATACAGCCAGTTGTGGTATAGCTGGGACTCATGGTAATTCTATTTTTAGTTTTCTGAGAAACCACCATACCTAATTCTACAGTAGTTATGTCAAACTGAACTCCCACCAGCAGCAAATAAGGGTTGTTCTTAATATCATGGCCATATCATATTTTTGTTTGTTTTTCAAAATATTTAAATTTTCTTTTATTGACAACTTCTATACTTACAGACAATAAACCATGTTATTTCCATCTCCTCCCCCCATTCCCCTTCAGAACTCCACTCTCCAACATATCCTCTCCCTCTCTCCATTAGTCTCTCTTTTAATTTCATGTCATCATCTTTTTTTACTATTATAAGGGTCTTGTGAAGGTATTGCTAGGCACTGCAAGGTCATGGATATTGAGGCCAATTTCTGTCTGGACAGTTGCATTGTTAGGAGTCCTACTCTTCCATTGGCTCTTACATTCTTTCTTTCTTTCTGTCATCTCTTCCACAATGGACCCTGAGCCTTGGAGGGTGTGATAGAGATGTTTCAGTGATGGACACTCCCCCATCTCTTCTTCTCAGCACTGTGTTGCCTTTTGGCATCCCAGTGGTCATTGCCATCTAAACAGAGAAGCTTCTGTAACAAGAAGTGAGAGTAGCATTAATATGTGAATATGAACATGAAGTGTAGTACTTTCAGGGCAGTTTGGTGGGAATAATATATATATTTATCCAGAAAAGAGCAGGCTTTATACCCCTAAGGCTCATGACCTCCCCTGCCATAGACTTTTGATTAGTCTTTTCAGTCCAATTAGGGAGCAGTTGGTTTCCCCAAGAGCAGACATGCCACTACTGCACCCGTTCTGTCATTTGGTCTGTCTGGCCAAACATGAGGTTTCCAGTGTCCATTGTTTTCACTGCTAATGATTTCTGTCTCCCATAGGGCTGCATGCAGTGTAGCTTTTTCCAGCTTTCATTTGGCTGGTCTACAGGTAATAGGTTTTCTGCACAGAACCAGCTTGATTTTTCAGTGACCTTGCTACTCAGGCAAGTGAGGTCTTCAACAATAGGGTCTTACCATCTGTTTCTCAAAGGAAACCAAGGGCCTTGGCAATAGCCTGTAATGTTTTGGAGACAACATGGACCTCTCTGGCCAACAACTCACTGGAAAGTATCCCATTACAGGCACTGAAAATTTTCTGGTAACAATCTATTGCTTCTGGATGTGCCATTATTCAAAAAGTAGGTTTACATAAGTCTTATTCCAAATATTTTGAATTTTGATTGACCCTCCCCCCACCCTTCGTTTACACATTCTCTTCCCCTGGCCTCACTTAGGCCTTTCCCCTGCCTATAATCTGTTCTTCTATTTCATATATACAACACTATCCTCTTAAGTCCTTCCCTCTCTTCCCTCCCTTATAAGCTTTTCTAGCTTACTGGCCTCTTCTATCAATTTTGGTTTCCAGCTCACACACAAGTCAATACATTTGTTACTAGGATCCACATATGAGAGAGAACATGTGATGTTTGGCTTTCTGAGCCTGGGTTACCTCACTTAGTATAATCCTTTCCAGATCCCTCCATTTCTCTGCAAATTTCATAATTTCATTTTTCTTTTCCGCTGAATAGAACACCATTGTGTAAATGTACCACATCTTTATTATCCATTCATCTGTGGAGGGATATCTAAGCTGGTACCATTTCCTGGATATTGTTAATAGAGCAGCAATAAACATGGTTGTGCAAGTATCTCTAAGGTAGTGAGATGAGTCCTTTGGATATATGCCTAAGAGTGCTATAGCTGGATCATGTGGTAAATCTATTTTGAGCTGTCTCAAGAACCTCTACACTGATTTACACAATGGCTAGACCATATTACATTCCCACCAACAGTGTAGAAGTGTTCCTCTTTTTCTGCATCCTTGCCAACACTTATTCTCATTTGTTTTCTTGATGGTAGCCATTCTGACAGGAGTGAGATGAAATCTCAGAGTAGTTTTAATTTACATTTCCCTGATGGCTAAGGATGTAGAACACTTTTTTTAGATGTTTATATGCCATCTGTATTTCTTCTTCTGAGAACTCTCTATTTAGTTCCATAGCTCATTTTTTTAAATGGGTTGTTTGATTTCTTATTGTTCTGTTTTTTTTTTTTTTGAGTTCTTTGTATATTCTGGATATTAATCCTTTGTCAGATGTATAGCTGGAAAATATTTCTCCCATTCTGTAGTTGTCTATTTGCTGTATTCACAGTGTCCTTTGCTGTACACAAGCTTTGTAATTTCATGAGATCCCAGTGGTTTATTAGTGGTTTTATTTCCTGAGCAATTGGGGTTATATTTAGAAAGTCATTGCCTATGCCCATATGTTGAAGGGTTTCCCCTACCTTTTCATGTAGCAGTTTCAGAGTTTCTGGTCTGATATTAAAGTCCCTGATCCTCTTGGACTTGATTCTTGTGCATGAAGGGAGACAAGGGTCTGTTTTCATCCTTCTTTATACAGATATCCAGCTTTCCCAGCACCACTTGTTGAAGAAGCTATCTTTTCTCCAATGAATATTTTTGCCACAAATCAAATGGCTGTAGCTGTCTGGATTAATATCTGGGTCTTCTATTCTGTTCCATTGATCTATATGTCTGCCCTTGTGCCTATACCATACGGTTTTTGTTACTATGGATTTGTAATATAACTTAAAATTGGGTATGGTGATACCATCAGCCTGATTTTTGTTACCCAAAATTGTTTTGGATATTTGAGTTTTTTTCTGCTTCCAGATGAATTTTAGGATTGTTTTTTCTATTTATGTGAAGAATGCCATTGGAATTTTTATGGGGATTGCATTAAATGTGTAGATTGCTTTTGGTAACAGTGATATTTTCACAATATGGATTCTTCCAACCCAAGAACATGGGATGTCTTTCCATTTCCTTGTGTTTTCTACAATTTCTCACTTGAGTGTTTTACAGTTCTCATTGTAAAGATCCTTCATTTCTTCGGTTAAGTTTATTCCAAGGCACTTTATTATTATTTTTTGAGGCAATTGTGAATGGGAGAGATTCTCTGATTTCATCCTCTGCATGTTTGTTTTTAGTGTATGGAAAAGCTACTGATTTCTGTGCTTTTATTTTGTATCCTGCTATATTGTTAAAAGTTATCAGGTCTAACAGTTTGCTGGTAGAGTCTTTTATGTATAGAGTCATATCATCTGCAAATAATGATAAGTTGATCTCTTCCCTTCCAATTTGTATTCCTTTTATGAGTGTCTTTTGCCTTATTTCTATTGCTCATTTAAAGTTTTATTTCCTAATGGCTAAGGTTGTTGAAAGGTCTTGCAAGCATTTCTTAGCCATTTGTGTTTCCTCTTTTGGGAACTGTCTATTCAGTATATTAACCAAATTTATTGGAAGATTAAAAAAAAGTTTATTGACAACTTCTATACTTACAGAAAATAAATGAAATTTTGGTCCCCTCCCCCACTTTCCCATTCACAACTCTACTCTCCATCATATCCCCTCCCTCTCTCCATTAGCTTCTCTTTTTTGTTGTTGTTTTGAGGTAGGGTCTCACTCTAGACCAGGCTGACCTGGTATTCATATGTAGTCCTAGGGTGGCCCTGAACTCACAGTGATCCTCAAATCTCTGCCCCCTGAGTGCTGGTATTAAAGGCATGCACCACCATGCCCAGTTTGTTTCTCTTTTATTTTGATGGCATCATCTTTTTCCTTCTACTATGAGGGTCTTGTGAAGGTATTGAAAAGCACTACAAGGTCATGGATATTGAGGTCTCGACAGTTGCATTGTAGAGAGGGGTACTCTTCCTTTGGCTCTTACATTCTTTCTGCTACCTGTTCTGCCATGGACCCTGCTACTTGCAGGGTGTGATAGAGATGTTTCAGTGCTAGATACTCTTTTGCTTCTTCTCAGCACTATGTTGCCTTTGGGTCATCCTAGTAGTGGTCACTGCCATCTGAAAAGAGAAGCTTCTCTAACCAAATGTGAGAGTAGCATTAACATATGAAAATAAACATTAAGTGTAGTGCTTTCAGGGTAGTTTGGTGAGAATAATATGTACACTTATCCAGGCAAGAGCAGGCTTTATACACCTAAAGCACATGACCTTCCCCGACATGTTAATTAGGTTTTCAGCACCACACATGTATTCCCTCCCATAGAGCAGGCCACCAGTCTAATTAGAGAGCAGTTGGTTTCCCCCAGAGCAGACATGTCACTATTGCACCCATTCAGTCATTTGGCCTGTCTGGGTAAACTTGAGGTTTCCAGTATCCACTGTTTTCACCACTGATGACTTCTGTCTCCATGCAGTGGAAGTTTTTCCGGCTTTCAGTTTGCAGGTCTACAGAGATAAGGTTTTTAGCTCAGCACCACCTTGATTTTTCAGTGCTGTTGCTGCCCACACATGTGAAGTCTTCAGCAATAGGATCTTACCATCTGTTACTCATGGGAAACGAAGGGACTTAGCAATAGTCTGTAATGTTTTGGAGGTAGCAGGGACCTTCCTGGCCAACAACTCAATGGTAGGTATCCCATCCCTGGCACTGAATATTTTCTATTAGCAGTCAATGGCTTCTGAATGTGCCATTATCCAAAGAAGTAGGCTTTCATATGTCTTATTCAGAATATCTTGAATTTTGATTGATCATCCCCCAATCTTCTCTTAATCCCTTCCCCTGGCCCCACTTGAACCATTCCACTCCCTGTGATCTGTTCTTCTACTTACATATATAAAATACCATTGCCTAAGTCCTTCTTTCTCCCTCCTTTATAGCTTTTTCCCATTTACTGTCCTCTGCAACCAATTTTTTGGTTCCAGCTCAAGCAAAAGTCTAAACATTTGTAGGTAGGATCCACATATGAGAGAGAACATGCAACTTTCGGCTATCAGGCTTGGGTTACCTCATATCATATAACCCTTTCCAGATCCATACATTTCCCTGAAAATTTCATTTTTCTTTACCATTGAATAGAACTCCATTGTGTAAATGTACCACATATTTATTATTCATTCATCTGTTGAGGGACATCTAGGCTGGCTCTATTTCCTTGTTATTGTGAATAGAGCAACAATAAGCATGGTTGTGGAAGTAGCTCTAAGTTAATGAGAAGAATCATTGGGATATATGCCCAGGAGTGCTATAGTTGGATCATATGGTAAATCTATTTTTACTGTCTCAGGACCCTCCACACTGATTTCCATAATGGTTGTACCAGATTACATTCCCACCAACAGTGTAGAAGGCTTCCCCTTTTTCTACTTCTTTGCCAACATTTATTGTCAGGAGTGAGATGGAATCTCAAAGTAGTTTTAATTTGCATTTCCCTGATGGCTAATGATGTAGAATACTTTTTTAGAAGTTTACATGCCATCTGTATTTTTTTTCCATTGAAAACTCTCTATTTAGTTGCATGGCCTATATTTTAATTAGGTTGTTTGAGTTCTTATTTATTTTTGAGTTCTTTGTATATTCTGGATATTAATCCTCTGTCAGATGGATAGTTGGCAAAGATTTTCTTCCATTATTTAAGTCGCCTCTTTGCTCTATTCATAGTGTCCTTTTCTGTGCAAAAAATTTATAATTTCATGAGATCCCAGTGGTTGATCAGTGGTTTCATTTCTTGAGCAATTGGGGTTATAGTCAGAAAGTCATTGTCTATGCCAATATGTTGAAGGGTTTCTCCTACCTTTTCCTCTAACAATTTCAGAGTTTCAGGTTTGATATTAGGTCCCTCATCCATATATACTTGATTATTGTGAATTGGAGAAAGACAAGTATCTATTTTCATCTTTCTACATGTAGATATCCAGTTCTCCCAGCACCATTTGTTGAAGATGCTGTCTTTTCTCCAATGAATATTTTTGGCATTCTTGACAAAAATCAGATGGCTGTAGCTGCCTGTGTTTGTTACTATGCCTTTATATTATAGCTTAAAATGTGTTTGATGATACCACCAGACTTATTTTTGTTACTCAAAATTTTTTGGCTAGTCCAGGTTTTTTTGTGCTTCCAAATGAATTTTAGTATTATTTTTGCTATTTCTGTGCAGAATTCCATTAGAATTTTAATAGGGATTGCATTAAATGTATTGATTGCTTTTGGCAAGATTGACATTTTCACAATATTGATTCTTCCAATCCAAGAACATGGGATGTCTTTCCACTTCCTAGTGTCTTCTGCAAATTCTTGCTTGTGTGTTTTAAAGTTTTCATTGTAGAGATCTTTCATTTCCTTGGTTATGTTTATTCCAAGATACTTTATTTTTTGAGGCAATTGTGAATGGGAAAGATTCCTTGATTTCATCCTCCACATGTATGTTTTTAGTATAGAGGAAAGCTACTGATCTCTGTGTGTTTATGTTGTATCCTGCTATGTTGCTAAAAGTGTTTATCAGCTCTAACAGAACTAATAGAACTCTAGTAGAGTTCTTTCAGACGTTTATGTATAGAATCATATCATCTGAAAATAATGATCATTGGATTGTTTCTTTTCCAATTTGTATCCCTGTTATAAGTGTCTCTTGCCTTATTGCTATAGCTAAGACTTCCAGTACTATATTAAATAAAACTTGAGACAAGCTGGGCGTGGTGGCGCACGCCTTTAATCCCAGCACTCGGGAGGCAGAGGTAGGAGGATCGTCGAGAGTTCGAGGCCACCCTGAGACTATATAGTGAATTCCAGGTCAGTCTGGACCAGAGTGAGACCCTACCTTGCAAAACCAAAAAAAAAAAAAAAAAAAAAGAAAGAAAGAAAGAAAAAGAAAAAAAAAGTTGAGACAGTGGTCACCCTTTTCTTGTTCTTGAATTTCGTGGAAAAGTATCAAGTTTTCCCCTATTTAGTATTATGTTGGCTGTAGGTTTGTCACGAACAGCCTTTATTATGTTGAGATATGTTCCTTCTATTCCCAGTTTCTGTAGGACATTTTCCATGAAGGGATGTTAGATTTTGTCAAAAGCCTTTCCTGCATCTATTGAGATGATCATGTGATTTTTTTTTTTGTCCTTCAGTCCATTTATATAGTGTATTTCATTTATTGGTTTGCATATGTTGAACCATCCCTGCATCTCTGAGATAAGCTCAGGGTTAATATTTTTTTCTCATATATTCTGGTATTTTGTTGCCAATATTTTGTTGAGAATTTTTGCATCTATGTTCATGAGGGAGATTGGTCTGTAATTTTTTTTTCCTTTCTTTGTCTGATTTTGGTATCAGTGTGATGGTGGCTTCCTAGAATGAGTTTGGTAGAATTCCTTCTTTTTCTATTTTATGGGAAAGTTTGAGAACCAGTGGTGTTAGTTTTTATATGAGGGTCTGGTAAAATTCACCAGTGAATGCATCTGTGCCTGGACTTTTTTTAGTTGGGACACTTTTTACTAACTGCTTGGATCTCTGTACTTGTAATAGGTCTATTTAATTGGTTTATCTCATCTTGGTTTAATTTTAGTAGCTCATATTAATCAGGGAAATCAATTTCTTTCAGATTTTCAAACTTAGAGGTATATATATATTATTAAAGTATATCCTTATGATTTTCTGAATTTCTTTGGTATCTGTTGTAATGGTGCCTTTATCATCTCTAATTTTATTAAATGTTGTCTCTTCTCTCTTTCTTCTTATCAGATTTGCTAAGGGTTTATAGATATTGTTTATACTTTCAAAGAACCAACTCTTTGTTTCATTGATTCTTTGGATTTTTTTTGGTTTCTATTTCATTAATTTCTGCCCTAATCTTTATTATTTCCTCCCATCTACTGATGTTTGGTTTGCATTGTTCTTTTTCCAAGGCCTTAAGGTGAAGCATTAAATTGTTTACTTGTGAACTCTAATTTCTTAATATAGGCACTTATAGCTATAAATTTCCCTCTTAGTACTGACTTCATTGCATCCCAAAGGGTTTGGTATGTTGTATTCTCATCATCATTTGATTCTATGATTTTATTGATTTCCTTTTTAATTTTTTCAATACCCATTCATCATTCAATAGTGTACTGTTTAGTCTGAGGAATTTCTGTATGCTCTGTAGTTTTTCTTGTTGCTAATTTGTAGTTTAATCCCATTGTGGTCAGGTAGACTACAAGGGATTATTTCAGTTTTTCTGTGTTTGTTAAGATTTGCTTTATGTCCTAATATATGTTCTGTTTTAGAGAATGTTCCATGTGTTACTGAGAAAAATGTATATTCTGCAGCATTTGGATGTAATGTTCTGGAGATATCTGTTAGGTCCATTTGTTCCATGACATCATTTAATCCAGATGTCTGTGTGCTTATGTTTTGCTGGGATGACCTGTCAATTGATGAGAGTGGGGTATTGAAGTCACCCACTACAATTGTGTTTGGTGTTATCTGTGACCTTAAGTCTAATAGTGTTTGTTTGATGAAATTGGGAGCCCGCTTGTTAGGTGCATATATATTCAGGACAGTAATATCTTCCTTTTGGAGTGTTTCTTTAATTAGTATAAAGTGATGTTCTTTATCTTTCCTCACTCATGTTGTTTTGAAGTGTATACTGTCTGATGTTAGGATAGCAATCAATGCTTGTTTCCTAGGCCCATTTACTTGAAATACAATTTTCCATCCTTTCACCCTAAGACAGTGTGTATCTTTTGTTGAGAGATGACTTTCCTGGAGGCAACAAATGGCAGGGTCCTGCCTTTAAAAAAAAAAAAGTTATTTATTTATTTATTTATTTATTTACAAGCAGAGAGAGATAGGAGAGGCAGACACAGAGAGAATAGGCATGCCAGGGTCTCTAGCCACTGCAAATGAACTCCAGATGCATATGCCCCTTGTGCATCTGGCTTATGTGGGTCCTGGAGAATTGAACCAGGATCCTTTGGCTTTACAGGCAAATGACTTAACTGCTAAGCCATTTCTCCAGCCCAGTATCCTCCCTTTTAATCCAGTCTTCAAGCCTGTGTCTTTTGGTTGGGGCATTGAGTCCACTGATAGTAACAGTTATTATTGAAAGGTATGTATTTATTTCTCCATTCTTCTTGGTTTATACTGCTTCCTGTTTTCTCTTTACTCACGTGTTTTAACTGTTATTTGGGTATGGCTTATTTTTTCCTATTTCCTCATGCTATGTTTTACTATCTTTTCAGCATGAAGGATTCCTTAAAGTATTTTCTGTAGATCTGGCTTAGTTGTCACAAATTCCTTTAGCTTGTTTTTAAAAAAATATTTTATTTATTTATTTTTATTTGTTTGAGAGAGAGAGAAAGAAAGAGGCTGATAGAGGTCCTAAAATGAGGTTCTGGTAAAGATGGTGTCCATATAAACCTGCCTCACCTGGCATGGAAGGAAAGACAAGACCTTTAGGGTTCTTTAGGGTTCATTAGAGTTTGACAGAGGGCACATTAGGCTTTGGGAGGGCACTGAGTACCAAATCAGGGAATCCTCAGATTCCCATGCTCTCTGGGGAACTAACAGTTCTCCAATTCCCCCTCAAACAGCCACCCTAGCCACAGTCCCAGCCACAGATTCCTCCTCCACTAGCAAAATGGACCCAGACCAGCAGGCTAGTGTTCCCCTGCCCTAGGTTTCCTCCACTGCAGAGCTCCACAAGTAAGTTCTATCACCCATGCCATCTGAACCCACCCCCCACTGGGTCCCCACACAGCCCTGCCCCCTGTGCCAGCAGAGAACCTTATCCACTGGGTCCTATGCCACACCCCCTTGTGCTGGCAGGGAACCTCACCCTCCAGATCTGGGATCTGCTTTAACCCATTGCCCCCACCCCTGCCCCTCAGGCCATCTGACCATGCACTCCCATATCATTAACCACCAAAGAACAAGCCCCTTAATCAGACCTTCAGAGCCTCACCAGACCCTTGTGGGCTCCCACTCTCTGAGCAGGCAGACCCCACTGCCATGAGAAGCCTAACCAAAATAAACATAAAATGGAATAATCACTGAAGACACTTCAAGGTAAGCTACAGCTTCCTGCCACAGTTAACCAGATTCCTACACTGTGATGGGCAGACCACAGAGCAAAAGAAATAACATGAAAAATCAAATGCAAGTAAATCCAACAAGACTGCCCAGTCCCACAATGGATGTCTCTAACCAAAACATAGAAGAGATAATTGGATCAGAACCCCAAAATGAAGACATAAGCATTGCAACCCTAGCCAAACAAATAGCAGAACTTGCAGAAAATCAACAAAGGGCCAATAATTGTATGAATGCTGCTCTTGTGAGATTAGACCTAATAGAAAAGAGCCAGGAAGGGCTCAAAAAAACAGTTAAATGACCTGAAGGAGAGCAATAAAAGAGAGGACCTCAATAACCAGCTGGCTAAGCTCAATAAGGACATAAATAAATGCAAGGATGAATTCCAAGAAGCACTAAAAAAATCAGAAAATGATGTGAAAAGGGAACTCAACAGAGGATTGGAAACTATACATAAAAAGCAGCAGAAAATACAAACCAAATTGAACAAACCCCAAAATAGCCATGTGGAAGATAGAAACTCAGAACTGGTAGACAGAACGGAAGAAACAGCATGGGAATCCAAAAGTTTCAATAAGTTCAAAAATTTCAATAAGTTCAATAAGTTCAAAAATTTTTGTGAACAGAACATGCAGGAAATGTGGGATAGCCTTAAACTTTCCAACATTAGGATCATGGGAATACCAGAAGGGGAAGAAATTCAGACAAAATTATTATTTTTTGTTTTTTTAAAAAATATTTTACTTTATTTATTTGAGAGAGAGAGATACAGAAATAGGCAGGTAGAGAGGGAGAGAGAGGAGAGAGAGAGAGAGAGAGAGAGAGAGAGAGAATGGGTGCGCCAGGGCCTCCAGCCACTGCAAACGAACTCCAGATGCATGCACCCCCTCATGCATCTGGCTTACGTGGGTCCTGGAGAATCGAGCCTCAAACCGGGGTCCATAGGCTTCATAGGCAAGTGTTTAACTGCTAAGCCATCTCTCCACCCCCAGACAAAATTATTGAAGACAACTTTCCCACTCTCTCAAAAGAAAGTACCATCAAGGTACAAGAAGCTAACAGAACTCCAAACAGACTGGACCAAAGGAGAAATTCTCCAAGACACATTATCATTAAAACCCTAAATATTGATAACAAGGACAAAGTCCTAAAAGCAGCTAGTTAGAAACAACACATTACATATAAAGGTAACCCCATCAAAATTACCTCAGACTTCTCAATGGAAACACTCAAAGCTAGAAGGGCCTGGAATGGAACACTGCAATGTCTAAGAACTTATGGCTTCTAACCCAAACTACTCTACCCAAGAAAAATAACCCTCATAATAGATGGTGAAAGAAAAACTTTTCATGATAAGACCCAGCTGTAGAACTTTATGAACACAAAGCCAAATCTATAGAGAGTACTTCAGGGAATTTTCCACACAGGAGAATCAAATAACCAACCTTAAGAAAGTACAAGAGGGGGCTGGAGAGATGGCTTAGCTGTTATGGCACTTGCCTGCAAAGCCAAAGGATCCCGGTTCAATTCTCCAGGACCCACGTAAGCCAGATGCACAAGGGGGTGCATGCATCTGGAGTTCATTTGCAATGGCACACCCATTCTCTCCCTCTCTGTCTCTCTGCCTCTTTCCCTCTCTCAAATAAATAAATAAAAAGAATTTATTAAAAAAAAAAAAAAGAAAGTACAAGAATCAGATCACAAAAACCAAACTCAGAGAAGGGACTAAAAGCAAAACAACCCTTGAAAGTCCAGAAAAACAACAAACCACCACAACATGGCAGGGATAAAAATCAAACCTCACAATTCTTACTCTTAACATTAATGGCCTTAATTCACCCATTAAGAGATATAAGCTGACAGGATTGATCAGAAAATTAGACCCCTGAATCTGTTCTCTTCAAGAAAAACCCACCTCACCACTAAAGATAGGCACCTTCTCAGGGTGAAAGGGTGGAAAATGATATTCCAAGCAAATGGATATAAGAAGCAAGCAGGCATCACTATACTAATATCAGATAAAATAGACTTCAAGCTAAAGTAATCAGAAAAGACAAAGAAGGCCACTTCTTATCAAGGGAACAATGCAAGAAGAGGATATCACAATCATCAATCTTTATGCACCAAACACAGGTGCACCACGATTCATAAAACAAAAACTACTTGACAACAAAAGAGAAATAACCACCAACACCATCATAGTTGGGGACTTCAATGGATCAAAGTTCTCAATATAAAACTGGAAACTCTGCTAATACTGGAAGAAAAAAATAGGAGGAACCTTCCATGATATAGGACTGGGAAAAGACTTCCTGAACAAAACCCCAGCAGCTCAGAAAATTAAACACTCAACCATTGGGATCTCATGAAGCCGAAAAGTTTTTTTCACAGACAAATATATGATAACCAAAGCCAAAAGATTACTCACAGAATGGGAGAAAATTTTTGCCAGCTACACAACTAACAGAGACCAAATTTCTAGAATTTACAAAGAACTCCAAAACCTAACAATAAAAATCAAACAACCAACTCACAAAATGGGGCAGAGAACTGAACAGGGAGTTCTCAGAGGAAGAAATACAAATGGCAAACAAGCACTTAAGAAAATTTTCAACATCCCAATCATCAGGGAAATGCAAATTAAAACAACTATGAGATTCCACTTTATCCCAGTAAGGATGGCTAACATTAAAAAAAAAAAAAAAAAAAAAAAAAAAAAAAAAAAACTAGGGCTGCCTCCTAAGCCTAAGAACACTGGTTCCAATCTCCAGCGGTTCCAATCTCCAGGTCCCACGTTTAGCCAGATACGAAGTGACACAAGGGCGCAATGCCACACTTGACCACAAGGGGGCGGACACATCTGGATTTCGTTCACAGCAGCTGAGACACTGCTGGCATGCCCATCTGTGTCTTCCTCTCTCTCTCTCTCTCTCTCTCTCTGTCTCTCCAAAAAAAATTTTAAAAAAACTAATGAAAACCAATGCTGGCGAGGTTGTGTAGAAATAGGAACATTCTTTCACTGTTGGTGGGAATGTAAAATGGCACAACCATTATGGAAAGCTATATGGAAACTCCTGAAAAGGATGACTATAGACCTACAAACAAATCCAGTTATTCCCTTAATGGGCATCAGAGAGATTTGCTCAACCATGTTTATAGCTACTCAATTCATAATAGCTAAGAGTGGAATCAACCTAGATGTCCATCATTAGATGAGTGGATAACAAAGATGTGGTATATCTACAGTATGGAATTCTATGCAGCAGTAAGGAAAAAAATGACACAATGAAGTATGAAGAAAAATGGTCAAACATGGAACAGATCATTTTCAGTGAGCTCACCCAATCCCAGAAAGATAATTGTTGCATGGTCTCATTCACCTGTGGCTCCTTACCTGAATCCACCTGAGATGCTGTCATACCTAATAAGTACCTTGAGGACCAGACAATAGTGAGGGTGGGACAGGAGAGGAGGGTAAGGGTGGGAGGGAGGAGAAGGGTGGGGGGACACAAATAGGGAACCAAGTGGAAACGCTACCATAAAATCCTATAAAAACAACAGGCTAAAACATTTATCCTTCAGCAGGCCCATAGAGGGCACACACAGGGACCTGGAGAGGACATCATGAAGACTAACATTAATCTTTTCCTGTTTCTCTCTCTCTCTCTCCCTCTCTTTCTCTTTTATATTACCTATCTTTTTTTTCCTTTACCTTCCTTGGCACTGATGTGTAACTCCCAGTACAAGCATGGTACTTTAACAATGAGCTGTTGATCAGAGAGACCTACAAGGTTTCCCCAAAAAAGACAGATTTCTCTCAGAGTTCTTGATGACCCACCAAAGGTTAATTGTAAGACCCTACTGCTGAAGATACCATATGCTGTTGGGATGAAACATGGAGTGACCTGGTTGGAATCTGGA
Organism: Orientallactaga sibirica; assembly: GCA_036365145.1. NCBI lineage: Eukaryota > Metazoa > Chordata > Mammalia > Rodentia > Dipodidae > Orientallactaga > Orientallactaga sibirica. Next base: position 2,030,578 of record JAEOAD010002517.1, read on the forward strand.
AGAGGGTCAGTCCCCAGACAGTTAGCTTGTCTAGTGCCAGAGGGTGCTACATGAGTGACTGGGGTAAAATGACCAACATCTGTCCAAACAACTTGCAGTCTAATCTACTCAGCAGAAAAAAAAAAAAAAAACCTGACGTGATGCTCAAACAAGTGCAATAGTGGCACACAGCCATGGTTGGTAACCAACTGCTCTTGATTTGGCTAACAGATCCACTCAGTGGAATGGAACTCATAGCTGGAACTGGGAAACAAGTCAAAACCATGTCCAAAAAATGAGCCCATTCTCCAATATCAAGCTCCCACCAAATGTGGGCTAGAAGAGGGCCTATGCATATCACATTTTCTGTGAAATAACAATGGCCATCCCATCTATCTGGTACTAATTTCTTTCTCCATTGGAGAATTTGCTTCTCTTTTTCAGATGGACAATGAACCTGAAGGGAGGATCAGCCTATCACACCTCACCAGGGCCTCAGCTGAAACCATAGAGTAATGGGGTAAATAGGCAAGAGTGCAGCTTTCTTGGTGAACCTGACACCAGAACATGTCTGAAGGAGATAAACACAGAGAACATTCAACTCCTACTAAGCCAGATATCCAGAGACACAGAGGCTCTCAAGAACTCATCACTGAAGTAGAACTAAAATGAACCCAATGTGGCTCAGGGAAATTCACAGAAGGGGAGCAGAAAGAGTTTTAGAGCCACAAGTTGGGTCATTATGCACAGAGACTTTGCCTCTCCCCCATAACTTTTGGCTACCCCTATAATGCACGACCCACATTCCCCAATGAGGAGGGTCCATTTGGAGGGGGGAGGACAGGGAGGAGGCTACCAGAGGCATCAACATGAATGTAAAATTAAAATAAAATTTAAAAAATGTTCTAAAAGTATTTTTTTCTTAAAGCTTAGGAATTAAAGTAGCTTGTTTTACTACAAAAGAAAGAAAGAAAGAAAGAAAGAAAGAAAGAAAGAAAGAAAGAAGAAAGAAAGAAAGAAAGAAAGAAAGAGAAAGAAAGAAAGAAACCTATAGAGAGAAAGAGAATGGGCATACCAGGCCCTCTATCTCCTGCAAATGAACTCCCGACACATGTGCCCTCTTGTGCATCTGGCTTACATTGGTCCTGGAGAATTGTACCAGGGTCCTTAGGCTTTGAAGGCAAATACCTTAAGTGGTAAGCCATTTCCCCATCCCTCTTTAGCTTGTTTTTGTTGTGTAATGTACTTATTCCTTCATCTATTTGGAATGATAGCTTTGCAGGATAAAGTAACCTTGGTTGACAGTTGTTATCTTTCAGAACTTGGAATACATCATTACAAGCCCTTCTGGCTTTCAAAGTTTGTGTTGAGTAATCTGCTGTGATCCTGATGGGCTTGCCTTTGTAGGTGACATGCTTTTTCTCTCTGACTGCTTTCAATATATTTTCTTAGGTTTGCATGTTTAGTAGTTTAATTATAACATGACAAGGAGAGTTTCCTTCCAGGTTTTGTCTGTTTGGTGTTCTAAAAGCTTCTTGTATCTGAATTGGCACTCCCCCCCCCCAATTTGGGTAAAATTTTCTTCATACCTTCCTATTAGCTTGTCTTTCTCTTTCTTGGACTGTATTAGATCTGCTACCTGGTCTTCTAGTTTAGATATTCTGTTCTCTCCTTCATCCATTCTAATGGTGAGAATTTTCACAGAGTTTTTCATTTGACTGTGTTTTTGAGTGCTAGACCTTCTGCCTGGTTTTTCTTCACTATTTATATTTCCTAACTCATGTCTTGTAATAACCTCGAACTTCCTTAAGTTGTTTTCCTGTGTTCTCGTGCAATTCCTTTAGGAGTTTTTCTTCCTTAATTCCTTTGATTTCTTCTTTGATTTTTTTTGAGTATAGATGAAGTAATTTTTTTGAAACCTTTGGCAGTCAGTTCATTGAAAACAGTCTCATTGGGAGCCATTTCTGATGGATTTATAATTTTTGGTTGTATTTATTGATTTTTTGTTTTTCTTGTATTATAATTTTGTGATTTTTGCACCCTGAGCGGATTTGATGCTTGGGTTTTCTAATAATCTATGGAGTTTATAGATTTGTAAATCTGACTTTATGTACCTTCAGTGTAGGAGTTTAAAGTGCCAAGTGTAGCTATTGTACTCTAATCCAACCACAGAAATAATCCTAGGTGTTGAGTTTGCCTGCTATTCTAGTGGGCAATTTACAAATTCTCAACTTCACCTGAGCACACATTCAATAAAAACCAGCACAGAGTATGAAAGTGGAGATTACAACAAGCAGATAGTCATATAAAGCCAAAATCCCTAAGGGTTGTATTGCTCTATACCCTTGATCCTGTCAGCCTGGAGGTAGAGAATTTTGTTCTGAATTAGGTTCCAGGTCAGCCTGGATGTGAATCACACCTTGCCCCCAATAATGACAGAAGCAAAAGACAACAGGCCTATAAATCTGAATACATCAAAATCAACAATATTCAACCCCCAAATATAACTTAATTGAAAATGGTAAAGCCAACCTCAAAATATGTAACCCATAACCTTCCCTGACACGGAAAGAGAGATTAGCACTTCCAATGCAGGCTTATGTACCTGTTTTTTTTTTTTTTGTCAGTTGGCATCCTTACCTTTTGGTGTGGCTTCCAATCTCACCACTGTGGAATGACCACCTCCATCCCTCTGTGTTGTGCCTTGGAGCTGTAGTTCTTTTTTTTCTTTCTTTCTTTCCTTCCTTCCTTTCTTTCTTTTTTTGACATAGAGTCTCACTCTAGTTCAGGCTGACCTGGAGTTCACTCTGTATTCTCAGGGTGGCCTCGAACTCACTATGATCCTCCTACCTCTGCCTCTCGAGTGCTGGGATTAAAGGCGTGCGCCACCACGCCCAGCCTTGGAGCTGGAGTTCTGATCTGGATGTGCTGCTTCTGGGAGCTGAATGAGTTCTCCCTAGGTTTGTGGTTCTGATGGTTGGGGGATGGGAGAGTGCAGGATGCCTGGTGTTGTACTGGAACTGCTCAGCTGGTCCCACCTGTATCTCAGCTCCTTATCTGATCTCCACTGTCTTTTCTTCAGCATTCTTGACTTTATAAGGAGGCTGACGAGGCTTGAAAATCCCCTTGTTTGGTCTCTGCTCCTGCAGCTGGGCGCTGGGCAGGTGGTACAGGAGTGGTGCACGTCCTGCGCAGCTCAGGGCTGCAAGTGCCTCAGTGGGATTCTGGCTGTTTTTCTCCTTTCTGGTGGATGTTGGTCTCTCCTGCTTCTTGGCTGTTGCAAACACACACACACACACACACACACACACACACACACACACACAGACAAAACTATACACCTTCACTTTTCAGAATAGTGTAGTTTGCTGTAGTTTTGCTTAAATCCATCACTAGGCTGGTTTAGTGTGGCTCGCATGCTGCCATCTTATGCAGAAGTCCAGAAGTATTTGAGTATATAATATTTGCAGTTCAATATTCTGTTTTTTATTGTGTGTGCATGCGTGTGTGTGTGTGTGTGTGTGTGTGTGTGTGTGTCTGGGTATTCAAGCATATGCCATGGTGAATGTGTAAAAGTTAGAGGACAAATAAAGTGTTGGTTCTCTCCTTCCACATTGAACAAGTGTCTCTTGTTTGTCACTGGAAGGGCCAGACTAGTGCTTCAGGATTCTCCTGACTCTGCTTTCGGGTGCCATCAGATACTATTAAACTCACCTTTGCCTAATATATTGTTGTCAAAAAATTCTCAAATTTTCAAGCTATGTCCTTTGCTATGCAGAGCTTTTTAATTTCATATAATCCACTATTCAATTCTTCATGGCATTTTTTGTGTTATTGATGTCCTTTTCAGGAAGTTCTTGCCTATTCCTTTATTTTTGAAATATGGTTTCTTGGATTTTAATTTAGTTATCTGATCCATTTTGAATGGATTTTGTGCAAGATGAAAGAGATCTGGGTCTAAATTCAATCTGCTATGTACAGATATCCAGTTTTTCCAGCATCACTTGATGAAAAAGAGGTATTTTTTATAAAATAAAATTTATGTTTTTGACATCTTTATCAAAATTTGATAGCTGTATTTATCTGGGTTCTTTTTGGACTCTGCTCTATTCCTCTGGTCTACAGTACCATGCTATTTTGCTATAGCTATGTATTATAGTTTGAGATCATATGTTGTTATCACTGCAGTATTGTTCTTTCTGATTAGGATTGCTTTGGCTATTTGTGGTCTTTTGTGCTTCCATATGAGATTTAGGATTGCTTTTTTTTAGTTATGTGAAGAATGTTTTTGAAATTTTGATGAAGATTGCATTGAATGTGTGCACTGCTTTCTTTCAATAATTAAGCCAATTTTTTAAACATTATTTCTTCTGATCCATGAGCATGGGAGGTTTTTCCATCTTCTATTATCTTCAATTTCTTTCTTCAGTGTTTAAAATTTTTCATTGTAGGGCTAGAGAGATGGCTTAGTAGTTAAGACACTTGCCTGTGAAGCCCAAGGACCCATGTTTGACTCCCCAGATCCCATTTAAGCCAGATGCACAAGGTGACACATGCACAGGGATGCACATGTGCACAAGTTGGAGCATATGTCTGGAGTTCAATTACAGTGGCTGGAAGCCCTGGTGCACCAATTCTCTCTCTTTCTCACTGTCTCTCACTCTTACTCTCATAAAAATAAAAGGCCAGGGCTGGAGAGATGGCTTAGCGGTTAAGGCGCCTACCTCCTAAGCCTAAGAATGTGGTTTCCAATCTCCAGCAGTTCCAATCTCGAGGTCCCACGTTTAGCCAGATGCAAAGTGATGCAAGGGCGCAATGCCACACTTGCCCACAGGGGGCACACGCATCTGGATTTCATTCACAGCAGCTGAGAGACTGCTGGCGTGCCCATTCTCTATCTGTCTCCCTCTCTCTCTGTCTCTGTCTGTCTCTCTTTCTCTCTCTCCAAAAATAAAAAATAAAAAAATATATTAAAAAAATGAAAGGCCACTCTGTTGGGCTTGCCTCAAAAAGTATTCATAGTAGGGGTCTTTCATTTTCTTGACGAGGTTTATTTCTAGTATTGCATGTGCACATGTGTGTGTATAATGTGGTGTTTGTATGTGTTGTGTATGTACAAGTATGTGCCCATGCAGTGCCCCATGTGCTCATCTCCTGGGTAGTATGCTTGCCTGTGGTGACCAGAGTGGAACATTGGGTGGGTGGGATGAGAGCTCCACCACTCTTCCACTTGCTCTTTTTTTTTTTTTTTTTTTTGAAGCTGGTAGTGAGAAAAGGGGGTAAAATATAAATGAGAGAAAAATTAGAGTTGTGGAAATAATAAAGTACAATAGACTATTATTTAAAAAGAAAGGACAATCATAAAATCTTATTCAGGTGAGATACAAGTTAAAACAACTGAGCAAACTGGTAAAGTATAAGTAAATAGAATGAAAATAAATTAAACAGAAAACATTAGTTTTCATAGCTTGGATGAATGCAGCAAATTGTCTTTGGTAGCAGTGACTACAGGTGTGTGTGGAGGTGCTGCTAGTCTCAGTAATTCAAGTGTTAGGTCTGTATGTCCTTTCTGAGAGGGATTTCTTTTTTTTTAATTTTTAAAAAATTATTTTATTTATTTTTGGAGAGAGACACAGAGAGAGAGAGAGACAGACAGACAGCAGACAGAGAGGGAGAGGGAGACAGATAGAGATGGGCGTGCCAGCAGTCTCTCAGCTGCTGTGAACGAAATCCAGATGTGTGTGCCCCCTTGTGGGCAAGTGCAGCATTGCACCCTTGCGTCACTTGACATCTGTTTGCAAGGTTTAGCGACCTGTCCTTGGCCTACTCCCACTTGTGAGGCCTAGTGGAACTTTATGAGCCTGATTAACGTTTAGCGACCTGTCCTTGGAGTGACTCAGCAAGGCCTAAGCCGAAACTGCCTCCGCCCAGCTACTGCTGACGTGGTGAAATACTATTGGCCCTTACACCTTTATCTCATCCTTTTCCCCACCCTCTTTCTCAAAATATATAAACACCCACCTTCCCATTACAATAACCGAGTCCCTGCTTTGACACGGCTCCCGGCTCAATGTGGTTTGTTTTTCTCCGGTGTTTTGGGGAAAGGTTTGAGCCTCCGACACCCGCCTTCCCGCTCAGACTCGAAAGGATCCGGCTGGACTGGCTCTCTCTTCCGCTCTACCTGCTGAAGGAGAAAAACCGGCAGACTGGTGCCCCGTGTGAGGAACGGAAAAAACACGGAAGTACGCTGACGGGCTAATCCGGACTGCGGACGGGTGTACCCTCATAAATTATGAGGTAGTCTTCATATCTAATATTCTAACATTTGCTTCTGTAACCTGTGCTTGCTTCAACATCTTTACATTCCTTTCTCTTTCCTTTCATTTCCAGGTTGTCGGCAAACCACATCTGTGGCGCCTGTATTTCTAAACGGGTCATACGTTCATGGTAGAAACACCACATGGGCAGACCTAGAGGAGACTCACCACGTGGGCAGACCTGGAGGAGACTTTAAGTGTTTTGCCCCCTCATTTGAGTGGGGACTCCATCCCAAAAGACAACACAAACCTGATGGGGAGATCTGCTCCCAACTGTACTGTGTTTGGTATCATCGAGCCATCCCCTAAGGACACAGGCTCGTCTGGCCGTCACAGATCTAAATCTAAACTTAATTCTACAACATGTTTAGCTATTTTTTGGGCCTTTATGCTTGTGTTGTACTCATGTGTATTACTATTGCCCTGATTTTACAAAAACTCCTCCTACAATGTGGCTTAAAATAAAACAAAAAAACCTCCATGGCTTTTGGGACAAAACTTTTGTTTTAGCCCCATGGATTAGTTCAATCCTACTTGCCATAATTGCCGGCCTTAAAGACTTCTCTGTGAAGGAATTCATTTTTGCCCTTAACAAAAGCTATAAGGAAAAACTAAAACTGATTTTTAAAATCTCGTTCCTTCCAAGGCCGCCACCTAAGCTGCCACCGGCAGCTGTCTTTTCAGCCCATAACAGCCGCCTAAGGCAATTGTGCTCACAACCACTCCTCCCCACCTTTAGCTTAAAAAAAAAAATACAGAGGACTTTATTAAAACTGGGTTACTGGCATACATTTTACTATCCAGACCCAAAAAGTTTGATCAAGATTAAATTTATAGTGGACTGATGTGCTTAACTAAAGATATCAGACTGAGATTTAAAAATTTTAAGTTAACCTCAAACAAATTAAAATTATAAAGACACTGAGACTGATTTCAGGTTACTGAGCTACTATTGTCAACCACATGAACAATCTTAAAAAAGGCCGACCAGATGATGAGGAGGCAGGAGGGTGGGCTCCTAACTACATTAAAACAATGAAAAGGATGCCTAAAAAAAACTTAAAAATATCTTGGGAGTGGGCGGGCGGTCCTCCACGAGGGAGTCACCACCCTCCTCACCCCTTGCCTCTCAGCGCTCCCTTGATGCTCTTAGCTGAGTGTCCCGCGGGGCCCAAAGCATTTACTTTAAGTTCAAAACAGGCCCAAGCCACCTAAATACCACAGCTAAAAATAATAAAATAAAACCACCATTCTATTTTGTTGGTTTTCAAAACTGAGGCCATGATTAAAAGGGACGGCCAGGGACATTCGTATTGCACTGCTAGTGGTAAAAAAAAAACCCTACTTTTCAAGTCTATATGGCTATGTCCTACACACCATTGTCCCACCCTTCGCTGCCTTCCCATTAACGTAGGGCTGGAGGCAATCTGGCTTTTATCAGTAAGACAGCCCAGAAACAGGTCCTTTTACATACAATTTGCCATCCATCTTCAGACTTAACTGAGCACATTTGCTCACACACTGGTCTACCTGACTTTATTGCTAATGGAGATTCACAAGTAAACAAATTTATTACTGTCTCCTCCTTGCCACCCTTAGAACAAACTAAACGTTTACACCAAATGTTCTATCTATCCCCCTTAATAATTCAAGCCCGGCTAGCTCAGTCGGTAAAGCATGGGACTAAGCCCACTTCCTACTTAATGTCACTGGGGGCTAATCTTAAGGTGTTAATGGTGGGTTTAAGATTCCATTGTAAAGATATACAAAATGTAGGCACATACAGGAGTTCCTAAAGCTTACTGTGGCTTGGCTACAATAATTTTGATCGATGTACTGTGTGACTAATTAATTTCTTTTTCTCTCTTTCTTGGCTCTATGAAGACAGGCCAACTTCTTCTTCCATTATGAACTTCCCCTAGATCTGTAAACTTCAACATCATGGAAAACTACTAGCTGTCAGCCCTGGATTGACCTGAACAATACATGTCTCATATTTTTTCTTCGTTGATTAATCATCCTAATATTTTATTATTATTTTAGGTCATTCCAACCCATCTGATCTTCAAGACCTCACTGCTAAATGCCTTGCCATTTTACAGGTCAATAATTTTAAAGTGGCTCCAAAAAAGATTCAGACTGCCCCTCCCTTCAAAATTTTGGGTTCCATGTTATTCCTTGATACTGTCTTTCCTGTCAAACCCCAACTCCATATTCAAAAATTCTATACTTTGCCTCAACTCCAAAAGGTGCTGGGAGAAAAAAATTGTCCAAACTTACAAATCCTCTCGGCCTTTCTTCCAGGTACCTCCTTTTCAAACTACAGGAGCCAATCCTCGAGGGGTACGCCCTAATCACCTTTGACAGATTGACATCACACACTATTCTCCATTTAAAACACTTAAATATATTTTTCTCTCAGTTAATACTTTCTCCCATGCTTGCTGGGCATTGGCACATGCCGGGGAAAAAACTAAACATGCTATTAGCCATATGCTTCAATGCTTTGCCACCCTTGGATAGCCAGATCAAATAAAAACCGATAATGGGACTTCCGGTTAAGATGGCGACATAGGAACCTCGCCAAAAGAGGGAAGCGAACAAAAGCAAAACAAACCCCAGCAAAATACACTTTTCTACTAAAAAGTGAGATACATAGTAAACTTTCAAGCCCAGCAGAGAAGTAGGAGAGTTCCAGAGCGTCTGGAGCCCACAGAAGCGGCTCCACAGCCGCCGCAGCTGCCGCGGCGGCGGCGCAGTTAGGCGCCGCCTGAGACAGCTGATCTGCAGAACTTTTAAAGACAGGCGAGGAGAATTTTCCACTCACACCGCCTCCTCACAATCTCAAGAAGCGTGGAAGGAGGACAGTAGAGACCAACAAAGAGGCTTGTGAGGAAGAGGATCGCGTAGAGGAACAGACGGACTTCAGCCGCCACTCACAGCCTCCCCTCCCCCACCACGGGTGCAAGTACGGCGAGTACAGAGACTTGGGAAAGAGCTCGCCAGCAGCATCGGGTGCAGGGAAAGCAGAGACCCACAAACGCAGCTGACCTCCTGAATCCACGTCACAGCAAAGGAACCAAGCAGCCGGGCAGCATAGCTGTGATCAAACCCATTCAAAAGGTAATTTGGTTTTATTCATTGGGGAAGGGTCTCTCTTGATCACAAGCTGACCTTGGAACTCTCTACAGATCAGAAATCTTAGCCTCCCAGCTGACAGGATTAAGGCGTGGGCTAACACATATCCTTAGGAACTGTGACTTTGTCATAATACCTGCTTTTGCACAAATACTCTGTGCTGTATTTCATTGAAGGGGTACATTGTTGAGTTAAATTTTTGGATCTTGACTGTATTCTGTTCCATTCACCCCACTTGATAATCTCATAGCAGGCAAGGGTCACTTCTGTGATTACTTTGAGAGCCTTAAGAACCACACTTAACACCTTAAACTCCTACACTGAAGACATATAATATCAGATTGATTGATACATCTAACATTACTGCAGATATTTAGAAAACCCAAGCATTAAATTAATTCAAGATGCAAAGATCTCTACATTACAATACAAGAAACACAAAACATCCAGACAATATAAATCCACCAAAAAGTATTAATATATCAGAAATGACCTTCAGTGAGGCTGACTTAGAGGACATCCCGAGAAAGATTTCAAAAGAATGATTATAATTATGTTCAAAGAACTCAAAGAGGAAATGAAAGGGTTCAAAGACCTCAAAGAAGAAATCAAAGGATTCAAAGAAAACACAGAAAACCAATTTAATGAAATAAGGAGGTCAATACTAGACATAAATACGGAAATAGAAAGAATAAAGAAAACCCACTCAGAAATGCTACCAATAAAGAACACAGTCAGTGAAATTAAAACCTCTGTAGAAAATCTCTCTAGTAGAATGGATGAAGGAGAGAACAGGATATCGAAGCTAGAAGACCAAGTAGCTGATCTAATACAGTCCAACAGAGAGAAAGACAAAATAATAGGAAGGTATGAATGGGAATTACAGGATATTCGGGACACTATGAAAAGATCAAACATAAGAATTCAAGGGATAGTAGAAGGAGAAGAATTTCACTCCAAAGGCATAGTAGGTGTTTTCAACAAAATCATAGAGGAAAACTTCCCCAAATTGGGAAAGAGATGCCAATGCAGATACAGGAAGCCTTTAGAACACCAAACAGACAAAACCTGGAAAGAACCTCTCCCCGCCATATTATAATTAAACTACCAAACATACAAACCAAAGAAAATATATTGAAAGCAGCTAGAGAGAAAAAGCAAGTGACCTACAAAGGGAAGCCCATCAGACTCACAGCAGATTACTCAACACAAACTTTAAAGGCCAGAAGGGCCTGGAGTGATGTATTCAAGTTCTGAAAGATAAAAACTGTCAACCGAGATTACTTTATCCTGCAAAACTATCTATCCAAATAGATGGAGAAATAAAGACATTCCACAACAAAGACAGGCTAAAGGAATTTTTGGCAACTAAACCAGCTCTACAGAAAATACTTGCAGGAATCATTCATGCTGAGGAGAAAGCAAAGCACACACATCAGGAAATAGGAAAAAATAAACCATACTCAAATAACAGTTAAAACAAGTGAGTAAAGGGAAAACAGGAAAAACTAAAAATAATAAGAAGAATGGTGAGAATAAACACATATATGTCAATAATAACTCTTAATATCAATGGTCTCAATGCCCCTATCAAAAGACACAGACTTGCAGACTGGATTAAAAAGCAGGATCCTACCATCTGTTGCCTCCAGGAAACTCATCTCTCAATAAAAATAGAAACCTTCTTAGGGTGAAAGGTTGGAAAAAGGTATTTCAAGCAAATGGGCCTAGAAAACAGGCAGGGGTTGCTATTTTAATTTCTGACAAGATAGACTTCAATCCAACATTTGTGAGGAAAGATAAAGAAGGTCACTTTATACTGATTAAAGGAACCCTCCAACAGGAGGACATTACAATCCTAAACATATATGCCCCTAACATGGGGGCTCCCAATTTCATCAAACAAACACTATTAGAATTAAGGTCAGAGATATCTCCTAACACAATAGTAGTGGGGACTTCAATACCCCACTCTCATCACTTGACAGGTCTACCCAGCAAAAAATAAACAGAGAGACATCTGCATTAAATGATACCATGGAACAAATGGACCTAACAGATATTTACAGAACATTCCATCCAAATGCTGCAGAATATACATTTTCTCAGCAGCACACGGGACATTTTCTAAAATAGACCATATACTAGGACACAAATCAAATCTTAACAAATACAGGAAAATTGAAATAATCCCTTGTACATTGTCTGACCACAATGGGATTAAACTGCAAATCAGCAACAAGAAAAACTACAGAGCATACAGAAACTCATGGAGACTAAACAGCACTTTATTGAATGATGTATGGGTCATTGAAGAAATTAAAAAGGAAATCAAGAAATTGTAGAATCAAATGATGATGAGAATACAACATACCAAAACCTTTGGGACACAATGAAGGCAGTCCTACGAGGGAAATTTATAGCCCTAAGTGCATATATTAAGAAATTGGAGAGTTCACAACTAAACAATTTAATGCTTCACCTTAAGGCCTTGGAAAAAGAAGAACAAGGCAAACCAAAAATTAGTAGACGGGAAGAAATAATAAAGGTTAGGGCAGAAATTAATGAAATGGAAACCAAAAAAACAATCAAAAAGATCAATGAAACAAAGAGTTGGTTCTTTGAAAGGATAAACAAGATTGACAAACCCTTAGCAAATCTGACCAAAAGAAAGAGAGAAGAGACAAAAATTGATAAAATTAGAGATGAAAAAGGCAACATCACAACAGATACCAAAGAAATTCAGAAAATCATACGGACATACTTTAAGAATATATATGCCTCTAAGTTTGAAAACCTGAAAGAAATGGATGAATTCCTTGATTCATATGACCTACCAAAATTAAACCAAGAAGAGATAAACCATTTAAATAGAACTATAACAACCACAGAGATTCAAGCAGTTATAAAAAGTCTCCCAACTAAAAAAGCCCAGGCCCAGATGGATTCACTGCTGAATTTTACCAGACATTCCTGGAGGATCTAACGCCAATGCTTCTCAAACTTTTCCATAAAATAGAAAAGGAAGGAACTCTACCAAAATCCTTCTATGAAGCCAGCATCACCCTGATACCCAAACCGGACAAAGACAGATCAAAAAAGAAAATTATAGACCAATCTCCCTCATGAACATGGATGCAAAAATTCTCAACAAAATACTGGCAAACAGAATACAAGAATTTATCAGAAAGATTATTCACCCTGACCAAGTAGGCTTTATCCCAGAGATGCAGGGATGGTTCAACATACGCAAATCCATAAATGTAATACACCATATAAATGGTCTGAAGGACAAAAATCATATGGTCATCTCAATAGATGCAGAAAAGGCATTTGACAAAATCCAACACCCCTTCATGGTGAAAGTATTACAGAAACTGGGAATAGAAGGAGCATATCTCAACATAATAAAAGCTATTTATGACAAACCTACAGCCAACATAATACTAAATGGGGAAAAACTTGAAGCTTTTCCTCTAAATTCAGGAACAAGACAAGGGTGTCCACTTTCCCCACTACTATTTAATATAGTACTGGAAGTCTTAGCCACAGCAATAAGGCAAGAGACACTCATAAAGGGGATACAAATCGGAGGGAAGAGATCAAATTATCATTATTTGCAGACGATATGATTCTATACCTAACAGACCTAAAGTCTCTACCTGCAAACTGTTAGAGCTGATAAACACTTTTAGCAATGTAGCAGGATACAAAATAAACACACAGAAATCAGTAGCTTTTCTATATACTAACAACAAACGTGCAGAGGATGAAATCAGGGAATCTCTCCCATTCACAATTGCCTCAAAAAAATAAAATACCTTGGAATAAACTTAACCAAGGAAGTGAAGGATCTCTACAATGAGAACTTTAAAAACTCGAGCGACAAATTACAGAAGACACAAGGAAATGGAAAGACATCCCATGCTCCTGGATTGGAAGAATCAATATTGTGAAAATGTCAATCTTACCAAAAGCAATCTATACATTTAATGCGATCCCTATTAAAATCCCAATAGCTTTCTTCACGGAAATAGAAAAAACAATCCTAAAATTCATCTGGAAACACAAAAAACCTCGAATAGCCAAAACAATTTTTATGAAACAAAAATCAGGCAGGTGGTATAACCATACCCGATTTTAAGTTATATTACAAAGCCATAGTAACAAAAACAGCATGGTACTGGCACAAGGACAGACAGGTAGATCAATGGAACAGAATAGAAGACCCAAATATTAATCCAAGCAGCTACAGCCACCTGATTTTTGACAAAAATGCCAAAAATATTAATTGGAGAAAAGATAGCCTCTTTAACAAGTGGTGTTGGGAAAACTGGACATCGGTATGTAAAAGGATAAACATAGATCCTTGTCTTTCTCCATGCACAAGAGTCAAATCCAAATGGATCAGGGACCTTGATATCAGACCTGAAACTCTGAACCTGCTAGAGGAAAAAGTAGGGGAAACCCTTCAACATATTGGCATAGGTAAGGACTTTCTGAATATAACCCCAATTGCTCAGCGAATAAAATCACTAATCAACCAATGGGACCTTATGAAATTACAAAGCTTTTGTACAGCAAAGGACACTGTGAGTAGAGCAAAAAGACAACCTACAGAATGGGAGAAAATCTTTGCCAGCTATACATCTGACAGAGGATTAATATCCAGAATATACAAAGAACTCAAAAAACAGAATAATAAAATTCAAACAACCCAGTTAAAAATGGGCTATGGAACTAAATAGAGAATTCACAGAAGATGAAATTCAGATGGCATATAAACATCTGAAAAAATGCTCCACATCCTTAGCCATCAGGGAAATGCAAATTAAAACCACTTTGAGATTCCATTTCACTCCTGTCAGAATGGCTTCCATCAAGAAAACAAAGGACAATAAGTGTTGGCGTGGATGTGGAAAAAGAGGAACACTTCTACACTGTTGGTGGGAATGTAACCTAGTCCAACCATTGTGGAAATCAGTGTGGAGGTTTTTGAGACAGCTAGAAATAGATTTACCATATGATCCAGCTATAGCACTCCTAGGCATATATCCAGAAGACTCTTCTCACTTCCTTAGAGATACTTGCAAAACCATGTTTATTGCCGCTCTATTCACAATAGCTAGGAAATGGAAGCAGCCTAGATGTCCCACCACAAATGAATGGATAATAAAGATGTGGTACATTTACACAATGGAGTTCTACTCAGCAGTAAAGAAAAATGAAATTATGAAATTTGCAGGGAAATGGATGGATCTGGAAAGGATTTTACTAAGTGAGGTAACCCAGGCTCAGAAAGCCAAACGTCACATGTTCTCTCTCATATGTGGATCCTAGCTACAAATAGACAGACTTGTGTGTGAACTGGAACCAAAAATTGGTGCCAGAAACCAGTAAGCTGGTAAAAGGCTATAAGGGACGGAGGAAAGGGAAGGACTGAAGTGTATGGTATTGCACATATGTAAGTGGAAGGACTGATTACAAGGAGGGAATGGCCTAACCAACGCCATGGGTAGAGAATGCATAAAAGAAGGGCAAGGGAGGGTCAATCTAATTTCAAAAGATTGTGAATAAGACTTATGTAAAACTACTTTTTGAATAATGGTACATCTAGAAGCTGTAGACTGTTACTAGAAAATTTTCAGTACCTGGGATGGGATACCTTCCAGTGAGTTGTTGGCCAAGGAGGTCCCGGTAGCCTCCAAAACATTAAAGGCTTTTGCCAAAGCCCTTGGTTTTCCCTGAGAAACAGATAGTAAGACCCTATTGCTGAAGACATCTCTTGCCTGAGAGGCAAGGTCACTGAGAAAGCAAGCTGGTGCTGAGCAGAAAACCTTCTCCCTGTAGACCAGCCAACTGAAAGCTGGAAAAAGCTGCACTGCATGCAGAGTATGGGAGACAGAAGTCATCAGCAGTGAATACAGTGGACGTTGAATATTCAAATTTGGCCAGACAGGCCCAAAGACTGAACGGGTGCAATAGTGGCATGTCTACTCGTGGGGTAACCAACTGCTCTATAATTGGACTAAAGGCCCTCTCTACGGGAGGGAATACATACCTGGTACTGAAAAAACTAAGTAAAGTCTATGGTAGGTAAGGTCATAAGCCTTAGGGGTATAAAGCATGCCCTTATCTAAATGTATATACTATTCCCACCAAGCTGCCCGGAAAATACTACACTTAATGCTCATATTCACATATTAATGCTACTCTCACTTCTGGTTAGAGAAGCTTCTCTTTTCAGATGGCGATGACCACTGGGATGATCCAAAAGGCAACATAGTGCTGAGAAGAAGGGATGGAGAAGTGCCCAGCACTGAAACATCTCTGTCACACCCTCCAAGGCTCAGGGATCATTGCGGAAGAGGGGGCGGATAGAATGGAAGAGCCAAAGGAAGGGTACGACTCCCTACAATGCAACTGCCCAGACAGAAATTGGCCTTGATATCCATGACCTTGCTGTGCCTAACAATACCTCCGCAAGACCCTCATAGTGGAAGTAAAAGAGGATGACATCATATTAAAAAAAGAGACTAATGGAGAGAGGGAGGGGATATGATGGAGAGTGGAGTTCTAAAGGGGAAGGGGGGAGGGGAGGGAAAAATACGCACCTTTGGTATGTAAGTATGTTTTGTTGTCAATAAATATTTAAAAAAAAAAAAAAAACCGATAATGGCCCCTGCTTCGTAAGCAGGGCTTTTATAGATTTCCTCCAAACCTGGAAAATCTCACTTTCCACAGGCATCCTGTATAACCCGCGGGGCCAGGCCATCGTAAAAAGATATAATCAAACTCTCAAGTCTCAATTACAAAAACAAAAGGGGGAATCCCTACCCCCACACGACCAACTAAAAAAGGCATTATTAACCCTAAATATTTTAAATTTTTCTAAAGAAGATAGACATTTGTCCCCTTTTCAAAAACATTGGACCTCAGCTGTCACCTACAGCTCCATCTGGGTCAAATGGAGGGACCCATTAACTGGGGCCTGGAGGGGACCAGACCCCCTCCTTACAGGAGGGAGAGGGTTTGGATGTGTATTTCCTCAAGAGGAAAAATGATCCATTTGCGTACCAGCAAGAGACTTAAAATATTTACCCCAACAAGGGGATGATAATAATCAACTCTCCAGGGAGTGTTCCACCTCTGAGAACTGTGCATCTGTTTCTTCCCCAGGAACTAGTGGAGGTGTGGATGCTGCTAGACCCAAATGAAGCCAGAAAAGCTCCAGAAAGATTTACAGAGGAGGAGACGGGACTTCCAAGATAACCTGCTGTGGACGGGCTTACATGACATTTTTCCCTACCTTCTCCCTCCCCTTGAACCCCTCCTTCTCCTTCTTCTTGCTTTTTTCCCTACCTTCTCCCTCCTCTTGGACCCCTCCTTCTCCTTCTTCTTATCCTCACTCTCGGGCCCTGTGTAATTAATAAGATTACACAATTCATTCACCAACAGCTAGAGGCAATTAAACTTCATCAGGTCACAATTAAACTTCATCAGGTCAAAATACCACAGGTTCACAACTCAAAAGCCCCGCTTTTCCTCTGACTGGCTGTCCACCTAGCATCCCTCCCCTGCCCTCCATCGAACCAACGACGGGTAAGACCTCAGACAGGCTGAGACAACCTAAGACAGGTCATGGAGTGGATTTTCAATGGGCTAGAGGCATGGTACTCAGTGACGGGTAAGATTCCCAAACTAAGACAGAGGCCATGCCATCCACCATTCTTACAAAAACAAAAGGGGGAGATGTTGGGCCCTAAGAGGCCCTGGTGTGAGGCCTAGTGGAAATTTCTGAGCCTAGCTAGAGTTTAGCGACCTGTCCTTGGCCTACTCCCGCTTGTGAGGCCTAGTGGAACTTTATGAGCCTGACTAAAGTTTAGCGACCTGTCCTTGGAGTGACTCAGCAAGGCCTAAGCCGAAACTGCCTCCGCCCAGCTACTGCTGACGTGGTGAAATACTATTGGCCCTTACACCTTTATCTCATCCTTTTTCCCATCCTCTTTCTCAAAATATATAAACACCTTCCCATTACAATAACCAAGTCCCTGCTTTGACACGGCTCCCGGCTCAATGTGGTTTTTTTTTCCTCCGGTGTTTTGGGGAAAGGTTTGAGCCACTGACACCCACCTTCCCGCTCAGCCTCGAGAGGATCCGGCTGGACTGGCTCTCTCTTCCGCTCTACCTGCCGACGGAGAAAAACTGGCAGTAAACCCAGCCCCTAGTCAGTTCTCTCTATCTTGCTATTTTTGTGACCTCCCATGTCCAAGAAGAATGAGTGCCTCCCTGCACCTATTTTCAATCCTAACCAATGAAAGATCTAACTCAGGCATATTTCTTATTTTTTTATCTTCAGCTTTTTTCTCTCATAGGAATAGAGTCTATTGTTTTCTTTTTTAAATCCCAACTCTTCTTTTTCATCATGTCACAAAGAGGCATCTTATGTGCCTCTTTTCATCAATGAACATTATAATCATCAATAATATTAAAATTTCTCCTTAAAGTTCCTATACAATTTTGTTAACATTCCTTTTTTTGGTTGTTGTAAGTTATTCATATTTTCAGATTTTCTAATCTGTAAAGAAGAATTTGTTTTCTTAAGTTAGTGATGGATGTTATCAAATATTTTTCTATAGGCAATAAAATGATCATACTATATTCTTTAATCAGTTAATGTGGTAAAATCTATGTCTAGAGTTACTCTTGTTAAGCTGCCAAGGAATTCCTTGAATATACCTAATTTTGCCATGCAAAATAATTACTGAATTCCCTTTAGGTTCTAGGCAGTGATCATTGTTTTAGTATATAGTCATCAACAAAAACAGACAAAAACAAAGAAATTCTAGGTGTGGTGTATGCATTTGTAATCCTATCACTCAGGAAGTAGAGGCAGGAGGATCAAGAGGTCAAGGCAAATCTTAGCTTCATGAGATATTGTCTCAAAAAAACAGGAAACCAAAGAAAAACAAAACAAAATAGGAATCTAGCTTAATGAAGCACATATTCTAGCATTTTATATACTACTGTGTTCAGTTTGATAAATTTTGTTTATAATTTATATACTCATGTTTGTCAATAAAATTTGGCCATAAGTTCACTTTCCTTGTTTGTGTAGTTGAATACTCTTGTACATGCTAGCAACTTGCACATCAATCTGGATTTGTTGTAAAGCTTTTCTAATTCTGGTTTTCATAAAAAAAAAAAAAAAAAAAAAAAAAAAAAAACAGTCCTACATGTATTTGCTAAATATAGCACACTGAACAATGTTATCTGTTGCTTCCAAAATCCAAAAGCAGACCCATAAATGGTTGTACCATCTTTTTTATTTGTAGGTAGAACAAGGTGCAGCAACTGATTTTTCTCCACAGAATGTGTATTTCATGTTCTGGATGATTGGATCCTGAAAATGTTAATGAGGTGATGGGTACCAGGTGACAGTCCCTGAATTTTTATTGTTTTATTTTTGTTCCACCTTCTGGTTTGTTTTCTCACACATGTGTTCCCAACTTTACATTGGGATAATTATAAAATATTATACTTCTTTTGGAATATAGCTAATTTTCTCCGAGATGAAGCTGCACATGCCAATGATCCCAGCACACAAGGGGGGCCACTAGTTTTGAAAGAGGTTTAGATACTTTTGCTAAAAAGCATTGACTCCTCACTTGGACCTTCAAGGTCAGAATGTCAGTCACTAGAGGAGTGGCTGTCTAACCCATCTCATCCACCTTAAGGTTGAAATCACAGAGATAAATCATTGTCATAAGCCTTCAGTTACTTTGAATTCCAGGAACAGCATAAACTTTCAAGACAGACCACCCTCCAGATGAGGGTCTGCACCATCCATGAGGGTGAGACTATACTCTGAAGCAGAAGGAATTATCTCTTGAGAACTACCTTGAACCCTTGAGTAATAAGAACTTCTTTAGATTACCTTGGAGGATGCTGGAGCTGAGACAATGATCCATGGAAATCACACCTTAGCCAGGGCTGCAAAATTATGCTTACATTATGTCCCCTGCCACCACTCTTCATTCTTTTAATCTAAAGATCATGTCAGTACACTAAAAATGAACTTGGGGTCACTTAGCCTTTTAATCTGTTTTTCTTTCCAGTGTGGCTACCATGAATAAATCACCTCTCTATGCTTTTCACCAGCTTTTGCTTTACTTGTGTATTTGCATGGGTGGCAGAGGATAGCATTTGTTATTGTTGTCCTTAGTCTATAGTTTGCAGGCATTTGACCTACTGGTACTAGATAAAACCTTGACACTGTGATACCAAAAAAAATTTTAAGACAAAACAAAATTCAATTGATATCTCATTACTATAGCATTTTGTTACTTTTCGCTTATGATATACTTGTTAAAATGAAGTAAATCATAATAGATTCATAGCTGACAAACTAGACCAAATATGGAAACATTTTATTAGGGATAAGTTTTATACAGGGCTTAATTGCAAGGATTCTCTGTAAATTGTTCTAAATGTTGGCTTAAGTTTTAATAAGGTGATGTCTAACTTTATCATGATTGTCCTTATTCAAAACAAATCAGACTTAAGAAAAATATTTTTTTTTCCTGAAACTGCAATACATTTCAGAATCAGATATACTTAAAGTGCATTCAACTAATAAAATACACCAAACGCTATAGTTAACCTTTAATGTATTTAGTATTTTTCTTTATTGTTGTCATAAACCACAACACAGATTATGTTTTTTGGTGTCATTCAGTTGCATTTCAATCCTGTGCTGCAGAAGCATCCAGTATCAATATGGTTTTCAGTAGATGGCTTTATTTTACTGTTGACAAGGCTGATAAACAAGTTGTATAATTTACTTTGATACTAAATAAATCACATGTGAAAATTTGACTGTGCTAGCCTGATAATCTGGCAAATGTTTTTTGTCTTTTCATGGAGAATATCTTGCATTTAAACGCACCATCCCTAATCCCAAATTTATTTTCTGTATCTTAAGAGAAGCTTTGTGCAAGCAAAGATGGTTTAATTATTATAATGGAGGGGGGATAAAAGGATATACTTCCCAAGGATCTTTTTAAAAAAATCAAAGGCTGGAGAGATAGGTCAGAGGTTAAGATGCTTGCCTAAAAATCAAATTGTGCTAGACATGGTGGAGCACACCTTTAATCCTACCACTTGGGAGGTAGAGATAGGAGGATCACTGTGAGTTTGAAGTCAGTCTGGGAACTGCAGAGTGAATTCTAAGTCAGCCTGGACTAGAGTAACATGCTAACTTGAAAAAAAAATCAAGTTGGTATGAATGCCATTCAGAGATGGTAATCATTAAGTTAAATCAAGTTTACAGTGTGATTTTGATATATTCCAGAGCCTGTGAGAAAAACCTAAGAATTCCTCATTCCATTCTGGTGTTAAACATCAATTCTGAACTTCTCCTGTGAGAAGGAAGTAAGCACCTCCTTGGTGAACACAGCATGATCAATGTCTTACATTCTTAGGAGGATGATAATCCCAGTTTTTTTTTATTTATTTTTTATTTTTTTTTAGGGTTCCAAAGCAATGGCTGAGGTGGTAAGTAGGTTAGGTATATCAAAAGTTGCTTCACATCATTAATTCCTATAGAAATGCAACTCAAAGCCATATGTAACACTTCACACCAACTGTGTTGGCTAGAATGAAAAAAGAGTCATAAGTGCTGGTGAGTCTTTACAGAAATTAGATTTCTCATGAATTATTGTGGTTCAATGTTGCTTTGGAAAAACAATTCAAAATATATTCAAGATTTTAAACTATATGACTTGAAAATTCTACTTTTAGGTGTATTCTTTCTGAAAACACTTTTATTGAGAATTTTAATACAGGAACATGCCCACCTCCCATCCCTATTGCACCAAACCTCTTTTTTCCAAGCAGTCCTTCTTTTGTTGTCTCATTATTTTTGTCTTTCTTCATCCTCTGTGTCAGTATATTGATGAGTTTTGAACAGTGTGGGTGTTGTGGGAGTATTTGGAACCACTGTGAGATTATGAATTGTACCAGTCAGTTCATTTCTGGAGGAGTGTCCCAAAGTACTCCTTCAAATGTCATGGCTCTCACATTCTTCCTCCCCTTCCACAATGTTCTCTGAGCCTTGGAGGATGTGATGGAGATGTTTCATTTAGTGTTGTGCTCTCAATACTCTTATTTTCAGCTTGGATGAATTTTGAATCTCCTCAGTGTCTTCTGATATCTCCATAGAGAAGCTTCTCAGTTGCAATGAGAGCAGTACTCAAATTTTTTCTTCTGAGGTTATATTATTAAAAGAACTAAAAAATGTCCCCATATTGTACTTAAATGTTTACAGCAGCATTAACCATAATAGCCCAATAGTAAAAATAACCCAACTATTAATTAACTGATGACTAGATTTTATAAAAAGCATTTTCTATGAAATGGAATGTTATTCATCAATAATGAGGAATAAAGTATTGATATAACCTTATTGGATTAACCTTACAAACATTATCCAAATTAAAGGAAGTCACATATTACCTAAATCCATTTATATAAAATGTCCACATAGGAAAATTGATAGACACTGAAAGTAGACTAGTGATTATCCAAGGATTTGAGGGTATATGGCAAGAAGTTTACTGCTATGGGCAATGAGTATGTGTTTCTTTTTAGACTAATGTAAATTTTTAAAAAACTTTTTATTGTTTTTTATTTATTTTTGGAGAGAGAGACACAGAGAGATAGACAGAGAGGGAGAGGGAGACAGAGATGGGCGCACCAGCAGTCTCTCAGCTGCTGTGAATGAAATCCAGATGTGTTCGCCCCCTTGTGGTCAAGTGCGGCATTGCGCCCTTGCCTCACTTTGCATCTGGCTAAACGTGGGACCTGGAGATTGGAACCGCTGGACATTGGAACCAGCATTCTTAGGCTTAGCAGGCAGGCGCCTTAGCCGCTAAGCCATCTCTCCAGCCTGACTAATGCAAATTTAATAAATTATTTAGGGGTGAGAGATGCATACCTCTGTGATTATATTGAAAGCATATATATATATATATATATATATATATATATATATATATATATTAGTGAAACTGTAAAAGGCTGAACTTTGTGGCATATGAATTATAACTTAATAAAGATATAATTTAAAAGAAAAATATAAACTTACTTTCATTATCAGGGTCAGCCCTATGCTTGAGCAAGGCTAAGAGGAAGTGCTTATACAAGGCTAAGAGGAAACACTTCATTAAATTTTGACTCTTGAGTACCTGGCTTCCCTTATCCTTTTCCAGGCATGGCTAATACACTAGGCAACTCTGTCCATGGTTAGGTCTTACATTTCATTCTCTTTTGATACTTCGCTTTCATAACTCCAGTTCCCTATTGATGTCCACTAACTGACCATACTCAAACATCCATGTTCCTTCCTTATTACTCCCAATGGAAGCAGAAAAGGGATCTGTCTCTGTGTCTTATTCTGAAGTAGTCATACGGAGTAGATACTCCAATCTCTGTTCAATAAATTTTTCTCTTTAAGAAAATATTAATCAGTGACTCCTTGCTGCATTTAAATTAAATTCTAAAATAATTCCCAAATGGCATTTTGTTGTGTTCTAACTCTTATCAACCTGTTAATCTCTTCTGTATAGAGTTCCTTGCATGATGCTTTGATTTTACAATCACTTTGGGGATCATGGGATGTTCTGTAAGTTCTTTCTCCTCTTTGGCTTGTATTCGTTCCTCCTTTTCCTGAGACATTCTCCCCAAATAATAGTCTGGATCCTACCCAATCCTCCCCTTCACAGGTGTCCATCTGTATCATAGTTTCTGCTGATTTTCTCTGACTTTTCCTCTTCATCCTTCACTGGCAAATCTCTTCCCCGTGTAGCCCTGCCTTCCCATTTACTTCTCTGTGACACAAACTAGCAGTTATACAGTGGATTCTTTCTTACTAGTGGTTTTTACTTTGGAAATTGTACAATTTAAATATGAAGTTAATGTCTTAATTTTCTTTCAAAATAGCACAAAGACATTAGATTCTTAAACTGTTTTCATTATTTCTCCTGATCAATATGCTTCCAGTTTCTTGCTTTGTTTAAAACATTATATGGTTCCTGATATAGTGATTGTGGTAGCTTGAATTGATGGCCCCCAAAATATTCAGTGTTTTATTAGTTTATAGTTTGCATCTGCAGCCACTTGGCTGGAGGCAGTGTCACTGGGCGGATCTTAAGGAGTAATGGTGGGTTTAGGATTTCAATCTAAAGATATGCAAAATGTGCCTAGCTGGAGTCACTGAGGTGTGCTATGCTGTGTGGCTTGCTCTCGGCTTGGACCTGTGAAGGCAGGCCAGCTTCTTCTGGAACTTCCTCTGGATCTGTAAGCTTCAATAAATCCCTTCCTTCATAACTGTGCCTGGTCTGGAAGTTCATCTCAGTGAGCCTGAAGCTGCCTGCTACAGTGATATATGGTATTCATTTAAGTTTTCTTACATATGTAGCATTTTCATCATCTTCATTTGCTCCATTTGTAACTACTCCTTTTGGTCTGACACACTTCTTTTAGAATTCCCTTTAATGATAACCGTGGTAGCAAACCTTAATTTTGCCTCAAATGAATTTGTCTTAATTTTTACCTCATTCTTGTTTGACTATTTTGCTGGATTTCGAATTGTAGTATGACAATTATTTTCAATGACACACACATATAGTAGCAATTGAAAATCTAGAAAATTTGCTTATGTGAATATATTTCTATTTCAATTGCCACCTTGTTTACTCAATAGACAGAGACATGTTCCAGATAAATAAAAATATAAAAATAATTCTCTTTACTTATTAAAAGATCATGTAGGAGATTATTTTTGTAATTTAATACTACCTAGTATATACATTATATAAATTAAAAAAATCTCTTGAAGGGATGGGGATATATAGCTCAGTGGTAGATCACTGCCTAGCATGTGTGATTCCCTAGATTCAAACCTCAGTAACATTAAAAAAGGAGAGAAAATATGCCTTGGATACAGAGCTCTTGGATAAATTTAATAGGCAGATGCCAAATCAAGAGAAGACAAATGCCAAAAAAATACAAATATATTGTTTGTTATTTAATGGAGAAGATAATGAAAAAGTAGATAAAGGGCATGAACAGAAGTAGACATGGAAATGGATGTTACATACATGAAGTGGGGCTCCATCTCAGTAATTACAAAATGTTTCTTAATCAATAATAAAATACATTTTAATGTTTTGATAAAAAGTGAAAGCATGGCTGGGTAACTTTTTTTTTTTAAAAAAACTTTTATTTTTATTAGAGACAGAGACAGAGAGACCGATAGAGACAGGCAGGGAGTGAGAATGGGCACACCAGGGCCTCTAGCCACGCAAACGAACTCCAGATGCATATGGCACCATGTGCATCTGGCTTACGTGGGACCTGGAGAATCGAACCTGGGTCCTTAGGCTTTGCAGGCAAACGCCTTAACCGCTAAGCCGTCTCTCCAGCCCAGTAAATGGTTTTTAACATGAGATTCCTGTATATTGTTATAGTTAGGAAATTAGAGCTTTGATGGAATTTCCATCTAAGGCCAGCCTACCACTGGTGCACAGATCTCATCTCCTTAATCCCAGCCAGATATTGCTGCAGAAATTTGTCTTCTCTTTTCCAAATTAATTAGTTTTCTCTCCTGCATAATTCTCTTGAGTATGCATGGAAGTCATAGTGTTTCACATGAACATGAAAATAATCCTCCCACTGTACATCTCTCACCAAATACTAATGTGCTTCTCTCTGCTCTCATTTTCAGTAAACCTGTTTGACACAATTGTATCTGTGCAACTTAACCACTCCTCCCTCTTTCAATACACTCTCTAGTCCAATTACTCAACCTTTAACCTGTTATTCTACTGGAAAATTTTTATAAAAGTCAACAATGATATAAGTTTGAGCTCCTTAAATTGTGGGTCATGATCTCACATGTGATGGGTTATTTTTCTTTGATTCATCCATCAGCAAATCTGGCTGGTGCCACTTTGCAAGTTATAACACAAACAAACTATGTTTCTAGGACATTCCACCCTCAGAGAAGTTCTGAAAACAGAATAGAATAAATCTGCCCTGTTGAAGAGAAATGGGCAAACAGGTTAATCCCTTAATGAAAAAATTGAGTTGTTCAATAGTCTGGCAGACAATTCCTTTCCACATAACCAAACCTCTTCTTTTGTAAATTATTTAGGGGTTACATCAGTTAGGGTTCTCCAGAGAAAAAAACACAATACATAAATATATATGCACATATATTTATACATATAGATGTAAATAAGTTATTTATGGGAATTGCCTCATGTGATTATGACGGCTGGGATGTCTTACAATGTACATTCTGCAAGTTGGAGAAACTGGAAAGACAGTGATATAATTCAGTCTGAAGACCTGAGATCTGGGGGCTCTTCAAATATATGCCAAAGTCTAAAAGTTAGAGAACCAGGAGCTCTGATGTCTGAGGACAGGAGAAGATGGACATCTCATCTCAAGAAGACAACTTGACCTGATCTTTTCTTAGTCCTTTCCCTCTATTTAGGTCTCCCAACAATTTGGATAGTGATGGATCTTTGTTTATTCTACTGATTCAAATGCTATTGTCTTCTGGAAATGTCTTCATAGTCACACCCAGAAATCATGTTTTACTAGATACTGGGGATCTCTTAGCCCATTCAGTTTGGCACATAAAACTGACTACCACAGATTGGGAGCTAGGCAGAAATGGTGTGGAGTTGGGGGTGGAGGCTGGGGAGAAGCTTAAGTGTGTCCTAAGCTTGTTTCCTTGGCTGCTCTCTGACTCTACAGTTCAGGGGCCTGCCTCTGGAGACTCCATTTCCAAGGTTCATTTTAGCAGGTTTCTATCTAGGTTTAGCCAAAAAAGAAAGTGGTATGACATAGAAGAAAAAGAGGGAGGGAGAGATAAGGATATTTCTCCTTTCCTTTCTCCTTCCTTCCCTTCCTTCCTTCCTTCCTTCCTTCCTTCCTTCCTTCCTTCCTTCCTTCCTTCCTTCCTTCCTTCCTTCCTTCCTTCCTTCCTTCCTTCCTTCCTTCCTTCCTTCCTTCCTTTCTTCTTCTTCTTCTTCTTCTTCTTCTTCTTCTTCTTCTTCTTCTTCTTCTTCTTCTTCTTCTTCTTCTTCTTCTTTCTTTCTTTCTTTCTTTCTTTCTTTCTTTCTTTCTTTCTTTCTTTCTTTCTTTCTTTCTTTCTTTCTTTCTTTCTCTTTCCTTCTTATGACAATGTTTCCAAAAGTATCAGAATTTGTCCAGCTTCCACAGGAGGACCTAGAGTGACCACAATTTCAACTGGTCTCAAACTCAGAGTATCATCTCTTCTTTTCACATTTCTAGCCTAGCAAAAGTGGTAGCTTCCTGTTATGATTAATCTCTGATTGCTCAACTTCTCATTAGATTGCTAACAACTTTTAGTATTGTTAAACAATTTGATGCATTAAATTTCCTATATTTTTGACTTTTTTCTATTGTTGAGTCTTGATGACATGGTACTATATTTCTTAAATATTTTCCTCTTTTACCAGTAATGATTAAGTGCCTAGATGTACTGCCTAGATGTGCTAAGAATGACACACAAATAAATATTTAAAGATATGGCTGTAGGCTGTAGAAAATAAAACACAAGGTTTAAACTTCATGGTGAATGACTAGAGGGTCTTCCTCCTTTATTTTTTCATTTTATACAATTCTTCATCATCTTCCTTTCCAATTACTTTGAATATCTGGCCTATTCTCTCTCTATTCACCCTTCACTAATGCTCCCACACTGCACTCTGGCCTACCACCTTCCCTCAAGTGCAGGAGAAAGGATCCAGGTAGCAGTGCTGATTGGTGGGTAAAAGGTCACCAGTAAAAAAAACAAACCTTTGGTCTCTTTTCTGAGTGTTTCATGACCTGTCCTCTGGATGTTTCATTTACTGTTTGCTCTGAAATCTTTTAAGGTTAGCATTGGAAAATATTTTGTGTACAGAGTCCAACTTGGCAAATGTGAGCTGAGCAACCATATTACCAGGTTGTCTGTGAAGAGCAGCAAGGTGATATATATAACTTTAAAGGTTGTGCTAATACAAGGAGAGACCATGCCTCCTGATTCCCTCTAATCTGTACTTACATCCAGTCTCCTTCTGTATTTGCTGTTCTGTAAGTGCACTGCTCTAAACTGATGGTCTCTAAAACTACATTTGCCAATCATCTTTACTGGAGAGGTTATTCATATTCTGATTATTTTTTCTGCTCCTTGAATCATTTTTAGAAAAACTGAGCATTCACCAGGGATGCCTATAGAGCTGTAGAGTTTTGGGATAAAGAGTAGGTTTTTTTTTTTTTGTTTTTTTGTTTTTTTTTAAATATAGCTTGCCCATTCCAGAGATCTTTAGAAGAACACATTGGCCTTCTAGTGCTGGTGGCATTATGGGAACAAGAATTATAAAAAGCTCAGCTTGAATAAATATATTTGACCAGTGAAAATTCTTTAATTTATTGCAATGTTTTCATAGTTTTCTCCTTGGTTCTTCTTCCCCCATGCTTCTTTATCACCATGACAACATAAGGAAGACTCTGAGATAAGCTGTTTAGTTAAGTTATAAATTTACTTGCAAAGGGACTCACATAAGAAGTTATAGGAGGATCAGCTCATTGAATTAAAAATATCAAATATTTAAATGAGAAAAGTCACAATATTATTAAGATTGTACACATTACAACTGGAGTGTTTAGGGTTGAGGATTAGGAAATTTCTCTCATGATTTGAATCTCCACAAAAGTTGTGATACATTCTGTCAGTCATTGGAGTATGTAATTCAAATCTGCCCTTGTAAGAAAATCGGCTTTGAAAACAGTAGATAATAGATAGCTTCCTACTATGTCACCCTTTCACACCTGCCACTGCATCTGCACACACTGTATCCTCCTAGGTTGCTACTGGCTATATCTGATCATATAGTGAGAAAATTTTAAAAATATCCTTTTTGGATATTTTTGGATATTTTTGGATATTGAAGCTTTTTCTATGTAATCCTCTCTTCTTCCTCTTCTTCTGTCCAGATATCAGGCCCACATTTTGGACTGAAAGCTTTTCCAGCCTACCTCTGCCCTTTGACTCTTAATCTTCATGAGCATTTCTTTCAATAGACATTTATGCCCATAATTCTGTCAACATTTGCTTCCCAGAAGTCCCCAAATGATACTGACATCTTAAGACATCAGTATTAAAACTGTTGCACATAAATTTTTTTTAGAGCCTGGAGTGGATTCTGAATGTCAGAATGTGCCAAGAAAATGAAATTACAATCCAAAATAAGACTGTATTAATTTCCTATTTCTTCAATATAACAAATTGCATCTGCTAATTTGGGCTCTGAAAACATTCATACCAAATATATCACTTGGGTTTATCTCTATGTGCTATCATCTCATCCATTCACTCAAAACAAAAAATAGAATAGCAATTAGGATGCAGATTCAAGAACTAGGTTGAACCTTTACTTTGTCATATACTAGCTCTGTGATTTTAGTTGTAATATTCTCTTGGTTTTTGTTTCCCTGTATTCCAAATAGAGAAGTGGTCGACACACTGTAGGTTTTGGACAAATTCAGCCTCCTGCCTCTTTTTACACATTGTTTAATTGAACCACAGTCATGACGTTTATTTGTGTATTGTAGTGCTGCATAGCACTCATGAACTAGAACAGTTGTGGCAGACTATGGCACACAAAGTATAAATATTTACTATTTCCCCCTTTATAGAAAGTGTGTGGACCCATCAAATAGAGCAATAATCTATCAAGTAGGATTTTTTGAGGAGAAACTGCTCATAAGAGAGCTTGTCACATATGGAGGCTTAATAAATGTTAGTTGTTGTTATTATCATTGTTATATAATTTGTTACTATCATTAAAATTAGTCAGCTCTTGAAAACTATACAGCAGTTACTGTTGCCCCCTCCAGCCTGTACTGTCACTTTCAGAAGACCTCTAACCCCTTCTTGAGCTTTAACTGCAGGGCTTGCTGGAGCCTTCTCTGTCCACACCAATGCTCACTACTGGGTTGTGAGCCACCATGAGTCCAGGCTACAGGAAACTTTGCAGGGAAAAATTGTAAAGTAACTATAACTTTGTTATGAGTTATGAATCTATCTTCTTTTCTAATCTACCCAGTACCATAAATAGCAGCCCATACATTATGTAGCTGTATGTAGTAGTAGAAGGTAGATGGTGTATGTTTATTCCATCTAACCTGGAATTATAATTTCGATATATACTTTAGTATTAAAAACTCCAAGGTTATAAAAAAATAATGTGACTTGGTCTCTGCCATGAGCTTGGTAGGAAGTGCAGGAGGTGAGGGTGATTGCCACATTAGGATTTGGTGTTTTACCCTATGTGTATGTGTAGCAGGGAAAATGGTAGCTTGACAAGCTAAGCATGCTGATGCCTTAACCAAACAGAGCTGATGGGAAGGTGACTGAAGCAAGGACAGGAGAAAATGGAGTGATAGGTCTGAGAGGATTTCTGAGTGGGGGACAAATGAGTTGTCCAGGCACATTGAGGAAGGCTTAAGGGATTGGCTCTCAACTTCAAAGGTTGATATCATGGACTATTGAGGGACAGGTATATGTGTGTAAAAGAGAACCTTATGAAATGGCAGAACATATGCCATGAATTTGAGGCATGAATTTCTAGGTCCTAGACGGCAGGTGCTTGGCTCTAGTTCCTCAAGAGACTTCAAGGTTCAAACTGTACCCTAGAGTGCAGTATGAGGCAGATAAGGAGCTCAGTCTGTTAGATGAACTCACCTGACAATAGGGCATACTGCAAGTAGAGAACCTGCATTTGGGGTATGGATTATCTCAGAGTACTTAGCAAGAAGACAAGCTAAAGAAAATTGAGGTACTACATACTTCTGACTAAACCACTTGATCTAGAAAACACAATCTAAGTTTAAATGCTACCAATAGAACTGTGATTCTCAAGGTGTCTGTGGCAGCTACTTTAAAACTGCAGATTCTGAATCTCCCACCCTGGTATTCCTATTTAGAGTGAGGTCCAAATCCATGATTAACACAATACTCTTTTCTTCTCTGTCAGGATTAGCTGATGCATCTGAACTCTAGATGAAGCTGGTCTGGGTAGATTATCTAAGTGGTATGTGTGACTGCATGGATTGAGAAAAGGGTGGCACAGGAGTGATTATGTGTCTTTTCTGGTATGCAGGGACTTAGAGCCTGGTTTTTCCCATTCTTCATATTTTTTTCCAGCCAATTGTCCAAAGTATTGTCTACTAATAGTGGGGGAAGATCCAATACTGTCCAAAGCAGACTTCTATTTTTTTTTTTTTTTTGTGGTAGGGTCTCAGGCTGACCTGGAATTCACTATGTAGTCTCAGGGTAGCCTCAAACTCAAGGTCATCCTCCTACCTCTGCCTCCCAAGTGCTAGGATTAAAGGCGTGCACCACCACACCTCGCTTAAAGCAGACTTCTTTAGCAAGAGACTGTAGTTCTTAATGTGATTGATTCCTTTTGGAAAACAGAATGGCAGAGTATGAGCCATCTGAAATAGAGAAGAAAAGACCCAAGAGAGGACTTGGACAGGTTAGTCCAAAGGCAATCCTCTCAGGCCAATTCTGACCACAAGACAGAAAGCAAGGCATAACTTTATCTGGACATTAATGAAAATAAATAATTGAATGAATGAGAGAGAAGAGCCCTTTCAAGATTACAGAAGAATATAAATATAAAATTTGAAATGTAGAATGAAGAATGGGCCTAGAGAGATGGCTTAGTGATTAAGGCACTTGCTTCTAAAGCCTAATGACCTGGTCCAATTCCCCAGTACCCACATAAAGTCAGGTGTTCAGAGTGGCACATGCATCTGGAGTTCATTTATAGCAACTAGTGATTCTGGCTTATCCATTCTCATTCTCTTTCTCACTTTTGTGTATACCACAATTGCATTTCAGAATTATTTCAGGCAAGTATTATTAATGGATGACAAAATTAGTCAATGAAGGTATATTGACAAACAAGTATTTGTATAGTTTTAAAATACATGCACCTTCAAGTTATTTAAAATTGCAAAGGGAAACAAACCACTTTATAATGGGGAAACCCAAAAGACAACCCTTTAGTTAGTGGTCAAAGTGAATATCACCATACTAAGACATGTAGATATCGTGTGCCTCCTGGGATGATATACAATTGTCATACCTCTATGACATCAGTAACCATCAGTAAAGTCCAAACTTGGTAAGTGGTTTATAAAATAAATGGTTCATAAGAGACTATTTAAAATTGCATACACTAGAAAACATGACAATTAAATGTAATGTGGGATTCTAGATTGGACAAGATCCTAGACCAGAATGAAATTCAAATGAGGCCTGTAGATTAATTAATTTTACTGCATGAATGTTAAGATTTAACACTTACACTGTGTGCAATGCTAACAATAAAGGAAGCTGGGTGAGTGCATATGGAACTCAATGTAATATTTTTGCAGCATATTTGTAGGCCTTAAGTGGTTTCCACCAAAGGAAAGAAAAGAAAGAGTCCTCTCTTGAAAGCATTCTTTCACCTTTAGATTTCTGTAATGAAATAAGGCAAAAATGATGCAGAAGATAAAAATTTGACACACAGCGCTTCACTTAAGACCATTTTAATAAAAAATGTACATCAGAAATTTGATTTTTTTTCCTATTCTAGTCTTTATTTTTTTAATATAAATATATTTATTTATTTATATTATTCTGATTTTACATTCATAGTATTGGTTCCATTGTCCTCCTCCCTGTCCTCCCACTTTCAAAGGGACCCTCATCAATGGGGAATGTGGGTCATGCATTGTGAGGTTACTCAAGAGTTCTGGTGGGTAGGCCCCAGTCTCTGTGCATAATGCCCCAACTTGTGACTCTAACAATCTTTCCACCCCCTCTTCTGCGAGTTTCCCTGAGCCACATTGGGGTCATTTTAGTTCTACTTCACTAATGAGGTTTGGGGGACCTCTGTGTCTCTGGATATCTGGCTTAGTTGGAGTTGGATGTTCTCTGTGTTTATCTCCTTCAGCCTGTTTCTGGTGTTGTGATCGCCTTGAAAGCTGTATTCTTGCCCTTCCTCTGTGTTGTTCTATGGTTTCAGCTGGGGCCCTGGTGAGGTGTGGTTAGCTGATCCTCCCTTCAGGTTCATTGTCCACCTGAAAAAAGATAAGCAAATTCTCCAATGGAGAGAGAAGTTAGTACTAGATGGAAAGGATGACCATCTATGTTTTGGAGGGAATTTTATATGCGTTGGCTCTCTTCTAGCCCACATTTGGTGGTATCTTGCTCTTGTACCTGGTTTTGACTCATTTCCCATTTCCAGCAATGAGTTCCATTCCACTGAGTGTATCTGTTAGCCAAATCAAGAGCAGTTGGTTACCCACCATGGCTGTTTGCCACTACTGCACTTATATGAGCATTAAGTCAGATTGTTTCCTGCTGGGTATCTTAGACTGCAAGTTGTTTGGACCAATGTCGGACATTTTCCCCCAGTTGCTCATGTAGCACCCTCTGGTACTAGACTAGCTAACTGTCTGGGGACTGACCTTCTTTCAGATTCTGGCCTTCTTTCAGATTCTCTGTGTTTGGTCTCACACACGTATGCTGTCTTCGACAGTAGGGTCTTACCATTAGCCTTTGGTGGGTCACCAAGTACTCTGACCGAAGTCTGTCTTTTTTTGGGAAACCTTGTAGGTGTTTCAGATCAACATCTCATTGTGGAAGTTAACCCCGTGCTGGCACTGGGAGTTATAAGTCTGCACCTAGGAAGGTGAGGGAGGAAAAAGATAGATAATATAAAAGAGAAAGTGAGTATAGAGAAGAGAGGGAGAGAGAGAGAGAAGAGAAAGAGAAGCAGGAAAAGATTAAAGTTGGCCTTCATCATGTTCTCTCCAGGTTCCTGTGTTTCGAGTATTCCCTCTGCAGGCCTGCTGAAGGATCACTGTTTTAGCCTGTTGTTCAGAGTAAAGGGTTTTATAGTATTTTTTCCTTTTGGGTCCCAATTTGTATAGAAATTTGAATTTTATCACACTTTTTCTAGAAAACCAATCCTCTACAGAAGTAATAGTGGTTCATAAACTAGTTACATTTATCAAAGAAGCTGAATATATTCATAGAATATGCTTTTCAGGGAGATTTTTCTTACCATCTTATTTTTTTCTTATTACAAGCAATCATCAGTTAGATGGATAAACTTAATCACAACTAAAATATAGTCAGAAAGCAAAAAGGGTTTTTTGATGTATACCATCAAGAATGCATTGTCTTAAAAGAACCAAAAAGAAAGACATGGCCTAATTCAGTTATGGATTCTGAGAACAGCTTTCAATACTAAAGCCTCAAATTCAATAGAGACCAACTTTGGGCAAATACATTAAGCACAAAGAGATTTTGATCATTCAGAAGCCTGTGTTATAGAACCAAGGAAGATATGAAAATACATATGGCTTTCCAAAATGGGATGAAACTGGGTGCTGATGTAATATTTATTCAATTTAGATGACAAATGTATTCCTAACTTCTATGTTATGGAATATTTTTATACTGATTTCACAAACACAGAGTAGTAGGGAATAGGGATTTTTGGTGTGATGTCATATGTAAGACTTTCTTTCTTTCTTCCTTTCTTTCTTCTTTCTCATGCATACTGGCCAAGCTATATACAACCTCAGCCCTCATGATATCTTCAAATGAAATAAAGTGTCTTATGAAATGGTAAAAAGTGATCTCTGTTCTATAATAGTAGATCTAATTATTTTGAGTAATTATGCACAACTTTTCTTTCCTTTTTCCTTCTTTTGACTATATTAATTTCTAGTATTTTCTCCTATGAATTTGTGTTTTTTAATTAAACTTTTAAAAGATGAAACAAATTAAATTTATATGCAAATAATGTAGGCTGTTCTAACAAACAAGATAACATGGCTGGAGAGATGGTTCAGCTGTTAAAGGCACTTTCTTGCAAAGTCTGACAGCCTGGGTTTGATTCCCCAGTACCACATAAAGCCATATGCACAAAGTAGTGTGTGTCTGGAGTTTGTTTGCAGTGGCACTAGGCCATGGGGTACCCATTTGTCTCCCTCTCCCCCTCTCTTTTCTCTCTCCCTGCTTGTAAATAAATAATGTATTTTTTTAATAAAAAGAGTGCTAGAGAGATTACTTAGAAGTTAAGGTACTTGCTAGCAAAGACAAAGAACCCCAGTTCAATTCCCCAGTACCCACATAAAGCCAGATCATTCACAAAATGGCACATGTATCTAGAGTCCTTTTGCAATGGTTAGAGGTCCTGATGTGCCCATTCTCATGATCTCTCTATTTGCCTTTCTCACTATTAAATAAATAATAAATAAAGATTCAAAAATGTAGTGGCTTAGAAAACTAGGGGTTTTATTCTTATTCATGTAACAGAGCAGCTGTAGGTTCAAGTTGGTTGGTAGTAGCTCTGCTCCACACAGTAATTCAGGTTCCCAGGCTGTTTAAGGCTCTGCCATACTGAACAAGTAGCTTCCAAGTCACCAACGTCATTGTGATTCCCATCAGCAGAATGAGTAAGAACATGGAGAAATTAGCATGACAGGACTGGAAACAGCACACATTCTCACATAATATTGTCAAGAACTGAGTATTACCACAGCTAATAGCATACTATCATGATTAATCTTGTTTTCAGCTGCTTGTTCAGGTTAAACAAATGACTAGATAATATTCTTGGAATATTTTTGGTTTAATCTTAGTGCTACTAAATGATAATATTTCAGTTGGTTTGAAATTCTTTCACAAATAGCAAGAAATGGGACATTTCTTCTCCCTCTAAAGTTAGGACTTAGCCTGTTGTCTTCCAGCTTTTTAACAATCATATTGATTTGCTTTGTTATGATGTTTAAGTTTCACTTCTGAGCAAGTAGCATCTATTATTTATAGGTCAGGAAGAAAGCTGGCATTTAGTCTTGTCTCTAGGGTAAAGCTAATAAATTGTACGATTGGTTCATGGTGACCAAATTAGTTTTGAAGGCATGGCATTCAGACACTTAGTATTTTCTTTCTTTAAATCCCAGACTCTCTGTTGGTTTTATAGAAATAAGCTTGCTTCCTTTTCTCCACCTTGTTCTGCTATCTCAGTTTCTCAGATAAAGGAGTAACTTCTTAAATACTCAACACATTTTGAAGAATTATGTGAGACTGATTTCTGCCAGTGATAGCAACAGCAAATTCTTCTGATCAAGAACCAATTAACATGAGCAGTGTGTGGTGGTGAATACCTTTAATCCCAGCTCTCAGGAGGCAGGGGAAGGAGGATCACTATGAGTTTGAGGCCACTCTGAGACTACATGGTGAATTTCAGGTCAGCCTGGACTAGAGTGAAACACTACCTCCAAAAAAAAAAGAAAAAGAAAAAGAACCAATTACCAGCCATTAGATAACTGTTCCTTCCCACCCAGCACAAATGTTCCCAGAAAAGTAGTTCCTGCATTCTGTGTAGTTCTGGTGAAAACAGAGAAAGAGAGCCTAAGAGACTTGAAGTTCTAGGTCAGAAGAAGAAGAACAATGGGTGAATATCCTTGAAGCAAGGTTTCCAAAACTAGTATCTTCTCTGAAGATAGATTCCTAAATATGCAGCTTAAATAGAAGAGTCAGAATCAGTAGATAATTCAACACTTTAGAATCTATCAATCTCCATATATCCCTCTTCGTTATTTGTATGTTTTTGTTCTTCCTTCACTTGTATTCT
Organism: Orientallactaga sibirica; assembly: GCA_036365145.1. NCBI lineage: Eukaryota > Metazoa > Chordata > Mammalia > Rodentia > Dipodidae > Orientallactaga > Orientallactaga sibirica. The sequence continues at coordinate 2,066,801 of JAEOAD010002517.1, forward strand.
CCCTTCATTTCCTTGTAAAACACATTTTTCTCAACTTTGTTTTCCTGGTATTATTCTTAACTCTTTGTGAATGTTTTGCATACCTACAATGGCCAAAAATAATATATCCTAATATATATATAATGTTCACAAATATGTGAAGCCTAAGCATTCCCTGAGTTAAGTTCAGGATCTCCAGCAATCAAAAGGATGCACTTCCTGCTCTCCAATAGCTTATATATACTTGAGTAAGAAAGGCTGAAAAGATGATTTTTGTCAGAGAGGGTCAGGAGAGATGTCCGAAAGAAGGGGACACTTAGCCTGGATTCTTCAAGATAAAATTTTGTCAGGCAGAGAGGGATATAAAGGAAGATCTTTTAGGTAAAGAGAACAGTGTATAAACATTTTCCCTTTAAAAAATGTATTTCCCAGCCAGGTATGATAGCTCAGCACCTTTTAATTCAAGCACTCTAGAGGCTGAGGTAGGAGGATCACCATGAGTTTGAAGCCATTCTTAGACTACAGAGTAAGTTCCAGATAAGCTTGGGATAGAGTGAGACCCTGTCTCAAAAACAAACAAACAAACAAACAAACAAACAAACAAACAAACCAGCAAAAAAGATTTCCCAATAAATGAATAGCATTAAGAATTATTAATGAGGGGCTGGAGAGATGGATTAGCAGTTAAAGCACTTACCTGCAAAGCCAAAGGACCCAAGTTTGATTCCTCAGGACCCATGTAAGCCAGATGCACAAGGCCCTGACACACATTTTTTTTCTCTCTCTCTCTCTCTCCCTCTTACTCTCTCTCTCTCTCCCTCAAATAAATAAAAATAAAATATTTTAAAAATGCATTATTAGTGAGGAATGGACCAGTAGATATGAAAGCAGCAAGATTAATAATAAGGATAAGGAAGGGGGATGAAGTAGAAGAGGGGTGGGGATGAAAGTTCACCAAAAATGAAAATGTATGAAAGCCTTATGAAAACCTACTTCTTTGTTAGCTAATTAAAAAAAAAAATGAATGAAAACAGGGTTTGAGCAGAAGTACCTTGCATGGGTGGATAATGCTTCTCCCAGAAGCCATAGATTGTTATAAGAAAATCCAAGTGCCAGGGGTGAGATATCATTCTTTAGAAAAGAAGAACACCAAACAAGTAAAAGAAAGTGCAGCAACAGAATACTGGAGCTGAAAATGTCTAAGTAGGGTCAGGGGAGGGGTATAGGAGGAGAAGATAGGGGAAGGGTTTCACAAAATTAAAGACTTTATGAATAAGCCATAGGGAAATATATTTCTTTCTTAATTAAATTTAAAATATAAAAGAAAGAGATACAGATATTGTGGTAGTTTGAATAGATGGCCCCCAATATATTTAGTGTTTTATTAGTTTGTAGTTTGGATCTGCAGCCACCTGGCTGGAGAAGGTGTCACTGGGTATATCTTAAGGTGTGCTGATGGGTTTGAAATTTCAATCTAAAGATATGCAAAGTGTGTCTAGCTGGAGTTTCTGAAGTATGCTGTGTGGTTGTGGCTTTTGGGCTTGTGGCTTCTCTCTCTCTGCTTGGACCTGTGAAAGCAGGGCCAGATTCTTCTGCCATTATGGAACTTCTGCTGGATCTGTAAGCTTCAATAAATTCCTTCTTTTCATAACTGTGCCTAATCTGGAAATTAATCACAGTGAACCTGAAGTTGTCTGCTATAGATATAGATAGATGGATAGATAGATAGATAGATAGATAGATAGATAGGTAGGTAGATAGATAGATAGATGATAGATGTGCAGATATACAGATAGATAATAGACAGAGAGCATTTAGGCAAAAGTATCCTGCAGGGGTGGAAAAAGCTGCACCCAAACAGAAAAATCCCAATGCCAGGGTTGGGAAACCTTCCAGTGAGTTGTTGATTGGAGAGGCCCATGAAGCACATGTAGCAGACAGCTTCGGGTTCTCTGAGATGAACTTCCAGACCAGGCACAGTTATGGAGGAAAGGATTTATTGAAGCTTACAGATCCAGGGGAAGTTCCGTAATGGCAGAAGAAGCTGGCCTGCTTTCACAGGACCAAACACAGAGAACAAAGCCAAAAGCCACACAGCATAGCACACTTCAGGAACTCCAGCTAGGTACACTTTGCATATCTTTAGATTGAAATCTCAGACCCACCACCACACCTTAAGATCCATCCAGTGACATTACCTCCATCCAGGTGGATGCAGATGCAAACAACAAACTAATAAAACACTGAATATATTGGGGGCCATCTATTCAAACTACCACAGCACCCAAAACAATACCAGCCATTTCAGTGCTCTTGACTGCACACCATAACTGGAAGGTAAGATCCTGTTGCTGAAGACTCCACATGCTTTGGTGACAGGACACTGGGAAATCAAGGTGGAACTGAGGTGGAAGATTTCTCCCTGCTGGCTAGCTGCCATATTGCTAAAAAGTGCTATGTGAGCTGCTGGGGGAAATTAGTCATCAGGTCTTTGAGCCAGTAGTGGATTCAGTGATCTACACAACTGACCAGCAAGGCAAGATGTTCCCAATGATGCCATGGTCACATTTCAGTTGTGGAGGTAGCAAACTGCTCTCAGATTGGATGAGAGGCCCACTCCACTGGAGGAATTCCTGCGTGATAATGGAAACCTAATCAAAAATCAATGACTTAGAAGGTCATAGACCCTAGAAAAGAACCTAGTACTGTTATTTGGCTAAATTGACATGTTGTGTACATCAAATTGCCCTTTAAATATCTATGCTTCTTTTTCCTTTTGAGTAGTACCTATTGGGAAGGTGCTAAGAAGTGAAAGTTGAATACTCTGAACTATATGAGACATCTCTACTAACCTCCCCCAGGGTTCAAGGAATATTTTAAAGGAGGTAGTGGAGAGAGAATATTGATGCTGCTCTCATCATTGACCAGAGAAACTTCTTACTGTACATGGCTAGAGGAACTCTAAACTATTCAGTGTTGAGAATAAGAGGCTGTTGTTGAGAACTCAGCACTAAATGAAACAACTCCATCTTGTTCTCCTAGACTCAGAGAAGATCATGGAAGTGGAAGTGGAAAGAATGTAAGCCAGAGGGTGGGAAGGGGTACTTTGGGATACTCTCTTCTGGACATAAGGTGACTGGTGTATTCATGTAGTGGCTGTTGGCTGTCATTATTTCCACAGTCTTGCACAGTATAGAGACCATCAGCATTTTGATATGGATGATGAAGGAGGGGGGAAAAGGAGACAACCAAAATAGAAGGACTAATCTGAAAGAGGAGTTCAGTGGAAGGGGAACAGGGGAGGGAGGACAAGAGTGTAATGGGAGAGGATTATGAGCAAACACTATGCTCACACATGAACATTCTTAAACAAAGGAACAAATAAGAGCTGGAGAAATATCTCAGCGGTTGAGGAGCTTGCCTGCAGAGGTTAATGGCCCAGGCTTGATTCACCAGTGCCTAAATAAAGCCAGATGCACATAGTAGTGCATACATCTGGAGTTTGTTTGCAGTGGTTAGAGGCCCTGGCATGCCGATTCTCTCTCTTTCTCCTTGCAAATAAATAAATAAAATAAAATAGTGAGAAATAATTACACTCCTTACCTATCATGAGATGTGTCATACTAATTAAGATGTAGATTTTTTAAACCTAAACCAAGTTGTCTAGTAGAATTCTCATCATTTAAGAAGGTAGCTGAGTATCAAGTATAATGTCAACAAAAGTCTCTGAGTAGCCAAAAGTTTTGTGACAAAATTTCCCTGTTCATATACTATCCCTTCATCTGCTCTGTCAGAGCTTCTTTCTGAGTATTATAGACACGATTCTAACAAAGCAAATAAGAGGCAGTCATGTACATGGCAGTACAGAAAGCATTAAAGTTTCAGATTATTTCCTACAGACTTACTAAGAATAGTAGTCTGAAGTCATGTCTAGAACCCAAGAGTTTGGAAAGAGTCAGAAAAACTAGAAGTGGGCTTAGAAGTTCCCACCATAATCAAGGGACATGTACAGAAACAGCAAAGAGACCATATTCAGCTCTATACTAAACCGATTGCTTTGGTGTATACCATGGTGATAGTAGGTTATTTGCAAAGGATATTAAATTAAATTCAGTGGGTTATTAGAAGGCAGTTTGTAATTAATCTTAAAAAGATTGAAATCTAAAGTGGTTGAAATTTGCTTTTGAAGGTGTTTTGTAACCCCAAATCACAACCAAGATCTTTTAATTTCTTGCAAAGTGTTATAGTTTTACTAAATAGTTCTTAGAAGCATTACTATTTTATATTTTGTTTATTTAAAAAAGATTTAAAAGATATAAGTGACATGTAAACAGGAGGGAAAATACAGGGGGGCAGCAATTGAAGGAAATCTCTCAGTGGGAATTGGAGAGATGGCTCAGTGGTTAAAGGTGCTTATTTGCAAAGCCTGATGGCCTGAGTTTGATTTCCCAGTACCCATATAAAGCCAGATACACAAAGTGGTACATGCATCTAGAGTTCATTTGTGGTAGCAGGAGGCCATGACATGTCTATTCTCTCTCTCTGTTTCTCTTCTTTCAAATAAAATAATTAAAAATCTATTAATATCTTCATGTGTTAACTTATACATTTAGCTGGAAGAACCAGCCAAATATTCAGACTTTCTTCCTATCCATCTAAGCCATCTCTGAGCTTGGGGCTAAGGTGGAAAAAGGGGTAAGACCAAAGTTAGCCAGGCCAGGAGTGGGGTAATGTTCAATGGGAAGAAATACATAAATCAAGACAGCTCTACATTTACTTTCAAATAACAAGTTAAAACAAAGCCGGGTGTGATGGCTCACGCCTTTAATCCCAGCACTCAGGAGGCAGAGGATCACCATGAGTTCAAGGCCACCCTGAGACTACATAGTGAATTCCAGGTCTGGACTAGAGTGAAACCCTACCTCAAAAAAAAAAAAAAAAAAAAAAAAAAAAAAAAAAAAAAAAAAAAAAAAGAAAAGGTTAAAACATTTTCAAAGCCCTGTTTACTTTGCATGCAAATATCATTTTCTTAAGTAAAAGTTTTGCTCATGTGCAATATCCTCTGGACAAGCAGAATCTTACATCTGAGTGCATCACTGAAGCCTTGGCATGGATAACTGAACCAGTTTCAGTAAAACTTGCAGTTTATAGAGGTGCACTTTGCAAAGTGCTTTCAGTGATGATGAGGTTTTCCCTATTGAAATAGGATCTTTGGAAGCTTAAAATCCTGGTACTGAGGCCCTACTTACCAATTATATTAAAATATCCATGGTGGAAGCCTAGACAGCAATATTTTTTAAAAAGACTCTTCAATTGATTCTATCTTGTAGCCAATATTGATAACTGTTGCTGAAGAGCAAGCAGAAATACTTATTCCACTAGGGTTTACTCCATTTGCCTACAGTGATATGTAACTTAGTATCAACAATTAGTTATTAATAATATGTGATATTTTGGGTAAGATGAGTCATAAATTACTTTACCTGAATGCAGGGGCTATGTTTCTGGGTATATCTTAGGTGAGTTTTTACATAAGTCTGTTAAGAACATGGAAATGTTCTCTATGCCAATATTTGTGGTAAGTTGGAAGTTACACAGACATCTATGCCTGGAAGAATGAATGGGTAAGATGAATCAACATAGAATGATCTTAAATCATAGTTCTAAGTGGGAAAACATCAGGAATAAGAGAATATTTCTTAATATAATGCCTCTTAGTTAAATAAAAAATGTATGGACAGGGCTAGAGAGATGGCTTAGCAGTTCAGGTGCTTGTCTGTGAAACCAAAGGTTCAATTCCTCAGTATCCATATAAAGCCAGATGCACAAGGTGGTACATGTGCAATGGCTAGAGGCCCTGGTACACCCATTCTCTCTACCTGCCTCTTTATCTCTCATAAATAAATAATAAATAAGTTAATTAATTTAAAAATAAACTTTAGGCCGGACATGGTGGTGCACACCTTTAATCCCAGCATTTGGGAGGCAGAGGTAGGAGGATTGCCGAGAGTTCAAGGCCACCCTGAAACTAAATAGTGAATTCCAGGTCAGCCTAAGCTACAGTGAGACCCTACCCCCCCCACACAAATACTTTAAAAACTGTGTGGGCACAAAACAACATAAATTTTGCAAAAAATTTTTACAAAAAGTTTTACACAAAATATGGGAAGAGAGGAGTCATAATAGGAAATATAGATAAATAAGATGGAAGAAATACTTAAGTAACCACACCAACGTGGGAAAATTCTAGCAACAATCAGTGACACTCTGCTCCTGACTTTGGAGAATGATGGGCCCTGTTTCTCTGATCCTCTAGTCTAGAGCCACACTTCCACTCCTGAAGAATTCTCATATAGCAAACATACTAGTAGTATGTGGGGGGGGGTAGGGAGAGGATGCAAGAGAACATGAACCCACCCACACACCTGGAATAACAGCTGCCCTTGACAAAGTATAACACTCCACTGACATGTTTTAGGATCAGTTTATGTTGGTTCATTTTACCCATCCATTCTTTGAGGTATACATGCCTAAATGGCTTCCATATGCCCCAAACAGTATTCTTTACTTTTGCTCTACAATACTCAAAGAAATTCTGTTATATCTAGCTCACAAGGAGAAAACTAAGGTCTAAAGAAATTAAATAACTTGGTCAAGATAAGTATGAGTAAATAATACAGCCAACTCTCACCAATGACTTTCACTCTCAGGCCCATAGAATATCCACACCATTTTCATTATAGATGATGAAGACCAAAGCCACCTTGATTATCTCTTTTTAGATGTCTCTTCTTTACTCAGAGCCTTGCTTTATTAACTTAGGGCCATTACATATTTACCTAGTACTCTGTAGGACAAAGTCACTAGGAAATTGGGGGCAGAAATGTGAAAGGCATTTTCTTGCCCCTCAAAAAATTTGGTCCAGGCTGGAGAGATGGCTTGGTGGTTAAAGCGCCTGCCTCCTAAGCCTAAGAATGCTTGTTCCAATCTTCAGCGGTTCTAATCTCCAGGTCCCACGTTTAGCCAGATGCAAAGTGACGCAAGGGCATAATGCTGCACTTGACCACAAGGAGGCGCATGCATCTGGATTTTTTTCACAGCAGCTGAGAGGCTGCTGGCGCACCCATCTCCATCTGTCTTCCTCTCCCTCTCTCTCTGTCTCTCTCTGTCTTTCTCCAAAAAATAAAATTTGGTCCACCAAATTTTTCACTGGAGACTGCCTGTGGAGGCTTTGCAGGTGAATATTGCTTTCCTCCACATCCCTCCCCACATGCCCATTCAGTCATGCCAGTAAACCCCCAGACAGTGATTGGGATTAGACCCATTTGGTGCTCTCCAAGACTCCCACCTGCACAGTTCTGAGTAGTGATAATGAGATTAGATTCTCCATGACCTGGTTACAGTCCATAGCAGAACCAGCCCAGATCTTTGTGGAATCTACCTTTACAATAAACAAGCCACTTAGCTTTCAAGTGAATGCTCCTGATGTGACATTCAGACATGAGTAGACCCCTGGCCCACTCCTGGGTTGGGGATTGGGCCCATTTAGTGCTATTTCCACTCCAAACCCACCAGCCCATGCATACCCAATCTAGGGACAATTAGACTATGATCTCCCTGCACTGGTCACACCCCATAGTCTGACCAACCCAGACCCCTGTGAAGACTGTCCACACAGAGTAGGCTGCTCAGAGTCCAGTGTGCCCAGCCCAGATCTATGAACAGTGCACCAGCTTATGCCAGCCTGGATCAAGGCTAACCAAGACACTTAACACAGGCCCCACTAGAAACACTGGTAGTGTGTTCTCAACAAAACAAAAGGATTATCTTCAGATAGGCAAAGTCCAAGGCAAAAACAAATAATACAGAAAACCACTGTAAGATATCTTTACTAAGAATGCCTAGTCCCACAGTGGAAACCTACAATAAATAAATAAGAAAGAAAGAAAGAAAAAAGAAAGAAAGAGAAAGAAAGAAAGAAAGAAAGAAAAAGAGAAAAGAAAAGGAAAGGAAAGAAAAAATGCACATTATAGAAAAGAGCATTTCAACAAATGTTGCTGGAGAAACTGGATAATTACATGTGGAAGAAGTATTCTAGACCCTTTTCTCTTGCTCTGCATAAAAATCAACTCCAGTTGAATTAAGTAACTCAATGTGAAACACTGAAACCCTAAAAATACTAGAAAAAAGGCAGCAAGACCATTCCAAGATATAAATGTAGCGATAGACTTTCTGAATAATAACCCTTGTAGCTCAGGAAATAAAACAAACATTGAATCACTAGGACCTCATGAACCAAAAAGCTAAGCAAAACATCAACAGTCAATAGACAATAGTCAATAGACTGGGAGAAAATCCTTGCTAGATATACATCTGTTTTGTTTATTGTTGTTGTTGTTTATTTGTTTTGAGGTAAGGTCTAATTGTAGCTCAGGATGATCTAGAATTCTGTAGTGTCAGGCTGGCCTCAAACTCACAGTGATTATCCTAACCTTCTACTCAGCCTACAAAGTTCTGGGATAAAGGCATGAGCCACCATGGCAGACTCAACTAATCTGAGCTAGGTTTAATATATAAAGAACTCAAAAAATTAAACAATAAAGAAGCAAGTAATCCATTAAAAAATGGGACAAGGAACTAAATAGAGAGTTCTCAAAGGAAGAAATACAAATGGACAATAAACTACATTGATATTCCATCTCATTCCAGTCAGAATGGTTAGCATAAAAAAAAAAGACAATGCATGCTGGTGAGGGTGCATGGAAAGAATAACCCTCATTCCTTTGGTGGGAATGCAAACTTGTATAGTCATTATGAAAAATCAGCATGGAGGTGCCTGAAAACTCTAAAAATAGATCTATTATTGGTATACTCCTGTGCATATATGCTAATAATTCTGTTCTTTCCTATAGAGTTACTGGTTTAGAAATGTTTGTCACTGCTCTATTCACAATAGCTAGGAAGTGGATACCATCAACTGATGAATGGAAAATGAAGATGTGGTTCATATACACAATGGAATTCTACTCACAAATAAAGAAAATGAAGTAATGAAATTTGCAGGTAAATTGGTAGATCTGGAAAAAATTATATTAAATGAGGTTAACTCAGGTTCATAAACACAAATGGCACAAGTTGTCTGTCATATGCAGATCCTAACATGAAATAGGTGCTATACATCTGACAGAGGATTAATATCCAGAATATACAAAGAACTCAAAAACCAGAATAATAAGAATTCAAACAACCCAGTTAAAAAATGGGCTATGGAACTAAATAGAGAATTCTCAGAAGATGAAATGCAGATGGCACATGAACATCTAAAAAAGTGTTCCACACCCTTAGCCATCAGGGAAATGCCATTAGGTTTTTTAAAGCTTGCGATCCTTACTGGGGTAAGGTGGAATTTCATAGTTGTTTTAATTTGCATTTCCCTGATGATTAGGGATGTTGAACATTTTCTGAAGCATGTATTTGAAATTTATATTTCTTCCTCTGAGAATTCCCTTTGCAGTTCTCTGCCCCATTTTGTGAGTGGGTTGTTTGACTTTTTATTTTTTAGGTTTTTGAGTTCTTTGTATATTTTAGAAATTAGGCCTCTCTCCGATATGTATCCAGCAAAAATTTTCCCCATTCTGTGGCTCTTTTATTGTATGTCTGTGAAAAAGCTTTTCAGCTTCATGCAATCCCAATGGCTGATTGATTGTTTAATTTCCCGAGCTGTTGGGGTTTTGTTCAGGAAGTCTTTTCCCACTCCTATGACATGGACAACTTCTCCTACCTTTTCTTCCAGTAGTAGCCATGGATCTGGTCTTATATTGAGGTCTTTTATCCATTTGGACTTGATCTTTGTGCATGACAAGATGTGTGGATTGAGTTTCATTTTCCTGCATATGGTTATATGGTTATATGGTTATATGGTTGTTCCAGTACCATTTGTTGAAGATGCTGTCTCTTTTCCAGTCTACATTGGTAGGGCCTTTGTCAAATATCAAGTAGCTGTAGTTACTTGACCTAAAGTCTGGGTCTTCAATTCTGTTCCATAGGTCTATATTCCTGTTTTTATGCCAGTACCATGTTTTTTTTATTACAATGGCTTTGTAGTATAGCTTTAGATCAGGTATGGTGATGCCTCCAGAGGAGTTTCTTTTGCTGAGGATATGCTTGGGTATTCAAAGCCTTCTGCCATTATACATGAATTTTGAGATTATTTTTTCTATCTCTGTGAATAAAGACGTTGGGATTTTTATTGGTATTGTGTTAAATCTGTATAATGCCTTTGGTCAGATTGCCATTTTCACAATGTTAATTCTACCTATCCAGGAGTGTGGAAGGTCTTTCCATTTTCTCAAGTCCTCCTCAATTTCTTTCTTGAGTGTTTTCATTGTATAGGTCTTTCAGTTCCTTGGTTAATGTTATTCCAAGGTATTTTATTTTTTTGTTGCTAGTGAAAATGGGACAATGTTGCTTCTTTCTTTCTTTGTATCTTAGTTTTTTGCATATAGAAAGGTGACTGATTTTTGTGCATTGAACTTGTATCCTACTACTTTGCTGAAGGACTTAATCATCTTTAAGAGTTTTGAGATGGAGGTTCTCCAGTCACTTATGTATAGAATAATGTCTTCTACAAATAGGGCTAATTTAACTTTTTCCTTTCCAATTTGTATCCTTTTTTCTTCTTTTTCCTGTCATATTGCTTAAGCTAGGACCTCCAGTACTATGTTGAAGAGCAGAGGAGAGAGTGGACACCCTGTCTTGTTCCTGATCTCAGTGGGAATTCCTTCAGTCTCTCCCTGTTAACTTTATTTGGGCTTTAGGAGCTTCATATATAGCCTTTATTATGTTGAGCTATAAACCATCCATGCCTATTCTCTTCAATGTTTTGACCCAAAGTCCAGGTTCTCAATTCTGTTCATTGGTCTATAATCCTGTTTTTATGCCAGTACCACATCGTTTTTGTTACTATGGCTTTGTAGTATAGCTTTAGATCAGGTATGGTGATGCTTCCAGAGGTGTTTCTTTTTCTGAGGATATGCTTGGATATCCGAGGCCTTCTGCAATTCCATATATATTTTGAGATCATTTTTTCTGTCTCTGTGAAGAATGGTGTTGGGATTTTTATTGTTATTGCATTAAATCTATTTATTGCATTTGATAAAATTGGCATTTTCACAATGTTAATTCTGCATATCCAGGAGCATGGGAGGTCTTGCCATCTTCTCAAGTCCTCCTCAATTTCTTTCTTGATTGTTTTTATGTTTTTATTTTAAAAGTCTTTCACCTCCTTTGTTAATGTGATTCCAAGGTTTTTTTTTTTATGGTATTGAAAATGGGATAATATCATTTTTTTCTCTCTCTGTACCTTTGTCTTTTGCATGTAGAAAGGCTACTGGTTTTCTGCATTGATTTTGTATCCTGATACTTTACTGAAGGAGTTAATCACTTTTAAGAGTTTTGAGATGGAGTTTCTCAGGTCACTTATATATAGAATCATGTCATCTGCAATAGTGCTAACTTAACTTCTTCCTTTCCAATTTTTTATCCCTTTTATTTCTCCTGTATTATTGCTTGAGCTAGCACTTCCAGTATTATGTTGAAGAGCAGAGGAGAGAGTGGACAACCCTGTCTTTTTTTCTGATCTCAGTGGGAATTCCTTCAGTCTCTTTCCATTAAGTATTAAGTATTTTTGCTTTAGGATCTTTACATATAGCTTTTATTATGTTGATATATAAACTGTCCATGCCTATTCTCTCCAATGTTTTGATCACGAAGTGATGTTATATTTTGTCAAAGGCCTTTTCTGCATATACTGAAATGATCATGTGGTTTTTGTGTTTAAGCTTATTTATGTGGTGTATTACATTGACAGATTTCCATATGTTGAACCATCCCTGTGTTCCTGTGATTAAGCCTACTTGATCCAATTGCATAATACTTTTGACGTGCTATTGAATTCAGTTTGTGAGGATTTTTTTCAGGATCTTTGCATCTATTTTCATCAAGGATATAGGCCTGTAGTTTTCTTTTCTTGTGGTATCTCTGACTGGTTTTGGTATTAGGGTGATACTAGCTTCATAGAAGTTGGGGAGATTTCCCTGTTCTCTGATTGTGTGGCATAATTTGAGAATAATTGGTTTCAGTTCTTCCATGAAAGTTTGATAGACTTCAGCTCAGAAGCCATCTGGTCCTGGACTCTTCTTTTTAGGGAGTTTTTTGATTACCCTTTCAATCTTGATGGTTGTGATAGGTTTGTTTAGGAGATTAATCTTCTCTGACTTTAGTTTTGGTAGGTGGTATGTGTCCAGGAATTCATCTATTTCCTCCATATTATCCAGTTTTGTGTAGTAAAGGTTTTTGAAATGAGTCCTGATGAGTCTCCCAATTTCACTTATGTCTGTTGTGATCTCTCCTTTTTCATTTCTAGTTTTATTAATTTGAGTTGTCTATTTTTTCCACTTGATCAAATTGGCCAGGAGTTTATAAATCTTGTTTATTTTTTCAAAGAGCCAGCTCTTTGTTTCATCAATTTTCTTAATTGTTTTCTTAGTTTCCAATTCATTAATATCTGCTCTGATCTTAATTATTTCTTACTGTCTGGAGCTTTTGGGGTTGGCTTCTTCTTGTTTTTACAAAGCAGCAGTCATCAAATTTCTGCAGTTCAAGTTCAATATAACCCCAGCCTGACAGTCTCCAGGTTTTTCAATTCCACCCCTCCAGCTGGGCAGAGTAGCCAGGGAACACTTTCATCCCAGGCCAACAGTGTACTCCATGGGAGCCCTTGCACAGTCCTGGTATATATCTAAAACAGTAGGATGGCAGTCCTACGGAGCTCAGAAAGGCTAGGACATGAACACTGTCCTGCTGGCCTGGGTCTCTGTTTGGGTCATGAGTGGGGTGGCAGTCACATGAGAGGAGTTCTGAAACGGTAGGATGGGGACCCTGGCCTCCTAGAAGGGGGTCCCTGTTCAGGGGTGGGAGGGGGTAAAAGGGATGGCAGTCACATGCAGGGATCTCAGAAACTCTACGGCAGGAACACTGGCCTGCTGGCCTTGGTCCCTGTTTGGGGGTGGGAGGGGGCAGTGGCCAGTGGGATGGTGGTCATGCATGGGGAGCTCAGAAAGACTAGGGCAGGACTGGTGACCGGGACCATGGTCATGTGCAGAGTTCAGAAAGGCTAGGGTGGGGACACTGGCCTGCTGGCCTGGGTCCCAGTTCGGGGGTGAGAGGGGGCAGTGGCAAGTGTGATGGTGATTGCACCCATGGGGGTCAGAAAGGCTAGGGTGGGGACACTGGACTGATGGCATGGGTCTCTGTTCAGGGATAGGAGGGGCAACTGTGAGTGGGATGGCAGTCACGCTCAGGGAGCTCAAAAAGACTAAGGTGGGAGCCGGGCGTGGTGGGCACGCCTTTAATCCCAGCACTCGGGAGGCAGAGGTAGGAGGATCACTGTGAGTTTGAGGCCACCCTGAGACTACACAGTTAATTCCAGGTCACCCTGGGCCAGAGTGAAACCCTACCTCGAAAAACCAACCAAACAAACAAAAAGACTAGGGTGGGACACTGGCTTGCTATTCCTGTTTGGGGGTGGGCAGGTCAGGTGAGGGGACCATGGTCACATGCAGAGCTCAGAAAGGCTAGGGCAGGATCAGCGACTGGGATCATGGTAGTGTGTGGAGCTCAGAAAGACTAGGGTGGGACCAGTGACTGGGAACATGATCGCTTGCAGACCTCAGAAAAGCTATGGCAGGACAGGCTTGCCTGTGGAGCTCTGCAAGACAGCAGGAAAGACTGGAGCACAGGTCCTAGCCTGCTAGCGTGGGTCCACTTGGCCTGCAGTTAGTACAGGAGGGACCTCCAGCTGGGACTGCAGCTAGTAAGGCTGCCTGAGGGGATTGGGGAACTGGTGGACTATCTGAGGCAAGCTTAGATGGTATGTCAGAGTTGTTTTGATTTGCATTTCCCTGATGGCTAGGGAGGTAGAATATTTTCTTTGTTTTGTTTTTAGATTAAAATTGTTTTATTTCTCTATTTATATGCAAATCAAAACAACTCTGACATACCATCTTACCTGTTAGAAAGGCTTGCATCAAGAAGACAATCAGGCTTCTGGTCAAGATGGCATCCACCTAACCTTGCCTCACCTCACGGGAAGGGCAAGACCTTTAAGGTTCAAGGGGGCTTTTTAGGGGTTTGCTGATTCTAGAAGGCTTCCAGTGGGAGGATGTGGAGGAGCAAAATAGGGAATCCACTGATTTCCACACTCTCTCCAATGGAGGGAGAAGTTAGTACTAGGTAGAAGGGATGACCATAGGTGTTTTGGGGGGAATTTTATATGCATTGGCTCTCTTCTAGCCCACATTTGGTGGTATCTTGATCTTGGAGACTGAGCTCATTTTTTGTACCTAGTTTTGATGTATTTCCCAGTTCCAGCAATGAGTTCCATTCCACTGAGTGGATCTATTAGCCAAATCAAGAGCAGTGGCTGTTTGCCACTGCTGCACTTGTTTGAGCACTACGCCAGGTTGTTTCCTGCTGGGTATCTTAGACTGCAAGTTGTTTGGACCAATGTCGGACCTTTTCCCCCAGTTGCTAGTGTAGCACCCTCTGGTACTAGACTAGCTAACTGTCTGGGGACTGATCCTCTTCCAGATTCTGGCCAGGTCTCTCTGTGTTTGGTCTCACACATGTATGCTGTCTTCGACAGTAGGGTCTTACCATTAACCTTTGGTGGGTCATCAAGAACTCTGACAGAAGTCTGTCTTTTTTGGGAAACCTTGTAGATGTCTTGGGTCAACAGCTCATTGTGGATGTTAACCCCATGCTGGCACTGGGAGTTATATGTCTGCACCTAGGAAGGTGAGGGATGAAAAAGATAGATAATATAAAAGAGAAAGTGAGTATAGTGAGGAGAGGGAGGGAGAGAGAAGAGAAAGAGAAGCAGGACAAGATTAAGGTTGTTCTTCATAATGCTCTCTCCAGTTTCCTGTGGTTCGGGTGTTCCCTCTGCAGGCCTGCTGAAGGATCAATGTTTTAGCCTGTTGTTTAGAGTAAAGGGTTTTATAGTATCTTTTCCTTTTGGGTCCCAATTTGTATCCCCCCCTTGTCCTCCCTCCCACCTTCTCATTCCCTCCCACCCTCTCATTCTCACCCACCCTAACCCTCCCTCCATCCCACCCTCCCTCTTGTCTGGTCTTCAGAGTGTTTATTAGGTTTTTGGCCACATGTCAGGTAGATTCAAGTTAGGAGTGACAGATAAACAAGATCATGCGACTCTTATCTTTTTTTTTGTCTTTTTGGGTGAGCTCACTGAGGATGATCTGTTCCATGTTTGACCATTTTTTTTTCAAATTTCTTTATTTCATCTTTCCTTACTGCTGTGTAGAATTCCATAGTATAGATATACCACATCTTGGTTATCCATTCATCTAGTGATGGACACCTGGGTTGATTCCAGCTCTTTGCTATTATGAATTGAGCAGCTATGAACATAGTTGAGCAAATGTCTCTGATCTGAGGCTTGGAACCTTTAGAGTAAATGTCCAATAAGGGAATAACTGGATCCATTGGTAGGTCTATGGTCATCCTTTTCAGGTTTCCATATAGGTTTCCATAATGGTTGAGCCATTTTACATTCCCACCAGCAGGGAAAACTTGTTCCTATTTCTCCACAGCCTCACCAGCATTTGTTTTTATTGTTTTTTTTTTAAATGTTAGCCATCCTTACTGGGGTAAGGTGGAATCTCATAGTTGTTTTAATTTGCATTTCCCTGATGATTAGGGATGTTGAACATTTTCTTAAATGTACAGTTCCCTGTGCAGTTCTCTGCCCTGCTTTTTGAGTGGGTTGTTTAGTGATTTATTGTTTAGATTTTGGAGTTCTTTGTAGATTCTAGAAATTAGGCCTCTGTCAGATGTATAGCTGGTGAAAATTTTCTCCCATTCTGTGGGTAATCTGCTGGCTTTGGTTATAGTATATTTGTTAGTGAAAAAGTGAAAAAGCTTTTCAGCTTCATGAGATCCCAATGGTTGAGTGATTGTTTAATTTCCTGAGCTGCTGGGGTTTTGTTCAGGAAATCTTTTCCCACTCCTATGTCACGGAAGGTTCCTCCTATTTTTTCTTCCAGTAGTAGAAGAGTTTCTGGTTTTCTATTAAGGTTTTGATTCATTTGGACTTCATTTTTGTGCATGGAGAGATGTGTGGGTTGAGTTTCATTTTCCTACATATGGTTGTCCAGTTGTCCAGCACCATTTGTTGAAGATGCTGTCTTTCCTCTATTCTGTGCTGGTAGGGCCTTTGTCAAATATCAAGTAGCTGTAGTTACTTGACCCAAAGTCTGGGTCTTCAATTCTGTTCCATTGGTCTATATTCCTGTTTTTATGCCAGTATCATGTTGTTTTTATTACAATGGCTTTGTAGTATAGCTTTAGATCAGGTATGGTGATGCCTCCAGAGGTGTTTCTTTTGCTGAGGATGAGCTTGGATATCTGAGGCCTTCTGCCTTTCCATATGAATTTTGAGATAGTTTTTTTTTTCTATCTCATTGAAGAAGGAAGTTGGGATTTTTATCGGCATTGCATTGAATCTATAAAGTGCTTTTGGTAAAATTGCCATTTTCACAATGTTAATTCTACCAATCCAGGAGCATGGGAGGTCTTTCCATTTTTGTAGGACCTCCTCAATTTCTTTCTTGAGTGTTTTAATATTTTCATTGTATAGGTCTTTTACTTCCTTAGTTAATGTTATTCCAAGGTATTTTATTTTCTTTGTTGCAATTGAGAATGGGACGATGTTAGTTATTTCTTTTTCTGTCTCTTTGTCCTTTGCATACAGAAAGGCTACTGATTTCTGTGCATTGATTTTATATCCTGCTACTTTGCTAAAGGCAATAATAACCCTTAAGAGTTTTGAGATGGAAGTTCTCGGGTCACTTATATATAGAATCGTGTCATTTGCAAATAGGGCTAACTTAACTTCTTCCTTTCCAATTTGTATCCCTTTGATTTCTTTCTCCTGTCTTATTGCTTAAGCTAATACTTCTAGCACTATGTTGAAGAGTAGAGGACAGATTGGACATCCCTGCCTTGTTCCTGACCTCAATGGGAATTCCTTCAGTCTCTCCTCATTAAGAATTACTTGGGCTTTAGGTGCTTTATATATAGCCTTTATTATGTTGAGATATGGGCCATGATTGCCTATTCTCTACAATGTTTTGATCATGAAGTGATGTTGTATTTTGTCAAAGGCCTTTTCTGCATCTATTGAAATGATCATGTGGTTTTTGTGTTTAAGCTTGTTTATGTGGTGTATTACATTGACAGATTTCCATATGTTGAACCACCCCTGTGTTCCAGGGATGAAGCCTACTTGATCAAGGTGGATAATGCTTTTGATATACTGTTGAATTCTGCAAGAATTTTGTTCAGGATCTTTGCATCTATGTTCATCAGAGAAATGGGCCTATAATTTTCCTTTCTTGTGGGATCCCTCCCTGTTCTCCAATTGTGTGGCACAGTTTGAGAAGAATTGGTTTCAGTTCTTCAATGAATGTTTGGTAGAATTCCGCTGAGAACCCATCTGATCCTGCACTGTTCTTTTTGGGGTAGTGTTTGATTACCTCTTCAATCTCGAAGGGTGTGATGGGTTTGTTTAGGAAATTAATCTGCTCTGGGCTTAGCTTTGGTAGGTGTTATGTGTCTACAAATTCATCCATTTCCTCCATATTCTCCTGTTTTATGGAGTAGAGGTTTTTGAAATAATTCCTAATAATTCTTCCTATTTCACTCATGCCTGTTGTGATCTCTCCTTTTTCATTTCTAATTTTGTTGATTTGAAGTGTTTCTTTTTTTTCACTTGATCAAATTGGCCAGGGGTGTATCTATCTTGTTAATTTTTTCAAAGAACCAGCTCTTTGTTTCATCAATTTTCTTAATTGTCCTCTTAGTTTCTGATTCATTAATTTCTGCTCTGATCTTAATTATTTCTTTCTGTCTGGAGCTTTTCGGGTTGGCCTCTTCTTGCTTTTCCAATGCCTTTAGATGGATGGTTAGGTTATTGATTTGGGATCTCTTTGTTTTTGTTATGAGGTCATTTAGTGCTATGATTTTTCCCCTAAGGACTGCCTTCATTGTGTCCCATAAG
This sequence comes from Orientallactaga sibirica, assembly GCA_036365145.1. Lineage (NCBI taxonomy): Eukaryota > Metazoa > Chordata > Mammalia > Rodentia > Dipodidae > Orientallactaga > Orientallactaga sibirica. The sequence continues at coordinate 2,084,919 of JAEOAD010002517.1, forward strand.
TTTTGGTGTGATGTGTTCTCATTGTCATTGAATTCTAGAAATTTTGCAATTTCATTCTTTATTTTATCCACAAACCATTTATTGTTTAAAAGTGTGTTGTTCAATTTCCAGGAGGTAGAGGGATTCCTGGTGTACTTTTTGTTGTTGATTTCTAGCATTACAGCATTGTGGCCTGATGTCATGCAGGAAATTACTTCAATTTTCTTGAAAATATGGAGGCAGGCTTTGTGGCCCAGTACATGATCTATTTTAGAGAAGGTTCCATGGGCTGCTAAGAAGAATGTGTAATCTGTAGATTTGGGGTGGAATGTTCTGTATATGTCTGTTAGGTCTAGTTGCTCTATGGTGATGTTGGGCTCTCTTACTTCCCTATTAATTTTCTGTTTGGATGATCTACCCATTGTTGATAGTGGAGTATTGAAGTCCTCAACTATGATGGTGTTGGTGGTTATTTCTGTTTTGTTGCTAAGTAGTTTTTTCTTTATGTATTGTGGTGCACCTGTGTTTGGGGCATAGATATTGATGATTGTGATATCCTCTTGTTGGATTGTTCCCTTGATAAGTAAGAAATATCCATCTTTGTCTTTTTTGGTTTCTTTTAGTTTGAATTCTATTTTATCCAATATAAGTATAGCTATGCCTGCTTTTTTCTTATTTGTGTTTGCTTGGAATATCATTTTCCACCCTTTCACCCTGAGGAGGTATCTGTCTTTAGTGGTGAGGTGGTTTCTTGAAGACAGCAGATTGAGGGGTCCAGTTTTCTGATCCACCCTGTTAGCTTATGTATTTTGATGGGTGAATTAAGGCCATTAATATTCAGAGATATAACTGTGAGATTTGATTTAATACCTGCCATATTGTGGTGGATTGTGGTCTTTGTGTTTTATTTATTTTTTTTATTTTTTTTAAATTTTTTTATTTTTTGGTTAATGTGGACTGCTTCTTGAGGGCTCTTGAGATTGGTTATTTGTTTCTTCTGTGTGAAGAATTCCCTGAAGTACTTTCTGTAGGTTTGGCTTTGTGTTCATATATTTGTAAAGATGAGTTTTATTGTGGAAAGTTTTTCTTTCCCCATCTATTATGAGGGATACTTTTGCTGAGTAGAGTAGTTGGGGCTGGAAACCATGGGTTCTTACAGTTTGAAGTGTTCCATTCCAGGCCCTTCTGGCTTTTAGGGTTTCCATTGAGAAGTCTGAGGTAATTCTAATGGGGTTCCCTTTATATGTAATCTGTTGTATTTTCCTGGCTGCTTTTAGGATTTTCTCTTTGTGCTTGATGTTTAGAGTCTTAAAGATAATGTGTCTTGGAGAATTTCTCCTTTGGTCCAGTTTGTTTGGAGTTTTGCCAGCTTCTTGTAATTTGATGGAATTTTCTTTTGAGAGATCGGGAAAGTTTTCTTCAGTTTTTGTTGAATAAGCTTTCCAATCCTTTGGTCTGTGTTTCTTCCCCCTCTGGTATACCCATGATCCTAATGTTTGGACATTTAAGGGTGTCCCACATTTCCCTCATGTTCTGCTCACAGAAATTTTTGAACTTGTTGAAATTTTTGGACTCACAAACTGTTTCTTCTGTTTTGTCTTCCAGTTCTGAGTTTCTATCTTCCACTTGACTTACTCTGTTCTTAAGAGCTTCTATAGAGTTTTGGGCTTGTTCAATCTGGTTCATATTTTTTACTTTTTTAATGTATAGTTTCCATCCCTCTGTCCAGTTCCCTTTTGGTGTCATTTTCCTTGCATTTTTTTATGTCTTCATTGAACTTAGCCAGCTGGTTATTGAGGACCTTTTTTTTTTTTTTTCCATTCTCCTTCAGTTCATTTAACTGTCTTTGGAGCCCTTCCTGGTTATTTTCTATTAGGTCTAATCTAGCAAGGATGACATTCATACAATTGTTGGCTCTTTGTTGAGTTTCTGAGAGTTGTGCTATTTGCTTGGCCAGGGTTGCATAGCTTGTCTCTTCACTTTTGGGTTCTGATTCTATTGTCTTTTCTGTGCTTTGACTTGAGACATCCATTGTAGGACTGGATAGTCTAGCTGGATTCACTTGCATCTGGTTTTTCATGCTATTCCTTTTTCACTGTAGTCTGCCCATTGCAATGGTTCAGAAACCTTGTGTATGAAATGCTAGCCTGCTGCCCTGGGGTGGGGTGGGGTGCAGTGGTGATTGTCAGGGCAGTGGTCCCTTGAGTTCTGATAGGCTGGTGTGGGGGACACTGGCCTGTTGGCCTGTGTTCCCTATGGAGGTGGGAGGGGTAGGGGACCACAACCACACTAGTTGAGCTAAGGCAGGGTAGGGCGGGAACACTGGCCTGCCTCCCTGTATCCCTGATCTGCCCTGGGAGGGGGAGTGGTGGCACCTGACTGCAGATGGGGCTCAGGAAGGCTAGGGGGGGCGCCTGACCAGTGATGGGGATCTGACCAGTGAGAGAGGGGTCTGACTAGTATGAGGGTCAGGCAGGCCCCCTGGGATCTGATGTGGCTCGGGAGGGCCTCCCCAGGCTCTGGCTGGTGATGGCGGGGGGTTGTTTCCGGTCAGTCAGATAGGCAGGGTCCACCGCACCTTGGGCAGGTCGCACTGGGCTCTGACCGGTGATGGCGGGGGTTTTACCAGTCAGTGTTTTGAAGTTTTCATTGTAAAGGTCTTCCACAGTTTAGATTAGGCTTATTCCTAGGCATTTAATTTTTTGGGGGTAACTCTTGTGAATGGGATGCTTTCTTAGATTTCTTTTTCTGTGAGTTTATTATTGGTGTATATGAAGACTACTGATTTTTATTTTGTTTATTTGCAAGCACAAAGAAGAGAGAGAGAAAATAGGTGTGCCAGGACCACCTGCCACTGCAAATAAACTCCAGATGCATGGACCACCTTGTGCATAAGGCCTACATGGATACTGGGAAACTAAACCTGGGCCATCAGCCTTGTAAACAAGTACCTTTAACAGCTGAGCCAATTCTCCAGAGTGAAGACTACTGATTTTTGTTTTGATTTTATATCCTTAAACTAATAATACTGAATGTATTTATTAACTCTAGGAGATTTAATTTTTTCATAGATTCTATTGGGTCTTATGCCATCTGCAAACAAGAATAGTTTGACTTCTTCCTTCCCTGTTTTTTTCCCTTTTATATCTTCATCTTGTTGTTTTGCTTTAGCTAGGACTTTGACCATAATATTACATAGAAGTGATGAGTATTGACATCCTTGTCTCACTGCTGATTTTGAAATATCTTCTATCTATTCCAATTTTCTCCAAGACTTTCATCATGAAGGCTTTTGCTTTATCAGTTAAAATGATCATCTGATTTCTATACTTAAGTTTATTTATGTGGTGTATTACTTCATTGATTTATGTGGAGCCAACCTTGCATCTCCAGTATGAATCCCACATGTCTTGGATTCAGTTTGTAAGAATCTTGTTGAGAATTTTTGTGTCTGTGTTCATCAGGAAAATCATTTTATACTTTCTTTTAAATTTGAGTCTTTATCCCATTTAGGATTCCAGGCAATTCTGGATGCATAGAATGAATTTGAAAGTGTTCCTTCCCTTTATATATTGTGGGACACTTTGAGAAGAGTTGGTATTATGTCATCTTTCAAAGTGTGATAAGATTTTGCAGTGACTCCATCTAGTCCTGGGCTTTTCCTTGTGGGAAGACTCTTAATTACAGCACAAATATTATTGCTTGTTATGAGTCTGTTTGACATATAGGTACTATCCATGTTAGGTTTGGGATGTTGTATATGTTTAGAAATTTATCCATTTCTAATAGATTTTCTAGATTTTGAGAAATAAGTTTTCAAAGTATTGTCTAATGTTGTTTTGGATTTCACTTGTATCTGCTTTACCAACAACATTTTTTCTCTAATTTCATTAATTTGGGTTTTCTACCTTTTTTGTGTTAGCTTGTCTAAGGGTTTGTGGTGATTTTAATCAAGTGTCCCAAAGAAATTCATATGTTCTAAATGCTTGATCCCCAGCTGGTGGTAATTTGGGAGGTGGATCCTTGCTGGAAGAGGTGTGCTGCTCTAAGAGGGGTTAGGGGTGTGATAGCCCAGTTTCCTCCTATTCCAGGGCTGAGCTCACTCTTTTGCTGCTATAGTTCACCTGTGGAAAGATTGTAATGTCCAGCTAATGCTTGTGGCAGCATTTCCCCTGACATCATGAACTTTCTGTAAGCCAAAATAAACCTTTGACTTTTGGATTGGGACATAGAGAATGCCTTCAAAAAATTATTGAAGAAAATTTTCCGAATCTCACAAAAGAGAGAATTTTCAGGAGGAAGAAGGATACAAAACCTCAAATAGACAAGATCAGAGAAGAAATTCCCCACATCACATTATAGTTAAAACACAAAACACAGAAAACACAGAAATACTGGTTGGTTACTTACGATTTTTCATTGGAAACTAAATGGCAGAAAGGCTTGGAACAGGGAAAGTTAACTGCATGCTGGTACTAGGAGTTACAACGCCAAGGAAGATGAAGGGAAAAAAAGGTAATATAAAAGAGAAAGAGAGCATAGAGAGGAGAGGGAGAGAGACAAAGAGAAACAGGAAAAGATTAAAGTTAGTCTTCATGATGTCCTCTCCAGGGCCCTGTGCTTCATGTGTTCCCTCTACAGGCCTGCTAAAGGATCAATGTTTTAGCCTGTTGTTCATGATATAGGATTTTATGGTACCTTTTCCATTTGGGTCCCTATTTGTGTCCCCCCCACCCTTACTCTCTTTCCCACCCTTACCCTCCCCCCCAGCCTTACTCTCCCCTTCCATTCCACCCTCCCTATTGTCTGGTTCTCAAGGTGCTTATTAGATATTACAGCATCTCAGGCAGATTAAGGCAAGGAGCCACAGATAAGTGAGACCATGTAATGATTATCTTTCTGTGATTGGGTGAGCTCACTGAGAATTATCTGTTCCATGTTTGACCATTTTTCTTCAAATTTCATTGTGTCATTTTTCCTTACTGTTGTGTAGAATTCCATATTATAGTGTAGATATACCACATCTTTGTTATCCATTTATCTAATGATGGACATCTGGGTTGATTCCAGCTCTTAGCTATTATGAATTGAGCAGCTATAAACATGGTTGAGCAAATATCTCTGATCCGAGGCTTGGAGCTTTTAGGGTAAATGCCCAGTGAGGGAATAACTGGATCTGTTGGTAGGTCTATAGTCATCCTTTTCAGGAGTTTCCATAGTGGTTGTACCATTTTACCTTGCAACCAACAGTGAAAGAGGGTTCCTATTTCTCCACAGACTCACCAGCATTTGTTTTAATTAGTTTTTTTAATGTTAGCTATCCTTATTGGAGTAGGGTGGAATCTCATAGTTGTTTTAATTTGCATTTCCCTGATGAATAGGGATGTTGAACATTTTCTAAATGTGTGTTTGCCATTTGTATTTCTTCTGAGAACTCCCTGTGAAGATTTCTGCCCCATTTTGTGAGTGGGTTGTTTGACTATTGTTTAGGTTTTGGAGTTCTTTGTAAATTCTAGAAATCAGGCCTCTGTCAGTTGTATAGCTAGCAAAATAGTCTCCCATTCTGTGGGTAATCTGTTGGCTCTGGTTATTGTATATTGTCTGTAAAAAAATTTTTCAGCTTCATGAGATCCCAATGGTTGAGTGATTGTTTAATTTCCTGAGCTGCTGGGGTTTTGTTCAGGAAGTCTTTCCCCAGTCCTATATCATAGAAGATTCCTCCTATTTTTTTCTTCCAGTAGTAGCCATGTATCTGGTCTTATATTGAGGTCTTTGATCCAATAGGACTTGATTTTTGTGCATGTGAGATGTGAGGATTGAGTTTCATTTTCCTGCATGTTTGTTCAGTTTGTCCAGCACCATTTGTTGAAGATACTGTCTTTTTTTCCAGTCTACACTGATAAGGCCTTTGTTAAATATCAAGTAGCTGTAGTTACTTCACCCAAAGTCCTGGTCCTCTATTCTGTTCAGTTGGTCTATATTCCTGTTTTTATGCCAGTACCATATTGTTTTTTTACTATGGTTTTGCAGTATACCTTTAGATCACATATGGTGATGCCTCCATAGGAGTTTCTTTTGCTAAGGATATGCTTGGATATCCAAGGCCTTCTGCCATTCCATATGAATTTTGAGATCATTTTTTCTATCTGTGTGAAGAAAGAAGTTGGGATTTTTATTGGTATTGTGTTAAATCTATATAATGCTTTTGGTAAGATTGCCATTTTCACAATGTTAATCCAGGAGCATGGGAGGTCTTTCCATTTTCACAGGTCCTTCTCAATTTCTTTCTTGGGTGTTTTTATGTTTTCATTGTATAGGTCTTTCACTTCCTTGGTTAATGTTATTCCAAGGTACTTTTTTTTTGTTGTTGCTATTGAAAATGGGACAATGTTGCTTATTTCTTTTTCTGTATCTTGCATTTAGAAAGCCTACTGATTTTGTGCCTTGATCTTGTATCCTGCTACTTTGCTGAAGGAGTTAATCACCTTTAAGAGTTTTGAGATGGACGTTCTCGGGTCACTTATGTATAGAATCATGTCGTCTGCAAATAGGGCTAACTTAGCTTCTTCCTTTCCAATTTGTATCCCATTGATTTCTTTCTCCTGTCTTATTGCTTGAGCTAGTACTTCCAGTACTAAGTTGAAGAGCAGAGAGTGGACACCCTGTCTTGTTCCTGATCTCATTGGGAATTCCTTCAGTCTCTCCCCATTAGGTATTACTTGGGCTTTAGGAGCTTCATATATAGCCTTTTTTGTATTGAGATATAAACCATCCATGCCTATTCTCACCAATGTTTTTCTGCATCTATCAAAATGATCATGTGTTTTTTTTTGTGTTTAAGCTTATTTATGTGGTGTATTACATTGACAGATTTCCATATGTTGAACCACCCTTGAGTTCGAGGGATGAAGCCTAGTTGATCTAGGAGGATAATGCTTTTGATGTGCTGTTGAATTTGGTTTGCAAGGATTTTGTTCAGGATCTTTGCATCTATGTTCATCAGGGAAATAGGCCTATAATTTTCTTTTCTTGTGGCATCCCTGCCTAGTTTTGGAATTAGGGTGATACTAGCTTCATAGAAGAGGTTGGGGATCTCTCCCTGTTCTCCAATTATGTGGCACAGTTTGAGAAAAATTGGTTTCAGTTCTTCCATGAAGGTTTGATAGAATTCAGCTGAGTAGCCATCTGATCCTGGGCTTTTCTTTGTGGGGAGGTGTTTTATTACCTTTTCAATCTTGATGAATCTGGTAGGTAGATTAATCTGCTCTGGGTTTAGCTTTGGTAGGTGGTATGTGTCCAGGAATTCATCCATTTCTTCTATATTCTCCTGTTTTGTGGAGTAGAGGTTTTTGAAATAAGTCCTTATGATTTTCCCAATTTCACTTATGTCTGTTGTGATCTCTCCTTTTTCATTTCTAATTTTGTTAATTTGAAGCATCTCTCTCTTTTTTTTTTTTTGCTTGATCAAATTGGTTAGGGGTTTATCAATCTTGTTAATTTTTTCAAGGAACCAGCTCTTTGTTTTATCAATTTTCTTAATTGTCTTCTTAGTTTCCAATTCATTAATTTCTACTCTGATCTTAATTAGTTCTTTCCATGTGGAGCTTTTCAGGTTGGCTTCTTCTTGTTTTCACAATGCCTTTAGGTGGATGGTTAGGTTATTGATTTGGGATCTCTCTGTCTTTGTTATGAAGGCATTTAGTGCTATGATTATTTTCCCATAAGGACTGCCTTCATTGTGTTCCATAAGTTTTGGTATGATGTGTTCCCATTGTCTTTCAATTCTAGAAATTTTGCAATTTCATTTTTTATTTCACCCATAACACATTTATTGTTTGAAAGTGTGTTGTTCACTTTCCAGGAGCTAGAGGGATTCCTATCTTATCTTTTGTTGTTAATTTCTAGCATTATAGCATTGTGGTGTGATATAATGCAGGAAATTATGTCAATTTTTCTAAAAATATGAAAGCAGCTTTGTGGCCCAATATATGATCTGTTTTAGAGACAGTTCCATGGGCTCCTGAGAAGAATGTGTAATCTGTAGATTTTGGGTAGAATGTTCTGTAGATGCCTGGTAGTCTAATTGCTCTATGGTCTTGTTGAGCTCTCTTACTTCATTATTAGTTTTCTTTTTGGATGATCTATCTATGGCTGGTAGTGGAGTATAGAAGTCCCCAACTATGATGGTGTTGGTGGTTATTTCTGTTTTGTTGTCAAGGTGGTTTTGTTTTATGAATTGTGATGCACCTGTGTTTGGTGCATAAAGATTGATGATTATTATATCCTCTTGTAGGATTGTTCCCTTGATAAATAAGAAGTGGCCTTCCTTGTCTTTTTGGATTATTTTTTGTTTGAAGTCTATTTTATGTGATATTAGTATAGCAATGCCTGCTTGTTTCTTTTTTCTATTTGCTCAGAATATCATGATATCATTTCCCACCCTTTCACCCTGAGCAGGTGTCTGTCTTTAGTGGTGAGGTGGGTTTCTTGAAGACAGAAGATTGAGGGGGGTCTAATTTTCTGATCCTTCCTGTCAGCTTATGTCTCTTGATGTGTGAATTAAGGCCATTAATATTAAGAGTAATAACTGTGAAGTTTGATTTAATCCCTGTCATGTTGTGGTGGTTTTTTTTTTTTTTTTTTGGACTTTGAGGGTTTTTTTTTTTTTTTTTTTGTGCCTTCTCTGAATTTGGTTATTGTGATCTGCTTCTTGTAGGTTCTTCAGGTTGGCTATTTGATTCTTCTGTGTGGAGAGTTCCTGAAATACTCTCTGAAGATTTGTTTTTGTGTTCATATAGTTGTACAGCTGGGTTTTATCATGGAAAGTTTTTGTTTCACCACCTATTATGAGGGATATTTTTGCTGAGTGGAGTAGTTTGGGTTGGAAGCCATAAGTTCTTGGACTTTGCAGATTTCCATTCCATGCCCTTCTGGCTTTGAGTGTTTTCATTGAGAAGTCTGAAGTAATTCTGCTGGGGTTACCTTTTTATGTAATGTATTCTTTCTCCCTAGCTGCTTTTAGACATCCATTGTGGGAATGGGCAACTTTGTTGGATTTACTTGCATTTGATTTTTCATGTTATTCCTTTTGTGCTGTGGTCTACCCATCACAGTGAAGGAATCTTGTTAACTGTAGCAGGAAGCTGTAGCTTAGCTTGAAGTGTCTTCAGTGCTTATTCCCTTTTGTGTTTATTTCAAATAGGCCTTGATGGCAGTGGGGCTTGCCTGCTCAGAGAGCGGGAGCCCATGAGGGTCTGAGAGTCTGATGAAAGGGCTTGTTCTTTGGTGGTTCAGTGTAAGGGAATGCATATTCAGGTGGCCTGAGGGGCAGGAGTTTGGGGGCAATGGGTTAAAGCTGACTGGTGTTGTGTCTGGGCTGCAGTGGTGGGGAGTATGGGAATGAATGGTTGTTCTGTGATGCTGAGGGTTGAGGGGATGGCACAGTGGATCCATCGGGACTATGTTGCATGGAGTGGTTGGAATTGCAGGGTCCTGTGACAAGGCAGAGCAGGTATATGGGATTGCTACAGGTCAGGTGAAGCACATGGGGGGGTGGGAATTGGTGGTGGTCCAGGTGGGATGGCAGGAAAGGGGAGGGAATGGTGAAGAATACCTTTCTGGCCTGGGTCTGGGTCACATAAGGGGTGAGGGAGGGTGCGGTAGCAGGGGGTATGATGTTTGGCCTTTGAGTTGGCAGTTCCCATGCCCTGGGATGGGCTTCCCACACCCAGGGGTGGGGGCTTGTGTCAGTGATGGGGATGGGATAGCATGGGGACAGCATGGGGACTGGGTGTGTTAAGTTCCCGCTGGCATGGAGGGTGGGGGTGGGATGGCAAGGGGACTGACTGAATGAAGGTCCTGCAGGCACAGAGGGTGGGGTGGAATGGCACACCAGGTGAGATATATTTACATGGATGCCATCTTGATCAACCCCTTGTCTGTTTGTCTCTTCTCTCTGTCTCTCTCTGCTTGCAAAGAAAGAAGGAAAGACAGAAAGAAATAAGGTATTACAAAAATCAACTCATAACAAATGCTGGTGAGGGTGTGGGGAAAGAGGGACCCTCATCTACTGCTGGTGGTAGTTCAAACTTGTATAGCCACTATGGAAATCACTTTGGAGATTCATCTGATATCTGAAAATAGACCTATCATTAGATCTAGCTAAACTATTTTAAACATATACCCTAAAGATTCTTCTCTTTACTATGGAGATAATTGTTCACATGTTTGTGGCTACTCTACTCACAATAGCTAGGAATGGAAAACAGGCCAGCTGCCCATGAACTTATGAATGGATAGTGAATATGTGGTACATATACACAGTGGAATTATACTTAGTGGTAAGAAAAAATTGAAATAATGAAATTTGAAGGAATTTAAGAATAAAGGTGGATTTAGGAAATGCCATACTAAGTGAGGTCACACAGGCTCTGAAAGACAAATATCACATGTTCTCTCTCATATGCAGTTCCTAACAAGGAACAGCTTGATTTGATTGAAAGTTGTAGTAAGCATCAGTAGTATTGGCAAGGAAGTAGAATGAGGATAGGAGAAAGTGGAAACATAGAGGGGTGAGAGGAGGAAACACTTGACAGGAAAGCACTGAGACAGGATACTGCTGCTAGAATGGTCATGTGGTAAGGGAAAGGGAGGGTGGGTGGAGAATTACACAAAACTAATGACATGATGAATCAGTAGCATAGAAACCTTCTTCCTGGTTAGCTAATTAAAAGATGCATTTCTTAATAAGAGGGGGAAATGGAAATTGTCCAAGCAGAAGTGCCATGTAGAGGGTGGAGTAAACTTAACCCTAAAACCATTCTCTTTGGCTGGTGAATCCTAGTGCTAGAATTGGGTTACTTGACCCTAGTGAGCTTTTGGTCAAGTAGGCCCATGAGGTCCTCAAAGCAATGTAGGCTAGTGCTAAAGCCCTTTGTTACCCACCAGAGCTAAATGGTAAGACCTTTTGCTGAAGTCACCACAGGCTGTGAGAAGAGGGTAAGAAAAGATCACACTGGATCTGAGAAGGAAGACATATCTATGATGGCTAGCTCTCATAGTTCTAGAAAGTGCTATGCAATCTGCTGGATAATAATGGTTACTAAAAGCATGAACAAGGATGTATACATCTGTGCAATAGTGGCACACAGGCTATGGGAGTAGTCAACTGCTCTCTGATGGGATATTAGGCCTGCTTAGTGGGAGGGATTTTATAGCTGGTACTGAGAACCAAGTCAGAATCCTGTGGATAGGAAAGTCATAGACTCTAGAGAGAAGCTCCCACTGTTCTTTGGCTAAGAATAGAGGTGTTGTAATCAGTTTCACATTACTGGGATGAACATCCAAACCCAGACACAGTTCATGGGAAGAAGGGATATATTTCAAGGTTACAGGGAAGTTTCATCAAATGGTGGAAGAATCTGACTTCCCTCCAAGGTGAGAAACACCACCAAACAGTCAGCACCACAAGCAAGCATAGCCAGAGCTCAAAACCTCTGTGCATAACTATAGGCTAGAATTCAGATCCACCCCTAATGATACCCCCCTCCATAGCAATAGTCTGCCTGCTAGGGGTTGATGCTGCAAACTTAATTTTAATTTTAACAACTAAGTTTATTGGGGACATACATTCAAACTATCCCAAGAGATTATGTTCATTAAAAAAGCCTTTGAAAGGACTATGCTTACCTCCTTTAATCCATGCTGCTATAACTCTTGGTTGGAGAATATGCTTTTTAGAGATAGCAGTGAATACTGGGAAGAACAGAGATTCATCAACATGACAAGTAACAATAGCTAACTGCCTAGTAGTAAACAAGTCATCCCTGTCACATCTGCCTGAAGAAATGGCAATTTAAACTTGATTGTTGCTCTCACTCCTGGCCTGAGAACCTCCTTCAGAGACATGGAAATAGACACCCAGGACACTCAAAACTCATCAAAGAAGAAATTCAGAGGATGCAGAGAACTCACCAGTAAAGAAGAGTTATAACACTCCCACCAAGGCTCTGGGAGCATTTTGGAAGGGAGGTTGCAAAGATTTTAAGAGCTACAGAGTGGGTAGGTGTGTCTTGAGGTATTGTTCCTGACCCCCCACAGAGACTGACTGCAGTATTCGTGACCCTACAGTGAATACCAATTACCCCACTAAGACAAGACCTCAATGGAATGGGGGCATGGTAGAAGGAAGTATAATCTGATGGGAATCTCACCAATATGCATTATGTTCATACTATAAAGTTCATAATAATAAAATAAAATAAAAGCAGTCTACTTGCTTAGCAAACTCAAGTGTCACCACTTATACTTTTTCTTACTGCACAAATGACTGTTTGGAGTTGTCTTGATGCAATGGAGACCCTGACTACTTGGGTGGCATAGAAAATAATAGATGACTATAATAGAGGGTCATATCTGACAAGTACCTTGAGAATTACAATAACCAGAAGAAACATCAAGAAGATACTATTGGATTTCTCTCAGCTTAGAGATTTCTTGTTGGAATTGTATTCAAAGAAGAAGGGTGAGTTTATTATCAACAGGCAATTTGGTAGCTGCACAAGTTGCAAAACCCTTACAGCCACCCACAGAAGAAGTATTTATGTTTTTTATTCTTCATACAAATATGCAGTGGCTATTCAGTAATACCTTTCTACCACTTCATTATAACACAAGTCCCTATGTAAATGGCACACACATGGTATCATGAAGACTAGGGTCTAAATCTTTGCTCTCTACTTACTAGTAGGTACCTTGGCAAGCAACTTCACATTTTTGTGACTCATATTTGTCATCTAAAAACAGGAGGTATTTGGATTTCTCTTCAGATGCACTGATGACTCATAAATCTATGTTTATTTTTATTTTTATCTTCTAAGTTTCTTATCCTTATGTCCAATTACTTACTGGAGAGGGAGAGAGAAAAAGAGAGAGAAAATTGAGATAGAGAAAGAAAGAGATAGAGAGAGAATGGGTGCAACAGGGCTTCCTGTTACCTCAAATTAACTCCAGATTCATATACTACTTTGTGCATCTGACTTTACATGGGTATTGGGGAATCAAAACCTGGATAGTTAGGCTTTGCAAGCAAGCACCTTTAAGTACTGAGCCTTTTCTCCAGATCCTGAAATGTTTTCTTCAAATGTTTTTAATGAAGATGTATAATCAAAGGACAATGAATCTATTTTGAATATCTTTCAAATCAAATTTCAAAGACTTTATTGAGTACTGAGACTTCCATTGGAATGCAATTATGGGGTGCCTTAGTATTCCCAAGGAGCCATGTTAGTAGCTATCTGAATTTCTCTCAGTTTCTGACAAGACAAGACTGGTTCCTGCTCATTATTTATAATTCAACTCAAAAGTCATCCTTTCAACAAAGATTCCCTTAACCATCCTAATTAACTCAGCCCCTCAGCTGCCTTAGCCACTATCATACCACTGTGTCTTACTGTTAGATAGAATTTTCAATACTTGAAAATACAGTGTTTATTTATTTTTTGTTTATTCCCTCTTCTCATTTTCTTTCTGTAAGTTGGAAGGAATGCAAGACTCTATCCATCTTGTTCACTATGCCATACTAAGAATTTAGACCAGTGTATGGTCTAAATGGCAGAATCAGGAGTTTAGTCCTCTGTAGCTCACCAGAGCATATGCTCTTAACTATGATTGATCAATTTTCTTAATATTAATTTTAACACAAAGTTAAAAGTTATGCAAGCAATTGTGATGCTGACCTCACTACCTGGCTTGACTGCATTTGCTGCCAGCAGTAGGGACTCTCTAGTAGCTCACACTCATCAGTCCCAGGCACTGAGTAGGCCAACCATGGTCCAGGTAATCACTCCCCATTCCTGAAAGCACACGCTGAACACAACTCACTGGGTTTAGGAACTAGTCTTATTAAGCACTAAACTCACTCCCTGGCATTTTCACCTGCACTACCCTGAGTAGGGACTCTCAAGCCAATCACATTCAACAGTTTCAGGAACTGAGTAGACCAGGACACTCAGGGTCCAGTTAAGACCTTTGTGGAGCCAGCACACAAAAGGAGAAGGCTGCTCAGTTTCCATTGTGCCTAGCCAAAACCTGCAGATGGACTGCCATCCAATAACCACCTGGACTAAGATTGACCAGACCACTCAACACAGGCCCTAGTGGAGCTGCTATTACTGAGTTTTCAAGAAAATCCCAACTCAAAGCAAATAGCATAAGAAACCAAGGCAAGACAACCCCACCCAAAATGCCTAGTTCCATTGTGGAAGCCTCCAGTGAAAACTACTTAAAGGAAAATCCAGACATAGAATTCCAAATGCCATTAGGATAAGCATAGTCAACAAACTTAATGAGCCCATAAAGAAATGGCTGAATAAATGGAGGAGAAAAACAAAAAGAACACAATGATTTAAATAGATTGGTGAATAAAATGGGAGAGAATAAAAAATAACTCAGTAGACAGCTGGATGAAATAAATGCATGAGAATCAACAACAAAAAGAATGCAATTCTATGTGAGTTGGAAGAAACTCAGTAGCAGAGGCCAATCAGCTAGAAAGGAGATATAAAGGGAATAGAAAGGGAGAAAGGAGGGGTTACTTAAGAGGATAGTACTATATACATGTAAGTAGAAGAACAGATTACTGGGGGTGGAAAGGCCTAAGTGAGGTCAGGGAAAGAGATTGTGTAAAGGAAAGGTGGTGTAAGGATAATCAAAATTGAAGAGGGTATGAATAAGTCATATGGAAACCTGCATTTTTTGGACAATGGCACACTCAGAAGCCATAGATTGTTACTAGAAAATATTCAGTGTCAGGGATGGGATACATTCCAGTGAGTTGTTGGATAGTGATGTCCCTGATGTTCTCCAAAACATTATAGACCATTACCTATAGGCTCTTGGTTTCCCAGAAGGAATAGATGGTAAGACCCTATTGCTGAAGATGCCATGTACTTGGTCTGCAAGATCACTGAGAAATCAAGCTGGAGCTGAGCTGAAAACCTCCTTGTGGACCAGCTGTCAGAAAGCTGGAAAAAGCTACACTGCATGCAGAAAGAAATCACCAGTGGAGATAAACAACAGTGGACACTGCAAGCCTTAAATTTGGCCAGCCAGGCCAAATGAGCTAATGGGTGCAATACTGGCATGTTTGTCATCAGAATACATCAAAATATGACATCAAAATATGAAATCAAAGTATGACATCAAAATAAAAGAAACAATGATTGAGAAGGGGAAAGGGTATGATGGACAGTGGAGTTGCAAAGGGGAAAGTGGGGGAATTACCATGGTTTATTGTCCTTAGTTATAGGAGTTGTCAATAAAAAAAAGAATGCAATGGACACAGGAATGAACTCAATGAAGACACGATGAATGTAGAAATGAATTCCAGAGACAATAGTAAAGTAAAATCAAGAACTAATAATGGAAATCAATAAAGACAGAAATGCTGAAGAAAAACATAATGGAAAATAAAGTGAAATAACTCATTTAAAAGGCACCCATGAAAGCCTCACCAAAAGAATAGATAAAGTGGAGGACAGAGTATCAGGGATTTAAGACAAGACAGAGAAAATAGATCAGGAGGCCAAAATCAATGACAAGTTAAAAAATGTACAAGCAAAATGTTAGGGAAATGTGAGGCACATTAAAAAGTCAAACATGCAAATCATCAGCATACAAGAAGGCCAAGTGCAGAGAAACACCCTCTATAAAATTTTATAAAATGTTTATAAGAAAAATTTCCAAATCTTGCAGAAGAGTGACCCATCCCTGGTTCAGAAGGCACACAGAACCTCAAATAGGAACAGAGAAGAATTTCCTTATGTCACATTATAATTAAAATACTAAACACAGAACACAAAGAAGGAGTATTAAAAGCTGCAAAGGGAAAGTAGCTCATCACTTGCAAAAGTAATCCTATTAGAAATACATCTGAATTTTCAATTGAAAGTCTCAAAACCAGAAAGATTTGGAATGGAGTTTTTCAACTTTGGAAAGACCATGGCTACCAATACAAAATAAAATGCCCAGCAGAATTATCATGCATAATGAGCATTAAGCCAACCCTTTAGAGAATACTGGATGAAATACTTTGCATTTAATAGAAAAAATATATACTAAAGAGGTTACAGGAAGGAAAACACAATAACCAAATCTACAACAGATGTAAAAACAAGTGAAGATCAAGAAAACACCAAATTCTACCAAGTCTTCAACTTGACAAGGATTAACTCAAACCTCTCAACTATATCTTTAAACATCAATTGACTCAACTTCACAATCTGAAGACACAGAATAACAGACTGGATCAGAAAACTGGATCCATCCATAAAAGATAGACACCACTTTAGAGTGAAAGGATAGAAAAAGATATTCCAAGCAAATGTAAATAGGAAACAGAAGGATTGGCTATACTTATGTCTGTCAAAATAGTGTTCAAACAAAAACTAATCAAAAGAGATAAAGAAAGCCATTTAAACTCATCAAGGGAACACTTCACCAAGAGGATATAACAATCATAAATACATATGCACCAAACACAGGTGCATTAAATTTGATACAGCAAAATCTACTAGATATTGAATCGGATACACAGTAAATAAATCCCAATGCACCATAGATCAAATGGGTTTAACAGACATCTATAGAACACTACACAATATACATTCTTCTCAGCAACTTATGGAATGTTCTCCTAAATAGATCATATGTTTTAACATAAAACGAATCTCTCCAAATGCAGAAAAATTGACATAACTCCTTATATCATATCAGACCACAATACAAAAAAAAAAACTATAAATCAATAAGAGACACAACACCAAACATATATCAACTCCTAGAGAACAATGAATGGATCTTTGAGGAAATTAAAAAAATTCCTAGAACTGTGTGATAATGAAAACACAATATATCCAAAATTATGGAATACAGTCAAGGCAGTTCTAAAAGGGAATTTTATAGCTCTAAATGTATGCATTACATAGAGAGATCTCAAATAAATAACTGTCCATCTTAATGCTTTAGAAAAACAAGAACAATACAAATCCAAAAATACCAGACAAAAAGAAACAATCCAGATCAGGGCATAAATCAATGAATTGGAAATGAAAACAATTATAAAAATTGATACAGAGCAGTTTCTTGAACAAAATAAACAAGATTGATAAACTCCTGGCCAAATTTATCAAAAAAGAAAGAGAATGCTATTTATAAGATTAAAGATGAAAAAGGAGATGTTACAACAAATACCAATGAAATTGGGCGAATCATTAGGACATATTTAAAAAACCTATATTCCACACAATTAAAAAATCTGGAAAGAATAGATGAAGTTTTTGATTCATGTTACATACCAAAGGCAAGCCTAAAAAAGCTAAATTACTTTAATAGAGTTATAACATCTAATGAGATTAAAGGACTAATTAAAAGCTTAGCAACCAAAAACATTATATATATATATGTATATGTATATATTCAGGCCCAGATGGGGTCACTGTCAATTTCTACCAAACATTTATAGAACTAAAGCCATTTCTTCTCAAGTCATTTCACAAAATTGAAACCAGCATTACACCAATACCACTAAAACCAGACAGAGCCACAACAAGAATTGAAAAGGGTACACCAATATCCCTAATGAATTTTGATGCCAAATTTCTCAATAAAATTCTTGCAATAAAATCCAAGGTTACATCATTCACCATCTAAAAATATCAAGTAGATTTTATCCCAGTGATGTAAGGATGGTTCAACATATGGAAATTGATAAACACCATCCTTAGAACATCACATAGACTTAAGGACAGAAATCACATGTTTATTTCAGTAGATGCAGAAAAGTCCTTCAATAAAATATACATGATTAAAACACTGGGAAGGAGTTGGAGAGAAGGCTCTGTGGCTAATGTCCTTGCCTGCAAAGCCTAAAATGCTAGGTTCAATTACCCAGTACCCATGTGAAGCCAGATTCAAAAAATGGTGCATGCATCTGGAGTTTGTTTATAGTGGATAGAGGCACTGGCACAATCATTCCCCCTCTCTGTCTCTCTGCATACAAATAAATAAATAAAGTATTTTTAAAAAAAAAACACTGGGCAGAATAGGAATTGAGGGATCATATCTCAACAAAATAAGGGCTATATATGATGGCTCTAAAGCCCATATTCTATGAAATGGGGAAAAATGAGACTCATACCCACAATGGACTGACATAAAACAGGGGTTTACACTCTCCCAACTTCTATTTAACATAGTACTTAAAGTCTTAGGTCAAGCAATACTACAAGAGAAAGAAATGAAATTAATACAGGTTGGAAAGGAAGAAAAAACTAGCCTTATTTGTAGATGATACAATTCTATACATCAGTGATGTGAAAGATTCCACCAAAATACTCCCATGGCTGATAAACTCAGCAAAGTGGCAGGATATAAAATCAACATACAAAAATCAGTAGCCTTCATATATACCAAATACAAATATATGGAGAAAGACATCAGGAAAACAGTCCCATTAAAAATTTCCACAAAAGAATGAAATATCTTGGAATATCCCTAACTAAGGAAGTGAAAGACCTATGCAATGAAAACATAAAAACACTGAAGAAAGAAGCTGAGGAAGACACATGAAGATAGAAAGATCTCCCATGCTCATGAAACAGGAGAATTAATATTGAGAAAATGGCCATCCTAACCAAAAGCAATATGCACATTCAATTCAATTCCAATAAAAATTCTGGCACCATTGTTCACAAAAATAGAAAAAAATACTCTCAAATTCATGCAGAAGCACAAAAGGCCTCATATAGCCAAAAAATTTCCTCAGCAAATGAGTACTGGTAGTGGTACCATCATACTTGAACAAACAACATGGTACTGGCACACACAAAAAAATACATAAATCAAT
The DNA here is from genome assembly GCA_036365145.1 of Orientallactaga sibirica. Lineage (NCBI taxonomy): Eukaryota > Metazoa > Chordata > Mammalia > Rodentia > Dipodidae > Orientallactaga > Orientallactaga sibirica. The sequence continues at coordinate 2,103,802 of JAEOAD010002517.1, forward strand.
GGGTTAGAATAGAAGATCTAGGTTTAAGTTCTAGTAATTACAGCTATATAATTTTTGACAAAGAGGCAAAAATACACACTGGAGAAAAAACAGTATTTTCAAGAAATGGTGCTGGAGAAACTGAATAATCAAGCATAGAAGATTGCATCTAGACTCTATTCTCTCACCTTGCCCAAAAATCAACTTCAAATGGGTCAAGGATCTCAATATGAGGTCTGAAACTCTGAAATGATTAGAAGAAAACTAAAGAGAACACTCCAAGATATAGTTATAGGGAAAGACTTTCTGACTAAGATTGCTGGGATTGACTTACCTGTCACAGTCAGAGAGGCCCATTAGTGCCCCCAAAACAATGAAGATCCTTGTCAAAGCACTTAGTTACTCAAGTTACCTAAATGGTAAGACCCTACTGCTGAAGATACCATAGACCATGGTCTTACAACATTGAGAGTTAGTTCTGGAACTGAGATGAAAGACAGCTCCCTGATGTTCTACTCTAATAATACTTCCAGTGACCAACATTGTGAAAAAAAAGTAGCAGATCCTGCAAGCTACAAAATCAGCCAGGCAGTCAAGATGTACATACTGATGCAATAATGGTATACAAGATATGGGGGTAATCAATGCTTTCTAATTGGATATGAGGCCAGTTCAATGTGTGGGAGTAAAATTCATAACTGATCCTGAGAACCAAGTCAGAAGCTGATGGCTCAGAAGGTCATAGACCCTAGAGGGAAGCTTCCACTGTTCTTTGGTTAAAAGGGGATAGGAGCCACACCAAACCAGATCAGGGAGGGATTTAAGCAAAACTACACTCTTCTTCAGAAAAGAGAAGAATATTTTTTCTGGGAAACACCGGAAAAGCAGGAGATGGCCAGAATCCACAGCAGCTCCACAATGGCTCCAAGCCACGGCTCCAACCCGCAGCTCCAATTGCAGCCCAGAACTGCTGAGCCTCCACTGTAGCCGCCACCACCCAAACAAAAAAAAAAGTGGGGGGGACTTTCCAACCTTGTCAGTCTCCTCACAGAGCCCAGAAATCAAAGAAAAACTCTGCTGAGCTACTGAAATACAGGGAAAGAGTGTGAGCTACTACAGGCTTCCTGAACTCGCCCACCCCCCAACCATCAGAACCCCAGCAAAATGGCAGAATTCAGCAACCAGCAGCAGCTCTGTACCACGTCACCAACACCAGATCCAGCACAGCTGAGCCAAGCTCCACAGCTCAGGGAACAAGGTGGGCACTCAGCATTGATGAGTTTGGAAGCCACACCAAAAGGTAACAAAGGCCTGCATTGGAAGTGCTAACCTCTCTTTCCAGGTCAGGGCAGATTATGGGTTACATATTTGTGGTTGGCCTTTCCATTTTCAAATAAGCTGAATATGAGGTGTTGAATATTGCTTCCTGTAATAGTTTTAGATTTAAAGGGCCTTTATCTTTTGCTTCTGTCATTATTGGGGGCAGGGTCTCATTCCTAGCTGACAGGATTAAGGGTGTGGAGCAACACACACCCTTAGGGATTTTGACCTTATAAGACTGTTTGTTTTAATCCCCATTCTTGTATACTCTGTGCTCATGTTAATTGAACATGTATTTTGCTCAGTTGAAGTTTAGAACTTGCTACTAAATTGTTCTACCAGTCCACTACAATACTTGCTTAACAAGCAAATTCAACAGCTAGGATTACTTCTGAGGTTGGACTTGGGTACAAGTGCTACACTTGGCACCTTAAACTCATATCCTGAAAGTATATAAAGGTGGATCACCACACCTAAGAACACTGCAGATAAATAGAAAACCTAAGCATCAAATCAATCCAGGATGCAAAAGTCACTACATTATAATACAAGAAACACAAAGAATCAAGACAATGCAATTCCACCAAAAATTACAAATCCATCAGAATTGTTCACCAATGAGACTGTTTTAGATGAAATTCCTGACAAATATTTCAAAAGAATGATGATATCTATATCAAAGAAATGAAAGAAGAAATAAAAGAAGAAATGAAAGCAATCCAAGAAGACAACAAAGGAATTAAAGAAGAAAACAAACTCTTGAAAGAGAATACAGAAAAACAGCTTAATGAAATAAAGAGGTTATTACAGGACATGAATAAAGAAATAGAAATACTGAAGAAAAACCAGGCTGAAATCCTAGCTCTGAAGAACACAGTCAGTGAAATAAAATACTCTGTGGAAAGTCTCACCAGTAGAATGGATGAAGGAGAGGAGAGAATATCTAAACTAGAAGACCAGATGGCAGACCTATCACAGTCCAACAAAGAGAAAGACAAGCTAATAGAAAGGTATGAATGGGAACTCCAAGACATATGGGGCACTATGAAAAGATCAAACATAAGAATTCAAGGTATAGCAGAAGGGGAAGAATCTCAATCCAGAGGCTTAGTAGGTGTTTTCTACAAAATCATAGAAGAAAAATTTCCCCAAATTGGGAAAGAAATGCCAATGCAGATACAAGAAGCATTTAGAACACCAAACAGACAAAACCTAGCAATATCCTCTTCTTGCCATGTTATAATTAAACTACTAAACACACAAACCCAAGGAAATATATTGAAAGCAGTTAGAGAGAAAAAGCAAATGACCTTCAAGGGAAACCCATCAGGATCACAGCAGATTACTCAACAAAAACTTTAAAAGCCAGAAGGGCCTGGAGTGATGTATTCCAAGTTCTGAAAGATAAAAACTGTCAACCACAATTACTTTATCCTGCAAAGCTATCTATCCAAATTGATGGAGAAATAAGGACATTCCACAACAAAGACAGGCTAAAGGAATTTATGGCAACTAAACCAACTCTACAGAAACTACTTGCAGGAATCATTCATGCTGAAGATAAAGCAAGACACACACAGCAGGAAATAGGAAAAAAGAAACCATACTCAAATAACAGTTAAAACAAGCGAGTAAAGCAAAAACCAGGAAGAACTACAAAACAAGAAAAATTGAGAGATCAAATACATATCTTTCAATAATAACTCTTAATATCAATGGCCTCAATGCCCCAACCAAAAGACACAGACTTGCAGACTAGATTAAAAAGCAGGATCCTACCAAATATTAATCCAGGCAGCTACAGACACCTGATTTTTGACAAAAATGCCAAAAATATTCATTGGAGAAAAGATAGCCTCTTTAACAAGTGGTGCTGGGAAAACTGGACTTCTGTATGTAAAAGGATAAACATAGACCCTTGTCTTTCTCCATGCACAAGAGTCAAGTCAAAATGGATCAGGGATCTTAATATCAGACCTGAAACTCTGAAACTTCTAGAGGAAAAGTTAGGGGAAACCCTTCAACATATTGGCATAGGCAAGGACTTTCTGAATATAACTCCAATTGCTCAGGGAATGAAACCACTAATCAACCACTGGGACCTTATGAAATTACAAAGCTTTTGTACAGCAAAGGATACTGTGAATAGAGCAAAAAGACAACCTACAGAATGGGAGAAAATCTTTGCCAGCTATACATCTGACAGAGGATTAATATCCAGAATATACAAAGAACTCAAAAAACAGAATAAGAATTCAAACAACCCAGTTAAAAAATGGTCTATGGAGCTAAATAGAGAATTCTCAGAAGATGAAATACACATGGCATATAAACATCTAAAAAAGTGTTTCACATCCTTAGCCATCAGGGAAATACAAATTAAAACCACTTTGAGATTCCATTTCACTCCTGTCAGAATGGCTACCATCAAGAAAACAAATGACAGTAAGTGTTGGTGTGGATGCAGAAAAAGAGGAACACTTATACACTGTTGGTGGGAAGGTAATCTGGTCCATCCATTGTGGAAATCAGTGTGGAGGGTCTTGAGACAGCTAAAAATAGATTTAACATATTATCCAGCTGTAGCACTCCTAGGCATATATCCAAAGGACTCTTCTCACTACCTTAGAGATACCTGCACAACCATGTTTATTGCTGCTCTATTCACAATAGCTAGGAAATGGAACCAGCCTAGATGTCCCTCTGCAGATGAATGGATTTACACAATGGAGTTCTATTCAGCTGTAAAGAAAAATGAAATTAAGAAAATTGCAGGAAAATGGATGGATCTGGAAAGAATTATGCTAAGTGAGGTAACCCAGGCTCAGAAAGCCAAACATCATATGTTCTCTCTCATATGTGGATCCTAGCCATAAATGTATATACTTGTGTGTGAACTGGAACCAAAAATAGGTACCAGAAACCAGTAAGCTGGTAAAGCTATAAGGGAGGGAGGAAAGGGAAGGACTTAAGTGTATGGTATTGCACATATTTAAGTAGAAGAACAGATTACAGGGAGGGGAATGGCCTAAGTGAGGCAATGTGAAGAGAATGCATAAAAGAAGGGCAGAGGGAGGGTCAATAGAAATTCAAGATAGTGTGAATAAGACTTATGTAAACCTACTTTTTTGAATAATGGCACATCTAGAAGCTGTAGACAGTTACTAGAAAATTTTCAGTGCTTGGGATGGGATACCTTCCAGTGAGTCGTTGGCCAAGGAGGTTCCAGTAGCCTCCAAAACATTAAAGGCTTTTGCCAAAGCCCTTGGTTTCCCTTGAGAAACAGATAGTAAGACCCTATTGCTGAAGACATCTATTGCCTGAGAGGCAAGTTCATTGAGAAAGCAAGCTGGTGCTGAGCAGAAAACCTTCTCCCTGTAGACCAGCCAACTGAAAGCTGGAAAAAGCTGCACTGCATGCAGCCATATGGGACACAGAGGTCATCAGCAGTGAAAACAGTGGACACAGAATATTCAAGTTTGGCCATACTGGCCAAATCACTGAATGGGTGCAATAGTGGCATGTCTGCTCTTGGGGTAACCAACTGCACCATAATTGGACTGAAGGCCCTCTCTGCGGGAGGGAATACATACCTGGTACTGAAAAACCTAAGCAAAAGTCTATGTCAGGAGAGGTCATGAGCCTTAGGGGTATAAAGCCTGCTCTTGTCTGGCTAAATGAATATATTATTCCACCAAGCTGCCCTGAAACACTACACTTAATGTTCATATTCACATATTAATGCTACTCTCACTTCTGGTTGGAGAAGCTTCTCTTTTCAGATGGTGATGACCACTGGGATGACCCAAAAGGCAACATAGTGCTGAGAAGAAAAGGATGGAGGAGTGCCCAGCATTGAAACATCTCTGTCACACCCTCCAAAGCTCAGGAACCATTGCAGAAGAGGGGGCGGATAGAATGGAAGAGCCAAAGGAAGGGTATGACTTCTTACAATGCAACCACCCAGACAGAAATTGGCCTCGATATCCATGACCTTACAGTGCCTAGCAATACCTTCTCAAGACCCTCAAAAATAGAAGAAAAAGATGATGACATCAAATTAAAAGAGAGGCTAATGGAGAGAGGGAAGGGATATGATGGAGATTGGAGTTCTAAAGTGGAATGGGGGAGGGGAGGGAAATATCATGTGTTCTTTGTATGTAAGTATAGAAGTTGTCAATAAAAAATAATAATCAAAAAAATTGGAGGTCATGTCCATCAAAAGTCTTCAAAATGTCTGTTTATCCCCTTTGAACCATATTGCTCTTACTCTTATCTAGACAATCTGCTTTTTACAGATAGCAGTGAATACTAGGGAGACCCAAGACCCATCATTATGACAAGAAGAGAAAGTCAACTGCCTAGCATTAGACAAATCATCTCTATCACATCTGCCATGACCCAGGAAATATTATAGGAGGTGGTGAATTAAATATGAGTTCTGCTCTTGTGGAAAGCCTGAGAACCTTCTTTATAGAGATGACAGTACATACTAAGGAAACTCAAGACTTGTGAAACAGAACATCAGAGGCTGCTGAGAGCTCAACACTAAAGCAGATTTATAGCATGCTCTCCAAGGCTCAGGGAGCATTGTGGAAGAGGCTGTATAAAGAAAGTAAGAGCTACCAGGTGTATTCTGAGGCATTGTCTCTACCCATAGAGACAACTGGTACATTCATGACCCTACAATGAATACCAATAACTGTCAGTGGAATGGGGCAGGGAAGAGGAAACCTGAGAATAACACAATGGGAATATGACCAATTTGCAATAAGTTTATATAATATTAAAGTTCTCAATTAAAAAATGAAGGAGACATTTTACAAGCATCTTTCAAACTCCATTTCACAGATAAAACATTGAGATATAAGAGATGAAAATACTGATTGGTATTATCTAGGATTTAAAATCAGGCAGTCTACAGAGCTCTTCACCACCTGCTCAACCAATGTCTCAAGAAAATTCATGTGGTGATGAGTGTCAGAGATGTAATGGTAAGTATAGACAAGAGTCCATACTTTCACTGGAAAGCTATACTTCAGGAATTGAAAACAATAGTTACCTTCAGGAAACAAGGTTTCTGATAACTAAACTATTTAACAGTTTAAATATATTTGATAACAGCATTGCCTACTAAGAATTTAGATGGATAGGTCATTGTTCTGGCACAACATGTATTGCTTAGACTGCAAAAAGCTCTACTTATTAATCACTATCCCAGTAGAAAATTAACCGTGTCTATTGTATGGCACAATACAAGCCTGGTCCTAGCCAGACCACATGGCAGAAGAAACCAGGAAGTGGATTCTATGAACATGGCATTCTGTGCAGGCTTGGCATGACAACAGCTACAGTCCCATGCTCACGAGAAACCTGCTACGCAATGACCTGTCCAGAGACAGGCTGTCATTGGTCACAAAAGGGGACCACCCCATACAATGATTGGTCAGCTAAGCCCCTTAAAACCCATCTGCACTTCCTCAATAAACGAGTTTGTGGCAGCTTGCTACCCGCTTTCACCCAACTCCAGGAGTCTGTGTCGTGATTCCGCGCTGCTCACTCCAACTTGGCAGAGACCCTGCCTTCCCTCCCGGGCTGGCCTTCGGGGGGACCACAACATCTGGTGCCTGAACAGGGACCCTCTGCCCCATCGGCATTGGTGAGATGTCCCCTCCTTGATCTTTAGCGAGTAGCCCCCTCAGTGTTTGGCAAGATGCCCTGTTGGTGAGAAAAGCCCCCTTCTGTTCCATGTGCTGACAGTTGCCTGGGGGTGAGCAGGTAGCCCCCTCCTCCCCCCTTTTCCTTTGTTTGACCTCCCCCCATAGGAAGGCACACACTGCCACATGGCCCTGAAGCCCGTGTTGGCCCCTCCATTTTCTGGTTCATCCTGGTGAAATCACATAAGGGTCTGACCCACCAGATTTCAGAACCAAGGCGAGGCCTTTGGCTGAGCCTCCCCGGAGACACCGTGTGGGTATACAGCCATGGAGTAACTACCCACAGAAGTCCCACACTAAGCACAAGACACATGGGTCCTCAACATTCTATCCATATGTCTCAGCTGGCCCTGGCATTAGGACTTGTGGTAAGCATGATTATCCTTGGGTCTATCATTTTTGATCTGGGTTATTATTTTCTCAGTCTCTTTGATTCAGGAGTATCCCAGCCTAGCCCCCCCTCAAAGAACACCATGCCGTAATGGGAAACCTCCCTCCCCACCAGAGGACTCCACAATTGCAGGCTCTTAAGGCCCTCCTGCAATGTGGCTTAAAAGTAAAATAAAAAGACCTCCATAGCTTTTGGGATGAAACTCTTGTTTTAGCCCCATGGATTAGTCCAGAGAACATCTGGGACACTTCTGTTTGGTCACAGGTTCTCTTCCTTGTGAAGAAATGTGAGGTTTACAAAGGGCACACACCCCCTGTCCCATTCTTTCCTATCCTCCTTGCCATAATTTCTGGCCTTAAAGGCTCCACTGTGGAGGAAGTCATTTCTGCCCATAATGAACACTACAGGGAGGAACCTAAACTGGCTCTTCAAAGCTCATCCTTCCCAGCCCCCTCTTATGATAACTCAGATGAGGAAGAAGTCAAACCTTTAAATGATAATAGATCGCCACCCCAAGCCCCTCCTGCTACAGCCACACTCACAACCATCCCTCCCCCTCTTTACCCTTGCAAGGACCTCCCCCACTCAGTCCTGGACATACCCAGGCAACTGCCAGTTCCCTGACATGCCCCTTCACCTCCTTCCCTGTAAACGTAGGGCTGGATGCGACAGCCAGGCTGTGGTACCCCACCCCCCTCTCTGATCTGGCTCTCATCTGTAAGCTGGCCCAGGAATATGTGTTAACTCCTCTTACTTTGAATAAGTCCTTTTACAATGGGCCATCCACCTTCAGACTTACTATGACTGGTACTCACTCCTCAAGGTGGTCCCTCTCTCCCCTGAATTCCTCCAATGGAAAGCCATATATAGTGACCTGGCTGAATCCCAGGCCTGCTAAAATCTTAGGAGTGGAATTCCAATTACCTTGGACATGTTCCTTGGCACAGGACTTTATACAGACCCTATATCACAAGCCACAGTGGGCATACATGCCTACTTTGACCAAGTAAAATCTTTATCCCCCAAGGGCTTAAGGACTGCCTCCCACAAAGGCCAAATACCTATTTTTGTAACCTGGTCCAGGGCCCATCTGAGGGCTTCACGGATTTCCTGTCTCATGTGACGGAGTCTGTGGACTGACACACTCCCCCTGGCCCTGCCAGGGATGCTTTAGTTAAGCAACTGGCATGGGAAGGAGCATCCATGGCAGCACATACTACTATTGCTGCCATGAACAATGAGGATCTCCATAAATGGATTGTAGCTACCAAATATATCAATCCCATGTCTGCCCCCTTCTGCCAGTTTCCTTTCCCCCGGCAGGTAAAGCGGAAGAGAGAGCCAGGCCAGCAGCTCCTCTTGAGGCTGAGCGGGATGACAGGTGTTGGCAGCCCAGGCCCCTCCCCCTAAAACACCAGAGAGTAAAAACACACTGGGCCGGGAGTCTGTCGAGGCAGGAACTTGTTTTATTGTAATGAGAAGGTGTATATATAGTTTTGAGAAAGAGGGTGGGTCCCAGGATGGGAAAAAGGTGTAAGGGCCAATATTATTTCACCATGTCAGCAGTAGCTGGGAAGAGGCAGTTTCGGCTTAGGCTTTGCCGAGTCACTCTTAAGCAGAAGTAGGCCAAAGACAGGTCGCCAAACTCTAGTCAGGCTTAGGAAGTTCCACTAGGCTTCACACCTGGGCCTCATAGGGCCCAACATTTCCCCCTTTTGTTTTTGTAAGAATGGTGGAAAGCATGGCCCCTGTCTTAGGTTGTCCCCCTCTGGGAATCTTACCCATCACTGGGTACCATGCCTCTAGCCTGTTGAAAATCCACTTCATGACCTGTCTTAGGTTGTCTCAGCCTAAGAGATCTTACCCGTCATTGGTTCGATGGAGGGTGGGGGAGGGATGCTAGGTGGACAGCCAGTCACACCTGGGCCTCTTAGCCTGGCTCCTGAGTTGTGAGCCTGTGGTATTTTGACCTGCTGAAGTTTAATTGCCTCTAGCTGTTGGTGAATGAATTGTGTAATCTTATTAATTACACAGGGCCTGGCAGTGAGGATAAGAAGAAGGAGAAGGAGGGGCCCAAGGGAGGGAGAAGCCATGTAAACCTGTCCACAGTGGGTTGTCTTGGAAGTCCTGTCTCCTCTTTTTCATCTACACCTCCAATTGTTCCTGGGGAAGAAACAGAGGCACAGTTCTCAGGGGTGGAACACTCCATGGAGAGTTGATTGTTATTGTCCCCTTGTTGGGGTAAATATTTTAAGTCTCTTGCTGGTACCCAAATGGGTCTATTTTCCTCTTGAGGAAAGACACATTTAAATCCTCTCCCTGCTGTGAGGAGGGGGTCTGGTCCTCTCCAGGCCCCAGTCAATGGGTCCCTCCATTTGACCCAGATGGAGCTGTAACAGCTGAGGTCCAATTTTTTTGAAAAGGGGACAAGTGTCTATCTTTTTAAGAAAATTTAAAAATATTTAGGGTTAATAATGTCTTTTTTAGTTGGTCATATGGGGGTAGGCATTCCCCCTTTTGTTTTTGTTTATGATGGCCTGGCCCTGTGGGTATTAGAAAATTTGATTTGATCTGGCAATAATAAAGGTGGCAAAGCATTGAAGCATATGGCTAATAGTATGTTTAGTCTTTTCCCAGCATGTGCCGATGTCCAGCAAGTATGGGAGAAAGTATCAACTGAGAGAAAAATATATTTAAGTTTTCCAAATGGAGAATAGTGTGTAACGTCAATCTGCCAAAGGTAATTAGGGCGTAACCCTCAAGGATTGGCTCCTGTAGTTTTAAGAGGAGGTACCTGGAGGAAAGGCTGACAGGATTTGTAAGTTTGGAAACTTTATTTATTACATTGAGGCAGAGAAGCCAGTTTGTAAATTTTGATGGCCTTTGAGATGTTGAAGCTTACAGATCTAGGGGAAGTTTCATAATGGCAGAAGAAGTTGGCCTGCCTTAGGGCCAAGCAAAAAAAAAAAAAAAAAAAAAGGCAACCAGGCACACAGAGCAAAATTATTGCAGCCAAGCCACAGCAAGCTTCAGGAATTTCTGCTAGGCACACTTTGCATATCTTTACAATGGAATCTTAAACCCACCATTAACACCTTAAGATTAGCCCCCAGTGACATTAAGTAGGAAGCGGGCTTAGGCCCATGCACTACTGACTGAGCTAGTCAGGCTTAAATTATTAAGGGGGATAGATAGAACATTTGGTGTAAATGTTTAGCTTGTTCTAAGGGTGGCAAGGAGGAGACAGTAATAAATTTGTATACCTGTGAATCCCCATTAATAATAAAGTCAGGCAGACCAGTGTGTGAGCAAATGTGCTCAGTTAAGTTTGGAGGTGGATGGCCCATTGTATGTAAAAGCACCAGATGGCCAGATGAGCCTGTGTCCTTAGGGGAAGGCTCAATGATACCAAACACAGTACAGATGGGAGTAGATCTCCCCAACAGGTTTGTTCTGTCTTTTGAGATGGAGTCCCCACTCAAATGCAGGGGCAAAACGCTTAAGAGTCTCCTCTAGGTCTGCCCATGTGGTGAGTCCCCTCCAGTTCTGCCCACGTGGTGAGTCTCTTCTAGGTCTGCCCACGTGGTGAGTCCACCAGGAACTTATGACCCGTTCAGAAATACAGGTGCAGTTTGTCAGCAACCCGGAAATGAAAGGAAAGAGAAAGGAATGAAAAGATGTTGAAGCAAGCACAGGTTACAGAAGCAAAGGTTAGAATATTAGATATGAAGACTACCTCATAATTTATGAAGGTACACCAGTCCACAGTCCGGATTAGCCCGTCAGTGTACTTCTGTGCTTTTCCTTCCTCACACGGGGCACCAGTCTGCCAGTTTCCTTTCCCCAGGCAGGTAGAGCAGAAGAGAGAGCTGGGCCAGCATCTCCTCTTGAAGCTGAGCGGATGACAGGTGTCGGCGGCCCAGACCCTCCCCTAAAACACCAGAGAGAAAAAACACACTGGGCTGGGGGTCTGTTGAGGCAGGAACTCATTTTATTGTAATGAGAAGGTGTATATATAGTTTTGAGAAAGAGGGTGGGTCCCAGAATGGGAAAAAGGTGTAAGGGCCAGTAGTATTTCACCACATCAGGAGTAGCTGGGCGGAGGAAGTTTTGGCTTAGGCCTTGCTGAGTCACTCTTAAGCAGAAGTAGGCCAAAGACAGGTCGCCAAACTCTAGTCAGGCTTAGGAAGTTCCACTAGGCTTCACACCTGGGCCTCATAGGGCCCAACACCTTCGAGGTCCTGGCTGCCTCAATACAAACCCTGACCATGGGTCAAAAGCCTTGGCCTTTACAGATAACAATAAACGTACTTATGGACTAATTATTAAGAGAGCCAACTGACCAGATGAGGCCCTTAAGTTCCCTAACCACCATTAAGTACAGCTAGGGGAACTATATGCCATCATCAGAGTCTTAGAGCTCTGTCAACAAGTGCCCATCAACATCTTCTCTGACAGCAGTTATGCTGTTCAAATGACAAATTGCCCTTAGCCAATCCCAGGCCCTCTCATCATCCCATAGACATTGCCATCTCCACTTTACAATTGCAGATGGAAAACAGATTGTACCCTTGGTTTATTGAGCATGTTCACTCACACACTGGTCTGCCTGGCTTTATTGCTGATGGAAATTCACAGGTAGACAAATTTATTGCTGCCTCCTTCTTGCCACCTTTAGAACAAGCTAGACATTTATACCAAAGGTTCCACTTACCCCCACTAATCTAAAACCCCTATGCCCTGAGGTCTTGCTTAGCCGATGCAAACATTTAACCTGTACCTGTAAGGCATGTGCCCCCCCTAGCCCCCTTGGGCCTCCTGCAGCCTCAAGGAGTCAATCCTAGAGGCCTTACCCCAAATTCTATCTGGCAGATGTATGATACCCACATACCTTCCTTTGGTAACCTCAAATATGTCCATGTTATTGTGGAAACTTACTCTAAGCTTACTTTTGCTATTGTTCTCTCAGGGGAGAAGGCATCCCATGTCATTAAGGTGACAAGAACTGCTATGTTGCTCATGGGCTTACCCTGGTCTATTAAAACTGACAATGGCCCTGCATACACATCTGCCCAATTCACATCCTTCATGGGATCTTGGGGAACAAAACACTCCCTTGGGATCCCCTACAACCCACAAGTAAAAGCCATAGTGGAGAAAACTACCTGGACCCTAAAGTTTTATAAAACAAAAGTTTTAACGCACATGGCCAAGGGTATGCTTGTGTCTTTCCAGAAACTTCACATATCCCGATCTGGATTCCTGCCAGAAACATCCATCAAGCCACTGACTCAGCAACTGACCTTGATGAAGAGGATGGTGCCAAACCCCTCAGGCTGCATAAGGGACTTTAAACTTATTCCCCCTTTTTTTTCTCCTTTTATCTCCTTTTCTCCCTACTACCACTTCCCACAAACCATTTTGGACAACTCTTCTTAGGCCATATTGTCTGGTGCAGTGGACCTTTATTCCCACACTTTTCCTAGGTTTTATTTTAGCCACTCTATTTTGCTGTATTCATCTCCCTTCAAGCACGCACTTCTCCTTAGCCACACTTTTGCCTTTTTTGCTTATTAATGCCTCTTATGGTAATGCTATCCTCCAACCAGCCATAAATTCCTTTGCAATTCCTTTGATTACATTGATCTGCTACCATTAAGGACACTCAATACTACTAACTATGATGCTAGGGTGAATTCACAACAGTCACCCAGCAACCTGTCCTACCCCAGTCTTTTTCAGGCTCTATAGTTAATTCTCACTTCCTGGGACTGTTCACACGCCACATAGCCACCACCACTTGGCCCTCCCATGTCTCCTAGGCAGCAGCCTCATATGTATGGCACAATGTAGGTCTAGCCCTAGCCATACCAGGCCATACTCCTCGGGTTTTCTCACCAGGATGGCTGATGGCCCATGACAGGTAAGATTATATGAGATGGGGCAACCTAAAACAGGCACCATCACATGTGATGATCCCTTGGGGTCTGGGTTCAACAATGGCTTTCAAAAAACCATACCAGGCCATACCCCTCGGGTTTTCTCACTAGGGTGTTGAGTAGCCAATGATGGGTAAGACTCCATGAGATGGGACAACCTAAGACAGGCACCGTCACGTATGATGATCCCTTGGGGCCTGGGTTCAACAATGGCTTGGCAAAAAACCATACCTCTTAGGGTTGCCAATAATAAAATCGAAAAGGAGGATATGTACGGCACAATACAAGCCTGGTCCTAGCCAGACCACATGGCAGAAGAAACCAGGAAGTGGCTTCTGTGAACATGGAGTTCTGTGCAGGCTTGGCATGACAACAGCTACAGTCCCATGCTCGTGAGAAACCTGCTACGAGATGACCTGTTCAGAGACAGGCTGTCATTGGTCACAAAAAGGGGACCACCCCATACAATGATTGGCCAGCCAAGCCCCTTAAAACCCATCTGCACTTCCTCAATAAACGAGTTTGTGGCAGCTTGCTACCTGCTTTCACCCAACTCCTGGAGTCTGTGTCATGATTCCGTGCTGCTCACCCCAACTTGGCAGAGACCCTGCCGTCCCTCCTGGGCTGGCCTTAGGGGGGACCACAACAGTCTATTGCCCAACCCAATCTCCCAAGTGGTAGTAGCTGGGCAATTGAAGATGCTTTCAGCATTCTCTACAGTGTTTGATCTGATCTATTGCAGCACTACAGTGACTTTCTTTATATTTAAACACACACCATTCTTTTTATTGAAAGAAAAATAGTGGACCAAAATTTTCTATCTTTGAAGCAAGCTAACAGGTCACTGATAACTGAAATGAAAAATCCTGGCACAAAAAGAGAGATCTGTCCTCTGTCCTTGGTAGAAGTTTGAATCATTTCATACAGTCTAGTATCTTCTGAGTTTCAGTGAGTCATGCATTGCTAACTCTGGAAGAAAATGTATTTTCTAAAGTTGTCCATTATTACTCATGCTTCTCACTGCTGTCCTATTGACTGGTGATCTAATAGGAAGTTTTTCACAGACAGACAGGTCTGACACAATTCTCCTCTAACTGATAAATTTGGCACAGTCCTTTTACTCAGCTTGCAAGATTCTTGATTTAACATTGTGACTTATTTCTGTCTTGGTGTTAGGGGGATGTTTTCAGTTACCAGTGGATCATTTGCATTTTGTGGCAGCTGGGAGCAATGCTCTTATTTTATAATGAAACAACTGAACTAATGTTCTTTACACTGATTCATTCCTCATGAAGGAAATATTTCTTTTAATACATACTCTCTATTGGACACATGCCTTCAGTATTTGGGCAGAATTTTCAGTGAGCAATTTGGGAACAATATCTGTAAATTACTAAGATACATTCTTCTGCAGAAGTAACTATGAATGTTAGGAACCAGTTGGGTTTTGTTTCTAACTGAGCCAGAGTTTGCATATAACCTTGTACTGTTCACCTAATCTTTTATAAACTTGGGTTTTCTCTCTGGAATAGTCAGAAAATTGCCTACCTATTTAGCTAAGATAGAAACAATTTCCTGATAGGAAGATGACTCAGTGATCTAGGTGGCCATGTAGCCTCTTGTCCTGAACATCCTCAGTGAGGCAGAGCCAAAATATTTCTGACCTCACTATGCAAATGAAGCCTGATATTTGGGAATGGTAAAGGGACTGAGTCATAGCAGTTCTACAATTTTCCAGGTATAACAGTAGTTCATTAGAGATAATAGCAAACTGAATGTACTGATCTTAAGAGGCTTACTGTCCAGTCTGCTTTGTATGTGTGTGGTGTTGTCCAATCTGGATTTGGGCTTTGTTTTTAAGTACATTATCATTCAGAATTGTGACTCAGGAAACATAACTGTGGCATCAATATAACTCTGGCAACATCTCAGCATTTGGGAGACACAAGAAGGATCATTAGAAGTTCAATATTTCCTCTGCTACATAGCAAATTCAGGGTCAGCCTGGGATATATGAAGCCTTGTCTCACATAAATAGATATTTACATACATAAATACATACATACACACATACATATGAACATGGAAGTATTATGGGAGAGGACAGGCATGAAGAAAAGTGCTATTCTAGAGCTTGACCAACCAGATCTAATGGTAACATAAATGTACATTGGCATGGTCTGTGACCTCAAACTAGCATCTTAATGTCTTGCATAAATTCTCAGGCCAGAGTCAGTGACCCTTCCTCTGCTGCCCTCAGAAAAAAATACTAGTTACCAATCTAATGACAATCATCTTGGGTGATGTTTGATTGAATCTACAGTAATTCAGTGATGGATTCCAACAAAGAGAGCCACTGCTGATCTTCTGATATAAGGGCCAGTAGTGATGTACAGTAGGGAGAGACACAGCATCCTTAGTTTGATAATAAAATTTTATTTTTACTTAGGATTCTTAGCAAGAAGTAGCTATTTCAACCAAAAGAACATTGAAGTGGTCTTTTGTTGCTACTGAGTATTATCCTGCTAGAGAAGTGTAGCCACAGGTTCTGAGATTAGGGAGTGGGAGAGAGCTGTGACAATATATGTTCATCCATCTGATCTGTCAGTTTTCAACCATATGTAGGTTTCCAAGTTATTTAGTATTATCACCTCATAGTTTCCAGTCTAACTTTTAAATTAAAATGACTCTAACTCCTGTCCTACTGATTTATGAGGCTATCATAGCACCATTGAAAGATCTCATGAATTAAAAAAATAATTTTTAAATCTAGCATATTTGTAGAGGACTTTCAAACATTTTGCATTCATACTTTGTTCTCATTCATTCCTTTCCTGCACTGCCCTCTGATCCCTCTGTTCCCTTCTTTATTTTAAATATATTTTTATTAGTTATGTACATAGTATATATACAGCCATGATGGTACCATCGTTAGCCTTTTCCCTGTCCTTCATGGGTAATGTGGGTCTTGTCTTATGGGGGTAGCCATCAGTTATGCCAGAGAGGCAATGACTGTGTATAATGACCCAGCACATGGCTCTAAAAATCTTTCCACCCTTACTCTTCCGCGAATTTCCCTGAGCCATGTTGGGTTCATTTTAGGTATATTTAAGTGACAAGGTTTTGTGAGTTTCTGTGTCTCTGGATATCTGATTTGGTAGGGGTTGTGTGTTCTCTGTGTATCTCCTTCACCCTCATGCTGGTACCAGGTTCACCAATAAAGCAGCACTCTTGCTCATTTCCCCTATAACTCTATGGCTTCAGCTGGTGCCCTGTTGAGGTGTGATGGGCTGATTCTCTCCTCAGGTTCTGTGTCCACCTGAAAGAGAGAAGCAGATTCTCCAATGGAGAGTGAGGTGCAAGATAAATGGAAAACCATTATTATTTTAGAGAGAATTTAATAGGTGTAGGCCCTCTTATATCACACTATTGGTGGGAGCTTAATATTGGAGAGTGGGCTCATTTTTGGATGTGGTTCTGACTTGTTTCCCGGTTCCAGGTATGGGTTCCGTTCCACTGAGCAGATCCACTAGCCAAATCAAGAACAGTTGGTAACCCACCATGGCTGTGTGCCACTACTGCACTTGTGTGAACATCACGCCAGGTTGTTTGCTGCTGAGTAGCTTAGACCATGATTTGCTTAGAAAGATGTTGGTTGTTTTCCCCCAGTCACTAATGTAGCACATTCTGGTACTAGACAAGCTAATTGTCTGGGGACTGACTCTCTTCCAGATTCCAGCCAGGTCTCTCTGTGTTCTGTTAGAAGAGCATATCGTGTCTTCAGCAGAAGGGTCTTACCATTAACCTTTGGTAGGTCATCAAGTTCTCTGACAGAAATCTGTCTTCTTCTGTTCCTTTCTTACTGATCCCAACCTGCCACCCAACAGCCCCTTTCTGCTTTCATGTCACATGTATTCCATTACTTTCTCCATCCGTATCCTCTCCCTTAATATCTCCTTTTTCAATTTCATGGTCCCCTCCATAGTTTCATGACCTACATACACACACATGTACACACACAGGCGCACACACACACCACATGCACACATAGATTTAAGTCAAGATTCTGCATATGAGAGAAAATGTGGTATTTGTTGTTTTGAGTTTGGCCTATTTTGCTTACCATAATGGTTTCAACTTCTAAATATATATGTAAAAATGCCATAATTTCACTTTTCTTTATAGGTGAATAAAATTCCATTTTGTATATATATATAAATAAAACTGTCTTTTTCATTCTTCTGCTAATGAGAATATAGATTGATTTCCATTTCCTGTGATGACTAATGCAGCAGTACATAAGGATGTGAAATATCTCTGTGACTGTTTTTAGAGCAATATTCAGAAAGATATAGTTGACTCATATGGTAGTTCTATTTTTAGGTTTCTTTTTT
The DNA here is from genome assembly GCA_036365145.1 of Orientallactaga sibirica. Classification (NCBI taxonomy): domain Eukaryota; kingdom Metazoa; phylum Chordata; class Mammalia; order Rodentia; family Dipodidae; genus Orientallactaga; species Orientallactaga sibirica. The sequence goes on from JAEOAD010002517.1 coordinate 2,121,542, forward strand.
GAGTAATCTCCATGCTGACATCTATAGTGACTGTATCAGTATAAATTCCCACTGGTAGTACATGAGGATTCCTTCTTCCTCACATCCTCACCAACATTTCTTGTCATTTGTTTTCCTGGTGACAGCCATTCTGGCTGAAGACAGATGGACTCTCAAAGCAATTTTAATTTACATTTCTCTGGTGACTAAAGATACTGAACACTTTCTCAAATATTCACTGGTCTTAGGTATATTTATTGGCATTTATGTTTGCTTTCTTCTTTTTCTGTGAACTATTTATTTCATTAGAGTGATGAAAAGATGTGTTTGTTTGTAATTTATCTCAGGAGTTCTTTATATCTTCTGAAAAACAACCTCTATCTGATGCACAGTTGGCAATTTTCCAATTTCTGAAGGTCATTTATGCACTCTGATCATTGTTTGCCGCAAAGACACCTTCAAAATGTCATGTATTTCCACCTTCTAGTCCTTGGGAATATTTTTTATGCTATCAAAATCCTCTTCAGAAAGTTCTCGCTTCACCTATGCTTTCTGCCAGCAGCTTCATTCAAATTTTGACAACTTACATTAAGGTCTTTGATCTATTTTAAACTGATTTTTATGGAAGATGAGAAATATGGATCAAGTTTCATTCTTCTATATGGATATGCAGTTTACCCAATATCATTTGTTAAAGTGGCCATCTTTTTCCCAATGTATGTTTTTGGCAAAATTTAGGTAGCTATAACTATATGGGTTTCTTGTAGTGCATTCTATTTTATTGGTTTTCATGCCTGTTTTTGTGCTAGTGCCATGCTGCTTTTGTTACTGTGTTTCTGTAGTATAGTTTGAAATCAAGAACTATGATATCTTTAGCATTGCTCTTTTAGTTTAAGATTGCTTTGATTAATCTGAATTTTTTGTATATTCATATGAATTTTAGAGTTTTTTATTCTAGTTCTGAGAAAGAATGTCATAAAATTTTCATGGAATTGAATTGAACCTTTACATTGCATTTAATTATATGGCTTCTTTTAGAACATTAATTCTTCCAATCCATGAGTATGGGAGGCCTTTTGATCTTCTGATGATATCTTCTTTAATTTCTTCAATGCCTTAAAGTTTTCATTGTAGAGGACTTTCACCTCCTTGGTTAGGTTAATTTTTAGATATTTTATATTTATTTATTTGCAAAAAGAGAGAGATAGAAGAGAGAGAGAGAGAGAGAAGGGGGTGGGATAGGCATGCCAGGGCCTACAGCTGTTGCAAATGAACTCCCAATTCATGTGCCACTTTGTGCATCTTGATTTGTATGGGTACTGGGTAATCGAACCTGGGTCATTAGACTTTGTAGACAAGTGCCTTAACCACTGAGCCATCCCTCCACCCAGGTGTTTTATATTTTTGAAGCTATGAAGAATAGGATCCTTTTCCTGACCTTTTTCTTGCTAAATTCATTGTTGATGTATATAATGTATGCTGATTTTGTACTTAGCTAAAAATGTTTATGAAATCTAGGAATTTTCTACTGTTGTCTTTGGAGTCTTAAATGTAAGATCATGTTTGAAAAAAGTGACCCTTTGACTTTTTTCACTTTATTTCTTTCTCTTGTCTTATAGCTATAGCTAAGACAGAGCACTATATTGATTAAGAGAGCATTCCACATTTTAGAACTTACTTTTCTTGGGCTAGAGATATGGCTGAGCAGTTAAAGCACTTGCTTGCAAAGCCTAACAACCTGAGTTAATTCCCTAGCACATACATAAAGTCAGATGAACAAAATGTCACATACATCTGGACTTTGTTTGCAGGGATTGGAGGTCCCAATGCACCCATTCTCTCTCTCTCTCTCTCTCCTTGAAAAAAATAAAAATATTAAAATAAATAAATAAAGAAAGAAAGAAAGAAAGAAAGAAAAGAGGAGAAATAGACTTTAGTTTTCTCCATACTCATCCTCAAAGTTTATCATATATAGCCTTTATTGTGTTGAAATATGTTCCTTGTGTTTTTAATTTCTTTTTTATTCATTTATTTATTTTAATGTTTATTATTATTATTATTAACAAAATGTTTCGTATGGTTATATCATGTATTGATACCCCCTTTTCCCTCGTCCCTGCCTCCATTCCATAGGGGTCGTTCCTCAGTAGTGTTGCAGGTATCCATGGGGTTGGACTTTATGCATTGTGGAAGCAGTAGTCAGTTAATTTGGGGGGGAGGGAATGCCTCTGGGCATGATGTCTCAACCTGTGGCTCTTACAATCTTTCTGCCCCCTCGTCCATAAAATTCTCTGAGCCAAGGTGGGTGAGTTTTAAATCTACTTCAGTGATGAGCTCTTAGGAGCCTCTGTATCTCTACTTTGGTAGGTATTGAGTAAGTATCCTCAGGGTCTGTCTCCTACACCCTGACACTGATTATCAGGAACAGAATGGAAGCAGCACTCTTGTTTGTCTCCCCATTCCTCTGTGGATTCAGCTGTAGCCTGGATGAAGTGTGAGGAGTAGTTTATATTCTCCAGTCTTGCTACCATCTGTGAGAACTCCCTATTTAGTTCTCTGCACCACTTTTAGAGTGGGTTGTTTGAACTTTTATTGTTTGGTTTTTGAGTTCTTTGTAGATTCTAGATATTAGGCTTATGTCAGTGGTATAGCTGGTGAAAATTTTCTCCCATTCAGTGGGTAATATATTGGCTCTTTTTATGGTGTATTTGTCTGTGCAAAAGCATTTTAGCTTCATGAGATCCCATGTGTTGAGTGATTGATTATGTATGGAGAGATGAGTGGATCTAGTTTAATTTTTTTACATATGGTCATCCAATTTGTCCAACACCATTTGTTGAAGATGTGGTCCTTTCTCCAGTCTAGATTATTGGCACCTTTGTCAAAGATCAAGTAGCTGTTGTTACTTGACCTAAGGTCTGAGTGTTCAATTCTGTTCCATTGGCCTATGATTTTGTTCTTATGCAAGTAGTGTGCTGTTTTTGTTACTATGGCTTTGTAATATATATAGCTTTAGATTGGGTATGGTGATTTTTTTTTTTTTTTTGCTGAGGATAGGTTTGGATATCTGAGGCCTGCTGCCATTCAATATGAATTTTGAGATCATTTTTTCAATCTCTGTGAAGAATGATGTTGGTATTTTTATTGGTGTTACATTAAATTGATATATTGATTTTGGTAGAATTGCTATTTTCACAATATTAATTCTACCTATCCAGGAGCATGGGAGGTCTTTCTATCTTCTCGAGTCCTCCTTGAGTTCTTTCTTGAGTTTACTTTTTATGTTTTCATTATATAGGCCTTCACATCTTAGTGTTATTCCAAGGTATTTAATTTTATTTTATTGCTATTGAAAATGGCACAGCCTCACTGATTTCATTCTCTGTATGTTTGTCCTTTGCATATAGAAAGACTATTGACTTTTATACATTAATTTTGTGTCATACCACTTTACTGAAGGAATTAGTCACCTTTAGAAGTTTTGAGGTGGAGACTTTAGGGTCATTTATATATAGGATCATGTCATCTGCAAATAGAGCTAACTTAACTTCTTCTTTTCCAGTTTTTAAAATTTATATTATTCTATTTTTAAATTCATGTTGGTGACTCTGATAACCTCCTCACTGTCCTCCCCCCTCCAAGGGGACCCTCATCATTGGAAAATGTGGGTCATTCATTATGGGGTAGTCAACAGTTATGGGGGATAGGCAAAGTCTCTGTGTGTAATTACCCAACTTGTGGCTCTAACACACTTTCTGTCCCCGTGACTTTCCCTGAGCCACGTTGGGATCATTTCAGTTCTACTTCAGTGATGAGGTCTTGGTAGCCTCTGTGTCTCTGGATATCTGGCTTAGTAGGAGTTGGATATTTTCTGTGTTTATCTCCTTCAGCCTTATTCTGGTGTCTGGTTTACCAAAAAAGCTGTACTCGTGCCCTTTTCCCCCATTACTCTGTGGTTTCAGCTGGGGCCCTGGTGAGGTGCAATAGACTGATCCTCCCTTCAGGTTCATTGTCCATCTGAAAAAGAGAAGCAAATTCTCCAATGAAGAGAGAAGTTAGTACTAGATAGATGGAATGGCCGTAGTTATTTTAGAGAGAATTTTATATGCGTAGGCCCTCTTCTATCTCACATTTGGTGGGAGCTTGATATTGGCGAATGGTCTCATTTTTTGTACATGGTTTTGACTTATTTCCCAGTTCCAGCAATGTGTTCCATTCCACTGAGTAATATATATAGCTTTATTAGCTATTAGCCAAATAAAGAGCAGCTGGTTACGCATCATATCTATGTGCCACTTTTGCACTTGTTTGGGCATCACGTTAGGTTGTTTCCTGTTGGGTAGCTTAGACTGTGAGTTGTTTGGACAGATGTCAGTCATTTTCCCCCAATCGCTCATGTAGCACCCTCTGTCTGGGGACCGACCCTCTTCCAGATTCTGACCAGGTCGCTCCATGTTTTGTCTCAACTGCATATAGGAAAAGATTAAAGTTGGTCTTAGTGATATTCACTCCAGGTTCCTGGGGTTCAGGTGTTCCCTCTGTGGGCCTGTTGAAGGATCAATGTTTTAGCCTGTTGTTCAGAATATAGGATTTTATGGTACCATTTCCATTTGGGTCCCTATTTGTGTCCCCACCCTTAACCTCCCTCCCGCCCTTTTGCTTCCTCCTACACTTACCCTTGCCCCCATCCCACCCTCCCTATTTTCTGGTCCTCAGGATATTTATTACATATGACAGCATCTCCTGCGGATTCAGGTTAGGAGCCACAGATGAATGAGCCCATGAAATGATTATCTTTTTGTGATTGGGTGAGCTCACTGAGAATGATCTGTTCCATGTTCGACCATTTTTTTCAAATTTCATTGTTTCATTTTTCCTTACTGCTGCATAGAATTTTGTAGTGTTGATATACCACACGTTTGTTATCCATTCATCTAATTATGGACACCTGGGTTGATTCCAGCTCTTCACTATTATGAATTGAGAAAATCTCTCTGGTTGAGCAAATCTCTCTGATCTGAGGCTTGGAGCCTTTAGGGTAAATGCCCAGTAAGGGAACAACTGGATCTGTTGGTAGGTCTATAGTCATCCTTTTCAGGAGTCTCCATATAGCTTTCTATAATGGTTGTATCATTCTACATTCCCACTGATAGTGAAAGAGTGTTCCTATTTCTCCACAGCCTTGCCAGCATTGGTTTTCATTTTTTTTTTTTTTAATGTTAGCCATCCTTACTGGGGTAAGGTGGACTCTCATAGTTGTTTTAATTTGCATTCCCTGATGATTAGGGATGTTGAGCATTTTCTTATGTGTGTGTTTGCCATTTGTATTTCTTCCTCTGAGAACTCCCTGTGCAGTTCTCTACCCCATTTTGTGAGTGGGTTGTTTGATGATTTATTGTTTAGGCTTTGGAATACTTTGTAAATTCCAGAAATTAGGCATCTGTCAGTTGTATAGCTGGCAAAAATTTTCTCCCATTCTGTGGGTAATCTGGGGGCTTTGGTTATAGTACATTTGTCAGCTTCATGAGATCCCAATGGTTAAGTGATTGTCTAATTTCCCGAGCTGCTGGTGTTTTGTTCAGGAAGTCTTTTCCATTTCTATGTCATGGAAGGTTCCTCCTATTTTTTCTTCCAGTAGTAGATTTTCTGGTTTTATATTGAGGTGTTTGATCCATTTGAACTTGATTTTTGTGCATGGTGAGATGTGTGGATCAAGTTTCATTTTCCTGCATATGGTTGTCAAGTTTGTCCATCACCATTTGTTGAAGATGCTGTCTTTTTTCCAGTCTACATTGGTAGGGCCTTTGTCAAATATCAAGTAGCTGTAGTTACTTCACCCAAAGTCTGGGTCTTCTAATCTGTTCCATTGGTCTATATTTTTTTTTTTTTTTTTTTTGCCAGAACCATATTGTTTTTATTACAATGGCTTTGTTGTATTGCTTTAGAACAGGCATGGTGATGCCTCAAGAAAAGTTTCTTTTGCTGAGGATATGCTTGGATATCCGAGGCCTTCTTCCTTTCCATATGAATTCTGAGATCATTTTTTCTATCTCAGTGAAGAAAGAAGTTGGGTTTTTTTATTTTATTGTGCTTATATAGTGCTTTTGATAAGATTGCCATTTTTACAATGTTAATTCTGCCTATCCAGGAGCATGGGAGGTCTTTCCATTTTTGCAGGACCTCCTCAATTTCTTTCATGAGTGTTTTGTTTTCATTGTATAGGTCTTTCACTTCCTTGGTTAATGTTATTCCAAGGTTTTTGTTGTTGTTGTTGTTGTTGCTATTGAAAATGGGACAATGTTGCTTATTTCTTTTTCTGTATCTTTGTCTTTTCATGCAGAAAGGCTACTGATTTGTGTGCATTGATCTTGTATTCTGCTACTTTTTTAACCCTTTGTTGTTAATTTCTAGCATTACAGCATTGTGGTCTGATATCATGCAGGAAATTATATCTATTTTCCTGAAAATATGGAGGCAGGCTTTGTGGCCCAATATATGGTCTATTTTAGAGAGGGTTCCATGGGCTGCTGAGAACAATGTGTAACCTGTGGATTTGGGGTAGAATGTTCTGTAGACATCTGTTAGGTCTAATTGCACTATGGTCTTGTTGAGCTCTCTTACTTCGCTATTAATTTTCTGTTTGGATGATCTATCTATTGCTGATAGTGGAGTATTGAATTCCCTGACTATGATGGGGTTGGTGGTTATTTCTGTTTTGTTGTCAAGTAGTTTTTGTTTTGTGGTGCACCTGTGTTTGGTGTGTAAAGATTGATGATTGTGATATCTTCTTGTTGGATTGTTCCCTTGACAAGTAAGAAATGTCCTTCTTTGTCTTTTTTGATTACTTTTGGCTTGAAGTTTATTTTATCTGATATTAGCATAGTGACACCTACTTGTTTCTTATTCTTGTTTCCTGGAATATTGCTTTCCATCCTTTCACCCTGAGAAGGTGTCTATCTTTAGTGGTGAGAACAGATTCAGAGGTCTAATTTTCTGGTCCATCCTGTCAGCTTATGTCTCTTAACTAAGGCCATTAATGTTAAGAGTGAGAACTGTGAGGTTCAATTTAATCCCTGCCATGTTGTGGTGCTTTGTTGTTTTTTTGGACTTTGAAGGGTTGTTTTGTTTTGAGTGCCTTCTCTGAGTTTGGTTATTGTGATCTGCTTATTGTACATTGTTGAGGTTGGTTATTTGATTCTTCTGTGTGGAGAATTCTCTGAAGTACTCTCTGTAGATTTGGCTTTGTGTTCATAAAGTTCTACAGCTGGGTTTTATCATGGAAAGTTTTTCTTTCACCATCTATTATGAGGGATATTTTTGCTGGGTAGAGTAGTTTGGGTTGGAAGCCGTAAGTACTTAGACTTTTCATTGTTCCATTCCAGTTCCTTCTAGTTCTGAGTGTTTCCATTCAGAAGTCTTGGGTAATTCTTATGGTGTTACCTTTATATGTAATGTGTTGTTTTTCCCTCACTGCTTGTAGGACTCTCTTGTTGTTATGAATATTAAGGGTTTTATTTATTTTTTTTGATATTTCAAGGTAGGGTCTCACTCTAGCCCAGGCTGACCTGGAATTCACTCTGTAGTCTCAGGGTAGCCTCGAACTCATGCCAATCCTCCTACCTCTGCCTCCCAAGTGCTGGGTCTAAAGGTGTGCACCACCATGCCTGGCTCTCCATATTAAGGGTTTTAATGATAACATGTCTTGGAGAATTTTTCCTTTGGTCCAATCTGTTTGGAATTCTGGTAGTTTCTTTTACCTTGATGGGACTTTCTTTTGAGAGATTCGGAAAGTTCTCTTTGATAATTTTGTTGAATAAGTTCTCTATTCCTTTTTTTCTGAATTTCTTCCCCTTCTGTTATCCCAATGATCCTAATGTTGGCATGTTTAAGGCTATCTCACATTCCTGCATTTGTTCGCAGAAATTTTTGAACTTATTGAAACTTTTGGATTCACATGCTGTTTCTTCTGTTCTGTCTTCCAGTTCTGAGTTTCTGTCTTCCACATGGCTGACTCTATTCTTGAGAGCTTCTATGGAGTTTTGAGTTTGTTCAGTTTGGTTTGTATTTTCTACTGCTTTTTTTATGTATAGTTTCCAATTCTCTGTCGAGTTCCTTTTTCACATCAGTTTCTGATTTTTTAGAGCTTCTTGAAATTCATCCTTGCATTTATTTATGTCATTATTGAGCTTAACCAGCTGATTATTGGGGTCTCTCTTTTTTTTTTTTTTTTTGCTCTCCTTCAGGTTGTTTAACTGTTTGTGGAGCCCTTCCTGGCTCTTTTCTATTACATCTAATCTTGTAAGGACAGCATTCATACAATTATTGGCCCTTTGTTGATTTTCTGCAAGTTCTGCTATTTGCTTGGCTAGGGTTGCATTGCTAATGTCTTCATTTTGGGGTTCTGATCCTGTTATCTCTTCTATGTTTTGGTTAGAGACAGCCATTGTGGGACTGGGCGGTCTTGTTGGATTTACTTGCAATTGATTATTCATGTTATTTCTTTTGCACTGTGGTCTGCCCATCACAGTGTAGGAGTCTTGTTAAGTGTAGCAGGGAGCTGTAATTTACCTTAAAGTGACTTCAGTGTGGGGGTGGCGGGTGGGGCTGTACAGGGACCCAATGGGTGGTGCTACTCACAGGAAAGGAGGGCAGGGTGCAGGGTGGCATGCAGACCCACTGGGCAGGGCTACTGGCGAACATGGAGGGCGGGGGCAGAGTAGCACAGAGATCCTGTGATCAGGGCTACCTGCTGATGCAGGGCGGGGGCAGGGTGCGGTGCAGCATGGGCACCCAGTAGGTGGGGCTACCCACAGGCACAGAGGGCAGTGCAGGGACCCAGTGGGTGGGGCTACCTGTTGGCTGTGAGGGCAGGGGGTGGGTTGGTGCAGGGTCCCAGTCGTAAGGGCTACCTGTAGATGAGAGGGTGGGGGTGGCAGGGCCGCCCAGGAACCTGGTGGGCAGGGCTATCCATGGACATGAAGGGCTGGGGCAGGGTGGCACGGGAACTGGTGGGCGGGGCTACCTGCGGGCACAGAGGGTGTGGCCCAGGGTGACATGCTTTCCCAGTGGGTGGCGTGGGGACATTGTGGTGGTGGGTGGGTAGGGTACCTCCTGACACAGAGGCCAGGGGTGGGGGGCAGGGTGTTGTGCAGACCTAATTGTCAGCACTTCCTGCTGTCCTGGAGGGTAGGGGTGGGGCAGCTCAGGAACTTGGTGTGCGAGCTACCCACTGATGCAGAGGGTGAGGGGCATGGGGGCATAAGGACCCCGTGGGCACAGCTACCCTCTGATTTAGAGGGTGGGGGTGGGGCTGTGCAGTTTCCTAGTGGGCATGCCTACCCTCCAATGCAGAGATTGGGGGGGCGGGGCATTTTCACAGTGGACAGGGCTGCCCATGGGCATGGAGGGCAGGGGGTGGTGTGGTGCAGGGACCAGGTGGATGGTGCTCCACCCTGCAGGGAGGGCTGTGGTGGCTGTGAGGTTGGGGAGGGCCAGGAGGGTTGTTGTGTGGGGACCAAGTGGATGGGCTTCCTGCCCGCATGGAGGTGGTGTGGTTACCCTGTGGGCAGGGCTACCCACTGGCAAGGGATGTGGGTGGTGGGTCGGCCAGGACATGGTGGGGCATGTTATCCATGGGCATGGAGGTTCCCTGTGAGCATGGGAATCAGAGGATTTATTACTCAGTGCCCTCCTAGACCCCTGTGTGCCCTAGGGAACCCTAAAGGGCTTGCCTTTCATTCCAGGCTGGGTGAGGGATGTTTATATGGACACTGTCTTGCCCAGAAGTCCCTTCCTTTCCAATTTGAATCTCTTTTATTTCTTTCTCCTGTGTTACTGCTTGGGGTAGTACTTCTAGTACTATGTTGAAGAGCAGCGGTGAGAGTCGGCACCCTTGTCTTGTTCCTGGTCTCAGTGGGAACTCCTTGAGTCTTTCCCCATCAAGTATTATTTGGGCTTTGGGTGCTTTATATATAGCCTTTATTGTGTTGAGATATAAACCCTTCTGCCTATTCTTTGCAGGATTTTAATCATAAAGGGATGTTAAATTTTGTCAAAGGCTGTCTCTGCATCAATTGAGATGATCATGTGTTTAAGTTTATTTATGTGATGTATTATGTAGACTGATTTCTATATGTTGAACCATCACTGCATCCTTGGTGGAGATCTCTCAGTATTCTGACTTCTGTTTGCTTAAAAAAAAAAATTTATTTGACTGAGAGTGAGACAGAGAGAGAATGGGTGCACCAGGGCCTCCAGCCACTGCCAATGAACTCCAGATTCATGGACCTCCTTGTGCATCTGTCTTATGGGTCCTGGAGAGTTGAACAGGGGCCCTTTGGCTTTGTAGGAAAACACCTCAACCACTAAGCCATCTGTCCAGCCCCTTTTGTAGGCTTTTTTGCATTGTGGTCTGCTCATCTTGGGGAGACACTTTATTCTATTGAGGAGTAAGCAAGTTTTTGTCCTTGTAGCATCTTCAGAATATGTTCTGTTTTAAATGTGAACCAGATTGGTATACTGACATAGTATGGGGTTGTAACCACAGATGCACAGATTGTGGAGATTGCAGGTACATCAAAGGTACCTGGGGAACTAAGATCTCTGACCTACTCACTGTACTTGTACATACTCTTCTGCACAGGGGAATCATGGGTTGGGGAACCAGGTACTAGGAAACTGGAGAGCTGGAGGCAAGAGGCCTGCTCCTACAGTGGCCCTTGCACCTTTTGACTCAGGGGAATTGGGATGTTGGTATCCAGGGGCTTGTCAAGATTCTAGAGCAAAAGGTCTGTTTCCACAACCACCCTCACCTCCCACATGTACCAGGCCTCCCCAAGCCAGTCACAGGGGAACATACTGGGCCAGGAAACTGGAAGATGACCCAGAGTTCAGGGATCTGGATTCCTCACTCTGCACCTACCACACTCACCCTCTGGCACAGGGTATCCTGGATTTGGGGACCCAGGGGCATGTGGATCAGGAAGATGGAGCAAGGAGCCTGCTTTAGCAGAAAGCTCACAGGGTCCAAGCAGCCCCAAGCCAGCCACAGGGGCCCTACCATGACCAGGAAACTGGGCAAAGCACTGGGGATAAGTGTTCTGGCCCACTCACTATATACATACCACACACACCCATTGGCTGTGTTTTTAATTTCTTTGGTGCTTTTATCATAAAAGTATTGAACTTTATGAAAAGATTTTTCTATTGACATGATCATGTTGTTTCTTTCCTTAAGTCTATGTATGTGTTTTATTGCATTTATGATTTGCATATGATGAATCAAACATGTATCTCTTGGATAAAGCCAGATTGTTCACGGTTTATTATCTCTTGAACTTGTTCTTCACATTAACAAATATTTAATCAAGAATTCTGTATCTATGTTCATCAGGGAATTTGGTCTATGATTCTTTTTCATGGTCCCTTATCTGGTTTTGGTTTCAGGGTAATATTGGCTTGTACAATGAATTTGATAGCGTTCTTTCCTTTTCTATTTTGCAGAACAGTTTGGGAGGTAGGGTTATTAGCTCTTCCTTAAAAGTTTAGAGACTCTGACAATAGACCTATCTGATGCTCAACCTTTCTTTGGGGCGGGGGGATGACTACTACTACTTCAATCTTTTTACTTTTCATGGATCTGTTAAAGGTGTTTATATATTATTTATTTAATTTTAACTGGTCATATGTATTTATTCATTTCTTCTAGATTTTTCAGTGTTTTGTAATTTAAGTTTTCAAAGAATTTCTTAATGATTTTCTGTAATTGCATGAGAGTCTATTGTAGCACTCCCTTTCATGTATTATTTTAATAATTTGAGTTCTCTTTATTGTTCCTTTGTTTTTATACCTCTATTTCATTCATTTCTTCACTGATACTCATTATTTTTTTTTGCCACCTTTCATCTTTGGGTTTGGTTTGTTCTTTTCTAAGACCCTGTGGTTCATTATTACATTATTTACTTGAGATTTCTCTAATGTGAGAACTTCTGTTTATAAACTTTCTTTTAAGAGCAAACTTGCTATATTTCAAAGTTCCAATAAGTTTTAATATCATTTTCATTTGATTCTAGAAAGTTTTAAACCTTTAATTGATTTTTTTCAACAACCCACTGTTTGCTCAAGACAATATTATTCATTATGTACTTTTTGTAGTTTCTCTTGCTATTGATATTTAATTTTATTCCACTCTGAGAAGATAAGATTGAAGGTGTACTTTGTTTCTATTTGTCAATACTTGTTTTATGGTCTATGATGTGGTATATTTTAGAGAAGTTTCCATGGTCTACTGAGAAGAATATGTCTTATGAATTTGTTGTATAGAGTATTCTCTACTTATCTTTCAAGTTCATTTAAACTATGGTGCAGTTTAAGTCTAAAATTTATTTGTTCACTTTCAGTTTGGATGATCTATCTAAAGATTTAGACTGCAGTACCGAAAGAACCTGTGTTCATGTTACTGGGATCTATTTGTCCTTATTGCTTTTTTTTTGTTTGTTTGTTTATTTCATGAAATTAGCTCCAACATTTTTTTGGGGGGGAGGGTTATCATGGTTTATTGTTTATAATTATGGAAGTTGTCAATAAAAAATCCAAGTTTGCTTCATTCTAGCTCATGATGAATTCTTTTCTGTGATGAATCCACGAATCCAAGCTTTGCCTAAATGGAGAGCCCTGTGGGGCTTGGGCTCTCTCCATCCCTGATCCACTCGGGCTTTAGCAGTTGCTGTTTTGGCCCTTTGGGCATTGCAGTGGTAGGTACAAGTCCTCTGTTTCTGCTTCAGGCGTTGTGGGTGGGGCAGAGGGCAGGAGGGCTCTCCCTGCCAGAGCCCTTGCCACCCAGTCTTTAAATTAAATATAAATTCACTAAATATTTTAAAAAATTAAAACATGGCTTTCTGGGCCTAGGTTACCTCACCAAGTATAATCCTTTCCAGATCCACACATTTTCCTACAAATTTCATACCTTCATTTTTCTTACTTAGTGAGTAACCTAGGCCCAGAAAGCCAAACATCACATGTTCTCTCTCATATGTGGATCCTAGCTACAAATGACTGGACTTGTGTGTGAGTAGGAATAAAACTCAGAAGCAGAAGCCAGTAAGCTAGAAAGGAGATATAAAGGGAATAAAAGGGAAGGCGGGGTTTTGGAGTCTGGAGATGCGACTGGAGGCCTCCCTGTGTGTGCTGCTGGCCGGCGTGGCCGCGGCCTTCGAGCCGGTGAGCGTGGGCCTTGCGATGGGACCGAGTGGGCGCTCACCGGCTACCTGTCCTACACGTCGGACTTCTACTGCCACTTCACCGAGTGCTGCGGCGCCGAGCGACCCCTCAACGCCTCGGCCCTCAACCTGGATTTGGAGGAGAAGCTGTTTGGACAGCACCTGGCCACCGAAGTGATTCTCAAAGCAGTGACTGGCTTCAGGAACAACAAAAACCCCAAGAAACCACTGACCCTGTCCTTGCACGGCTGGACTGGACCAGCTGCAGAAGTGGATCCATGGCAATGTGAGCGCATGTGCCAGCTCTGTCTTCATATTTGAGGAGATGGATAAGTTGCACCCTGGCATCATTGACCCCATCAAGCCCTTTCTAGACTACTATGAGCAGGTGGACGGGATTTCCTACTGGAAGGCTATCTTCATCTTTCTCAGTAATGCTGGCGGAGACCTCATAACTAAGACGGCTCTGGACTTCTGGCGAGCAGGAAGGAAGAGGGAGGAGATCCAGCTGAAGGACCTGGAGCCCGTGCTGTCAGTGGGTGTCTTCAACAACAAGCACAGTGGCCTCTGGCACAGCATGCTGATAGACAAAAACCTCATCGACTACTTTATCCCCTTCCTGCCCCTGGAGTACCAACATGTGAAGATGTGTGTGCGGGCAGAGATGCAGGCCCTGGGGACTGCCATTGATGAGGACATTGTCACAAGGGTGGCAGATGAAATGACATTCTTCCCCAAAGATGAGAAGATCTACTCAAAGGCTGCAAGACGGTGCAGTCACGGCTAGACTTCCACTGAGCTCTTCGTCACGCAGGGCAAGGGGGGACTGGAGGCTCACTCCAGCAGCAGGGCCTTGCCTTGCAGAAGCACTTTGAAGCCCTCTTTGGGGTTTTGCACATTTGCACCTGTGCACAGAGGTTTTAAAGATACCTGTCAGTGTAGCATGGTAGCAGCCCACGTCTCATGTGCACTTGGGAGATGAGCTTTGAAAACCCTCTTTACTCACTAAGCTCGAGTTAAGTGCCTGGAAAGAGTGCATGAGGCCAAGGGTCCTCTGTGACCTTGGCACAAATGCCTCACAAGCCATTGCTGTGACTAAAGGTGCTCTAGTGCTCTGCCAGTTTGGGAGAATCAGGCTTCATGTGCTGCTTCTTGTGGCCCAGAACATGCACTCATAGACTTGAAGTGTTTTCAGTTAAAGTTGGTGGCACCAGGAGGTACAGCTTGCATCTGAGGGGAGTGTGTGGCTCCGCACACCATGGGCTGACCTGGGCTGGACTGTCAACATGAGTGGTGGAGGCTCCCTCTGAGGCCCCTGCAGGAGACCTGGACATACAGGGACTATGAGGCTGTGCCTAGTGCTGACCCAGCCTGACTCTGGCACTCCCTCATTGCCCCCTACTTGGTATAGGTTCTGGCCTTCATCATACCTCGTCTTCTGAGCATCGGTCATTACCAGAGCACCCTCAGATCACCACTAGTCACATTAGAATAAGGCTTGGAGTTGAAGCCCTCGCTTCTCACATTCACCTGTTACACTTCATCCATGAGGATCAAGCTCAACTGTGCAGGAACATTAGGGGTCTACAGGATGAGCTCACATCCAGAGCTGACCCAACCAAACTTTGTAGTAGTCCCAGGTCTCCACAGCCAAGGAAGTGGGCCTGCTGTACACCAGAGAACTCGTGTCTTCAAGGATATGTATATTTTTATAATGTTTTTACTTCTGAACCTTAGATAATAAAGTATAAGACGTCATGTATTTTTTAAAACTAGGAATGACACAACATGGGATAATTGCCTATTCTCAGGTTCTCTCAAATAGTGTAAATTTTTATTGTTGTTGGGTGTGGTGGTACATGCCTATAATCCCAGCATTTGGGAGGTGGAAGTAGGCGGATCAGAATTCAAGGGTCATCCTCAGCTACATAGTAAGTTCCAGGCCAGCCTGGACATGAGACCCTGTCTCAAAAACAAAAAAAAAATTTTATTAACTACATGGTCACAATTGTAGATCTGTCTGAATTTGGGCTGGTCCCTGGGTGTCATCTGAAGATGGTGCCCCTATGTGACATCATCAGGCTAGACTGCCCTGACTGGGAAGTCAGACTTGGAGTCCAATCAGCGTGAGTTGTTCTGCCCCTTAGTTGCAGTGTGACTGTAGAGATGTGATTAGAACAGTGTTACATATATAATGTGGAAGAGTGAATGTTTTTACAACACAAATGCTTCATGGGTCACATTCTTTTTTTTTTTCCTCCGAGGTAGAGGTAGGATCTCACTCTAGCTCAGGCTGACACACTCAGTCTTTTTAAAATGCTGGGCTGAAGAAGTTAAAGGTACCTGTTTGCCAAGCCTGATGGTCTAGGTTCAATTCCCCAGTACCCACATAAAGCTAGATACACAAAGTGGCACAAGCATCTAGAGTTCATTTGCAGTAGCAAGAGGCCCTAGCACACACATGTATATTCATTCTCTTTCCTCTCAAATATTAAAAATTGCCAAGGTGATGGGATGGAGAGATAGCATAGTGGTTAAGGCACTTGGCTGCAAAGCTATCTGCCTCCTTCTCTCAATAAGTAAAAAAAAAAAAAAAAAAAAAGCCAACCTGTGAACTAGGTGTGGTGTAGTGCATGCCTTTAAATCCCAATACTCAGGAGGCTAAGGTAGGAGAATTGACTCAACTGTGAGGCCAGCCTAGGCTACATAGTAAGTACCAGGCCAGTGATGACAAATGCCTACAATCCTAGAACTCAGAAGGCTTGGGCAGGAGGATCATGAGTTTGAGGTGAGCCAAACCTATGTAGTAACACACACAGCAAACAAAGCCCAGGTGAGGCTTACTAAGTTTTAGGACATTCTCAGATTGGGGCTGTTACCTCTTTTTATGACTTGTGTGTCTGGTCAAGAGGAGACAAGGTTTTGTGTTTACAATGATGCAATAAATGACACTTGTTGGCCAAAAAAAAAAAAAAAGGGAAGGCAGATTTAATAGGATAGTATTGTATATATGTAAGTAGAAGAACAGATTAATGAGGGTGAAAAGGCCTAAATGAGATCAAGGGAAGGGATTGAGTAAAGGAAAGGAAAGGTAGAGGAAGGACTAATCAAAATTTAAGAGGATATAAATAAGTCATATGGAAACCTATTTTTCTGGACAATGGAACACTCAGAAGCCATAGATTGTTACTAGAAAATTTTCAGTGCCAGGGATGGGATACCTCCCAGTGAGTTGTGGGCCAGGGATGTCACTGATAACCCCAAAACATTACAGGCCATTGCCAAGGTCCTTGGTTTCCCACCAGGAATGGATGGTAAGACCCTATTGCTGAAGACTCCACATACTTGGGTGCAAGGTCACTGAGAAATCCTGCTGGAGCTGAGCTGAAAGCCTCCTCCATGTGCACCAGTTAACAGAAAGTTGGAAAAAGCTATGCTGCATGCAGTTCAGTGGGAGAGAGAGAAATCACCAGTGAAGATACTCAACAGTGAACACTGCAAGCTTTAAATTTGGCCAGTCAGGCCAAATGAGCCAATGGGTGCAATAGTGGCATCTTATGGTTATGGGGGAAACCAACTGGTCTCTAATTGAACTGGAGGCCCACTCCATGGGAGGGAACACATCCCTGATACTGAAAACAGGGGTAGTCATGAGCTGTAGGGGTGTAATGTCTGCTGGTGTCTGGCTAAATGTATATACTATGCTCATCAAACTGCTCAGTAAACACTTCTCTTAATGTCCATACCCATATATTAATGCTACTCTCACTTTTGGTTAGAGAAGATCCAACATTTGATGCATGTGTATTTCTACTTGTTATGTATTCTTTTGTTTTTGTTTTTTTCAAGATAGGGTCTTGCTCTAGCCTAGGCTGACTGGAATTTACTATATGTAGTGTCAAGGGTGGCCTTGAACTCACAATGAACCTCCTACATCTGCCTCCCAAGTACTAGCATTAAAGGCATGCACCACCATTTCTAGTTTTGTTATATCTTTTTGATGAACTGTTTCCTTTATTAATATGTAGGAACCCTATATTTCTCCTTTTGCCAATTTTTGTTTGAAGTCTGCCAGGCATCAAAATAGCTACACTGGCTTTCATCTTCTATTTGCTTGACAAGCTGATTTCCATGCTTCAATTCTCATTTTATGGCTAACTTAGCCAGTGGGTTGTGTTTCTTTGATACAACATATAATTAAGGTATTGTTGAGAAAGCTTTGCTAATTTGTATGATTTTATTAGTGTTTTTGGTAGTTGGGTTGTTGTTATTTTTATTCTACTTATTAGTATCAGATATTTGCTGGTTTATTGTGCTGAACTCCTTCCTACCTCACCTTTGGTTATCTCCTTTCTTCCTTCTCTGTGTATAGTATTTCTTTATCTGTTTTATATAAAAAGAGTCTACGTTTTTCCTGTTGCTTCAGTGCAGTTCAGCTGGCCCAATCTGAAAAGTTGTAATCTCTCAATTTCAGCTGAATGGGCAGCAGCTCACCCAAAGGCTTTCATTTTTTCTGTGCCATATTCTCTGCTCACACCAGTCCATTTCTATGCAAAGCAGCCCTGCATAAATTCTCAGGACACAGACATAACAGCAAGCTTCTCACACAAACTGCTAGCCCAGTCCAAGCAAAGCTCTTTCTCACCCCCATAAGCCAAACTTCACAGTCCATAGTTCTTATTATATTCAGGTCTTTCAACTCTGACCAGAAGAATCCATCAAGTTGTACTTACAGCATTCCTCTTCAAAATCAGCTCCAAAAGGCCAAAGCCACCCAGTCAGGTGTCTATCAGCAATCCCACTCTTTGGTACCACTTTACTGTTGCAGTCAGGTTTACATTGCTGGTATAAATCACCCAACCAAGAGCAGCTTGTGGGAAAAAAGAGGTTTATTTTGGCTTACAGGCTTGAGGGGGAAGCTCCATGATGACAGGGAAAATGATGGCATGAGCAGAGGGTGGACATCACTCCCTGGGCAACACAAGGCAGACAATAGCAGCAGGAGAGTGTGCCAAACACTGGCAAGGGGACACTGGCCATAATACCCATAAGCCTGCCCCAAACAATACACTGCCTCTAGGAAGTGTTAGTTCCCAAATCTCCATCAGCTGGGAACCTGGCATTCAGAACACCTAAGTTTATGGGGGACACCTGAATCAAACCACCACAGTTATCTCATTACTTTTGGTTTCTACTGTCAGGAAGCTATGAGTCTGTGGATGTGTTATAGCTCATTTTCTCACATTTTTGTGTTTTTGTTGTGTATTTTCAAATATATTTAAATGAATGTGTCCTCCAGTCCTCCTCCCTTCCAACTCTTTGTTTGCTTTATTTAATATTAATTGTGAACTTTACTGTATAAGCATATTGCATAATTCTCATATTCCCATTAAATTATTCTCTTATGTTCCCTCTCCCCTACCTAGCATTTCACTGAGGGCCCCTCCCGGAAGGGTTATTGATATTCAGTGTGGAGTCATGAATGCACCATTTAGTCTCTGTGAGAGAGAAAATGCCTCAGGATATTCTTTCCCACCCCATGGCACCTAAAATAGTTCACCTTGTAAGCTTGCCTTCTGTTCCACAATGTTCCCTGAGCTTTGGAAGACATGTTTTAAGTCTCTTTTAGTGTTGAGCAGCCTCTGATTATCCACCCTGATGAGTTTTGAGTCTCCTCAGTGTCTTACCATCTCGCTAGTGGTTCTCAGGTTAGGCATGAGAGCAGTGCTAGTTTTATTTTACATGAATTTTTCTGGCAGATTGTCCTTGCTTGAATTATGCTCCCACTACTATTTGGGGGAAGCTGACTGCAGTAATAAATACAACAATTTGACAGAAGCCTTGAGGTTGACTTATAATGCAAAATACTGTGTACCTTACTTGTGTCCCTGATAAGGTTCAGAGATTCAATCAAATATAGGTTTTGTTTTTGGAGCTATAGCTATTAATTAGGAAGTTGAAATAGGAGAAAATAGAAAGAGGGAGTAAAGTATGAATGTAAAGGAACATGTATGGGCTATAAAAGTATGTGAAACAATAAAGAAAATTTATAATAGGTTCAGGAAAAAAAAAAAAGTCATAAAAGCCTATTTGTGTAAGTTAAAAACTGAAACAAAAAGCTAAACAGGTGAAGTACAAAGTGTGAATACAAAATATCAAAATAAATAAAGTCAAACAGAAAATATAAAATTAGTCAGTATTTATTCATACTTGGGATGAATGTGGTTTCTCCTACCCTTTGCTTGTTTATTTATTTTTTTAATAGAATATGAACATATTTCTTTATTAAGGTGCTCAAACATGAATGACACACTAGCACTCTCATGTGAGAATACATTTGATCCATACGGTGGCAGCAAATGGTTCCCAGAAGAAATCCCCATTCAAGAGGTAGTTCCCGAGATTCCATGTCTTGGCCATAGTCTTCCTAGAATCCTGCATTTTACAACACCAACTGATTCCTTTGTCCTTGACATTTGATTCTTCAAGACCCAAACTAACTTCCTTTCCCCTGCCCCAATCAAACCCACACCAACAAGAGTCCTGTAGAAGAACATCCCCTTGATATGTTACTGCTATGCCACCGTTGGTGGCACATTAGGGATTGGGGTGAAAACATCACATAAAGCACACAGGAGTACATCAGTGAATGGCATGACATTTGGACATGAGCCTCACAACTTCATCAACATGTACTTCTTCCTCAAATGAGAGACTCCAAGTGGTTGGTGTTTATTCCCATCTTTCTCTGCACATAGGAAGGACTTAGTGGATGATCTCTGGCTCAGTCAGGCTTCTGATTTCCCTGCTAATACATGATAACATTTTTCTTGTTTTGAGCATTTGTTCATTTTTCAAAAGGGAGATTAAAGGATGGTAGACTTCTGACAGAGTGAAGGGCACAATGGTGAAAACAACTATAAGACAAAAAACAAATAAAAGCCAGATGTATTACATTATTTTATAACAGAGCTGCTAAAAATACTACATGCCAACACAGACAATATGATACACAAGGGGGAGGGTATCAGGGAATGGCCAAGGCCACAGGCTTAGACCAAGAGCTTTTCAATAGACTGCTAAAGGGACTGGATCTGCTGCCTGAGCTGGTAGTCTTCTTTGATGGTGACAGAAGAGGCAATGACAGGTCTGGAGACCCCATAGGCCTGGCCCAGGCCCTGCTTGGAATGAATCAACACATAGGGGACATTCTTGTCTTCACACAGCAGTGGAAGGTGCAGGATGATCTCCAAGTGTACACTGTCTGCTACCATCATGATGAACTCAGAGATGCCCCTATTCAGTGTTTTGGTGGCCTCATTGGCTCCTTTCTGAAGCTGTCTGTAGTTATATGATAGCTGAAGGAGGTCCAATAGTTTCTTGGTGAGATGAGCCTCAGTGAGGGGATAGGCCTTTGTATTAAGATCAGCCTCTGTCCCCACACGTGGTGGAATCCTGCTCTATTGGAGGCCACTGTCTCTCAGTAGATGCCTTTGCTGGGCTTTGGGCCTGGGCCAAGGCTGCTGCACATTCCCCACAGCCTCAGATTTTAAAATCTCCTTAAGTGCCTGGCTGGTGTTAGTTCCCAGAGGGCACAAAATACATGCCCAAGGAGATCTCCCTTTCTTGAAACCCCAGGAACTGGTAGGGGAGACTGATCAAAATCCTGTGGTTTAATTGCATCTGGGGTCTATGGACACGCACACTGACACTACTGAGACCCCTGGGCATGGAGGCATGAACCTCTGACCTGATGAACATGAGTGATTGCACGAGTTCAAAGCCAGGACAGGCTGCTTGACCCCTACAGTGCAAGCGTTCCACAGGGGAAAAGAAACCCCGGCTCCTGGTCCCCCATCCCCTGCACACCTATTTTTTGTTTAATAGCACATTTGTCGGGTTGGAGGAGTGCTTCTATTCTCAATAATCCAAACATGTTAATTTGGTATGCCACCTCTGCTGAGAGATTCTGTGTGGGACTTTACTTTCTGTAGGCACTTCCCAGTGTGTGGCCCTCTATCTTCCAGCTAAGACTTCACCTCTGGCATATTGGATATTGTACTTTCATGCGGCATTCCATGGCCAAGGCTCTGAGAGGTGTGGAAGGCATGTCCATTACTTATTTCCCTTGCTGCTGAGGTCCTCTTCTAGACCTGATCTTGGCAGTTGATTTCACTGTGGCTCACAGTTCTTGCCTGGGAATACTGTTGGTGAGACTAAGGAAAGTTCAGTTCAATAATATTGTTTTTGTGTTGTTAATTGCCTAGGCAATGGCAGGAATGAATGGTCACTAATCACTAGGGCATTCACGCAAAATCTCAGTGCAGGTTTCCACTTCACACTTCTGCCAGAGCTACACACAGACAGTGTTACTCTGACTATGTCTCCACACATGATATATCTCTCCTTATCCCACTCAATCTCTTTCCTACTTGTTATTCTAATGCTGTAGAGGTTAATAAGTCTGGGGTCCTAGCAATCATTAAAGTCACAAAAATTACTGGGACATGCTGACCCTGGAACAGGTTTTAACACAGAGGAACTTTTTTGGGGTTGTAAATAACCTTGTAGGAGTCATGCACTATCTAGTCAAAACCCAAGAGTCCTACCTAGGAAAACAAGTCATCAAGGGAAATGGCCCTGTTACATCTCTTTCCCCTCTTCCTTCCCCCATTATCTTCTCTACATGTCCCTTCCTTTAAATATCCAGCTCAGATGCTTTTGGACATGGCAGCCTCAAACCTTCAGTATGGGACTGGCCATCCTTCACTGTTCACTTGCTCCCCAATAAAGAACAGCTTGCTATTGAGATCATATATTCTCTCTCTTTATTTCCATGTCAGTCTAATTGGTTCAGTCCCCAACACTGATCTAACAAATGACGATAAAACCCAATGGGTCTCAGGGTCCATGGGCCCTAACCTTTGCTTCCAGGTGACATTTCCTGTACCCAGTCAGGACTGTGTGAAACTGACTGCTCCCCTGTGGAGACTATAGAAACTCTGCTCAGGGCCACTCTCTGGTGTCTTTCCAAAATCCCTTGCTGAGTTTAGCCCAGCCTCCCACAGCGGGCCTGGGTAGTCCACAGAACCATGCTCTTCTATTCCCCTCCTCCTTCTCTTTCATACTGGGTTCCACGAAGAGCTCAAACGTCCTCCATGCTTACTACACAGGTTTAATGGTTGCCAGTACATTGCCTGAAGCTTTGGCTGTTGCAACTTTTGTCTTAGTAAGTGGTACAGAACCCATGGAATTGGGGGTCTTATTGCCATTTTTTGAGTAAACTCAGCCTCCAGTCTTAGTCCTTTCTGGGCCCTGTACTCACTTTCCTATCCATAACAGCCTACAACAGGTGATCTTTCCATTTGATCCTCCATCCATCCAATACTCCATCAAAATTCATTAAGGTAAGGCCTCAAGATTCAGTCTAGAGGCACCCTAGACTGTCTGCCATCCAGACCCCAGAGGTCCTCTGGCTTTCTTGCTTCCAGCTCTCTTGTATCTGGCTTTATGCTTCCCAGAGTATGAAGACAGGGTATGCCCTTCTCCACTCCTGGGATCTCCATCTGGCTCTAAAGCCTCTGGCTATTATTTTGATATCAAGTGATGACTTAATATATAGATCTAGCCCTGAATTACCTAGCTGTAAAAATGGGCTCTAAGCTCTCCATTCCCAAGGACACTCACTTGGGTTGCCTAAAAAAAAAAATCTAAAATCATTAGGCCTGACTGATCTCAAAAACCAAACTTTCTTTCTTTCTTTCTTTCTTTCTTTCTTTCTTTCTTTCTTTCTTTTTTTTTTTTTTTTGTTTTTCGAGGTAGGGTCTCACCACTCTGGCCCAGGCTGACCTGGAATTAACTTTGTAGTCTCAGGGTGGCCTCGAACTCACAGCGATCCTCCTACCTCTGCCTCCCAAGTGCTGGGATTAAAGGTGTGTGCCACCATGCCCGGCAAAACCAAACTTTCAATTTGGCTTTCTACACCTGTCCCCACTTTGGAATTTCAAATAACAAGTTTTCCCTGATTTGGACAACTTCCTAAGATGAAATGGCAAGTGATCTGCCATTATTCTCAAGTTTTATTGATCACGTCTTTTTACATTTGTGCATGAGCCTCTCTCTCTGTCTAGACTGCTGTGCTAACCAGATTTTCCTTCTCATTCTTCCTCTGTGCCAATAACTGCTCCCAGTGATTTTCATCCACTGCATGCCTTTTCTGAGTTTGATCCTACATAGAACCACCTCCCTTCTAAACCTATGGCTTCCTCCTGGATGGCCTCTTCCCAAAAGTTATCTTGGCTCTCTCTTTCTCACCAGACTCACAGCATTCTCTCAAATTTGGAAAAAACTCTTCTAGACTTCCCCATGTCTGCTTCCCAAAGGAACACTTCTACACTGTTGGGAATGTAATCTGGTCTAGCCATTGTGGAAATCAGTGTGGAGTTTCTTGAGACAGCTAAAAATAGATTTATCATATGTGGTAGTTTGAATATATGGCCCCCAATATATTCAATGTTTTATTACTTTATAGTTTGCATCTGCAATCACCTTCCTAGAGGCAATGTCACTGGGGGCTGGTCTAAAGGTGTTAATGGTGGGTTTGAGATTCCATTGTAAAGATATGCAAAGTGTGCTTAGTAGGAGTTCCTGAAGTGTGCTCTGTGACTTTTTGGCTGTAGTTTTTGCTCCGTGTGCTGTGTAGCTGGCGGCTTGGCTTTGCTCTCTTGACTGGTCCTGTGAGAGCAGGCTGCTTCTCCTGCCATTATGGAACTTCCCCTGGATCTGTAAGCTTCAATAAATAATATCCCTTCCTCCATAACTGTGCCTGGTCTGGAAGTTCATCTCAGCGAACCTGAAGCTGTCTGCTATGCCATATGATTCAGCTATAGCACTCCTAGGCATATATCTGAATGACTTTTCTCACTACCTTAGAGATACTTGCACAACCATGATTATTGCTGCTCTATTCACAATAGCTAGGAAATAGAACCAGCCTAGATGTCCCTCCACAAATGAATGGATACTAAAGATGTGGTACATTTACACAATGGAGTTCTATTTAGCGGTAAAGAAAAATGAAATTATGAAAATTGCAGGGAAGTGGAAGGATCTAGAAAGGATTATACTAAGTGAGGTAACCTAGGCTCAGAAAGCCAAATGTCACATTTTCTCTCTCATATGTGGATCCTAGTAACAACTGTATCGACTTGTGTGTGAGCTGGAAACAGAAACTGTTAGCAGAGGCCAGGAAGCTAGAAAACGGTTATAAAGGAGGGAGGAAAGGGAAGAACTTAAGGGTATGGTATTGTATATATGGAAGTAGAAAAACAAATTACAGGCAGGGGAAAGGCCTAAGTGAGGCCAGAGGAAGAGAATGTGTAAAAGAAGGGCAGGGGGAGGGTTAATTAAAATTCAAGATATTCTGAATAAGACTTACATAAACCTACCTTTTTTTTTTTTTTTTTTTTTTTTTGACATAGGGTCTCACTCTTGCTCAGGCTGACCTGGAATTCACTCTGTAGTCTCAGGGTGGTCTGGAACTCACAGTGATCCTTCTACCTCTGCCTCCCAAGCTCTGGGATTAAAGGTGTGCACCACCATGTGCCCCGACCGGCGGGGTTCAACAGAGGCTCAAGGGGAGGCTAAACCTGGATGGGGAACAAACAGGCACAAAGAAAGAAAGCCCTGCTTCAAACTCCAGTCAAGGCTTCATTTATTATTATTCATACAGAGGTATATATAGGGGAGGCAGGAAGAAGGCAAATGGGATTTATGGCTGCCAAATGGATTTTATGGCTACCAGAGGTTTTGATTGATGAGGAGAGAGGGGCGGGGGGGTCTCTTGAGTGACAGGCCTCACGGATGTTTACAAGAATGTCTGTTGAGATTACAGGCAGGGCGGAGTTACATCAATCCTGTTTGTTAAGATACACATCTTTAGGTTACATCTTGTTCTTATCAAAGCAGGCTTTTTGGGAAGGCTTGGTAAATTTCACAGGAACTCAGGAAGCTGAAGTCTTAACACAAAGAGTGGAGGCTTCTTCCTCCAAATGGTTGCAGTTTGGCTCAAGGTCTCCAACAACCATGGCCAGCTTAAACCTACTTTTTTGAATAATGGCACATCCAGAAGCTATAGATTGTTACTAGAAAATTTTCAGTGCCAGGGATGGGATACCTTCCAGTGAGTTGTTGGCCAGGGAGGTCCCCGTTGCCTCTAAAACATTGCATGCTATTGCCAAGGTTTCCATTGAGAAACAGATGGTAAGACCCTATTGCTGAAGACCTCACTTGAATGAGTGACAAGGTCACTGAGAAATCAAGCTGGTGCTGAGCAGAAAACCTTCTCCCTGGAGACAAGCCAACTGAAAGTTGAAAAAAGCTGCACTGTATGCAGCCATATGGGAAACAAGTCATCAGTGGTGAAAACAGTGGACACTGGAAACCTCAAGCTGGCCAGACAGGCCAAATGACCAACCAGTGCAATAGTAGCATGTCAGCTCTGAGGGAAACCAACTGCTCTCTAATTGGACTGAAGGCCTGCTCTATGGGAGGGAACCATGCCTGGTACTGAAAAACCTAATCAAAAGACTACAGCAGCTGGGTGTGGTGGTGCACACCTTTAATCCCAGCAGTTGGGAGGCAAAGGTAGGAGGATCACCATGAGTTCAAGGCCAACCTGAGATTACATAGTGAATTCCAGGTCAGCCTGGGCTAGAGTGAGACCCTACCTTGAAAAACTGAAACAGGAAAAAAACAAACAAAAAAACAAACAAACAAAAAGACTACAGCAGGGGAGATCATGAGCCTTAGGGGTATAAGAGGCTGCTCTTGTCTGGCTAAATGTATATATTATTCCCACCAAACTGCCCTAAAAGCACTACATTTAAGGTTCATTTTTATGTATTAATGGTATTCTCACTTCTGGTTAGAGAAGCTTCTTTTTCAGATGGCAATTTCCACTGCGATGATCCAAAAGGCAACATAGTGCTGAGAAGAAGGGACCAAGGAGTGTCCACACTGAAACATCTCTATCACACCCTCCAAGGCTCAGGGTCCATTGTGGAAGAGGTAGCAGAAAGCATGTAAAAGCCAAAGGAAGGGTATGACTCCTCACAATGTAACTGTCCAGACAGAAATTGACCTCCATATCCATGACCTCATATTGCCTAGCAATACCTTCACAAGACCCTCATAATAGGAGAAAAAGATGATGACATCAAAATTAAAAGATGGACTAATGGAGAGAGGAGGGGATTATGATGGGGAGTGGAGTTCTGAAAGGGAATGGGGGAGGGGAGGGAAATATCATGGTTTATTGTCTGTAAGTATAGAAGTTGTCAATAAAAAAAGGAAAAAAAGAATATGGCTATGTCCTGCACATCTGGTATTGGTTTAGGAAGCATGAAAAATGCATGGAGTGGTCATGAAATGCACATGGTTCCAGGAGCCATTGCTCAGATGTGGCATAAGGCAGGGCATGATGACCCTGATAGGCTGACAAAGTCATTGGAAGATGGACCGTGGTTGGCATGGGGACATGAAGATGTTTTGGAGATACCAGGACTATAAAAGGGCTACCATGGAGGCTGTTGTTAGGGATGGAAGTTTTCCCTGGCTACTCTGCCCAGCTGGAGGGGAGAAATTGGAAAATCTGAAGACTGTCAGTCTCTGGTTATACTGGAATTAAACTGCAGAAGTTTGATGTTTGCTTGATGGTGGTTGTTTTTCTCTTCTTGCTATGCCTTATATTAGTTGAAAAGGTTTACTCTGTGCCTTTATATTTTAAAAGTACATAACTTGTTTGATTTTACAGGATTCACAGCTAAGAGAAAATCTTAACTCTCAGAGGAGACTTGGGACTTTGGAACTACTTTAAGTTAGTAAAGACTGTGTGGACTTTTGAAATTGGACTGAATACAATTTACAATGTGAGATGGTTATTAATCTATTCAAACTCTGAGGCAGAATGTGGTAGTTTGAATAGATGGCCTTCAATATATTCAATGTTTTATTACAGTTTGTAATTCAGATCTTCAGCCATCTGGCTGGAGGAAGTGTCACTGGGTGTAATTTAGCATCCAGCTCTAAGGTGTGGGGGTGGATTTGAAATTCCAACTGTTGACACAAAAGGCACAGCTCTCACCTCAAAGCATATAAGAGATAATTTATTCTGGAACCAAATATGAGTGACCATGGCCCAGGAACACAGATTTAGGTTACCACAAATTCCATGTCCCACTGGTGTCAACAATTTCATGAAGCTTTTATAGTTACAGAACAAAAGAAAGTCATAAATTAAGCACTTTTCAAATACATTGGCTGACCATCAGGTAGAGGGATTACAGTGAAGTGGGGAAATCTAGACCATAGGCCTCAGATGCTATCTGATGACATTCTTAGCCCTTGGGTTGGTGGAAGCTGGGGTCTGTTCTTACATTTCAAAAAGGATTACACCTGATCAACTGATAGTCACCAGGATGTTCAGGCACAGAAGTAGGCAATAAGTGGCTAGTAAGGGGCTAAAGGTAGCCCAGGGGAATTTGGCTCTGACTTGCAACATTCCATTTCTCTGTGATCACAGGAGCTTTATCAGTCCATTCAGCCTTGCTGGAAGTAGGTGCAGTAAATAGAGCTGTGTTCTTGGAACTTTAGTTCACAGTTCCTCCTGTTGGCCAAGCATCACATTTGCACATGCAGAGGCCAAATATAATATTTGTTATGTCCCACATAGCTAGGAAGGCTCATTTCTAGGATCTAGTACAGATGAAACTGAGTAGCAGGCAGAAAAACCATCTTCAGGAGAAAGGAGTTGCTGCTAAAGCCATAAAGAAAGAAACATTTGGATCATATTAAATCTATTAGCTATCATGATCCAGGTATACTTAATTATTTTTCTGTTCTCTCTGTCTGATATAACATATCCACCTGACATATAATGGAAATATTATATTTAAAGTGAAATATGATCAAGGATAAGTCTGGCCTAATAAACTTAAGGCAGCAGATGAGGGAAGTAGACATTTTAACAAACTAGACATTATATATTTAAAATTAGATTGACCATATGTTCCCCTAGTGTTTACAGTTATTTGTATTTTATGAAATACTTTATTTGATTTGAGTTTTATCATTCTAAAAAATAATTTATTATCTTTTACTTCTATTTTTTCTTTTGGTCAGCTTGTTTTTATGTCTATGAATCTTTGTGAATTTGCTAGCTCTAATCTTAGGAGAAATTAGTTTTAACATACAAATTATTACAATTCGTATTTGTAGATAACAACTTGATCTGTACTATTATATTAGTATCGTACCAGGTCCCCATGTGAGGAATTAAATGGACAGTCAAATAACAATACAATATCTTATAACAATTTTTTGAACCAAATATTTTAATCACTAGAATAGAAATGAAAAATCAGATCTGTTACAATTAGGATTTATAGGTTTTGTGGATATAACTAAATCTTATTTACTATTTTAGAGCCAGAAAAGGAAATGGGACTCTAATAGGAGACACTGTTGATCTCAATTAACTGTATTATAGGACTCTGTAAATATTGACATAACAAATATTAGCTCAAGTTATAAAACACCATTAATATTGTTATTATTTGAGATTGATGTCTTTTGTATAATTTGAATATGATGAGTTAATCCAAACCTCTGGGTATCTCTAATAGTAAAATGAAATTTAAATTACATTAATATTGTCAGAGTTTGAATATATCATAGGTTTTCTGATAGTTTTTAATTATTTTCTTAACCATTATAAACATGGTAATCTAATTGGCTAGATCCCAACTATATATAATCTCAGCATTCAGATGTAAGTTAAATATAGCTTATTAGAGGCTTCATTATTAAAGGATAAAACATGAAATCCTTGTAAGCAGAATATTTAACAAACTTTGTTGTAAGTGTACAAAGAAAAATGAGCCAAGCATGGTGGTGCACGCCTTTAATCCCAGCACTTGGGAGGCAGAGGTAGGAGGATCTCCATGAGTTTGAGGCCACCCTGAGACTACATAGTTAATTTCAGGTCAGCCTGGGCTGGAGTGAGACCCTACCTTGAAAAATCGAAAAACCAAGGGAAAAAAAAGAGAAACATATAAATTTATAACTTTGTAAACCATTTTAGTGTGTATTACTAAAAGCATGGTAATACCTAAGAAATCTGTTGTTGGAAATAGAATTACACATTTTGTAAACATTACTAAAAGCAAAATCATCTCTTTTAAAAGGAAATTGGGACTAACTTCATAGTCTTAATCTATATGACCATTTACTTGTAAGTCAATTTGACATTAGATATCACACATAGAGAGATAGACTAAATAAAAACCAAAGATTGTGTACCTTTTATTTATACCTATCATTGTTAATTTCCATTTTAGATATCAGTCTGGTTAATTTTTTAAATATATTTTATTTATTTATTTATTTATTTATTTATTTATTTATTTATTTGAGAGAAAGAGTCAGAGAGAGAGAAAGAGAGAGAGAGAGGGAATATGGGCATGCCAGGGCTTCCAGCCACTGCAAATGAACTCCAGATGCATGCTCCCCCTTGTGCATCTGGCTTACATGGGTCCTGGAGAACTGAACCGGGATCTTTTGACTTTGCAGGCAAATGCCTTAACTGCTAAGCCATCTCTCCAACCCTGACTAATTTTTTTAAATCTTTAATTTTAAATCTATACCTTAAAAATATGTGACTTAACCAAATTAAAGCAGAGAATTTTAGATTTCAAAAATACAGCCTTTAAAATGACTTTTAACATTGACAAAATTTTTTTAAACCCTCAAAAATACTGTTTTGAAGGACAGCAGAGACAGGCAGGCAATAATTTTTACATCTTAAAGTCACAACTGTAAGTTAAAATTCATTTTAAAAAATCATAAGGTATTAATTTCAAACTTAACAAAATGAGTATCATTAATACACACATATAGGCCTACAAAGATTCTGAATGTCATTGTTTTCTGGGATTGAATTTCTGTAATCTCTACTAAAAAAGAAATTTAAAGATTCTCAACAAGCACATAAAATGAAAGACTTCATATTTGGCACTTGTATATCAATCCTCAAAAAGAAATTATAATCAATCTAAATAAAGGACCTTTAGTGTATACTATTTACAATTATTTTGATGTCTTAATTTCTATGAACATTGAAAATCAATTGAATAGAATTGTAAAATTTATTCAAAAGGAAATAATCAAAATCTATGCATCCAATGATAACCTCTATAATCTAAAATTTAGATTCCAATGAATATTATATCACCCAAACAAGTAGCACTTAAGGTTTAATGAACAATCTATAAATCTAAAAATAACATCTTACAGGCTTTAAGAAGCTAATAGTACTTAAGTTTAAGAATATGTACTTATTGTAAACCTTTTACTAGGCCAACACATCCACTTACACTCACACTCTAAGTTGGTATACCAAAAAGATATTAAAGTCAAAACAAAAGTAATGAAAAATTGAAGTGGCCACAAGTTTTATATATCTGGAACTTTATGTTTATTTGGACAAAATACACAAAAAGAAACATATAAACATCATGGACAAAGATAACATAAACACATAAATTCTAGATGTTCCCTAAGAAAGTAAAATTAAGTGAAAAGTTTCCATCCTCCCTTTGAGATGTGAGGCTCAGTAACACAGATCAATGGTGAAGCTTGTTACATAGATCTACAGCAAATAAGTATTCCCATTTGTTTTTTAAAAACATGTGGTCTTTTAAAAAATATTTTTATTTATTTATTTATTATTTATTTATTTATTTATTTATTTATTTATTTATTTATTTATTTATTTGAGAGAAAGAAAGAGGCAGATAGAGAGAAGGAGAGAATGGGCACACCAGTGCCTGTAGCCTCTGCAAATGAACTCCAGACACATGCACCCCCTTGTGTATCTAGCTAACGTGGGTCCTGGGGAATTGAACTGGGGTCCTTAGGCTTCACAGGCAAATGCCATAACTGCTAAGCCATTTCTTCAGCCCTCCCATTTGTTTTTGAGAGCTAAAAATAAAAGGGGAGTTTATTTTTTTTACAGGTGGAAATGGCTTATTCTTGTATCTATTTTTGTCTTGAAAGTTAGGGTAACTACTTCAAAATATCATCTGGCAAGGTTATAGATTTAATGACAGATCAAACTCAGGCTCATAAGGAGAAAGGCTAGCTACAAGTTTAAGTGAAAGACTGGTAGAACAGCATTTAGGGGATCTCTTTGTCTGGTGTTATCAGCTTCACAGAGCAGATAAGGTAGGAACAATGAGACATGCAGAGAAAGTTTAAAAGTGACCATTCCTTGTGTTTAGGATGTAGAATGTGCTGCTTTTAGTAGTTTTCTCATTGTGTCTCAGGTGCTCTCTTGAGGACAAGAGAGTAGCTTAGGACATCTGGGGAATCAGCCCTTATGTGATGTCCCCTGTAAAAGTCATGTATTGTTCCATCTGACACTGGAATGGGGTATAAATGCGTAGGGGATTCTTATCTTCACTGCCTGTGGTGAAAGGTTAGTAGCCTTCCCTGAAAACTAGAGGGAACTAAAGAGTTAATAAGTAACTTTAAGATTAGAAAGCTGTAAAGAATGGAGACATCTGGTTCTCCCTAGTCAACTCTGCTAAAGAGCCTATTCTGAGCAAATAACTTTGATACCTTATCTACTTCCCTTGGACCTGTAGCTAATTCAGTATGTTTGCCTTAGCATCCTTCTTATAAGTCTCAACCCCAGCCTGACTCAGTGCTTCAGCCTTCATGCCGCGGGAAGGCTGCTGCCCCTCACTGTACCTCGCAATAAACAGTCTGTATGTAAAGATCAAGTCTGGTGTACTTTCTTGCTTTTCTCCTACACTTTCCCTACATGTTGGTGCCATGACTTGGATCCCTCCAGTGCTTTGGGGCCACATGCCCTCCCCTTTTCTTTTCCTCTCCTCTTCCCCACTTCCCAGCCAGTGTCTCACTTCTTCAGGAGAATGGACACTCACCAAGATCCCTATTTGGACTAAATGGTCACCAGTCTGACCTTAGACCTCTGGTCTTTTGTGGCTTTTGTCTACATGAGCTGTGCAAGTTCTATTCAGCCTTGTGGCTCAGGGAGCTTTATTGGTGCTGTTTGTAAACACAGCTTGATACCTGGCAGCTTTATCCTTCTCTTTTCCCTCTCACTCTGGCCCTTGGATTGCATGAGCTTTGTGGCTTCTCTCTGGAGACTGAGGAATTCTGGCCAGGGATACTCCCTGGTGAATGTCCAAAATCCCTCTCTGAGCTCACTTGAGTCTCTGTCCTTTGGGTAATCCACCAGGTCATCTCTCTCTTTTCTTCTCCCTTCCCTTTCCCATTGGATTTTTGAATTCCAGAGAAGAGGCCTCTTGCTGTATGATCCACTGCATCCACATCCTCATCAAATTACTTCAGGACAAGGTATTTGTTCTCAGTCTGTGGTGGAGGCATTGCACCCCAGACCTTAGAAACTCTGGGAGATTCTTACTTTTTGGTTATTGGATGATTGGAGACTCTGGTAGCCTCACACATATTCCATCAGACACCCCAATCATTATGAGTGCCAGGACTCTTCCTCCTAATTCTTTGGTTTCATTTGCCCTCCCTAAGTCTGGGAGACATCCCTGGTGGCAGGATTGTTCACTCTAGTCCTTGTCCTACAAAATGGGCTCTAAATTATCTGTTCCAAAAGACACTACACTGGCATGTCTCAAGGCTAATTTAAAGGAGCTCAAACTTCCTAAGCTCCTGGCTGCCAAATTACTCCAACTCTCTACCCAAATTTGGCCACAATATTCTCTAAACAATGGCTGATACTGGCCTGCATTTGGTATTTTGGATTTCAACACTTTCATTGGTCTTGACATTTTTCTCCAAGGACACAGCAAATGGTATGGCAAAAGGTACATGGGGTTCCCTCCCCTGCTTCTGCCCCTCCTAAAACTCTTTATCTCTCACACACAGTTCTGACAGCTGGCCATAACTTGTCAGGGTGTTTCCCTCTCACACCAAATTCAAGCCATGTCACTAAATCAAATACAAATTCTGCCTTCTTTTTTTTTTAATTTTTAAAAATTTTTATTATTTTTTTTTATTTATTTTTGGAGAGAGAGACAGAGAGAGATAGACAGAGAGGGAGACAGAAATGGGCGCGCCAGCAGTATCTCAGCTGCTGTGAAGAAAATCCAGATGCGTTTGCCCCCTTGTGGGCAAGTGCAGCATTGTGCCCTTGCCTCACTTTTCATCTGGCTAAACATGGGACCTGGAGATTGGAACCGCTGGACATTGGAACCAGCATTCTTAGGCTTAGCAGGCAGGCGCCTTAGCCACTAAGCCATCTCTCCAGCCCCAAATTCTGCCTTCTTAAAGAAACTCCTGTGTTTACTGGGCTTCTTTAACTTCTTCTACATATGGATACCTAATTTCTACCTTCTTGCTTTTCCCTTTTCTGCCAGAAAAAAAAAAAAAAAAACCCTGCAGTGGAGGTGAGACAATCCCATTAAACCAACTGCCTCACAGCTCAATAAAATAAACAAGCACAGACACCTAGGGTGGTCCTTCCCTGTGGCTAATGGCCAGTAGAAAAAAAGTCAGTTTTTTTTTTTTGAGAGAGACAGAGAGAGACAGAGAGAGGGGGAGAGGAGGACAGATAGAGATGGGTGTGCCAGCATCCTCTCAGCTGCTGCCAATGAAATCCAAATGCGTGTGCCCCCTTGTGGTCAAGTGCGGCATTGCGCCCTTGCGTCACTTTGCATCTGGCTAAACATGGGACCTGGAGATTGGAACTGCTGGAGATTGGAACCAGTGTTCTTAGGCTTAGGAGGCAGGTGCCTTAACCGCTAAGCCATCTCTCCAGCCCAAAACGTCAGTTTTAAAATTCAAACCAGGGGCAGCTATTGCCCTATTGTTATGGTGGCTGCCTGTGTTTTAATATGATCTAGGAGTTTCTTTCCTAATGGCTCAAATAATTATCACTCTCCTAAAGAGCTTCCACCTTGCCTTTTCATAAAAGCCATGTGAAACCACAGCCTGCTATGTACAAAAGGTACAAAAATCAAATAAAGAACCAAAATCTGAGACTCTCAGAAGCCACACCTTATGACTATAACTTCAATGGTGGACTGCAGCAATTGTGGAGAAATAAATGGCACCAATCCAGAGCCAGTAATATTTTGGGCTATATTAACCTTTTCTTTTATTATTATTTATTATTATTATTATTAATTATTTAAAATATATTTTTATTAGTTACATATATAGTATATATACAGCCATGATGGTACTATCATTAGCCTTCTCCCTGTCCTCCCCCCATGGGTAATGTGGGTTGTGCCTTATGGGGATAGCCATCAGTTTATGCAGGAGAGGCAATGACTTTATGTATTATGACCCAACTCCTGGCTCTAACAATCTTTCTGCCCCCTCTTCCATGAATTTCCCTGAGCCATGTTGGGTTCATTTTAGTTCCATTTCAGTGACGAGGTTTTGTGAGTCTCTGTATATCTGATTTGGTAGGGGTTGATCCCTTAGTCAAACCAAGAGCAGCTGGTAACTCACCATGGCTGTGTGCCACAGTGCACTTATGTGAGCATCACGTCAGGTTGTTTGCTGCTGAGTAGCTTAGACCATGAGTTGCTTAGACAGATGTTAGTCATTTTCCCCCAGTCACTTATATAGCACCTTCTGGCACTAGACAAGCAAATTGTCTGGGGACTGACTCTCTTCTAGATTCCAGCCAGGTCTCTCCATGTTCTGTGCAAACAGCATATGTTGTCTTCAGCAGTAGGGTCTTACCATTAACCTTTGGTGGGTCATCAAGTACTCTGACAGAAATCTGTCTTCTTTTGGGAAACCTTGTAGGTCTCACTGATCAACAGCTCATCGTGGATGCTAACCACATGCTGGCATTGGGAGTTACAGGTCAGTGCCAAGGGAAAAGAATGAAGAAAAAGTATAGGTAATATGAAAGAGAGAATAGAGAGAAGAGGGAATGATAGAGAGAGAAACAGGAGAAGATTGAAGTTAGTCTTCATCCTACCCTCTCCAGGCCCCTGTGATTCAGGTGTTCTCTCCAAGCACCTGATGCAGGTTGAACCTTTTAGTATGTCTTTCAGGATATAGGATTGTATGGTACCATTTCCATTTGGGTCCATTTTTTCCCACCCCCCCAACCCTTTGCCTGCCCTCCCACCCCACCATCTCTTTTGTCCAGTCCTCAAGATGTTTATTAGGTGTGTTTGCATCTTGGGAAAATACAAATTATGAGTCACAGATGAGTGAGACCATGTGATGCTTATCTTTCTGTTTATCTTTCTGATTTGGTGAGTTTGGTAAGTTTATTTCTCTGCATATGGCTTAACATCTCTCTGTTTCCAGCTAGAATATCTATTGCTTTAAGTTAAAAAAAAAAAATCTCACAACTCTACTACCTTCAAGGTAAACCTGTCCTATCTCTGACATGTACTTTATTCCCCTGATTATGATAATATTCACTCTTTCTTTTGGACCTTGCATACTCAGATGCCTCACTGAATTCCTCCAAGACAGAGTACATGCCTTCACTTCAGAGTGAGTCACGGAATTCTTCATGGCCACTGAATATCAGCCCCTGAACATCCAACCTCCTCAGGACTGCATGGGACACCCTGATAGATCTACTTCCCTCCTCCAGCAGGAAGTAGTCTAAGAGAGCTTTTCACCCCAATTCTGACCCACATAGTCCTCCCCTAAATGCCCCACTCATTCCCAGTTCTCCCCAATCAAGAGTCTGGACTGAAGGATTAATAGCCTTCCCTGAAAACTAGAGTGAACTAAAGAGTTTAAGATTAGAAGGTTGTAAAGAATGGAGACATCCAGTTCTCCCTTGTCAACTGTGCTAAAGAACCTATTCTGAACAAATAACATTGATGCCTTATCTATTTCCCTTGGACCTACAGCTAATTCAGTATATTTGCCTTAGGTTCCTTCTTATAAGTTTGAACCCCAGCCTGACTCAGGGCTTCAGCCTTCATCCTGTGGGAAGGCTGCTGCCCCTTGCTGTATCTCTCAATAAACTGTCTGTAGAGATCAATCCCATGTTCTTTCTTGCTTTTCTTCTGCACTTTCCTTACATGTGGTACTCATTAAACACTATATGGTTTTTTGGCCAGAAAAATAGATTAAAATAGAGAAAATAACCTATCATACAATTGAAAAATACAGTTGAGGAGAATCAGTAGTTATTAAGACCCACAATGTTTTAGATCGATCTTTTGTGAACCCCCAAAATGTCAGCAGCAAGGGGAGTGAGATAAAGCTCCACAATGTCATCTTCAACAGCCTGAGGAGTTCCCCTAGACTTTTAGGGACCTCAGTTAGGTTTGTATGTAGGATTATGGAATTCCAGGAAAAGCCAGTGTGAGACAGAGTTGAAAATTTTTATGAATTTAAGCACAAGAGTTAGGCAAAGGAAGGGGCAATCAGAGGGAGAGTGAAAGCATACTGAGAGCATGGCTGTGAAGTCTTAGGAAGGGAGTGTCTTTCCCAATGAGGATTTTAATCTAATATGGAATTCTCTAGGTTTAATTTTACAAATAACAACTTTAAAAAGAGCAAAATGTTATTATTTCTTTACATCAAGCTTAGAGAAAAATAGAAGTCACTTTACACTTGCTTGAGCAGGCAGGGATAGTAAATAAAAAGGATGCTTTGCTGGTCTGAATAGCATTAACCTGGGCCTACATTGTTAAGCAAAATCTTTAAGGGCAAATAAGCAAGACACTTGGAGACTCTGCCCTCCCCCCAAGGTGCTTCTATAACTGATTCACAAGTTTGCTTAATCTTCTATGAATGGAATGCCCCTGCCATAATACACCCAATTCCCCTTTATGTTTAAAGTTACTTTTATGGCTGTAATTGCAACATATGAATTGTGATTTATGGTTTAACTCCCATCCTGTTTTTGCACTAAACGTTGTGTTCTTTTTTCTAATAAAAGCTGATGCTCCAAATAACTCACTACTTCACCCCAAGACCCCAAACTCTGGGGTATAGACCTGGTGTGCACCAGCTTTTCTTCTTTTTCTTTTCTTCCTTTCTTGCCCAATAAAACTTTGCCTCACATTCCTTGAGTTGATGGTCTTACTTGTGCTACACTGGACCCCATAACACAACCTTTCCTTTATATGGGATTTTGTTCTGCTTAAGAGCAGAAGACAAGTTCAGAGAAAGGAGAGGAAATGAGAATAGATTCTGCACAATTTATCTTAGTTTTGATATATTCTCTTGAATTTTCTTAGTCATTTTGGATATCTCCTTGTAATTTATAGGTTCCAGAACTCTTATTGACTAGTTTGTAAATTGCCAGTTTAATCATTTCTTTGATGTTTTTAAATTTTAATTAAATCAGACAGCCTATTATTATTTACCTTTTATAACAAAAGCTATTGCTTAGGACTTTAGCATTTCAAAAATAAAAATGAACCCCAATTTAGGCTTGAATATTCCCCACCATGGGAAATGTAAACCCAATTTATTTTTAGGTTTCCTCATTTTTTTTTCAAATACTTGCAAGTTAAATTAACAAAACGTTCATGCCAGTTGATGTACTAAATAGTAGTGTTTTTTTTTCCCTTCAAACATTTCATCTTTTCTTGGGAGGAGGGATAGGAAAGGAAAAAAATGCTTTATGCTAGCAGAGACAAACTAAACAGAATAATCAGAAATCAAGATGCTCTCAAAGATCTGCATACAGGGCTGGAGAGATGGCTTCATGGTTAAGGCACCTGCCTCCTAAGCCTAAGAATGCCGGTTCCAATCTCCAGGTCCCATGTTTAGCCAGATGCAAAGTGACACAAGGGCGCAATGCCGCACTTGACCACAAGGGTGTGCACATGCATCTGGATTTCATTCACAGCAGCTGAGAGGCTACTGGCATGCCCATCTCTATCTGTCTTCCTCTCCCTCTCTCTCTGTCTCTCTCTGTGTCTCTCTCCAAAAAAAAAAAAAAAAAAAAAAATCTGCATACAAACAATAAACTCAATAGTCAAAAGCAAAATGGTTTTCAAGCAAACACAAATAACAAACATTGTGAAAGTAAATTAAAAAACAGTATCCAATAACAAAAAAAAAAAAAAAAAAAAAAAAAAAAAGGATCCTAAAAACCAGCTCAGAATAAACAAGTGGACCATCAACCAAGTCAAGGGAGTTTCAAGCCCCAGATTGAACTCACCAAACTGAATTTAAGGAGACATCAGACAGTTGGGCACAAAGGGCCAATGCTGGTACCTGGCTCTGACTGGCTGTGTCTTAAGTGGAAGTGGCTTGTCTTTGGGAGCCCACATTTGGGCATCAAGACTGTCAATGCAAATTACAAAGCTCTCATCTCAAAGGGGATAAGAAGTAGTTTATTCTGAAGCCAAAATATGAGTGACCATGGCCTGGGAACACAGATTTAGGTTACCACAAATTCCATGTTTCAATGTGTTAACAATTTTATGATGGTTTTATAATTATAGAACAAAAGAAAAGTCATTAATCAAGCACTTTTCAAATACATTGGCTGACCATCAGGTAGAAGGATTACAGTGAAGTGGGGAAATCTCCATCATAGGCCTCAGATGCTATCTGATGACATTCTTAGCCCTTGGGTTGGTGGAAGCTGGGGTCTGTTGTTGTGTTTCAAAAAGGAGTACACTTGATCAACTGATAGTCACCACGATGTCAGTTCAGACACAGAGGTGGGCAATAAATTGCTATTAAGGGGTTAAGGTCATGGTAATATGGCTCTGACTTGCAACTTTCCATTTCTCTGTGATCACAGGAACTTTATTAGTCTATTCAGATTTGCTGGAAGAAGGTACAGCAGATAGAGCTGTTTTCTGGGAACTGTAGTTCACACAATCTAAACATATGAAAAGTGCCTGGTTCCACCTGGAGTTCCTGAAGTGTTCTGTGTGGTTTATGGCTTTCTCTCTTTCTCTCTGCTTGGTCCTGTGAAAGAGTGGCAGCTTCTTCTGCCATTATGGAACTTCCCCTGGATCTGTAAGCTTCAATAAATATCCCTTTCTGCATAATTGTGCCTGGTTTGGAAGTTTATCTCAGGGAACCTGAAGCTATTTGCTACAAACTTCTTCTGTATGTGGATAATTAATTTCTCTTTCCTTTATTTTCCTTTTTCCTGCCAGAGAAAACCCTGCAGAGGAGGTGGGGGAATCACAGTAAACCAGCACCCACCTCACAGCTAGATAGAACAAAGACAGGCATCTAGGGAGGTCCTTACCTGTGGCTAATGGCTAATAGGAAAAAAACGTTGGCTTTAAAATTTAAACTAAGGACAGCTGCCATTTCCCTGTTGTTATGGTGGCTGCCTGTCCCAGGTCAAAATCCTGAACAGTTTCTGGTGTCTACCCTATCTTTCTCTCTTTCACCATGATAAATTGCTTGAAAATTCCAACTCCCCTGGGATCTCAAAACTCCCAGGTGGTTTGAACAAATCTCCAACAATTGGATAGAATAATTCACTTGCCTTGCCTCCAACCATACAGAGGCCATTTGCCATATCCACTGAGTCATTCAATGCCAGACCATCTTTAGCCTAGGAAGACAGACCCAGCTCCCTTGTACTCAGAGGACTGCCCTGGGAGCCTCCAATCAGACTGCCTGCTTTCCTTCTGTCCTTCTCCAAAAGAAGGTTTCTGTCTCAATCTTCAGATCAAGGACTCCAGATCCTCAGACAGATGCCCTGACACTTCTCACCCTCTATGGGTTCCCAAATTTCCAAAACTCCACTGGTTGCCTCCCTCCCATCGTAAAACTCTTGGTCTAAAAGAAGATATAAAGCCCAAGCACCTCATTATTTACTGCAATATGGTTAGGCCACACACCCAAAAAAATTGGACAATGATTCCCTTTGGCTGAAAATGACACACTTGGCTTACAAACTGTGATGGTTGTTTGTGTCGACTTGATTTGTTTAGTAACCCACAGACATTCCTCATAAGTGTCTCTAAGTTTGCTTCTAGTAAGGATTAACTAAAGGAGGAATCCTTCCCCTAGGGTGAACCCTTCCTCCAGAGTGGGCTGCCCCTCAGAGGGGAGACTTTATCTAAAGATGCTCTGGGAAGGAAAGCTGTCTCTCCTCCCAGCTGGCTGCTGGTGATGCTTGCTGTTCACTGCTTGGTGCTTGGCACTTGCTGCTTTCCAGTATGGACTGAAGAGTAACATCTCTCCTGGATGACTTCAGGCCTTCAGTGCCAGATTGGGACTTCTGAGGCATCCAGCCTTGTGGACTGAGCAGCTACTGGATTCCTTGACTCTCAGGCCTGCAACCTGCTATTGTTTGACTGCAGTAAGCTAATCCTAATAAATTCACCTTTAATACAATTCATTCTATTGGTTCTGTTTCTTGTGGTTCTAGAGAAACAATTCATTCTATTGGTTCTGTTTCTTGTGGTTCTAGAGAAACAGAATTGTAAGGATGGATTTCCCCAGTGGGCTTGGTGCTCTCTGGAGTTTGTTCTCCAACTTCAGTGCCACTAAAGGCTCTACTGGTAATAAGGAGAGCACTTTAACTGGTAATAAGGAGGGCACTAATAATCCATGGTGTGCACTATTTAAAGAACTCCATGAGATAGATGTATTTGGTGATCCTGAGTCATGTCTTGTGAAGAGCAAGAAATTTAGTGACTCTGTATCTATAACATTTGAATATTTGTGGAAAAGTAAGACAAATGATGATTCTGGGTTGTTACTTCCAGCATCTCTGGACAAACTATTGAGAGAAAAGCAGAAGCTCTGTAATAAAATTTCTAAGCTTAAGACCCACATACATGATCTAAAGGTTTCCAAGGGTGCCCTGGAAGAGTCTCCTCTCTAGCCAGAACAGGGCTCAAATTGCAGAAAACCAAACCCAAACTCTCATTGTAAGATTGGCTAACTTGCAGTATAAACTCAATTCCCAGCCTCACAGGCTATCAGAAGTTAAAGTGAGGGCATTAATTGGAAAAGAGTGGGTTCCTATGATTTGGAATGGGGATGTGTGGGAAGACCCTGAAGAATCTAAGGGAAATTGAACTCTCAGATATTGAAGAAGTTGTTTTACATGAGAATGTTGCCTCCTCTCCTTTAGGGGCAGTTGCATCCCCACCCCCATCCCCTGAAGTATTGCCCTCTCCACCCTTGCCTGAGGGAATTACACCTTCTTTGTCTGAGGAACCAGCAATGATCCTCCCTGTAGGAGATGCTGATGCTTCTCAGTGCCCACCCATCTTTGCTCTAGGCCTATAATGAGGAGCAAGGCTAGGTATGCCCCTAAATGTGAGATAGAAAGTGTTACTCAAAGGAAGTGAGGTACACCCCTAAAGAACTTCAGGAACTTTATAACTTGTATAGACAGAAGAATGGGGAATATGTGTAGGAATGGATTTTAAGGATGTGGGATGATGGCAGAAGGACTATAAGATTAGATCAGGCTGCATTTATTGAAATGGGCCCACTTAGCAGAGATTTTAGATTTAACACTGCAGTTCATGCAGTTAAAAGAGGTGTCAAGAATTTATTTGATTGGTTGGCTGAATGAGGTCAAGCTGCCTGATATACCTTGGCTTAATATTGATGAAGGGATTAAAAGGTTCAAAGAACTTGGAATG
This sequence comes from Orientallactaga sibirica, assembly GCA_036365145.1. NCBI lineage: Eukaryota > Metazoa > Chordata > Mammalia > Rodentia > Dipodidae > Orientallactaga > Orientallactaga sibirica. Next base: position 2,163,387 of record JAEOAD010002517.1, read on the forward strand.
CTGGAGTGGATTTTCCATGTAAACTCATCTTTGTGCCCAAAATGGGAGCTTCCAAAAAATGTGCCCTTCACTAAGACTATAAGAAACAGTTTTGTGAAGGGATCTAGCACACTTAAAGTTGCCAGTAGTTGTCATAATATGTAAAGGAGACATCACAGTGGGAGCAGCAGTTGCTGCATTAGATGACTTAGATGCAATGGATCTAACTGGATCTTGGGGTAACAAGGGCCAAGTATCAGCACTGTGTATTAGTCAGGGTTCTCTAGGTGAACAGAACCAATAGAATGGATTGTATTAAAAGGGAATTTATTGTGATTAGCTTATGGCAGTCCAAAAGTAGCAGGTTTTAGGCCTGAGAGTCAAGCTGCTCAGTCCACAAGGCTGGATGCCTCAGCAGTCCCAACCCAGCACTGAAGGCCTGGAGGCATCCTGGAGAGACATGGATCTTCAGTCCACACTGGTCTTCAGTCCACGCTGAAAAGCAGCAAGCACCAAGCAGCAAGCACCAAGCATCACCAACAGCCAGTGGAGAGTACAGAGAGCTTTCCTTCCCAGAGCTTCCTTCGATAAAGTCCCCCCTCCAAGGGGCAGCCCTCTCTGGAGGAAGGGCTCACCCTGGGGAAGGATTCCTCCTTTAGTTAATCCTTCCTAGAAGCAACCTCAGAGACACTTATGAGGAATGTCTGTGGATTACTAAACAGATCAAATTGACACAAACTTAACCATCACACACTGAATCACCAAAGGCAAGGTGAGCATGTTTACCATAATCGATGGTGTAGGCAAAACAGTGCTTGTAACAGTATGACTAATGTAGACCTTTGGTACTGGCTGTCTTCCCATAAGTGAAATAGATCAAAAGCCTACTTAGTTCCTGCTTGATCTGTATAAGCAGAAAAGTTCCAGAGCAAAGGACCAAAAGGGCATTTTGAATTATAGCAACAGAGAATCAAGGCCTGTTAACCAGTTTCCAGACTTGAGCCAATTTACAGATTCAGAGCCCCTTGATTGAAGGGGTGGCTGGGTCCACTTGAGGAAGGACCCTCCCACAATCCTCAAAAGTTTCAATATTAAGCTTGGTCCTATCCTTTCTCAGCAGGACCTGCGGACTTTTGCTAGGGTAACTGTACACTGGGGAAAAGGAAATAATCAGACCTTTTGGGGCTTAGTAGACACTGGTTCTGAATTGACATTGATTCCAGGAGACCCCAAACAGCATCATGGCCCTCCAATTAAAGTATGTGCTTATGAAGGTCAAGTTATCAATGGAGTTTTGGCAAATGTTAGACTGACAGTGGGCCCAGTGGGTCCCCTAACTCATACTGTGGTTATTTTCTCAGTCCTAGAATGAATAATTGGGATAGATATACTTAAGAGTTGGCAGAACCCAAACATTGGTTCCCTGACTTGTGGAGTGAGGGCTATTATGGTTGGAAAGGCCCAATGGAAGCCATTGGAGCTCCCTCCAGCAGGGAAAATAGTGAACCAGAAACAGTATTGCATCCCTGGAGGAATTGCAGAGATCAATGCCACTATAAAGGAGTTGAAGGATGCAGGAATTGTGGTTCCCACCACATCTCCTTTTAACTCTTCTATTCGGCCTGTTCAGAAAACATACAGATCCTAGAGAATGATGGTGGATTATCAGACACTTAATAAAGTGGTCAGTCCAATTGAAGCTGCTGTACCAGATGTGGTTTCTTTTCTTGAGCAGATTAACACAGCTCCTGGTACCTGGTATGCAGCTATTGATCTTGCAAATGCCTTCTTCTCCATACCTGTCCATAAGGACCACCAGAAGCAATTTTCCCTCAGCTGGCAAGGTCAGCAGTACACGTTTATGGTTTACCTCAAGGTTATATTAACTCTTCAGCACTGTGTCATAGCTTGCAGGGATCTTGATCACCTGTCCCTTCCACAAGGTGTCACATTGGTCCATTATATTTATGACATTATGCTGATTGGATCAAATGAGCAGGAGGTGGCAGCCACTCTGGAGTTGCTGGTACAGCATATGCGCATCAAAGGATGGGGAATGAATCCATCCAAAATTCAAGGATTTTCTACCTTGGTGAAATTTCTAGGAGTTCAGTGGTGTGGGGCATGTAGGGATATTCCTTCTAAGGTGAAGGATAAGTTGTTCCACCTGGCCTCTCCTACCACTAAGAAAGAAGCACAATGTCTAGTGGTCCTGTTTGGATTTTGGAGACAGCACATTCCTCACTTGGGTGTGTTACTCCATCCCATATACCAAGTGACTTGGAAAGCTACTAGTTTTCAGTGGACCCCTGAGAAGACTCCACAATGGAGGTAAGGAAGAGTATTGTCTGGAGTGCAGGAGATCTTTTAGGACATCCTTGGTATTACCATGACCTGTTATTAAGGTCAATGGACAAATGCAACAATCCAATCAAGGCAGTGTGATAAATGGCCCAGATGCTTCAGGAATGAAGGTATGGGTCACCCCTCCATGTAAAGAACTAAGACCTGCTGAGGTGGAGGAAATACAGAATGGGTAGTAGAAGAAGGCAGTTACAAATACCAGCTAAGGCCATGGGACCTGTTACAAAAAACGTGGACTGTAATTGCCATGAATGTTCCTGTCTTACCTTGTTAAGAGTGTTTGTACATATCTACACCAATATTAAGATGCTTCTGTTCTTCTTCTATTTCTCTATTAGGTAATTAATACTGATTAAGATCATATTGCTAGTTAACCACTGTTAAATTTATATTTGACTAATTATATTAGAGACAAAGCATTCCTCAAGGAACTTGCTTTGTGTTGGGGAGGGGGATATTGTGCATTTCTGGTTGTACGAGGGATAGTTATATCATGTTAGGCAGAATTATGACCTTGTTAATATCTTCATTTTGAGATTAAGTATGATGTAAGGAGATATGGTTTGGTGTCAAGTTGACAGAGGGTGGACTTGTGATGGTTAAGTTTGTGTCAACTTGATCTGTTTAGTAATCCACAGACATTCCACATAAGTGTCTCTGAGGTTGCTTCTAGGAAGGATTAACTAAAGGAGGAATCCTTCCCCCAGGGTGAACCTTCCTTCAGAGTGGATGGCCCCTTGGAGGGGGGACTTTATCTAAGGAAGGTCTGGGAAGGAAAGCTCTCTCTCCTCCCTGCTGGCTGTTGGAGCTGTTTGGTGCTTGCTGTTTGCTGCTTGGAGCTTGGCCCTTGCTGCTTTCCAGTGTGGACTGAAGAGCAGCATCTCTCCAGGACTCCTCCAGGCCTTCAGTGCCAGGTTGGGACTGATGAGGCATCCAGTCTGAGCAGCTACCATGTTCCTTGACTCTCAGGCCTGCAATCTGCTATTGTTGGATTGCCGTAAAACTAATTCCAATAAATTCCCTTTTAATACAATTCATTCTATCAGTTCTGTTCCTCTAGAGAACCCTGACTAATACACAAACTCTGAAAGATCTTGATAACTTCATAAACTGGATGGGCAACTGGCTCTATTCTTCCACCCCTGATCTCTTCTTTGTCAATTCTGCTTGCTGACCAAGGACCTCCTGGGGGAACAACCTTCCTTCCACCCCATTGAACAGTTCCTATTAGCAACCTGCCTTGCCCTAGCTCAAGAAGATGACCACAATCCCTCCTTTACTGAGCCACTACAAATGACAATCTCTCTCTGTACAGTCCTAAACTGCAATTAAGTTTGCTTAACCTGTTTTGTTCAAAATGCAGCTATAAAACTGGTCTTTGAGAATGGCCTCCAGCCCATTGTCCAGATTCCACTGGTTTCCTTGTGTCTCTTGTTCTACTTTGAAGATTTCTAACAGGATTTGCTTTCCCAGAGAAATCTGCCTATGACCAACAGCCAAATGATGAGATGAGTACTCTGTTCTTTCCTGTGTGGGTCTTCCTTTACCTGTATTAAACAGTGGCCACACAGATTGTTCTTTATGACTCCAGATAGGATCAAGAGGACCTGCTCATCAACTCCATGCCTTCTTAGAGGACATACAGGCCTCCCCCACATATGAGAGTCTTTCCAAACATAAAGTATAACTAAAATCTTCAGAAAAAGATGTCTCTTTATGCTTCATGTTCTTTGTCATGTCTAATTATGGTCAGCCATGTTATGTCATGTATTTTTGTTTTGTGTAGTCCATCTTTATGTGTGACTAAATTCATGGTCATTAATCATTCTCATGCTTGTGGTCATTCAATGTTATGATGCTTACAGATATATTTTAAGATGTTGTTAAATTACTAAAACCAGGTTTATGATATATTTTTGACTTTATATTTGTTCATGCTTACTATAACTATAGATGTGTTTATTTTCTAGGGTTTGATCCTGCTTCTAACAATACCTTCTGAACATTTATTATACTAAATCTTTAGAGAACTGATTAATTTGAGTTTACTGACAAAACACAAAAACAAATATGTTTTGTCTATATTTATCAATACTAAGATATGGTATACATAATTTCTGTTGAGCCAAATTATTGAAAAAAATATATTTCTAATATTACTAGCCTATATCACTCTGGATGGAATATAACCAATGTATTTATTAAAATGTATGGATGCACCAAAGATTTTCAGTGAAGCAATAGATATTTCACTTCCCTCTTGTGAAATTGCAACAAGCAAGATTCCTTTATGGTAGCTAATAGATAACAAAAATTCTATAATAATTTATAACTAAAGTTAAACAAACAGGAACTGACTGTAGGCATGGCCCTTTTAGACAATATATAAATACCTTATCTTGGGAGACTATAACCTGTCTTATTTGACAGAAAGGGATGTCTTAACCTCACAGACCATAAATTTCTTTTGTCTACAAGCATGGGAAAATTCAAACAGGATTGTAAAGGATGTGGAACTCCAGCACAATCAGTAATTTGGAAAGGTGTGAAGGTTCGGTGGAAGCTCTATCCCTCTCTCTGAAGTGGGTTCTGCCTATGACACAAAGTTATGTCCTGTATTGTAAAAGACTTTTGTATTGGTAATGTTCCATACAGCATAGTCTTTTGTACTGATGCTGTAGTTTTTGTACTGGTTCAAGGCTATAGTTTGTATTACATCTTCTGACCTTTATTGAAAACCATCTTGTGTTTCTTATTACAAGATTGATATAAATGGACTTTGCAGTTCCACCAGTTCACTTCAGATGATCCTATAACAGACTTATTCTATTGGGCCCCTTTTGAAGGCCCCTTCTCCAAGGCCCAAAAGTCAACAGGAGCAGAGACTCCCACTTTCACCATCCAACTTCAGCTTTTCAAAGTCAGACTTGAATCTACCATCCATCTTCCAAAGAACTTGGGGTCTTCTCTCTACTGACATTAGACTTGGAGGTGATTAGAATACAGACCCAATTTCTTTTGTTCCTGGTAACATGTTAAAAAAAAAAAAGCAACAAAAAACATTGCCTCCTGACCATAGGCCTGATCCTAAACAGACACATAAAATATATAATATGTGCTGATAGATTAAAAGGGTTGTAAAAACTTGTTTAATCTCTGATTGAGATAAATAAGTTATGTCCAAATGCTGAGCTTGTGTGTTTTCCATCTGATAAAACCTGTATTTTGTTGCATGAAACACCTGTTTACAACAATAGGTTCCTTAAGAGTTCTTTATGTTTTCCTATTGGGTAAAACTTTTATTTGTTTGCTATAAACTTATTCTAATAGAAAAACCTGTGCCTAGAAGAAAATTTAATGGTACCTGTAAAATGAATAACTGATAATTCATATTATCAAGATTAACCAAACTTTTAGCTTTTTCAGCCTAACATACTTCCATTGGCTCTTCTAAAACTAAGACCATTTGATCTAGGTACCATATAAGTGCATCCAACATTACCTAAACCACATCTTCATATTTCTAGAAATTTCAGTCTATTCCCTACCGAAGTTAACACTTCCTTCTTCCTGATAGACAGTACCCCTGTTTTCTTACCTACAACCCATAATTTTTCAACATTAAATATAATATTCATATCACCTATAAATGACTTATCACATATAAAAATTCATACATAGATATTAACCAGATCATAATGGCTGATAGATTTAATATGATTCAGGAGTTTCTTTCCTAATGGCTCAGATACATATCACTTTCCTATAGAGCTGCTACCTTGACCTGTTCATAAAAGCCATGTGGAACTACAGCCTGCTATGCACACAAGGTACAAAATCAAATGGAGAACCAAAAGCTGAGGCTCCCAGAAGCTATACCTTGTGACTAGAACCTCAATGTTGGACTGCAGTAGTTGTGGAGAAATAAATGTTATTCGTCCAATGCCAATAATATTTTGGCTACCTTAGCCTTCATAATGGCCAATAATATTATTTTTCTCTATATGACCTGACATCTGTCTGTGCCCAGTCAAGATACCTGTTGCTGTATGTTAAAAAAACCTCACAACTCTACTCCCTTTAAGGTAAACCTATCTTGTAATTTATTCCCTTATATGGTAGGGCTCCTCCACACCCACAGTAAAACCTCTTCTTTGCCTTTAACCCAACACATTCATTTATTCCCTCCTTGATAACCATTCTGTATTCATAGGACCCTCTCTAGCCTCCTGTGTTTCCAGATGTGGGTTTTTTGTATCCTGACAAGACACAGGTTCTAAAGCTTTCCCAACACAGCTCCATTTCAGGGGGCCACTGTGTCTTAAGGCTTCTTGATAGCCCTTCCCCTGTTTCTCCTCTTGTGTATGACCAAAGATGCTAAAAGTGACAGCAGAGCTCCCCTTCCCATATTGGGAGGAAAAGATTAAAAATAGTGTACCTCAACATTTCCTATGCCCCCACACTCACAACAGATCACCCCTGATAATCTGCCACTTGCCTTCTATCCTTTTTCATAGGGCTAACATCAACAAATAAACAAAACAAAACATCATGCCAGAATGCCTCTCTGGCTCAAATGGACATAAGACCAAATAAGTCTCAAGTAAGACTCTGCCCTGATCCAGACACTAGAGAGACAAGACTACTGGGCCCCAACTCTGTCGGCCATTGGTCAACAGGAAGCAGTTCAGAGACCCAACTAGTCAACCCCTTTCCTTTTACTTGTCCTTAGGGTCAGGAATGTAAGGGTGAATAAGTCTGGGTTCCAGCAATCATTAGAGTTACAGAAATTACTGAGACATGCTGAACCTGGAACAGGCTTTAGCACAGATGAAATTCTTTTGGGTTGTAAATAACTTTGCAGGAGTCATTCAGACCCATTATCATCAAAGAACTAGTCAAAACCCAAGAGTCCTACCTAGGAAAACAAGTCAACAAAGGAAATGGCCCCCTTTACATCCCTTTCCCCTCTCACTTCCCCCATTATCCACCTTGTTGACTGGTACATTAGGGATGGTGAAAATTATTAGTCCAACTTAAAGGAAGGCAGATCTGAGAAAGACAGACAAGGAAATGTAGATATAGAATTTGTTGATGGTGTTTGTCATAATAAGCAACATGTAATACCATAGACTAAGGGAGGTGCCATGAATGAGACTATTATCAGAAAGACTCAAGGGATGCCTGATTTAAGATCTTTGTGATTTAGAGTAAATACTGGTATTTTCTTCAAATAATAAATTCTCCAAACTTTAAAATTTTTGAGAATCAATATGTAGGTAGTAATGAGTAAGTCACACAAATCTTTTGCATCTAACCTTCTCAGAGTCTTTACTATGTCTTTTGAACTAAATGTTTGTGTTCCTCCAGCATTTATATGTTGGAGCCCTCAGATTTAATGTGGTAGTATTTGGAGATGAGGGCGTTGTAGAGGATCTGGTTTAGATGAGGTAAAAGGGCTGAGGCTCCCATGATGAGATAAATGTCCTTATAAGGAAAGACACCCTACCCACCCCAGCAGTTAAAACACAGTAATATGGTGCCCCTGTAAAACTGGAAGAGTTCTCACCAGGAACCAAACTGACAAGCACTTTAATCTTGAACTTTTTTTTGAGAGAGAGACACAAAGAGAGATGGAGAGAGAGAGGGAGAGGAAGACAGATAGAGAATGGGCACACCAGCTGCCTCTCAGCAGCTGAGAACGAACTCTAGATGCGTGCGCCGCCTTGTGGGCAAGTGTAGCATTGCGCCCTTGCGTCACTGCATCTGGCTAAATGTGGGACCTCGAGATTGGAACTGACTTTCTTAGGCTTAGCAGGCAGGGGCCTTAACCACTAAGCCATCTCTCCAGCCCAATCTTGAACTTTTTGATGTCTAGACCTGAGAAAAATAAATACATATTGCTTAAACCACCCAGTCTATAATATTTTATTATTGTAGCTTGAGCTGACTGAGAGTTTATACTAATGCTTGCTATAAATGTCTAAGAGGGCTATGTACTATCCAATGTTTCTCAAACTTACTTAAATAAAGATCTTTTCCCTCAGTGAATCTGACTGAAAATGTAGGTAGAATTGCCCTTACTTAGACCAGGAAAGGCCCCTGCCATGAGAGCTTGAGAGGGCTCTTATGGCCTTCCTGAAGCCTCTTTCCCCACCATGGGAATAATACCACCCAGAATCACGGTTCTCCTTTATATATCAAGCCCTGGGCTTGTGTGTGTTTCTCTTAGATTACCCTCCTAGAATTCCTTTTTTATACAGGCCCAGGAGTGACCAAAGGCCAGATGATTATGAGAGTTTAGGGACAAATCTTGGACCTATAGATTTCTGTACATGGACATGAACACACCAGGCATTGTTAGTATAATCTAATGTCAATAGGAACAATTCCACCTGCCACCATCTCATCCTAATGCAGACTGCCACAGGGTCAAAGAATCCTAACTTTGAACCTGACTTTACACATCATGATAAAGGTGTACGTATTTGCTAAGGTAGGAGAAATTTTTATTGAATATGTTTTAAAGTTGACTTGTAACTAAAATATTTAGATATATGGCATGTATGTCTCTATTTGTGTTGCATGTAACTTCAAGCCCTGCAAAAGTTAGGAAAGAGGCAAAGCTGATATGACAGGTCTGAGAAGTTTGCTTGAAGGGTCACTGAACTGCTGGTCTTTCTGTATGTTTCTCCATCTACTACTACTGCTACTCCATCCAGATTTACTCACACTGCACACCATACCAGAAAGGAGGTCAAAACAGTAGGGAAGATTCCAAGCTGTGGGTTTCTCTGATTCTCAGTTTTCTTGTTTATTTTTTATTTTATTTTTGTAAGATGGGGACAATAGTATCATTTTAAACGTTTAACATTGGAAGTTACCAGACCAATGGTAACTACTGTATGTAAAAAAAAAAAAAAAGAAAGAAAGAAAAGAAAAGAAAAGAAAAGAAAAGAAAAAAAAAAGTGTGTCTTGGCTGGCAGAAGGATAAGGCTGATTGCCCAAAGCAAAGTTCAATTTGTACTTTTCACTTGTATATTAAAAGCCTGGCTTTAAAAAATGCCTGTTTATAGAGAGAGTCAATATTTTAACTATTGTCAAAAGTAAACTTAAAGCCTTAGGTTGGTTACCTTCTCAGAAGAGTTCAGATGGACAATGAAGGAAATTACAATCTAAGGAAAGGGAAGAGAAAGTATGGTGGTTTGAAACAATGATTCTCAAGCTTCAGATGGACAGAATTACCTGGAGAACTTGGTACTACCCAGCATGCTAACCACACCTCATTGCCCCAGAACTTCTGATTCTGTAAGCTGAGGGTGGGTCCTAAGAACCTGCCTTTCAAACAAGCTCCCACAGGAGATATAGATGTTTCTAGGGCCACACTTGTAAAGCCATTAATCTGGAGCACAGAGCGCTGTTTTGAAAGGCCTCACATTGTACCACAGGCCATTGAAGCAGAAAATATGCAGAGGGATGGCCACACAAAGTGGTATGCCTCAAGGCACTGAAGATAAATAAATATGGGCACTTTCCTACCTCAACCTAAGCAGGGGACTTTCAGACTTTCAGGTTTCTTTTCTTTTTTTAAATATTTTATTTTTTATTCATTTATTTGAGGGGAAAAAGAGAAAGAGAGAGAAAGAGAGAGAGGGAGTGAATGGGCACACCAGGGCATCCAGCCACTGAAAACGAACTCCAGACACTTGTGCATCTGGCTTATGTGGGTCCTGGGGAATCAAACCTGGGTCCTTTGGCTTTGCAGGCAAGAGCCTTAATCACTAAGCCATTTCTCCAGCCCGTCAGTCACTTTTCATATTGGGTTGTTGACGACTGCTGCTTTGCTCATGTAGTAGGTGCATGTGGGGAATTTGCTCAGATAGGATTTATAAAGAACAAGGAACTTGTACAACTACAAAATGTTAAGTTTTCTAGTATTTTTAGAGAATGAGTTTTCCAAAATAGTAAAGTCAGGGTCTTTTTAAAGGGTGAAGCATCTCTGGCAGTTCAATCAAGATAATCTCCTAAGATAATCATGTTTGAAAAAAAATCACTTTGCTGCCATCTTTTATAGGTTATTATGAGTCATCTTTATTCAAGCAGAAATTTGAAAGTTGACTTTTAATGATGTTCCAAAATAGAAGTATAAGGCACAGACTTGCCACCCAAGGCACAGATTTAACCACAATTTACCATTTTAAACAACACCTCATTTTACCTTGGTTATTGCAGGATTAGCATGTAGAACTTTATTGGACAAGGTCACGGAAATGTATGTGTGTATGTGTGTGTGTGCACACACAATGAGCAGAACACTCCGTTACATGCAGTCATTTTGTGATTCAATCTGATGGAGAGTCTGCTGTGTTCAAGGTCCAGGTCTCTAAGGTTGTTCTGAATGCCAACATGAAGCACAGGAGTAAATAAAGTACATGAATTATGTTGGGGCCTCACATGGATGAACCAAGGTTTCGGATATAGACACAATTAATTGCAAAGGGTGGCAGGGTAGGTAGGTGTACAGAAATACAGTCCATGGCCAAGCATCCACTCTTCAGTGGCAACTCTACACTGTAAAAGACAGGAGCACTACCTTTTGGTGTTCAGCTAGATAAATCTGATATGGAAATGTTAAAATCTATTCTTTCTGTTCCTGACTGGTATGCTGAATGCATTCTTTTCATAAAAACATAGTGAAATATCTCCCAGTGTGTGCTTCTAGTTAACCTGATTTTATGTACTAGTTCATTCCAAAACTTAAGACAAAGTTTTGTGGTCAAAAACTTTAGGAAAAGCCGGGTGTGGTGGCACACACCTTTAATCCCAGCACTTGGGAGGCAGAGGTAGGAGGATCGCCGTGAGTTCGAGGCCACCCTGAGACTACATAGTTAATTCCAGGTCAGCCTGGACCAGAGTGAAACCCTACCTCGAAAAACCAAAAAAAAAAAAAAAAAAAAACTTTAGGAAACACTGTGTCAATGTTGTTTTGTCTTAAGAGTTTTGAGAAGTTGTAAAGAAATTAATTTTTGTTTTACCTGATATTTTTTCATATTTTCCTACAGAACACTGTTTTAGCAACATACATTGCTATGTCATCATTATGCGTGATTACTTTCCGCTTTATTGTAGTAACACAGCTGTTGGAGTAGGTGAGACCTTTTATCCATATCAAATGACCTCAATTATAATGGCTTCTAAGATTTTTTTTGCTTAATTGCTTGTTTGCTTTTGTCTTTTCTAATTATTCTCTTTATGTGAGTATGGCCTTCCCTTTTCAAACCTGTGCTTTAATGTTGTGTTTTAACAGTATCTCTTCCATTCTTTCTTTATTTTTGGCTTTTTCTAAATATTTTATTTTCATTTTTTGTGAGAAAACAGTCATCAAGCTTGCTTGAATAGAGTAAAAATAAATTTCTATAAAAACCTTGCAGGAGTCAGGGTGTATTTTTATTGTTTTGATACTTCCTGATACCTATTTGTTACTAATATTCTAGAGAGTCAAACAATATTGCTTTTATCTGGCAATAGACCCATTTTTATTCTAGTAACAGAGCTAACATCAAGGCATAAACCAATGAGCCACACACCTAAAAAGACTTACCACTGATTCTTCCATAATTCTAATTTCACAAAGGAATACTTTTAGATATAAATAGTATCTTAATGTATATAACTCTTTAATCTATTCCAGATTGCTTCAATAGATAAATTTTAAAGACATGGTCATTCTTTCTCCTGTTCCTCTTCATGTTTCCAGGCATATCTAGAGCTATGAGGTGGGAGAATAAACACTTGTGACTGAAGACTCTTTGCCTCCTTCTTACCAGGATAAGTTTTCAATCATATAATCAAAAAACAAGCCTCAAGGGAAAAATAGCATGTCTTTGTTTTAATTATTTTAGAGTTCTTTATGGCCGGATGTGGTGTCACACTCCTTTCATCCCAGCACTTGAAAGGCAGAGGTAGGAGGATCACCAAGCATTTGAGGCCACCCTGAGACTACTTAGTGGATTCCAGGTCAGCCTGAGCTAGAGTGAGACCCTACCTCGAAAAAGAAAAAAGTTCTTTATGATTTACATTATGAAGAATTATCCGTAATGCATTTACAAAGAACATCTCTTAGAGTTAGAAACACAACTTAATTCCAGGAAAACAAGCAAAAAAAAAAAAAAAAAAAAAAAAAAAGGTCCCTGCCAGGTGCCTCTGAGCATGATATGAGTATGTCTTAGTTTCGTACACATCACACTGAAGTGATTTAATTGGTTCAGATGACAGGAAGGGAAAGAAAGACTTGTTTTTTTTCTTCTATCATGTATTCTTAGAAATACCAACTCATTTTTCTAGAGTATATATAGCACAAGTTAACAAGAAAATGAATCACTTCCAGCACTGTGTAGGAACTGTGGCATGGTAGTAATACAGTTCATTTAAGAAGCTTGAAACAACATTCTGAGTTTTTAAAAGTTATAATTGGATTATTCAAGTAGAAGTCTCACCCTCCAAGCAAGCTGAGTATTGTCATCAAAGTTCACTGGATATTTAATAGTACTATGCATATTGATTACTTTTCCCAATAGTAATTAGCTGAAAGTGGTATCCATTACCACATATGATTCCCTTTTATCATGGTCAAATGCAGAATTTTTAGAATATTAGTGAGTATCAGGTATTTGCCCAACTCCTGTCAAAGACAACCAGATCTGAATACTGGCCAAAGTTATAAAAATACAATTTATTCAAGAATATGAAAGCTATTGCATTAGGAGAAAAGAGATTCAGTATGGAACTGAGCTAAAATTTGAATATAGCATGAATAAATATGGATTTATGGCCGAGAGACTATAAATAGAAGTAGTCACTGGTTGCAAAATTACTAAGAGGAAACAGAGATAAGGAGCATGCTGGTTAAATTAACTTGACAGAATTCTTGCTAATGGAAGGCTAGAGTGATCAGACACCTAAAGTAGGTTTTGCTTATTTGTTTTTTTGTTGCTATATAGCTCAGACTTGCCTAGAAATTCCTAATCCTCCTATGTTGGCCTTATAGTGCTGGAATTATAAGCATGAGCCACCATACTTGGCAAAAGTGGGAGTTTTCATTATGCCAATTTGTCAGGAATATTGCTAAAACTGGGCATTGTGAAGATAAACACAAAATTTCAAAGTTTGAAGTGTAGTCAACAACTAGGCTCAGGGAAGGATTACTAAATTTGATCAAAGATAGTCTCTGTCACCATCTGTATCTCATTTTTCCTCTCTCATAGTTCTCTTTCCTCTGAGCCACTTACTCCACACCTGTTTACAATGCCCAGTCCCTGTATCATGAATCTCAGTGGTGGCTTCCATTATTCAGTATTAGAGCTCCAGTTTGTATCTTTTCCTATTGTTATATCTCTAGCTCTTTGTTTCTTTTCCATAATCTACTATCTAGTGGAGGACCCAGAACACAGCAATACTCAGTTCAATTTGGTTATTAGAAGGCAGTGTAAGGAATTTACAATTACTGCCATGAGAACACCTCACAGGGTTTGTGACACAAGGTGAAGTATTTAATCTCCTTGAGAGTCTGTGGAACATGGATTATTATTTCTTCATAGTGTTATAAGGACTAATAACCACATGCATGTGAAGACCTTTTGAAATTTATAGAATGATTCCCTAAATTTGAGATCTATTTTATAACAACAATTTTGTATGCCAGGTGCTGATTCCGTGCCATGTCTTGCATCCTGGGCCCAAGTGGCAGTTGTCTAAACTGATTTGTCTCCCAAGCATCCAGCTGTGTTTTTTCTGAATAGTAGATACCACTAATCAGTCTTGCCCATGCCACACAGACAATCTGCTTCATTTCACATTGAGTTTTTATATTCTTTCATGTCTTCTACCCACGTTTGCTCTATGTCCTAAGGGGATGTTAAATGAACAAATAAATCTTGTTAACTATTAGGAAGAGGAAAGAAAGGCAGGGTCTACCCAGCTCAAGTGGCAGATAATTGGTTCTCCCTCCATTGATGGTTAAGTATAGTGACTCATCAAAGCACTTTTCCTCCTAGCAGTCTTCATCACCCACTTTTAACCTGTTAGCTAAATGCAGCTGAGAACAGAAAGTCCTCAGAAAGCTGACATCTAAAAGGCTTTTAGAAAGTAATCAGTCAAGGCTTCAAGAATCTCTTCACATTCATTTCAAATTCAATATTCTCAGTTTTTTTAAAAAATTATTATAAGATTTGTAATTTCAGGGAAAATTGTTTCTTTTTCTATTTCTGAAGACCTTATTTTCAATCACAACAAATTCTCTGAAGGTGAAACCTTTGTGAGTGTTGTGCATAAAAGTGTGTGTGTGTGTGTGTGTGTGTGTGCACACGCGCACATTCCATGGCTTGTGTATAGAGGATAGGAACAACCCCAAGTGTTGGTCTTCATATTCCACCTTGTTTCGAGGTAGAGTCTCTTTGTTATTTACCATTATGGTTTCCAGACTAGCTGGCCTGCAAGCTTCTAGAATTCTCATTTCCACTTTTTTTGTTTTTAGAGAGAGGGAGAGAGAGAGAGAATTGGTGCACCAGGGCCTCTGCCACTGCAAATGTGGGATCTGGAGAGTAGAACATGGGTCCAAGGCAAGTACCTTAACCACTAAGCCATCTCTCTAGCCCTCATTTCTACTTTACATGTGTTTTGGGTATATGAACTCAGGTAAGCAGTCTTGCATATCAAGAGGTTTACCTACTATTTCCCCAGCCATTGCTGAAGGTTTTATGAAGACTTCAAAGACCAGATGAAGGTGCATATACTTTCCAGCTATTTTCTTCTCATTTTTTAAAAAAAGATTTATTCATTTGAGTCAATATGATAATCTTATCAAAAGGGCTTTAGCACAAAAACTAACACAAACATATTTAATATGCTCAACATTTTATTCAACCATATATTGAACTACAATAATACTTAGAGTGATTTAATTTCATATAGTGAAAACAATTTAAAGTTTCTTTTAGAGTTCTTTTTGACCCAGTATATCCATTTCTGGTAAACCATCTTGGAGAAATAATGAGAGAAGATGCATTTCTTGTAATAAAAAAATGGGAAAACCCTAAAAGCCTACCTTTAAAGAAATGGTTAAGCAAATTATTGTTTATTCATTGATTTGAAGCCATTAAGATAATACTTTCTGAAGGCAGAGAGTGTATTATTTGTGAAGAGAAAGGGGACCAGCAGGAAGTGGGAAGGAGGATAGGAGAGAGTAACAGAGAAAACACAATATATGTGAATAAAATATCATAATTAAAATTTGAAAATAGCATTTTCAAAAAATTCATCTTACAAAAATATGCTATTTAATATAATGTTTCATGAAAATCCAGGTATGTTTAGTTTATGTCACAGACATCAGACTTAGGACATATATACATATTTATATAGAAAAGGTCTGGAGAGAAGCCTAGCAAAGTATTAATTGAGGTCACTTGCAGGCAATGAAAGTTTATATAACATCTACTTTTGTTTTAATTTTTTTCCAAATGTTCTGGGATGTTGATGTTTGAATTTTAGAATAAAATGCTAGTATATTAAACACAACATTAATCACTAAACTAGCAATGTTTTACATTACTATGGTACATTAAAAGTAATGTATCCTACCCACCTCAAGAATAAAAATGAATGACTGGAGCAATAGAACTCAACCATCTGTCACCTTCCCCAGACCTTTCCCTATAAATGTTTTGTTTATTTCATAGATCCACTTGACTAGGTAGAAAACAGGGCTCTCAAGGTAAGTTCCCTAAGTCCTGCAAGTTAGTAAAACACCTTTTGATGCCCCTTATCATTGAGTCTTGCATATTTAAAACAGAACAGGTTGGGAGAGTAGGTAGGGATGGTTGGACACAGTTTAGGACAGAGTTCAGTATGGTCACAGGTAAGAGTGAGACTACTTATAAGAACAAGTATTATGTCCTCTAAAAGAGACCCTGAACTGTGCTCAGTTCTGTTTAGGATCCAGGTAACTGACAATTTCCAATCTTTGCAGCACTTTGTAACTTGGGAACTCCTTAATGGAGCCAGAGAAAGAGGGAGGAAAGCCAAAGGAAGGGTAGGACTCCTTAAAACATGCTCCTCCAGACACAAAATGACCTGGATATCCATGATCTGGTAGTGTCTGACAGTACCTACACAAGACCATCATAGTCAGAAGAAAAGATGATGACATCAAAATAAAAGGGAGAGGCTGGAGAGATGGCTTAGCTGTTAAGGCATTTGCCTGCAAAGCCAAAGGATCCTAGTTCAACTCTCCAGGACCTGCGTAAGTCTGATGCACAAGAGGGCAAATGCATCTGGAGTTCATTTGCAAAGGCTTGGAGGCTCTGGTGCTCCCATTCTCTCTGTCTCTTTTTCTCTGCCTCTTTTTTCTCTCAAATAAATAAATAAATAAATAAATAAATAAATAAATAAATAAATAAATAGATAAATAAAATATTTTAAAAGTTAAAAAAATAAACAAAAGACTGATTGAGAATAGGAAGGGGTATGATGGAGAGTGGAGTTGCAAAGGGGAAAGTGGGGGGCGGGTAGAAGGGAATTACCATGGGTTATTGTCTATAATTATGGAAGTTGTCAATAAAAAAAGGAAAAAAGAAAAAGGGAGGAGAACCAGAGTGATGAACAAGGGGCCACCATTACATTGTTGTGACCATGGTTTACCTAACACTCACCTCCATCTGAGCCCTGAATGGTATAGGCCACAAAGTGCTTGAAATATGACTCCTATTTGACCACTCCTCCATAAAACTAAACTGAGGCCAGGGCGAACCACACACACCTGAAGAATGTTTCCCTTCCTGGGTTTCTCTTCAGTAGCATAAACTCTGGGGTTCAGAACATTAGGGTAAAGGACAGAGGAGGCTAGAATTACTCTCATATTTCTGGCTTCAGTTACTGGTAAGTGATGGTGAAAGTAATAAGAGAAAAAAGCAGGAATAGAATATTTATTGGGCCTCTATCACATGCCAGGCATACATATTTCTTTTTGTCATATCAATTATCAAATGAGTCTCTGAGGCATGGGTACCAATGAATCTTGCTCTCTAACTCCCTATTGTCTTGTGCCCCTATAGACCATCACTTTAAAACCTTCTGGACTTTCTCTTCCTTTTCTTCTCACTATCTTAATTCTGTTTTATTATTCTCACCTCTACTGTTTGCAATAGCCCATTAAGATTCTCTCCATCTCCAATCTAGCTTTAATTTATCACCATTGTGGCTACCAATTAATTTCTCAAATGCAAATCTTATTAGTGCTCTTCTCAAATGCCTTCTATGTCACTTTTAACTTCATAATCCTTGCCCAGATGCAAGCCATTCACCTCTATTGTGCCCAGAAATCTGCTGGTAGCACTGGGAAACCATTACTAACTCAGGCTCTTACTATTCCTCTTTCTTTTTCCTCCTCTCCATGTCCTGGGTATTACCAGTCATTCTTGTTCTTGGTGCAGCTCCAGGATGTTCTGCCCTGAGAATTCTTCCTGGTTTCTTCACCAAGAAGATTCTCTATCTCTAATCTCTCCTTTACAATTATTTACTACATCCCAACAACCTTCTATCATAGCCCATATCAGAGTTGACTGCTTTCATGGTATATATATATATGCAGAAGTTAATAAAATCAGTTTGCTTTTTTATTTTACTTTTTTAATTTTTATTTTTTATTGACAACTTCTATACTTATAAAAAATAAATCATGATATTTCCCTCCCCCATTCCCCTTCAGAACTCCACTCTCCATCATATACCTCCCTCTCTCCATTAGTCGCTCTTTTAATTTAATGTCACCATCTTTTTCTCCTATTATGAAGGTCTTGTGAAAGTATTGCTAGGCACTGTGAGGTCATGGATATCGAAGCCAATTTCTGTCTGGACAGTTGCCTTGTAAAGAGTTGTACCCTTCCTTTGGTTCTTACATTCTTTCTGCCACCTCTTCTGCAATGGACCCTGAGCCTTGGAGGGTGTGATAGAGATGTTTCAGTGCTGGACACCACTACTCTGTCCCTTCTGCTCAGCACTATGTTGCCTTTTGGGTCATTCCAGTCATCACCATCTGAAAAGAGAAGCTTCTCTAACCAGAAGTGACAGTAGCAATAATATATGATGTGAACATTAAGTGTAGTGCTTTCAGGACACTTTGGTGGGAATAATATATACATTTAGCCAGACAAGAGCAGGCTTTATACTCCTAAGGCTCATGACCTCCCCTGCCATAGGCTTTTGATTAGGTTTTTCAGTACCAGGCATGTATTCTCTCCCATATAGTAGGCCTTCAGTCCAATTAGAGAGCAGTTGGTTTCACCCAGAGCAGACATGCCACTATTGCACTCATTCAGTCATTTGGCCTGTGTGGGCAAACTTGAGGCTTTCAGTGTCCACTGATTTCACCACTGATGATTTCTGTCTCCCATATGGCTGCATGTAGTGCAGCTTTTTCCAGCTTTCAGTTGGCTAGTTACAGGGAGAAGGTTTTCTGCTCAGCATCAGCTTGATTTCTCAGTGACCTTGCCCCTCAGGCAAGTGAAGTCTTCAGCAATAAGGTCTTACCATCTGTTTCTCAAGGGCCTTGGCAATTATTGGTAATGTTTTGGAGGCATGAGGGACCTTCCTGGCCAACAACTTACTGGAAGGTATTCCATTTGTGGCAATGAAAATTTTCTAGTAACAATCTATGGCTTCTGGATGTGCCATTACTCAAAAAAGTAGGTTTACATATTTCTTATTCAGAATATCTTGAATTTTGACCCTCCCCCCACACTTCTTTTACACATTCTCTTCCCCTGGCCTTGCTTAAACCTTTGCCCTGCCTGTAATCTGTTCTTCTTCTTTCATATATACAATATGATCCCCTTAAGTCCTTTCCTCTCCTCCCTCCCTTATAGCCTTTTTGTAGTTTACTGGCCTCTGCTACTGATTTTTGGTTCCAGCTCACACACAAGTCTATACATTTGTAACTAGGATCCACATATGAGAAAGAACATGCGACGTTTGGCTTTCTGAGCCTGGGTTACCTCACTTAGTATAATCCTTTCCAGATCCTTCCATTTCCCCGAAAATTTCATAACTTCATTTTTCTTTACTGCTGAATAGAACTCCATTGTGTAAATGTACATCTTTATTATCCATTCATCTATGGAGGGACATCTAGTAGCATAATCCCAGAGATGCAGGGATGGTTCAACATATACAAATTGATAAATGTAATACACCATATAAATGCTCTGAAGGACAAAAGTCACATGATCATCTCAATAGATGCAGAAAGGGCATTCGACAAAATCTAAAATCCCACAGTAAAAGTATTACAGAAACTGGGAATAGAAGAAACATATCTCAAAATAATAAAAGCTATTTATGACAAACCCACAGCCAACATAATACTAAATGGGGAAAAACTTGAAGCTTTTTCACTAAACTCAGGAACAAGACAAGGGTGTACACTGTCCCCACTTTTATTTAATATAGTACTGGAAGTCTTAGCTATAGCAATAAGGCAAGAGACACTCATAAAAGGGACACAAATTGGAAAGGAAGAGATAAAATTATCATTATTTGCAGATGATATGATTCTATACATAAAAGACCCTAAAGACTCTACCAACAAACTGTTAGAGCTGATAAACACTTTTAGCAATGTAGCAGGTTACAAAATAAACACCCAGGAATTAGTAGCTTTTCTATATGCTATATATAATAACAAACATACAGAGGATGAAATCAGGGAATCTCTCCCATTCACAATTGCTTCAAAATAAATAAAGTAGCTTGGAATAAACTTAACCAAGGAAGTGATGGATCTCTACAATGAGAACTTTAAAACACTCAAGTGAGAAATTGCAGAAGACACAAGGACATGGAAAGACATCCCATGTTTGTGGATTGGAAGAATCAATATTGTGAAAATGTCAATCTTACCAAAAGCAATCTACACATTTAATGCAATCCCCATTAAGATTCTCATGGCATTCTTCACAGAAATAGAAAAAAAAATCCTGAAATTCATTTGGAAGCACAAAAAACCTCTAATAGCTAAAAAATTTTGAGCAACAAAAATCAGGCTGGTGGTATCACTATACCCTATTTTAAGTTATAATACAAAGCCATAGTAACAAAAACAGCATGGTACTGGCACAAAGATAGATCAATGGAACAGAATAGAGGATCCAGATGTTAATCCAGGCAGGTACAGTCATCTGGTTTTTAAAAAGTATTTTATTATTTATTTATTTATTTATTTGACAGAGAGAGAGAGAGAGAGAGAGAGAGAGAATGGGCACACCAGGGCCTCCAGCCACTGCAAATGATCTCCAGACGCGTGTGCCCCCTTGTGCATCTGGCTAATGTGGGTCCTGGGAAATCAAATCAAATCAAAGTCCTTTGGCTTTGCAGGCAAATGTCTTAACCGCTAAGCCATCCTTCCAGCCCCAGCCATCTGATTTTTGACAAAAATGCCAAAACTATACATTGGAGAAAAGACAGCCTCTTCAACAAGTGGTGCTGGGAAAACTGGATATCGTGGTATATATATATATATTTTTTTTTTTTTTTCTAGGTAGGGTCTCACTCTGGCCCAGGCTGACCTGGAATTAACTATGTAGTCTCAGGGTGGCCTTGAACTCATGGCGATCCTCCTACCTCTGCCTCCCGAGTGCTGGTATTAAAGGCGTGCGCCACCATGCCTGGCTTCGTGGTATATTTTTAAAATATTTTATTTATTTACTTATTTTGAGAGAGGAAAGCGAGAGGCAGATAGACAGAACAGGCTTCCAGGGCCTCCAACCACTGCAAACAAACTCTGGATGTGTGTGCCACCTTGTGCATCTGGTTTACTTGGTTACTGGGGAATTGAATCTGTCCTTAGGCTTTGAAGGCAAGCACCTTAACTGCTAAGCCATCTCTCCAGCTCCTACAATACAATTTTTAGTAAAGGACTGCAGTGTATCTATGTCCAAATTGAAACATTTCATCTTGGAAGGAAGAGATTGACTCATAAGACTCAGAATGTAAAGGAAACATACAAAGTTCTGAAAGCCCAAATGGTCCAAGATTCACAAAACTTTTTCCCAAGTTTTCTAAGCAGTAAAAAAATCTGGGGTAGAGAAGAATCTCTTAGATGGAGCTGCCTGCAAGTTGGGCAGGGAGTTCCAAAGATGCTGTTTTTTTGTTTGTTTGTTTGTTTGTTTGTTTGTTTGTTTGTTTGTTTGTTTTTCGAGGTAGGGTCTCACTCTGGTCCATGCTAACCTGAAATTAACTATGTAGTCTCAGGGTGGCCTCGAACTCATGGCAATCATCCTACCTCTGCCTCCCACATGCTGGCATTAAAGGCGTGTGCCACCACGCCCTGCTTAGGGATGCAGTTTTTGTGAGTCATCATTCATGCTGGGGTGGGCTTTTCTGGGATACAGCTGCCTTTGAGTCACCCATGCTCCTGTAAGTAATCTGTCACCTATGTAATGCCAATAAACTAGTTGATTCATCCACCTAGCCTTGAAGGGAATCATTTCTTTGGTCTGCTATCAATGCTCTTTCTGGACAATTGATTTTTTTTTTAACATCATCCCAAAAAAGTCAAACAAGGACAATATCATGTTGCAAATTCTCATTTTCCACAAAATGAATAACTCAAGCAATGGAAATCTGAACAGTCATTCCCATGGTATCATCTGCCGCATCAACCATGGAAGCACATTCAGAAGGAAAGATTTAATTTTTGAACGTGTTATGTTTGAGATGCCTTTGAGGAAACTGTACACAGTAGGCAATTGCAAAGGCAAGTGTCGAGCTTTGGAAGAAGTTCTATGTCACATTTTCAGTAAATAACTCTATTTGGTAGACTGTAAACACACTTAAGTTTCAGAGGTTCCTCTCTAGGTTGTTTTAAAATATTTTATATGTAATTCATCAAATAATATTTTTTAAATTTTAGTTGACATTTGGCATGATTTGTAGGCAGCTGGTTAAAGATTTGTTTATATAATTTTGCAATTTTTGTTGCATTTTGCCTATATCTGTCACTCACTCTTCTTTTTTCCTTTCTTAGTTTTCTCAAATTCTTTCTTTGATCCTTAAAAAGATGCTGTACCTTTAGTATTTATTGGATTAGAAAGCTTCATGTGTCAGTGGTAGTTGAAGCCTTTGACAGCAGATAAATAAGAAGTAGCTAGAGATGGGAAAGATTTAATTCACCCCACAGTCCACATTAGCTCCCAACAAACCACCCCAAATAAACAATGTTATTTGTGTAAATTTTATTTAAACTAGTAAGCCTGTCTGTAAATTCAGCTCCAAGGACTACCAAGCTTTCCTATAAGGAAATTCTGGAGTCTTGAGTGATAGTCGATTTCAGATAAGAAGATGGCTGAGACAACCCCACAAAGTACCAACACTTAAAGTATTGGGAATGGAACAGAATGTAGGGAGAGGGCCAACAGGCCAGAACAGTAAAGGGTGAAAGTTTCTAGAAGGGGAAACAGTCACTATTCAGAATACTTCAAGAAGTAAAAAGCAAATAGTATCTTGAAATAAGGCAATTTAAGACCATTGATGGACAGAAGTGAGTGAAAGAAAATCAAGGGGCAGAACAAATGTGTAGAATGTGTTAATGACACCAGTTCATTGCAGGAAGAAAGGAAAGAAATAGAGCATAGCTGTTGAAACCAGTTTGACTTGGTCTGTTTACACTGCTATCATAAGAGACAAAACATCTCTGTACAGATTATAAACAACAGAAGTATTTACTTATATATTGTTTTTTAGAAGACAGCTGTCTAGATGTTGAGATTACAGGTGTGCCCCTTCTCACTGGGCTAACAGTTGATGTTTATTGCTCACAGTTGTGGAGTCTAAGAAGTCCAAGATAATGGTTCCTGCAGACTTAGCATCTGATGAATACCAATTTCCTGGTTTCTATATGGCTTATTATTATTATTTTTTTGCTATGTCCTTACATGGTAGAGGGATCAAGGATATCTCTGCTGTACCTTTTATGAAACTACTAATGCCCTTCTTCTATACTAATCCTATAAGGTTCCACCTCCAAATGCTACCTGTTTTTTTTTTTATTTCAAATGTTCTTTCTTATTTAGATGTGCTCCAAAAATTTAAGAAATGTATTATATAGCATGTTGCCATAACTCCTATGTTTTATTCATGCTGATTTTGGGTGGCAATGTTTTTCCTCATACTTTATGTATAAGGCATATTATTAATGTTAAGAGGATATGAGGTCAAACACATACATTTAATGCTAGATTTGGAGCTTTGGATCTTCACAGAATTGTAATGTGAAATTTAATCTTTTACATCCCACAAAGAAACAAACAATATTGTTTGTAATATAAATACGCTTGAATGAAATTTGCAACCTCAGCTTCCTACCACTTTAATGAAGTTCCTCCCTTCATTAAATCATGGTTTCTTATCAAAAGAAGTAAACTTTGAGAAGTCAAATTTAGTTCTACATATATCTTGTGGCTTCTTTTTATATTATGTATGTTGAATAAGGCTTCTTTTGTGGAAAAGCATCAGAGTCAAGATAACAAAACAAAAATGGAAGATAATTTATTATTCTATTAGTGTCTTTAGCTCTTCTTTCCAAAAGAGTTAGAGGAAGGGGCAGGCAGTAACTTTACCACACATATAAAAGCAAGTAGGTGAGTTGCTTGGGCACATGTAGTATGTTAAAATCACCCTGGCTTCCTGGAACAAGTTCCAGTTGAGCATATGTCACAGAGAATTTACTATGATTCTAGAGATTATTTTTTCCAGTAAAACCACCTTGGGATCTGTTCATATGGCGTTAGCGACATGGGACTCAGAAACCAAAACACGAGAAGTCATCTTATGTCCCACTTCTCTAGTGGCTAAGTGTAATCTTAAGTCTCTCTCATTTCTATCTCTGTGCACAGTACAATATTAAGCTGTAGTTTGCCTTGTGTAGTTTATCCTCTCATTCATGGGCTCTAGATTTAGCACCTGGTCCCAAGTAAATACTTGAGAGGTTACTAATGTATCATAGAAATTGATCAGTTAAAAGATGATGGAGGATGCCTCCTTACAAATAAGTTTGAATTTTCTTTTCTTCTTCCCCATGGATATTTTATGATAGTTTGGTTATATTTCAGGAACAATGACTTCTCATTTTAGATTTGAGAAATGCTTTTGTGTCTTAAATTTTAAAGAGAAAATTAGAATCAATTCTCAATTATGCTGGGAATAATTTATGTAGCCACTCTCAGCCTGGTCAGGCTCTAAGTTTCCTTCTATATCACACATATTTTGAGGATACTCCCTTGCTATTCTGTTATAAAATTTTCTGGTAGTATAACCTGACTCTACCTAAATTATAAATAAATTATAAGTAATTATAATTATTATACAAAGCAGACATATAAAGAATGTAACTTAAAACATGTATTTCAATATTAAAATTCTAAAACATTTCATAAGGAATGGAATTGCTCTGGGTAAAAATCCTTTAGCCTTCTTTCACCTCTGTTGTTCAGTGATGCAATAAGTGAGTTTAAAGTAAGCCCTTAAGCTGGGCTTGGTGGAGCATATTTGTAATACCAGCATGTGGGAGGCTGAGGCAGGAAGATTATGTTTGAAGCCAATCTGAGCTGCAAAGCAAACCCCTTTCTCAAAGAAATCACTCCTCAAACAAAAAGGTAAGCTAGCTCTCTGTGCCTTAGAATAAGCTAGTGATTACTTTTTTTAAAAAAATTCATTTTTATTTATTTATTTATTTGGCAGATAAAGAGAGAGAGAGAGAGAGAGAGAATGGGCACTCCAGGGCCTCCAGTCACTGCAAAGGAACTCCAGACGCATGTGCCCCCTTGTACATCTGGCTAATGTGGGTCCTGAGGAATCTAACCTGGGTCCTTTGGCTTTGCAGTCAAATGCCTTAACTGCTAAGCCACCCCTCCAGCCCTAAACTACTGATTTCTGAGCTTCAGTTTCCTTTTATGTCATGAAGACACTATGTCACAGGGATGACATTGGTATGGTGCAAGCATCTATAGCACCTAACACAATCTTGAGTCCTTACAAAGGTTTCAAGGAATGTTAATTAATTCTCAACACATTATTTAAGAAAGAAGTCACAGAAAGACTTATTTTCTTCCTTCACAAGATTTATCCAGTTAGACTTAGCATCTTTCTACTAGAGGAAATGAAAACTGGTAGTAACTCAGATACTGCATTGTTAAATGGCTTTCATTGCTTCCTACCTCCTTTAGCCAGGTACATGAAATAAACAGGCTCACGTTTCCATTTTTTCTCCAAGGCTGAATCTTTTCATGTTAGTGGCCTTAGCCATCTGACTACCTGTTACTAGAGGAAAGGGCATTTCACAGTTAGGTGTGTTAAGGACTTGATGGTGATTTGAAAAAAAGTGAAAGTTTGTACCCAGCAATCTATGGGCTGCCTCTGCCTCCAGGTGCTGGGATTAAAGGCATGCAATGCCACACCTGGCAAGATTTCTTTTTGTTGTTGTTGTTGTTGTTCATTTAGAAATCCTTTTGGACAATGATGTTTCGGCCATTGTGTTTTCATGTTGTAGAAAGCACAGCATACAGTCTTTATCTGTATGGCAAAATAAGATCCTTAAGAAAATTGTCTAGAATAGCATCAAGTCACCCCATATACACCCTCATTAACAACCATAGTTGGATGCCAAGCACTTGTGGAGGGGCAGGCTCCCTGGTTACTGTATTTCTTAGGTTTCCCTTCCCTGCTTGGTTCTTTTTGATAAAGGGTTAGGTAACCATGACAACACTGCATGGTAGAAGTCCTTTTATTTTTGTGCTTTACATACTCCTGAAAATAAATCTGCTTTCTGTTTGACACTAGCTTCCCTTTCTTACAAATATTTTTTTCTTGGCAAGTGTGTTCTGAAAGAAACTTGCCAGTTCAGAGGATTTGCTGACACCAACATGCCTTTCAGCATGCAGCAGCAAGCTGACTGTATTATCTGAGGCTCAGATTCCTAACATGGATTCTCCCCATACACACTTCAAAGTAAATTATACCCCTATTATCCAGTTACTGAAGGCTAGCAAAACTGTGATGGTTCACTGGGGTCTTTTCTCATTTAAGATTTATTCAGTCCAAGTGTATGGCGCCCAAATTGTCAGCCATGGGGCTGGAGAATGGCTCAGTAGTAGGGTGCTTGCTTGCTAAGCCTGCCCATCTGGGTTCAATACTCCAGTACTCATGCAAAGGAGTAGTAGTGTATGTGTCTGGAGTTCATTTGCAGTGACAAGAATCCAAAATGGCAGCCATTATGATGTGGGTTCCTAGGATTCAGCTCAAAGACACTGGATTCATGGGGATTGTGCTGGCAGGAAACTTACTCTAGTCCACAGCAGGTAGGAAGCACTTTTTTCCCCCCACTCAGTCAGATTTTTTTTTTCTTGGTTCAGAGCTTTATTGTATTGCACTAAAGGAACAGCAGGTGGTTGGTTATACAATTCTCAATTCAGTTTTGAAAACCTAAAGGACTTGAAAATTCTTAAGAATACCTTTACCACCAGATTAGAACAGTAAGCATAACCAATTTCTTAGCAAGTAATGTCTTACAAATAAAACACATTTAAAAAGCTTTAAATGCATTTTTCACAAGTAATTCATACATTTTTATATCATGTTCATTAATGCTTCAGAATTAAAGCAAGTATTACTTGGATGAAAATATGGGAGATCTCTCATTCATGCAATATACAGGGATAATATTCAAGTCAAAGGGGGAAAAATCCCACTCTTGGAGGAGGTTTTTGTAAATGTATCCATATATAATCATCTACATGATAAATGAGGAAACCTATGTTTCCCACAAACCAGATACACATTTTCAGTCACTATAAGCACCTGATATCTACAGCTAATTTATAATTGGATGGCATTTCAATAAACCAAAATGGGTCCTACAAGTTCCTACACACAAAGCTCCCAACGGACTAGTCAGTAATTAGTGCGATCATTCAGAGGACTATGGCTGTTCCTTGAAGAGTGCAAGTTCAAACCTGTCAACGCCAGAGGTAATCATTTTATATTAATTTATTTTTATTTTTATTTTATTTTATTTTATTTTTATTTTTTATTTTTTGGTTTTCGAGGTAGGGTCTCACTCTGGCCCAGGCTGACCTGGAATTCACTATGCAGTCTCAGGGTGGCCTTGAACTCACGGCGATCCTCCTACCTCTGCCTCCCGAGTGCTGGGATTAAAGGCGTGCGCCACCAGGCCCAGCTCATTTTATATTAATTTATATGGAAATCCACTTAAAATTCTTTATCCAAGTATAGCATGTGAAAACAGTCGTTCCACAGCAAAAAATGTGGAAACATTTAAAAAATAAGGAGTCATTTTTTTAAAGTAACTGATCAGATTCTATAGGCTACTCTTGGAAACAGGATTTCTTGCCGGATACAATCCCTTCATTTGGTGGCCTGTGTTGTTCTAAGAGCTCACCATATAGGTAGTAAAAAAAATGCTAGAAGGTAAAAAGCTAATTTGCACCATCCTTCTTTCTGACAGTACGCTAGAATGTCTGCGTTCATGATGGTTGTCAGGTCGTACAGTCCAGGTCCATTCATCACCGGTCTACTCGTGTACCTCCAAATATGATATGCCAAAAGGGGCATATTGAGCCCCAGTGTAAGCCACTCTGCTGCACAAAGAAACATGACACAAGAAAGCATGGATGAGGTACTCTGGAAGTACAGGAGGGTTCAGGGTATTACATTGGTCTATAGGATTCTTGCAATCAGTCTTCAGCTCATCAAGTGTTATAATGTGCCAAATGGCGAAGAAGATGAGCGCAGCGGTGAGCAGCAGCGCCAGCATGTAGCAGAAGGCCGCGAACGTGAACGCCATGGCCGGGGAGGAGCTGGCAGCCTCGCCCGAGCCAGCGGAGAAAGGCAGCACAGGGCCCTCTGGGTAAAACCATTCACCCCCACCCCCTTGGCCACTGCCACGACCCGTGCCACTAGCGCCGCGGCGCCTCCCTCCCGGCATGGCTGAGCACTAGGCTACCCCTCAGTCAGATTTTGATAAGATACGCTGACCCCTCAACTCTAATGTAATTTTTTGAGTTTTGATCACATGACCAGTTGCTATCTTGGAGAAATTACAAACTATATAAAATGTAAATTTAGTACAGGCTTTTTGACATGTCACATGACCAGTTTCTACCAAGATCCAGATAATTAAATTGTACTTGGTTAGATAAAACATCAGGATTAAAACTAGGCCACTGTTTTAAAAGCAGACCCAGATCTTGTGTTCATTTATTGGCTTGAATTATATTCAAACTGTTACTGATTCGATTTATATTCCTAATAGCCATATCCTGCTCTTTGTCAGAAGCACAAATTTATAAGCATATGGAGCTTTCTCCTACATATCTACTAATTAAAGGCTATTGAGCTTTAATGCATCTATTCCATAGCATCCAACTCTTGATTTATTCAGAAAATCTCCTGGGACTTAGGGCTCAGAGAAAAGAGTACATAAACATAATAATTTGTTAAATAACCTTATGTCTTTTTAAAGGCCAGATTTGTCTTCCTCAGAATACACAGTGACCCATCTGTACTTACTTGATGTATAATCATATCGTTATCATCCAAATGGCTGAACATTCAGATGACCATCCTTCAAAGTGACTGGGGTTAGCTCAGGGCTTCTGTACACCACAGAGATTGTGCCCTGCCCAAGGATGTCACAGAGTGGAAGGGAGTGGGAACAAATTCGGTTTATTACATGTCAGCTCAAAGGAAAGTTTTCTCTTTTATTTCCCAGAAAGCTTCTGGCTAATGGTAGCTTTGTGGTTTCAGTATATCACCATTCATAACTGGTCACCTGGATGAACAATGCTTCAGCAACAGAATGCTGTAAGGATGGGCACTATGGAGGAAATAATAAGATTTAGCATGTCAGTTAAAAGTTAAAAGTAAATGAAGAGACTTCTGAGTCTATTCCTTAAGGTCATACTGTGCAACTACAGATGTCAGAGTGGCTTTCAATTCTAGACTTAGTATGAACCAGAGAGGCAGTTTCTTTATCTCCTTGTGATTTTGTATCTTGATCTTTAAATAGAATAATCCTACTTCAGAGAATTGTGAAGATGTCCTGATTTAATGAGCATGAAATGCTCTACACCGCTCATGGTAAATAGTAAGGGCTCAATAACTGTTAGCACTACTTGTTATGTTTGTCACTTAGGAACAGATGATGACTGCTGTGACCCTGCAGAAGAGTTCTTCCAGGAAAGGGGAAACTGGAGCATGGGTCACGAACAACCATACATGGACAGGACATGAAGCATTGAGAACCGCAGGAGATGAAATCAGCAGCAGACATTGAACTGAGAAGATTCTTTATAATAAAACCCAAAGTAGAGTCATCTGGTTTTTTTTTTTTTTTTTTTTTTTTTTTTTTTGTAGGGTCTCACTCTAGTCCAGGCTGACCTGGAATTTATTTACTATGTAGTCTCAGGGTGGCCTCCAACGAACTCACTCCTACCTTTGCCTCCCAAATGCTGGGATTAAAGGCATGCACCACCACTCCCGGCTAGGTTTTGATTTTATTTGCTTTGTATGCCACATCTTGGGATTTTATAGACAGATTTCTCTGATGGTGGTTAAGAGCTTTTTAATGCTAATTACCCCTTGGGAATTAAAAACCTAGAGGACAGGCTGTGATTATTTCTCTCCCGCCAATTACTACAATTGCTCACATCAAAGGAGGGGCTAATCTTTGTCTCCTGCTATCCATGTGGTCATCTGATCCCTTGTCATCTGTGAGCACGGTGTTAAGCCCTCAGGAAAGGGACACAGCCCCCCATTAATATTTTTTAAAAGTACATTATTTTTTCTTCTTTTAAATATTTTTAACTGGAAACAAGCTGGATTTACAAATAGAAATTTAGCTGTAATGCTTTCCCATGAATACTCTGTATTGTACTTATCTTCTGTTTAAGCTCTCTAGTGAGGAGAGGAAATTGTAAGCTCAGAAAATATGTTTACTTCCTAATAACAAATGTCAAAGTACCATCTTCCAAAGTCTCTGAGAGATGTTTGCAAAAATCTGTTTAATGTGGTCATACTTTGAATGTGCTGCTTTGAAATAGGAATGCCTACTTTTATGCCAACTTGATTTTGTTTGTTTGTTTGTTGTTTGTTTGTTGACAGCTCTAAGAAATATAGAAAGGCCTGGGAGGTGGGCACTGGGCTGTAGTGCCAGGTCTGCTTCGAGTTGTCATCTTGAGCAAGTCTATAGTCTCCTCCAGTTTGTTTTACTGTACATACATTGAGAAGGTTGAATAGTTGGCTATATTTTAAAGGGCTAGTTTCATAATTACTAATTAAAATGGGATGCCCCTTGCTCAAAATGCAAGAAAACTATTATTACAGGTATTTAACAAGCCATTGTTTTCTTTCTCTACAATCTGTCAACTTGTTATAGTGGTTTTAAAATTTTTCTATTTAATACCTTTAATTAGCATAAACTTACCAGTTTATCTTTATTTTGTGCAATATCAATTTTTAATATAAATGTAAGAGTGATTAACAGGGATCACAGATATACAATGTTTATTTTACAGCTTTTACATGCATGTGTATTTTAGCTTTAGAAATGCTCTATGCTCTATTTTAGTTTTATTCATTCTGAGGCTTCCAGATTCTTTTTTTCTGCATTAATTCACTTATCATTTATTCTTTTTTTGGTAAACATTTGATAATACAAGCAATATGTCATTATAGTTATACTTTTTTTTTTTACTTTATACAAGTTGTAAACATATTTAAGTGGATAAAATTCTTGGCTGAAGATATATTCCAGAACCCTTGATATTTACTTTTCCAAGTTAGGACTAAATACAACTTATTAATTTCCATTAGATCATTACCAGACAGCAAGCTTAATTCACATGTTGTTTTAAAATTAACATCTTTCATTTTTTAAGGTTTTTTTCTAGTTACATCTAAATGACACTCATAACTATAATGGCCATTTTAAAATTAAAAATAAAAAGAAATATATAACTAAGGACATTTTAATTCTTCTTGTTAAAACATTATTATTTAAGAATGTTTTTGTTTAAAATGGAATTTACAATAATTAGGTTTCATAATATATTGGTTTGTTATTCCCTAATCCTTATATCTGAACTTTGAAGTAGCATTACTTCAAAATAAGCTCAAACATTTATTTTACAGATTCATAGTTTTGTACATTTCAGAACCCCCAAAACATCCAGTTAACAAAACAGTTAACCTCAAGAATGTATTTTGGCATGCTTAATCTGAGCAGTTACTGGTTGTTTCCTGCCTGGAAACAGCCATTGTGGGTCAGCCTCTAATTGTGTGAGTTAATCTAATCTAATAAATCCTTTTTTTCTTTTTTAAGGAAAAGCAACAAGGCTCAGGGTTCTGAGAGCCATAAATCCTTTTTAAAAAAATATTTTTTCTTTATTTATTTGCAAGGAGAGAAAGGGGGGTGCGGGAGACAGGCATGCCAGGGCCTCTTGCCACTGTAAATGAACTCCAGACACATGTTCCACTTTGTGCATCAGCTTAAAGTTATGTGGATACTGAGGAATTGAACCCAGGTTGTCATGCTTTCCAAGAAAGCACCTTTAACCATTGAGCCATCTCTTCAGCCCAAACAAATCCCTTTTACAGATGTTGTATAGGCTTTGTTCCTTTGGGAAGCCTGTCCTATATGATTCCACAAGTCCATATCCTACAGCTTTGGTCTGTGGATAGTTTGCTTTTATCCCCCTTGTTGTTTGTTTTTTGAGACTGGTGGCCCAGGCTGGCTTTGACCTTACTACATAGCCTAAACCCTGACTTTGAACTCTCTTGATCTTTCTGCCTCAGTCTCCTAAGTGTTAAGATTACAGATAGGTACTACCACATCCTGTAGATTGCTTTACTATAACAATTTACCACTTATTTTTAATACTTATTTTTTTATTTTCATTTTTTATTGTCTGTTCTTTCAAGGTAGGGTCTTGCTGTAACCCAAGCTGACCTGGAATGTAGTCCCCGGGTGGCCTCAAACTCACAACGATCCTCCTACCTCAGCCTCCTGAGCGCTGGGAATAAAGATGTGCACCACCATGTCTGGTTTTCCACTTAATTTTATTAAAGAAAATAACCAAGGGTGGGAGAAATGGTTTAGCAGTTAAGGCACTTACCTGCAAAGCCAAAGGACCCAGGTTCAATTCCCAGGACCCATGTAAGCCAGACATGCATCTGGAGTTTGTTTGCAGGGCAGAAGGACCTGACATGCCCGGTCTTCTCCCCCTCTCAAATAAATAAAATAAAAATTAGGAAAACTAAATGCCTGTCTTATAGAGCTGTGGTAGATAAGTAGTGTTACAGCTATAGCATGCCTAGTAGAAAAGCTTAAAGATGAGCATTTAAAATAAAAAAAGAAAGAAATGAACCAGTTCTTGTTTGCTCTATGTCGATCACTTTATTTAGAGGTTGAAATTCAGCACCGTGAGCTATTATCAATTGATGGTATTGATTACTCTTGGTTTTATCAGTTTTTATTATTGGAATTGAAACACAGTCTGTTCTCTTTACTTTCATGTTATGTATCTGTGTATTCAACCATGGCTCAGAACCTTTTGAAAAAAAAGTATCTGTACTCAACATATAGAGACTATTTTCTTTGTTACCATTTATTGTATAATGGAGTATAACACAGGTTTAATAAAATTTACTGTATATTAGGTACAAATAGTCTAGACATAAGTTATGTGCAAATGCTACACTATCTTTATATAAAGGACCTGAACATCTTAGGATTTCAGTGTCGTTGGAGATCCTGGAATTAATCTCCATGGATACTGAGGTATGATTATATTCCATTTCTAGACTTAATATCATGCCTACTAAAGGCATTATATCTAGTGATATAACGGTAAGCCAGCTCTTTGAAGGACTGTATATCCTTGATTTATGATGTCTCTACAGTGGAAACACTCCCTCATGGACTACCAATAGGATGCCTCTGGGCATGGGCTTCAGAATACATAGGCACAATCATCAAACAGCTAGCTCCAGCACACACTGGCAAATTTAAATTGATAGGCACTTCATGGTTAGGCTCATGAGTCACCTTGGCTGAGCAATAGGACTAGATATTTAGTCAAATATTACCTTGGATATTTCTGTGCTGGTGTCTTCAGAAGGACTTTTGATATTTTTATAACTTGCAGAAATATGTTAGAAATTACTCCCTCTGACAAATATCTAAAATCTAACTCTCCTCTGTTGCAAGTTTAATGCAAAACTGTTTTAAAAAGTATTCAGTCTGGAGAGATGGCTTAGTGGTTAAGGTGCTTGCCTGCAAAGCCAAAGGACCCAGGTTTGATTCCCTAGGTCCCACATAAGTCAGACGCATGAGGTGGCATATGCGTCTGGAGTTCATTTGCAGTGGCTAGAGGCCCTGGTGTACTCATTCTCTCTCTCTCTCTCTCTCTCTCTCTCTGTCTCTCTGTCCCTCCCTCTCTCTAATAAATAAAATTTTTTTAAAAACTAAAAAAAAAAAAAATCATCCAGTCCTATTTAGACTAGAATTGATTTAGGTATATTCATTGTAGCTAGTCTCATTCCAATAGAATTGGCAAACCATTATAAAAATTTGAGAACTAGACAAAGGGAATGCCTAAATAGAAGCTGTTCTACTGTCTCTCCAAGTTGAATTGGCAGCGAACAGTACTAAAAGAATCTTTAGAAAATTATTTTGGGTGTTCACTAATCCACAAACAAATAGGTAATAGAAATTCTAAAGTTGTATGCTGTTGAACACATGTCACAATAATTCCAACTTGGGAAGAATTTTATGTAGATGCAACCAAGTATTCTTGACTATTAAACAACAATCCAAACTTCCAGGAAATATAATAATAATGTTTACCGTTATAAAATTGAACCTTCTCAGATTTATGGAAAGATAACATCTTGCAAATGGATGGCATCATCTGGAAGGCAGTGTTAGTAGTCATGTGGAATTTTATGTTGGAATCATATGAACATGTTTGATCCTCACAACAAGCTTATATGATAGAGCTATTATTAAAACACACTTTGTAGAAAAAAGTGGAGGCTAAGAGTAGTTTAATAGATATCACCCACCTACTAAGTGGTAGAACCAAGCTTCATATCCTGGCAGAGTGTCCTCAGAGGCCATGCTTATAGTCAGATGTTCTTCTGAGCCCATAACTGGAAAGATGCCTGGATAAAGTTGGGGGATGGCTACCAGAAATGGTAACCTTAATTAATTTGTGACTATTCTTTCTGGAAGGGGCCAGATCACAGAATAATTTTCTTAGAAGTCTGTCTAAAAATTACTTCAAATAAGTGAATGCTGTTGTTCTGTACCATAGAGTCTTTAGCCTTCAACTCATCCAGAATTAGCATCCAATTTTTAATGAGAGGAGAAATAAGGGGAAATGGAATGTGACTGATACTTAGACCATCATCCCAATAATCCCTGTTTTTTGCACAGCAATAAGAAGAAATCTTTGTATGAACACAAATATCTACTGTTGCTATTGAATTCTGGTGTCTTTGGGCTATACTGAGTCAAAAAAGAATAGATCATAGTAAACCATAGATTGTCTTATTATGCCTACCATATTTCTCCCATGGACAGAGGAATGGTCAACAGTGGCTATGCTTCCTGTCAGTCTGGAGTGCCGGGCTGGAGGTGGGGTAGCACTGTGCTCTTAGATGTTCTTTCAGCCTAAATGAAACGTTTCCATCTCTCACATGAAACTCCTATTCCAATTTTTGCCCTTTTATGGTGAATTTGTTATAACAGCGAAAGAAAACATCAAAAAAGCCAAAAATAATAGTAGTGACACATACTCTTTGACTCTGTTGGCCTGCAGTACTGTAAGCACTCTCAAGCAATGAATAAGTTGAAGATTATATCTACAAGGTAGGAAACGCAGGTGTATACAACTGGTAGGGGATTGCAGTCCTATCCCCAGCCTTATGGGAGTTTAATCTCTTAGATTTGGAATGCTCAGGAAATGTTCCCTCTCTAATTTCAGATACATCTTTCTCAATTCAAACTCAAGGTGAGATTGGCTATACATACCTGTATGAAAGGACAATTATTGTGATTGCTAGATAGCCATTTTGACTGAAGAGAGGCACAAGCTCTAGGTTTAGTGAGAGACTCTGTCTCAAGGTAGTAAAGCAGAAGAATGATAGAAGTGGAAGACGCCTGATTTTGTCCTCTGGCCTCTCCATCTGTGCACATGGGATGTACTGATCTGCGTGTGCATGCATGTGTGTGCATATGCACACATGCACACACTACCCCCCAAAAAAAAACCATTGTTTTTCTAGCCTCACTCTCTCATCTTTGCTATTTTTATATTGTAATCTTTTAGTATCTCTTAATTCCTCTTGGGGAAAGGAAACTTGCTTATACAGTTCTGTCTCATCTACAGATTTTCTACAGCCTATTATCCATTGTATTATCCATACAAGACCAATACATATAGTGGTAGCATGTCACAGACAGAGCTACAGGGACACAAAGGCCAAATTACCAACAGTATTTTTCCTACTCCAAAAATTATTAACTTTTGACTTGGTAGAGGAATATTATACATTCATGCTGAGATTTATTTAAAAAATGCTTATTAGTTGACATGCTAATGTCAGTCATACTGTTCCTTGGGTTCTGTCTGTAAAGAATTTTGGTCTAGTAGGAAATCCGTAGCAAGGCATATAATATAAATGATCATGGTGCAGGTAAGAAAGTGATACAGCTGTAAGAAATGTAGTAATAAGTTGAATTGCAGTGGACATTCAGATTGTTTTGTTATGGGGAAATTCCAAGCAAATCAAAGAAAAATAAGTAGGAATAAAAATGTTAGAATAAAGTGAATTTAAAGGTAAGCTAATCCATCTTATTTACCTCAGAGATGAAATAAGTATGTTCAAGTAAGTTGTAAATAAGCAAATGGGCCAGACATGGTGGTGCATACTTTTAATCCCAGCACTTGGGAAGCAGAAGTAAGAAAATTGCTATGGGTTCAAAGTCAGCCTGTGATTACAGAGTGAATTCCAGGTCAAGCTGGGCTAGAGTGTAGAGTAAGACCCTCCCTCGAAAAACCAAAAAAATATATATATATATATATATATATATATATATATATATATATGTAAATTTAAAGCTATTTTCTCTATACAAGTAACTTTGCACAATTACTCAAGCAGAAGCAGACAGGGACCACATATTGAATATAAATTAACAGTGCTCAGCAAAGCAGTGTTTTTAAAAAATGAAGATGGCCCTATTAATTGGAAAATGCCATAGAACACACAGGAAATAGCTCTTTGTCTCTATTTTATATTGTGTGACTTTTCCTGAGGAGACATAAATTGGAAAAGTAACTAAAAGAAGGATTGACTAAAACCAAGCACCATTTCAGTAGAGTGGAACACTGAGACAGATCTCTTTCTCTTGCTTGGTGGGAAAAATGTTTATTAAATGTAACCCATAGAAGAGCATGATGGGATTCCAAAGCCAGAGAAGGGCTTCAGTTTCCAAAGGGCAAAGGAAGCTTCTTGCTTTTATATAGCTTCTAGGAGGATAAGGGTCAGTTTTACTGCACATGACTCAATTTCCATGTAGGCACAGAGGAAACCACATAGGACCCAAGGCCATAGCCTGGGAAGACTAAGGTTTCCTTGGCAACAGGTGTTGTTCTGTTACAACAGGGATAGGGGTCGGGATAGGCAGGAAGGCACATAGATAAGAGAATAACTTTTAAGTTAAGGTTGTCTCAGCTTGGACAGCAGGAGGCTTTTAAAGTGACCACATGTGTTATAACATTCCAGGCTTTTTGTTTATATAGAAATAAATTTTAAAAGGGAATGGAGGGATTGTTTTATAGGAAAGGGAGATAGAAAAGAAGGCCTATAGGAATTAGGAGTATTGAATTGTCACTGGTTTCTTAGAGCTGAATTAGGGTATCCCTGGATTAGAGTGTGGCTTCCTTGTGGGTTAGAAACTGGTATCTATCAGAAGGATATTGTCCATTTGGGATGGTGGCTTGGATTACAAGATGGAAAAGAGGGAGACTCGTGGGTATAAGAATTAAAAATGGTTATTAAGGGATAATAGATATGAGCCAGGAGGTCCAGCATGAATTTTGGAACATTTGGACTTTTTAGTTTTAAAAGGAATATTCTTTTAGTATATTAATGACATTGAAAGTTAGAGGAAGGCTCAGTTAGGGTGAGATTTAGCAATTGAGGAATGTTTTTACCTTGAAGTAAGTAAGCAAAGTTTTGAAGAATGATAGTTCAGAACTGGGGGTGTTATTATAGAGATGTTAAGTCACATATAGAGGTTTGAATGTTTTTAAAAGATGAAGAAAGCCTCTTGACCTATAACATTTTAACTATGCATAGTTACTGGAGTTAGTTATTGAAGTTCTGATAATACAAATGTGGCTTATTCTGGGAACTGAGGTTCTATGCTAGCCAATTTTCACATGTTATATATTTGGCAAACTCATCCTTACCCCATGTCACTAGGAAGTTTATTCGTAAAGTATGATATTGATTAGGCTTAGTAGAAAGGAAGGCAGATCTTTAGAAGAGAGAAATGATTTACACAGCCATTAGGAAAGAGACTCCTGGATCACATTAACCTATTAGTCATAATGATTTGGATATAACTTTTATTCTGTTGTCTGTATTTCACATAACATTACAGGTAACACAAAATGATAATATTAATATTTAAGGTTAATATAATAAAGAACATAGTGCAGCCTTAAGACATGAAGACAGTAGGTGAAGAAAGCAGGCATAACAGACTGGTTGGATGAGCTAACATTAATCTTATAGCTTTTAGGGTTAAAGCTTGTATTAGGAGAGTTAGAAGCAATGACAGGAGAATTAGAAGCAATGACAAGTGGTATAATGGGCCTGAAACCAGAGAAGGATAGAGGCTCTGGAACTCCCATGAACAAAGAAAGGTGGTTCCTTTTATGAGATTTGAGGGAGAGGGGTGTATCAGCACAGACTACATGACATAAGTCACAATGTAGTCACTCATAGACTACCTGAGAGAAGGAAATGGAAGAGAGATATAAAGAAGGTCTCTAGTCTTTCAGTGTTCTAAGGAGGAGGGGTTGTTCTAATGCTACCTTGCTCTTATATAGGACAAAGGCCATAATCCAGGGGCTTTGGATTTCCCTGGTAACAAGGACTGGTTATTGCTCTCCTGCTTGACCCTGTTCTTGGGCAGCAGGGGCCTCTTAAAATGACCACATTTGGGCTAGGAAGGCAGCTCAGTGGTTAAGGCATTTGCCTGCAAAACCTAATGATGTGAATTTGATCTCCCAATACATATGTAAAGCCAGATGCATAGTGACTAAGCAACACATGCATCTTGAGTTTGTTTGCAGCCAGTGGTTGGAGGTTGTGGAATGCCCATTCTCTTTCCCTGTGTCTCTCTTCTTTCTGCTTGCAAATAAATAAAGAAACATATTTTTTAATGACCACATTTGTTTTTTAATATTAACATTATTTTAATATTAATTTAATGTCTGTTCATCCCAAATAGGATACCAAAGACAGACTAAGGAAATGATTGCATCCATGTCTACATGTGTGAACCAATGACTTTATTGGGGTGACTTGCAGGAATATGGGTAGTGGTTACTTACAGGAGTACTCATGACTCAAAGGTAGGTGCATCCAGAAAGCCCACCTAGCATGAGTGATGACTCAGGACACTTGCAACCCAGACTTCCCTCCCTAACTTGCACTCAGCTCTACCAGACAATCTATTCTTCCCAGAGATTCCTTGCAGCTTTTATAGCTTTGAGGAAGGGACTTGTGAATCTTCCTGGGCCTCCCTTGTCCCTCCATGAAAGAATATTTATATTCAGAAGAAATACTTACACAACAGGCAAGGATTTTGTGCTTTCTTTTTGGTTTGTTTCTTTTGAGACATATCCTCTTAGTCTATTTACTGGCTAGCCTAGTGCTCACCAGGTAGCCCAGTCTGCTCTCCTTCCTCAGAGTCTGTGGTGCTGGGACTACAGGTATACCCAGCTTCAGTACCTTCCTCCCTCTCTCCCCTCCCTCCCTCCCTTTCTTTCTTTCTTTCTTTCTTTCTTTCTTTCTTTCTTTCTTTCTTTCTTTCTTTCTTTCTCTCTCTCTCTCTCTTTCTTTCTTTCTTTCTTTCTTTCTTTTTTGTTTTTTTGTTCAGATAATTTATTGTTGAAAGAACAACATCCAAAGGAGAGCTATGAAAATAAAGGACTAAGAAAGGAGACCATATGAAAGGTTATAGATGTGAAAGTCTGTAAAAAGCATGTTAATGGAGAAATTCTTTAGCTTCAAATATAAGATGTCCCAAACAACTGTTTTTTCATCTCTCCA
Source organism: Orientallactaga sibirica (assembly GCA_036365145.1). Taxonomy (NCBI): domain Eukaryota; kingdom Metazoa; phylum Chordata; class Mammalia; order Rodentia; family Dipodidae; genus Orientallactaga; species Orientallactaga sibirica. The sequence goes on from JAEOAD010002517.1 coordinate 2,203,209, forward strand.
GAAGGCAAAAACTCAGAGAAAACAGTCTTGATAAAATATCAAGTCAAAATGATGGAATTGATGTAAGGTTCTTCTCTGAAATCCTGGAGTTTATAGAGAAAGAAACAGAAAGTGCCTTCACCTTCAACTGCTTGGAAGTGAAGATAGAACACAAGGCTTCTTTCCATGTGTTCAGATTAGTTTAACCCCAATATCTATGTACCATTGATCTAATAAATTAGGGGAAAACAAATAGATACAAGTTAAGTATGATATGATATTATAATAGAATGAGAACAGGTATTTCCATAAGTCAAGATCTAATAATAAAGTGTATTTTTTTTACTAATGGCTATTTTTTGATATGCAAATTTATTTAATTTTATTTCAAAGTGCTGGAAATCAAACCCAGGAACTTGTACATCTTAGGAAAGTGTTCTATCACTGAGCTATACCTCTCACAGATGGCCATTAGTCAAAGCTAAACAAAACTCATCTTTTGAAACTTTCTAATCTCCAGAGCCTTCTTTATTCCCTTTCTCTCCTCCTCCCTAGGCATCAGCCCTCAATTCAACTCTCAATTTCTGATAAATGTCTGAATTATTAACTGAGAATGGCATGAGTACTTAATAACCATGCCCAGATATAGACTCATCTAGAAAGTGGACCCATTTTCTGCCTTAGTTGGTAGAGTAGGGCCCAATCATTTGTAATTTTGAAACAGTATTTCAGGTGATTCCAATGCCTAGGGCTAAGATAGTTAGCTTGTTGGACTTTTTCCTTGAAGTATTTTCATTCTAATAGAGACCTTTTGAAGACTCTTGAACTTACAGAATCCCTAGACACTTTATGTAATATGGTAGAATTTATAATGTACATGGGAAGAGAAATAATTTGGAAGTCTTATCTCCCAAATTATCCCATATGGACTCCACCCATTTTTCAGATTTGATAATGTCCTTGTGTTTAGAAGGGAAGTTTTTCCATTGCATGAGGAGAACTCTTGAAAAGAGCAGAATCTCAAATTCTAGACACATGTGACTCAGGAGAGGTTAAAGGGAAATGCAAGGCTGGAGACCAGCATATCTGCTTTCAGAGCTCTCTCTCTCTCTCAATCTGTCTCGTGTGTGTGTGTGTGTGTGTGTGTGTGTGTGTGCTCTCAAGTGAATGTCTGTTTAAAAATTAAAAAGAGAAGCATTTAAATTTAAATTTTTCTATCTAAAAATTGGTTTACTATCTGGGTATGTTTCTCTACTATATTCCATGGGTTTGTCCCCTTGGGATACATTGCTGGGATTGAAGTTATATATAAAAAGTAGTTTTTCCATCTTTCCTCTTCTCTTGAGCTGTATTAATTAAGGATCCTAAAGAACTCCTGCCTTTTGAACTTGTATCAATAAGGAGTGAGTATGAAGAGTATATTGACTTTGAATTGTTTATTGACCTTCACAACTTCCTCAGATTTTCTGCCCTAATCCTCTAGTCCTGACAGAAAATCAGAGCTCTTATGAGAAGTTCCATGCTTCATAAATTGGAGTAACTGAGCATCACACTGACAGGAACACAATGTTTTTTTCTTGGAAGGATTTTATCAGTCTGCACAGCCTGTTCATTAGCAATGTCAGTAAAAAACATTTACCAACTCATGTTGGCCCAACAAAAGTGTGATAGTCTTAATTTCACCATAGAAAATTTACTCAGTCCCTACAAGAAGAGGATGACGCACAGAGCACCTTTTTGGTCTCCTTAGTAACTGACCTCTGAGATTTCCCTTATGTATTTGCATGCAGGCAAGCGCAGTGAGTGACAGAAGAAGGGAAATGGTTCACAGCATGTAAGAGTGTACTCTGAGTTGAATATCACCTGCAACTCTTTTCACCAGTCATCTCCTGTTTTATGTACTCATTTGATGACTCTGTTGTAACCTGAGCATTGATTCAAGTGCAGAGCTAGTGTGGGGATAAATTTGAACAATTGCTAGTGACCTCAGGAAGATTTCCTGCTATCTAATAGAAGCTGATACGGGTGTAAGCCTGTGTTGCAGTCATGTTCTCATTGCTGGCAGAAATCACCCAACCAACAGCAGCTTGTGGGGAAAAGAGGTTTATTTTGGCTTGTAGACTTGAGGGGAAGCTCCACAATGTCAAAGGAAAACGACTGCATGAGCAGAGGATGGACATCACCCCCTGGCCAACATCAGGTGGACAATAGCAAAAGGAGAGTGTGCCAAACACTGGCAAGGGGAAACTGGCTCTAACACCCATAAGCCCACCCCTAACAATACACTCCATCCAGGAGGTGTTAATTTCCAAATCTCCATCAGCCAGGAACTTGGCATTCAGAACACCTAGGTTTATGGAGGACACCTGACTCAAACCCCCACATTCTGTCCCTGGCTCCCATAAACTGATAACCACCCATGATGTAAAATGCAGTGTATTCGGTCCAACTTTAAAAGTCACCACAATTTTTTATCAATCCTAATGATGTTCAAACATCCACATAATCCAAGGTCTTTTTATTATTGACAACTTCTATACTTACAGACAATAAACCATGATATTTCCCTCCTCTTCCCCCTTTTTCCACTCAGAACTCTACTCTTCATCATATCCCCTCCCTCTCTCCATTAGACTCTCTTTTAATTTGATGTAATAATCTTTTCTCCTATTATGAGGGTCTTGTGAAGGTATTGCTAGGCACTGCAAGGTCATGGATATCGAGGCCAATTTCTGTCTGGACAGTTGCATTGTAAGGAGTCGTACCCTTCCTTTGGCTCTTACATTCTTTCTGCCCTCTCTTCCGCAATGAACCCTGAACCTTGAAGGGTGTGATAGAGATGTTTCAGTGCTGGAAACTTCTCCGTCCCTTCTTCTCAGCACTATGTTGCCTTTTGGGTCATCCCAGTGGTCATCGCCATCTGAAAAGAGAAGGTTCTCTAACCAGAAGTGAGAGTAGCATTAATATGTGAATATGAACATTAAGTGCAGTGCTTTCAGGGCTGCTTGGTGGGAATAATCTGTACATTTAGCCAGACAAGAGCAGGCTTTAGACCCCTAAGTCTCATGACATCCCCTGCCATAGATTTTTTTTTTTTTGGAAAGAGACAGAGAGAGATAGAGAGAGAGGGAGAGGAAGACAGATAGAGATGGGCGCACCAGCAGTCTCTCAGCTGCTGCGAACAAAATCCAGATGCATGCGCCCCCTTGTGGTCAAGTGCGGCATTGCGCCCTTGTGTCACTTTGCATCTGGCTAAACGTGGGACCTGGAGATTGTAACTGCTGGAGATTGAAACCAGGGTTCTTAGGCTTAGGAGGCAGGCACCTTAACCACTAAGCCATCTCTCCATCCCCATAGACTTTTGATTAGTCTTTTCAGTACCAGGCATGTATTTCCTCCCATAGAGTGGCCTTCAATCCAAAAAAGGAAGCAGTTGGTTTCCTCAAGAGCAGATATACCACTATTTCACCTGTTCAGTTGGGCCAAACTTGAGGTTTCCTGTGTCCACTGTTTTCACCACTGATGATTTCTGTCTCCCATATGGCTGGATGTAATGCAGCTTTTTTTTTTTCCAGCTTACAGTTGGCTGGTCTACAGAGAGAAGGTTTTCTGCTCAGCTCCTGCTTGATTTTTCAGTGACCTTGCTGCTCATACAAGTGAAGTCTTACCATCTGTTTCTCAAGGAAAACCAAGGGCCTTGGCAATAGCCTGTAATGTTTTGGAGGCAACAGGACCTTCCTGGACAACAACTCCCTGGAAGGTATCCCATCTCAGGCACTGAAAATTTTCTAGTAGCAACCTATAGCTTCTGGATGTGCCATTATTCAAAAGAGTAAATGCAAATTAAAACTACTTTGAGATTCCATCACTCCTGTCAGAATGGCTTCCATCAAGAAAACAAATGACAATAAGTGTTGGCAAGGATGCAGAAAAAAGAAGGAACACTTCTACACTGTTGGTGGGAATGTAATCTGGTCCAGCCATTGTGGAAATCAGTGTGGAGGTTCTTGAGACAGCTCAAAATAGATTTACCATATGATCCAGCTATAGCACTCCTAGGCATATATCCAAAGGACTCTTCTCACTACCTTAGAGATACTTGCACAACCATGTTTATTGCTGCTCTATTCACAATAGCTAGGAAATGGAACCAGCCTAGATGGCCCTCCACAAATGAATGGATACTAAAGATGTGGTACATTTACACAATGGAGTTCTCTCCAGCAGTAAAGAAAAATGAAATTGTGAAATTTGCAGGGAAATGGATGGATCTGGAAAGGATCATACTAAGTGAGGTAACCCAGGCTCAAAAAGCCAAATGTTGCATGTTCTCTCTCATATGTGGATCCTAGTTACAAATGTATAGACTTATGTGTGAGCTGTAACCAAAAATTGGTAGCAGAGGTCAGCTTATTAGGGAGGGAGGAGAAGGAAGGACTTAAGGGGATGGTATAGTGTATATGAAATAGAAGAACAGATTATAGGCAGGGGAAAGGCCTAAGTGAGGCCAGGGGAAGAGAATGTGTAAAAGAAGGGTGGAGGGTGGGGGAAGGTCAATCAAAATTCAAGATATTCTGAATAAGAGTTATGTAATCCAAGGTCTTTTAACTGAGCCATAATACCAAAAAAAAAAAATCCCCCTGAAACCCATAATGGCACAGAATAAACGTTCACACTGCAAAAGCTAGCACTGGGCATAGCAAAGAAATATTCAATCAATATAAGATTTTAAACAACCAGGGCAAACATCAAACTCTGTAGCTCCAAGTCCAACCACTGTAAGTCTCCAAGTCTGATAATGCTAACCAGCAACAAATCTCTGTAGTTCCAATTCTGCCTCTCCAGCTAGGCCACTCACAGTCCTGAAAAATTTCATCCAGTGCTGGCAGTTTTCCTTAGCAGCCATCTAGTGGTCCCAACATCTCCAATGGGTCTCTAGATTCATCCTCATGGCTCCATCGGGTCTCCATGCAGACAATCCTGCTTCACACTGCCCGTGGCTATTTCAAAAACACAAGAGCACGTTACAAACTCAATGACCCTCTTTTTCCTGCATTTATTATACTCCACAATACCAGGTGGGTTGCCAATTTTTTCATCCGGGGGTAATAAAGCAATTTACTCACTGAGCCAACTACCCACCCTGAATATCACTTTTTGGGTGTTTTTTATTGTTTATTATTCTTAAAGGAATGATAGTTTTAATAGACACAAAGAACCTTTGAATGTGAAAAGGTTTCAGGGCATTTTGCATGTGAATATAAATTATCCTCCATAGCCTCATGTGTTTATGATTAAGCCTCTTACATAATCCACAGCTGGAGGAAGTAGAACCCTGCTGGAGGAGTGGGAGTGGGCCTTGGTATGATATAGCTCAGCTTGCTTGCCACTCTTAGCTTGCTCTTGCTACTTTCTACCTTCTGATGTAAAGATTGATGCCAGGGTCTTTGCTTTTGCCCTACTTTCCCAGTCATGATGAAACTTCCCCTTGAAAGTATAAGCCAGAAATTTTCTTCCATAAGCTGCTATATTGCCAACTTCCATGCTGGAACCACTTCTACAATATCTCTTCAGGAAAATACTCACTAGAATCTCGGTCCATGATGTTGCTTTGGTCACACTTTTATACCTTCTCAGTTGAGATTAGTGATTTAGTGTGCTGCTGTAAAACCAACTGGTCTATAAAGCATGTAACCCATCTTTTCTCACAGTATGGTCTAACACCCAATCTAGGAGATGATCCTTAAGCGATGTGCTTTGCAGCCAAACAAATTTGGAAAACACTTCTTAAAGAGTTCTACGACATGAAAATATTTTAGGTTTAGAAAAGTCTAAAAATTCATAAAATAGGTTTAATCCAGAGTTTATTGAACATATTTGACTATGAACTCTCTCTAGAATTTTTCCTGTTTCATTATCATGTTTAATTAGCATGTGCTATAAAACACATTCACGAAATGTAGATCTATCCCACAACTTGGCCTTTAAATTGTCACTATTTTCTAAATCATTGAAGTCAACCATAGATGTATAGACTCTAACCTTACATAGGATGGAAATGTTGGAATTTGTAAATCTTGCTTGATTATTGGAGGTTATCTCAGTAAGTAGCAAACAGGAAATGTTTTTGTTTGAAAATATACAAAGAACTCCAAACAAAGAGGAACTACACGTCCAAAATAAAATCCTCATCAACAAACCATAAACATGCAACTCCACTCTTTCTTTTCAGTACCCCTTTTAGAGGGTTTACCAACAGAGGATTCAGTTTTTACTGATAAGAACACCTGGTGTCTCTTCTCTTTCATTTCAGTCTTGCTTAGTCAAAAGCGCTTGAGCTCAAGAGGAAAACAGCTAGGTTTGAGTGCTGCATGATGTTTGGGAAGTTGTTTAGTCTTACTGAGTTTCTGTGCTCTTCTCTGTAAAATGGGATAAAAACATCTCATGTTTGCAGAGATTAAGAGAGATAATGCAAACCAAACTCAAAGCAGAGCATCCAGTGTTATTTCAACTTGTCTTTGCTCACTTCCCCTCCCCTTTTAATATTTATATCAATTTTAAATTGACCTTATCATATATTTCATTACAATAGAATGGATTTCATATTCTTCACCCATATGCAGGAAATTAACTTAATGTGCATTTAAAATTAATGCTGAGAACTTAACTATCCTTCTGCCCAAAGAATGTCCTTCCTCTAGTGAGAATCATAAAAGAATGTGAATCATCAATTTATCATTGTTGTAAATTCTTTTTATTATTTGATGGCATTTTTGGGGCCCACTTCCCTCCCCTTTACTTTAAAGAAATGAAATATTCTGACATTTGAATTCATTTATTTTCCCATAACTCTTTTTTAACAGCTGAAACAACAAAATAACACTGAAAGTCAAAACAATACTTTGGTAACCTCAGAATTTTTCAGGAACTGAAACAGAACAAAAGGTTAACTAAAGATTAAAATGATGTTTCATTTTGTTCATCAGGTTTGTGAAAGACAAATATATTGCTTTCAGTTATGAATGCATAGCTTGTATCACACAAACCTTCCCATGAGAATGAGTATAAAAACTGTATAGCATATTTTTATATCCAGTTATTTTAACATATTATAGAACAACCCAGAGAGCCCGGGACTATAACAGCTAAGGATCTAGATATAGTCCCTTGATATATAATACTGATAAGAATTGGACAAGAAGGACTAGAGAGATGGCTTAGCAGTTAAGGAATTTGCCTGCAAAGCCAAAGGATCCCAGTTCGACTCTCCAGGCCCCACGTAAGCCAGATGCACAAGGGGCACATGCATCTGGAGTTCGTGGCTGGAGGCCCTGGTGTGCCCATTCTCTCTATGTCTCTTTCTCCCTGCCTCTTTCTCTCAAATAAGTAAATAAATAAATAAAATGTATTTTTAGAAAAAGAAATGGGCAGAAAAAGAATATTATGCATGAGCAAAGGTGCAAAAATCACATACAAAATAACACAAAGAATTAAGCATTTATACAAATGATACATCATGACCAACATAAATTTATTCCAGGAACACATAGTTGTTTAATATTAGAAATACTAATCAGTATAATTTTCTATCTTACCATAATAAAAATGAAAAAAATTATGTGATTATCTTAATCAGTGTAGAATTGGGCTGGGATGTAGCATGCATATGACCCTAGGTTAAATCTCCAGTACTACACAAAGAATAAAAGAAAATAAAGGAAGGAAGAAAAGAAGGAAAGAAAGAAGGAAAGAAAGAAGGAAGGGAGAGTGGAAAGAAGGGAAGAGAAAAAAGATCATCAGTTAATATAGGACAGTTATTTGAAGTTGAAAAACCAAATCCAGATAGTGCCAAGCCCACTAGAGAAATCCATTCTTACAATTCTGTTTCTTTAGAACCACTTCTGGTACTAATTCTGTATTATTCAGGGTTCTCTAGAGGAACAGAACTGATACAATGAATTGTATTAAAAGGGAATTTATTGTGTCTATATGCCTCCTGGAGCAAGGAAAGTCAAAGATAGTATATCCATGTTTACCCCAGAAGGCCAGCTTCCAAGCTCAGGTTCCTCTGGAACCCCAGTCCTTTGCACCTGCCTTACACCATGGCATGTAAGGAGGGCCACTGGCCATTTTAAACCCACGTGTGAAGATTTGTGTAGGTTAGATGTTCTACTATGGGCAGGAGGTTCTTGGGACCCTTTTCCTTCTTCCTTCTGTAGGAGCCTGGGATATGGGTCCCTTCCTGGTCTATGAATGTTTGGGATTCAAGGGTTGTTGTGATTTCTCTGAAGGTAATCTCTGGTTTTATTACCTTTGTTGATATTTAAGAGAGAGATAGATGACAGAGATCACTTACTTGATGCCTTTTTATTATGTCTGTTTCTACCTTGATATACATTTTAGTAAGTCTGAAGTTTGACTTATGTAAGGAGTTTGTAACCTGATCAAATATCATGACTCAGTTTACCTATTTGACCTTTTTGTCTAGTAAAAACTTTCATCTGATAGGTGACTTTAGGTGTTGAAAAGAGAGGAACTATAAAAAGAACCAAAGTTATATGCTGTTTGTCATTCCTTTTTCTTATTGTAAGGTTCGAGAGTGACCATGACCACGCAAACCACTCTGAGGCAAAGATGAAAGTTTTATTTTGGACAAGCATGAGCTGCCAGGGCTGGCTCACAAGAGCGGAGCACAGGCCACCTGAGTTCCTTAGGTAGTGGGCTTTACAGGGCTTTCAGTTGGGGGAAGGTGAGGAAAGGAGGAGCTGAAGGGAGATCTATGATATCAGGGTTTGACACCAGAACAGAGATGGGGTGATTTACAAAATAAGGGGTCAGGAAATCATCACCTGGGGGCATTGCAGGCAAGAAGGGGATAATGGCTGGGTGGTTTTTTGAGGAATGTGGATAATCCACTTCCTTATATCTCTGTCACCAATACTGCTGTCCTTGGTGACTCCATACAGGGGCCTGTCAGACCTAACACTGATCAGACACAATTGGCCACTTTATCTCTGGACAGGGTCTGGGGTATGCATGACTTAAACTTGCATGGGGTTTGAGATAAAGGGGGCACCATTCCTTTCTTCAGAGTCTAACTTGCCATGACTTTAAACAGCATATAACAGTAAGCAAGAGCAAAAGAAAATGACAGAGCAGAGACATAAGCATCTTGACATTTCTTGTCCTATTTTAAAGTTGTTTGTTTTTACCTGGGAAATTTATTTTACCCATTTGTAATACACAGGGTGATAGGGTCTTGTCTATGTCTAACCTGGCTAGACCTCCAAAGAATGTGAATTACTTCTGTGTTTGTGACTTTGTGACTCACCATCACCTGTGTCTAATATAAACTGAATTTAGATTAAGTCTGTGTCTCTATATAAAACTTTTAGACCATCTTAAATAGTCTGTAAACAGTTGAAAAATCCTTAATTGTAGGCATGGTGTTTATCTACTTTTAGCCTGAAAATTAGCTTTTTTTTTCCTTATAAAAGGAAATTAATTTTAGGCAAATTTTGGTCTTTTTAGATCTTCTGTATCTATATATTTTAACATTTTGATCTAAGTTCTACTCAAAAAAACATTTTTAGCAAGGATTTTATGTCCAACATTGAAAAATTCCTTCTCAGTTCCTTTAATTATCTCATCTCAACACACAATTAACCATCTTTTTATAATACTATTAAGAAAAACCACATTAAATTGATTAATCTTATTACTCATTGGCAAAGAAGTAAGTAGTCTAGATTCAAAGAGCTGGTTAACCATCTTATTATGCTAGATGTGTAGAGAAACAGCCTTAGCAGAAAAACTTATAATCTTCTTAGTATTTATGTCACCAATAATCTCTACCTGACAATCAGACTTGTCTTATAATACCTGTAAATTTTATATAACCCATTGATTTGAGACATCTTCTGTTAATAAACTCCATGAAATACATTTTAAAAGTTGTAAGCCTCTGTACACAGGTAAGACATGACAGCTGTTTTGGGGATAATCTTTATCAATACATCTAACACACTTGGAAATGTTTTTATTAAGAGTAACTAAGGTAATTTTTTTTGTTTGTTTGTTTTTGTCTTGAGGCAGGCTGAGCAGGATCTCAGGCCAGTTTCTTCCTCCTTTTAAGTAACAGGACATTACAATCTTTTAAAGTACTTAGAAAATTATGAGCCACCACCTTAGAGAGAATTTTGTTGTTTTTAAATAAACCTCTATGTAAGTTGAAATTGACCTAGAACATAAACTCAGTAATTATATTTATATTATGTAACAAATTATGGCCTTGTTTATATTAAATTTCAGCTCAATAAAGGCTTTAGTTAAATCTGACTTTTAATGACAGCCCCCACCCCAAAAAAAACCATGAAATAAATCAAATGTCAACAAAAACTTCAGAAGAGATCTGTTGGATTATTTGGATTAATAAAGAAGCCAAAAGGTGTCTATAAACATTTATTAGTTTAAAGACTAAACAAAAGAGAAAATGTCAGGCACAGTTCAAATTACAATTATGTGCTTATTTTTACCAAGCAATTTAAAAGCTATGTGGTTTTTTAGTGTGGAGTCAGGCTATCACATCAGAGCTTTGAATTGGTGATCCTCCTGCCTCAGCTTCCCCAGTAGCTAGGGTAATAGGTCTGTGCCATCAGGCCTAGCACATTTTGCTTTTTACAATACCTGCATGAATAAATTATTTACAGTTATGTAAATATATATTTGTCATAGAACTCTGGCAGAAAATCTCAGCAGTCAGCAAGTTCCATCAAGCAAGTCTTTTTCATTGTGTCTCTGTATTTTGGGAGGCAGTGTGGTTACTTTCCCCACCCCCTTGACATAGGCATAGAGCTCAGGCTCCATGGGGCAAGGGGGAGGAGGCATGTGGCTGGGACCCAGGCCTGCTGAAGAAACCTTTCCAGCCAAGCATCTAGGCTTGGGCTTGACTGGGGCTGTTTCAGTCTCCCTCTCATTTAGGCAGGCAGAGACCCATGGTCTCGGGTTGGCAGAGGGCTCCACTGAGGATAAACAGTCTCAAGTTTCCAACTGAGTTGGGCAGAGGCCATTGCTGCAGAAGGGGCACAGCCCAGAGCAAGAGTCAGCTCTCCATCCTCCCATTCCCCATGGGCAACCATGTGTCTTATGGCATAGTGGCTTGTAATGGAAAAAGGAAAAATGAAAAGAAAAAACAACTTAGAAGCCATTTGTCTTAGAAGCTGGCGGTCTTTGGTTCCTGAGCCTGCATATGGCCATGAAGCCCCTCCCCCTCAGCTCAGCAGAACCAGCTTCCAAGCACTGGAGAAGTTCAGCCTTGTTAAGCATGGCTGCAGGTTGGAGAAGCTCAGCTAAGTGCATCTCCCTTCAAAGTTGTCACCTTTTCAAAAGTGTCCCATAGGTGCCATCTCAGTTTGGCCCCAGGCAATAGTGCACATTTCAACAGATCTCAGCAGGGTGGAGCAGGCCAGGCAGAGCAGCTCATGGATGTGCAGTAGGTGACAGAGGATTTCAGTCTCAAGGGAGGCCTATCTGGCCATCTCCAATGCCACACACCATTCATTTCCCTCAGTTTAACCAGAGATAATGATCTTACTCTCCACCAAGTAGAGAAAGCTAGCCAGCTTTCCTGCAAGTAGAGAGAAGCAGTAGAAATACCCTAAGTCATGCTCACAGCTGGAAAACATGCATCCCATGTTCTCCCATAACATAATAATCAAAATTTTCCTTCTCAACATTATCCTACAGTCACACTACTATAATGTGGCTTTAGGGGCCCAGGAAAGTCCTTGAACCCCAAACTCTAATTTTTTAAAAAATAGATTTTATTTATTTATTTGAGAGAGAGAAAGGGAGAAAGAGAGAGAGAGAGAGAGAGAGAGAAAGAGAGAGAATGGTCATGCCAGGGCCTCCAGCCACGAACTCCAGATGCATGCACCCCCTTGTGCATCTGGCTTATGTGGGTCCTGGAGAGTCGAACCAGGATTCTTTGACTTTGAAGGCAAATGCCTTAAACACTAAGCCATCTCTCCAGCTCCCTAATTTGTTTTTAATTGTAATCAAAGAATTGAATAAAAAAGAAGGCTGAGAAGGATAATTATTAAATTATTATATTTATTGAGGGAAGTACAAGTCAAGGAAAGAGAAAGTTCAAGGAGCTTCTGCCATGTGGAGAGCTAAAGGGGATAAAGAACCCCTGTGGAGAGTAAGGGACAGTGGGCCCTGCCCTCAGCTCAACCAGACTGGGCCTGGACCAGGGCCCAGGCCCAGCTAAAGGAAAAACTCACCCACAGCTGGAAGTTTCCAAGTGGTCAGAGAGCCTGCCCTTCCCCTGCAAAGGTATTTATAACCTTTTAGTGGTGGGCTGTCTTCCAGCTCAGTGAATCACAGTGACAGCTGGTTGGTTAGGGCTAGGGGCTGTCTCAGGAAGATGTGTGCCCTGACACCAAGTTCTGGGGGCTGAACTTGATCAACCACGATATTCCCTATGAAAGACCTCCCTCCCAGGAGGGGTCCAGTTTGCTTATGGAAAAACAGGTCTGGGGAACTAGGCAAGAGATAAGACATTAGATAATCTTTGCTTTCTAACAAGTACAAACTCTTTTGCAAATTTTACCTTCAGGGGCCCAGTCACCCTAACTGTACTCATCTCTCAATATCACTTTCTATATGTAAGATTTGGGAGTAACCAAGACCATGCAAACCACTCTGAAGCACAGATGAAAGTTTTTATTCAAGAAAAGCATGGGCTGCCAGGGCTGACTCTCAACAGCAGAGCACAGCCAACCTGTGTTTTCAGATAGTGGGCATTATAGGGCTTCTTCAGTTGGGAGAAGGTGAGGAAGGGAAAAAGCTCAATAATAAAGGTTCCTTTAGGGGAGATCTAGGACAGCCAGAGTGTGACACCAGAACAGTGACCAGGTGACTTATGAGATAAGGGGTAGGAAACCATGACCTGGTGTGGGGTACACCTTCCTGGGGAGTCGGCTGCCCTGCTTGATTGACGTGACCAAGGATTGTTTGCCTAAGAACATCCTGCTTCCACTCCCATTTTATGGCCTTACCGCAAGTTCAGTTTGCCCCAGGTAGCTCTTTCTAACAGTAAACAATAGGATACAAACAACAGGATATGAGAACATGACCTTCTGACCCTGGTACATTTTCACAGTGCTGTAAGACTGTATATATTTCCCCCTCTGACTTCAATAAACAGCATTCTTGAATCACGAATGACCCAGTGAGTGTCTCTTCAATCCTTGGCACCTCTCCCAGCTCAGGGTCTTGGTGGTAGCGCGGGCGCTACAACCTGAGGGCACTATTAGGCAAAGAAGGGATAATGGCTGGGCAGTTTCTTTAGGAATGTAGATAACCTACTTCTTTAAGTCTCTGTCACCCTTATGCTGTCCTTGGAGACTCCATTTTGAGAGCCTGTCCCAACCTAACACCATACTCACCAGAATACCTGAAAATTTAAAATCCAGCAATACTTAGTGTTGATGATGATATAGAACTGGAATCACAGAGTGCTGAGAAAGGTATAAATTTTAAAAACCTTTAACTGGTATCCATTCAAAATGATATAATTGATATAAATGGTAGTTCCCTTACTGAAATTAGCAACCTCATGACTATATACCCACTAGAAATGGAAATGTAATTCTTTAAGATGTTGAATTTTGATGCAAGATTATTTATTTCAGGAATATTTAGAATAGTTTCCATCTATACACAGCCTAATGTGCTCAATCATTCCACAGACAAAGAAGTTTGGGTATATTCATAAAAGGTATAATATCAGCAATCAAAATAAGATTTGTTGTTATTGTTGCATCATGGCTAAATGTCACAAATATGTGGGCAAGCAAAGAATCTAGAAATAAAAGAGGCAGTGGATGAGAATTATTGATTATGTGGTGGTTTGAATATATGTCTCCATAAATTCAGGTGTTTTATTATTAAAGCTAGTAACTTGGGTCTCCAGCTGCCTGGTTGAAGAGGGGTCACTGGGGGCAGATCCTGGGGTCCAGTCCACAGATGTGTTTGGGGGCAGATCTGAATTCTAGCCCAATGGTATGCAGAAAGGTCTGAGTTCTGGAAGAATTTTGTGCTTGCTGCTTCTTTTTGGTGTTTGCTGGCTGCTGGTGGCTTTTCTCTGCTTGGATATATGAAAGCAGTTTCTTTGCCATTGATGGAACTTACAGAGGGATCTGTAATCCTGAAATAAACCCCTCCTTCCCATAAACTGGTCTGGTCTGGATGTTCATCCTAGCAGCATTAAACTGCTTACAACAGATTACCAATTCAATTTCTTTAAAATTGTTGTAAGGCTTTCTTTTTATTATGTAAATTTTAATAATTTATAGTTTTATCAAAAGGTATTGTTTTCAATTGTAGTTGCATGAATTAATTAATTCTAAAGAATTTTAATGTTTCTCTTGTAGCTGCAATGTGCACCTGATTTTCTCCTCTAAGAATTCCTTAATATTCTAGATCACTCTTGGCACCCATCTTCTATATTCAAATGACATAATTTTATTCTTCTTTTATCTACTTTAACAGCCTTTTTTAAAACTTGAAGTTGTTTAGGAAAGAAAGGTAGAAAGATGTTTTCCATTTCATTGAAAATCCTCTCATTTGTGTATTTGTTATCTGAATATACAGAAACAATGTAAAAGACATTAACCTAGTTGGGGATATAGTTTAGGTGGCAGAATGGCTGCCTAGTATGCATGAGACCCTGGGTTCATGCCTCAGGGCATAAAATCAAGCATGATGGGGGGGTGAGCTTGCAATCCCAATACTTTGGAGGTAGAGGCAGAAGGATGAGAATTTCAAGGTCATACTCAGCTACACAGACAGCTCAGATTTGGCTACATGAGACCCTGTCTGACAAACAAAAAAGTGTGGGTAGTGGTATTAATTAGCAACACATTAGTGCTATTGACAGATTAATGAAAACTCTCTGGAAATCATTACACTGGCTATCAATTTTTGTTATTAAAGCTCATGAAATTGAAACTAGTAGAAATTCAGGGGGAAAAATACTGGCAGATTTTTGTAAGTATCCAAATACTATTTGTCAAACAAATGCTTCCACAAGGCATGCATGCAATCTCATTCAAACCCATATCACTGTGATAGCAGCAAGTGTGAGTGTCCTCATTTTTCCATTATAAGTAAAGCTGAAAGGAATATGTAAATTGAGCTTCCTTAGACCAACAGCAGGTAGTGGCAGCAAAGGAAAAGATGCAGAAAAGTTAGAGTGACATACACAGACTACAGATGGTTTACTGGATATCCTGTGAATCTTTGTATAAAGTTGGAGTGCATTCTTTCAAAAATAGTTGAGAAGCAGTCTCTACATTGACTGTGACATTGGAGACCTTTCTTCAAAATGTTTTCATAATTAAAAATAATGAAAATTATCTATCTAGAAATCTGTAGTGAGAATTATCAACCATTGAGGAGGATACAATCAAAAGACTTTTGACATTCAAGATATCAAAAACAATTTACCTCCTATGTACCTTTCCTTATGAATTTACTGGGGGAAACATTTTACAAAAATAGGAATTAAGGCAAGAAAGATGACATAGGACCCAAGAAATGGAAGCTCAGGCACAAGCAGGACAAGAAGGGTATCTCCAAGAAAATGGTCAGTGGAGAGTGAATCTGACTCCTGTGTAGGGAGCAAAATCAAAGCATGACAATTATTAATTCTGGGAAATGAAAACAATTATAATATGATACACAGCTCAACTGTGAATGCTATTAAGTTTAGTAAATACTATTTATTGATTTAAATAAAATTATTGCATAATTCCACAGAGAGAAGGTGGATGAAAATGTGTCTTTTGTGGTTTAGGCAGTATCTACAGCTGGAACAAAATATTATTTAGATATAATGAGAAAAATAACCAAAAAAATTGCTAAAAATATTTTTAAAAGTAGATACTTTAAGTGGAAAAAGAAGAGCAGGTGTGGATGATAGTGTTTAGTGTTTCTCATAACAAGCCTTGTAAAGCTATTTGATGACAATAGCATATTGAGTTGTGATAAAAATTTAAAAAATCAGAGCTGGGTATGGTGGCACATGCCTCTGTTCCCGGTACTTGGGAGGCTGAGACAGGAGGATTAAGAGTTCAAGTTCAACCAGGGCTACAAGGTTATATAGTGGAATCCTGTCAAAAAAGAAAGAAAAGATTTCTTGAGAGAGAGAGAGAGGGAGAGAGAAAGGAAGGAAGGAAGGAAGGAAGGAAGGAAGGAAGGAAAAAGAAAAAAGGGAAGGAAAGGAAGGGGAAGGGAAGGAAAAGTATTTGTACTTTATGTCATCTAAGACAAGTAACTTACCTCTGGCAACATCATAAAAAGGAAAACAGGTTCCATGATATAGGAGTGGGAAAAGATTTCCTGAACAAAACCTCAGCAGCTCAGGAAATTAAACAATCACTCAACCATTGGGATCTCATGAAGCTGAAAAGCTTTTTCACTGACAAAAATATTATATCCAAAGCCAGCAGAATACCCACAGAATGGGAGAAAATTTTCACCAGCTATACAACTGACAAAGGCCTAATTTCTAGAATCTACAAAGAACTCCAAAACCTAAACAATAAATCACCAAACAACCCACTCACAAAGTGGGGCAGAGAACTGCACAGGGAGTTCTCAGAGGAAGAAATACAAATAGCAAACACACATTTAAGAAAATGTTCAACATCCCTAATCATCAGGGAAATGCAAATTAAAACAACTATGAGATTCCACCTTACCCCAGTAAGGATGGCTAACATTAAAAAAACAATGAAAACAAATGCTGGCGAGGCTGCAGAGAAATAGGAACAAGTCTTCACTGTTGGTGGGAATGTAAAATGGTTCAACCACTATGGACAGCTATATGGAGACTATTGAAAAAGATGACCATAGACTTACCAATGGATCCAGTTATTCCCTTATTGGGCATTTACCCTAAAGGCCCCAAGCCTCAGATCAGAAACATTTGCTCAACCATGTTTATAGCTGCTCAATTCATAATAGCAAAGAACTGAATCAACCCAGGTGTCCATCACTAGATGAATGGATAACAAAGATGTGGTATATCTATACTATGGAATTCTATGTAGCAGTAAGGAAAGATGAAATAAGGAAATTTGAAAAAAATGGTCAAACATGGAACAGATCATCCTCAGTGAGCTCACCCAAGCACAAAAAGATAATTTGCATGGTCTCATTTATCTGTCGCCCCTAACCAGATTCCACGTGACATGTGGCCAAACCTAATAAACACTCTGAGGATGAGACAAGAAGGAGGGTGGGATGAGGGAGGGTAAAGGTGGGAGGGAATGAGAGGGTGGGAGGGAGGACAAGGGGGATACAAATTGGGACCCAAAAGGGAAAAATACTACAAAACCCTTTACTCTGAACAACAGGCTAAAACAGTGATCCTTCAGCAGGCCTACAGAGGGAATACTCGAACCACAGGAACCTGGAGAGAACATGATGAAGGCCAACTTTAATCTTGTCCTGCTTCTCTTTCTCTTCTCTCTCCTCCCCTCCCTCCCCCTATACTCACTCCCTCCCTCACCTTCCCCTTATAACTCTCTCTCTCCCTCTCCTCTCTATACTCACTTTCTCTTTTACATTATATATCTTTTCCTCCCTCACCTTCCTAGGTGCAGACTTATAACCCAGCCCAGTGCCAACAGGGGTTAACTTCCACAATGAGCTGTTGATCTGAAACACCTACAAAGGTTCCCCCAACAAAGACAGACTTCCGTTAGAGTATCTCTTTTCAGGTGGTGACCCAGCTGAAACAAAGGTTAAGCGCCAAGGAGAAGACAGAAAAAGGCTGAAGGAGATAAACACAGAGAACATCCAACAGCATAGCCAGATATCCAGAGACACAGAGGCTCCCAAAAACCTCATTAAGGGGAACGGAAAGATTGTTAGAGTCACAAGTTGAGGGCATTATGCACAGAGACTGGGGCCTATCCACCAGAACTCTTGAGCAAACTCACAATGCACGATCCACATTCCCCATTGATGAGGGCCCCTTTGAAAGTGGGAGGACGGGGAGGAGGACAATGGAACCAATACTATGAATGTAAAATCAGAATAATATAAATAAAAAAATATATATTTATTTAAAAAAAAAGGAAAACAGGCTAACCTTTCAGTTTGGATGGCCTCTGACTATTAAGAATTAAGGGGGCTGGAGAGATGGCTTAGATGCTAAGGCACCTGCCTGCTAAGCCTAAGAACGCTGGTTCCAATCTCCAGGTCCCACATTTAGCCAGATGCAAAGTGAGGCAAGGGCGCAATGCCACACTTGCCCACAAGGGGGCTCAAGTATCTGGGTTTTGTTCACAGCAGCTGAGAGACTGCTGGTGTGCCCATCTCTGTCTCCCTCTCCCTCTCTGTCTATCTCTCTCTCTGTCTCACTCTCCAAAAATAAATTAAAAATAATAATAAAAATTAAAAAAAAAGAATTAAGGGGCTGGAGAGTTGACCTAGTGGTTAATACACCTACCTGAGAAGCCTAAGAACACTGGTTTGAATCTCCAGGTACCACACTTAGCCAGACACAAAAGTGACGCAAGCGTGCAATGTTGCACATGAGCACAAGGGGGCGCACGAATCTGGAGTTTGTGCACAGCAGCTGAGAAGCCCTGGTGTGCCCATTCTCTCTCTTCCTCTTCCTCTCTGTCTCTCTCTCTCTCAAATTAAAAACAAAACAAAACAGAATTAAGAATTAAAGCTAACTAGTTCAACTTTAAATCTCAATCTGATCCCAGAAAGTAGAGTCCAGATTTATTAACTGGAAGGGTTAATAGTGCCATCTGTTTGGATCCTTAAATTTCCAGGAGGAAACTGAGAAAAATTAAGCAGGCACCAGCTGGGTAATGCTGACAACACCTGTGTCTCTAAGCTTTGATCTAAAAGTTTTTTTTTTTTTTAAATTTTGTCAGAAAAGTAGACTTTTGTGAATAAGGTAAGTAAAATCACATAGAATTATATAAACTAATTCTTGAAATATAGTATCCTATGGTAAAGCTGAATAAGTATTTTATTGGTCTTCTCCCTCTGTCTAGTCCACCATTGTCTTGACAGAGTTGTGTGTCTAACACTAATTGCAAACAAGGCTAATGTCAAGAAAAACACATGTCTAATGCAGCAAAAATTTATTCCACAATACAGGATGCGGTGGTTTGATTCAGGTGTTCCCCATTAACTTAAGTGTTCTGAATGCCAGGCTCCCAGTTGATGGAGATTTGGGAATTAATGCCTCCTGGAGGGAGTGTATTGTTGGGGGCGGGCTTATGGGTTTCCCATTGCCAGGGATTAGCACACACTCTTGTTGCTATTTTCCACCTGATGTTTGTCAGGGGGTGATGTCCACCCTCTGCTCATGCCATTGTTTTCCCCTGCCATCATGGAGCTTCCCCTTGAGTCTGTAAGCCAAAACAAACCTCTTTTTCCTCAAAGCTTCTCTTGGTTGGGTGATTTCTGCCAGCATTGAGAACCTGACTGCAATAGTAAAGCTACTACCAGAGGAGTGGGATTGCTGCTAGACACCTGCCTTTTGGCCTTTTGGAGCCGATTTTCAACAGGAATATGGAAGTATTTGAAACCTTGGCCTAAGGGATGCCTTGCAGTGCTGTAAATTCAGCTTGATGGACTGTTCTGGTCAGAGTTAAAAGACCTGAATGAAGTAAGAACTATGGACTGTGAGGTTTGGCTTATGAGGGTGAGAAAGAGCTTTGCCTGAACTGTGCTACAAGCAGTTTGTTTGAGAGGCTTGCTGCTATGCCCATGTGCTGAGAAGTTGTGCAGGGTTGCATTGTGTAGAAATGGACTGGTGTGTGCAGAGGGATATGGTACAGAAAGAAATCTTTGGGCTGAAGTTTCTGCCCATTCAGCTGCAATTATGTGAGATATCACAACTTTTGAGATTGGCCAGCTGACCTGCATTGGGACAACAGAAGAATTTAGACCCTCTTGAAAGAGCTTGAGTGCTCAAGGAGTGTCCTATTCTTCAAAGTCTGCTTTATTCCCCCCTGGATTAACAAATTGGCAACCCATCTGGTATTGTGGAGTATAAGAAATGCAGGAAAGAGAAGGTCATTGAGTTTGCAACATGCTCTTGTGTTTTGGAAATAGCCACAGGCAGTGTGAAGCAGGATTGTCTGCATGGAAATCTGATGGAGCCATGAGGATGAATCGTGAATTTCAGTAGAGACCCAGTGGAGATGTTGGGACCACTAGATGGCTGCTAAGGAAAACTTCCAGCCCTGCTAAAATTTTTCAGGACTGTGAGTGGCCTAGCTGGAGGGGCAGAGTTGGAACTCCAAAGATTTGTTGCTGGTTAAGCATTATCGGACTTGGAGACTTATAGTGGTTGGATTTGGAGCTACAGAGCTTGATGTTTGCCCTGGTTGTTTTAAATCTTGTATTGGTTGAATATTTCTTTGCTATCTCCAGTGCTATCTTTTGCAGTGTGAATGTTTATTCTGTGCCATTATGGGTTTGGGGGGATTTTTTTGGTATTATGGCTCAGCTAAAAGACCTTGAATTATATGGATGTTTGAACATCATAAGGATTGATGAAAAATGAGGATTTTTAAAGTTGGACTGAATGCACTGCATTTTACATCATGGGTGGTTATCGGTTTATGGGAGCCAGGGGCAGAATGTGGGGGTTTGAGTCAGGTGTCCTTCATAAACCTAGGTGTTCTGAATGCCAAGTTCCTGGCTGATGGAGATTTGGAAATTAACACCTCCTGGATGGAGTGTATTGTTAGGGGTGGGCTTATGGGTGTTAGAGCCAGTTTCCCCTTGCCAGTGTTTGGCACACTCTCCTTTTGCTATTGTCCACCTGATGTTGGCCAGGGGGTGATGTCCATCCTCTGCTCATGCAGTCATTTTCCTTTGACATTGTGGAGCTTCCCCTCGAGTCTATAAGCCAAAATAAACCTCTTTCCCCCACAAGCTGCTCTTGGTTGGGTGATTTCTGCCAGCAATGAGAACATGACTGCAACACAGGCTTACACCAGTATCAGCTTCTATTAGATAGCAGGAAATCTTCCTGAGGTCACTAGCAATTGTTCAATTGTTCACTAGCTCTGCACTTGAATCAATGCTCAGGTTACAACAGAGTCATCAAATGAGTACATAAAACAGGAGATGACTGATGAAAAGAGTTGCAGGTGATATTCAACTCAGAGTACACTCTTACATGCTGTGAACCATTTCCCTTCTTCTGTCACTCACTGTGCTTGCCTGCATGCAAATACATAAGGGAAATCTCAGAGGTCAGTTACTAAGGAGACCAAAAAGGTGCTCTGTGCATCATCCTCTCTTTGGAGGGAATGAGTAAATTTTCTATGGTGAAAGCTTCAGTGGTGATTAATTCATTTTTAACAGCCATTCCAATGCACAAGGGAAAAAGAATTAATTTCAAATTAAACTTTATTTTTTTCCATAATAATCAAAATAATAAAGGACAAGATTTAACTAACAAATAGGCAGGTGACTGCAGAAGTTGATTCATTGTGTTAGTGTGTGCATTGGGGTCACAGTAGAATCCGTTCACTGCTTGCCCAGGGAAGGAGGGAGAGAGGTAGAAGCTTTCAAATGTTTGCCCACTCTGCCTCTAAAACATGGGTTACATATCAGTCATCAGGCTCAGGAGAACTTGCTGGAAGACGGACAGGAAGTTATAGTGATCCTATCTTGCTATTGTGCTCAGTCCTGCAGAACAGCCAATCCCATCCATGCAATAAGCCCTGATAAGATAAAGGATTTGGAGGAGCTAGTGCCCAGGGAGAGGGAAGGAAATAACAAAGGACATTTTATCTAGTTTTGACCTTCTTTCAGGGTAGCAGCAACAACATAGTGGAAGCATTATGGGAATAGCAGTCAGGCCAATGTGGTTTGCAATCCCAACAAGGCCACCAAAAAGCTTAGTCTTAGACAATGTGCACTGATCTTTCTGAGCATCAGTAATATATGGGTACTCTACCCCAAAGGCCTGCTGATAGGATTTGCTCACAGCAAACCTCCAAGAGATGGTATTCCTTTCTCTTACCCTATCATCTATAATCGCAAGTTTAGATAGAATCATAAAATCTACCTGGAAGGCTCCTCTTGAAGGAGCTGAATGATCTAACTTGGCCAATTAGAGCACTTCAAGAAATGCTACAGGCCTGAAATCCAAAAGTTCTCTAGAATTTGTAATAAGAGGGAATGTCTACTCAGAAAGTAAGCTCTCTTATCTTGTAACCATTATTTCAGAAGGTTCTTTACTTATTTGCTTTATACTAAGATCCCAAGACCCCACAGAACTAGGCTAATAATTTTTGGGACATTCATTTTTTTAATTTTAATTTTTTTATTTTTGGAGAGAGAGACAGAGAGAGAGGGAGAGGGAGACAGAGAATGGGCACGCCAGCAGTCTCTCAGCTGCTGTGAACGAAATCCAGATGCATGCTCCCCCTTGTGGGCAAGTGCGGCATTGTGCCCTTGCGTCACTTTGCATCTGGCTAAACGTGGGACCTGGAGATTGGAACTGGATTCTTAGGCTTAGCAGGCAGGCGCCTTAACCACTAAGCCATCTCTCCAGCCTGACATTCATATTTTTAAAGTTCTTTCTTCATCCACCATTTTAAAAACTCATTGTTTTTCCAAAAGTTTTGAGCGGATTTTCCTCTAGCACAAAAAGTCATCCACTGTTCATCATACTCCCTCTCCCGTCTCTTTATTATTTATTTGCAATAATGTGGGTTGAACCTAGAGGTAGTTCATGCTCGGCAAGCATTCTACCACCTGAGCTATATCCACATCCCATCTTTACTTTTTATTTTGAGATAAAGTCTCATTAGGTTGTCCATACTTATTTTGAACTCACTTTGTAGTTCAGACAGGCCTTGAACTTGCCATCCTCCTGGTTCTACCTCCAGAATAGCTGGGCAAGTATGGGTACTAAGATAACTGCAGTACCTCCTCAGTCCCCAGGGCAGGTAGGGGTGAGAAATTACAGAAGACAGTGGGTTGTAAGCAGGAGCACTGAGTGGCCAGCATCAGAAGGCAATAAACATATCTTCAGTCAGCACAACTGTTACCTGGCACTACAGTATCTCCATTTCGACCCTGTGATAGGTGACAAGGCAATGGGGATAAAACAGCCTCATGGGACAGAGCCACATGCCAGCCTAGAACATCATGTGAGACTGTCACACAAGAGAGAAGCTGATTGATTGAAAATGATCAGCCCAGCTTCACCCTGAAGGTGAAAGCAGTACCTAAGGATTTCATTGTATCACAATCCAGACAGCCTAACTAAATAGGTTCTGCTAAGTTGTGCCTCGGGATCAGGCACAATGATCACATTGTATGCTGTTACACTCAAACAAAATAGTCACCTCTGTTTTGCTGAATACTGTCATATTTTATAAATGGAATTGAAGACTAAGTATTCTTTTATAGTTATAGCATATTTTTTAAGCAACCTAAAACCCTAAAACTGGCTAAGTATGGTAGTGCATGCCTTTAATCCCAGCATTCAAAGGCAGAGGTAGGAGGATTGCTGTGAGTTTGAGGCCAGCCTGAGACTACATAGTGAATTCTAGGCCAGCCTGGGCTAGAGTGAGACTCTACCTCAATAATAATAATAAAAAATAATAATAATAATAATAATAAACCTAAAACCATTTACCCATGCTGTTACGAAACTATATGTTTTCCAAACTCTACTTGTAAAATTGGATTTAGAAAGCAAGGGAAATTCATTTTATTTGTCTTTAGTAAATATCATCTTGGTAGACTTAATGACTAATCTATCATAGTTTTCTAAGATATTGTTGTTTTCTAATTCTGTCATTTACTCTCTTGGATGCTCCTTCCAAATTATCCTTACTTTTGAGTATCATGTCACTGATAATTTCATTTTAGCTTACTGTCATTTTTGATGCTTATATAAAGGGTTATATATATATATATATATATATATATATATATATATATATAGCTAAAATTATCCTAGAGTCCTCATGTACAGCTAAACAGGATCACTGTGGTCCCCTGTCATGTAATTAGTATAGGCCTGCCCCCAACATTAAACACTGCAATGAACAGTGCAATTTTACTAATTGTGTTTGGTATGTTAAGGTCCATACCAAAACCTGATCCACCCATGGGATTGTGCTGTTGTCTAAGTAGGAAAAAGCCTAAAATGTCTTTTTGCTTCATAGTAAGTTCTCTTTATTCCTTCCCATTTGTACATATGCATCTTATCATATCATATCATCACAAGCAAGTATGGTATTGTTTTAATGATCTGTTATCTGCAAATGGGAACACTAATATAGCAGACTAACTAAACATGAACTACAACATCAAGAAAAGTTGTTTTAGTTTCTAAAAACTAATCAAAGAACATTTGTAGAATAAAAATGGCTTAACTGTGATTAATTTTAGCAGAAACAAAGGGGCTGATAATATTTGCTAGAAATAGTTGGTATTGTTGTCCTCAAATTACCTTAAAGTTCTGCATTTTTCTATTGTCAAACATAGTATTAGTGCTGGAGTGGATACTGAGGGTATGACAATGGAAGAAATTCACTTCCCTGAATGACATCTTTGAACAGATCCATCTGCCAACCTAGAATACCAGTTGGGACTGTTAAAGAAAAGACAAGCAAGCTTCTCTATCAATGCCCCTTTGAGCCCCGACCCGGAGCAACCCCTGCTGCATTCTTCTTCTATAGCATCCCTTCCTTCTCTTTCTTTTAAGTTTCATCTTCATACTTTGAATTCTTTGGGTTCATTAGGAAGTTTCCAGCTGAATAGATCCAGTTTGCCTTTACCAACCTAAGCAAGAGAGAGAGAGGCGCACGTAACACACACTTGCTGGATCAAAAGCATTGATCCTTTAGATCATCTAATGTCCTATGTTTTGAGTTTTGTCTGGAGTTAAGTCAGTGTCACCAAAGACTGGAAATGTAATGGACCCCAGAGATGCTGGAAGAATTTGGTGTATTCCCACAAAATAAAACCCTCATCAACCATCCCTGGAGTAGTTTGGTGTTCTGTGAAGCCAAGTCTCTGAAAACAAGCTGTTGTCCATAGAGTTTTCTCATTTCTGTGACTTACTTGGCTGCTGAGCAAAAAGTCTTTATGGTTAATAATGAATCGTTGGAAAATTCTTTCCATCCAAGACCCTCTCCCACACTTATCTGAAGAGTTTGTACATATTTATCCTGTAGTCTTAATAAAAGTGCATGGAAAATAAAAGTGACCCATGGCTTCCACTGAAACTGTGTCTTTGTTCATGGGCCCAGTCTTTTCTATTGTGTTCTGGCTTAGTTCCCATACTCTTCTCTCTACTTCTGGCACAAATGTCAGGTCTTCCTCAGTACAAAGCTGATTGGGCCTTAAAAGTTTTTTCTTGAAGCTTAGATTATGACTTAGTGGCAGAGAGCTTGTTTGGCATGTGTATGGCCTTGGGTTCAATTCCCACACCAAAACAAAACAAAATAAAACCAAACAAAACAAAAAACATTTTTTTCTTTTGATCACTGTAGCATCTAATCTATCTTAGAGAGTAGCTCTGTTAGGGGTTTAAAATGAACTTAAGGACTCATCAATAGTGTGATTCATAAATGTAGAATCCCATTTCTAGCCACCACAGAACTCTGTTTACATTTATCTCCTAAATACTTTTCTTGGCATTAATCCCTTCGTCTCTAGTTTGTCTAAGCCTCTATCTCCTCATAGTGGTCTCACTCACCCACTCATCCTGATCCTTTTCTGATCTGGTCTACATCCTAATGGTCTTGTCACCTTTACCCCCCACTCTTTTCTGATTTGGTCTACACTGGCGTACATATTGGAGCCAGAGTGGTACTTTCAGAATGAAATTCTCTTTATGTCACTCACTCTTGTTCTAAACCTTGTGGCCAGTGACAGTCAACCTGCTGTTATAAAGCCTCTACAGAGACATAAACACTGATTCCAAGGTCTTGCAACAAGCACATAAAATTGCTAAACATAATCCAGCAATGATTTCATCACTCTGAAGTGGGACTTGGGGCCAGGGCAATAGTCACTGTTGAGTTGCAGAATTGTTGGCCTCAGATAGGGTGGGAGAATAAATACCCTGTGGTTCAGGGGATTTTCATGCTTGAGTGATTTCTCACTCTGACAAGCCACTGGCCACTGTAGATCCTCCAGATTCATGAGAACTAGAAGGGGCACTTAGAAGCCTCACACAATTCATGGTGACTTTAGTTCATCTTGTTCTTTTGTCTATTTTTTTTTATTGAATACCTCATGTTAATTACACAATAATCTCAGATATATATGGGGTTGAATTTTAAATTTCCCTTCCTATTTTTCAGTCTTTACATGATGGATCTTCACTCCATTCTTTTTATGAGGAACAGAGAGGTGGAATTACTCAAACTGAAAGTTTTTTTAAATTATTACTAAGTAGAAACTTTGTATGGACACATCTCCCTGCTCCCATTCCACTGAGGGCTCTCCTCAGTGGGATTGCTGGTATTCACCATGGAGTTGTGGGTTATGAGTTGTGAGAGCAGCAGTCATTGTGTGTGTGGTGGGGGGCAAATGCTCTTGGATACTCCCTCCCACTTTATGGTTGTTACAATCTTTCCATCCCCTCTTCCACAAAATTCCCTGAGCCTTAGTGGGTGCATTTTAAGCCTGCTTTAGAGTTAAGCTCTCAACAGCTTCTGTATTTCTGCTTTGGTATATTTTGCATGTCCTCAGTTTCTGTCTCCATTACCCTGGCACAAGTGGTCAGGCTCATATCCACACTCATAAGAGGTTTTTTGGCACTTTCTGTTCCTATTTTATCTTCATGATTTGCTCCAGATGTTCCTAATTAAGATCTTCAATGCAATAGGATTGCATATTTGGTTTGACATATTGATTAGGATAAGTGATCACTCCAGTCACTGGGCTACATGTGAGAATTGCATGTGTGCACCACCTAATACATCCTCAAGGAAACAGAAAACATCATTATGGCAAATATTTAAGAACTGGTGATAGGCTCCAGGGTGTTTGCAATAATAAGTCAGGTCTTGGAACTGGAATATGTCATACAGGCAAGTTGGGACATTAATGAAATTATAAAAAAATTGTGATAGTTTCTTTTAATTTTTTAAACTGGCATGTGAATTTTATTATTGTATCTTCATGTAGGGCATGGTTGAAGGTCTCCGGGCTACTGGTGGCAGGCCTGAGCTGTCAGGTATGACCCAGAGGTTGCAGTGAGCCCAGACCCCTGACAACCTCGTGACTGGCAGGAGTGATGCTGCTCCTTCTGTCCAGCCCAGGGCACCTTGACATCCTGATAAGACTTAGGTTTCACTTTCCTCAGAGCCTTGTGACCTTTGTCCACTTACCTGTGATGTCACTACATGCTAATTAGGCATCATCAGGCCCTTTGAACTGACCAATCCCCTTATGACGCATATATACCCATACCTCTTCCTGCTCTTTCACAAAAGCTTGTTAACCCATTCCCCTGGCAAATAAACAAGCTGTTCTCTGAAGTTGTCTCCTGGGTGTTTCTTTCCATCGCACTCACAGGTGCTCATGACCCCATTCTGCCATTACCTGGGCGCACCTGGGACACTGAGGTACTGCGGCCCCAGGACAACCAGGAATCACAGCTGGCACCTGATCAGGAAACCTCTGAGATGCACCATGGTAGGTGAGTGCTGCTAGGGAGGGACATCATCCTCCTGAGAGTAATGGCCCCTGTGGCCTTGCCTCCATGCTTGTGGCTGGCAGGTTTCTCTTTCTTTCCCTCTTTGTTTTTGGTTTGTGCCATCCCCAGCCTCCCGGCCCCATCCCCATCCCCATCCACCCGCTCACTGACAATCACACAACAGCTATGCAAACTGTGAGATAACAATACAAGTACATATAATCAAGGAGTCGCAACTTTTCCTGTTAATGCCCAAATTCTCACTGATTTAGAAAACTTCTGCCAATGTACAGGCAAATGGTCTGAAATTTTTCACTCTGCATGCATGGCCTTCTCTCTGCTCTATCATGCTCCCACTAACAAGGTTTGTTTTTTGTCTCTGGAGTTGTAAATAAAATAGAAATTAAAAATGAAAATGCGTTGATTCTGAATGAATGAGGGGAAATGGTTGCCTGGTGTTGGGCATTGCTAAAAACAGGCTGGGACTGTGAGGAGGCTGGCCTGAGCTGTTGGACATGGTCGGGGACCTTGGGCTGTGGGGTTGCAGCTGGCCCTATCATCAGGAGCCCCTGGTGATGGTCACTGGCCTTCCCTACATTGTAGGTTGTAGTGTGCCCTGTCATTGCCCACTGGTGAGGCCCTCCCCCTGGACCCCAAAAGGCGCTGAACATTTCATAAATCAGATTTTGCCCCCCACAGTTCCTGATCTTGTGGCTAGCTGCCCAAGAGACTCTTATGTGGCTGAAGTCACATAGCCTTTCCACCATCTCTCTCACCCCCACAGCTTTGAAGTCACAGCCTTCCACCATTTCCCTTATCTCTCTCACAACTCCTCCCCTACAGCTTTGAAGTTACTAGTTCTTCTGCCACTTAGATAGCAATCCATAAACTATGCATCCGATCACCATATAGTCTGTATGTGCCACCTCAACCTTCCCCAAGTGTTTATAAACTCACTCCCCTTTTGAATAAATGAGTACTGTCCATCAGATGGTGTAGCAGACAGCTTCAGGTTCGCTGAGATGAACTTCCAGACCAGGCACAGTTATGGAGGAAGGGATATTTATTGAAGCTTAAGTTCCAGGGAAGTTCCATAATGGCAGAAGAAGCTGGCCTGCCTTCACAGGTCCAAGAAGAGAGCAAGCAAAAGCCACAAGCCAAAAGCCACACAGCACAGCACACCTCAGGAACTCCAGCTAGGCACACTTTGTATATATTTAGATTGAAATCTCAAACCCACCACCACACCTTAACACTCACCCAGTGACATTGCCACCAGCCAGATGGATGCAGATGCAAACTATAAACTAATAAAACACTGAGTACATTGGGGGACATCTATTCAAATTACCACAGTCTCCTGGGTGTCCATTGCCTATTATCTTCGTCACACTCACCTGCTGCTCCAGGATGGATCCTGCTCCCCCCCAAATCCTCCCTCCCTCACCTGGGACATTGGTGGCCAATGACCCCAGGAAATGGTAAAGACCCACAGCTGGCGTCTGAACAGGGACCCTCTGGACATGTGGTTAAAAGGTGAGTGCCCCCATGAGGGACATTTTCCCTCTGGGGCTAACAGCCCCCAGTGGCTGCCTCCCCATGGAGGGCTGGCAAGGTTTGGTTCTGTTCCTCCTTCCTTGATGAAGGAAGGCAGGCTTCCCCTTTTTTTCCATCAGAGAAAGGTGGATCTCTCTTTCAGAAGCTATCTCCTTTTTCTTCTTTACTTTTGGTTTGCACCATCGCGTGGATTTGAAGCAAAGTGACAGGGCAATTGAGGTCATTTGGCCAGGGCTACACTCTGGTATTTACTGAAGGTCCCTAGCTCACTGTTCAAATCCCAACAGCCGCTCAGGCATTGGCAACAACCTTCTATCTATTTCTCTTCACAATCAACAAACCGCTAGTGCATCAACTAGTAAAACCCTTTAGGGCAGTAGCTGGACTCTTAAATTTGTGGACAGGCTTGTTTCAAGGTCTTTGGTGAATCCCCCATGCTGCCATATCCTGGGAATGTTGCCCTCTGTGCTTGGCATTTCTGATCTTTCTCTATCATGGGAAACACTTGCTCCCGTCAAAAGGGATCCCAAATCAGCGGATTAAGATATTTCTTAAAGTTAGGGGCATAAAAGCCTCTCAGAAAGAGGCCAATTTATTCTGGGAAAAAGTCCTCCAGATCTCAGTCGCCATGGCCACTGGCCCATGCCCCAAAGCCGCCATAGGAAGACAGGCACAGTGGCACTGGACTGTGCTCTCCTCTGGAGCCATGGCCGCTCGGCTCTGCAAACAGACATCAAAGGCAGCAACAGCAGCTGTGGGGAGAAAGGCCCCTGCCCCACACCCTGCTTCTCTCCATGCTTGCCACTGGGTTCAGGACCCAGGCTCTGGGAGCCTGGCTGACCATGTGGGCTCAGGCACTCAGGCACAGGTGGCCTGATGCCTTCTAGCCACATCACCCAGCAGGGTAGACAAGGAGATAATAGATTTTTAAAAAGCACCAGCATTCTCCTACTCTTAAAGAGTTGTAAAATGGCAAGATAAAAAAGAGACTCTTTTTTAGCTTCCCTGGCTTGCAGAGCCTGGGGACTGCAAACAGATAAAATCTCAAAATCTGGGTAACTAACAAAAACAGTCTCAAGATTTATGTTTAAATTTAAATGTGCTTGATACTAAATTTATAAGAAAATTTCTAGTAATGTTCAAATCTACTTTCATATTTAAAAATATGTTTCAGGAGCCGGGCGTTGTGGCGCACGCCTTTAATCCCAGCACTCAGGAGGCAGAGGTAGGAGGATTATTAGAAAGTCGAGGCCACCCTGAGACTCATAGTTAATTCCAGGTCAGCCTGGACCAGAGTGAGACCCTACCTGCAAAACCAAAAAAAAAAAAAAAAAAAAAAAAAGTTTCAGAAGTCAAGTCTTGTCTACTCTCTTATAAAAAAGTTATTTCAAAAGGCCTTTTATGGTAAAGAAAATGAAAGTTTTTGCTGGTAGTAATGAGATAAACTGACTAAGAAAGACAAACAGGAGAGAAAACCTTAAATGTTGGTAACTGTTTGATGAAAAAGATTGCTACAGAGTGGTTACATAGATTGTAAGGTAAAAGTATGTAAATGAAGGTATAAAAGTATGTAGATGAAGGTATGAGTAAATGTAAACAGAAGGTTAAAGACAAAGCACTTAATCAGATTACAAATATTTTGAGATACAATAAAATGAATATTAACCTAGGACTTACATCAGACTAACAAAGCATGGCCCTAGCTGGTAGCAGGTTACTATGGTATTCAGTTTGTAAACTTAAAATTTTAACTCATTGATGTTAATCTGGTCATAATAATGGTTATAAAAGACTAAATTTAGAGTACCCAATCAAGTTAATTAAATTCCTCTATTTTCAATGTTTTAACTATATCTTAAGGTTAAAATTGGCTCATTAGTATTTAATTCTCTCACATGGTTAATATATCTAATATTCAAAAACTCCCAGCATCCCCATATCTCCCTTCATTGGCACACACCAGTAGCTGCCCTCTCTATTCTGGTGCAATGTCAAAGTCCTTTAGATGAAATATGGTAGGGGTCTGACCCCCTCCTCACAAAGGGGAAAGGATTTGCTTCTATTTTCACAGAACCAGCCCAGGCCAATCTAGTTCCCAGCTCAAAATGTCTGATTCAATTCCACTGAACAAGAAGATGGCTCATCTGACACTGAAACAGAAATGTCCCAAGCCCCCAGAGAAAAATATGCCAACCTGAGGCCAAATTGTGGCCCTCTGCCAGCAAGGAGTCATGCTGGTATGAAATTCACAACAGTATCTATCGCCAGAGACTCTGTTTATATCCTTACTTGCTATCCTGACCTTAAAAGTAGCACAGGCTCAACAAGCATATTGGGCTTATGTACCTGACCCCCCCTATAGCTATGGCTCCTCTTTGGAAAGAACCCCTATGTAAATTATTTTCCAATGCTTCCCTTACCACTGCCAATTATGACCTAGAATTCTTGCAAGAAGCGACTAAACCAATTAACTGGACCTCTCTCACAGAAGAGCCACCTATCTGCTTTTCAAGTGATAGGTATCATGAGGGACGTTACATAATGTATACAAACCACCCATTAATTACGGATGGTAAATAGCAAAATAAATATAACTTATGATTACAATTGGGTCCTCGGGAAAGTAAACAATCAGAGGTGCTGCCCATCTTGAGTCCCCAAGGGTGGCCTCGACCAGAATTATGAAACATAATAGTTACCCTAAAAGAAAATCATTTTAAGGTTCGTATGTGTCTGCCCCTCCCTTATCTTTTCCTAGTTGGGCCTGGGTTGGTCAATCACCAAAATGGAATTTACTATCTTAGTTGTACCTGGTGTATTATCACCAATTGTATCAATTCTAAGGGAAACATAGCTGCAGATTACTCCTCCAATGTAGTCTTTATTGTCATGGGGCATCCTTATTTAACCATGCCAGTCAAAATGACTGAGCCCTGGTACTCCAGCTTTGGAGCTTAAGTGTTCCAGCAGCTCAACAAATTGATGACATGGAAAAGAAGATTCATAGAATGGCTAATTGTGGAGATCATTGCTACAATCACCATCATCGCTTCTTCCACCGAGGTAGCAATATCCCTGGCACAATCAATGAATTCAGCTGATCACGTTCATGGATTCACTAAAAATGTATCTCAAACCCTTTCATCATAGATAGATATTGATTAAAAGGTGTTAGTCTGGTTAGATGCTCTATATAGGTGCTGTTATATATTTAGGAAGTCAGGTTGCCAATCTGGTGGCTCAAATGCAGTTGGTTTGTCATGCTAATTATCAATTGATATGTGTTACTCCTTTACCCTGCAATGGGACTGCTACTGAATGGTGGAAGGTTGAATATCATATTTGGGGTACTTGGAATCATAATAATCTCAGCATAGATTTACAAAGTTTACAAAAGGAAATATCTGTTACTTCACATAGTCACTTGTTTTGGTGATCCTGCCAAGATAGCAAAAGGATTTTTTGATGCCTTACAGAACACATTACAAAAATTATCTCCCAAACAGTTTCTTTCTCAGATTTTCATTTGGCTACTATTGGTGTCAGGCACCCTGCTACTACTCTTATGCATAATCCCCTGTATATTTAAATTAGGGCTCAAACAACATGGACAAACCTTGACCAATCAGGTCCTTATACACCATCTGGCTCTAACTGGACCCACATTAAGCCACAAAAAACTTACCCAAGATGACACTGCCCCATTTTTAAAAAGAAAGGGAGAGTTGTTGGGCATTGCTAAAAATGGGCTGGGACTTTGAGGATGCTGGCCTGAATTATTGTACATGGCCAGGGACCTTGGGCTGTGGGGTTGCAGCTGGCCCTATCATCAGGAGCCCCTGGTGATGGTGACTGGCCTTCCCTACATTATAGGTTGTAGTGTGCCCTATCATTGCCCAGAGTGGGCAGAACTGGTGAGGCCCTCCCCTGGACCCTAAAAGGCTCTGACCATTCCATAAGTCAGACTTTGCCCCACATAGTTCCTGACCTTGTGGCTAGCTGCCCACGAGACCCTTATGTGGCTGAAGTCACATAGCCTTTCCACCATCTCTCTCACCCCCACAGCTTTGAAGTCACAGCCTTCCACCATTTCCCTTATCTCTCTCACAACTCCTCCCCCACAGCTTTGAAGTTACTAGTTCTTCTGCCACTTAGATAGCAATCCATAAACTATGCATCCGATCACCATATAGTCTGTATGTGCCATCTCAACCTTCCCCAAGTGTTTATAAACTGACTCCTCTTTTGAATAAATGAGTGCTGTCCATCAGATGGTCTCCTGGGTGTTCATTGCCCACCATCTTCATTGGACTCACCCACTGCTCCAGGATGGACCCTGCTCCCTCACCCCCAACTCCTCCCTCCCTAGCCTGGGATGTCGGTGGCCAACGACCCTGGGAAACAGTAAAGACCCACAACCTGGAATCTATATGAATAGTGCACTTGAAATGAATGTGTGTATGAGTATGTATATTGCTCACAGCCCTACGACTTCAGACTGATTTCTGTCCTGAGCAGTGCATACTCAGGAAGGCTTTGTCTTTGTGTCTGTCTTTGTGTTTGTTCTGTAGCACCAACACGGTGGGAAATTTATTGTGGAGTAAGTCCCCCACCACACCCACTGTCCTAGACTGCATGACCAACTTTTAATATTGAATGGCTCCCTAAAGGAACACTGAAAGTAGTTAAGATCATAGGCAGGGGAAAATGCAAGATTCTCCTATTCTTAAAGAGTTTTAAACTGGCAGAATCAGAGAGCTACCCTGTAGCCCTGAGAAAAGTCCAAAACTATCTTTAGAAAAAGAAAAACAAAAACACAGCACAGCTAAAGTCAGACCAGAAGCTTCAAGGCCAGAGATCACCCCCACACAGCTGCCTCCTAACACACTCTCCAGTAATGAGGTACTGGCTGTCAGGACTTGAAAATGGCTAAACCCAAGGCCACAGAAAGGGAGGTGGAGAGAGAAATAGTGCTGTCTTGGCTAGTGGGAAATTCCAACACTCCAGGGCTTGACACTGAGGAAGGAGTTAAAAAATGGAAGGAGGCAAGACAAGGTGAAAGCCTCTCTGCAAGGTTTTGCAAAGGTCTCTGAGCTAAACAAATGTGAGTGGAAGCCACTGGAGCCCTAAACCCAACCTCACACCTACCAGAAGAGGAGGGAGAGCCCCTCCACACTTGCAAAAAGGGTTATACTGTTCCTGCTGTGTTCCCCTGAAGGGCTTGATCTGTAGATGGTCAGGTGTCCCTAAGAGTAAGAGGAAAGCCTAACACACAAATCTCATTGTTGGACAGAGAGACAAGACACAAATCTCTCTAGTATTTATGTTGCCCCTGGAAAATCCCTAATGGCTCTTTCTTAGCTTCCCTGCTTTGCAGAGCCAGGGGGCTGCAGGCACAGGGAATCTCATGATCCTGTCCCCAGCATAAGGGGTGAATGTCAAGTTGCTGTTAATAGATGGGGCTTCTTATGAGAATTTGCAACTATTTTAAGTTTGCTTTATATCTCTATACTTTGGTGGGACTACTAACAGAAAAACAGTCTCAAGATTTATGTTTAAATTTAGACATGCTCAATACTGAATTTGTAAGAAAATTTCTAATGATGTTCAAATCTGCTTTCATATTTTTAAAAAAATGTGTTTCAGAAAAGTTATAAGAAACAATGTTCCAAAAGCAATAAATGATCAAATTTATATGTTTATTCTAGATAAATAGTACAAGTCAAGTCTGGTCTACTCTTTTCTAAAAAAGTTATTTCAAAGGCCTTTTATTAAAAGTCTTATGGTAAGGACAATGAAAATTTTTGTTGGTAGTTATAAGATGAACTGACTAAAGAAGATAAACTGGAGAGAAAACTTTAAATGTTGGAAATGTTTGCTGAAAAAGATTGTTACAGAGTGGTTACATAGATTATAAAGTAAAAGTATGCGGATGAAGGTGTGAGTTAGTTTTAACAGAAGGCTAAAGACAAAGTACTTAATCAGATTACAGACTTCTTGAGATATTAAATGATTATTAGCCTAGGACTTACATCAGACTAACAGAGTATGATCCTGGCTGGTAGCAGGTTGCTATGGTATTCAGGTTGTAAACTTAACTTTAACTCATTGATGCTAATCTTGTCATAATGGTCATGAAAGACTGAATTTAGAGTACCTAACAAAGTTAACTAGTTTCCTCTATTTGTCAATGTTTTAATTAAATCTTACAATTAAAATTGACTCATTAATATTTAATTCTCTCCTAAGGTTATTATATCTAAAACCCTGCCTCAAAAAAATCTCAGAAAAATTATCTACTCTCTCTTCCTATTTTATAAGGTAAGTAGACTGCATTTGGAGACACCAACACGGTCAACCTGCTCCCCTGGCTCACTCATTCATTTGTCCGGAGACCCCTGGGATGAACACTAGTGGGTAGGGGTGATATGAAAACTCTCTACTCCTGCTTCATATCATCCCCTTCTGGTACTCTTCATATCTCTAGACAGCTTGTCCCTGCTCCCCACCTGATACAAACTAACCACCACATTCTCTCACAGGAGAAACAAGTTACAGAAAAAGTAGAAGCCACTATAACATGGGCACAATACATCCAATATGTGGCCAACTTTCTCCCTTTTACTAACCATCCCAATGCTGTTTCTTTTGTGCATCCCCTACCTGTCCCCTGCTGACAGCAGTCCCTATAAATGCCACCCTTGAATACCCCACATCAATAGCAAACTATTCCCAACCCTACCTTACTGATATTCCCCTCTTTGATGCTGGTCAAGGTATGCCTGCCCAGCTCTAAGCTGACCAGGACTGAATGTCTCCTCAATATTTCCATAACTAAGACCACTTGTGTCAAAACACCTGCTCTCCTTTGGTGCAAAGGGCTAACCACCCCATGCATAAATACTTCCTCTCCCACTTATTATTCCCCAGTCTTGATTGTTCCACAGGTGTATCTGTAGGAGGAAGAAGAGGCCTACAAACTCTGCCAATGTCAACTGAGAGAGATTTTCATCCCCCTACTGTTGGGCCTCTGTGTGATGCTGTCCCTGGGGGCTTCTGGTGTTGCAGGAGCCACCCTGGATCAGACCAACCACCTTGTGGGGGACTTCTGAGACAAGCTTGACCAGGCCATGATATCAACTACCAACTCAAGTCTCTTCAGAGACCATTAAACTCTCTCGCAGGTGTGGTGTTCCAAAATCGCACAGCCTTAGACCTCATCACAGCTGAACATGGAGGGACATGTGTGGTCTTGAGAGAAGAATGTTGTTTTGTTTTTTTATTAATGAATCAAACATTGTTGAACAAAATGTTGAGAACCTCAAAAAACTCTGCAAGGAGCTACTTGACTGTTACAAACCTGATGACCCCAACACCTAGTTCTCTAATCCTTTAGTCACTTGGTTTCTCCCCTTCCTTGGCCCCCTCCTGGCTATAGCAACCCTGTTACTAGTGGCCCCCTGCCTTATCAATTTTCTCAGACAACAAATAAGTAATATTGCTAAGGTTGCTACCAATCAGGTCCTCGTGTACCATATAGCTCTATCTAGACCTGCTGAAGACTATAAAAATCTCACTCAATATGATGATACTGCTCCATTATAAAAACAAATGGGGAGCTATAGGGCACAGTTGAAGGCCCCCAGGATACTGGAGGCAGGCATGACTAAGGGCCCCGGACCCTGAGGTTGCAGTGAGACCCAGCCCTGATAATCTTGAGGCCAGCAGGAGTGAGGCTGCTCCCTCCTCCCAAGGTTTCAGTGAGCCCAGACCCCCTACAACCTCGAGACCAGCAGGAGTGAGGCCGCTCCCTCTCCCAGTCTGGGGCACCTGGACATCCTGATGAGACTTAGGTTTCCCTTCCCCCAGAGCCTTGTGACCCTTGTCCACTTACCCATGATGTCACTACATGCTAATTAGGCATCAGCAGGACCTGGAACTGACTAATTTCCTTATGACCCATACCTACCCATACCTCTTCCTGTCTTTTCACAAACACTTATTAACCCATTCCCCTGGCAAATAAACAAGCTGTTCTCTGAAGCTGTCTCCCAGGTGTTTCTTCCCATCACACTCATGGCTCAAGACCTCATTCTGCCATTGCCTGGATCCCCTGGGACACCGAGGCGCTGTGGCCCCAGGATGACCAGGAACCATATCTTCATACATGCATATCATTATATTTTATTTTTATTCATCCTTTGCTCCAACTTCCTTCCCCTATGCTTCTTTCCTTGGCTTTAATCCCTTTATCTCTCATCTTTACATCTAAGCCTCCATCTCCTCCTATTGGACTCATCTCATAACTTCCAAACCCCCTTACTTGTTCCTTTTCTCCCTCCAAATAGTCAACCTTCTGCTTTCATATCACATGCATTCCATTACTTTCTTCCAGCCCCCTCAAAATCTCTTTTTCCTCTCTTGTGGTCCCCTTTCTATTTTCATTGCATGCATGCAGGCACACACACACACACACACACACACACACACACACACACACCCCTAGATTCTGCATGTGAGAGAAAATATGGCATTTGTCTTTCTGAGTCTGGCTTATTTCATTTAATAAAAATGATATCAAGTGCCATTCATTTTCCTGAAAATCTCATAATATCATTATTTATGACAAAACAAAATTGTACTGTATATATGTACCACATTTTCTCCATCCATCTATTGATAGACATTAGGCTGGGCCCATTTTATGGCTATCATGAATATCAAAACAAAACAAAACATGTACATGTAAATTTCTCTATGGTATTTTGACTTTGAAACCCAGGAGTGATATCCATGGATTATATAGAAGTTCTATTTCTCGTTTTAGTTTCTAAGGATGCTGATTTCCATAGTGTCTTTACAAGCTTATATTCCCACCAGCAGTGTATAAGGGTTGCTCTCTCTATATAGCCTCACCAGAATTTGTTGTCATTTGTCTTCTTGATACTAGTCAGGGTTTCCTATAAAAATAGAATCAATAGAATAAATACATGGTATAGAAGGAGAATTAATAGATTGGCCTACACAGTAGAAATTCAGTAGTCCATCAATGGCTCTCTGCCTACTGGAGAGCCTGAAATCCAGTAGCTGGCCAAGCTATGAATCTGAATGTTTCAACAGTCCCAATCTGGTGCTGAAGACCTGTGGGTTCCAGGAGGGTTCCTAGAGGGCTTGGGTCTTTGGTCCAGGTTGGAAGATTGAAGAGGTTGGGTTCTCATCTCCACAAGGGATGGCAGTAACAGCAACAACAACAGAAATGGGTCAGACCACTCATGGTCAGAAGCAAAAGCAGGAAAGGAGGCAGGCAGGCAGCACTACTTTTCCTCAAACCCTTTGTATGTGGGCCTAAAGCAGCTGGTGTCACCAACTGTAGGAGAGGGTTTTCTCATCCTAGCAATGCCCTCACAGATTCTCCCAGAGGTGTGTCTTTCAGTCGATTTCAGATCCCATCAAGTTGACAATCAGATTAATAGTCA
The DNA here is from genome assembly GCA_036365145.1 of Orientallactaga sibirica. NCBI lineage: Eukaryota > Metazoa > Chordata > Mammalia > Rodentia > Dipodidae > Orientallactaga > Orientallactaga sibirica. Next base: position 2,241,954 of record JAEOAD010002517.1, read on the forward strand.
CACTGGCCATTCTGAATGGAGTGAGAGGAAATCTGAAAGTAATTTTAATTTAATTTAATTTGCATTTCCTAGATGCCCAAAAATGTTGAACACTTTTTCAACTATGTATAAGAGATTTGTACTTCTTCCAGAATGGCCAGTTCAATTTATTAGCCCATTTATTGATTATATAATTTGTTTTATTGATGTTTAATAATTTCAGTTACTTATGCAATTTAATCCCTAGTCTGATGTGTACTTGCAAAGATTATTTTCCCCATTCTGTGGGTGTCTCTTCACTCTGCTATTATTTCCATTGCTTTTTACTTTCATGTAGCCCCATTTGTAAATTCTTGGGATTATTTTCTGTGCATTAGGGCTGGGGCGATATCTCAGCGGTTGGAGGTGCTTGTTGCCAGGTTCAATTCCCCAGTGCCCATGTAGAGCCAGATGTTCAAAGTGGCACATGTGTCTGAAGTTTGTTTGCAAGAAGCCCTAGTGTGCCCTTTATTTCTCTACCCTTCTCTGTTCTTAAATAAACAAAAACATTTGTTTCCTGTGCATGTGGAGTCTTTTTCAGAAAGGCCTTGCCTATGCCTATAATGTGAAGGTTTTTAAAAAATTTTTATTTATTTATTTGAGAGTGACAGTCAGACAGAGAGAGAAAGAAGCAGGGGGAGGGATAGAGAATGGGTGCACCAGGGCCTCCAGCCACTGCAAATGAACTCCATATGAATGTGCCACCTTGTGCATCTGGATTAAGTGGGTACTGGGGAATCAAGCCTTGAACAGGGGTCCTTAGGTTTCACGGGCAAGCACTTAACCACTAAGCCATCTCTCCAGCCCTTGAAGTGTTTTAACTATGTTTTTCTGTATAAGGTTCTAAGTTTCAAATATAACATTAATAACATTAATATCTTTTTGATCCATTTTGGATTGATTTTTGTGCAGGGTAAGAAATAATAATCTAGTGTCATTCTTCTACATGTGGCAATCCAGTTTTCCCTACACCATTTGTTGAAGAAGTTTTCTCTAAATTGTGTTTATGCTACCTTTTTAAAAAAATTGTTACCTTTAGTTATGTGAGTTTATTTCTGGATGTTTTATTCCACTGATCTACATGTCTGTTCTTGTGCCAGTTCCATACCTTTTTAATTTTTTTTATTTTGCTGTGTATCTGTAGTATAATTTGAGATCAGGTATTGTGATACTTGCAACATTTCTGGGTAGGAAATTTCTTTTGTTGCCCTTCTTTTTCTCCACAATTTTTTGCTATGTTACCATTCCCTTTGTGTGTTTCTGATGTTCTTTTTCTCTTATTCTATTCTTTTTTTAATCCTGATTCTTCTCCTTCACAAGTTCACACAGAAACAACTTCTAATCCACCATCTTACATAGATTTACTCACTGTTTCCCAAGATGTCCTTCAGCTTATTCTATGTAGCCCAAGCTAGTCTTATATTGATCCTTACCCCAGTCTTCCAAGAACTGAGAGTGTAGGGATGAACCACCATATCCAGTTCTTACATTCCAATTTTGATGCTCCAGAAAGATTGCAAATGGAACATTTTGGTGCCCACAGGTTTCACCCCATACTCCAACCCAGGCCTGTTCTAGGGCATAAGAAACATTGCAATCCACAGATCACACTCCATAGGGTTGGTTGGGTTTTCTGGCTCCTGTCTTGCCCCACTTGTTACCTTCTCCATATAAACACAAAGAAATTAAATTCTCATCTTTCTAAGCTCAGTCTAAACACCATTAATTCAGAAACTTTCCTGATATGTTAACTAATCAATTCCCATTAGTAGAAGCTTTTATCACTTGATATTGTCACCATTGGAGTTTGAATGTTTGTATAATTATTTGATACTTGTTGCTCCAGGAAAGCAGAGACAATGTTATACATACTATTGATTCCTTATGCTTGGCATGGTAGTCATTCAATAAATTTAATGAGTGGATTAATGAATGACATCATATTTGTTATCAGAAGGAATCACTGTGTAATTGACTTCACTTCTCAGATTGTGTTTGGCAGTTTGTCAGTGAGTATTTATTGAGCTTGATGAAACTGAGAACTTCTTCATATTTTTAATAGTCTTGTAGTAGGTGACATATGAATTCTGTGCTGTGATTTTTATGAAAGACAAGTGGGGGAAAACAAAAAGGCTGATGATCTTCTTATGAGATGTGGTTAAAGATAAATAATCACAGATCAAAAAGCAAGTAATAGTCAGGTGTGGTGGTATACACCTTTAATCCCAGCACTCGGGAGGCAGAGGTAGGAGGATTACTGAGAGTTTGAGGCTACCCTGAGACTATATAGAGAATTCCAGGTCAGCCTAGATTAGAGTGAAACCCTACCTCAAAAAAAAAAAAAAAAAGCAAGGAATAAAATCATTTCCAAAAATAACCCAGAGGACAAGTTACTGATGTAGCTCAGTGATGGGAGGAAAATTACCAACATTATTTTCCCTCAACAGTGAATCTAGGCATTTTTATTAACAATTTTTCTGTTCTGGCAAGGTGTGATATAACAGTGACTCACCATAGGTATCCCAGAGTAAGTATTGCACAACGCATCATGCATCACAGGCAGCCAGCCTGAGCTAGTCTAAGTTTCTGTTTCCAGGAGGCAAGGAGAGAAGTCATTCTACAGAGCTGGGTCTGTGTTCATAAGGTTATGACACAAAATAGAATGATATGTTTGATTTTGCTGAGAATAAAGATTTTTTATTGTGAGTAATTCTATTTATTTATTTTTAATATTTATTTATTTACTTATTTTAATTTTACATTCATGTTGGTGCCTCCAGTAGCCTCCTCCCTGTCCTCCCCCCTCTGCAGGGACCCTCCTCATTGGGGAATGTGGGTAGTACATGATGGGAGTAGCCAACAGTTATGGGGGAGAGGCAAAGTCTCTGTGCATGATGACCCAACTTGTGGCTCTAACACTCTTTCTGCCCCCTTTCCATGAATTTCCCTGAGCCATGTGGGTTCATTTTAGTTCTACTTCCAGTGATGAGGTCTTGGGAGCCTCTGAGTCTCTGGATATCTGGCTTAGTAAGAGTTGAATGTTCTCTGTGTTATCTCCTTCAGCCTTGTTCTGGTGTCAGGTTCACCAAGAAAGCTGCATTCTTGCCCATCTCCCCCATTACTCTATAGTTTCAGCTGGGGCCCTGGTGAGGTGCAATAGGCTAATCCTCCCTTCAGGTTTGTCAACCATCTGAAAAAGAGAAGCAAATTCTCCAATGGAGAGAGAAGTAAGCACCAGATAGATGGTATGGCCATTGTTATTTTAGAGAAAATTTTATATGTGTAGGTCCTCTTATAGCCCACAAATGGTGGGAGCTTGATATTGGAGAATGGGCTCATTTTTTCACCATGGTTTTGACTTGTTTCCCAGTTCCAGTTATAAGTTCCAATGAGCAGATCTGTTAGCCAAATCAAGATCAGTTGGTTACCCACCATGGCTGTGCGCCACTATTACACTTGTTTGAGCATCACATCAGGTTGTTTACTGCTGAGTAACTTAGACTACAAGTTGTTTGGACAGATGTCAGTCATTTTTCCCCAGTTACTCGTGCAGCACCCTCTGGCACTATACAAGCTAACTGTCTGGGGACAACCCTCTTCTAGATTCCAACCAGGTCACTACATGTTCCATCCCAACAGCATATGGTGTCTTTGGCAGTAGGGTCTTACCATTAACCTTTGGTGGGTCATCAAGAACTCTGACAGAAATTTGTCTTCTTTTGCGAAACCTTGTATGTCTCTCTGATCAACAGCTCATTGTGAAAGTTAACCACATGGTAGTACTGGGAGTTACAAGTCAGCGCCAAGGAAGATGAAGGAAGAAAAAGATAGGTAATATAAAAGAGAAACAGAGCATAGAGAGGAAAGGGATAAACACACACAGAGAGAGAAACAGGAAAAGATTAATGTTAGTCTTCATGATGTCCTCTCCAGGGCCCTGTGGTTCAGGTGTTCCCTCTACGGGCCTGCTGAAGGATCAATATTTTAGCCTGTTGTTCAGAATTTAGATTTTTGTGGTACCATTTCCATTTGGGTCCCTATTTGTGTCCCCCAACCCTTGCCCTCCCTCCCACTTGTATACTACCCACACCCTTACCCTCCCCTCCTGTCCCACCCTCCCTATTATCTGGTCTTCAAGGTACTTATTTGGTATGACAGAATCTCAGAATGATTCAGGTTAGGAGCCACAGATGAGTGAGACCATGCAACGATTGTCTTTCTGTGATTGGGTGAGTTCACTGAGAATGATCTCTTCCAAGTTTGAAAATTTTTCTTCAAATTTCATTGTTTCATTTTTCATTACAGCTGCATAGAATTCCACAGTGTATATATACAACATCTTTGTTATCCATTCATCTAATGATGGACATCTGGGTTGAATCCAGCTCTTAGCTATCATGAATTGAGCAGCTATAAACATGGTTGAGCAAATCTCTCTGATCTGAGGCTTGGAGCTTTTAGGGTAAATGCCCAGTAAGGGAATAACTGGATCTGTTGGTAGGTCTATAGTCATCCTTTTCAGGAGTCTTCATATTGCTTTCCATAGTGGTTGTACCATTTTACGTTCCCACCAACAATGAAGGAGGGTTCCTATTTCTCCACAGCCTTATCAGCATTTGTTTTCATTAGTTTTTTTAATGTTAGCTATCCTTATTGGGGTAAGGTGGAATCTCAAAGTTGTTTCAATTTGTATTTCCCTGATGATTAGGAATGTTGAACATTTTCTTAAGTGTGTGTTTGCCATTTGTATTTCTTCCTCTGAGAACTCCCTGTGCAGTTGTCTGCCCCATTTTGTGAGTAGGTTGCTTGATGTTTTATTATTTAGGCTTTGCAGTTCTTTGTAAATTCTAGAAATTAGGCCTGTCAGTTGTATAGCTGGCAAAAATTTTCTCCCATTCTGTGAGTAATCTGTTGGCTTTGGTTATTGTATATTTGTCTGTGAAAAAATGTTTCAGCTTCATGAGATCCCAATGGTTGAGTGATTGTTTAATTTCTTGAGCTACTGGGGTTTTGTTCAGGAAGTCTTTTCTTCCAGTTGTAGCAGAGTTTCCAGTTTTATATTGAGGCCTTTGATCCATTTGGCCTTGATTTTTGCGCATGGCAAGATGTGTGGATCAAGTTTCATTTTCTTACATATCATTGTCCAGTTTGTCCAGCACCATTTGTTGAAGATGCTGTCTTTTTTCCAGTCTATATTTATAGAGCCTTTGTCAAATATCAAGTAGCTGTCATTACTTGACCCAAAGTCTTGTTCCTCTATTCTGTTCCATTGGTCTATATTTTTTTTTATTTATGCCAGTACCATGTTGTTTTTATTACTATGGCCTTGTAATATAGCTTTATATCAGGTATGGGTCAACCTCCAGAGGAGTTTCTTTTGCTGAGGATATGCTTGGATATCCAAGGCCTTATTCCATTCCATATGAATTTTGAGATCATTTTTTCTATCTCTGTGAAGAAATAAGTTGAAATTTTTATTGGTATTGCATTAAATCTATATAATGCTTTAGGTAAGATTGCCATTTTCACAATGTTATTTTGCCTATTCAGGAGCATGGGAGTTCTTTGCATTTTCGCAGGTCCATCTCAGTTTCTTTCTTGAGTGTTTTTATGTTTTCATTGTATAGGTCTTTCACTTCCTTGTTTAATGTTATTCCAAGGTATTTTTTTGTTGCTATTAAAAGTGGGACAATGTTGCTTATTTCTTTTTTTGTATCTTTGTCTTTTGCATACAGAAAGGCTACTGATTTTTTTTTTTGTATTGATCTTGTATCCTGCTACTTTGCTGAAGGAGATAATCATCTTTAAGAGTTTTTAGATGGAGGTTCTTAGGTCACTTATGTCTGCAAATAGGGCTAACTTAACTTCTTCCTTTCCAATTTGTATCCCTTTGATTTCTTTCTCTTGTCTTATTGCTTGAGCTAGTACTTCTAGAGCTATGTTGAAGAGCAGAGGAGAGTGGATACCCCTGCCTTGTTCCTGATCTCAATGGGAATTCCTTCAGTCTCTCCCCACTATTACTTGGGCTTTAGGAGCTTTATATATAGCCTTTATTATGTTGAGATATAAACCTTCCATGCCTGTTCTCTCCAATGTTTTGATGATGAAGGGATGTTGTATTTTGTCAAGGGCCTTTTCTGCATCTATCGAAATGATCATGTGGTTTTCGTGTTTAAGCTTGTTTATGTGGTGTATTACATTGACATATTTCTGTATGTTGAACCATCCCTGAATTCCAGGGATGAAGCCTACTTAATCAAGGTGGAGAATGTTTTGATGTACTGTTGAATTTGGTTTGCAAGGATTTTGTTCAGGATCTTTGCATCTATGTTCATTATGGAAATAGGCCTATAATTTTCTTTACTTGTGGCATTGCTGCCTGGTTTTGGAATGAGGGTGATGCTATCTTCATAGAAGGAGTTGGGGATCTTTCCCTATTCTCTGATTGTGTGGCACAGTTTGAGAAAAATTGGTTTCAGTTCTTCCATGAAGGTTTGAATTCATCTGAGAAGCCATTTCTTTTGCTGAGGATATTTTTGGATATCTCAGGCCTTCTGCCATTTCATATGAATTTTGAGATTATTTTTTCTATCTCTGTGAAGAATGATGCTGGGATTTTCATTGGTATTGCATTGAGTCTGTGTATTGCTTTTGTTAGAATTGTCATTTTCACAATATTAATTCTATATATCCAGGAGCATAGGCATGGGGGTCTATCTTCTCATGTTCTCCTAAATTTCTTTCTTGAGTGTTTTTATGTTTTCATTATACAGGTATTTCACTTCCTTGGTTACTGTTATCCTCAAAAAACTATAGACCTATATCCCTGATGAATTTAGATGAAAAAGTGCTGAACAAAATCCTCACAAACTGAATTCAACAACACACCAAAAGCATTATCCACCTTTATTAAGCAGGCTTCATCCCAGGGATGGAGGGATGGTTCAGCATATAGAAGTCAATTAATGTAATATACCACATAAATAAACTCAAACACAAGAACCTCACGATCATTTCAATAGATGCAGAGAAACCTTTGATAAAATACAACATCATTTCAGATCAAAACACTTGAGAAACAAGGCATGAAGGGTTTATATCTCAAATATAATAAAGGTTATATACAAACCACCTAAAGCCCAAATCATTCTTAAATGGGGAAAGACTGAAAGAGTTTCATTTAAGATCAGGAACAAGACAAGGTTGCCCACTGTCACCACTGCTCTTTAACATAGTAGTAGAAGACCTAGCACAAACAATAAGACAGAAGATATAAAAGAGATACAAATTGGAAAGGAAGAAGTCAAACTAGCACTATTTGAAGATGACATGATTATATATGTAAGTGATCTGAGTGACTCTATTATAAATTTAAGAATATGATAAATTCCTTCAGCAAAGTAGCAGGATACAAAATTAGCACACAAAAATCAGTAACCTTTCTATATTCAAAGGACAAATATCCAGAGAAAGAAATCAGTGGCACTGTCCCATTTTCAATGCCTACACCAAAAAAAAAAAAAAAAAAAAAAAAAAAAAAAAAAAAAAGATTTGGGGATAACAGTGCATTAGAATGCAATGTCATTATATCCACAGATACATGTAGGTTGTACACCAGCAGCTCTGAGCTGGTAGCTGATACAAAACCTTCTCTTGGAGATCTGGGATCTCTTCTATTCTAGATAGATGTGCCTTCCCTGTGGGGCTCAGACACAATAGCATTTGCTCCTGATCCCTTATTGTACCCAGCTGAGAAAGTTGTGCAGGACTCACTGGTTTCCCCTGGTAGGTGATTGCCAGATATTCCTGTCTTCCGTGTCTGGCACAGAAGAGATGCCCCAAGTAGTAGGTGTGGGGAGTGGGGAGTAGGGGTGTGGGGGTTGCTGGGTCTGGGGACCAGACACCACTCATGTTTGTGGAGTTGGCCAGTGTAGGGGTGTTGATATGCAGAGGTTTCTAGCAATCAGAGGAGTTGACTAAGGCCAGAACTATCTGCCAAGGCTGGGGGCATGAGGTGGGGACTGTGTGTGGTGCTATGGGGGATCAACACATGCAGTCTGTGCAGGATGTGAGGGACTTGAAGGGATGTGAAATGGCAGTATGGGATGTGGGGGACTGATGCACTGGGATGGTGCTGGGTGTGTGGACTCACAGGGGCACAAGCAGGTGACACTGGATGTGGGGGACTAGCAGGGGCATGGGTGTGGGTGAGTGACTCAAGGCAAGGTGAAGCAGTGGGGATATGGGGGACTCATAGGGGTGCAAGCTGGTGCTGAAGGTTTAAGGGACTTGTGGGGTAGGGCGCATGTGTGATGTGTGAGGTGTGAGGAACCAATGCATGGGTGTGGTGCATGGTGTGGGGGACTCAAAGGGGTGCCCTGGGCCACCACAGGGTTGGGGGATCCATGGAGCCCTAAATGGGTCAGCAAGGGCTGGGAGGGACCCAAGGTGAATGCGCATGGGTGGTACAGGGTTGGGGTGGTGGCTGCCTGGATGGCACAGGTTGGAGCTGAAGCATGGTCCCTGGATGTGACACTGTGTGTCCCTGCTTAGAGGACTTTTAAGTCTATTTAAAAGTTCCATGTTAGATTACTCTAGAGTTCTTTACTAGATAGAACAGTTTAGGGTTTTTTTTTTTTTTTTTTGGAGAGAGACACAGAGAGAGACAGACAGAGAGAGGGAGGGAGAGGTAGACAGATAGAGAAATGCGCGCTAGCAGCCTCTCAGCTGCTGTGAATGAAATCCAGATGCGTGAGCCCCCTTGCGTCACTTTGTGTCTGGCTAAACGTGGGACCTGGAGATTGGACCCGGGTTATTAGGCTTAGCAGACAGGCTCCTTAACCACTAAGCCATCTCTCCAGCCCGAGTTTAGGATTTTGAGAAGGCTACTCAAAGCCTAGCATTTTATGTAGCAGACTCTAACATGATGTAGGTAAGGTATCTATTTTCAGATGGCCTTCATCCTTTCTATCATCACTCTTGTGTTACTCATTTCAAAGTGAGTTCTTCCAAATCAGTATGTTTGGTTGGTTTTCTGGCCACTCCCAAAATTTGGTTATGAAATTCTCTACTTTCCCATTGATTATGCATTATCATGCCTCATACCACACATGGTCTACTCTGTGCACTGGAAATCATTGTTTGATTTTTAGTTTTTCTATGAAATCTTTTCTAAGAATATTTTATTTATTTATTTAGAGAGATAGAGGGAGGGAGAGAGAATGGGCACATTAGGGCCTCCTATCTGAGTGCAGGAGGTGTGGGGAAAGGCCCATCATGGGATTGCTCTGCTGCCTGACCTCAGATGGCCTGGACTTCGGTAGACAACAGAGCGCCTCAGCATGACAAGCTAGGTAGGCATCCTGAGAGCATAGAAATCAGCAGATCCCCAAAAGTGAACTTCAGTGCCCCCAGTGGAGATCCACTAGGACCTACTAATGTTGGCACCCCACCCTGATTTCATCCCAGAGCTCTAGTGTGATTTCAAGTCCACCATCTTGACCAGAGGTCCCCTAAGGCATCTCAAACTGAATTTAACAACATATCAAAAGCATTATTCAACTTGATCAAGTAGGCTTTATCCCAGGAATGCAGAGTTGATTCAACATATGAAAATCTGTCAATGTAATACACCACATAAAGAAGCTTAAACACAAAAAAATTACAATATCTTGGGCTATAAGAGGGCCTACATCTATTAAATTCTCTCTAAACGAACTATGGTTAGTGCATTTAATGGGTGCTGACTTCACTCTCTGTTGGAGAATCTACTTCTCTTTTCTCAGATGGACACAGAACCCGAGGAGAGAATCAGCCCATTGCACTTCACCAGGGCCCCAGCTGAAACCATAGAGGAAGTGGGGAAATAAGCAAGAATACTGCTTTCTTGGTGAACCTGATACCAGCACAAGGGGGAAGGAGATAGATACAGCGGATACAGAGGATACTCAACTACTATCAAATCAGAGATCCAGAGACACAGAGGCTCCCAAGAGCCCATCACTGAAGTAGACCTAAAACAAACTCAACATGGCTCAGGGAAATTCACAGAAAAGGGGATGAAAGAGTGTTAGAGCCACAAGTTGGAACATTATGTACAGAGACATTGCCTGTTCCCCATAACTGATGGCTACCCCCACAATGCATGACCCACAATCCCCATGGGGATAATCAGCATCCCCAACAGGAGGGTCCCTTTGGAGGGGGACAGGAATGAGGGTAAGGATGGTACCAACATGTGCTGTTTCCACACTAAGTATGTCCATAATTAATAAAAAGAAGAGTGCACCTTGGCAAAAGTATCTTGTGGAAGTGAATAATGTTGTGCCCAGATGCCATATATTGTTACTAGAGAAATTTAAGTACCAGGGGTGGGATTCCTGCCAGTGACTTTCTGGCCAGGGAGACCCCCTGCTGGCCCCAAAACATTACAAGCAATTCCCAAGGCTCTTGGTTGCTCACCATAACTAGATGGTAAGACCCTATTGCTGAAGACTCCACATACTTGGACTTCAGGTCATTAAGAAATCAAGCTGGAGTTGAAGTGGAAGCATGCTCCTGGTTGACTAGCTGTCAGAATATAGAAATGTAGACTGTTAGGACAAAAAAGTCATCAATGGTTTTAACCAGCAAAGGATCCTGCAAGTTTCACAGGGGCCAGCTAGGCTAAATATGCCAACTGGTGCAATGGTGGCACTGCTATCTGATTGGATTTGAGGCCTGCTCCATGGGAAGGAATTCCTTTCTGGTACTTATGGAAGGAGAGGTTATAAGCCTTATGGGGGAAACTACCAGTATTGTTTGGCTAAATGGATCTATTATGTCCAGCAACATGATCTCTAAATACTATGTTTATGCCTATATATTAATGCTACTCTCACTTTTTGTTAGAGAAGCTTCTCTTTTCAGAAGGTGGTGACCACTGAGGAGATTGAAAAGTCATCAAAATGTTGATAAGAGACAGCAGAGTGTTCAGCATTACATGAGACATCAATATCACACCCTTCATGGCTCAGAGACCATTGCAGAAGAGGTGGCATAAAGAATGTAAGAACCAAAGGAAGGGGAACAGTGCTTACAAGCTGTCTTCCAGACACAACTTGGCCTTGATATTCATGACTTCACAGTGGCTAATGTTACTTACACAAGACCTACATAATAGGAGGAAAAAATGATGACATCAAAATAGAAGAAAGACTAGTTGGGAAGAAGGAAGAATTCATGGAGGGCAGATTTGGGAGGGGGAAAAGGGAGGGTGTTGAGAGAGGATTATGATTATGGTATTTGTCTATATTTATGAATGCTGTCAATAATAAGTTTTAAAAAATATATTTATTAGAATTACAAAAGTTTCTAAGTACTTGGGAAGAATACTAGTTCTTCTGGTTGCAAAGTGCCCCTTTTAAGCATTTGAAAGGATAAAAAGAAATGGAATACATCATTTTTGTGAATGTAGTTTAAAATTTTAAAAGATATTTTATTAACTAAATCTGTAAATAGCATTCATTGATACTTCATACATTCATAGATTACTTGTTGTTAATGAGTCAAATACCAAAGGCACTCCTGTTTTTATAAAAATTTTCTAGATTTATATGTAGTCTAAGGTTTTAAACTTTTTAATTATTTATTTTTTTTATTATTTTTTTGGAGAGAGAGAGAGAGGAAGACAGAGATGGGTGCGCCAGCAGTGACTCAGCTGCTGCGAACGAAATCCAGATGTGTGCGCCCCCTTGTGGTCAAGTGCGGCATTGCACCCTTGCTTCACTTGCATCTGGCTAAATGTGGGACCTGGAGATTGGAACCAGTGTTCTTAGGCTTAGGAGGCAGGCGCCTTAACCCCTAAGCCATCTCTCCAGCCCAGTCTAAGGTTTTAAATTGAACTACAAGCCTTAAACAAGATTTTGAATTTTTAATTAAATCAACTAATTTAATTTTAAACTTCAAAAGTATAAAGTATTGTTTTCTATAATTAGCCCTACTCAGGTATCAGAACACACACATTGAGAACTCCAAATCTATTTAAAAGTTCCATGTTAGATTACTCTAGAATTCTTTACTAGATAGAACAGTTTAGGATTTTGAGAAGGCTACTCAAAGCCTAGCATTTTATGTAGCAGACTCTAACATGATGTAGGTAAGGTATCTATTTTCAGATGGCCTTCATCCTTTCTATCATCACTCTTGTGTTACTCATTTCAAAGTGAGCTCTTCCAAATCAGTATGTTTGGTTGGTTTTCTGGCCACTCCCAAAATTTGGTTATGAAATTCTGTACTTTCCCATTGATTATGCATTATCATGCCTCACACCACACATGGTCTACTCTGTGCACTGGAAATCATTGTTTGATTTTTAGTTTTTCTATGAAATCTTTTCTAAGAATATCTTATTTATTTATTTAGAGAGAGAGAGAGAGAGAGAGAGAGAGAGAGAGAGAGAGAGAGAATGGGCACACTAGGGCCTCCAGATGCCGCATAAGAACTCCATATGAATGCACTACCTTGTGCATCTGGCTTTACATGGGTACTGGGGAATTGAACCTGAGTCCTTAGGCTTCATAGGCAAGTGCCTTAACTGCTAAGCCATCTCTCCGTGCTCTATGAAATCTTTAGGAGAGAGTGCTCAATTCATCTTCCCTTCTATCTCTTCAATTTTATAGCTTACTCATGGTTTTGTTCTCTTAATCTTTCCCTTCTCTTTATCTCTTCTTCTAATCTCTTATTGAACCCTTGGCATGTGCTTTGTTTGGAGAGTCATATCTTAGGAAATGCTTTGTGAGCCTGTGTTGATGGCCTCCCATGGAAATGTTACATGACAGAAAAGGATGGCATTTGTGTACTCTGTCATATGGGGAGAAGAGTGAGTTTCACATGGTTGCACAACAGAAATTAAAGGATCTTTTCTAATTTTTAAGATGTCAGGGAAAAAAATCTGGGCTAAATGAGTAGGTCAGAGTTGAGAGGTGTCCTGTTACCTGAGCATTAAGGCAGCTGACTAATCAATTTCACATAGCACTGGCAGCTCACATTTCCAGATCATTGGTCTTAAAATTACATGGTGTAACTCAGGATAATTCATAGCCTGCCTGTGGTTACTTTGTGTTTATATTTTTCAGAGAGTATGTGTTGAATAGCTCTAAAATTCAATCGATTTTGCTGAGTTTCTTATATGCTAATTTGTTCTTTTTTTTTTTTTTTTTGTCTTGGTTATTTTGCAGTAGAGAATTTGCTCTGACTTTATAGCATTCCATGACAGGCAGCATAGATTTGAGATCTCATTTGAAATTGAAAGAACTATGCAAATTTAAAATAATGAAGAGGTATTAAGTGTATTCACTTCCATCTTGCTATTCCATATGGGAAAAAAATCAGTCTACATCATGTCTACCCACTCATGATACTTTTGTGTATAGCATAATTCATCTCAGCATGAATTGTTTTGGAAAAGAGAACATTTGTTTACATGTACATAAATAGCTCATTAGTCAATTTGATAAAATTATCATTGCAGGTTTTAGGATAATGTATTCTTTGGGGAAAGTAGATTCTGTCAGTAAAAAATTTTAGAATCATAAACAATAAATAATTTGAAATATTTACAGTAAAGTGACTCTGTTTAAAAATATTTCATTTTCTTTAACCTCTTAGCTATGCCAGTGACTAAATAATTTTTCTCTAAAAGCTATGGTCTCTTCTTCCTTGTCTAAATTTTCTACATGTTTATATAATTGGCTTTGCACTATAAATATAATTCTGGTTGTTTTTTTAATTTGACAAGCTGTATCTATGCTGTTTGATGTACTTCCAGTTTCTTGGGCTTAACTGCTAAATAAAAGTCCCTAATAAATTTCTATTATATACTGTCATTGTATTTCTCTAGTAGTGGGAAATATTTTGTCTTCTGTTTTCTTCTTCATTAAATGAAAATTCTATAATTAATCTATAGATGCTTCTGTCCAAGTTTATACTCAACAGTGACTATGCACATATTGAATTTCATTCAGTTTTGCCAGTTACATCTCTAGAGTGGTTGTCTGTGTTATGCTTCCACAGCAGTGCATAAAAAAACCTGTTTTGTCACATTCTTGCCAACATTGGATATTATCCAATTATTAAAACATTTGCCAAGTACTACAAAGGTGTTTTAATCTCTTTAATTTTCACTCATATTTTACTAATAAGGTCAAACATCTTCATATACTTGTTACTTATTTTGATTTGCCTTCTGTGCATTGTTTATATTATTTATATGTTTTGCATTGAAGTTAAAATCTTTTTCTTTTATTAGCAAACATTCTTTAAAATATCTTTTCAAGGCTTTGACACTGCAAATATATTCTCCCACTCTTTTGTTCAGTTATCAACTTTGTTGCACTGTTTGTTGAATAGAAATCCTTAACTGTGATACAGTCTAATATATAATTTGTAGCTCATTTTTTGGAATTTTGCTTTAAAACTTTCATGCTTCAGGTTCAGAGATAGTTTTAGGTACTATTCTATTTATATTTTTAACCACCTAGAAAGTTTCTGTATATGTACATTGAGTGAAGATCTCCATATATGACTAATTTGTGAATATTCTGGAGAAAATGCTAGAATATTTCACTGGAAATTAATTACATGAGACATTAAATGGATAAGAGAAGAAAATAATTCCATGATCAAATATGTTTGGGATAATTCTAGCTAAAATAATGGCAAACAGATTACTTTTTTACAATATTTTAAGAGATTTTAATATTCTTATGCACATTTTTAATATTCAGAATGAGTCCATAGCAGAATCAGTGAATTACCAGATCCCATGGGCCTATGCCTAGTTTTATAGAGCCTTCAAGCTAAGAATGTTCATTACTTAAAAAAAAAGTCATTGAAAGAGATGAAGGAGACAATATAGCAATGACCATATATAACCACAAAATTTACAGTATTTACTATCTGGCCCTTTACGAAGTGGCCGAAATACATTGATACAGAAGCTTTCAGTAGAGGAAAGTTCCATGGGTTCATGTTCTATAGCACATGCCAGGAAGCTGGCCTGGGCCAGATGTGCACAGCATTAACCAAAGTATAAATGTGGTCATTTTCAATTAGTTTTAAAACTGTAGAGAATGAAATTATTTAAAAATTAGCTTATGTTCTTAGTTATTTTGTCCAATATTCTACCCAGTGTTAATACAATTGCAAAACCAGCTGACCTTTCTTTTTATTTATATAACTTTATATAACTTTAGAAGGGAAAGACCTTTGTAAACAGCCCTATATACAGCCTTTCTTTCTCTGTGGCCACCCTGTCATCTACACCTCCACTTCAGGGTATTTATGCTCCTACTTCAAACCTCTTCCTATGAGCTCTAAATTCCATTTTAATATTTCCATTGCATCAGAGTTGCTGAATAGACTGCCAACCTTGTATTTAAACAGCTGTTTGTTCTATTGTTTTTTCCCCCTAAAACGATTTCTTAAAGGATCTATCTATGATCATTTTGTTTCTATATAATTTTCAATGTACTCTGAAACTGACAGATTTATAAATACTCAGTATTTCAATTCCAATAGACAGAACATAATTATGAAATAAGGTAACATAGTTGAGTAGTGTATAATGTGCAAAACATTGCAAAATGTGTATTTTTTGATATAATCCGTGTATTTGACTAAATATTTGGGATCCTTTTCAATTTATAGATTGAAATCCTAATCACTGAGGTATTAAAGGTGGAAGTTTTGGGGGTAGGTGATTAGGTCATGAGGGGGCAACCCTCAGGCATGGGATGAATGTCCCCATTAAAGAGGCTTTAAGGAGCTCTTGCTCTTTCCCTACCATATGGAGATATAAGAAAACATTACTCTGTAGCTGGGAAGAGGGACACTACCAGTACCTGAGTATGATGACACTCTGGTCTTCAACTTTCAGCTACACAAACTGTTTTTTGTTTGTAAGCCACACGATCTACAATCCTTTGTTGCAGCAGCCTGAATAAAGAGATACCATATGACAGTTTCAGAGTACATTGAAAGAACTCTGGGGAAAAATATGGAGAACTTAAGACTGTTTTCCCCAGATTGCAGCCAAACTCATTAGATAATTAAAAAGAAGTAAGTGTTTGTGTGGGGAGTACTTTGAATGTGGGCTAGACATAATGACTCATTTGTAAGGAATAGAATAAGAAAAAAATTTTATACTGAAAAGACCTAGCAAACATTATCTCAGGTGGGTGACTCAGATTACAATCACCATGGATGTTATGTGACTGATTTGATGTGGTGAGGAACACATGTGACTTCTGTGGTATTCTTCCCTAAAACCTGAAAAGTAGTCTTATCATAAGGAAAGCATCATACAGACCTGGTTACAGTAGCTGTGACAAGTTACCCACAAGAAGCAACTTAAGGGAAAAATATTTATTTCTGTTTACAGTTCAAGGGTGCACAATCTGTTATGACAAGGGAGGCATAGCAGCAGGAGCATGAAGCAGATGTTGATGTTCAATCCACAGTCAGGAAACCAAGAGCAATGAATGTTAATGCTCAGATAGCTTTCTTCTTTTTTTCAGCCTGGGATCACAGCCCATAGTATAGTACCACCCACAGTGTGGGTGAGTTTCCACCTCAACCTCATCTAGAAATACCCTGACAGACCTGCCCAGAGGTTTGTCTCCTTGGTGATTCTATATTTCATCAAGTTGACAGTAGAGATTAACATCACATCCAAATTAGAAGGTATACTACAAAATATCTGACTGATGTTTTGGAAAATTGTCAAGCTCATGAAAAAAACAAAGAAACACTAAAACATACTCACTGGGAGAAGAGATAACACCAAAGAAATACAAGTAAATGCAACACAGCATTCAAGATCCAGGAGTCAAATTAATGAATTGGAAACTAAGAAGACAATTTTAAAAATTGATGAAACAAAGAGCTGGTTCTTTGAAAAAATTAACAAGGTTGATAAACCCTATAGACCCAACAGACATCTACAGAACATTCTACCCCAAATCCACAGGTTACACATTGTTCTCAGCATACCATGGAACTGTCTCTAAAACAGATCATATATTGGGCCACAAAGTCTGCCTCCATATTTTCAGGAAAATAGATATAATTTCCTGCATATCAGACCACAATGCTGTAATGCTAGAAATTAACAACAAAAGGTACACCAGGAATCCCTTCAGCTCCTGAAAACTGAACCACACACTTTTAAACAATAAATGGGTTGTGGATGAAATAAAAAATGAAATTGCAAAATTTCTAGAATTGAAAGACAACAGGAACACATCATACCAAAGCTTATGAGACACAATGAAGGCAGTCCTTAGGGGAAAAAAATCATAGCACTAAATGCAAAGATAGAGAGATCCCAAATCAATAACCTAACCATCCACCTAAAGGCATTGGAAAAACAAGAAGAAGCCAACCCCAAAACTCCAGATGGAAACAAATAATTAAGATCAGAGTAGAAATTAATGAATTGGAAACTAAGAAGACAATCAAGAAAATTAATGAAACAAAGAGCTGGTTCTTTGAAAAAATTAACAAGATTGATAAAACCTGGCCAATTTGATCAAGAGAAAAAAAGAGACACTTCAAATTAACAAAATTAGAAATGAAAAGGGAGAGATCACAACAGACACAAATAAAATTGGGAGAATCATAAGGGCTTATTTCAAAAACCTCTACTCCATAAAACAGGAGAATATGGAGGAAATGGATGAATTTCTGGACATATACCACCTACCAAAGCTAAGCCCAGAGCAGATTAATCTCCTAAACAAACCTATCACACCGAGATTGAAAAGGTAATCAAACACCTCCCCAAAAAGAAGAGTCCAGGACCAGATGGTTTTTCAGATGAAGTCTATCAAACCTTCATGGAAGAACTGAAACCAATTTTTCTCAAACTGTGCCACACAATTGGAGAACAGGGAAAGATCCCCAACTCCTTCTATGAATCTAGCATCACCCTAATTCCAAAACCAGGCATAGATGCGACAAGAAAGAAAATTATAGGCCTATTTCCCTGAACATAGATGCAAATATCCTGAACAAAATCCTTGCAAACCAAATTCAACAGCACATCAAAAGCATTCTCCACCTTGATCAAGTAGGCTTCATCCCTGGAATGCAGGGGTGGTTCAACATAAATAAGCTTAAACACAAAAACCACATGATCATTTTAATAGATGCACAAAAGGCTTTTGACAAAATACAACATCACTTCATGATCAAAACCTTGAAGAGAATAGGCATGGATGGTTTATATCTCAACATAATAAAGGCTATATATGAAGCTCCTAAAGCCCAAATAAAGTTAACAGGGAGAGATTAAGGAATTCCCACTGAGATCAGGAACAAGACAGGGGTGTCCACTCTCTCCTCTGCTCTTCAACATAGTACTTGAGGTCCTAGCTCAAGCAATATGACAGGAAAAAGAAGAAAAAGGGATACAACTTGGAAAGGAAGAAGTTAAATTACCCCTATTTGTAGAAGACATGATTCTATATATAAGTGACTAGAGAACCTCCATCTCAAAACTCTTAAAGGTGATTAAGTCCTTCAGCAAAGTAGCAGAATACAAGATCAATGCACAAAAATCAGTAGCCTTTCTATATGCAAAAGACCAAGATACAGAGAAAGAAATAAGCAACATTGTCCCATTTTCACTAGCAACAAAAAAAAAAACACCTTTGGAATAACATTAACCAAGGAACTGAAAGACCTATACAATGAAAACACTCAAGAAAGAAATTGAGGAGGACTTGAGAAAATGGAAAGACCTTCCATACTCCTGGATAGGTAGAATTAACATTGTGAAAATGGCAATCTTACCAAAGGCATTATACAGATTTAACATAATACCAATAAAAATCCCAACTTCTTTATTCACAGAGATAGAAAAAATAATCTCAAAATTCATATAGAATGGCAGAAGGCTTTGGATATCCAAGCATACCCTCAGCAAAAGAAACTCCTCTGGAGGCATCACCATACCTGATCTAAAGCTATACTACAAAGCCATTGTAATAAAAATAACGTGGTACTGGCATAAAAACAGGAATATAGACCAATGAAACAAAATAGGGGACCTAGACTTTGGGTCAAGTAACTACAGCTACTTGATATTTGACAAAGGCCCTACAAATGTAGACTGGAAAAGAGACAGCATCTTCAACAAATGGTGCTGGACAGCCATATAACCATATGCAGGAAAATGAAACTCAATCCACACATCTTGTCATGTACAAAAATCAAGTTCAAATGGATCAAAGATCTCAATATAAGACTGGAAAAGCTGACACTACTGGAAGGAAAAGTAGGAGGCTCTTTCCATGATATAGGAGTGGGAAAAGACTTCCTAAACAAATCCCTGGTATCTCAGGAAATTAAACAATCACTCAACCATTAGGATCTCATGAAGCTGAAAAGTTTTTTCACAGACAAATATACAATAACCAGAGCCTACAGATTGCCCACAGAATGGCAGAAAATTTTTACCAGCTATACAACTGACAGAAGCTTTATTTCTAGAATCTGCAAAGAACTCAAAAATCTAAACAATTAAAAAGTCAAACAACCCACTCACAAAATGGGGCAGTACAGGGAATTCTCAGAGGAAGAAATACAAATGGCAAACACATGCTTAAGAAAATGTTTAACATCCCTAACCATTAGGGAAATGCAAATTCAAACAACTATGAGATTCCACCTTACCCTGGTAAGGATAGCTAACATTACAAAAACTAATGAAAACAAATGCTGGTGAGGCTGTGGAGAAATAGGAACCTGAAACCAGCACAAGGCTGAAGGAGATAGACACAGAGAACACTCAACTCCTACTAAACCAGACATCCAGAGACACAGAGGCTCCCAAGACCTCATCACTGAAGTAGAAGTAAAATGAACCCAACATGGCTCAGGGAAATTCATGGAAGAGGGGGCGAAAGGATTGGTAGAGCCACAATTTGGGTCATTTTGCACAGAGACATTGCCTCTTCCCCATAATTGATGTCTACCCCCTCAATGGACGACCCACATTCCCCAATGAGGAGGGTACCTTCAGAAGGTTGAGGAAGGCACCAACATGAATGTAAAATTAAAATTAAAAAGTTAAAAAAAAGAAGTAGAGAGATTAGGCAGGGAGCAAAACCCAGGTTATACCCTTCAAAGGAACACTCTTATTCATTTGTTAGTTTCTACCACCTTCCACACTATTGCAACCATTTGGAATTAACATATAATAAAATGTTTGCCATCATTTTTTAGATGACTTTGCCTATGTGTATATTGGAACATTGTAAATATGTGATTAGTGTAATTTATTAGATCAGAACTGAAGTAGTTAATTGACAATTTATCAAGTACATTCATTTTTACATGAAATTAACATATGTATTTGCCAGTGCTTTTCTGTAGTATTGTTGATCCTATAGGCTTTAGGATGCATATCAAGGTCACCAAGAATGAGAAATGGTGATACCCAGATAGCTGAAGTCAGATTAATCTGAGGCCCTACATGATGGAGGACTTCAATGTTGATGGATATTTTAACATTTTCTCATTTGTTCAATAAATATATTTGCGCTTCTTCTATATTCTTAGACACCAACAATACAGTAGTAAATATAATCATTAAAATCCCTTCTTGTGGAACTTCAACATATACATCATTTTATATTAATTAGATAAATGTTTTTGAATGTTAAAATGAAGTGTTGAACAGTAAATGTCTGGATGGGTGTTTTCAATACAATTTCCATAAAGATACCTCTGAGGAAGTGAGATTTAATTTGAAATCTAAGTGAAAAGAAGGCTGCAAGCTGTACAAAAGTCAATAGGATGAACATTCTAAGCAGAGTAAGCTGAGTGCAAAGGTGAGAATGGAAGAGGCTAGTGTGGCTGGAGAGAAGGAAGGAGGTAGATGAAACACTGGTATAGCATTGTGGAAAATTTCAGGAAATGTTTTAGGAATGGAGTCAATACTATTAAGCTGGGGATAGTGTACTAGTTTCTTTTCTCCTTGTTGACATCTTACATGAAGCAATTTAAGAGAGAAAGGGTTTATCTTGGATAAGAGTTTGAGGGGATCAGGTCTGTCATAGTAGGGAAGGAATGACAGCAATAGGAGGCAGCTAGTCACATTGCATCTGCAATCAGAAAGCAGAGAGAAATAAATGTTAATATTCATCTTGTTCGCTGCTTGTGTGTATGCACCATGGCATGCAGATGAGAGTCAGAGGACCACCATGGGTCCTAGTCTTCATCTTCCACTTTATTTGAGGAAATGTATCTCTTTGTTCACTGCTGCATTTGCTAGATTAGCTGGCCTGGGTGGTTCCCAGGATTCTCTTGTCTTTGTCTCCCATCTAACCATAGGCATGCTGGGACTACAAACATGTGCAATCATGTCCAATTTCAAGTGTGTTCTAGGCATCCAAACTTAGGTCATCATGCTTATATAAGTGCTTTTATCCACTGAGATATTTTCCCAGCCAACTCTCTTCTTTTTTGTCAATTCAGGACACCTGCCCATAGAGTAGTACCACCTATAGTTAAGGTGGGTGTTCTTACTTCAATTAACCTAATCTAGAAACTCCCTCAACGACATGCCCAGAGACTTTCTCTTAGATGGTTCTGGATCCAATCAAGCTGATAACCAAGATTAACTATTGCAAGGTGCAAGTACAGAAGAGGAAGAAGCAAGGGAAATCCTAGGTTCTATTTGAATATTGATCTAAGATGCCTTGGTCAAGAGCATGCTTCTTGTAGATTGTCAAAACAAGATGTCCATTTTTTTTTTTTTTTTGGTTTTTCGAGGTAGGGTCTCACTCTGGCCCAGGCTGACCTGGAATTAACTAAGTAGTCTCAGGGTGGCCTTGAACTCACGGCGATCCTCCTACCTCTGCCTCCCGAGTGCTGGGATTAAAGGTGTGTACAACCACGCCCGGCAAGATGTCCATTTTTGCCTTATGAAATTTGACATCTTTACTTGAAAAGTAAACAGAACTGTCAAATAAGCAGTTGTATATAAGGGGAAAGTAAGTATTGGCTATATAGACTACATATAAAATAACTAGATACAGCTCTAGTTGTGGGTCTTAGAGATAATAGATACAGATGAGAGAGAATCACATATCATGTGACTAGATAATTAAGGTGAAGACACAAAGGCAAGTCAGTTAGTTACAAAGGGTATAAATATGTAGAGAAGGAAGTTCAAGATGGACTTAATAGCCATGCCTACATTAAAGGTTTCAAAGAAACAACATTATAAAGAAGCAACATTATATTGCCTTGTGAGATAGAGTCACAGAAGCTGACAAAAAGAAACCAGCTTACATTCTAGAAGAGTGGTAAATTATTTCCAGTGATGATAAGATTAAAGGCCATTGGTATCTTTTGTTCAGAGCAGTCTCAACTAGGAGAAAGGGAATCGCAATTTAATTGGATTTTGGAGAATGAGTACACTAGAAATAGAGACAGAGCCATAGGCAAGTCTTGCGAGAATTTTGCTGCCAAGGGGAGCAGGCTGGAGGGAAGGGTCAAGCATGTCTGCATGTTTATCTGAAGCTGGATACTGATCCAGGGAAGAAGAAGAATTGATCATTAATTTATCCCTTTGCCTTGCTCCTTAAAGTGGAGTCTTCTAAAAATGATTCAATTTTCTGGCCACTTTCTTTTCAACTAATATAAATACTGTGAGGTATGACTCATGTCTGGTTCATTCTTTCACTTAAAAATAAAACTTTGTTCTCAGGTTTCCAGAGGCAGGGGCTCCAGGACTCCCTTTATCTATGTATTCACAGTCACTTAGCACAGTGCTTTCAGCCATGGAATTGAACAACTATGTCTATAGTGAATATGCAGATATATGAATAAGTGAATCTTAATCTGCTGTTTGGTGTATGTGTATGTTATGTATGCACTTGTGTTCAGATGTGTACAGTCCTTGTACATGCAGGCAGAGGCCATAGGATGATGTCAGGTGCTCTTCTCTATTGCTTTCCCGACTCATTTCTCTTAGACAGAGAGTGTCACTGAACCTTAACTGTGCCACTTTTTCAGTTAGACTGGCTGACCAGTGAGCCCTAGTAGTTCAGTTCTCCTCAGTGCTGGCTTACAAGCACATGTAGCCATGCCCAGATTTTTACATGGGTACTGCATAATTAAACTTAGATCCTCATGCTTGCACAGTAATAACTAGCCCACTGAACTATCTTTTGATCCTTGATTATGGGTTACCTTTAACTTATAGGTTACATTTTTTAAAACTGTTATAAAGAACTCTGATGTTTATCACATCCTTTATCAGTACTAGAGAGAGATTGGGATCGAAATAATTTTACCTACTTTAGAGATATAGAAACAGAAGTACAAATTTTATGATTTACTCAGGTCCACCCAGCTCACTGGTTCAGAACAAAAATGACTTCAAATTTCCTGACTTTCCATTAAATTAATTAGTACTTAAGTTCTCAATTTAATTTGAGCTTTTCACCACATCCTGTGACTCATAGACCCTACTGCTGTTCTTATTTCACTTGTTTTGTGTCTGCATAAGACAAAACAAATCTGTATTTCTCAAGGCAGGACATGGTTCATTGAAGATTCTGTGAAGTTTTAACCTTTTCCAAGACTAGAGGCAGATGGACCATAATAAGGCTGCTTGGAGTGAATTGCAGATTGAACATGACAAAGAACATTAGTGGAAAGCTGGACTATTGAGTGGCATTTACGGTTTGGGATAGGAAGCTTTTTATAGAAGCTACAGCAGGCTGGCAGGAATGACACATCACTGTTTACCAAATTATAGAAGATGTTCTATTATGAAAGGTGAGACAAATTCTCCTCCTCAGAAAAACTGTTGAAATTGTGTTCTTCTTAAAAGTATGTTTCCTGGGAAATGTTGGCCTCACTAACATGTACTTGTGACCACCTCATGAAATACTCTTGACAGCCAGAGGATATGTTCTCCAACTAACAGTGGCACAACAAATAAGGATAAACATATGACTTAAATCATTAGTACCATGTATTTCCTGACCCACATGTCAAGGATATCAGACATGTGCAGAGTACTTGGCTCAGCTGCCATATGTGCATAGAAAACTCAACAGATTAATTAAAAGTATCAAAAATATGAATATGGGCTTTACTGTTGCATTATATCAGCTCTTAAAGGGAAATGTGGCTTTATTGTTTAAACTTTAAACTTAACATCATAATATATGATAAAATTGTACATTTGAATCATCAGGAGTTGACAATAAATTGAAGATACTGTCTTATAGTGTTTTAGAAAAATACACATACATTCTTGGCTATATTTTTATACCTAATCATAAGGCAGTTTAATGGAGAAACCATTATTGTCTTAATTGATTCCTTTTGTCTTTTCTTCTTTCCTTTCCCCTTCCCCCCATGTATCCCTTCTTTCTGTCTGAGCATATATTCTGTTATAACCCCATCTACATATTGGGGATACAACTGTGAAGAAGGTAGACATGGTCCTTGACCTCACAGAAATAACAGTTAAGGTGAGGGATGGAGGGGGATGGGATGATTTGGAGACTGTGGGTATATCTAAGATATATGTAGCAAGGAGGTGGGAGAGAGGGTGCACAAGGAGCATCTTCCAAGGAAGAACTAGATAAATGATAGCCTATGTAGATGGCAATGATGAAGAACAAACAGGTTTGAGTTAAATTCAAGTGAAACAGCTCAGTGAAATTATCATAAACTGGTCTGTCTCTCTTCCCTTCTACCACTCAATAGATAATACCTGGATCCTCACAAGAAAATGATCACCTCAGTGGTCTTATAGAGAGCTTTTCCTCATCTAATTGCAATGAGCATTCTAGCCACACCCTCTCAGGAGCCATATGGCAATCCACTTTGACATCTAATAGTACAGCATCTGGAGGCTTGCCTTTTCCTTATTGCATGCTATACTGTGAGCCTTCTGAGAATGAAAGCAATATTTTATTTATTTTGTTTCTGTATAATATAGGGCCTGGCACTAAGGAGGAAACAACAGTAACTTGTTGACATGAATTTTGAGATAGCATCTTGAAGCCTGGCTATAATGGATATGTGTGTACCTGCCTAGTCTTCATGGATTTTCTGTGAGCTGA
Source organism: Orientallactaga sibirica (assembly GCA_036365145.1). Taxonomy (NCBI): domain Eukaryota; kingdom Metazoa; phylum Chordata; class Mammalia; order Rodentia; family Dipodidae; genus Orientallactaga; species Orientallactaga sibirica. Next base: position 2,267,108 of record JAEOAD010002517.1, read on the forward strand.
GTGTTTTCCCGAGTGTGGCTTCTTTTGGACAATAGGCTATGCCTGTCTTGCCTATCACTCTGTCTCTAGGCCTTGGGCACAGTGAAGTTTCAAAAATAGCTGGTTTTTGAAAAGAGAAGTACAAAGTTACTCCAGATTTCTGAACTAAACAGCAGCAGCAACAACAGCAAAAATCCTACTATTGAGAACACTAGTGGGTCACTTTCATGTCATCCAGATTTGATTGTTACTAAACCCTAAGTTAATTTCCACAGATGACCAAAATTTGATTGATTTGACAAGTTGCTAATTGGACTTGAAAGGGTTGTGATTTTCCTCATTAGTTTGCATCAGTGCTCCAAGGAGCCTTTGTGAAGGGTGGGACAGATCATAGAAGCCACGGGCATGCTGATTAGATGACGTTCCAATCTTTTATTTTTATCCAGGGTTACTCAATTTTATTTGTTTCCTTATAAGTCTATAACATTTCCTTTGAAGGACAAGTTCCTTGAGTTAAAAGCAAAAAGGGAAAAATTCAAAAGCCACTGCCACTTAAACCTAAAACTGCTCTCACATAATGTTCTTCCCTGAGATTATTGGCATTTTGATAGCTCTGGGAAGAAGCAGTCTGGTCTCACAGAATGTACCTTTACCAGTTCCAACAAAAGCTATGGATGCATTTTCAAACCACGTAACATTTTTATCATGCATTATTCTTTTTCTAAAGACTTGTCTTGTAGTTGTCAACCAAACTGTTAACTCTCTGAAAGCAGTAAACAGTTTCTTTATTGGATTTAGCATAAGAAAATTATTCTGAATGAAGATAAGGATGAATGGGTAGATGGATGAATGAATGGTGGGTGGCTTCCCTATTAGAACAGTAGCATGATATAATACTAAGACCTGGAACTTGATAATTGTGTTCCTATCTTAGCAAGTCTGTTTTTATAAGAATATAACTAAATTAATTTTGTATCAAATTATATTAAAATAACTTTTAAAATAAGGTATGTTTGACAAGTTAAGGATAATGATTCACTGTTTCTGGGGAGTAGAGGGTTACATGACTAAAATTAATTATAATAGCATATGTTACAATTATAGTGTAAATTATAAGATGAAACTAGTCCAGAAAAGGAATTTAATAATATCAATTGGTTCAAATCTTTGGCCAATATTTTGGGGGGACCAAACTATTATTCACTGTGCAAGGAAAGTAAGCCAAAGTTTGATGGAATGCAAACTGTGTTTGATTTCTGCAACATTCAGGAAAATGTTGGCAAAAGGAGACATTGAAAAAAAAGCAAGTTTGAAAACAAAAACCAAACATAATTGTAAAAATAAATAAATAATAAAGGTTTATGTCCCCCATTTATTGCCATGATAGGTAATAAATGAAGGAATAAATTTGGTAGAAGCTAAAAAAATTGCTTCTCATGGTTTGGTGCTGAAAGAGGTTAGGAATAAGCTTCCAAATCAAGAGAGATAGGACATGTACACAGAACAAAGAAATTACTAAAAGCTACAAGAAAGGAGTGTTCAAATGGTATGGAAATTCAGAAAGAGGGTATAATATTTTCCTAGATATTGATGATTACTTGTGCCTTCCTTAAGTTTCAAATTTTAAAAAATTAATATTTTCAGAATCACTGTTAGCATAAACAAAACAAAACAAAACAAAACAAAACAAAACAAAACAAAACAAAACAGCATTTCTGGCAAAACTATGCATTCCCCAAGAAGGAAGCCTTACTCCAGCTCAAGCCTCTCCTTGTTTGTAGTGGTCAGCTCCACTTTATTTTTATCTGGGGTTTGAGGCACTTGAACTGGCTTAGCTGTCTCTGTTTCTGGGCCAGAGCTGAATCATCAAACTGAGTGACCTCAACAAGCCATGTGTTTTGTATCAAAATTGTATGTGTGTGTGCTTAACAAATGAAAAGAAAGACTCCAAGGCCCTGCATTTTTTTTATTCCAACATCTACCAGTGTTTTTCTGTAATGCTGTGAAAACAAAGTGTTCCTAATATATTTAACTGTGACATTTTTGTAATATAATATATTAATATAACCTAGAGGCAGGCAGTGCTGTAGTTACTATCTAGCCCACTGCCCTCTTGCAGTGTATTTAATACACCATTTTTCAAAAAACAAAACAAAAGCAGAAAAGATTTAGCATAGGATTGGTATATATTCCTCTCTTAAAAACAACTGCTTGGGCTGGGATGGCTTAGCCATTAAGGTGCTTGCCTGCAAAGCCTAAGGTCCCAGGTTCAATACCCCAGAACCCATGTAAGTCAGATTCACAAAGTAGCACATGCATCTGGAGTTTTGTTTGTAGTGGCTAAAGGCCCTGGCATACCAGTTCTTACTCTATCTGCCTCTCTCTGTCTCTCTCTCCTCAAATAAATAAAAATTAAAAGAAAAACCACTGCTCATCAGGTAAATATTTTTAAAATATGAATGTGTTAGTTCACTTTGCTTTAGAGTAAAATATATGATATGAATATATACAATCCCATACTAACCTAAAATACAACTTTATTTTTTATGCATCTCCCTCTATGAATTTTTATATTCAAATCCTTACTGTCTACCTATTCCTAGCACATCTGAGTTCTGCCTTCTCCGTAACACTGAAATTTTAAAATTACTCTTAGGAAGATCACCATTGAGCTAAGTGTTCTGACCTCTGTTGATTTCTCTCAGGCTTTGTTTTCTGGGTTATTTGATGCCACCAAGGCCTGCGTACCTTCTTCCCCATTCCTATGATCTGGGCACCCTGACTTGACTGGTGTTTTGTCTTTTCCTTGGACTTCCTGCATGTTCTGTACTTTCTCCTTGTTATGTTCTTCCTCCACAGTCCTCCAGCCTTTAAAGTCTTAGCATAAATGGTACAGGATGTTACATTAGATCACTGTGATTCTGTTTCAAAATACTCATCAGATGTGGAATTATTAATTTGTTCCACCTCTCTCCCTTACTCTTACATTTTCCCTCCCTCTCTTCCTCCCACCCAATTTTTGAGTCTGAAACCAGAGAAGAGTGAGTCCATAATACTCTTTACTACTGAAGTTTCAGTGCTTAGAACAGTACCAGACACATAGTAGATATTAAAATTACTTGTTATTAGACAAATTTATGATGACTCATGGTATACATATTATGCATATAATTTTATATATTGCTATTTCATGCTCAATACACATCTCCATGGTATGGTAATATAATTTTTACCTTTATCAAAATTATATATGTATACATATGCTTAAACTGGAAGTAACTTGGAGGCCCATCAAGAAGACATGGTGGAGGAAATATTGCAGAGCAATAATATAATTCTTGCTACATAAATTAACACAGGTGAACCTTTCAAACATGCCAACACATAAAGCCAGGAACAAGGAGTGTACATATATGATTTCATTTATCCAAATTCTAAAACCAGGGGCTATGTATTTGTGATGTCACATTGAGGGTACTGGCTATACTGAATGGGATATTTGTGATGGAAGAGGTACTAAGGGGTTTTGCTGAGTAAGTTGTAAAGTCATGTTTCTCATAAACTTAAGATTTTATACTTTTCATTACCTACAAAGTGATTTATATTTGAATGTGTTGGTTTTATTTTTCTTTTAAAAGTTTACTTAAGATTAAAAAATAAGCCGGGTGTGGTGGTGCATGCCTTTAATTCCAGCACTCGGGAGGCAGAGGTAGGAGGATCACCGAGAGTTCGAGACCACCCTGAGACTACATAGTTAATTCCAGGTCAACATGGACCAGAGTGAAACCCTACCTTGCAAAACCAAAAAAAAAAAATTTTTTTTTTACTTGCAGATTGTAGCAGACAGCTTCAGGTTCACTGAGATGAAGTTCCAAACAAGGCACAGATATGGAAGAAGGGATATTTTTTGAAGCTTACTGATCCAGGAGAGGTTCCATCATGGTAGAAGAAATTGGTCCCCTCTTAAAGGAACAGGAATAAAGAGAAAAAGCCAAAGGCAAAAGTAAAACCACAGAGCACACTTCAGGAACTTCACACTGAACTAGGTACTTTGCATATCTTTAAACTGGAAGTTAAAATCCATTTGACACTAAGATATGCCCAGTAACACCTCCTCCAGCCAAGTGGCTGGAAATCTGAGAAGTTTTCATAAACTCCTGAATCTGAATGGTTAATAGTCTTCCCTGAAAACTAGAAGGAACTAAAGAGTTAATAACTATCCATAAGACTAGCAGGAAATAAAGAAGCCTCAGAGGCATGTGGTCTTGACATGCTCTTTTGCTGCTGATTGATAAACCTCCATTAGCTCAGAAAACCTTGAGGGAACAGAAACCATCTGGTGGGATATCCTCCCTAGATAATTTTGCTTAAAAAAGCTTATTCTGAGCAAAGACACAAATAACTACAGTTTCTTATACACTTCCTTGAACCTGCAGGTAGTCCAGTCTGTTTTTCTTAGGATCCTCCTTATAAGCTTGCACCCCAGGCTGGCTGAATGCTTTAGCCTTCATCCCACAGGAAAGCTGCTGCCCCTTGCTGTACCTCTCAATAAACAGTCTCTGTACAGATCAATACTGGTATTATCATTTGCTTTTCTCTTACACGTTCCTTACATTTGGTGCCATGACTCGGATTGGAGCCCTCTGGGACTTTTGGGCTGCATGCCCTGCCTTTCTCTTTTCCTCTCCTCCTCTTTACCTCTGTGCCAATGTTTCACAACCTCAGGAGCATCAAAAGTCACCATGTTTACTACTCCAAACTAAACAGCTGCCTGTGACTTGAAACCTCCAGTCTTTCCAGCTTAAAACCTGGGGACTTCTACCTTTTCTTCTTCTTTTCACCCTCTCCCACTGGACTTTTGAACTCCAGATGAGAGGCCATTGCTGTGTTATCCATTGTATCTACACCCTCATCAATTACAACTTCAGGACAAGGTATTCACTCTTAGTCTGTGGCAGAGGCGCCCCATCTCAGATCTTAGAAACTCCAGGAGTTTCTCACTTCTTTGTTCATGGATGATTGGAGGCTCCAGGAATTCCCCACATATTGTGCCACTGGACACCCCAAACATTATGAGTGTGGGAATTCTCCCTTTTAATCCTTAAATTTTGTTTGTCCTCCCTAAGCCTGGGAGATGTCCCTGGTGGCAGGATTGGCCACTCTAGTCCTTGTCCTCCAAAATGGGCTCTAAATTATCTATTCCAAAATACATTCCATTGGCATTGTTGGGGGTGGGCCTATTCAATGCTCCCCTACATGTCCCACTCATCCCCAGTTCTCTCAAATCTTCTTTATCCTTCCAGAGTCTGGACTGAAGGATTAATAGCCTTCTCTGAAAACTAGAGGGAATTAAAGAGCTAATAACTAACCTTATGATTAAAAGGCAGTAAAGAACAGAGACATCCAATCCTCCCTAGACAATTCTGCTAAAACACCTATTCTGAGCAAATAATTTTGATGCCTTATCTGCTTCCCTTGGATCTGAAGCTGATTCAGTCTGGTTTGCCTTAGGATCCTCCTTATAAGTTTGAACTCCAGCCTGACTTAGTGCTTCAGACTTCTCTGGCAGGGAGGCTGCTGCCTCTCAATAAACTGTCTATAGAGATCAAGTCTGGTATTCTTTCTTTCTTTTCTCTTACACTTTCCTTACAAACTCTATTCAGAAACAGCCTTAAGAGAGCTCCCTTGACCTTACATCTCTCTTATCATACAAAATACAAAAACAAGGTACATCCAACTATGATAGGTACATATCTACTCTTTATACATTTCTATTCTTTACAATCAATAATTTATAAATAGCTATTTTTAGAGTAGCAGAAATAGATTGAAGTACAACTCATCCAAGATTGGGCTCAATCTACTAGTTAAAGTATCTTGGAGTGTTTTTTAAATGTTTCCTTATTTGGTTGACTAATGCCTAAATTTAGCTGATCTTCCTTTATTGAAGGTCATAAATCATAAATTCTTTAGTATAATACAGAGTATAGAAGTGAAAGGCTTGGCAAGTAGCATATTACAGGGACTTACAGTATTCACTCACAGGCTAAATCTCTCCCCAAAAAGTCTCAGCACACATTCATTCACCATAGCTTTGAGAAGTATGTTAATTACTGAAGAAACTATCATCTCATTTGGAAAGTACTAAATACAAGAGATTATAAGAAGAAATTCTTCACTTGGAATGAAATCCCTATTTTCACATGCATAGCAGAGGCTAAGTAACACTACTTACCCATTAGAGACAAAGTAGATATGTTTACCATACAGGTATTAGAATTAGCATAGAAATCAGAAGAAACAACAATTAACAGTCTTTATGTGCAACTAATTAGTGATCCTCAAGTTTTGTGTACATAATTATCACCAGGAAAGCTTTTTAGGACACAGTAGATAAATATAAATATTATAGATGCCTTGATCCCATCCTTAGATTTATGGCTCAATAAGTATGATTGAGTACCAAGAAATCACATTTTAACTAACTTTCCAGGTTACATTGATGCTAGGGTGTTTTAGTTTCCTTTATGCTGCTGGAAGTAAAAACATGTCCAAAAGCAGCTGATGGGAGGAAAAGGTCTATTTGGGCTGACAGTCTTAAGGGGGATGTTTTAGCATGGCAGGAAAAAGATAGTAGAGCAGAGTTTGGGTATCACATCTTGCTGTAGCAGGTGCAAGATAGCAGCAAGAGCTGATCTCTGGCAAAGGGGAACCCACCCCCAGTATCACAACTCCTCCAGTAAAGCTTCACCTCCCAAACTGCCCTTAGCTGGGGACCAAGCATTCAAAACACATGAGTTTATGGGAGACATCTGAGTCACACCACCACATTCACATTCTGTGTTGGTTCCCACATACTCATGATCATCTCATGATGTAAAATGCATTCAGTCCAACTTTAGAAGTCCCCATATTCTTTGCCAATCCCAACTCAGTTTAGAAGTCCAAAGTCTCATCTGAAACAGTCTCTCTTTACTGTGAGCCTGTAAAATAAAAAAAAAAATGTTAAATACACATAATGGCACAGAGTAACATTCCTATGGCAAAACTAAGACATTTTAGGGAAAGGCTGAGCCAATGAAAGATCTAAAAAAGAAGCTCCATTTCTGACATCTGGAACTAGTGCCAAAATCCTTTGGGTTCCAAATTCCACACCTCCAACTGGGCTGCTTATGACCTCAGTGAGAAATTCATCCATAGGCATTAGTTCTCCTAGGCAGCTGTATTAGTCAGGGGTCTCTAGAGAAACAGAACGGATAGAATGAATTGTATTAAAAGGGAATTTATTGGATTAGCTTACACAGTCCAGCAATAGCAGGTTGTAGGTCCGAGAGTCAAGCAACTCGGTAGCTGCTCAGGCCACAAGGCTGGAGGCCTTGGCAGTCCCAATCAGGCACTGAAGACCTGGAGGCTTCCTGGAGAGACACTGTTCTTCAGTCCACCTAGGTCTTCAGTCCACACTGGAAAGCAGCAACACCAAGCAGCAAGTACCAAGCGGAAAACACCAAGCACCCAGTGGCAAGGAGCGAGCAGCACTGGCAGCCAGGTGGGAGAGAGAGAGCCTTTCTTCCAAGAGCTTCTTTTTATCAACCAGCCCCCTCCTCCAAGAGGGGCCGCCCACTCTGGGGGAAGGACTTACCCCTGGGGTAAGGATTATTCCTTTTGTTAATCCTTCCTAGATGCAACCTCAGAGACACACTTATGAGGAATGTCTGTGGATTCCTAAACAAGTCAAGTTGACAAAAACTTAACCATCACAGCAGCCATCCCATAATCTCCAAAATCCTGAGATCTCTACTGCACAGTCCCTTTCCAGGGTTTTCCAGAGCCTCCACACAGGAACTGCAACAATGCTTCTTCACATTGCTGGGTAGCCATTTCCAAAAACTGTTCTATGGCCTTCTTTTTCCTGAATTTGTCATGCTTACACAACTAGTATGAAGGGCGAGGTTGCAAAACTTTTTAATCAAAATGGCATAAAGTTGACTTTTGAGGAGCACGATAGTCTTTTAACATTCTTTCTTCAGGCCCCTCCCCTTCAAAATGGAACTTCATACTTTCCCAATGCAGAACAGCTGGCCCAGTCCTCAATGACTGTGTTCTCACAAATAATCACAGCTGAACTAGGTTGCAGTCTCTGGCCTGAAACAGGCTGGGAATCACATCCTGAAACAGCAGTTTGAAGATATCTGCAAGAGAAAACTGAGCTCTGGGAAGGGAGTAACTGAGCTATTACACCCCCAAGCCCATCCCCAGTAACATATCTTCTCTTGCAAGGATCCATATACCCAGTTGCCACTAGCTAGGGACCAAGCATGCAACCATAGGAGTGTATGGGTGAAATCTAATTTTAACCACTTCTTGTGTCCTAGGGACACTTTTATAAGTTCTGAATCAAACACTTCAAGGATGGAACTGTCTGTGCCTTCAGCATAGTTCCTTGGGCTCTAACAACTCCCTGGCCTTGTGCAACAATCTAATTAATCTTGGGTCCTGAGAACAAATAGAAATGAACACATTATAAAGATACTAAATACTTGGTGAAGACTTAAAGCTTTAAGTATTGTAAACTAAGGCTGTATTTGATACAACAGAAAATATGCACCTTTTCTCAGATTGAGTCAATTTATAACCCAGATCCCCTTGAGTCTAGTGAGGTTGTGATTACTTAAGAAAAAGAAAACCATGTGACCATCACATTTTTAGCTTATTATATATCAGCTTATGGCTCCTCAAGGGATTTTGTGGTCATTGGATAACAGAAAATCAAGCTTATTCAGCACATTAGACACTGTCCCTGAGCCACACTAATTTCCAGATAACTCTCATTCATGAGAGCACAAGCTCCTGAGAGTCATGTGTTAAATGAAGATCTAACCTGCATTCCACCTCACAGGAGACTTATGATATCCCAAACCTACACTATAGGTATCATCCTAGTGTCTTAGTGTACCATTAGCATGGATTTACTCAGATATCTTCAGAATCTGCTTGTTGTATTAGTCCCCCTTCCTCTTAAATTACAAGTGCAAAAGCACTTATGATGACTTAGTCTACTTGGGTTACCTCAACAAAATATCACAGACTGGGAGGCTAAAACAGTAGAAATTTATTTCTTACAGTTCTACTGTGTAGAAAGTCCAATATCAAGGTATCAACAAGGGGTATTTCAGTCTGAGGACTTTTCTCTTGTCATGTAGCTTATTGTGTGTTCACATAGCCTTTCCATTTTTTTCATATGATGTAAACATACAAAGAAGAGAGAATGAGAGAGAGAGGAAGATTTTTAAATAAGGCCACCCATCTAGTAGGATAAAGTCACTCATCATTTAACTTTAACTATTTCCTAAAGATCTTATCTCCAAAAACAATCACATTAGGGGATAATATTTCAACATATGTATTTAAAGAGATACAGTTGACTTCATAGTATTTAGTAAATTGAAGACATAATAATGGAATAATTATTGTGGATCTGAAAAGATATACTTTTATACTCCCATTTGATTGACAGTTTGGTAACTATTGAAACAGTATATTTTGGATTTGCTGTTAGTCCAATCAGGAAGTGATTCTAATTGCAACCACTCTTCTGGTCTTTTGACTGAAGTAAATGCATACATCTGAAATGCAGCCATTAAGCTCTGTCTCCCAAAGCAGAAAATGCCAGTAGTTTGCTTTTACCTAGTAAAAGAAAGGAGAACACAGATGGATCTTCACTTATAATGTATTATAACCAATAAACCTATCATAAGTTAAAAATATTATGAGTAAAAGCTGCATCTAATATATATAGCCTACCAAACATCATAGCTCAACAATATAGTACACTGTCAATTATTAGTTTCTTACCCTCATGAATTAGTGACTAGATGGGAGATATGGCTCAAATTATTGCCCAACATACTTACAGTATTATACTTGATATCACTCTTTGAGGAAAAGATGAAACTTCAAACACATAAGTTTCCATTGAATATTTATTGTTTTTCTACTATTCTAAGTTTAAAAGTTCTGAATTAAACACTTCAAGGATGGAATCATCTGTACATTCAGCATATTGCCTTAGGGCTCCATTAATTCCCTGGCTTTGTACAACAAGTTATTCTGCAGGGACCTTGGTTATCTCATCATCCCAAAGAAGAACATACTGTTCAACAAGATGGCTGAGATTGTTATCTGAAGGACAAAGTTTCAGGAACCTAATATGCATTGCTATGACTAAGGATACAACACATTAAAAGGTAAGTTTTATTGCAACACTAGACAGGCTTGAAGATTTTAGTGCTTTTCCAACCTTCGTGGTATAGAAGTTCTAGAGAGCCCAGTTGGTTTTTTTTTTTTTTTTTTGAGTCAGAGAGAGACAGAGAGAATGTGCACCAGCAGCCTCTCAGCAGCTGTTAGTGAACTCCAGATGCTTGCCCCCCTTGTGGGCAAGTGTGGCATTGGGCCCTTGCATCCCTTTTAGTCTGGTTAAACATGGGACCTAGAGAATCAAATGGATGTTCTTAAGCTTAGCAGGCAGGTATCTTAACTGCTAAGCCATCTCTCCAGCCTGACAGCCCAGTTTTGTTCGAGGCTGTATTAGAGGAAAGCCTGTGGTGGTATGTCAAATTGGTGGTAGACCATTCTGAGTGCCTCTAGATACATATCCAGAAAGGCAATCCTTACAGTTTTGAAGAAAGTACAGAAAAAAAATCTAGCTTGCTAGTAGGTCCTATTGGAAACTGATAGTAAACTAAGTGCTTGTATAGTCTGAACTTTTCAACACTAATTATGTATCATCTACTTGTTCTAGTCATGGACTCAAGAACAGGAAACTGACCTACCCCATGGGTATTATCAGACACTTTTCAGACCTGAACTAAGCTTTGTGCAAATGGGCTTATTCATACAAATGGCAGGTAGAGTGCTAAGAATCAAATTATTTATGGACTCATAAATATTAGTTTTCCCTTTATCAAGGCTATCCATGTTACAAATGTTTCTAGCACGTATGCAACATAATCCAGAATAAACCCCACAATGAGGTCCAATATCACAGAGAGATTTGGATTTATTTCTCTCACCTAACAGCATTCTCCTATTACCCTATATGTAGCCTTATTAAATGCCTATTCTGGAAAACCTGGCCCCAGGGTGTGAGAAACAGCTTCAAGGTAATATTAGAATAAAGAAACAGGAGGCATATCCAGGCATACTGCAAAGAGTACAATTGATAATTGATGGGAGAGGGGACTTACTGACCAGCAACATAAACATCAAGTTATGGGTCAAAAGGAAGAAAAGAAAAAGGAAATATATATATATATGGACTTTAACCAGAATGTATCTTATTGCCCTATTCTAATATCAAAGATGTAGGACTATTCCTAGCATCAGGATCTGGTTACAAAGCTCCACATATTACTCTAATAGATTTATTTTATCTATTATATTTATTATTTATAGAGCTCTGGGAAACTATGCAGGCAAAAATGAACTATGGTTACTCTATGGAAATAATGGCAGTATGACTCCAAATGTCTGCCAATAAATTAATCAAGGAGCTTGTTTTACATATATAGATAGAAGGTATATGGCATAATTCCTATGTGTTTTAAATCTGTTTTACCATGTTTACTTCATTGCTTCATCATAGTTATATCTAGAGAAAAGTAGAATGACTGATTTAAAAAAAAACTCTGTTACATTGGTAGCAAAAAGGAAGCACATGGAAAAGTTGCAGTACAGCTGTTTCTCAATTTACAATAGGACAACATCCCCATAGACATACTGGAAGTAGAAAGTACTGTAAGCTGGAAATGCATTTAGTATATCTAATCTACCAACATACTAGTTTAGCAATACTGTACACTATAGAGTATCAGTTGTTAATCTTGTGATTAAGTGGTATCCATCCAGGTTTTCTCCTTCATAGTTTTTTTTTTTTTTTTTTTATACAGAAAGAGTTGTTAATAGTTTATAATTCAATCCATGGCTATTACAGAATTTAGAGAATATCAAGACAGAGATTCCTTTTCTAAAATTAGGAAAAGTTCTCAAATATCACAGTGTAAAGCTAAGTTCTCCACCTGAAGAGATTTGGGGCTGTTGTCTTCTTTTTGAAGATGGAAAGTGGGAAAATGTCAGACTTTATGAGAGATAGCTACATTTTCTTCAGCAGGGTTATTTAGACTATAAAGGAGAGTGACCACACCCTACAAGACTCAGGGACCATTTGTGGAAGGAGTGGCAAAAAGAATATAAGAGCCAAAGGAAGGGAAGAAGTGCTTACAATACAATACTGTCTTCTGGACACAATGTGACCTAGACATTCATGACCTCACAGTGGCTAATACAAGCTACACAAGACCTGTATAACAGGAGGAGGGGAAAACAATAACATCAAAATAGAAGACAGATGTTGGAAAGAATGTATTCAATGGAGGGGAGATTAGAAAGAGGGAAAAGGGAGGATGGTGGGAGGGGATTATGATCATGGTATTATTTTATATTTGTGGAAGTTGTCAATAAAATAGTTTTTCTTTAACACTGAACAGCAGAAGAGTGGGCTGCATTAAGCATTTGTTATTTCTGCTGGCATCTCAAGTGGTATCTCAAACTCCTTACACTTCTCAGTGAATATTGCACTATTTAGTTTAATACCCATTGGAGGATAAGGAGTGTCATCATCACACCTGCTCTGAAGCATGATCTGACATCCTGCACTTGGCTGTATACCCAAACTTAATTCATGATTCCAATAGTTTTCAATATAATTTTTATTAATTAATTTCCATGTAAATTCATTATAATCATTTCCTATTGCATGCGACTAAAAATGCAAAAAAAAAAATTCCCTTTCAACAAAACAACCATCTGGCCACATTCCTTAGGTAGTAGATATATACATTCCCATTAGTCTAAGTGAATAGCCTCCTCTGTTGTGCAGCCTTTTTATCTGAAGAAACATTCTCTGTAGGAGGGAAGAGAGAATCTCAGGCAATTTACAAAGCTCAGGAAACTCAATTACAGGATTCACAAGCCCTGCCCCCAGCAAGGGGCAGTAATAATTGCTAGGGAGAATAGACTTCCAGGCTTGCTGATCTGTCTGCAAGCTGTGCATGGAGTTTCAGGTACATAGTCATCAGGGCTGGCATGGACGTTTAGTGATACAGCTCCCTTTGAGTTACCCTTGTACCTCTAATTAACCCCTAACCCATGCTTCTATAAGTAAGCTAATAAAATCATTGGCTTACCAAGCTAGACTTAGCTGGAATCATTTCTTTGGTCTGGGTTGATCCCCTACTTAGAATGAATGGGTTTTGTTTTGTCTGCTCAGGAAAAGTTAATGTAGTAGCTTTCATGGTCTACTAATGATACCTTCATTCAAATATTGTTATCTTGCAGGTGTTATTAACATGAATGCATAGCTGCTGAGCTTCATTAGTTCTAGATATAGCAACAATGTCCAGCAGCTTTGTGAATCTACCTGTGAAGTTCTATCTCAGTGCATACTATTGATCCTATGACCTATCTTTCTGCTCAGCACAAAAATCATACCCATTGTCCATGTCACAGATCTCACACTACTACAGCAAGTTCCTATCCATATTCCATTATTCCCTCATCACAAGGAGTCAATCTAGGGATAAAAGAACCAAACAGAAAGTTATATTTAATAGGCTAATAAGAAGCAGAATTTGAGTCTTTGGACTCCTAGGCTAGCCTACTGTAGACACTCTGGCCTGATATATATAACCCAGAGAAGCCACAGTGGTGAGGGATGCCCATATCTGGAGTTAACCTAATCTGTGCTCCTCAGAAAACTGGTGAAAGTCATGGCAGTGAGTGACAATTACTTCTAAGTGTCTTGAGAGTTTCTGTATCTTGTTTCTTTGCTGGTTTATCTTATTTTTCTTTGAGATGTTTTGAGTATCCTAAATTACATTTGCTGTAGTGTTGGGTATCTTTAATTCTCATCCCCATCACCAGAGTCAGACAAATGAGATGTAGGCTTCACACTTTGCCCAGGTGAAATATGGGAGATTTTAGTGAGGAACAGGAGCAAGTTAGTCTAATAATGAGGCATGTGTCAGCTGGTGAGAGACTTTTTCATCTGTTTGTGGATGACTTGTTGCCAAGTACATAATAGCAAGTTGTACAGATCCCCACAGGAAACAAAATTCTCATGAAGGGCTGAAGAGATTGCTTAGTGGTTAAAGCACTTGTGTGCAAAGCCTAAGGGCCCAGGTTCGATTCTCTAGACCCCACATAAGCCAGATGCACAAGGTGGTGCATGCATCTGGAATTCCTTTGCAGTGGCTAGAGGCCCTGGCATGCCCATTCTATCTGCCTTTTTCTCTCTCTCTCTCTTTCTCTCTTTCTCTCTCATAAATAAATAAAATAAAATAAAATCTTAAAAAATTCTCATGAAGATAGATCTTTTTTGAAAATCTCCTTCTCTGACAATACACAGAAAAGGAACCTAAGTCTTCTAGTTATAAGCTGTGCACATACATGGTTTTGAAAGACCCAAGAGCTTAAGTGACACCATGACAGGCCTCAGTCACCCTGTAGGCCTTAGTTTCAGGTTCCCAGAATCTAAAACAGGACAAACAGTTACTGTAAAAACCACAAAGTTGCTATCATGAGCTAGCAGAGCGCCGGCCAGTATGGGTCAGCACTTTTGCAGTGCAGGGCCAGATGGACCAATGAGATGTACCAATAATAAAACAACATTTAAAAATGTTACAAATGTTAACCAATCAAATGTGTGCCAATCTGAAAACCCCCTCCCCTTGTCCAAACCTCAATAAAAAAAAAACTACTCTTCTTGTTCTCTGGGCTTTTGTATGGATCCACTGCGTTGGTGAAGTCAAGAGTCTGAGCTTAAGCCTGCAATAAAGCTCTTTGCCCTTGCATATGTGTCTGGTCCTCCTTGGTGGTCACTGGGGTGCCGCCAACTAGGCACAGCATTTGGGGGCTCGTCCCAAATCCCCACAGAGACTCCTGAGGACCACCAACACATGGAGCTAAAACTATCAGCTGGTAAGTGGTTAATTGTTGTCTTCATTTGTCTCTCAGTCTCTCAGATCCCCTTTAGTATTCAGTATTCTGAATTCAGTTTGCGGTCAGGCAGACATGCCACTAGTGACCACTTTTTCTGGGTGCCCCAGGCCCACCTAGAGGGGAATCCTTTCCTCTCCTGGATTTGGAGGGACAATGCAGCGGTGAGATGATGCTGTCCCACTTTCAGTTTTGTATTCACTGGCCAGCTGAACTTGTCTACTGTCTTTTCTTCCTGTTCTCTGTTGGGCTTGTTATCTGTGCAACAGGACAAGTGGGGCAGATGCAGATGACTCCTCTTTCTCTTTTGATGGACCATTTCAGAGATGTTAAGGAAAGGGCTTCTAACCTAAGTGTAGATGTCAGAAAAGGCAAACATTATTTTCTGCAGAAGTGAATGGCCCACTTTCAATGTGGGATGGCCACCTGAAGGGACCTTTCACCTGCCTATTATATGGTGGGTACAAGAAAATATCTTCCAAAACTCCTCCTCTGGGAAGGGACATCCAGATCAGATACTGTATATTCTGGTCTGGCATGACCTAGTCGAGGACCCCCATACCTGGCTAAAACCTTTTCTTTCTCTACAGCATGAGGCTACAGCTGTCCTGGAAGTCAAGAAAAAGGATGGATCCCTTCCTGACCCCACTCCATCCACTTCCCTACCTACTGCTCCCCTCTACCCTATCTTACAGGATTCACAGCAGGTTGAAATAATTTTTCCCCCCACCTTATCCTTCTCCATCTTTAAATTTGCCACAACCTGCCAAACAGGATCCCCAGAGTCCACTGTCAGCACCACAGCCTCTTCCATTGCAGAGTCCCCCTCACACCCTTAGCAGGGCCCCTAGAAACCAAGTGCCAGACCCAAAAAGTATAGCACTCCCTCTCAGGGTTACAGGACCCCCAGATCCAGCAGGCAACCAGCCCTACCACTATTGGCCATTTGCCACTAGTGATCTCTATAACTGGAAAATGCAAACACCTAAGTTTTTTGAGAAACCACAGGGATTAATTGATCTTTTAGACTCTATCATTTTCACCCACTTACCAACTTGGGATGATTGTCAGCAGCTTTTTCAGATTCTCTTCACTGCAGAGGAGAGAGAGAGAATCCTGACAGAAGCCTGGAAATTGGTCCTGGGTACCGACAGAAATCCTACAAACAACCAGGCTGTCATTGATGCCTTTTTCCAATTAACTAGACCTGATTGGGATTTCAACATGGCAGAAGGTAAGGAGACACTCCAAGTTTACCGCTGGACTCTAATGGGGTGGTCTCAGAGCCACTCCTAGGTTACCTACTAATTTGGCCAAGCTTAGTGATGTTCAGCAGGGAAAGGATGAAACCCCTGCTGCTTTCTTAAAAGACTTATGGAGGCATACTGAATGTATATTCCAATTAATCCAGAGCTTCCAGAGAATAAAACAGCAGTTATTCTTAGTTTTGTTAATCAGGCAGCCCCTGACATTAAGGAGAAAGATTCAGAAACTAGATCGATTAGCAGACAAAAGATTGCAGGAGTTAGTGGCATTGGCAGAGTGAGTATACAACAACAGAGATAGTCCTGAAGAATGCCAAGCTCGAGCCATTGCTTCAGCCAATGAAAACATACCTGCAGTCTGACCAAGATTCTTTTGGCAGCCACTAAGGAGTCCTCTGGAACCCAACACTGACAATACAAGAAGCTTGATGGAGAGCAAGGTAAGAGGGGAATCTCCACAAGACAAACCCAAACTCTAATGCAACCAATGTGCTTATTGTAAGGAAATGGGACATTGGATTAAAGACTGCCATTAAAAAAAAGCCCTCAGAGAGGCGGCCAACCAGAACGAGTATGAATTCTGGAATTAGAAGACTTTCTAATAAGGAAGACTGGGTTCGGACCCCCTCCCTGAGCCCAGGGTAACCTTAAGAGTGGAGGGGACACCAATTAATTTTCTGGTGGATACTGGAGCACAACATTCAGTGCTAACAAAACCTCAAGGAAAATTTTCAGACAAAAAGTCTTGGGTACAGGGGGCCACAGGTATGAATCAGTACTTATGGACCACCCAAAGAACAGTGGACCTCAGCACTGGCCAGGTATCCCACTCCTTCAGGGTCATACATGAATTCCCCTAACCCCTTTTGGGAAGAGACTTACCAAGATGGGATCTCAAATCTCTTTTAACCCAGATGGTTCTCATCCTACTGATAAAGATGGACACCCAATACAGATATTGACCATGCAATTAGAAGATGAATATAGACTCCATCAACAACCAGGGCCAATGATAGACATTGCTGAGTGGTTACAAAAGTTTCCCAGAGCCTGGGCAGAGACTGGGGGAATGGGGTTGGCCTCACATCACTCACCCATTTGGGTGGAATTAAAGCCTGGGGCAACCCCTACCAGGGTGGGACAATACCCTATGTCACGAGAAGCCCATATGGGAATAACCCCCCATATCAGGTGACTCCAAGACATCAAGGTACTTGTCTCCTGCCATTCCCCATGGAACACTCCACTCCTTCCAGTAAAACAACCACATACCAGAGATTACCAACCAGTCGAGAACCTAAGGGAAATAAATAAGCAGGTGATGGATGTCCACCTGATGATGCCAAACCCTTACACTCTTTTAAGTTCTCTGCCCCCATTTAGAGTCTGGTATACAGTTTTGGAATTAAAAGATTCTTTCTCCAGTCTACTGTTGGCAGCACAAAGCCAGCCACTGTTTGCCTTTGAATGGCATGACCCAGAACAAGGATTTAATGGACAATTGACTTGGACATGGTTACCCCAAGGATTCAGGAATTCACCTATCCAGTTTGATGAGGCTCTCCATGAAGATCTGGGTGATTACCATCAGCTACATCCACATTTGACTTTGTTACAATATGTTGATGTCATATTAATAGCTCTGCAGACACAGTGCAAGCTTGTCAAACAGGCAGAGAGTATCTATTAACAACTTTGGGAGACTTGGGGTACCATGCTTCTGCCAAAAAGGCCCAAATTAGTTTAAGGGAAGTAACATACCTGGGATATATTCTTAAGGATGGACAGAGATGGCTATCTCAAGCTAGAAAAGAGACCATACTAAGTATACCAACTCCCACCACTTGCAGAGCAGTACATGAGTTATTGGGATCTGCCAGGTTTTGCCTCTTGTGGATGCCCAGATTTGCTGAAAAGGCCAAGTCTCTATATGAACTGACCAAAGAAGGAAGTCCCTTCCAATGGTCCCCAACCCAAGATCAGGCATTTAATGAAATAAAACAAGCACTATTGACTGCTCCCACATTGGCACTACCTGACATTAACAAGCTCTTCTTCCTCCATGCGGATGAAAGGAAGGGAATAGCCAAAGGATTTTTGACTCAGACCTTGGGACCTTGGAACTGGCCAACTGCCTACCTATCAAAAAAATTGGATCCAGTAGTGGCTGGATTGCCACCATGTCTAAGAATAATAGCAGCAACAGCCCAGTTAGTAAAAGATGCAAACAAACTAACATTAGGACAAGAACTTTGGGTGGTTACCTCCCCATGCTATAGAGGGGGTCCTCAAGCAACCCTCTGATCGATGGACGAGCAATGCCTGAATAACTCATTACCAAAGCCTACTTTTAAACCTGCTGCAGATACAATTCTTCCCAAGCGCAGCCTTAAACCCCGCTACCTTGTTACCAGATCCTGACTTGGAGGGACCCCTCCACAACTGTGCTGACATCCTGAGCTGAGTCTACAACATCAGAGAGGACCTCATTGATCAACCTCTGCCAGATTCCAAGGTTACTTGGTACATGGATGGCAGCAGCTTCATGAAAAATGGACAAATGTATGTGGGGGTGGCTATAGTGACTGAAACAGAAACTGGGCGGTAGCATTACCTAGAAGAACTTCTGCACTATGGGAAGAAGTTATTGCTCTGACAAAGGCTTTGCAATTGGGCAAAGGCAGAAAGCTGAATGTGTATACAGATAGCCACTATGCCTTTGCAACTGCTCATGTGTCTGGGGCCATTTACCAAGAAAGAGGCCTCCTTATAGCTGAAGGAAAGACTATTAAAAACAAGGAACAGACTTTAGATTTGCTAATGGCCTTGTGGCTGCCTTCAAAGCTGGCTATTATACACTGTCCTGGTCACCAGAAAGCTTATACTCCGGTGGTCAGAGGAAATCAGAGGGCAGATGAAGTGGCTAAAAAAGTTGCTTTAGAGACTGAGCTGATAATGACTGTATTCCCAGACCTGGAGCCTCCTATCCTACCTTACACTCCTGGATATTCCACAGAGGACTTTACACTGATTAATAAAATGCCTATGACTCAAGAAGAGGACAGAGGCTGGATCCACGCTGGAGATGACAAATTAATTCTTCCTTCCCAACTTGCTAAGCAGCTCCTACAACACCTGCATCAGTCCACCCATTTAGGGACATAGTCACCTCAAGGTGCTCAATCTAAGATCTCAACTTGAAAAAATTTCCAATACATGTTTAAGTTGCAAGGTGACAAATGCAAACAATCAACATTCTAAAAAACTTGGAACTTGTTTAAGAGGCTCCATACCTGGAGCACATTGGGAATTAGACTTTACAGAGGTAAAGCCAGGTAAATATGGCTATAGATACCTTTTAATTTTTTTAGATACTTTTTCATGTTGGACAGAAGCTTTTCCTACCAAACATGAAACAGCACAGGTGGTAACAAAGAAGATCTTAGAAGACATCCTACCCAGGTATGGAATGCCTGCTCTTTTCAGCTCAGATAATGGACCAGCTTTCATTTCTCAGGTAACACACGAGGTAATTAAAATATTGTGGGCAAATTGGAAATTGCATTGTGCTTATAGACCTCAAAGTTCATGGCAGGTAGAAAGGATGACTAGAACTCTAAAAGAGACCCTTATCAAATTAACCATGGAGATCATCGGGGACTAGGTATCTCTCCTCCCCTTTGCCCTCTATAGGGTGAGAAATACTCCTTATATGACAGGACTAACTCCATATGAAATCATGTGGCCACCTCCAATTCTGCCTGACTTAAAGGAAGAATTACTTAATGAATTTAACAACCAACATTTACGTGAGTCTTTCCAATCCTTAATTAGAACCCATAAGGAAGTATGGCCCTGATTAAAGGCTGGACCTCCCCTGCCAACACATGACTACCAGCCAGGAAATTGGGTGTTCATCCGCCACCATCGTGAGATGCTTGAGCCTCGGTGGAAAGGACCCTATGTCATCATCCTGACGATGCCCACTGCTGTTAAAGTAGACAGGATTGCCACCTGGATTCATCACACCCATATCCATCCAGCAGATCCACTGGCTGAATCTGAGGACAACCAACCAGAATAGAAAGTCCAACGAGACCCCAAATCTCCCCTCAAGCTCAAGCTTCAGTGCTCCTAGTAGCTTTCATGTTACAAACTGTATGTACTAACCCCAATCCGCACTTGTCCTTCAACCTAATATGGATAATTACAAATACTGTCTTGGGGGATAGCCTTAACCAGACATCCCGAGTTGGCCCACTCAGTGGGACTTGGTTCCCAGACCTAAACTTTGACTTAGGTATGCTTCTAGACCAGGAGGGAGGAGATTCACACACACAGGAGATGAACTTTTAAGTTTGCCTTAGTCATGATTTAACCAAGACCCAAAAACGGACCTGTGGAGGTCCAGAATCTTTCTTTTGTGCTGCATGGTCCTGTATTTCCACAGGGGACATTTGGTGGACTCCCCCCAAAACCGGTGACCTCATAAAGGTCACATATAGAGCTAAACCTTCCTTCCCCAACTACCTGTTGCAAAAAGATAAAATAACCTGGTGTAATCCAATAAAAATTCAATTTAATCCCAGGGCAAAAGGGCCACAGATTGGATGACAGGCAAGTCTTGGGGATTAAAATTATACCAGGAAGGTGTCTCCAGCTCAGGAGCCCTGTTCACTGTTCAATTATTAGGTCAGGTCCTTACAACAGGTCAACCCATAGGCCCAAATTTGCCATTAATTAGGGCCCCTCAACCACCTCCTCTCCAGGCTTTACTTCCAAGCAACAGCTCTAAATGCTCTCCAACACCACCCTGGGGGCCCACACAAGACACTCCTAATGAATTTGAATTGCTAAATCTAACCTCTAGGTTTCTTAAAGCAGCCACCAATTTAACACAAGAATGCTGGCTTTGTTTAGACCCTAAACCACCATACTACATGGGCTGGGCCACACTAGAAAACCTTACAGCACCCACAGAGCCACTCCCAAATGCTCCTGGGGAAAATCCTCTGTTGTAATCCTACAGTCAGTGTCTGGGTCAGGACTCTGTATCATGAATAACAAAGGAAAGCTAGACAACTTCCCTCACCTTAAAAATCTTTGTAATCAAACCCTTTTCAGTGATCCCTCTAATTCATCCTACCTGGTACCCCCCACAAGGGAACATGGTTTGCTTGTACAACAGGATTGACACCCTGCATTCATCCTCAGATTTTACAAAATTCCAGCTTGTGTGTTCTTGTAAGTCTTTTTCCCCAAGCATATTATTTACCCTTTGATACTTATCTTGATTACTTAGAGCTCTCTGATAATGCTTATCATAGGCAGAAACGGGACTTTGGAATTTCAGCTGTTTTGCTCACAACTTTAATAGAAACAGGAATAGAAACAGGGGTAGACACGGGGACTGCAGCCATAATAAAAGCAGACAAAACTTACCAAGCCCTCACTAAGTTAATAGACAAAGACATAGCCCAATTAGAAAAATCTATACTCCATCTAGAACAGTCATTAGACTTGTTGGCCAAGGTAGTTTTGCAAAATAGAAGAAGCTTAGACTTACTCTTCTTAAAGCAAGGTGGACTATGCCAAGCATTAGGAGAACAATGTTGTTTCTATGTCAATACCTTGGGTGTTATTAGAGACAGTTTAGCTATAGTCCATGAAAGACTTAAAAAAAAAAAAGAGCAAAAGAAAGACGAGATAGTCAGAACTGGTTTGAATCTTGGTTTAATTATTCCCCATGGCTCACTACCCTGCTCTCTGCTTTGGCGGGACCTGTGCTTATTTTTCTATTGCTAATTACCATAAGACCCTGTATTCTCAATAGACTGGTTGCTTTTGTCTGGGAACACATTAATAGTGTACAGTTAATGGTTTTAAGAAGTCAGTATGTTCCCCTGGAACCTTTAGGACCCAAGATCAGCTCTCCTTAGGTACATAAAGAGGGAGGAATGAAAGAACCAAGAGATCAAGTGATACCACAACAGGCCTCAGTCACCCTGTAGGCCTTAGTTTCAGGTTCCTGGAACCTAAAACAGGAAAAACAGTTACTGGAAAAACCACAAAGTTGCTATCACGAGCTAGCAGTGTCGGCCAGTATGGGTCAGCACTTTTGCGGTGCAGGGCCAGATGGCCCAATGAGATGTACCAATAATAAAACAACATTTCAAAATGTTACAAATGTTAACCAATCAAATGTGTGCCAACCTGAAAACCCCCTCCCCTTGTTCAAGCCTCAATAAAAATCTACTCTTCTGCTTCTCGGGGCTCTTGCATGGATCCACTACATTGGTGAAGGCAAGAGTCTGAGCTTAAGCCTGCAATAAAGCTCTTTGCCCTTGCATATGTGTCTGGTCCTCCTTGGTGGTCACTGGGGGTACCATGAACTGGGCACAGCAGTTTCATGCAATGGCACATACGTGGTTTTATCCCTTTCAGTTTTCTTTCAACTCCTACTCTATGACTTTGTTCGAGGACCCACCTCAGTCTTTTGAACTGAAATCACCACTTTCCTTGCATTGTTACTTCATCTGACATTTACTGACAGACCTCATTGCTACATTGCTCTATTGGGTACTTAGAAACTTCAAATATTTCTTTCCTTAGTTTATTCTTTTCATGGCAAGTAAAAATCACTTCAGGGATTTTGTATATTGTTGATACTTCAAAATCAGAATAAATGGGAATATATGGTGCATGAAATAGCAATCATTCTCTCAAGAGAACAAATCAAGGTATCCTGGCAGCTAGTCATCCTCATGGTATCTGATCTTGACAATGCTATCCATACATACATTAACAGTCTCCTTTTAAATACGTGCCTACATAAATTTCATTGATTGTTTTAAAAAATAGATAACTTTGTGCCTTTTAACCAGGAGCTCATTATCTTGTTGAGGTGTGAGGGATAACTGTAATAAATCACACTAAAATGTTTTTATGTATTTTGAGAATTACAAATTGTCTGTGGATTCTTTTTCATAACATATAAGGCACACGTTTTCCATTTTCAGAAAGATGTAGGATTTTCTCACTTAACAGAATCCTTGAAAAGTTAGAACAAGCTCAATTATTTGAGCTACTCACAGATCACTGATAATAGTTGAAATTATGTGTTGGTCAGCAAGCCAGGGAGTCCCAGAATTTCTGTACTCACTCAGTGACCTCTCCACCTTTATGCTATCTGTTCTGCCTTTGTTCCTTTCAACTACCATTAGAAAGGCAAGTTTCTCAAGATGAAAGAAGGAGAACAAACCACAGAACTTCATCACGAAATGAAGCAAGACTACATTGCTATTATGTTTCCAATTCTAGGAAATCATTCTCATCTTTCTAAAAAGGAAAGGAATCATCAATGTAAAGAAGTTTATTAGGAATTTGTTTTGGTATCTGTTGGGCCCTGCCTGGTGTGAGGCCTAGTGGTCCTGAGCCCAGCCAGAGTTTACCTGTACTTGGCTTCTTGTGAGGCCTAGTCGAACTTCTGGAGCCTGAGTAGAGTTTTGCGACCTGTCCTTGGAGTGACTCAGCACCTAAGCTGAAACTGCCTCCGCCCAGCTACTGCTGACGTGGTGAAATAATATTGGCCCTTACACCTTTATCTCATCCTTTTTCCCACCCTCTCTCAAAATATATAAATACCTTCCCATGACAATAAATGGAGAGATTTCTGCCCCAGATGGTCTCCCAGCTTAATGTGGTTTTTTCCCCCGGTGGCTTGGGGAGGTTTTTGAGTCGCCGACACCCGCCTTCTTGCTCAGCCTCAAGAGAACAGCTGGCCCAGCTCTCTCTCTCTTCCACTCTACCTGCCGGTGGTGAAGGAAAAAAAAAACAGCAGGTATCATCTCTACAACTTGTTTTTCTAGATTTACATTCAATATTAGCATTTATCTAAGCAGCAAAAGCCTAGACACATAATTTATTAGATTAACCAGAGCATTGAAAGGTTCTAACATATTTCCTTCCAATGTTATGGGGTGATAAGTTACTTATGTCTATAATCTCATCAACCATCTTTTTTTTCTTTCCTCCAAAGTTCAAGCCAAACCATGAAGTATGGAAATGGCCTGTGGCTTACCACTTGAATCCATTTCTTAAGGTTGACTCAAATACCAAGACTAAGTAGCATCAGATCTTGAATCTATTTTCAAAAAAATGAATCTATTTCATACAAAAGCATCTGCACATTTGTGGTCCCCCTAAAAATGTTGATTAGGTTCAGACATAGTCCTCTGCTGTCAGGCTTTCTTTATAGCTGTGAGAAATGGTACATGCCAGCTCAGAAAAATTGTACAACATATACCACAATGAAGGGGAAGACTATCTCCCATCTAATTCATCTGTATTTTATCAATCATTGATTTACCTATATGCTCATCTATCTACCTATATTAGTGATATATATAATTTTTCCATTTTACACTCCAACATGTATTGATTACTTGCTATGCCAAACACAGTGTTGTTAATAAACACAGATATAAATAACATGAAAATAGATGTATTAAGTTTTATTGAGAAGAAAAACAGCTAGACCAATTACAATATATAGGCCTTTTTATTATATTTTCACTATTATATTTCTGGCCCTGTAAATGGCACCTATGCCCCCAAAACATACTGAACGAATGAACCAAAGAGGTTAGTATAGTGCAAAGTGAATCAGAAGAGGAACAGTGGTTGAGGTTGGAGAGATTCAAGGGTAGGGCAAGGTAGGTGGGCCCTGCACTTTGTGATACCCTGGAAAAACTTCGGCTTTGACTCCAAGAAGGCTGGTGAATTAAAACTCTGGGCAGAGAAGTCATAATAACATATATTTGAAAAGAATCCTCATGGTTGATTGCCGGGTTTTTTTCCCTCCACCACCGGCAGGTAGAGTGGAAGAGAGAGAGAACTGGGCCAGCCGCTTCTCTTGAGGCTGAGCGAGAAGGCGGGTGTCGGTGACTCAAACCCCTCCCCCTCTAAAACACCGGGGAGAAAAACCACATTGAGTCGCGGAGACCGTCTAAGGTGGGAAAAACTCCCCGTTTATTGTCATGGGGAGGTATTTATATATTTTGAGGAAGGGGGTGGGAAGAGGGGATGAGAGAAAGGTATAAGGGCCAATAGTATTTCACCACGTCAGCAGCAGCTGGGTGGAGGCAGTTTCAGCTTAGGTGCTGAGTCACTTCAAGGACAGGTCACCAAACTCTACTCAGGCTCTGGAAGCTTGACTAGGCCTCACCGGGAATAGGCCAAGACTGGCTGGGCTAACCACTAGGCTTCACACCGGGCAGGGCCCAACATCTCCCCCTTTTGTTTTTGTAAGAATGGTGGATGGCATAGCCCCTGTCCTAGGTTGTTCCCCTCTGGGAACCTTACCCGTCTCTGGGCACTATGCCTCTAGCCCGTTGACCACTCCACGCCCTGTCTTAGGTTGTCTCAGCCTGTCTGAGATCTTACCCGTTGTTGGTTTGATGGAGGGTGGGGGAGAGATGTTAGGTGGATAGCCAGTAAGCGGAAAAGCCGTTGCCTTTGAGTTGCGAACCTGTGGTGCCTTGACCTGATGAAGTTTAATTGTGACCTGATGAAGTTTAATTGCCTCAAGCTGTTGGTGAATGAATTGTGTAATCTTATTAATTACACAGGGCCCGAGAGTGAGGATAAGAAGAAGGAGGGGTTCAGGGGGAGGGAGAAGGTAGGGTAAAGAGCAAGAAGAAGGAGGGGTCCAAGGGGAGGGAGAAGGTGGGATAAAAAGCCATGTAAGCTCGTCTACAGCAGGTTGTCTTAGAAGTCCCGACTCCTCTTCTGTAAATCTTTCTGGAGCTTTTCTGGCTTCATTCGGGTCTAGTAGCATCCACACCTTCAGTTGTTCCTGGGGAAGAAACAGAGGCATAGTTCTCAGGGATGGGACACTCCCTGGAGAATTGATTATTATCATCCCCTTGTTGGGGTAAATATTTTAAGTCTCTTGCCGGTACCCAAATAGGTCTTTTTTCCTCTTGAGGAAAGACACATCCAAATCCTCTCCCTGCTGTGAGGAGGGGGTCTGGTCCCTTCCAGGCCCCAGTTAATGGGTCCCTCCATTTGACCCAGATGGAGCTGTAGGTGACAGCTGAGGTCTAATGTTTTTGAAAAGGGGACAAGTGTCTATCTTCTTTAGAAAAATTTAAAATATTTAGGGTTAATAATGCCTTTTTAAGTTGGTCAAGTGGGGGTAGGGATTCCCCCTTTTGTTTTTGTAATTGAGCTTGAGAGTTTGATTATATCTTTCCACGATGGCCTGGCCCCGTGGGTTATATGGGTTGCCTGTGGAAAGTGAGTTTTTTTAGGTTTGGAGGAAATCTATAAAAGTCCTGTTTATGAAGCAGGGACCATTATCGGTTTTGATTTGATATGGCAATCCAAGGGTGGCAAAGCATTGAGGCATATGGCTAATAGTATGTTTAGTTTTTTCCCCAGCATGTGCTGATGTCCAGCAAGCATTGGAGAAAGTATCAACTGAGAGAAAAATATATTTAAGTTTTCCAAATGGAGAATAGTGAGTAACGTCAATCTGCCAAAGGTGATTAGGGCGTAGTCCTCGAGGATTGGCTCCTGTAGTTTGAAGAGGAGGTACCTGGAGGAAAGGCTGACAGGATTTGCAAGTTTGGACAATTTTTTTAAGGTCCTTGACTGGCACATGGGGATATTTATGTTTAAGGCCCCTCCAATTCATATGAGTTAATAAGTGGAAGTGTGTAGCTTCTGAGACTGTATTACATTGAGGCTGAGAGGCCAGTTTGTCAGCCAAATCATTTCCTTTAGAGAGGAATCCTGGTAAATTTTGATGGCCTCTGAGATGTTGAAGGAAAATGGGGTTAGTTCTTTGTTTAAGTAGGGAGTGGGCTTGAATCATCAATGGGGTTATAATATTGGAGTCCAGTCTAATATGGGCCTCAATTAGGTTGGGTAACAGGTTAACAACATAAAGGCTGTCAGAAATAAGTTAAATGGCTCCTGAATAGTGTCCAAAGCCAAAATGACAGCAAATAGTTCTTTGAATTGTGCTGATCCTGTGACCTCATGGGAGATTGACTTTATGGGCATAGGCTTTTCTCCCCTCCTTAGGGGAGGGTAAACAACTAGGGAAGCTCCCAAGCGCCCCCATCAGTGAATACAGTAAGAAAATCAGGGTTGGGTTTAGATAAAAAAAAGTCTGGGGGGTCTCCATTCCAATCTAGAGAAGGAGCTTATCCATTTTTAAGGACCATAGTGACAATCAATTATACCCAGAAACCCCTCGAGGGCCATAGCAACCCTGTTGTTATTTCTCTGAAGCTAAGTGAAGTCTGTTACCTTAAAGGGGGTGACAATGACATGAGGCTCTGTGCCAAACAATCGGACAGAGGTGTCCCTGCCCTTCATAATGCAGTCTGCAATCTGGTTAGTTATAGAGTAAACTCTGGGGACTCCACCAAGGGAGAGGTGAATCCATTGGATGGGTTCTCCTTCCTGGGCTAACAGCGCAGGGCATAATGTTTTCCCAGAGAAAATACAGAAGGAGATAGGTAAGTTAGGATCAAACCTCTTTAGGACAGCAGCATCAATAGCCCGTTGTACCTTATGTAGAATTTGTTCATGACGAGGGGGCAAGGTTATCTGAGAGGAGAGAGTAAGACTCTTTAAGAGGTCAAATAAAGGGGACAGTTTCTCAGTAGTTATGGGTATCTAGGGCCTCATCCAATTAATTTCCCCCAGCACCTTTTGGAGTTGAGGCAAAGTATAGAATTTTTGAATATGGAGTTGGGGTTTGACAGGAGAAACAGTATCAAGGAATAACCTGGAGCCCAAAATCTTGAAGGGAGGGGCAGTTTGAATCTTTTTTGGAGCCACCTGTAAAATGGCAAGGCATTTAGTAGTGAGGTCTTGGAGATCAGATGGGTTGGAATGACCTAAAATAATAATAAAATATTAGGATGACTAATTAAGGAAGAAAAGATATGAGACATGTATTGTTAGGGTTAATCTAGGGCTGACAGTTAATAGTTTTTTTATGATGTTGAAGCTTATAGATCTAGGGGAAGTTCCATACTGGCAGACGTTGGCCTGTCTTTATAGAGTTAAGAAAGAGAGAAGAAAAAAAATTAATTAGTCATATAGTACATAGAGCAAAATTATTGTAGTTAAGCCACAGTAAGCTTTAGGAACTCCTGTTAGGCACACTTTGTATATCTTTACAATGGAATCTTAAACAATTATTACACCTTAAAATTGGCCCCCAGTGACATTGTCTTTAGTAAGGCAATTGTAGATGTAAACTATAAATTAATAAAATATTGAATATATTGGGGGACATATATTTAAATTATCACATTTTGTCCCTGGCTTTTAATAGATTTATAATAACGGTAACAATAATAATAAAATCAAAGAAGTTAATTGGTATAAGGCATAGTAAGGAGAGAGTAAAACAATTTAAATTTAACCACCATTAGCTGTCATTAAACTTTTGTAGTAACCAGAGACTGACAGTTTTTAGATTGTTTTTTTTTTTTTTTTAATTTTGTCCCTACAGCTGGGCAGAGTTGTTAGGGAAAACTTTAATCCCAGGCCAACATTGTATTATCGATTGAGTTAGTTGGGCTTAGTTTTATGTTTTGTGAATTGAGCTAGGCAGGCAGAGAGAGAGAAAAAGAGCATGTCAGGCCTCCAGCCACTGTTTACATGGGTACTGGAGAATTGAGCCTCGAACCAGGGTCCTTAGGCTTTACAGGCAAGTGTTTAGCCATTAAGCCATCTCTTTAGTCCCATGTTAATGGGAAGGCAGTGAAGGGTGGGACAATGGTGTGTAGGATATAGCCATATAGACTTGAAAAACAGTTTTTTTTTTTTTTTTTTTTTTTTTTTTTTTTTTACCTCTAGCAGGGCAATACGAATGCCCCCAGCTGTTTTTTTTTTATTTTTTATTTTTTAAAGTAAATACTTTGGGCCCCCGCGGGACACTCAGTTAAGAGCATCGAGGGGGCTCCCAGAGATAAGGGGCGGGAACGGCAGCGGTTCGCCTCATGGGCTCATGACGGACTGCCTGCCCGTTCCTAAGCAAGTTAGGAGCCCGCCCATCTGTCTCCTCGCCGTTTGGCTGGCTTTTTTTTTTTTTTTTTTTTTTTTTTACAAAAGTGACGCCTGGAGGTGTGGGCGAGGCAGAGGCTCCGGGGCAGGGGCAGTGGCCGGGCCAGGCCGGAGCCGCTGCTCAGGACCGTCCCATTTGGCCCGCTCCCCACAGGGATGTCGGCGGAGCCTGGCGGACCAGTGACTTGTGTTCCACGCCCGTGAGGAAAGTTAACCTGGGTTTGGGACGTTTGGGGAACTCGAGCTTGTATTTGATCACAGTTTACATCCACAGAAAGCTACACAGAGGAGCTGTATGAGGCAAGGAGTTTACTGAAGAATGTTAGTGTGGAAGAATTTTGACACGCCCATATCCTTCACCAGGGGTTTGAGCACATTTGCCTTAGGCAGTAGTTAGGGGCTGAAAAGAGCTGAAAAGATAGTTGCCGGGTGGCGGCTTGGGCAGTGGTCTTGGAAGAAAGGAGATTTTAAAAGTCAGTTTTAGTCTTTTTTTATAGTTTTTGTTAAGGGCAAAAATGAACTTTTTCACGGAAAAGCCTTTAAGGCTGGCAATTAAGGCAAGGAGGACAATTAATCCATGGGGCTAAAACAAGAGTTTTGTCCCAAGAGCCACACTGTAGGAGGAGTAGGGCAATAGTAATGAAATCAAACACAGTGTACCTGAGAGCAGATCTCCCCATCAGGTTTGTTTTGTCTTTTGGGATGGAGTTTTTATTTAAATGAGGAGGCAAAAACATTTAAAGTCTCCTTTGGGTCTGCCCACGTGGTGTGTCCGCCATGAACTGGCACTTTTAAAATGGCGCCCCCACTCAAATGAGGGGGCAGGACAAAAATGGTGGCACCGCAGAAGCGGTCTGTCGGAAACCTGGAAATGAGAGGAGAGAGAAAGGAACAAGAGATGTTGAAGTTTGGGACGGAGTTTTTATTTAAATGAGGAGGCAAAACATTTAAAGTCTCCTCTAGGTCTACCCACGTGGTGTGTCTGCCATGAACTGGCATTTAGAAATGGCAACACTGCAGAACCCGGAAGTGAAAGCAAAGAGAAAGTGGTGAGTTTCCTTTAGGTCTGCCCACGTGATGCGTCCGCCATGAACGTACCCATTTAGAAATGGCGGCAAACTGGAAATGAAAGGAAAGAGAAAGGAAGTTGAAGTAAGCATAGATTATAGAAGTAAAGGTTAGAATATTAAACATGAAGATGACCTCATAACTTATGAGGATACACCCGTCAGCAGTCCGATTAGCCCGTCAGCTTAATTTTGAATTTTGTTTCATCACGTCAGGGTCCAGTCCGTAGTCCGTTCTGAATCCTTACACGTAGTTTCTCAGGTAGTTTTCTGTCCTCACATGGGGCACCAGTTGTTGCGCCCCATGTTTGGGCGCCAGTTGCCGGTGCTTTTCCTCCACCACCGGCAGGTAGAGCGGAAGAGAGAGAGAACCGGGCCAGCCGCTTCTCTTGAGGCTGAGCGAGAAGGCGGGTGTCGGCGACTCAAACCCCTCCCCCCCTAAAACACCGGGGAGAAAAACCACATTGAGTCGCGGAGACTGTCTAAGGCGGGAAAAATCTCCCCGTTTATTGTCATGGGGAGGTATTTATATATTTTGAGGAAGGGGGCGGGAAGAGGGGATGAGAGAAAGGTATAAGGGCCAATAGTATTTCACCACGTCAGCAGCAGCTGGGTGGAGGCAGTTTCAGCTTAGGTGCTGAGTCACTTCAAGGACAGGTCACCAAACTCTACTCAGGCTCTGGAAGCTCGACTAGGCCTCACTGGGAGTAGGCCAAGACTGGCTGGGCTAACCACTCGGCTTCACACCGGGCAGGGCCCAACAGTTGATGTGAGATCACCTGTAATGGAGATAGAAGTTCCTACAGGAGGATGCTAAAGGGGCTTGGGTCAGAGATGGAGGCAGTGAGCAAGGGTCAGGTCTGCATGCATTTTGAAGGTGTAGCACATGGAGTTCATTTATAGATTTGATGTGGGTTATGAAATGAAGAGAAGAAAGAGACAAAAATAACTCTAAGCTGCTTGATCTGAGAAGCCAGTGGACAAGGCTCACCCCCTGATCTACTAGCTAGCTTCCTACTTTCCTGATATTCTGCCAAATGGCCCTTCACCAGAAAGGCTTTCTCTGATAACAGGCATCAAGCACTGGGGCTGTCTCACATCTGATTCACTCTCCTTTTAAGAAGATGGTAGAATTGCTCTTCTGTAACTACCAACCATGTCCAATAAACATTCATTGATTGTTGGATACAAGGTAATGCTATATTGAGTACCCTGAGTTAATAATGGCATGACTGCAGGCCTCAGTGAGTTTACCTAGACTAGTGTTTGTCTCATAGCAGGTTCTAAGGAAATACTTGTAAGGGGCATTAGGGAGCACATTACAGCACAGGATTCATTGATGCTGCATCTTCAAGGATCATAGGACTTTGCCAAGCGAAGAAAATGGCCTGTGAAGAGACTATGAAAACTGTATTGTAGGGAGAGTTCTCAGACATATTGAGATTCACTCAAGTCCTGTGCTATTGGTATGGTTTTCTTTGTGTTTTTCCCTTTGTTTTAAACTTTCAGTCATTAATAACAGCAACCAAGCCCCAGCATTTCAAATATATTCTTCAAAGATGAAAAAAAATTGAAATAAGATTTAGGGGCACATTTTTCACTACAGCTTGAGCAAAGACTAGATCCTAGGTTCTCTTCTGTCCACCTAAATTCACAAACTTATTAATAATCAAAAAATCCTTTTGATCCACTGTATTTTTCTATTGTCCAAATTTGGAGAAATGAATGCTTTCCAAATCTCCTTGAAAACTGGAAACTAAGCAAACATTAAAAGTTTGTTTTATTCTAAAAAATAGAATTACTGTCTGTGTTATTACTTAGGTTATTATGTGTAGTTTAGCTAATGAAAGGTGAGTATATATGACTTACTCTGTTCCTTGATAGCTGGTATAAGTCTCACTTCACTTTCTGTAGCCTCTGCTAAGGCAATTGGAAATTTATGCCTGGGCCCATCTTCAGAGGGAGGAATATGGATCTAAGTCTCAGCTTACCTTCAATGGTAATGAAGCATGAACCAGAAGTAATTTTTTTTTTTTTTTGTAATCAGCCACTGATGCTTTAGGGATTGTTTGTTATTACAACATAACCCAGGCTATTCTGACCTAAACATCATACTTTATATGAGTGAAATAACTTGTTCCCTTCCCCAGCTCTCTAAATGTCCTTACTTTTACTACCTCCTAACATCCTTCATATTGTCTTTTTAACCTTAGGGACAGACCTCTATGTTCACTGTTGTAACCAGTGACTCATAGAAGATAATAAGGAAATACTTGCTTAATGAATGAAATAAGTCAAGGGATATTAGGGAGCATGCTGCAAATCAAGCCATATTGATGCTGTATCTCCAAGGATCACAGGACCTTGCCAGGGGAAGAAGAGACTAGCATGCCTGTGGAATTACAAGATGCTCAGCATGCCTAGACTCTGGAACAAGTTGGGGGTCAGGGAAGTGGCATAGTAGAAGATAAAACTAGAGAGATAGGTTGGATCTGGCGTTTGAAGGTCTTTCAGTTCCTTTCAAATATACTTGGACTTATTTTTTGAGCAGTTTTTAAATTAGGAAACAACAGAATTAGTTTTTATTCTGCCTGGACAAATTCTGTTCAGGAAGCAGTTACTGTTCCTCATTCCTTTCTGGCCACTACAGTGATGTCGTCCTTTATCAGATCATTCCTTTATTTTATTTATTACTATTTACAAAAGATACTCAGAAATTTTGTGTGGTATTGGATTATTATTATTTTTTTAACATACTTTTCTGGTGCCTGAACTACTAGAGTCACCATCTCTGGGGCTAATCTGTATCCAGATCCAAGGCCCAGGAAGGGACAAGAATTACCACAGCCAGCAGGCATGAGGCAACCAATCTGAGTGCATTGCCAATTCTTGCTTTCCAAATTGCTCCTTTGCAGGGCTTAGTGACTCATGTGCTCCTGTTCATAAATTTAGCATCTCTGATTTGTGGTGTCCTGTTCCTTCATGGATCAAAGCAGTGAGAAAAACTGTAGCAAACAAAACACCAGCACCAGCAACATACCAAAAAGCAGCAAGCACAAAACAAGCAGCAAAGACCCCACCAGAGCACACACTCTCTTATACCTTTGGGCTAGAATTCAGATTTTCCCACAGTAAAACCTTAGGGCTGGATTCCAAGACCTACCCCCAGTGACACTACCTCCAGTTAGGCAGCTAGAGATTCAAGTTATGAGCTTTAATAGAACACCTGAGTCTATGGTAGACATACATTCAAACTACCACAGATAGATGATAAATGGATAGATGATAATAGATTTATCTTGTGAAACGGCTGCCATAGTTATGGATGGTAAGAAATCCAACAATATACTGTCTGCAAAATGGTGAACAGGAAAGCCAGTTGTCTAATTCAAATCCAAGTCTGAGAATTGATTGGGCTGAAGGTAGGTGGCAGTGATGTTAGTTCTGATTTGAGTCCAAAAGGTCAAAGATAAAGTTTTGACATACAATGGTAGAAGGTAGATGAACCAGCTAAGCAAAAAAAAAATTTTACTCTTAACCAACCTCTTCATTCTACTTAGGTCCTCTAGCATTGGGGAGGGCCATCTGATTTATTCAGTTCACCAATCTAGGAGTTGAGCACCTAACCAAATAGCCCTGGCTGGCTCATGACAGGACCGAGCCTCTGCTTCAAATGCTTCCATCACTAATCAGGACACTTTCCAGTGTGGTCAGCCTGGAGGACTTGCAAATTTTCTAACCTTAAAAGCTTTTCCAACCCTAAAAGGTACTGAGGTGAGGAAAGGAGGACACAATCAAGCTGTGCTCCAATGAAACAGAAAGGTTTCAGATGTGGAGAATAAGATGGAAACAGACCTAATGAGAATGTAAGTTTCTTGTCTTAAAAATAAGCAGTTTTAAAGACACCAAGCAATTCCATTATCAGCAAAGGTAACGTAGAGTAAGGCTCAAAATAACTGGGAAGGTGTATTTGCTTATTTGTAAACAAATGCAAATTACTTCATTTCTGATTACAAAAGTCAGAGGACCAACTGCAGCAAGACTGTGGGATGGGAAGGCTTAGGGTCACCTTCCTTGTTGAATAACAGACAGACAAACTACTTCTGTGAGAAGTCCAGAGGCTAGATAACAGATTCTTCTTGCACCCCAAGAGATAATGAAACCAACCATATTGAATCCCAGCTAACAAAAAACTGGTGGCACCCTCCATTGTTTCTCACCAGAACATCCATACACCTGCCATGTGATTGAGAAGAAACCTCAGACTCCTATATTCTCCCTGAGGAGGAAAATGAGTAAAACAGATGTCAGACTTTTTGATTTTTAGGGATTTTGACCCCAGGAGTTGTTTTGCCTTCTTTTATAAGACCTCCCTATAGCAACAGCCACCAGGTTGGATATTTGAAAAAAAAAAAAAAAAAAAGATTCCACATTGTGACAGAAAGCACTGGCTAGAGCATCAGTATTGATTTATCAGACCACTACACAAGCTGTAATATCACAGGCAGACATGGAACAGAGAGAGGGAGAGTAGTTCCTGAGTAGAAATTAGCAAACTTCTTCATATACATACAGAAAAGACACATGCTCAGAAAATCCTTGAGAGGGTTCTGGAATGTCTACCCTAGCAAACTAGAGAAACTTCTGTTTATACAAATTATGTCATAAAGTCTGGGACAGTTGATTGATTCTGCAAATGCAAAAATATCAACACCAGGGCTGGAGATATGGCTCAGTAATTAAGGGTGCTTGTTTGCAAGATCTGATGGTCCAAGTTTGATTCTCCAGTACCCACATAAAGCCAGATGCACAGAGAGATGCATGCATCTGGAGTTTATTTGCAGTGGCGACAGGCTTGGCACACCCATTTCTCTCTCTTTATCTCCCAATTCTTCCAGATAAATAAAAATGTTAAATAAAAATAATACCAGGCTGGAGACATTGGTTAGTGGTTAAGAAGCATGCCTGCAAAGCCAAAGGACCTAGGTACAATTCTCTAGGATCTGCATAAACCAGATGCACAAAGTGCCACATGCATCTAGAGTTTGTTTGCAGTGGCTAGAGGTCCTGGGGCCCATTCTGTCTCTCTATCTGCCTCTTTCTCTTCTTATCTCTCTCTCTTTCTCAAATAAATAAATAAAAATTTAAAAAATTAGAAAAAAGATAATACCAACACCAATAACAAAATGCTATAACATGGAAATAAGCAGGATATATTTTAAGGAAAAATTTAAATTTCCAGAAATGAATGCTTACCTTCCAAAATCAGAGAAATATGAATTGCCAGGTAAAGAATTAAAATGTGTAGCCATAGGAATGCTTAATAAATAAAAGCAAATAATATGCATAAATGATATCAGGAAAATAATTCATGAACAAAGTAAAAAATTTAGAAGAAACTGCCAAGTAGAACAAAATGGAAGTTTGGGTCAGAAGAATGAAATAACTAAGCTGAAAACTCTACCAACTTGAATCAAAAGCAGATTTGGCCAGACCTACAAAAAGACTCAGTGATCTTGAAAATACTAGTTTTTAAATTATCAAAACAGAGGGAAAAGTTAAAATGAGAATAGTAAAGGATACTCCAAAGGTCCAGGGTTCAGGACAAAATATATGTATATGTGTGTGTATATAGCAGTTGTTGAAGAGAAGAAAGAGAAAGGGCAAAGAGCCTATCTGAAGAAACAGTTTTAAAAATCCTCAAATCTGATGAGAGAAATTGTCATACAAATTTAAGAAGCTCCAAGAACTCTGGTCAGGATAAATCTAAAGAGAACTTCAAGAGATCTAATAATCAAATTGACAAAGGCTATAGACAAAGAGGGAATCTGAAAGCAGCCAGAAAAAAAAAAAAAAAAGGTGACTTATCACATAGAGTGGAATTCCTATCAGATCACCACCAGGTTCCCAGCAATTATCTTGCTAGAAGAGAGTAAGGTTATAGATTCAAAATATGGAAAAAAAAAGCCATAGAAACGAAGAATACTATGTTTGGCAAACTGTCTTTCAAGAGTGAAGGAAATAAGAAGAGATGGCTTAGCTGTTAAGGTGCTTGCATGTAAAATCTTAGGACCCAAGTTCAATTACCCAGAACCCACATAAACCAGATGCACATGGTGGCACATGCATCTGGAGTTCATTTGCAGTTTCTAGGTGCCCTGGCATGCCAATTCTCTCTCTCTCTCTCTCTCTCTCTCTCTCTCTCTCTCTCTCTCCTTCCCCTCTCTCTTTCTCTAATATTTTTTTTTAATGAAGGAAATAAAAAGATATTTCCAGGCTAGAAAGATGGTTCAATGGTTAAAGGTGCTTGCATGCAAAGACTATGGACTGGGTTTGATTCTCTAGTCCCCACATAGTAAGACTCACTAAGTGGTGCATGTAGTTGCACATGATCATTCCAATGTAGAAAAATAATTTGATAAAATACAAACTCTTTCACAAAAATCACTCAGCAAATGAGGAATAGAAAGAAATGTTCACAGTATAATAAAAGGAGAGCCCAGAGTTCCTTCTGAGTGGCACAAAGTTGGGAGTATGGCTCAACACAGACAGTGTCTTAGAAAATTTACACTGTACGTTGAGTACCAGACAATTAAAGAAAAGAGAGAGCATGCATGTGAGCAAACATGTGCATGTGTGAGAGAGAGAGAGAGAGAGAGAGAGAGAGAGAGAGAGAAAGAGAGAGAGAGGGGAGGGAGGGAAAGAGGGAGAGAGAGAGATACAGAAACCAGATGAAAAGGAGAGCATCAAAGCCACAGTAAACTTGATGCATAATTGGGTCTCAAAGCCACACTAAAATAGTTGCATTCAGTTTACTGACTAGACAGGAATCTTGGGACCTGCAAACCACATAGATACCAGGAAAATTCTTTCTTCTTGACACTGGACTGGAAAGAAGCAAGAACCAATTTTTTTAAGGTCCTTTCCTGCCTGTTGTGCTCTGGGAACCCCAGAGCTAACCTCATGGAAGTGTACCTTGAGACTGGGCCTATAGATGCTGGTGGCGGTGGTGGTGGGGGGCAGATTTTAAGCCTGAAAAGGCAGTGTTCCATGAAGTAGAAATCTGGCCTGAGCATTACATTGGAGAGAATCACAGAGAAGACCCTGCGCATGCGGCCATGGAAGGAAATGCATAGAAACAGGTCCAGCCCTCATACCCACTCAAGGATCACAGAGGCAGGTCCTCCATCTGCACCCACCTGAGGAACTACACAGAGAAGACCCTGCACCTGCACTAACTTGGGACTGAATAGAAATGGTCTCTGCCCCTGTGCCCAGGCAAGTGACTGCACAGAAACAGACTCTATGACTCCACCCAGCTCTGTTTCCTTCCCTTTTATACTTCCCTTATTTAATATCCAGTTTCAATTTAGTGGGCCAGTTTTGGCCTTTGTCAGGATCAGTTCCCTTTCCTTTCTTTCTTTCTTTCTTTCTTTCTTTCTTTCTTTCTTTCTTTCTTTCTTTCTTTCTTCCTTCCTTCCTTCCTTCCTTCCTTCCTTCCTTCCTTTCTTTTCTTTTTCTTTCTTTCTTTCTTTCTTTCTTTCTTTCTTTCTTTCTTTCTTTCTTTCTTTCTTTCTCTCTCTCTCTCTCTCTCTCTCTCTCTCTCTCTCTCTCTATATATATATATATATATATATATTATATATATATATAAAGAATATTTATATTCACTTTGGCACTTTAAAAATATTTTATTTATTTATTTAATTATTGAAGAGAGAGAGGTGGGGCAGAAATAATGGGCTTGAAAGGGGCTCCAGCCTCTGCAAATGAACTGCTTATGTGGGTGGGTACTGGGGAATCAAACCTGAGTCCTTAGGCTTCACAGACAAGTGCCTTAACCATCTCTCTAGCCCCACTTTGGAGTTCCTTATTTTGTATTTTATATATGATCCAGTTTCACATTCTCACAGGGTCAGCAATGATAATGGCCACATGCCTCCCATTCTCTTTCTTTTCTTCTCTTTCTTTCTCTCTTCTTCCTCCTCTTTATTCTTCTCCTCCTTTCTCCTTTCTTAGACAGACTGAAAGAGTATAGATGACTGGAAAAATTCAACTAATAACCTAATCACAGATGGACAAGTCTCAACAGAGAAACACAAGCAATGAAAAATCAACACAACATGATTCCTCCAACAATTAAGAATTAAGAATTCTACAGTAATGGATTCCAATAAGTTGATGTAAATGAAATTCCAATCAAAGAATTCACAATAATGATTATAAGAATATTCAAAAAAGTTAAAGAGAGCCGGGCATGGTGGCGCACACCTTTAATCCCAGCACTTGGGAGGCAGAGGTAGGAGGATCACTGTGAGTTCAAGTTAATTCCAGGTCAGCCTGGGCCAGAGTGAGACTCTACCTCGAAAAAAAAAAAAAAAAAAAAAAAAAATGTTAAAGAGGACACACCTGAACTTCTGAATGAATTCAGAGAAAATACAAAGAAAGATTTGAGTGAAATATGGAAGATAATGCATGATATGAAAATGAATTCAATGAAGAGAAATACTTTAACATTTAAATTTTAATAATAATAAGTGAATAAAAGTTTATTGGAATGTTTGAGGATATGGCTTAGTGTACCGACTAAAAACATATATAAATTTTACACACATAAATCTGTGTGTGGTACTGTGTACCTGTAATCACAATTCTGGGGGTATAGATACACACGAGGATACTTGCTAGATAGCTAGTATAGCTGAAGTGCTGACTGAGTTCTAGGTTCAATGAAAGACCCTATCTCAAAATATAAGGAGAACAGTGATTGAGAAAGATACCCACACAGAGATGTATACATGTAATTGAACACACACATGTGCCCACACAACATGAAAATTCATACATGTGCACACCACACACATACATATGAAAGAACAACAGTGGAAAGCCTCACCAATAGGATGGATCAACTGGCAAATAAAATATCAAGAGATGAAGACAAAGTAGGTGAATTAGAACATTCAGACAATGACAAAGATAAATGATAAGAAAGTATGAACAGAACAATACAAGACCTATAGGACACCATTAACAGACCAAATTTACAAATCATGGGCAACAAAGCAAAGAAGTAGGGGAGCTAAAGGGATAGAAAATATATTCAACAAAATCACACAAGAAAGTTCCTCAAACGTTGGGAAAGAGATGGGCATCCAGACAGAAGAGACCTTTAAAACACTAAACAAGTAAGACCAGAAAGAACCTCCCCACATCATATTTTAGTTTAAAATTGAAGCATAAGAAATAAACATTGAAAACTATAAGAGAGAAGTATTAAGTAACAAATAAAGGCAAATCTGTCAGAATAAGAGCAAATTTCTCAACAGAAATCCAAAAGTCCACAAAGATATGGAAAAATGGAGTTCAAGCTGTGAGTGTCATTAATTAGCAACCCAAAAGAGCTGTCCTTTTTGATTGAAAGAGAGAGTAAAGCTTTCCATAATAAGTACAAACTAAGAGAATTCATGACTATTAAGCCAGTACCACAGAAGATACTTAAAGGAATCCTACATTCTAAACACATTCTTAAGTTCATGAGAAAAATTAATTATGCTAAAATGCAAAATACCAAGCATTAAAAAAAAGATGATATGAATTTATATGTACATTTTAATAATAATTCCAATGTACTCAATTCTCCAATCAAAATACACAGATTAGCATATTGGATTTAAAAAACAAGACCCATCTATTTGTTACCTGCAAGAAATACATCTCACAGACAAAAATAAACACAGCGTTATGGTAAAAAGATAGAAAAATGTAGTCCAAAACAGTGCACCTAGAAGACAAGCAGATGTAGCTGTACTAATAACTGACAAGGTGGACTTCAACCCAAAATTAGTCAGATGAGATAAATTAGGCCACTTTATTTTTTAATTTATTTTTTATTTTATTCTTTTATTTATTTATTTATTTGTTTTTTCGAGGTAGGGTCTCACGCTAGTCCAGGCTGACTTGGAATTCATTTTGTAGTCTCAGGGTGCCCTTGATCTCACAGCAATCCTCCAACCTCTGCCTCCCAAGGGCTAGAATTAAAGGAATGTGCCACCATGCCTGGCTTATTTTTTTTTTTTTTTTTGACTAAGGAAACAAAGTATATAACAAGTCAAAATATATATGCACTGAACAATATCACTCCCATTTTCATTTTTTATGAGACTGACGCACTACCTACTGTGCTAACGAGACACCTCCCATTTTCATTTTTAAAAAATATTACTAGATGATGAGCAGGATGTGCTGGCACACGCCTTTAATCCCAGCACTGGGGAGGCAGAGGTAGGAGGATCGCTGTGAGTTTGAGGCCACCCAGAGACTACATAGTGAATTCCAGGTCAGCCTGAGCTAGAGTGAGACCTTACCTCAAAAAACCAAAATAATAATAATAAAATAAATACTAGATGAAAAGGCATAGATTTACCTAAGCACAATAATAGGGAATGGCTTAAATATCACACTCTTACTAATCA
The DNA here is from genome assembly GCA_036365145.1 of Orientallactaga sibirica. Lineage (NCBI taxonomy): Eukaryota > Metazoa > Chordata > Mammalia > Rodentia > Dipodidae > Orientallactaga > Orientallactaga sibirica. The sequence goes on from JAEOAD010002517.1 coordinate 2,308,037, forward strand.
TAGATCATCAGACCAAAATATCAACAAACAAACATCAGAGTTAAACACATGGTAAATCAAATGGTCTAAACAGATATCTGTAGGACATCACACCCAAACATTGCAGAATACATTCTTTCCTATAGCCCAAGAAACTTTCTCCAAATTAGACTACATTGTAGTCACAAAATTAAACTAATTCCTTAAACTCTCTGATCACACAGACTAGAAATCAGCAAGTAGAAAAGGAAAGGAGAAAGAGAATATTACCAAACTCTTTTACAGAACCTATACTATACTAATACCAAACTTGGATAAATACACAACAAGGAAAAATACAATAGCTTAGGGCTGGAGATATGGCTTAACAGTTAAGGCACTTGTCTGCAAAGCCTAATGACCTGAGTTCAATTCCCCAGTACCCATTTACAGTCAGATGCACAAAGTGGCACATGCATCTGGAGTTCATTTTAATTGCCCTCACATGCCCATTCTCTCTGTTACCTCTCTTCTCTCTCTGCTTATGAATCAATAAATAAAAAGAAATAGCCTACTCTCTGTGATAAACATGGATGTTGAAGTTCTCAAAAAATATTTGTAAACCAAATTGACAACAAATTTTTGAAAATCATTCACTGTGACTCAGAGGATTTTATTTCAAGGATACAACATTCTCACATTGATACCTGTAAGACAGCATATAAATAAATACAAGAAGGAAAAGCCGGGCATGGTGGCGCATGCCTTTAATCCCAGCATTCGGGAGGCAGAGGTAGGAGGATCGCCGTGAGTTCGAGGCCACCCTGAGACTACATAGTTAATTCCAGGTCAGCCTGGACCAGAGTGAGACCCTACTTCACAAACAAAAAAAAAAAAAAAAAATATATATATATATATATATATATATATATATATGCAAAAAATCACATAATTATTTCGAAGGATGCAAATAAAAATGCTTTGACAAAGTCCAAGATCCCTTCATGATAAAAGCCCTAAAGAAACTAGGAACATACCTCAATGTAATAAAGGTTATATATAACAAGCCTATAGCCAAAATATTGCTAAATAATGAAAAGTCAACTTCCTTTAAAGTCAGGAATGAAAAAATGTAGTCCACTCTCTCCAATCCTATTCAGCATAGTGCTTAAAATATTAGCTAAAGCAAAAACAAAAACCAAAAAAATACAAATAGGCAAGTTATTACAGACAACATGATCCTATACTAAGAACTCAACCAAAAAATTCTTAAAAATTAGAAACAGTTTCAAGAGTAGCAAGATATAAAACCAACATAAAAATAAATAGCCTCTCCTATATTTCAATAAGTAAACATACTAAAAAAATTTTCAGGAAAATAGTCCCATTCAGAATTGCTTACAAAATAAAATACCAGACTGGAGAGATGGCTTAGTGGTTAAGGTGCCTGCCTACTAAGCCTAAGAACCCGGTTCCAATCTCCAGGTCCCACGTTTAGCCAGATGCAGTGACGCAAGGGCGCAATGCCGCACTTGCTCACAAGGGGGCACACACATCTGGATTTCGTTCATAGCAGCTGAGAGGCTGCTGGCACACCCATCTCTATCTGTCTTCCTCTCCCTCTCTCTCTGTCTGTCTCTGTCTGTGTCTCTCTCCAAAAATAAAAATAAAATAGAATAAAATAAAATACCTCAGAATAAACCTACCAAGAAAATGAAAGGTATGTAAAATGAACGTTTTCAAACACTTAAAGGATTGAAGAAGATATTACAAGATTTAAAGACCACCTATGTTTATTGACTGGCAAAATTTACTATAGTGAAAATGGCTATATTACAAAACCCAATCTACAGATTCAATGCATGTCCCATTAAAATTCTAATGATAGTCTTTGGAGACCTAGAAAAACTCCTAAAGTTCATATGGAAGCACAAAAATTCTTCAATAGCCAAATCAATCAAGAGCAAAAACAAACAAAGCTATATATATCTGGCTTCAAACCAAATGCAAAATCATAAAAAAAGCAAGCATGTGCTAGCAGAAAAATAGGCAGATCAGTAGAAAAGAACAGAGAATCCAAAATTAAACTTTTGCAACCAAAGACATGTAGGTAAAAATATGGGGTGTATGCCGAAACATGCATTTAAGAAGACAGCCTTCTTGGCAAGTGGTGATGGGAAAATTAGATGTTCACATGTGGAAGGATGAAACTAGATTCCTGTATGTTACCTTACACAAAAATATTTTAAACTGTATCAAAAACCTTAATAGCTGAAACTCTGAAACTGTTAGAGGAAAACACAGGGATACAAACATACAAGATACTCAGGGACCATTCTTGGAAAACGGATAGAATGGAAGGCAATGATTTTCTGAAAAAGACTCTAATACCTTTGCAAGACCCTCAAAATAGAAGAGAAAGATGATGTCATCAGACTAATGGAGAAAGGGAGGGGATAATGGAGACTGGAAAAGTGGAATGGGGAGGGGAGGAAATATCAGGTGGGGTTTTTTTGGTATGTAAGATTAAGATTAAAATCAATAAAAAAGCCTTCTTGGCAAATGGAAAATTGTATGGAAGGATGAAAAAGTTATTGTCCAGCAATTATTTGAATGAAACTGTGACAGCAAACATACAAGATACAAACAGAATGAAAAAATCTTTGCTAGAAAATAATATAAAAGCTGGAATTGCAGAAAATATCTATCTAGAATATTTAAAGAACTCAAATAACTAAATGAAAACCAAAAAAAAAACCCAATCTCTACATGGGCTGGTTAAATGGGTAGTTCTCAAAGTATGAAATACAAATGGCAAATAAGCATATGAAAAAATGTTTGCCATTTTGAGCTATTAGTGAAATGCAACTCAAAACTGTATTAGGGTTTCATCCTATCCCAATCAGAATTATGAAAACAAATAACATGGCTGTAGAGCTGGCTTAGCAGTCCCACATAAGCCGGATGCACAATGACTCAAGCATGCAAGATTACACATGCGCACAAGATGGCACGTGTCTGGAGTTCATTTTCAGTGGCTGGAGGCCCTGGTGGGCCAATTCTCTCTCTCTCTCTCTCTCTCTCCCCCCACACACTATCTCTGATGAAAATTTTTAAGAAAACAAAAAGCAATGAATGGTCATGACAATACAGGAAGCAAGGAACACATGACATGGATGTAAATTGGTCATACTTCCTATGATGCTGCAATAAGCTGAAAATATACATATAACCCAGTTTTACCAGCCCTGGGCATATAACTGAAGGATGCTAAGTCATCACATAAATATCTGCAATCCAGTTTTTATCTTTTATTTGTTGACAATTTAAGTTTGAGTGTGTGTGTGTGCATTTTTATCATTATCTCCTCCCATTATTCCCTCTTTTCCTCCTTCCCATCCACCTTCCACTGACTTCCTTTTTTCAAACTAGTTCCTCTTCTATTTGATGTCTTTTGTGTGTTTTTTCCCCTCCACCATCCATGGCAGAATATTGATGGGCCCACTGTGTGCAACAGCCATTTTACATCCAGTAGGCAGAATTTCAAAGCAGTCCTTCTCATTCTCTGCCTCATACATTCTTTCCACTACCTCTTCCTCATTGTTCCCTGAGCCTTAGAAGGTGTGATAGAAATGTCTCATTGAATGCTGAGCACTCAGCTTTCACTTCTTTGGATTTCCAGAGTGGTCAGTGCCATATGCCAAAAGAAGCTTCTCTGACCTAATCTATGTACATAAACATAAATATTTTTAGTTATTTGATGGAAACAACATATTGATTTAGCCAAGCAACAGTGACAGTTTCTCTTCTAAAGGCTCATGGCCTTCCCAGACTTAGGCTTGTGACTTGTTTTTAGTACCCGGCATGAATTTCTTTCTATGGACTGGACCTCAAATCCAGTCAGAGTGGAGTTGGTTACTCATATTGTGCCTGCCTGGTCAGTTGTTTAGCTCTTGTGTCCACTTCTAGGGAAGGCTATTAAGAAATTCCCCCCCCCCAACAGCCAACATAACACTTTCCAGCACTGTAACATGTAGCTAGCAGAGCAGTCTTTTTGCTCAGTTCCCACTTGATTTCTCAGTGCACATCCATTTTAATGCACATTGTTCTCCATAGCCCAGTATTGAACTCACCAAAGTATCCATCAACAGATGAGTGGATTAAAAAAATGTACATATGAATGGAATTAATCATTTATTTGAGAGAGAGAGAGTGAGAGAGAGAATGGGCATTCCAGGGCCTCTAGCCACTGAAAAGGAACTCCAGACATATGTGCCCCCTTGTGCATCTGGCTTTACATGGGTACTGGGGAAGTGAACATAGGTCATTAGGCTTTGTAGGCAAGTACCTTAACCTCTCACTAGCCATACACATGGAATTTTAGTAAGCCATGGAGAAGGATGAAAATACATCAATTGTTGGAAAATGCTTTTATGTGTGTGTGTGTGTATATGTATATACATAACATGACATAAAACAGAAGGGAAGCTGGGAGAAAAAAGGAGCTTAGTTGGAAAAGAAAGGGGAAAAGAAAGAAAGGGGGTGAATATGATCAAAGTACACGGTATGCTTGAAAGAACTGTCTATGAACCCTATAATAAATATACACCAATAAAAATTTTAATTAAAAAAGATTGCAAGCTTGGCACATAAAAATCAAATGCATTTCTACATACAAAAATGAACTATATAAAAAGTAAAACATGCAAAGTTTCACTTACCCAAATAGGCTCTGTCCTGCTGATTGTCTGTCAGAAAGTTGGAAAAGAAGTGACATCCTCAGGAGGTTACCAGTAATGTCACAGATGGACATCTTTCATATGGCTTCTTTATGTTTATGCTAGATCAGTTTCAGACAATAAAATCAACTTCTTTTTTGGCCCATGGAGCTGGTGGTAGTAAGCAGGATTCTCAGCCTTTGGCTGTAACAACTATGGTCAGGTCCACAAGGGATATTGACTGCTACCTCAGCTGTCAGAGCAGGTTGAAAACAGCTACAAGCCATTGAAGCTGGCATGTCCTGATATTGGTGCTTCAACTGACATTATGCCAGTTATTATCACAATACAATTCAAATAGGGAACTGCCTCTAATATAGTGAACCATTCTTAAATGCAGAACCAGGGGTCTGTATACTGCTGTAGAAATCAGAGCAGAATAATTGTGTCAGGGTACTATGACAGGTACTTCATGTTCCTTTTTATTTGATTCTCACAACTGAGGTAGGTGCTATTGTCCCATTTTACAAATGAAAAAACAGGAACTTGATTTCCCACGCACAGAGTATCTCTTTAATATGTAGTCTTGCATATGTAACTTGGGCTGTGTAACTGATGGACTCCCTGGAGATATGGTGTCCTGGTATAACAGTGACAATAAACAGACTACTTTCGGGGGTGGGGGGGCAGGGCGTGGAGCCATACACAATATAGCTGTGAATAAATGCTTTGTGGTAGTTCCTCTGAAGGTAGTATATCAAAAATTTTCAAAAAGGGAAGGTGGATTTGTTTTAATATTTTATTTATTTATTTGAGAGAGAGAGAGAGAAAGAGAATGGGTCCAGCCACTGCAAACGCACTCCAGATTCATGCACCACCTTGTGCATCTGGCTTATGTGGATACTGAAGAATTGAACGTTGGCTTTGTTGCTAAACATCTTAACCACTAAGCCATCTCTCTAGCCCTGGGGTTTTTTGTTTTTAAAATGAGTGTAAAAATGGTACTTAAAGGACAAAGCTAGATATATTAAAATATATAAACAAAGGTAGTGGAGAAAGATTGTATATTGGAATAAATAGGACAGCCTGGCAAGATGCTTGGTAGCCTCTGCATGCTATGTCAGGTTCACTTCTACCTAATACCCAGTTATCATATATAGTAATATTTTATTATAAATAACTCATTTTTGCATTTTAAGAGGCATTTCATATTTTGAATCTGAGCACACCAGGACCTCTTGTTGCTTCAGACAGACTCCATATGCTTGTGTCACTCTGTGCATCTGGCTTTGTATGGGTGGTGGGAAATTGAGCTTAGGTCAACAGGCCTTGCAAGCAGCATGTGTCTTTAGCAACTAAGCTGTCACCCCAAACCAAGATAATTCTTTAATGGCCATTTTTGTGTGTACAATGAAGATAGATCAGTGTACAAGAATGGAAGGCATTTGTAAGTGATTATAAGGCTGATCCTTAATATATAGGAGCTGAAGGAGTTGACATAATGGCAGTCTTAGGGAATGTGGGTCAGTTCTGTGTATTGATAACTGGGAAGATGTCAGGCAAAGGGGAAAACAAGTACATAGGCCCTGAGGTGTCAATAGTACAAAGGGCCTATGTGGAATGGAGTGACTTCCTCATTATGCTAACAAAAATGAGGGGAAAGCCATAAATATCATTGTAGCAGAGTAGTACATTAAGAGGATACCTACTTAAATAGTTCAGTGAAAGTGGATCAAGAGGAATACTGTTTTCTGGGTATTATCGTCATGAAAGCTGTAAAGCCATGTGGAGTAAGATTAGTTTCTACTCATCCTCATGATCCTTCTGAGCTACTTGGGTGAGCTCCTGGAGGTCTCAGCTTATACCAGTGCAGCCCTTAGATGTACTTTGGTTTTCTCAATAACTTGAGTGGTTTTGATGTTAAAAAGTTTCAATGAAGTGAGAGAAGTAAACTGGCAGGTGGAGCTGTGAACAGTTTTCTAGTCAGGATGAAATGATAGGTAGATGATAGCGATAAGATAGATGTGTTGAAGTATATGTCAATCTTTTAAGATGTGAGTTTTCCATAATTTTACCATATTGTTGTACAATCTGTTACCATTGCAGCAACAAATGTATATTCAAGAGTTTGATAACTGAATGTTGTTCAGTTTTGTGGATACATTATAGTTTTTAAGTGATTTTTTCTTCTTGACATAACCTAAAAATTATTTACACTTTGTGCTGTCACAAATAATCCTGAAAATAAGTGCACACATGTAAAACTGTTTTACTTTAGCTAATATTAAGTGAAATTTATAGGATATAAAATATGTCCATTAAAATTTTTATGGGCTTCCAGGTAAGATGGTGGCTTAGGAGCCACACCAAACCAGACCAGGGAGGGATTTAAGCAAAACCACAGCAAAATACACTCTTCTTCTGAAAAGTGTAGGAGTATAGTTTTTCTTAGATACAGTGGAGAAGCAGAAGAGACCAAGATCCACCAGAAAGGAGGAAAACGGCCAGAATGCCACTGAGGACCCTATGGCTCCTATCACAGAAGCCACGATTCTCACACCCAGCACTACCTGGCAGGTGCACCAAGCAGCAGAGACCAAACCAGGGGATTGTCCAGCCTCATCAGCCTCCTTGCAGAGCCAAGAAATCTAAAAGAAAGTCAGCTGAGATGAACTAAGGAGCTACAGAAAGAGATGCAGGTGAGATTGTGTGAGCAACTCCAGGCTTCCTGAGCTCTCCCATCCCCCAACCATCAGAACCTTGAACCTCTGGCATTCAGCCCCTGGTGGCAGTGCATCCAGCACAGCTGAGCCAAGCTCCAAGCTCCAGGTCCATAGCACAACATGGAGGCATCAAGATGGGCACTCAGCTTTGGTGAGATTGGAAGCCATACCAAAAGGTTTTATGGAATGTGTATATTGCTCAGTTGAAGTTTAGAATTTGCCAGTAAATTGTTCCACCCAGTCCACTAGAATACCTACTTAGCAAGCAAACTCAACACCTAGGATTACTTCTGTGGTTGGATTGGGATACAAGAGCTACAATTGGCACCTTAAACTCATAACCTGAAAGTATATAAAGGTGGATAACCACATCTAAGAACACTGCAGATAAGTAGAAAACCCAAGCATCAAATCAATCCAGGATGCAAAAGACATTACATTATAATACAAGAAACACAAAGAATCAAGATGATGAAATACCACCAAAAATTACAAATCCATCAGAAATGTTTACCAATGAGACTGTTTTAGAGGAAATTCCTGACAAAGATTTCAGAAGAATGATGTTATCTATACTCAAAGAAATGAAAGAAGAAATGAATAGAATTAGAGAAGAAAACATAGGAATTAAAGAAGAAAACAAACTCCTGAAAGAAAACACAGGAAAACAGCTTAATGAAAAAAAAGGTCATTACAGGACATGAGTAAGGAAATAGAAATACTGGGAAAAAAAAAAAAAAAAAAAACAGGCTGAAATCCTAGCTCTGAAGAACACAGTCAGTTAAAAAAAAAAAAAACCACACAAAAAGAAACCTCTGTGGAAAGTCTCACCAGTAGAATGGATGAAGGAGAGAACAGAATATCTCAACTAGAGGACCATGGGGCAGACCTAATACAGTCCAACAAAGAGAAAGAAAAGCTAATAGAAAGGTATGAATGGGAATGCCAAGATATCTAGGACACTATGAAAAGATCAAACATAAGAATTGAGGGTATAGTAGAAGGAGAAGAATTTCAATCCAGAGGCTTGATAGGCATTTTCAACAAAATCATAGAAGAAAAATTTCCCCAAATTGGGAAAGAAATGCCAATGTAGATACAAGAAGCTTTTAGAACACCAAACAGACAAAACCTAGAAAGAACCTCTCCTCACCATGTTATAATTAAACTACTAAACATGCAAACCAAAGAAAATATATTGAAAGCAGTTAGAGAGAAAAAGCAAGTGACCTTCAAAGGCAAGCCCATCAGGATACAACAGATTACTCAACACAAACTTTAAAAGCCAGAAGGGCTTGGAATGATGTATTCCAAGTTGTGAAAGATAACAACTGTCAACCAAGATTACTTTATCCTACAGTTATCTATCTAAATTGATGGAGAAATGAGAACATTCCACAACAAAAACAGGCTAAAGGAATTTATGACAACTAAATCAGCTTGAGAGAAAATACTTGAAGGAATCCTTCAAGCTAAAGAAAAGGCAAAACACACACAGGAGGACATAGGAAAAAATAAACCATACTCAAATAGCAGTTAAAACAAGTGAGTAAAGGGACAACAGGAAACACTACAATACAAGAAGAATGGTGAGAATAAATACATATCTTTCAATAATGACTCTTAATATAAATGGCCTCAATGCCCAAACCAAAAGACACAGGCTTGCAGAGTGGATTAAAAGGCAGGATCCTGCCATCTGTTGCCTCCAGGAAACTCACCTCTCAATAAAAGAAAGAAAATCTTCTTAGGGTGAAAGGAGGGAAAATGGTATTTCAAGCCAATGGGCCTAGGAAACAAGAAGGGGTTGCTATCCTAATGTCTGACAGGATAGACTTCAAACAAACATTAGTGAGGAAAGATAAATAAAGTCATTTAATACTGATTAAAGGAACATTCCAACAGGAGGACATTATAATCCTAAACATATATGCACTTAACATGGGGGCTCCCAATTTCATCAAACAAATACTATTAGACTTAAGGTTAGAGATATCACCAAACACAATTGTAGTGGGTGACTTCAATGCCCCACTCTCATCACTTGACATCCCAGCAAAAAATAAACAGAGAGACATCTGGATTAATTAATATCATGGAACAAATGGACCTAACAGATATATACAGAACATTCCATCCAAATGCTGCAGAATATACATTTTTCTCAGCAGCACATGGAACATTTTCTAAAATAGACCATATATTAAGACACAAATCAAATCTTAACACATACAGGAAAATTGAAATAATCCCTTGTACTCTGTCTGACCACATTGGGATTAAATTGCAAAAACAAGAGCAAAGCAAAGCAAAAATCAGTAGATGGGAAGAAATAATAAAGATTATGGCAGAAACGAATGAAATAGAAAAAAAAAAAAAAAAAAAAAGAATCCAAAGAATCAATGACACAAAGAGTTGGTTCTTTGAAAGGATAAACAAGATTGATAAACCCTTAGCAAATCTTACCAGAAGAAAGAGGGAAGAGACAAAAATTAATAAAATTAGAGATGAAAAATGCACCATTACAACAGATACAAAGAAATTCCCAAAAATCATATGGACATACTTTAAGAATATATATGCCTCTGAGTTTGGAAATCTCAAAGAAATGGATGATTTCCTTGACTCACATGACCTACCAAAATTAAATCAAGATGAGATAAACATTTAAATAAACCTATAGCAAGTACAGAGATCCAAGCAGATATAAAAAGTCCCCCAATTTAAAAAGTCCAGGCCAGGATGGATTCACTGGTAAATTTTACATTCATGGACAAAGTAACTTCACTGCTTCTCAAACTTTTCCATAAAATAGAAAAGGCAGGAATTCTACCAAACTCCTTCTATGAAGCCAATATCACCCTGATACCTAAATCAGACAAAGACAGAACAAAAAAGAAAATTACAGACCAATTTCTCTAATGAACATAGATGCAAAAATTCTCAACAAAATATTGGCAAACAGAATACAAGAATATATCAGAATGATTATTCACCCTGAACAAGTAGGCGTTATCCCAGAGATGCAGGGATATTTCAACATAAGTAAATTGATAAATGTAATATACCATATAAATGGTCTGAAGGACAAAAATCACATCATCATCTCAATAGATGCAGAAAAGGTATTGGACAGCATCCAACATCACATCATAGTAAAGTATTACAGAAACTGGGAATAGAAGGAACATGTCAACATAATAAAATCTATTTATGACAAACCTACAGCCAACATAATACTAAATTGAAGCTATTCCACTAAATGCAGGAACAAGACAAGGGGGTCCACTCTCCCCACTTTTATTTAATATAGTACTGGAAGTCTTAGCCAGAGCAATAAGGCAAGAGACACTCATAAAAGGGATACAAATTGGAAGGGAAGAGATCAAATTATTATTATTTGCAGATGATATGATTATATACATAACACACCCTAAAGACTCTACCAGCAAACCATTAGAGCTGATAAACACTTTTGTCAATGTAGCAGGATACAATATAAACACACAGAAATCAGTAGCTTTTCTATATACTAACAACAAATATGCAGAGGATGAAACCAGGGAATCTCTCCCATTCACAATTGCCTCAAAATAAATAAATAAATAAATAAATAAATAAATAAATAAATAAATAAAGTACCTTGGAATAAATTTAACCAAAGAAGTGAAGGATCTCTACAATGAGAACTTTAAAACACTCAAGTGAGAAATTGCAGAAGACACTAGAAAATGGAAAGACACTGCATGTTCTTGGATTGGAATAATCAATATTGTGAAAATGTCAGTCTTACTAAAAGCAATCTACACATTTAATGCAGTCCCCATCTCCAATGTCATTCTTCACAGAGATAGAAAAAAAAATTCTAAAATTCATCTGGAAGCACAAAAAAAAAAAAAACTCGAATAGCCAAAACAATTTTGGGCAACAAATATCAGGCTGGTGGTATCACCATTCCTGATTTTCAGTTATATTACAAAGCCATAGTAACAAAAGCAGAATGGTACTGGCTAGGGAGGTCCCTGTTGCCTCCAAAACATTACAGGCTATTGCCAAGTTTCATGGTTTCCCTTGAGAAAGAGATGGTAAGACCCTGCTGCTGAAGGACTTGCCTAAGTGGCAAGGTCACTGAGAAATCAAGCTGGTACTGAGCAGATAACCTTCTCCCTTGTAGACTAGCCTACTGAAAGCTGGAAAAAGCTGCACTGCATGCAGCCATCTGGGAGACAGAAGTCATCAGCAGTGAAAACATTGGACACTGGAAACTTTAAGTTTGGCCAGACAAGCCAAATGACCAAACAGGTTCAATAGTGGCATGTCTGCTCTTGGGAAAACCAACTGCTCCCTAATTAGATTGAAGGCCTGCTCTATGGGAGGGAATACATGCCTGGTACTGAAAAAAACTAATCAAAAGTCTATGGCAGGGGAGGTCATGAGCTTTACAGTTATGTGGTATTTTGAATAGATGGCCCCCAATATATTCAGTGTTTTATTAGTTTGTAGTTTGCATCTGTAGCCACCTGGCTGGAGGCAGTGTCACTGGGCAGATCTTAAGGTGTAGTGGTGGGTTTGAGATTCCATTGTAAAGATATGCAAAGTGTGCCAGGGGGAGTTCCTGAAGTGTTTTGTGCTGTGTGCCTTTTGGCTTTTTGGCTTTGCTCTCTGTGCTTAGACCTGTGAAAGCAGGCCAGCTTCTTCTGCCATTATGATGGAACTTCCCCTGGATCTTTAAGCTTCAGTAAATCCCTTCATCCATAACTGTGCCTAGTCTAGAAGTTCATCTCAGTGAACCTGAAGCTGTCTGCTACAGAAAGTGGTACCGAGAGTGGGCTGTAGATGAACCTGACCATATGGATTTTCGTCTTTTGGAACCTTTGTTTTGGAGGAACAGGCATTGACATGGCATAAGGGATAACTGCATCCTGCTGCCCAGGCCCAGAGAGTTTGATCAAGGTTAAATTGGTAATGGACTGATGTGCTTGGCTAAAGATTTGGGACTGAGAGATTTAAGATTTTAAGTTGGAAAACCTCAAGCAAGTTAAAATAAGAGGTACTGAGACTGGTTTTAGGTTACTGGAGCTGCTATTGTCAACACATTAGCAATCTTAAAGAAGGTGACCCAACTGCTTTACATTAAAACAATGGAGAAGATGCCTGAGGAAAGACTGTTAGAAATGCAGATTCTTTTAGAAAGAGTCGATTGGAAAAGGAACCTGCTTTTCAAGGTTATGACTTGTTTTGTCCCTGAATTAAGAATATGGCTATGTCCTGCACACTGGATATTAGTTTTAGAAGCTTGAAAAATGCATGTAGTGGTCATGAATTGCACACAGTTCCAGGAGCTGCTGCTGAGATACGGCATGAGAAAGAGCATGATGCCCTGATAGGCAGAAGAGCCTTTGGAAGATGGACCATGGTGTGCATGGAGACCTGAAGCTGTTTGGATATACCAGGACTGTGCAAGGGCTACCATGGAGTGAATTGTTGGCCTGGGATGGAAGTTTTCCCTGTCTACTCTGCCTGGCTAAAGTGGCAGAATTGGAAAATCTGGAGACTGTCAGTCTCTGATTGTATTGAACTTGAACTGCAGAAGTTTGATGACTGCTGATGGTGGTTAAGACTCTCATAATAGGAGGAAGAGATGATGACATCAAATAAAAAGAGAGACTAATGGAGAGAGAGGGGATATGATTGAGAGTGGTGTTCTGAAGGGGAATGGGGGAAGGAAATATCATGGTTTAATATCTGTAAGTATATAAGTTGTCAATAAAAAAAAGAAAAAATATGGATCCTGACAATTTCTTTTATTTATTTTTGATGAGAGATGAGAGAAAGAGAGAAAGAGAGAGAGAGAGAGAGAGAGAGAGAGAATGGGTGTGCCAGAACTCCAGATGCATGCACCCTGTTCATCTGAATTATATAGGTTCTAGATAGTCAAATCTAGGACCTTAAGTATTATAGGCAACTACCTTGACCACTAAACCATCTCTCCAGCAATTATTAATTTATTTTTTGTGGTAGGATCTCAGTCTAGCCCAGACTGACCTGGAATTTCCTATGTAGTCTTAGGGTGGCCCCAAATTCACAGTGATCCTCCTATCTCTGCCTCCCAAATGCTGGGATTAAAGTTGTGTACCACCATGCCCAGTTCCAGTCCTTGTTTATTTTTTGAGACAGGATCTTGCTCTGTCACCCAGGCTGGCCTGGTATTCATTATATACCTTAGCTATCTTTAAATTCATAATTCTCCTTCCTTGGCCACACAAGTACTGGGATTATAGGTGTTGGGTCACCACACGTGGCTGATATCATATTTTCCAAAGGGTTGTAACAGTTTATACATTTACCAGTTTTTTCTGTTTATAGGTGTTAATAGAAAAGTTTAGGTTAGCACTGTGGAGCTACATATAAGCACTGGACCTGAAAAGTCACCCAACGTGCCTAAAGTTCTGCTTGTTCATCCACAAAATGATGACAGCAGTAATATCCATGTTGTGTTCATGCAGGGAACCAAAGAGCTAAAGCCTCCAATGCATATGTCAGTCTCTGGAATGTGGAATAGTCTGATAAAGGTTGGCTATTATGACTCCTTCCTTTTCCTCCTCCCTTACTTCTTCCCCTTCCTCTTCTTCCTCTTTTATTTCCTTCTTTTTTCTAAGCTCCCAACACATCAATAAATAGCCTACTCTATTACAACCCAGGGGGATGCAGATGACTTTCTTGTTCTTGTGCAGGATGTATCTGCTTTCAAAAGGTACTAATAGTAAGCTCAGCTTAGAGTAGCCCAGGTTGTTACAGAGTGGACAGAAACTGTGACCAGTACCCAGAGACCCAGTTTTGATTCTCAGACTTACCACTCCTTAGCTGGGAAACAACCTTAGGTACTTTACGCTTTCAGTACTCATATTTATATTTACCTCATAAGATTTTTGAAAATAGGGGGCTTGCCACACAAGTGTAAGTATCTGAGTTCAGATTTCCAGAAACCACATAAAGTCAGATGCTGCCCAATGAGTATCTGTAATACCAGCAGGCCTCCTGAATATACTGCACTCACAGAATGTTGAGATATCATGCTGGAACAGATAAGGTAGCTAGGCTACTGCTGGCTAGCCTTCATGCTAGAAAGTAATAAGGAGAGCTGCTGAGTGTGGGGCAGTAATGGTCATAAACAACACAAAGAAGCAGGGGATCCTGCAAGCTTACAAAATCAACCAACCCAGCAAGATGTATACACCTGTACAATCATAGCAAATAGCATGTGGGGTGATCAACTGCTCTATGATTGGATATGAGGCCAGCTCAGTAAGAAGGAATTCATACCTGGTACTGAGAACAAATGAGAAACCTATGGGCTAAGAAGGTCATAGACTCTAGAGAGAAGTGTCTGCTGTTCTTTGGCTAAGAAGAGCAGGTATGCCCAACTTAAATACTCTTGAATGAACTATGCTTATCCTCTTTGATCCATGCTGCTGTCAGTCTTGTTTGGAGTATCTTCTTTTTACAGATAGCAGTGAATACCAGGGAGAACAAATTCCATCAATACAGTAAAAGATAGCTAACTGCCTAACACAAAACAAGTCATCTCTATCACATCTTCCAGGACTTAAGCAACATTACAAAGGAAGTGGTAATTTAAACATAAATGCTGCTGTCACTGCTAGCCTGACATACTCCTTCAGCAGATGGCAGTAGATGCTGAGGAGACTGAAACTCACCAAAGATGAAAGTCATGGGATGTAGAGAGCTTAACACTAAAGAAGATTTAAAACATGCTGGCCAAGGCTCAGGGAAAATTGCTGAAGAGGGTATAGAAAGATTGTAAGAACCACAGGATGGAAAGGGCTATTGCAAGGCACTGTTCTCCCTACCCACAGAGACTGATAGGTGGATTTGTGACCCACAGTGAGTATCAATACCCCATTGAGGAAGGCCCTCAGTTCAATCAGAGTGGAGAAGAGGGCTATAAGAGTATGATCTAGGGCTGGAGAGATGGTTCAGCAGTTAAGGTGTTTGGCTGCACATCCAATGACCTGAATTTGATTCCCCAGTACCTATGTAAAGCCAGATGCACAAAATGGCTCATGCATCTAGAGTTTGTTTGTGGCAGCTGAAGGCCCTGGTGTGCCAAATCTGTCCCCATCTCTCCTTGAAAATACATAAATAATTAAATTAAATTAATTTTTAAAAAGAGAGCATTATCCAATAGGAATAAGATCAATATGCTATATGTTCATACACTAAAGTACATAGTTAATAAAAAATCAATAACAAAAAAAACCATAGCATAGGCTGTGGCTAACTGAACTCAGAGCCATAATAGCATTGTGCCCAGGCCCATATCTCCTCCCACCTGGGATTCAGAGAAACCAGACACTTGATGTGGATGAAACTGCTGAGGCTGAGTTCACCAGGTGAGAAGAGCAGGTGGACAAGCAGATAAGGCATGTGGTTTTCCAACACCCATGAGTATTTTTCTCTCTCTCCCTCTCAGGGGTTTACCAAGTGAGAAGAGCAGGTGGACAAACAGACAGAGAGTACATGCAGTAGTCTAACACCTGTATTTCTCCCTCCCTTTCAGATGGATGACCCAACATTCTCACAATATCTCCTTTTGTTGGCATCTGTATTCAAAGTTCTGAGCACTGGACTCACCAAAGAAACCAAAAATGATTAATGTCATTGTACACTGGACATTGGATCACCAGAAGTGAGCCCAGATCTATAAATCTAGCTGAAAAACATTTATGTCTTGGTTTAGGTTTTTTTTTTTTTTTGGTTACCTTTTTAGGGAAGGGCCCAGCAAATTATACTAATAGTGTCATCTTGTAACTTCTGATCACAGAAGTTTTTCTCTCTGGAATCAAATCATTTAACATCATATCTATTAAGTTATATTCAGATACTGGATGGGTTTCTAATAACAGCAAATGGATTAAGTTATTTGTGAGCAGAAAAACCTATTACTCTATGTCCATTTAATAAAAAAAAAAAATTACATCAGAGCCTGGTAGCTTGTAATCCCAGCTACTTGGATGGATGAACTATAAGGATTTAAAGTTCAAAACCTGCTTGAGCTAAAGAGTGATTTCAATACCAGCAAGGGCAATCATCATGAGGCCATATCTCAAAATAAAAAGTAGAATTGATGTAGGATTTTAGGGCTCAGGAGGCATCTCCCATAATTTATGAATCCCAAGTTTTGGGTTCTGTCCTACCTTTAAGAAAGAATTGATAAAGACAGAATCAAGAAGGATAAATTATCAATTATTAAGTTTATTGAGGGAAAAATCACAAATTGTGGAGTGCAGCAGACAGCTTCAGGTTTGCTGAGATGAACTTCCAACCAGGCACAGTTATGGAGGAAGGGATATTTATTGAAGCTTACAGATCCAGGGGAAGTTCCATAATGGCAGAAGAAGCTGGTCTGTTTTCACAGGACCAAATACAGGGAGAAGCCACAAGCCAAAAACCACACAGCACAGCACACTTCAGGAACTCCAACTAAGCACACTTTGCATATTTTTAGATTGAAATCTTAAACCACCACCATCACACCTTAATATCCCCCCAAGTGACACTGCCTCTAGCCAGGTGGCTGTAGATGCAAACTACAAACTAATAAAACACTGAATATATTGGGGGCCATCTATTCAAACTACCACATGGGGCTTAGGAAACACACTCTCATGTGGAAACACTGCATAGTTTATAAGGTTCATTTAAGAGAAACAGAGGTTGTTTTGTGGGGGAAACTGGAGTAGAGCCACAAGCATGTGGACTTAAGAGAAACTGAGGCTTTTAAAGAGAGATTAGAGTAAAGCTGAAAACATGTGGACTTGAGATAAACTGAGGGTTTTAAAGAGAAATTAGAGTAAAGCTGCTGACACATGAAAAGTAGAATCTAGGAGCTTTTGTAGGGAAACTTGGGTACACATGGTAGAATCAGAAACTAGAGGAAAATAATGCATGTGACCAAAGAGAGAAGTTTCCCAAAACTATAAAGAAGAGACAAGCAGAAAAGCCATCTAAACCAAACCATTTTTGCCAGACTCACATATATCCTTGTGGTCTTAGTGAAGAGAAGTAGGCAGAACAAGCAGAAATACAGAGCTGAGCTGGGCTGAGCTGAGCTCAGCAGAGTGGAGTTCCCAACAGGCAGAAGACAGGAGCCTTTAGAGGCAAGGGAAGACCTGACTTGTTGATAGATTTAAAGGGTGGATCCCTGGGCCAGCCCATCCTAGGCCATCTTCTACTTTTGGTAATTCTAATTTTCAGCAAAGTTATAGAAGCAAGAACAAATATCAATGACAACTAGGACTAGAACAGAAAGATGCTAGGATGCAAGACAATCAGAGCTATCAAATGGCACAGCATCAGAGATCTCTGGTACGTGTGTGCACTCTGCTCCCTAGACAACAAATCAAGGTGTGCAACCCTGTGGTGGTATCTGCTCTGTACCTAATCCCCCCATAGGGTGTGTGTAGATTGTTACAGTTCTGAATGGTGTCTTGTACTACAGAAGCTATATTCCTAACCACTCAAGTCTCTACATTTCTGAAATACAAATTCCTAGAGGGAAATTTAATAGATCAATTTCATTTTTTTGAGACAGATGACAGAAATAATTTGCTACTGACCAGTCTAGATGAGTGAGGTAGCCACTACAAGCCATTATGATGGAGGGAATATGAGGCCCTGGACATTTAGGAAGCAGCACTCTGAACATGGCTTATGCCTCAGGGAGTTTGAGTAGAAAGATTTCTGGCATCTCAAGCACAGGGCACTTGGCAGAAACCTACAAATTTTATTATCAAGTGTGATGACAGAATTAACTATCCAAGTGGAATGAACTCAGTAAAGACATGATCAAATATAGGAATGAGTTTCAAGAAACAATAAGAAATTTCAAATCAAACAATGATAATGGACTTTAATAAAGAGATGGAAACACTAAAGGAATAAAAAAATGAAATAATTCATTTAAAATGATCCCCAAAAGTCTCACCAACAGAACAGATGATGTGGAGGACAGATTATCATGTCTTGAAGACAAGTCAGAGGAAATAGATCAGGAGGCCAACATCAATGACAGTTGAAAAAAGTATAAACATAACATGAGAGAAATGTGGAGCACCTTAAAAAGATCAAGCATTTGAATCATAGGCATACAAGAAGAAGAAGAACTACAGACCAAGAGCATAGAGAATATCTTCAATAAAATTATAAAAGAAAAATTTCTGAATATTATAAAAGAGAATGATTTCCATCCAGGTACAGGAGACACACAGAACTCCAAGTGCCAAGTGCATACAGTAGCAGTGGGTTATCATTGCTTAAGACAATGGACAGATCTCCGAAAACACACTGTAATTTCAGCAACAAATATATCAGTGTCTGGCCTCAGAAAACACAGTGTAACTTGCCTTTATCCCAGCACTCAGGGAGGCAGAGGTAGGAGGATCGCCATGAGTTTGAGGCCACCCTAAGACTACATAATGAATTCCAGGTCAACCTGAGCTAGAGTGAGACCCTACCTCACCAAAAACCAAATCAAACCAAACAAAGAGAGAGAATAACAAGGAAAAAGCCACATGGGGGCTGGAGAGATGCCTTATCAGTTAAGGTGTTTGCCTGCAAACACAAAGGATCCCAGTTCAGTTCGATTCTCCAGGACCCACGTAAGCCAGCTCTACAAGGGGGCACATGTGTCTGGAGTTCATGTACAGTGGCTGGAGGCCCTGTTGTGCCCATTCTTTCTTTCTCTCTCTCTCTCTCTCTCTGCCTCTTTCTCTCTCACTATCTCAAATAAATAAATACTATTATTTTAAAAAAATCCACATGGTAGTAGAAAGAGTGAGGGGGAAGAGACCAAAGCATGGGTGGGAGGATCAGAGTCTCAAAAACACAATTAGCTTAGGCTCATTACTGAACAGAATTATAGCCCAACCAGACAGTAATCTTTAGGTCCACATAAGATACAAGTCCCAAGAAAATCCTCTGTTTTCAACATTTGACTAGAGCAATAACACAAAGCCATTTTAAAATGATCTCTCCTGAGTTGGTAGCTAAGTGATTCGAGTGGCAAATGTCCTTCCCTCTATAGTCACTCTGGAAATTCAGGGCAAGTGTCTAGGAACTATACTGAGAGAGCTGGTTTTCAGAATCCTTCTAGATAGAGGAGGAACTCTGACTCAGAAAAGCAAAATTCTCCATGTGGTAGAAATCTGGTCTGGGCCATAGATTGGAGTGAGAATTAATAGCTCCCTGGAAGAGGGGCACACAGTAACAAGTGCTTAAAGGTACCAGCAGAGAGCTTGGTGACAGCCCTATTCATTAGTTAGGCACAGAAAGACTACCTGAAGTAATTTCTGCCAGTCCTTAAAAGAAGAACCAATACCAATGCTCCTAAAATATTCCATAAAATTGAAAAGGAGGGAATGTAAATCCAGTATTATCCTGGTACAAAACTAGATAGCTATACAAGAATAAAAGAAAGAAAGAAAGAAAGAAAGAAAGAAAGAAAGAAAGAAAGAAAGAAAGAAAATAGACCAATATTCCTGATGAACATGGATGCTAAAATTCTCAAAATTACTGGCTAATCAACTTCAACAACACATTAAAAAGATCATTCATCATACAGGAGGTGAGTCAATATTTGCAAATCAATAAATGTAATATGACACATAAACACAAGGGCAGAAATCACATGATCATCTTGATAGATGCAGAAAAATTCTCTGACAAGTCCATGATCCTTTCATGATAAAAACCCTGAAATTAGAAACTTAAGGAATATGCTTCAATATAATAAAAGGAATATATTACAGGCCTATAGCCAATATTATACTAAATGGTGAAAACTCAAAGAATTTCCTGTATAATAAAGAATTAAATAAAAATTCTCTCTCTTTGCCTTTTTCTCTCTCAAATAAATAAAATATTTTTAAAAATAAATAATAATAATATTACTGAGTAGAGTATTTACAGAAGTTCAGTGCTATATTGTATCTGTTTATGAATCCATGGTTATGTAGACAATGTTTAAAGACAGGGGAGCTGCTGAAAGTTTCTGTTACTGCCAAGCCTGCTGCCCTTGTAGTGTACTAAATATTTTTTATTTCTATAAAAAAAGAATAGTTATAATAATAGTAACATAGTAGAGAGGGAAATGAAGGAGGGAGGAGGAAGGAAGGAAAGAGAAAAATGTGAGTATCTCCCCTCCTCCTTCTCAACCATATATTTACTTCTTTGAAAAAGAATCTGGAGAGCTGAGAAGATAGCTCAGTGGTTAAATGTAGTTGCTACTGAAGCCTGTCAAGCCTGGCTCAATTCCCCAGTGCCCATGCAAAGCCAGATGCACAAAATGGCACATGCATCTGCAGTTTCTTTGCAGTGGCAAGAAGTCTGGTATGCCCATGCATTCTTTCTCTCTCTGTCTGTGTCTCTCTCTCTCTCTTTCTCACTCTGCTTGCAAATAAATAAGATATTTAAAAAATAACCTGAGAACAATAGAACTAAATGTTAAGTGACAAAGCTAGGTTGTAAAGAACAGTTCCGTTGTTGTTCTTGTTTTACTACATTAGTCTCTCTGGTTAACTGGAAGCAAAAATACTACAGATATATTTCAGATCTTCAGCAGTACAGGACTTAGAGGTATGTGTTTTTCTTTGCCTTGTAGAAAGTATGCAAGAAACTAGGTTCAGCTCAGGGAATGGAGCTCTCAGGCTCATTTGTGAAGGTATTTCTATTGAGACAAGATTGCTGTAGTGGGTTTGTACCCACAGAGAAATCTAAATTGACATTTTGAGTATTGAGTTGGCATAGAAACTCTACATGTCTATAGGTTTAAAGAGGCGTGCATCCCATTCATGTTTATTTTCTCTCTATTCAAAATAGCTAAGAAATGGAATTAGCCTAGATGTCTATCATCTAATGATTGGATAATCACAATGTGGCATGTACATACAATGGAATTTTATTTAGCTGTAAAGAAAAATAAAATTGTGAAATTTGTAGGAAAATGGATGGAGCTAGAAAAGATCATACTAAGTGAGGTAACACAAACTCCAAAAGATAAAAATCATATATTCTCTCTCACATGCAGCTCCTATCTTTGAACATTTGTGTGTATATAAATAAGGGTATTTGAGAAAGGGTACAGGCTATGAAGCTAAATAAGAGACTATGAGAGAGGGGGAAGAGGCATGAAGAAAGGGGAAGGGACAGGAAAGTGTAAGAGAGACTACTTTGGGGTGGGGTGTTACAAAGGGAAGGGGGGAGAAATGAGAGAAAGTAAAACAAAAAGTTTGTATGAAAATGCCATGATGAAACCTAATTATTCATATGTCTATATGCTAAAACATTACATTTTTTAAAAATGTGTGCATCCATATCTGTGAGGGTTTAACAGTGGGAACAAATTGGAACCATTTCACTAACAGAAGACAAACAGCCTAAGATAAACTGACACAAACCTTCTATGGGAAGGCACTCTTCATGAGAGGATCCTAGCTGTTTCTTAGAACCATGGGAAGACAAGCCTATAAGGCTGCTTCTCTACAGCACAGTTAGTTCTTAAGTGGCCTGACAGGACACAGGAAAAGTCTCAATCACCTCAGATTTCCTCTTGTTAGCTCTGGACTCAGATTACTGACATTTGAACCCTGTCTCTGGACTTGAACTATGTGCCTTTCAACAAGTTATTTTCTGTATGCCTTGATTATTTTAGTTGCCTTGTGGGAATATGAATCATTGCTTCCTCAGAAGGTGGTTGGAAAGGCTAATGAGACAAAGTGTGTGAGGCAGATAACACTGTGCATATTTACTTCTCAATAATGTTAATGTCATTGTCATTATGACTATGCCCATGCTTCTGTTACCTTGTTCTTAAACGCCCATTCTCCTTCAGGGCCTTTTACTCTGTCCTCTATATATCACCCATTGTTAGAGTCTATCAAGTTTTTACCCGACAGTTGATATTATGAACAGAGGAGGTAAACTGTGTAGCCTTCTTTCTTCTGTTCCTCTAGAGATTCTGACATCGGCTTCCACACACATGGCTCATGATGTTGTTACAGGCTTTTGGACAAGGAGGAAGCATGACTAGATGAAGCTTCTTGTCATCACTTAATTATCTTTGAATCAAAATTATTACAAGTACTCAACCAATAAGCTTTTTCCCCCCTAGTCTTCATTCTACAGCCCTGATTCACTTCTATGGAAATTACTCTTAAGTTTACAGGTCTTGTATTACTTTGGTATTAGGGATGGTATATTCCATGTGCTTTTGAAATTAGTCTTTGTCATTTTCCGGACTAACACTCAAGGGTGAGTCACATGCCTGGTTTTCATCATCATAGTCCTGGACAGCAGACATAAGGGTTAGTTTGCTCTTCTCTCTCAGGGTTCCTGCTCAGCTGCCACCTAGTGGCAAGTTCTGTGACAGTAAAAAATGACTCCCGCAATGGTCCCTGAGCCACTGGAGGATGTGACAGAGGTGTTTCAGTACCATTGCGGAAGAGGGGGCGGATAGAATGGAAGAGCCAAAGGAAGGATATGACCTCTTACTATGCAGCTGCCCAGACAGAAATTGGCCTCGATATCCATGATCTTGCAGTGCCTAGCAATACCTTTGCAAGACCCTCAAAATAGAAGAGAAAGATGATGTCATCAAATTAGGAGAGAGACTAATGGAGAAAGGGAGGGGATATGATGGAGACCGGAGTTCTAAAGTGGAATGGGGGAGGGGAGGGAAATATCAGGTGGGGTTTTTTTGGTATGTAAGATTAAAAGTCAATAAAAATTTAAAAAAGAAAATGACTCCCGAGAAGCCCTTTAATGGCCTCCTTAGTAATGAAACCCTTTGCTACTGGAAATCATGCCAATGACAATGAGGTAGACATTTACACTTCTTGTAAATAATAACTTTCTACTTCTGGAACACTGGAAGCTGCCTCTAAAGAAATTCCATTTTACTTTCATCAAATAAGAATTTCAGAATTATCTATGGATACAATACAGTGTTTACTTCTCTTCAAAATACACTACTAGATGGAAAATTAAGCTGGCATTGGTAAAATGAAAATATTCTGTTAATATTTGCCAAGCCTTTATAATGTTCCAAGTTATTGTTTAAATACTTATAATATCTTATTTAACCCTTATTTCATTCCTAAAGTAGGTATTGCAATAACCAGATTAATCATTTTATAGGTTGCTATCACTGTTTTGGTGATTTTTTTTTTTTTTTGAAGAGAGGGAGAGGGAGACAGATAGGGAATGGGCATGCCAGCAACCTCTCAGCTGCTGTGAAATAACCCCAGATGTGTGCGCCCCCTTCTGGGCAAGCGCAGCATTGCGCCTTTGCATCGCTTTGCATCTGGCTAAATGTGGGACCTGGAGATTGGAACCGGTGTTCTTAGGCTTAGCAGGCAGGAGCCTAAACTGCTAAGCCATCTCTCCAGTCTTTGATGATTAATTTTAAGTGAGGGAATTGAGGTTTAGATGGGCCAAATGTTACATAACTACTAAGTGTCAGGAAAGGAAATCTAACCCAACCCCTCTGTCATAAACTATGCTCTAGAACACTCTACTACTGATAAGACTCTTCACTTAGGTATTCCTGCTACATTTCAGCATCATGTCACTTTTCAAACATGTGTCAAAAACCAAGATTGACCTTTGGTTCTCAGCCATTATCCAAGCAAACTGTCTTTCCTTTTGGAGCACTTACAGTCTTGGGGGAGAAAAAGGAAATTATGCTTCAGCTTCATAAATGTTATAGTGGATGAGTAAAGGAAGCAAGGTATCATATATAAGTGGCAGGCGGGGTAGATTCTCTGGAGGTTGCCAAATGATTCCTATGGGACAAATAGGAAATAGATCCAAGAAGGGGGGATCTGACCAGGATATCTCATGCAGAGTGAGCAGCAGGTACAAGGTACCAGAGATCACAGGTGGGTCCAAAGTCCTGGAAAAATACTCTCATAACCGAAAGGCTTCAGGGAAATATTGAGATCATGATCTGTTTGGGAGCCAACTTTTGTCTTCGATGCCTGTCAGGGTGCTTGGGTATCACTCTATTCTGAAAAGAGTACTGCTTTGCAAATAGGTGGCTCTGAGGAGGAGGTAAGAAGAAGTATTTCTTCCCCTTAGTGGTCTGGAATATATATGTTCTGAGCTCTGGTGGGAGGCCTGGTTATATACCACAGTGTTATAGTGTTAGGCTTAGCCATGCATGGCCTAGAGATAGAGAACTGGTTCAATGTTGCATGGTCAGAATGTCACAGCACTGCATGTAGAGCCTAGTGAAATCTGAGAGCCGGAACCTGAAAGGATGTACCTTATTTTCATGTTAAACACAATGGCCAAAACAAGGCTGAGACTGAAAGCATAGACAGAAGAGGAGGCTTCCTACTGGGCGTTGGACCAGTACATTCCACACATGGTGCAAAGGAATCAGGTGCTCTTTTCCAAAGTATGAGACCTTTCCACTCTTATCTCCCAGGTATTACCTCTCTGTAGCACAGGTCCATTAGTCTGATGCTTAACTAAAGAACCCATTTTAACAAAATATGAGTAAACCATGCAGATGGAAATCTACAGGCTAGCAGTTATGTTACCTTCACTTGACTTCACACGTGATTGGGCTGTTGCCTGACCATTTTCTGTCTCTTCTGCTTAGTACCAGTCTAACTATGCTACTTCTCCTGGGTTTTGGAGACACTTTGTACTTCTTTTTGGACTTCCAAGATTTGTCCTTTTGGTTCAGGTTGAAATTGTTCTAGAATTTGCTGGATGTCAGCCTGGTGTTTCTCAGCAATTTTTTTTTTTGAATCTTTAATCAAATCTCCCCTCCCAGACCTTTCCCGTGCCAGAAACTGCTCCCTCCATGATTACATTCCTTTGTCTAGGTTTTGTAATAAATATTGCAATGGGACCATGGGACCCTTTCATATACATACACCTCTCAGTTTTGCCTTTCAGATTTCATGTGGTTATGTGACATTCTGACCATGCAACACTGACCAGTCCTATTAGGCTAAAGCTATAACACTGTATCACTGGGATTTCCACCAAACAAGACAGCATTCACTGGTAAATGAATATACATACAGGAACCATGGTAGAGACTATATAACAAGAGCAAAACAGGTAAACCACTATGGTACCTTGTGGTTGAATATGGGGTGACTTAGAACTATATATATATCTCAGCCAGATACTTAGCATCCTACTAAAACCTTTGGTAGTTAAGACTTTGAGAATGTGGGCTTATATTCTGCTGCTAGCCATTTGAATAGTACTGGGTAATTTCCTTAGCTCTTTTGTGGCTTATCTTCATCACCCATAAAGTGCCACTATCATAGAATTAGTTCACTAGATTGGCCTTGGGATCAAATGAGAATCCCATGATACTAGAAACAATGTCTGGTCAGAGTAAAAACCACTGAGCCTTTTCTTTCCTTGGTCAGCAATTATTTTCTCTCTTATCACTATTTGTGGTCATGTCAATCATGATTAAGTCTCCATTTGGTGTTGGATTTCCAAGAGATTCTTAATGTGAGTTTTGGAAGTGGTATTCCTTCATGGTGCCTTTGTAAAAGCTTGAGAAAGTCCATATATATAAGCAGGTAAGGCCTGGGCACATCTGCTCTCAGCTCATTCCTCCTACTTGAAACATCAGCCTGGGTCTTGATGGCAATATTCTAATTGCTGAGCTGTGGATAGTTGTAGTCTAGTTTCTTCTTATATGAATCCTCTAAGTAATTTTCAGCAGTAGGATATCTAATCTATGTCAGACATTTCCCTATTAAAATTTATAATATATGCTCATGGAGAACAATATTCTATTCTGTGCTATTTTACATTATTTTGTGGTCTTGGAGACTGCATATGGGTTTCTGGATTGGATTTGAGTAGATGTCTTCATTGGTTATTTTCAGTATGTTCCAGAAGACTGAATAAACACCTGACTCAGAAATAACAACTCAGCCGGGTGTGGTGGCGCACGCCTTTAATCCCAGCATTCAGGAGGCAATGGTAGGAGGATTGCCGTGAGTTCAAGGCCACCCTGAGATTGCATAGTGAATTCCAGGTCAGCCTGGGCTAGAGTGAGACCCTACCTTGAAAAACTGAAAAATGAAAAAAAAAAAAAAAAAAAAAAAAAAAAAAAAGAGAGAGAGAGAGAAATGTCAACTCAACTTCAAAGATGGCAGCATAGGAACCATGCCAAAACAGCCTAGGGGAGAAAAAGCAAAAAAAAAAAAAAAAAAAAAAAAAAAAAAAAGAAAGAAAGAAAAAAAGAAAAAGAAAAACATAAAAATACACTCTTCTACTAAAAAGTGTGGTGTATAGTAAATTATCAACCACAGCAGAGAAGTAGAAGAGATCCAGAGCATCTACAGCGGCAAATTCCACGTGACCATTGCCGCCAGACTGCCTGAGCTGCAGGATTTTAAAGCCAGGTGAGGGGATTTCCACTCACACTGGCATCGTTGCAATCTCAAGAAACATGGAAGGAGGATGGCAGAGACCAATGGAGCAGCTTGTGAGGAAAAGGATAGTGTAGACCAGCAGGTGGACTATAGCTTCCCCATCCCCACCACCAGCACAAGTGCCAGAGGCCCGGGGAAGGGAGGGATCTCACCTACACAGAACCTGGCAAGATCAGAGCAGTGACCTGCAGACCCAGCCAGCCTTCCTGAGCCCACAGCACAGGAAAAAGGGACCCAAGTGGTCGTGCAGCATAGCTGAGATCAAAACCATCCCAAAAGGCACCTGGGATTATACCAGGTCAGTATCCACCAAGTAAACCTGGTTTATAGGCTTGCTTCAGAAGGGCTAATTGCACCATCCATGTCAGGGTAAATTATATGTTAAATCTGATGGATGGTTGGATTTGACATTCTTAAATAAGCTATATTTGGGGCTGCTCATTTGTTGCTTCCTGATTTATAGTGCCTTTGTTACCTCTTCTGTCATTCATTGTGGAAGGATCTCACTTGGTTGCAAGCTGACCTTGGAACCTTCTACAGACCAGAAATCTCAGCCTCCAAGTTGACAGGATTAAGGGTGTGGGGCAATACACATCCTTAGGGACTGTGACTTTGTTAGAGGATCTGTTTGTCATAATACCTACCTTTGCATAAATATTCTATGCTGTTTTTCATTGAATGTGTACATTGTTTAGTTAAGTTTTTAGAATTTATCTGTATTCTGTACCATTCACCTTACTTGAATACTCCCATAGAAGGCAAACCCAACACCTGGGGTCACCTTTATGGTTACTCTGAGAGTCTCAAGAGCCACACCTAGCACCTTAGGATCTTATCCTGAAGATATATAACATCAGATTGATTGATACATCTAATATTACTGCAGATAATTAAAAAACCCAAGCATTAAGTTAATCCAAGATGCAAAAATTTCTACATTATAGTACAAGAAACACAAAAAGTCAAGACAATATAAATCCAACAAAAAGTATTAATGCATCAGAAATGACCTTCAGTGAGAATTCTTTAGAGGAGATGCCTGAGAAAGATTTCAAAAGAATGATTATAAATATGTTCAAACTCGATGCCCTGCCTAGTGCTGCATCTCAGCAGCGGCTCCTGGAACTGTGTGCGATTCATGACCACTCCATGCATTTTTCATGCTTCCAAAACTAATACCAGGTGTGCAGGACACAGCCATATTCTTAAACCAGGGATGAAATAAATCATAGCCTTGAAAAGCAGGTTCCTTCTCCGGTCAACTCTTTCCAAGGTTTGCATTTCTAACAGTCTTTCCTCGGGCATCCTCTCCATTGTTTTTAATGTAAAGCAGTTGGGCCACCTTCCTTCCACCTTCCTTAAGATTGCTAATGTGTTGACAATAGCAGCTCCAGTAACCTAAAACCAGTCTCAGTGCCTCTAATTTTAACTTGCTTGAGGTTTTCCAACTTAAAGTCTTAAATCTCTCAGTCCAATATCTTTAGCCAAGCACATCAGTCCATTACAAATTTAACCTTGATCAAACACTCTGGGCCTGGGCAGCAGAACGTAGCCATCCCTTATGCCAGTAGCCCAGTTCCAACAAAGTCCTCTGCAGTCCTTCCTTCCGCTTAGAAAGCTCATAAGCCAAGCCTCAAAGTTCAATACTGTCTGCACTTAGCATTCTCAAACTCTCATCAGAATAGTCCATAAAACTTGGCTTACCACTCCAGAAGGCATCTTCAGTTGCAAGCACCAAGTCCATGCCCATTCCTCCAAAACAAAGGTTCCAAAAGACAAATATCCACACGGTCAGTTTCATCTCACCCCACACTCCTCGGTACCACTTTACTGTAGCAGACAGCTTCAGGTTCGCTGAGATGAACTTCCAGACCAGGCACAGTTATGGAGGAAGGGATATTATTTATTGAAGCTTACAGATCCAGGGGAAGTTCCATAATGGCAGAAGAAGCTGGCCTGCCTTCACAGGGCCATGCAAGAGAGCAAAGCCCCCAGCCACACAGCACACAGAGCAAAACTACAGCCAAAAGCCACAGCACACTTCAGGAACTCCCACTAGGCACACTTTGCATATCTTTACAATGGAATCTCAAACCCACCATCACACCTTAATGCCCAGTGACATTGCCTCTAGCAAGGTGGCTGAGGATGCAAACTATAAATTAATAAAACACTGGATATATTGGGGGCCATATATTCAAATTACCACTGGTTCCTTTCCCCAGTCCCTACCCTCCCTATTGTCCAAGCCTGAAGATGCTATTCAGTTATGTCAGCTACTTGGGTTGATCCAGGTTATGAATGGCAGATAAGTGAGATCATGTGATGGTTGCCTTTCTGTGATTGTTTGAGTTCACGTAGAATGATCTGTTCCAAGTTCTACCATTTTCTATAAATTTCAATGTATCATTTTTTTTCTTACTGCTGAGTAGAATTCCATTGTGTAGATATACCACGTCTTTGCTATCCATTCATCCAATGATGGCTACCTGGATTGATTCCAGTTTTTAGCTATAATAAATTGAGCAGCTATAAACATGGTTGAGCAAATATCTCTGAACTGAGATGTGGAGCTTTTAGGGTAAAAGCCCAGTAACGGGATAACAGGGTCTGTTGGAAACCCTATTTTTGTCCTTTTCAGGAGTCTCTATATTGATTTCCACAGTGGTTGTATCAGTTTATGTTCCCACCCACAGTGAATGAGTGTTCCTATTTCTCCACAGCCTTGCTAACATTTGTTTTCATATGATTTTTTAATGTTTGCTATCCTTACTGGGGTAAGATGGAATCTCATAGTTGTTTTAATTTGCTATTATTTTTATTGGTATTGCATTAATTCTATATATTGCTTTTGGTAGAATTGCCATTTTCACAATATTAATTCTACCTATCCTGGTGCATAGGAGGTCTTTCCATCTTCATGAAGACCTCTTCTATTTCTTTATTGAATGTTTTTTATGGTTTTATTAAATAGGTGTTTCACATCCTTGGTTAGTGTTATTCTACAGTTTTTAGTTGTATATTGTTGCTATTGAAAATGGGACAGCCTCACTGGTTTCTTTCTCTGTATATTTGTACTTTGCATATAGAAAAGGTATGATTTTGTATCCTGCCACTTTGCTGAAGGAATTTATCACCTTTAGAAATTTTGAGATGGAGAGTTTCATGTCACTTATATATAGGATCATGTCATGTACAAATAGAGCTAACTTGACTTCTTCCTTACCAATTTGAATCCCTTTTATTTCTTTCTCCTGTCTTATTGATTGGATTAGTACTTCTAGTTCTATGTTGAAGAGCAGTGGTGAGAGTTGGCACCCCTGTCTTGTTCCCAATCTCAATGGGAACTCTGAGTTTTTCCCCATTAATTATTATTTGGGCTTTAGGAGCTTTATAAATAGGCCTTTATTGGATTGAGCTATAAACACTCCATGCCTATTCTTTCCAGGGTTTGATCATGAAGTGGTGTATTTTGTCAAAGACCTTCTCTGCATCAATTGAGATGATCATGTGGTTCTTATGTTTAAGTTTATTTATGTGGTGTATTATGTTGACCGATTTCCATATGTTCAACCATCTCTGCATCCCTGGAATAAAGCCTCCTTGATCAAGGTGGATAATGCTTTTGATGTGTTGTTGAATTCATTTTGCAAGGATTTTGTTCAGGATTTTTGTCTTTAAGTTCATTAGGGATACAGGCCTGTAGTTTTCTTTCCTTGTTACATCTCTGTCTGGTTTTGGTATTAGGGTGATGCTACTTGATGAAAGGAGTTGGCGAGGATTCCCTGGTCTCTGATTACATGGAACAGTTTGAGAAAAATTGGTTTGTGTTCATCTATGAAGGTTTGATAAAATTCAGTGGAGAAGCCATCCAGTCCTGGACTTTTATTTTTGGGGAGGATTTTGATTTTTTTTAGTCTTAGTCTCCATGGATGTGATATGTTTGTTTAGGAGATTAATCTACTTTGAGTTTAGTTTTGGTAGGTGGTATGTGTCTAGGAATTCATCCATTTATTTCAGATTATTTATTTTTGTGGAAGAGAGGTTTTGGAAGTATGCCCTGGTGATTCTTCCAATTTCATTGCCGCCTGTTTTGAGCTCTCCTTTTTCATCTCTGATTTTGTTAATTTGAGACGTCTCTTTTTTGCTTCATCAATTTGGTCAGGGGTCCTTCAATCTTGTTTATTTTTTTATAAAGAACCAGCTCTTCATTTCATCAATTTAAAAAAAAAATATTTTCTTAGTTTCCAATTCACTAATTTCTGCTCTAATCTTGATTATTTCTTTCCATCTGGAGCTCTTTGGGTTGGATTCTTCTTGTTTTCCCAGCACCTTCAGGTGTCAGATTTTTGATTTGGGATCTCTCTGTCTTTGTCATGAAGACACTTATGGCCATGAATTTTCCCCTTAGGACTGCCTTCATTGTGGCCCATCAGATTTGGTAGGTGTGTTTTCATTATCATTCAATCCTAGGAATTTTACAATTTCTTTTTATTATTTCTTCCATTCATTTTTGGAAAGTGTGTTGTTTAGTCTCCAGGAGCTGGTAGAGTTCTTGATGTGTCTCTTGTTCTCAATTTATAACTTGTGATCTGACATGATGTAGGAAGTTACTTCAATTTTCCTGACTTTATGAAGGCACACTTTATGGCCCAATATATAGTCAATTTTGGAGTAGGTTCCATGGGCTGCTGAGAAGAAAGTATATTCTGTAGAGTTGGGAGTGGAAAGTTCTGTAGAAATCCATTAGGTCTAGTTCATCTATGATGTTGTTGAGCTCTATTATTTCCCTGTTGATTTTCTGCTTGGATGATCTGTCTATTGATGATAGTGGAGTATTAAAGTCTACGACTATGATGGTGTTGGTATTTATTTCTCTTCTGTTGTTGAGTAGATTTTGTTTTATAAACTCTGGTGCACCTGTGTTTGGCACATATATATTTATGATTGTGATGTGCTCCTGTTGAATCATTCCCTTGATGAATAGAAGTGGCCTTCTTTGTCCTTTTTGATTACTGTTGGTTTGAAGTCCATTTTATCAGATATTAATATATCAACATCTGCTTGTTTTTTATTTCCATTTGTTTGGAATAATATTTTCCAACCTTTCACCCTGAGGAGATATCTATCTTTAATAGCAAGGTGGGTTTCTTGAAGACAGCAGATAGATGGGTCCAGTTTTTTGATCCATCCTGATAAACCATATCTTTTGATGGGTGAGTTAAGACCACTAATATTTAAGGTTATTAGTGTGAGATTTGAATTAATCCCTGCCATGATGAGGTGTTTTATGAGGTTTGGTGCTTTCTTGTGTCATGTACTGTTTTGAGCCTGGTTTATTTTGTTTATTGTGATCTTCTTCTTGTTGGCACTTGAGATTGGTTGGTTAACTATTCTGTGTGGAGTATTCCCTCAAGTATTCTCTGTAGGTTTTGCTTTGTATTTGTGTAATCATAGAGTTGAGTTTTTTCATGGAAAATTTTTCTTTCACCATCTATTATAAGGGATACTTTTGCTGGGTAAAGTAGTTTAGCATAGTTTTTCAGACTTTGAAGTGTTTCATTCCAGGCCCTTCTGGCTTTCAGGGTTTTCATTGAGAAATCTGATGTAATTCTGATGAGATTACCTTTGTATGATGTGAATTGCTTCTTTCTTTGCTTCTTTTAACACACTCTCTTTGTTTTCATTATTAAGAGTTTTAACTATGCTGTGTTTTGGACAATTTCTTCTGTGGACCTGTCTGTTTAGTGAGTTTCTTGTATCTGGAAAGGCCTTTCTTTTATGAGATTTGGAAAATTTTCTTCAATAATTTTGTTGAATATGTTCTCTATGCCTCTGGCCTGGATTTCCTCTCCTTATGGTATACCCATGATCTGGATGTTTGGTCATTTTAGGGTGTCCCATGGCTCCCTCATATTCTGTTAACTTGATATTTTGAACTTAGTAAATTTTTTGGCCTCACAATCAATTTCTTCTGTCTTATCTTCCAGATCAGAGGTTCTGTCTTCCACATGAGTAACTGTTGGTGAGTAGTTCTAGACAGGTTTTTATGATTTCTATTTGATTTTTGTTTTCTGTTGTGTTGTTTTGCATCATGTCCATCTCCTTTTTAAGGTACAATTTCAATTTGAGTTCTGTTTTTCTTGATGCCTCCTATAGTTCATTCTTGCATTTAATCAAGTCTTCATTAAGGTTAATCAACCAGTTGTTAAGGTCTTCCATTTCTTGACTTACCTTCAGTTTATTCATAACTATTTGGAGGGTTTTAACATTTTCTATAATCATGTTAAGCCTACTGTCAAAAGCTGAATGTTCTAGATGATTTTGCTCAATTTCATTTATATGATTGTTGGTTATTTCATAGTTTGATAGTTCATCAATTTCTTTTTAATCAGGGTGTCATTGGTTGTTGTGTTTTCATTTTGGAAATGAATTTCTATTGATTTTTCTATGATTTCATTAGAGGTTCCCACTGTAGTACTAGGCATCCTTGGAGAAGATCTCTCAGTTTTCTGGCTTCTGTTGGCTTTTTTGCATTGTTGTCTACCCATTTTAGGAAGACTCTTTGGGGAGGGGTTGCTGAGGTAGGGTCTCACTCTAGCTCAGGCTGATCTGGAATTCACTATGTAGTCTTAGGGTGGCCTCGAACTCTTGGTGATCCTCCTACCTCTGCCTCTCAAGTGCTGGGATTAAAGGCATGCACCACCATGCCTGGCTATATACTACTTTACTGAAAAGAAAGCAAGTTTTTGTCCTTTGGCCCATTCATACTTTGACTCTGATGAACAGAGATGTTGGTACCTAGTGGCCAATCAGGATACCAGAGCAAAAGGCCTGATTCCGCGGCTCACACAGGGACCAGGCCTCCCCAATCAGGGCACAATGGGACCTATGAGGACCAGGGGACAGGGAGGAACAAGGGAACAGGGATCTGGCCTACTTCATACTGAGCCCTCCAGCACACACCCCAGGGCAGACAACTCAGACCTGGGAGGTGGAAGGAGCCCAGAAATGTATCTTTCCTACTCACTCCAGACCGCCACATCTGCTCACACACTGTCTGAGCAAGGAACTCAGGCCCAGGGAGGTGGAAGGATCCTGTAAATGGGTCTGGCCTACTTATTCCAGATCACAGTGCTCACCCACCCCATTTCCACACAAGGAACTCAGGGCTGAAAGGCCCAGGAGGTGGGAGGAGTCCATAAATGGTACTGGCCTACTTACTCCAGACCACTGCACCCACCCACACACTTCACACAGCATTTATTTTTGACACCTGATCCTATTTCAAAATCTCTCTGTCTTATCATTTGTATAAATGACTTAAAATTATTTTCATAAGGTTTTCAAATAAATGGTAAACACATGCCAGAGTTAGATGCTCAAACTACAAAATGAATAATACTCAATAAAATGAAAAGATATACCATGTTTATACATTGTAAAAATGAGCATAATAAATATGTCAGTTCTTCTAAAAATGATTTTTACGTTTAATTCAGCTTCTACTGTCATCCCAGCAGGATTCTTTGTAAACTATAGACAAATTTATTGGGGTAAAGACAAAGAAATTAGAAAAACTAAAACAACTTTGAAAAAGAATAAAATGGAAGGAATCACTCTACATAATTTTTATTTATTTGTTTTTGAGGTAGGGTCTCACTCTAGCCCAGGCTGACCTAGAACTCACTTTGAAGTTCTAGGCTGGCCTTTAACTCATGGTAGGATCTTCCTACCTCAGCCTTCCCAGTGCTGGGATTAAAGGTGTATACCACCATGCCTGGCTACCTCTACATGCATAATCTTAAGACCTATGATATAAATAGTAACTAAGTGTGCTATTGGTGAAGGGATCGTAATATAGGTCAATGGAACATAATAAAGCTTGTCTTTTTGCATTTTCTGGTGTACAAGTTGATTTTTAACAAAGATGCAAAAGAAATTTAATTGAAGAAACATTATGTATTTAATAAATGTTACTAGAACAATTGTATATCAACAAGCAAGAAAAAGAACTTTCAACTAAACCTCATCTTTTAAATGAAAACTAACTCAAATCAAATCATAAGCCTAAATACAAAACATAGAAATGTAAAATGTTTATAAGAAAGCATAGTTGAAAAATTTTAGGATCTAAGGGTAAGTAAAAAGTACTCAAATGTGAGAATAAAAGCAAAATTCAGTAAAGAATGATAAATTGAATTTCATCAAAATGAAAAAGCTAAATAATAATAATAAATGAAAAACATTTTTCTCTATAAAAGCCTCTACTTAAAGGATGAACAGAAAAAATATGAAGGACTTCCTGGTATGATGGATGCATAGTAGTCACACCAAACCACCCTAGGGAGGGATTTAAGCAAAACCACAGCAAAATATACTTTTTTCCAAAAAATAAAGGTATAGTGTATAGGTTTTTTTTTGTTTTTTCTTTTTCTTTTTCTTTTCCTTTTTCTTTCTTTCTTTTCTTTCTTTCTTTCTTTCTTTCTTTCTTTTTTTTTTTTTTTGGTATTTTTGAGGTAGGGTCTCACTCTAGCCCAGGCTGACCTAGAATTCACTATGTAGTCTCAGGCTGGCCTCAAACTCACAGCGATTCTCCTACCTCTGCCTCCCAAGTGTTGGGATTAAAGGCATGCACCACCTTGCCCAGCAGTGAATAGGTTTTAATTGGCCACAGTGGAGAAGCAGAACAGTCCAAGATCTACCAAAAAGGAGAAAACTGGCCAGAATCCCACTGAGGTGCTTGCAGCACTGATCTGTATGGATCTTCACTTCCTCCAAGTGCTGAGCTGCAGGAGCAGAAACCAAACAAGCAGTTGTTCCAAACTCAACAACCTCCTTGCAAAGTCAAGAAACTTGATGGGGAGACAGCAGAGACCAGCTGAAGAGGATATAAGTGGGACCAGCTGAGCAGATCCAGTACTACTCCAGGCTTCCTGCACTCTCCCAATCATCATAACTACAAACATCTGAAGAATGCATTCAGAGAATGCATTCAGCCTCCAGTGGCAGGGCATCAAGCACAGCTGATCAAAGCACCAGATCCATAGAAAAACATGGAGGTATCAAGGTGGGCACTCACCATTGGTGAGATTGGAAACCACCCAAAAAGATAACAAGGCCGACTGACAAAGAAGCAGGTACATAAGGAAATCAATAAATTCATTGAATCAAATGATGATGAGAATACAACATACCAAAACCTTTGAGATACAATGAAGGCAGTCCCAAGAGGGAAATTTATAGCTCTAAGTGCCTATATTAAGAAATTAGAGCGTTCACAAGTAAACAATTTAATGCTTCACCTTAAGGCCTTGGAAAAAGAAGAACAAGGCAAACCAAAAATCAGTAGACAGGTTGAAATAATAAAGATTATGGCACAAATTATTCAAATAGAAACCAAAAAATTACAAAGAATCAATGAAACAAAGAGTAGATTCTTTGAAAGGATAAACAAAATTTATAAAACCTTAGCAAATCTGACCAGAAGAAAGAGAGAAGAGACAAAAAAACAATAAAATTAGAGATGAAAAAGTCACCATTCCAACAGATACCAAAGAAATTCAGAAAATCATAAGGACATACTTTAAGAATATATACGCCTCTGAGTTTGAAAATCTGAAAGAAATGGATGATTTTTTGATTCATATAACCTAACAAAATTAAATCAACATGTGACAAATCATTTAAATAGACCTATTACAAGTACAGATATCCAAGCAGAGATCCAAGGTCTTCCAACTGAAAAAAAAAAAATCCAGGCCCAGATGGATTCACTGGTGAATTTTACCAGACATTCATGGAAGAACTAACACCAATGTGTCTCAAACTTTTCTATAAAATAGAAAAAGAAGGAATTCCACTGAACTCTTTCTACAAAGTCAGCATCACCCTGATACCAAAACCATACAAAGATGGAACAAAAAAAGAAAATTATAGATCAATTTCCCTCATGAACATAGATGCAAAAATTCTGAACAGAATATTGGCAAACAGAATACAAGAATATATCAGAAACATTATTCACCCCACCCAAGTAGGATTTATCCCAGAGATGCAGAGATGCTTATTTCAACATAAGCAAATTGATAAATGTAATACACCACATAAATGGTCTGAAGAACAAAAATCATATGATCATCTCAATAGATGCAGAAAAGGCATTCAACAAAATCCAACATCCCTTCATGGTAAAAGTATTACAGAAACTGGGAATAGAAGAAACATACGTCAACATAATAAAAGCTATTTATGACAAACCTACAGCCAACATAATACTAAATGGGGAAAAGCTTGAAGCTTTTCCACTAAATTCAAGAACAAGACAAAGGGGTCCACTGACCTCAGTTTTATTTAATGTAGTACTGGAAGTCTTAGCTATACCAATAGGGAAGAGACACTCATAAAAGGGATACAAGTTGGAAAAGAAGAGATCAAATGATCATTATTTGCAGATGATATGAATTCTATACATAAAAGGAACCTAAAGACTCTACCAGCAAACTGTTAGAGCTGATAAACACTTTTAGCCACATAACAGGATACAAAATAAACACACAGAAATCAGTAGCTTTCCCATATACTAACAACAAACATTTGGATGATAAAATCAGGGAATCTCTTCCATTCACAATTGCCTTAAAAAAAGAAAAAATGATAAAGTATCTTGGAATAAACCTAACAAAGGAAGTGAAAGATCTGTACAATGAGAACTTTAAAACACTCAAGAGAGAAATTGCAGAAGACACTAGGAAATGTAAAGACATCCCATGGTCTTGGATCAGACGAATCAATATTGTGAAAATGGCAATCTTGCCAAAAGTAATCTATACATTTAATGCAATCCCCAGTAAAATTCCAATGGCATTCTTCACAGAAATAGAAAAAAATCTTAAAATTTATTTGGAAGCACAAAAAAACCTTGAATAGTCAGAACAATTTTGAGCAACAATGTATGGCTGATGGTATCACTATACCTGATTTTAAGCTATATTACAAAGCCATAGTCAGAAAAACAGCATGGTACTGGCACAAAGACAGACATGTACATCAGTGGAACATATTAGAAGATTCAGATGTTAATCCAGGCAGCTACAGCCATCGGAATTTTGACAAAAATGCCAAAAATATTCATTGGAGAAAAAGCAGCCTCTTCAACAAGTGGTGCTAGGAAAACTGGACATCTGTATGTAGAAGGATGAAAATAAATCCTTCTCTTTCTCCATGCATAAGAATCAAGTCCAAGTGGATCAGGGACCTTAATATCAGACCTGAAACTCTGAACCTCCTAAAGGAAATGGTAGCAGAAACCCTTCAACATATTGGCATAGGCAATGACTTTCTGAATATAATCCCATCTCCTCAAAAAATAAAACCACTAATCAACCACTGGAATCTCATGAAATTACAAAGGTTTTGTACAGGAAAGGACAATTTGAGTAGAGCAAAGAGACAACCTACAGAATGGAATAAAATCAACATTTAACAAAGAATGAAGAAGGAACCACAAGGAGCTAGTGCCCCATTATTCAAAAAAGAATTGGTCAAGGTGTTTTTCACAGTTAATGGTTAACAGTGTTTGCTCATTGTAGGGGATGGGGTTAACTTTTCTGGAAATATTATGTATTTGTAATTTTAAAGATTATGCATGTGTTGTCAAATTTGGACACAGTTTTGTTTTTGCCTTTTTCCTTCTGAATCCTATTTTCTTGTATGAGAAAAATAAAAGACTGAGGTTTTGTGGCAAGAAGCAGCGAGCGAGCAAGAGAGAGAGAGAGAAAAGTCAAATGACTCACTGCTGAACCCCAACCTGTCAGCTTGTACCAACATGTCCTAAGTTTCATTTCATTATTGCCACTCCCGT
Source organism: Orientallactaga sibirica (assembly GCA_036365145.1). NCBI lineage: Eukaryota > Metazoa > Chordata > Mammalia > Rodentia > Dipodidae > Orientallactaga > Orientallactaga sibirica. The sequence goes on from JAEOAD010002517.1 coordinate 2,346,798, forward strand.
TCATCCAAGCTTAGTGGTCTCACCCCTTGTTGATTCTAGGACTGGACCTTGGCACACTGGGATGACCCAAATGGCAACGTAGTGCTAAGAAGTGATGGAGGAGGGTCCAGCACTGAAACATCTCTATCACACCCTCCAAGCCTCAGAGACCATTGATGAAGGGATAGCAGAAAGAATATAAAAGCCAAAGGAAGGGTATGACTCCTTACAATGCAACTGTCCAGGCAGAAATTGGCCTTGCAGTGCCTGTCAATGCCTTTACAAGCCTCTCATAATGGGCAAAAAAGATGATGACATCAAAATAAGAGAGACTAATGGAGAGAGGGAGGGGATATGATGAAGAGTGGGGAGTTATGAAGGGGAAAGTGGCGGAGGAGAGGGGATTATCATGGTTTATTGTCTGTAAGTATAGAAGTCAATAAAAAAGAAAGAAAATCTGTAGTGGAATAAAATATTTGTGATTTGGGGTTGGAGCAATGGCTTAGCATTTAAGTGCTTGCCTGTGCAGCCTAAGGACCCCAGTTTGAGGCTCGACTCCCCAGTATCCATGTAAGCCAGATGTGCAAGTTGGCGCATGCATCTGGAGTTCGTTTGCAGTGGCTGGAGTCCCTGGTGCACCCATCTCTCTCTCTCTCTCTCTCTCTCTCTCTCTCCCTCTTACTCTGTCTGTCTGTGGCTCTCAAATAAATAAATAAAAATAAACAAAAATTTAAATATTTAAAAAATACTTGTGATCCACAAAGATCTTTATCAAAAATATATAAAAATGAACAAAATTCCACTAGATAAAATATATAGTAACCCATTAGAAAATGAGCATACATTTCATTTCATTACATACATACATTTCATTATAGATATATACAAATAATGGAAAATATGAAAATTTGTTCGTTAGTCATCAGAGAAATATAAGTTAAATACCACCATGTATTTATTAAAATATCAAAACTGGGCTGTAGAATTGGCTTAGCAGTTAAGGCACTTGCCTGTGAATCCTAAGGACTCATGTTCAACTCTTTTAGATACCTCATAAGCTACATTTACAAGGTGATGCAAGTGCACAAGGTGGCCCATGCGCACGATGTGTCACATGCATATGGAGTTTGATTACAGTGGCTGGAGATCCTGGTGCCTCAATTCTCTCTCTCTCTCTCTCTCTCTCTCTCTCTCTTTTAAAATAATGCCAGTTAGTTGGGCTTGTCTAAAAAAAAACACAAAACCAAAAATAATGCTAATGCCAAAATTTTACAAGGATGCTGAGAAATCAGACCATCCATATATTGTTGGTAGGAATGTAAAATGTACAATCATTCTGAAAATAGTTGGACAGTTTTTCAAAAACACTAAGCATACACTCTTGAGCATTAATATCAGAGAGATGAAAACATATGCATACCTAAAAATGTATACACAAATGTTCAAAGCAAAGTATTATTATTTGTAATAACCAAAAATATATGGAATCAACCCATATGTCCTTCAGTGAGAAAATGCTTAAACAAATCATAATATATCCATGCTATGAACTACTGCTCTGCAAGAAAACAAAAGAATTATTGATAACATGCAGCAACTTGAATGTATCTCAATACGGACCAGAACCAGTGCTGCAAGTACCATGACTCCAGGCTGATCTTCTTGGGATGCCAGCTACACAGCCCAAACAGTTCTTCAGCTGCCTTTTCTTGACTTGTGCCCTTTGGATCCCAACTCTATCTTGCCAAGACCAGAAGCCCCCCTTGCATACTGAAGCCCTAACTCACTCTCTTCATTCTGTGCCTCAAAGTTTTTCAACCATGCTCCTTCAATTCTCCTTGATATCTCTCAGGATTTACATAACCCCTGCAGCCTTCACCTTTGCCTTAACTCTCACACAGGTACAAGGACATAATGACAAGCCATCACAACTTCAGCTGTCCCCTCCTTATCAATAAGTTTGCAGTCAGAATGCAGCTTCCATCTGGTGAGCCTCTAGCAACTTGCAGCCATCTCACCTGCTGGCTGTCATGCCAGATCCAAATAAGTTCCAATCTTCTGCACCAATACAATTCCACTGCTTCTCCTCCTGTCTTGTTAAGGCCACTGCTCACTCTCCAACTGTGCTTGCTTCACTCCATTCTTCTCTTTCCCTCTATTGCTAGCATAGGCCAGGTTCTTAGGATTCCATGTCAGTTCTTGGAAGTAACCCTTTGGTGACTCCTTCTGCTTTGCTCTTTTATTTTGGTTCTTACTGAACGCCCCCCACCCAACCCTGCAAGTGCCCCTGCCTACATTGGCTTCCTAAAAGACTCCATGTGTGCCATTTGCTTTCAGCAATCTCACTATCTAAAAGATAAGCCCAAACTCTCAAATTATCTTTACAAACTTGGTTTCACCTCTTCTCCTGAAATAAAGAAACAAAATGGATTGGTATATTCTCATGTCTTAAATGAACTGGGGCCAACTACTCTGTGCCAGTTAATTCTTTGCCCTAAACTTCTTGTTGAGAGGCTGGGAAGGTGGCTTAGTTGGTAAAGTGCTTGCTGTACAAGCATGAGGACCTGAGTTCAAACCCCTAGTATGCCGGGGATTTTTTCCCTCCACCACCGGCAGGTAGAGCAGAAGAGAGAGAGAACCGGGCCAGCCGCTTCTCTTCAGGCTGAGCGAGAAGGCGGGTGTCAGCCACTCAAACCCCTCCCCCCCTAAAACACCGGGGAGAAAAACCACATTGAGCCAGGAGAAAAGTCTAAGGCTGAAATCTCTCCATTTATTGTCAGGGGAGGTATTTATATATTTTGAGGAAGGGGGCGGGAAGAGGGGATGGAGAAAGGTATAAGGGCTAATAGTATTTCATCACGTCAGCAGCAGCTGGGTGCAGGCAGTTTCAGCTTAGGTGCTGAGTCAAGGGCAGGTCACGAAACTCTACTCAGGCTCTGGAAGCTTGACTAGGCCTCACCGGGAGTAGGCCAAGATTGGCTGGGCTAACCACTTGGCTTCACACCGGGCAGGGCCCAACACTAGTACCCATGTAAAAGCTGGGTAAATCTAGGTGTGATAGTGCATACTCATAATCCTAGCTCTAGGGAAATGGAGACAGGAGGATCTCCAGGGCTGGCTGGCTACTTATTCTATCTGATTCAATGAGCTCCAAGTTTAGTGAGAGGCCTGTCACAAGAGTAAGGTGGAGAACAATTGAGAAAGACAGTTAACATTGACCTCTGGCTGCCATGAACATATGTACATGTATGCCTATATGGCATTCATGCACATACATGTACACATGCAAAAAAACATTTGTTGACCTTTCTGTCTCTCCCACTCCTTTAGATCTTTGAATACCCCTCACTTAATTCTCAGCTCTGAGAACCCTTCTCGGAAGCTGCATACCCATTGCTTTACCTCATACTTCATTCCTTGCGGACATTCACTAGTTTGTTTTCTGCATTTTTATATGTATGTCTGTTACTCTGTAATAGGTTCCTTGGAGACAAGAACTTGACCATACATACATGTATTCTCCACCTTATCTAGCACAGTTTCTGCATGTAGCCAGAGCTTGATATAATGAATCTGAAACATGTATGTCCCTGAAGCAATAGACATTGCCTAGGAGCAAATGTCTTTATCATCTTTCTTTCTTTGGATCCAAAGTCACATAGATTATAATAAAACCACAGAAAACCAGATGTGAACTGCTTAAAGCTCATGTTGATAGGCTGCTGCTTCTAAGAATAATTTAACAGGAATGTCAGGTTTTGGCCACTTGGAGGCCTTTTTCATCCAGTTTGTGAAGTCAGAAATCTATCTGGTAACAATGCAGGATGCAAAATCTGTACATTCAATAATCGCCAAGGAAAGGCTAAGAAGTCAGCATTTTCAGCTAGGACACAAGAAGTTGATGATTTAGCAGAAACAATGAAAGGAAATCCAACCCTAAACCCAGGTCACCAGAATGTGACATACAAACTTTACACTGTGGGCCTATTGCACATGAGACAGTGAAGAGGAAGGAATAAGAGGAGTTGGATAGCAAAATCCTGTGGCACTCACATCACAGGAGTTTCTCAACACTGCACTCATTCATGTAGATAGTCTCAGTCAGTTTTTGTCCAATCCTTTTTTCAACATAAATTCCCAAAAGAAAGAGCAAAATCTAAGCAGAATGTTTGAACAGGGGGAGGGATCTGGAGGAGCCTTCAGAGCAGGTAGAACACTCTTGCTTCAGAGAGCTTTTTTTTTCCTGATGGAATTCACTGCTGCCTGTGCATCTTACAAACGCCCTCTGCTGACTGTGTGGCTAAGGGAGACACAAAGCAAGCATTTACCAGGTGATGCTTTATCCCACGTTATACAGGCATTTCATTAGCGTGATCAGCAATCCATACAAGGAGCTCTGAAAAGCAGATGTAGTCAACTGCGTTACACAAACAAGGACACTAAGGCTTTCAGGGGAAGCCAACTTGATCGACACAAGAGCTGGGCAGCCATGAAGCTGGACTCCATGCTCACTCAAGCCTACTATGTGCAACAGCTTCCTGTCACTGTTGTACCTTGATCCCTGGGAGCCCACAGTGACACACTGCTTACTTCTTGGTACCATCAGGGCCTGTTAAACAGTAAATTTCCCCACCCTTAGCAGAATTGCTTCTTAACCCCAACCACAGCTTTTTCTTTTAAGGCATCTCTCAGTGAAGAGCTCTGGAGGCTCCTACAGGAAATGACACAGCACCTCTCAAAAAAAGCTCTTCTGACGGCAGCACAGCTGCCCCAGTGTCACCAGCACATTAGTCAGAGCTGTTACACACAGCAACATAAAAACCTCTAGAAGAGACTACAAAAGAATGCCCTCCTTGTTTGACCTTTCCAAACTTCTTATATCATTTAATCCTGATTTTTCAAAGAAGCAAGCAGGGACCCTTCTCCCAGAGACTGAGGAATTTATGGAGGTCACACAGCTCCTAAAGAGCAGGGGTACTGAGTTTCAGGTATTCAACCTCTAGAATTCTCAGTTTCTCTGCTGTTGCAGCTGTCTCCAGATGAGCCGAAGTTGTACTCCCAGCAGGCTCAGGACAGTCAGCTCTAAGGTGCCACTATTGAAGAAACTTATGACATTTCCCACCTGTCCTGGCTAGACCCTGATGCTTGGTATTTGTTTTACAACAGGAAACAAGTCCTTTCACTTTATCATTAGAGATGCAATGTAATGCAAATAGCTATACACAAGATAGCAGCACTGACTTAACTTTTCTCTAACATGGTATTGCTGATAGGTAACCTCATTGAATGGAAAGAGTATGAGCATAGGAGTCAGATGGAGTGGAGTTAAAATTTGACTGCTGCTGATTCACCTTGGTGAACATCAGGTACCTTGAACAAAGTGAGAATTATGCTACTTACCTCTAAGAGGAGGCCAAAAAGATTATAGGAGAAGTAAAAAGAAGTGCCTGGTGTAAGTATACCAGTTTTTACATGATAATCATTCCTTTTATGGCCATCACAATTTCTCAATATTTTTGAGATCCCAAAAGATATCACTGTATGGAAGACAAAGCACATTTCCTTGGGAAGACTTGATTAACTGTAATGTCACCTATTTGGTGTTCCCTTGAAACAGGGATTTTGGAGTTAAGGAAAAGTTAATAAACCTCAAGTTTTAGATTTTTGTCTATTTTAACAAAGAACTGAAATAAATAGACAGAAAGACAAATCATAAATCATTACATTTATTCAGGGGAGTTCGTGAATCAAGGGGGGGTGGGCTGGAATGCAGATATATACCCATGTGGAAGAAGACCCGGGAGCCCATTCCAGAAACTGAGAATGGGAATAGAGGAAAAAATGTGAAGGGGGATTTTCAGCAAAATTGAAAAAGGGCCAGAGCTTAAAGAAACACACACACACACACACACACACACACACACACACACGGGAAGTGGAGGAGAAAGATGTAGCCTTTTACCTTCACATTAGGAAAATAACTAAGAGGTCCTTTAGTGAAGATGCCCCCTCCCCTCCCAGCCCAGCAAGGCTGAGATGAGGAAGGGCTTACCAGTGCAGAAACCTGCAGGTTCAGGCATCAGGGAGGATGAACAGCCAAGAAGAAAGCCTTGCCCACCCAGTAAGCCCCTTTATATAGCTTATTGGGGTGTGCCGGTTCCTCTTCCCCCGGCAGGAAGAGCGGAAGAGAGAGAGCCGGGCCAGCAGCTCCTCTTGAGGCTGAGGGGGATGACGGGTGTCGGCGGCTCAGACCCCTCCCTCCTAAAACACTGGGGAGAAAAAAACCACACTGAACCAGGAGTCTGTCAAGGCAGGAACTCAGTTTATTGTCATGGGAAGGTGTTTATATATTTTGAGAAAGAGGGTGGGAAAAAGGATGAGATAAAGGTGTAAGGGCCAATAGTATTTCACCACGTCAGCAGTAGCTGGGTGGAGGCAGTTTCAGCTTAGGCCTTGCTGAAGCGGAAGTAGGCCAAAGACAGGTCACCAAACTCTAGTCAGGCTCAGGAAGTTCCACTAGGCCTCACACCTGGGCCTCATAGGGCCCAACAGGGGTGGGTTTTACCCTCAGGCTCAGATGAGTTCTGAGAGAGAGCTGATTGGTCTGGAATCATGGGACTGGCTCAGCAAGAGGCTAGCACACATGAGTAGGGGTGCTTTTACTAAAGGATGAGACTGGATCAGATGCTGAAATCCAGTTTGCAGAAGAAAGCAGCATGACATTGCTTTTTGTTCCCTCTTTGGACCTTCGCCTAGCTGACTATTTATGAAAAAGAACTACCTTGCTTCTATTTCTCCTTCACCCTAATCTGTGGAATTGTATTAATTCCTCTTCTTACTGCTCTGACAAAATGGATGATAGCAACTTGAGGAAAGAAGGATTTATTTTGGAAATGGGTATTTCCTTCTGTTAAACATTTCTTGGAGATGGGAAATGGCTTAGGGGATAAAGTGCATGCCACTCAAGCCTGAGTACCTAAGTTCAGAACCCTAGACCCCATGGAAAAGCTGGAACCTATGGCAGGCTTTTGTAATCCCAGCATGGCAATGATTGATAATAGAAGCAATGTAGTCTTTTCATAGGCAGTAAGCCATGGACAGAGGCTGAAGGAGAACATGGATTTTATGGATGCCAACCTATCTCAGCCAGATTACAAATAGGCCATTCAGAGCTACTTTTCAGTCCTTGACTTTGAAAAACTTTTGTGGGCTTTCCTCAAACCTGTGTTTGTGCTCCCTCTCAAGTTAGTGGACCCCTTTTAAGGCTATACACCTTTTCTGAGTGCCCACCAACCAATCATGATCTCTGCTATGTACCTGAACCTGACCAGGAGACACATTTTAAGTAAATATGCCTTAACTTACATTTCCCAGGTTAGAAAGCAGTCCAAAACAGGCTTCCATGTATGTGGCAACCTGATCAGGACCCTTCCAGCTACTCAGCTTGTAATCTTTTCCTTTCTTCTCATACTTACATTCTTCCTTAAAACAAATCTGTAATAATTTACCCTTTGTGTCTATGTTTCTCAATTCTTTTTTAAAAATTATTTATTTATTTATTTATTTATTTATTTATTTATTTATTTATTTATTTATGAGAGATAGAGATACAGAAATAGGCAGGTAGAGATAGAGATAGAGATAGAGATAGAGATAGAGAGAGAGAGAGAGAGAAAGAGAGAGAGAGAGAATGGGAGCGCCAGGGTCTCCAGCCACTGCAAACAAACTCCAGATGCATGCTCCCCCTTGTGCATCTGGCTTATGTGGGTCCTGGAGAATTGAGCCTTGAACCAGGGTTCTTAGGCTTCACAGGCAAGCGTTTAACCACTAAGCCATCTCTCCAGCCCATGTTTTTCAATTCTTTGTTAAATATGGATAAGGACTTGTGTTGGGGTTTAGTCTCACTAAGACCTCAAGCACCTTGAATTACCAATAAGGAGATAGGAGATGAGGACAGAAGTTCTTAGAAGCCCGAGGGCCAGCCAACCTGACAAACACATCATGGTAAACAACAATAATTGAGATATCTTGCCTCAAGTAAGGTAGAAGCTGAGGACCAACCCCTGGAAGTTGTCCTCTGACCTCCATTCACATGTTGAGGCACATATGTGCTCCAGCATTCACATACATAAACACATACACATGCATAATGCACATATCACATGTCACTTTAGTATTAATTTATTTATTTGAGAGAGCAAGAGAGAAAGAGACAGAGAGAGAGAGAGAGTGAGAATGGGCATGTCAGGGCCTCCAGCCACTGCAAACAAACTCCAGACATATGCACCACGTTGTGCATCTGGCTTACGTGAGTCCTATGGAATTGAACCGAAGTCCTTTGGTTTTGCAGGCAAACTCCTTAACTGCTAAGCCATCTCTCCATCCCACACATATCACTTTAAATAAAATAACTTTTGAAAAAATTTAAAAATCTTTCTAGAGGCATGTTTCCATGGTGATTCTAAATCCATTCAAGTTGACAATGAAGACTAACCATCACAGACTCCCTCTTATCCCAAGACTCCTCACTTCCTCACTTTAAAGTCAGGCTATTGTGAGGGTCAAGCAAAGTAATACACAGGAAACTGCTTTGTAAACTGGGGAAGTTTATACCAGTATTCAGTGTGGCAGATACCGGAGGAAAGCACAGGGAGAATGAAAAAGTGGTGTCAGTTTAGAATGATAATATAACTGATCAGAGTACTGATTACAGTTTATGGATTGTTGGTAGAAGAATTTGCTACAGCTGTAAATAAATTATACCTTAATCCTCTGCCTCTGTTAATGTGATATATATGCATATATATGTGTATATTGCTTTAATTATGAGCCACATAAATGTGGGAATTGGCTATCCTTTGATGGGGAGAGGAGTGCCACAAATTCTTGAGCTGTGTTTCACTAGTAGATTCACTTCCACCCAGAGAATTACCAATGTGTCCTGGCATGCAAAGCAGTTTTACTCTGGAGAAGTAAGTATCACCTTTTAGGGTTCAGATAAATACAGGAGGGAAAGACATGTCTTTAGCAACTGGTGGCCAAGTGGATATAGTAAGCTCAGTTTGATGAATGGGAACCATTAGTTTAAATAAGAGTAATAATATTATAAATAATCCCTTACATCAGAAAAACAGGAATTCAGTTGCCACATTTTGAGGGTTGATGAAAGGCAAACAAATTAAAAATAAAAATGTAAATTTATGACATAAACAGTGTGACAGTAACAAGCTAGTTTCTGGCTTCAACATACTCCAGCAAGGAATGGAGGCCAAGACCCCTGGAATTTATCCCAGGCACCTCTGCCCAAAGTTGCTGAGTCCAAGCATGCCTGACTATACAGTGCTGGTTTCTAACACAGCAGCTTTGGCCTGCCTTGGCCTGTTGAGCAGTCACTTCTGATTCCCCTTGTCCCTTGTGTCTTTGAGGGACAGTACAGCACCAGCCCTTACCATAGCACTCATCCTTGGGCTTCTCCATCCTCACTGTGGAGAGCCCTCTCATTCTGAAACAGCTGACAAAGATGAAGATGAGGCACTAAGCAGACCATCATGAACCAAGACCATTTATTTGCTAGTTTTTAGTCTTGGGCAAAACTAAAGTTTGGAAAGCTCTGTTTCTTCCACAGTATGGTCGAAATAAGATGTGTCTGCTTTGTAGAGCTGCAAAGATTCAATGGGATCAGGACCATAGCCAGCACAGCCCCCAGCATCAGCACATGCTGGGGAAATGTTGGCCACCTCCTTGCAGATCTTTGACAATGGCCAGTGGAGCTCTTCTCCTCCAAACTCCTTCCTGATCTTCTCCATTTCCTTCCTGAGGACTGCTGGGTCTCTCCTGTGCCTTGGCATTCATTGTTCCATTACTTACCTAGGAGCTGTCACATGCCCCAAGGTTGTTGACATCATGGTTCTTTCCTTGCAGCCATCACAGCTAATCAAAGTAGCCAAACCATTCATGAGTCACCCCACAGCCAAAGTGACAGTGATGAGGCTTTCAACAGCCCTAAAACAACTCAGCTAACACTCTTTGCTGCTGCCCCGAAGGACCACCAACAGGGCTGCTTTTCATCACTGGGTCTGTTCTCCCATTCCAGACACCTGGAAATGCTCTGAGCCCCAAAGCCACATCCTTCCCTGACACTGAATAGTTTCCTAAGGCTGCTAAACAAGTGGCCACAACCCTACTGACTGAAAAATAACATAAATTTAAGCCTCAGTTATAGAGTCCAACACGTGTCTCACTGGGCAAAAATTAAGATGTTATCAGGATATCAGGACTATACTCCTTTTAGAGGTTCTTGCAGGAGGTAGAAATCCCATTACTCTGCTTTTTCCAGCTTAGGGAAGCTTCTGGCCTCTCTTCCTCTAGCTTGGCAACTTCAAATCTCTTTTTCTCTTTCTCTCCCCCCTGAAGTATTCTGCTTCCTATATTATAAATATGCCCATCTGAGAGGCAGGAGGCACCATAAGGACCACCCAGAGCAAGTCTTCCTGTCCTTGGAGACCCTTGGATAAATCACAGGCTAGATGAGTCCTTCAGACTAAAGAGAATTTACTCTACACCCTCTTCTTTCCCATGAGAATTTATCTAGGCCAACCTGATGGCTGCAAATTCTTCAAGGACAGAAATCCAGTTTAATGTTTTCAAAGTCTTCAAATGAGCCAGGTGTGGAGATGCAGGCCTGACACAAACTCAGAGACCATCGTGGAGGAAGAGGTGAGAAGAGGTGACAGAAAGAATATAAGAGGCAAAGGAGAAGGAGGAGTGCTTTGAATGCTGTCTTCCAGAAACAAAATTGCTATGGCATTCATGACCTCATGGGGACTGCTGCTACCTACACTAGACCCGCATAATATGAGGGCCGGGGAAAAGATGACATCAAACTAGAAGAACGACTAGTTGGAAAGAGTTCATTGGAGGGAGGATATGAGAGGAGGATAAAGGGTGGTGAGAGGGAATTATGATCAGGATACAATGTGTATATGTATGGAGGTTGTCAATAAAAAATGTTAAATTTAAAAAGAAAGGAACTATTTGAGAAATTTTCTTGAAAGGCTAGGATCCACTGCTCTAATACATAAGCCTTTTGAGGAAGATCCCCGAGAGCATAACTTTCTTCAGTTTTCGATTCTGAGAGTCACCTAAGTCACGATGGGAGCTGAATGACTGACGACTGGAAGGAAACTAGGGTTGTGGAGAGGATTCTTGAAGGCCAGGACCTTTGGCAGTGATTCCTCTTGGGCAAAATGGAGCAGAAAACCGGAAGCCAGCTCCCTTCAGCCCTGTACCACATGCTTCTGTAACCCTGTCACTTCAGGCTCCTGATAACTCTAGGAGGCAAATATCAACATTTCCATTTTAAAATAGAGACGAATACAACTCACAAGATTCAGGGCCTGAATGCACATCTAGGTTTGTGAGGGTCGAATGCTCGTACTGAGCTGCCTCCTCCAGTGACAAAAGTGGGAAAGGGACGTTCTTAGTTTGTGTTCTGAAGGGCTGGTTTTGGGAAATAATGAAGGGGTGATGGGTCTGCAAACCAGAGAGGCCCCAGGAACGCCTAGCTGTTGAAGAAGACCTCATAAATACATTTAAACCCTCGTTGCCTGGGGAGGAATTCCCAAGCCCTGGTAAGACAAGTACCATGCTGTGGCTCTTTGCAGAAAGAGGAACCAAGACTGAGGTGCTCAGTCAGAACCAAGCAGCATATATACCAGAGACGAGCAGCAGAGGGCGAGGTGCAGACGTGGTGGGCCGGGTCTTCCCGCCTCACCCCACCTCCAGACTGCACTGCACAAATTCAGCAAAGCCAGGCATAGGAACCCAGGGCTAAACCAGGGATGGTGATGTGCCTTTTTGAACCAAATTAATTCCCTTCCCTAGAAACCATGTAATACGGACACTATTTCTCAGCATTGGACAGGGAAGTTTGCTCCTTACAAAATCCCTCCGTTCTTTCATTCCTTCTTCCCTCCCTCCCTCCTCATCCCCTCATCCACCCCTTTCTTTCCTTTCCTTCCTTCCTTTCTTCCCTTCCTCCCTTCTTCTCTCCCTCCGCCTCTCTCTCTTCCTCTTAAGTAACCCTCCCCCCCCCACCCCGCATTGGAAAGTAGGCGTGACTGATCCTATCAACAGAGGTGTGGGTTTTCTCTGAGTCTTCCGTTTGCCTTCTGTACGCTGGAAATCATAGGCTCTATCTTAACTGTCTAGAGGGTGAGAAAGCCATACAGGCCTATAATCCCAACACCCTGGAGGTTGAGGTAGAAGAATTGTGAATTCAAGGGAAGCCTAGGCTACCTAGGAGAGCCTGCCTTAAAGCACAAAAGACCTCATCAGATGTTTAAAAATTTAAGATTTATTATATTATTATTTATGCACATCCTGTCAATTTAAGCATTACTTACTAAGGCATTTCATTTTTTCCACTTCAAGTATTTATTTGCTTAGAAATGTGTTTTTAACGAAAAATAGCTGTCTTCAAAATAAAAATAGAATAACAGTGTTTTCCATTTTGCACATCTGTACTGCTTGGCTGATTCGAGGACTACAGGATTCTGCATCTGCCTCTGCTTTCAGCCTCTTGTGATATCACACACCATGCATCCTCTAGAAAACTTGTAACATACACTTATGAAAGAATAGGAGGAAAAACCTGCTAACACCATTTTACTACATTATGAAAATAGTTCCAACCAAGCACTCACTGATTAACAGTGTGATTGCACTGCTTCCTGTGGAATTTTTTTTGGGGGGGTGGGAGGGAGGGAGGAGGAGCTGGAATTGGGCTTAAGCAACATATCATCCCAATTTTCTAGCACTGATCTCTCTGTAACACAAAAGGAGAACTCAGATGATATCATGGTCAATCCTCAACATAAAAAAATCAAGAAATCACTCAGAAAGCAGTTGCTTGACCATTTTATTTTGAGTTATCATAAAATCAGCTTTTCAGTAACTTCCCAACTGTTTCACTGCTTTTTTGCTTTTGATGATGAGATGCATTACTGTGCTTCCATCTACTGCCCAGCAGGTATCCATAGCCAGCTAAGTCTGATGAGCCCTGTGTTAATAAACTGTTGCCTCCTGCTGGGACCTGGGCATCTTCGATGGGTCTGACCTGTCCAGAGACTGCTCAGCCATAAAACAAGTGTTTCAGCTGCAATGCCTGGGTCTATGCCAGGGTCTCTGACAAGAGTCTCTGTTACATGAGTTACCAGAGTCCTCATCCTCTTTCTCCTATAGTGTTCATCACCCATTGTTTCAAAGCCTCCCCTCTTTTAACCCTTATTTCTCCTCTGGTCCCCCTACCCACCCAGCTTGAATCTTTCTTCTGCTTCACTTCCTTCTTTCCAACATTTAGGCCCATTTCTTTCTCCCCTTTCTTCTCTATGTGGTTTATCATGTGCCAGCACCATCCTGGGCTAGTTTGCATATAACTGAGATGCAGACCAAGATTTTTTTTTTCAGAAAATAAAAATAAGGCCTAGAGGAATCAACACTTTGTCTAGGATCTCTAGCCCGTCCTTCATGGGACCAGGGTGTGATGGTACAGTTGATTGACTTCCCACTGTGTCAGTGGCATCTCTTAAATAGCTTCTTCACTGGATACTGTCCTGTTCAGCTGCTTTCTAGGATACTACCTTTGGTATGTCTCATCCCTCACCCCCCACACACAGTGCAATCGTCCTAGAAATGGACCTCGTCAAGACTGAGTACTTGTGATGTGCCAGGGGTTATGTTAAGGTACTTGGGAGGGAGCAGCCAGCAAGCCTTGTCTCAAGCAGCTACCAGTCTTCTTTCCACATTGTCAATGGACTTATTCAGGTTTCTTTGTTTCATCTACTGACTTCTGCCTTTATCCCAGAAACACTTTTATCCTGTGTAGATATGGTCTGGATAAAGTTTTCTTTGTATTTTGTGTTAGGCCTCCTCCTAGCCTTTCCTTCAAGGCCACTTCTCCTGGCATTCTGCATTGTGTTCTCACAAGTCACATTGTTCTTCCTCTTTCATAAGCTACCACATAAGAAAGCCATGCAATTAGAGAGAAGTTGACATTTCCGGCATCTCACATATGGCAGTACTACCCCTCCTCCCATTGTTAGCAGAAAGCTAAGAACAGTCATGTCTGGAGATGCTGCAGAGTGATAGTGCCTCCAAGCTCTAAGATGCTGATGGCCAGTGGGGCTAAGGGCAGCCCAGAAGCCCTCCAAGGGCAGGGCCTGAGTAAGTGAAGTAGTTATCTACCAAATGTGTGAAAGTTAATGACAAAGAGGACTGGGGGAAAAGGTTTTAATATATGTTAAAATAATTCTCTTGGGTACTCTTGTGAAAGGCTATAATAAGATATTCAGTAATGACACATTTCTAGACTATGTTTTGTTGAACAAGAAGTCATGTTATGACCACTGCCCAGCTTTAAAGGAAAAAAATGCATAAGGCAAAAATAGAATTATTAAAATGCAGCAGCTTTCTCTGTTGTATCATCAAAATAGGCCTAAAGACTTCCCTCTGGGAATTTTGATCATTAGTTTGTGTCCTTTGACCTACAGCTGATCTCTTAGACATAGACACACGCACACACACACACACTAAACTGAGCTGGGATTTCTTTTGTTCCTTCATATATGACCATTTTATATTCTTGTAACATATTTCAAGTTTTCTTTCACTGTGTTTCTTCCTACTAAAAGAAGCAAAATTTAGTGACTACACAATATGCTTAGTCCTCACTGAGTTCTATGGATTTCTCCTTCTTGAAGCTTTGTGAAAAAATGAAAACAAACAAATTCAAACTCCAAACCTCAAACCTTTGATACAAAGTGATGGAGCTCAACCAAACCTATAAAAACTGGAACCGAGTGCAACCAAGTTTGGGTTCCTATGGTTCCTAGCACACAGCTCCCATAGCCTAACCTTGCTTTCTTGGGATTATGTAACCAACCCAGCAGGAGCAAAGATATGTGTCCCTCCTTTTGGTTATCAAGCTCTTGAGAACACACCCCAAGGAAATGGATTTTTTTCAGGAGTCTCATGCTGAAGAAAGAAAAGGCCTAATGCTAGCCAGAGGGAGAGCTTATCTCTTAGAAAGACATTTCACAGTTCTGACAACTTTTAGAACAGACCTGAGAGCCGGGAGTTAAGACACTGATGTGTCAATGATGGGTCAGTGATAGGTGGGACCACAGCTGGGTCAGAACTGTTTAGTTATGTGTGCCTTTTCCTCTCTAGATAAACCTAAACCTTGTCAAGACCTGGAAGACGGACTTGGGCCAAATCACTTCCCAATGTGGTTGCACTGAATAAATCTCCTTTCTCTACTTTTCACTATTACTTGACTCTATATTGAAGATGGTTGAGCCTTGCTTGCTAGGTCATATCTCTGTAAGTTACAGAACTATATTGATGGAAGAACTGTTTTTAGGTATCTGCACTTGAGAATTTGAGACCCAGGGAGCTTTGAGTCATAACAAACTTGGCTTCCATGATATTACTTCTGTATTCAAAGAGGGTTGAAGTGATTTGTCCTAAGAGCCCCCAGGAGCCACTCAGAAGTTCCAGCAGGCCTGTTTCTTCCTCATCACAGGGTGAATGCTAACTTCTGAGCTCCCTTCTGTCCAGGTGTGCACTGTGTTCAGCATAATCATTACAGTCTTAATAAGGAGCATGAACAGGTGCTACTTTCAAAAAACTGAAAATAGAGCCGGGCGTGGTGGTGCACACCTTTAATCCCAGCACTCGGGAGGCAGAGGTAGGAGGATCGCCATGAGTTCGAGGCCACCCTGAGAATACAGAGTGACCTCCAGGTCAGCCTGAACTAGAGTGAGACCCTACCTCAAAAAACCAAAAAAAAAAAAAAAAAAAAAAAAAAAAAAACCTGAAAATAGCAAAATTCAAATACGAAAAACAAAAAAAGGCAGGATTCTTAACACAAAATGATTATTTGCATTAAGAAAAGGCTCACTGATGATTTTATTTGTGTGACAAGCTCGTTAAAGCCATTTAAATATAAGTTGAATAATTAAATCATATTTTAAGCAAAATATCACATAGCATATGATAGTATTTTGAGGAGTTTGATCAATGTATTTCAGAATTTGTTTTGACTTTATGTCTACTCAGAAAGCTGAAGAAAGTGTTGCCATATCCCTGTTATAAATGAGAAACCTACAACAAAAGGACAAAAGGAACACAGTTCTTGACAGAAGCCGTACAGCTAGACAGCGAGAGGCAAGTCTGTCAATTCATGAGGCTCCTCATCAAAGGAGACTTTCCTTTATAAGCACACTGCTTTCTTCAGATTTATAGTTTTCCTTTAGGCAAAACTCAGATAATTACTGTAATGGTTTAAATATAAAATGCCCCCCACCCAGGGCTGGAGAGATGGCTTAGTGGTTTAGGCTTTTGTCTGAAAAGCCTAAGGACTCAGGTTCAATTTCCCAATGCCCATGAAAAGACAAATACACAGAGTGGGACATGCATCTGGAGATCTAGAGGCCCTGATGAGCACATTCCTATTTCCTCTCTCTTTCTTTATCTCAATTGCAAATAAATAAAATATTTTTAAGTGTCTTCCCCAAAACTCATATGTTTGAATGCTTAATCCTCAGCTAGAGGCACTATTGAAAAGATTATGGAACCTTTAAAAAGTGGAGCCTTGGTAAAGGAAGTATGTCACTGGGATGGGCCTTGAGACAACCCAGCCCTGCTTGTAGCATTCAGCTCTCTCTGCCTCCTTCCTGATGATGTGAGGATGTGAGCCAGTTTCTGCTCCTGTCATGCTTTCCATCATCATGATAAATTTCCCCGTGAAATGGTATCTTGAAATTAACCTTTCCATTATTTAAGCTGTTTCTGTCTAAAAATTACACATTCAAACTCCAAATTTTTAAAGATTTTGATAACTTCAAAAGCTGGAACTGCTAATGCCTCCTGAGCTTTTGCTGGGGTTCTTATACCCATTTTTTCCTCAGTCATCCTGGCTGTTGATAGCCACCTTAAGGTTAGCTCATTTGCATATCAGCTTGAAGCTGGTCTCTGGTCAGTGTCTGGTCCTAACCCCTGATTGCCATGGAGATCTTGTCACTGCTGAGTGAGTACCCCATTTTTACTTCAAACTATTGCTCCAAGCAGTCCTCATTTTTACTTCTAAATATTGCTCCTAATAGTCCCATTTTTACTTGTAACTATTGCTCTGAACACCCTATAGTGTGAGGTCCCCAATCTCCAAGAGGCCTTAAGACAGGCCTTAGGCCAAAAAGCGGATGTCTTTCTCAGTAGTTTTTCAAGGAAGGCATGAAAAACTCTGGGAAAAAAAATTATTTCAGACAACCTTTGTATCAGAGACAAAGTGAGTCTTGGCCTATATCTAAACTCCAAAATGGGTAAATATCACTTGATTCTAAAGATAGTCCCTTGGCCTGCCTCATCAAAAACAAAGAAAATCTAAAAGTCAGATATCAATTGCTGACCCCTCCTTCCATTTCTTCTCTTCTGTTTCTCCTCCTCCATTTCAGTGGCTGCAGCTCCAGCCACCACCACCCTCACTATGCTACAGCCATCCCTCCCCTCCCCCTATGCCTCAACTCACATGGACATCTCCTTCCACTCTCATATCACTCTCAGGCTTTTGCCTTAACATTTGGTACTCTGTTCTCCACAATGTGGCCCTTCTATTAACAGTGGCCACATAAATTGTTCTTTGTGACACCAACGTCTTAAGAAAATAAAAAATGTCACTTTTAAATCCAAACTGCAAATAGTATATATTGCTGATATGAAAACATTGGCTCACAAGCAAGTATTTGTTTAAATTTAAAAATATCAAATTAAATTAAGTTCTCATTAATTTAAAGTATAACTAAAATTTTAAAAAGGACGTTTTTCTAATAGTGTTCTTTGTCATGTCTAACACTGGTCAGCCATGTCATGTCGTGTGTTCTTTTTCATGTAGTCTGTCTTTATGTGTGACTAAATTTTGATCAGTAATTGTTCTAGTGCTTTAAGTCATTAAGTGTTTGGATGTTCATAGCTTTATTCCAAGATGATGTTAACTTGCAAAAACAGGTTTACAATTTATTTTATTTATTTGCAGGCAGAGAGATACAGAGAGAGAGGGGAGAGAGAAAACAGGCATGTCATGGCTAGGCATGCTTCTAGCCACTGCAAATGACTACAGACCCATGCGCTACCTTGTGCATCTAACTTTACTTGGGTACTGGGGAATTGAACCTGGATTCTTAGCCTTTGCCAACAAGTGCCTCAATTACTGAGCCATTTCTCCTGTCCCTACAATATATTTAAAATAAGTTACTTCTGGACTTTTGGCTTTATGCTTATTCATGATAGACATGTTTATACACCAAAGTTTGATCCTGCTCCTAAAATTCCCTTCTGAATGTTTATTATGACTTAAATCCCTAACTTATAAAGACATGATTAATTTGGGTTTATGACTGTTATGATAATTGTATATTTTATATTGATACATGTGTACTGTTGAGCTATAGCTGCTAAATGTTTATAATAATAAAATACAAAAGGGGGCTGGAGAGATGACTTAGTGGTTAGGCACTAACCTGCAAAGCCTAAGGACCCAGGTTTGATTCCCCAGTACCCACATAAGCAAGATACACAGGGTGGCACATGTATCTCGAGTTTGTTAGCAGTGGCTGGAACCTGGTATGCCCATTATCATTCTCTCTCTCTCAATTAAATAAGTGAATAAAATTTAAAAAAAAACTGAAACTTTTAAAATATTTTAAAAAATACAGAAAGGGACCATACAAATTACAATTGTAAAGTGCATTTTCAGTTAAGATAAAATGGGTCAACATTAACAGTTGTTTCTATGTATTTTTCTCAGCTTAATTTTTTATCTCATATCAAGGGTAAAATTCAGGTATACATATATCTTGGAACAACCTCTGGTGAACAGATTCTTAGACCACTCAGCTGTCTTGACATTCTCAAGGAGCCATAGGAGATTAAAGATTAGCACAGAGCATTAATTACAAGAATGAGGATGTGGTTCTAGTAAGGCATCTGGTGTTTGCTCTTGCCCTGAGGTCAAGATGGGCTGATATTTGGTATCTGCTCCATACCTGGTGCTAACTGCAAAATTCTGCTTTTGTAATCATGCTTGCTTGCTCTTGCTAAAGACAACTGTGGGGAAGTGGGAGTGGCTGGGAGTTTTTCAGATCATTGTAAAGGAATATGGTTTTTTACCTTTAAAAACTCACTGTAAAAGTAGGGCAGGGCTGCTTTCCTCCTTACTATGAGGGGACTGTCACCGACAAACTTAATAAAGACTCTCCTTTAAAATTTTTATTCAGGTGGTCTTCTGTTCATTTCTGGGACTGGTCTGGGACTCACTACATTTGGAGCCCCTGCTAGACATTATATTCTTCTTGTTAAACTAACCACAGAATCTGGTCTTACAGTCTTGCTTTCTTTCTGTTTAGTGTTTGTTTTGTCCCTTTGTGCTTAACATTTTTGGATCTTCCTAGGAAACCAGTTGCAGAATCTGAAAACTCCACCATGGGACAGACAAGTTCCACATTTGGCACAGCTAGCTCATCACAATGTGTCCTTACTAACTATTCTTTCCTCCAACAGCAGGTGTCTAACTTAGATGCCGCATGTGATGCTTCTCCTTGAGGTAGTTCTGTGAATTAGATTGGCCATCCTTTAAGGTGGGATGGCCAGCAGAAGGAACCTTTGACCTCCCAACTGCATATTGAGTTGGACCGTCATCCTTGGGTGACCTTGACACTCTGACCAGGTTCCTTACATTTTGACTTGGATTGAGATAGTTACTGAAAAACCCACTTGGTTTCAGAAATGTGCTAAGAAATGTCTTAAACTCACCTCTACGATACTTCTTTCTGTTAAACCCAAGTACTGGAAAACTCTGCCCCACCAGAACCTCCAAGCCAGTCCTACAGGAAGATTCCCCTAACAATGAACCCCTCTCCTATCCTACTCCTTACCTGAGTCATTCCCCTTCAGACCCTGATTCATTTTGCACTTGCCACTCGCTGCTGCTTGCAAGCCCACCACATACCAGAAGCGGGTCCCCTTATCAACCCCCTGAGACACCCTCAGCCCCATTTCTACCCTTGTGTCGGGCCCCTGGGAATGGAACCCCTTTCAGGATCTATGCCTCCTTCTCTACTAGTGACCTTTACAACTGGAAACAAGAGAACCCTTCTTTTTCTTAAAAACCCAAGGTCTTATTTCCTTCCCTGAGACCATCTTTTCATACTCATCAGCCCACTTGGGACAACTGTCAGCAGCTTTTGCAGGCTCTCTTCACAGCAGAAGAGCAGGATAGAATCCAGAGGGGAGCTCTGAAACATGTCATGGGACCAGATGGGACCCCTACTGAGGACCCCATCCATTGGGAAAGGGCCTTACCCCTCACCTACCCAAACTGGGACCACAATTCAGACCCACATAAGGAAGCTCTTGACAAGTACCGCTGGCTTCTGTTGATGGGAGTCTGAGCTGCTGCACAGGAACCTACAAATTTGTCCAAGGTGAGTGAGGTTATGCAGGGTCCTGATGAGTCCTCTGGGTCATTCCTGGAATGCTTTTTGGAGACCTATAGGACATACACACCTATAGATCCTGAAGCTCCTGAAAGTAGGAGAGCTGTGAATATTGCTTTTGTTTCTCAGTCAGCCCCAGACCTTATGATGAAATTGCAAAAACAAGAAGGATTAAGGGGAAAGTTATTGTCAGAATTAGTGGAGGTAGCTATGTGAGTCTTAAAATAACAGGGACATACCTGAAGACAAACAGGCTAAAAAATCGCCATGATCATGGTGGCGGCTCTTCAGGAACTGTCTTACAGACCAGCAAGAGACCAGAAAAAACAAATTCAGAAGTGAGCTCCAACAGGCAGAAGGCCATAGTGAGAAAAGATCAGTGTGCTTACTATAAAGAAAGGGACCTTAGAAAAATGAGTGCCCAAAGCGGCCAGAGAGAACTCTTACGGTTTTATGGCTGAGTGAACAGGACTGACAGGGCTGGGGCTCCTTACCCCTAGTCCTTCCGGAGCCCATGTTCACATTAAAAGTGGGGGACAAACCAGTTAATTTCCTGTGTGATACTGGTACAGCCTACTCACTTATAAAGAAGCCATAGGACCCCTGTACAGAGATAAAATGTTTATAAAAGGAGCCACAGGTTCCCAGCAAGCTTGCCATTGGTCAGAGGGCTGAGTCATGGACTTAGGAAGAGGAACTATTACCTACTCCTTCCTAGTGATTCCATACTGCCCATACTCTTTACTGGACAGACACTTATTACACAGACTATGGGCAATTATCTCCTTCTAAGAAGACCACACCCAACTAAGCATTAGAGGGCAGCCCCTTGTCAAAGTGGTGCTTACCTTCCCCCTCAGCAAGGAACACCTCCTAACTACATCTAGTGTGGTAGCCCAGGGAAGTTCTTATTTACCAGACTTCCAGGGCTGTATCCCCCA
Source organism: Orientallactaga sibirica (assembly GCA_036365145.1). Lineage (NCBI taxonomy): Eukaryota > Metazoa > Chordata > Mammalia > Rodentia > Dipodidae > Orientallactaga > Orientallactaga sibirica. The sequence continues at coordinate 2,368,267 of JAEOAD010002517.1, forward strand.
GATGTGGGCAAAAAACAACCCACCTGGGCTGGCAGATTACCACCAGCGGTGGTCCAATTGACTAGTCAAGTCTCTCCAATACAAGCCAAACAGTACCCTATCAGCATGGAGGCAAGAAGGGGTGTTGAAGTCCACATCAGCCAAATGAGGGAAGCAGGGATCCTGGTCCTGTGTCACTCACCATGGAATACTCCCATTCCGCAGGTTTGCAAACTAGGGACAAATGATTCCAGACAAGTTCAGGATCTGAGAGAAGTGAACCAAAGGTTTCCCAACACTTATATCCTCCTCAGCCTCTTGCCTCCTAGTCATCAAATGTACACTGGTTTGACTTGAAAGACGCCTTCTTCAGCATCCCTCTGGCCAAGATGAGCCAGCCCATATTTGCCTTTGAGAGGAATGACCCTGAAGGAGGCTGCTCTGGACAATTGACCTGGACTAGGCTACCACAAAGGTTTAAGAATTCTCCCACCCTGTTTGATGAGGCCCTTAGCCAAGACCTCTTAGCGTTTATGGTCACTCACCCCAAAACAGTCTTATTGCAATATGTGGATGATTTCTTATTAGCTGCAAAGGATGAAAAGGACTTTAAATGGGTCCCAGAGGATCTTTTAGAGAACTTGGGGAAAGATGGCTACTGGGTCTCAGCCAAAAAGGCTCAACTTTGTATTTCATTAGCTATTATGTGGATCATACCTTAAACCAAGGACAAAAGGAAATTGGCAGGGGACATACTGAAGTCATCCTGAGATTCCCTCCCCCAACCACTAAAAGATAAATGAGAGAATTTTGGGAGGCAGCTGGGTATTGCCAGCTCTGAATCCTGAGTTTTGCAGATATTGCAAAATCCCTCCATTCCAGTACACGTGGAGCAAGCTCCCCCTTAAACTGGACTCACATTGAACATCAGGCATTTGAACAATTAAACAAGCCTTAGTATCAGCCCCAGCCCTCATGCTGCCTTATACCCACAAGCCTATCCAGCTACATGTTGCTGAAACATGAGGTATAGCAAAGGAGAGCTTACTCAAACTCTAGGTCCTTATAAGTGGCAGGTAGCAGACCTCTCCAAGCCACTGGGTCTGTTGCCCCTTGCCTCTGAGCCATCACTGCAACTACAATGCTAGTGAAATAGACTGACAAGCCAACATTGGGACAGGATCTCCACATTGTGACATCACCCTTGGTGGAAGCCCTGTTGAGGAGCACCCCTAACAGTTGGATGACAGGTACATGGATAACACAGTATCAGGCCCTACTTTTAGACCAACCAAGGATCAGATTCTCAAAGACCCGGCCACTATCCTGCCTGATGATAGTCCTGAGGAGCCAATTCACGACTGTCTTGAAGCCTTGAATCAATCCCAGGTCTCCGACCTGATCTCACAGACATCCCATGGGGTGACCCTGAGGAGGTGCTGTTCACTAATGGTTCCACTTTCATTTCCAATGGAGTCAGGAATGCAGGGGCAACAGTGAAAACATTCGAAAAGACATTGTGGGCTCAAGCTCTTGGGCATGGGACTTCTGCTCAAAAAGCTGAGAGAGATATGGAAAAGACAAAATCATAAATATGTACACTGATAGCCGTTATGCTTTTGCCACGGTCCATGTAAATGGAGCCCTCTATCGAGAACAGAGACTTCTCACCTCTAAGGGAAAACAAATTAAAAACACTCAAGAGATATTGGTCCTTCTTGAGGCCATTTGGATCCCTAAATGAGTGACTATGATCCATTGCTGGGGCCACCCAAAAGGGACTCATCCAGAAACACTAGGGAATCAGGTGCTGACCAAGTGGCCAGAGATACCTCCTTAAAACTAGTGGGGCCCCTTGAGGTTCTGGTGATGTCTCCTCCTTTTTAACTGCCCAACTGATCTGACTACATGGAGGGGGACATGAAATCGGGAGACACACTCCAGGTCAAGCAGCACCCTCGTGATGGAAGAAGTTGCCAGATGGAAGGGTTCTCCCACGTGCATTAGGATGCACATTGCTAAAAATTCTTCATGAGGCCGGGCGTGGTGGCGCACGCCTTTAATCCCAGCACTCGGGAGGCAGAGGTAGGAGGATCGCCGAGAGTTCGAGGCCACCCTGAGACTACATAGTTAATTCCAGGTCAGCCTGGACCAGAGTGAGACCCTACCTTGCAAAACCAAAAAAAAAAACCAAAAAAAAAAAAATTCTTCATGAGAGCACCAATTTGGGCCCGACAAACTGATGGAATTGCTTACACAATGCTTCTACATCCCTGACTTTGGTGCAATAGCCAAGGATCTAGTTGCCAGGTGTGTCACCTGCCAACGAGTGAATTGACGTGGCCCTCCACTGGTGGAACCTGGGGTAAGATACAGAGGAACCTTCCGAGGTGAGCATTGGAAAACTGATTTTACTGAAGTTAAGCCTGGACTTGATGGATATAAGTATCTACTGGTATTGGTGGACACTTTCTCAGGGGGGACAGAAGCATTTACTACAAAAACTGAGACTGCTTAGGTAACTGTGAAAAAACTGTTACAGGAGATAGTCCCCAGATTTGGCCTGCCTTTATCCCTGGGTTCCAACAGTGGCCCGGCTTTCACAGTCAATATATCCTAATAAAAAATCCCTAGGGGGCCTAAGAACCCGGTTCCAATCTCCAGGTCCCACATTTAGCCAGATGCAAAGTGATGCAAGGGCACAATGTCGCACTTGCCCACAAGGGGATACACACATCTGGATTTCGTTCACAGCAGCTGAGAGACTGCTGGTGCACCCATTCTCTGTCCCTCTCTCTCCCTCTCTCTCTGTCTCTCTCTGTGTCTCTCTCTAAAAATAAAAAATAAAGGGCTGGAGAGATGGCTTAATGGTTCAGGCGCCTGCCTGCTAAGCCTAAGAACCTGGTTCCAATCTCCAGGTCCCACGTTTAGCCAGATGCAAAGTGACGCAAGGGTGCACTTGACCACAAGGGGGTGCGCGCATCTGGACTTTGTTCACAGAAGCTGAGAGACTGCTGGCACGTCCATCTCTATCTGTCTCCCTCTCCCTCTCTGACTGACTCTGTGTCTCTCTCCAAAAATAAATAAAATAATAATAAATTTTTTTTAAATCCCTAGGAATAAAGTGACACCTTCATTGCACCTATAGGCCACAGAGCTCAGGGCAAGTGGAAAGGATGAACAGAACTATTAAAGAAATATTAACCAAATTAATTTTAGAAACCAGTAGGGATCAGGTGAGTCTTCTTCCTGCTACCCTCCTGAGGGCAAGATGCGCTTCTTATAAGAAGGGACTTAGGGGACTGAAGAGATGGCTTAGCAGTTAAGGTGCTTATCTGCAAAGCCAAAGGACCTAGGTTCGATTTTCCAGGACCCACATAAGCCAGATGCACATGGTAGTACATGCATTTGGAGTTCATTTGCAGTGGCTGGAGGCCCTGGCACATGCATTCATTTTCTCACTTTCTTTTTTTCTCTCAAACAAATAAATAAAAATAAGAAATAAGAGTTGGGCGTGGTGGCACACGCCTTTAATCCCACCACTTGGGAGGCAGAGGTAGGAGGATTGCCATGAGTTCGAGGCCACCCTGAGACTACATAGTGAATTCCAGGTCAGCCTGGGCTAGAGCAAGACCCTACCTCAAAAAACCAAAAATAAAAATAAGGAATCCTTTGAAATTCTCTATGGTAGACCTTCCCCCTATACTCCCTAAAGTGGGATAAGAACAACTGTCAGAAATTACTAACCATGACATTCTCCAGTCCCTTCAAGCTCTCCAGCAGACCCTCCAGCAGATACACTCCTTAATCCAACAGGTCCACAAGGGACCTGACTTAAAACCATCTTCATTTGAGCCTGGAGATCTGGTGTTGGTGAAAAGACACAGTCCTGGTAACCTTGAGCCTCACTGCAAGGACTTTTCACCCCCACTGTAGTAAAAGTAGCTGGGAAGAGATCGTGGATACAACACACCCAACTAAAGAAGGCCACCTCTGGGGACCCAGATGATCATTGGATCATCTGAAAACCTGAGGCTCACCAAGATCCCCTCCAGATAAGAATGTCATGTGTACCATATAAATGAGATACTGTATTGTCTATTGCCGCTTTTTGCTTGTACCATGTTTAAGTTAATATTCTTATGCTTAGCTTCCTTTGTTCTAGTGGTTTTAGCTGACAACTACAACATAAGTCCTCACCAACCCCACAATCTTACCTGGGAGCTTAGGGATACTGCTACCACACAGGTACTCAAACAGTTGGTTACCACTGACCAACTTGTCTTTCAAATAGACATATGTGATCTATTTGGGAGGAACTGTAATAAGGTTTTTGAAGAAACATGGATGGGGCAGGAATGAGGAGTTCCCACTTATGGATGTGGAACATCTAGCCTTGAAAAAGCTATATAAGAATCCAATTATTATATTTGTCCAGCAAATGGAGGGCCAGGTTGCCAAGGAGATTGATCAATATCACTGTGTGCAATGGGGTTGTGAGACTGAGGCCTCTTGAACCCACCATGATTCTTTCATCTCTGTAGAAAAAACAAGTTCTTCAGCGATGTGTGGAATGGGAAAATGCAACCCCATTAAGATTTTTTTTTTTTTTTTGGTTTTTTGAGGTAGGGTCTCACTCTGCCCCAGGCTGACCTTGAATTAACTATGTAATCTCAGGGAGGCCTTGAACTCACTGAGATCCTCCTACCTCTGCATCCCGAGTGCTGGGATTAAAGGCGTGCACCACCACTATTGGCTTCATTAAGATTTCTTTAAAATTCTGAGGCCAGTTCTTACAGGAGCTTGGGAATAAGATTACAAGTATCTGGGAGACATCCAGGAACCAAATTTACAATTCAGAGAATGAGAGTGGTAAAAATGATCAACCCCACTGAGCCTAGCACCCCTCCATTGATAGTTCCTCCACTCAGCCAGGTGCCCACCCAAAGACCAGGGAAACTCCTGCAGTCTGCTGCTCTACCGGTTTGGACCTATCCAACTCCAAGAGTCCCATGCCAAAGGTTATTACAACTTTGGATACAGTTTTTACAATAATTAATAGCACTATCTTGATATCACCCAGGTCTGCTGGCTTTGCTTAAACCCTGAGCCCCCATACTATATGGGTATTGGGGTAAACACTTCTATTGGAGAGACAATCTCCACTGTCCATAACTTGACCCAACAACAGGCTGAAAAACAGGTCTCTGCCAATGGGGAAGGAAATCTAAGCTTACCCTGTGAGACCTCCAAGAACAAGGGCTTTGTATAAGAACAATTGATTATAAGATAGAAAAATCCCCTTATTGGAATTCATGCTCCCAAGTCCTTATGCTTAAAATGACTACTAATGGAGATAGTTATTTCTTAATACCACCCTCTGCTTCTTAATTTACATGTGTATCTGGAATTACTCCCTACCTCAACTCCTACCATTTTTTAATTTTTAATTTTTTTATTGACAGCTTCCATAATTATAGACAATAACCCATGGTAATTCCCTCGCCCCAACCCCACTTTTCCCTTTGAAACTCTACTCTCCATCATATCCCTCCATCTCTCAGTCTCTCTTTTACTTTGATGTCATGATCTTTTCCTCCTAGTATGATGGTCTTGTGTAAGTAGTAACAGTCACTGTGAGGTCATGGATATCCAGGCCATTTTGTGACTGGAGGAGCACGTTGTAAGGAGTCCTACCCTTCTTTTGGATCTTACATTCTTTCCACCACCTCTTCTGCAATGGACCCTGAGCCTGGGAAGATGTGATAGAGATATTTCAGTGCTGAGCACTCTTCTGTCACTTCTTCTCAGCACCATAGTGCCTTCTGAGTTATCCCAAGGTCACTGCCATCTGAAAAGAGAAGGTTCTCTAACCAAAAGTGAGAGTAGCATTAATATATGGGTATGAACATTAAGAGAAGTGCTTATTGAGTAGTTTGGTGAACATAGTATATACATTTAATGAGACACCAGCAAGCATTACACCCCTGGGGCTCATGACTACCCCTATTGTAGGTTTTCAGTATCAGGGATGTATTTCCTCCCATAGAGTGGGCTTCCAGTCCAATTAGAGAGGTAGCTAAGCAGAGGTACTGATAGCGGCTGATCCCCGCTATTCCTAAGCCTACTAGTAAAGGTACCAAGAATGGTACCAAAAAATGCCTTTCCTAGTCACATGACCCCATGCAAGATTGAGATGAACTCAAGACACATCAAGCAGAAGATTCCCTTTCTTCCTGAAAAGGTTTTCCCTGACAAACTACATAAGAAAAGACTTCCTAGCCATGTGTGGTGGGATGTCTGTAAATCCAGCACTTAGAAGGCTGAGACTGAAATAGGATTGCAAGTTTAAAGCCAGACTGAGCTAACCAATAAGACCTTATTTCCAAACAAACAATCTAACAAACAAACAAATAAATTTCTTCTGGCTAACCCAAATTCTTGTCAGACTGTTTTCTCTGACTCCATTTTCAGCAAGCAGAACATAGCAGGTCTGCAGTCATGGTTGCTGATTTTACATAGTGTGAGAAAAAAAACTCTCAATTACTGTAGACATCTGTCCAAACTTCATTCCAATGATCTTGTCTCAGTAATATTTTAAAGAGAACATTAAAAAGTCCTCCACATTCAGTTTTATGAGGCCTCCTCTAACTTCCTGAACCATTTTGCAGGCTAGTCTTATCACCTTGTTGGCCAGAGATCTGAGATGGGTGAGGTCTTCATTTTGGGAAAACAGTACAGACGAAGGGGGCTGCTGGTCCTACCCATAGGAGAGGTACAGACATGGGAGACTTCCGGGGTCTACCCCTAGTATCAACAAGGAGTGAGACCACAAAGCTGGGATGAACAGGAGCGGCGATAACGAAACAGAACTTAGGACATGTTGGTACAAACTGACAGATCGGGCTTCAGCGGCGAGCCATTTGACTTCTCTCTCTCTCTCTCTTTCTCTCTCTCTCACTGCTTCTTGCCACAAAACCTCAGTCTTTTATTTTTCTCATAAAAGGAAATAGGATTCAGAAGGAAAAAGGCAAAAACAAAATCGTGTCCAAATTTGACATGCATGAATAATCTTTGAAATTACAAATACATAATACTTCCAGGAAAGTTAATCCCAAAACTTACAATCTTTATGAGCAAGCACTATTAACCATTAGCTGTGAAAAACAGCTTCTTTAAAATTACAAATACATAATATTTCCAGAAAAGTTAACCCCATTTCTTACAATCTTTATGAGCAAGCACTGTTAACCATTAACTGTGAAAAACACCTTTGAAAAACACCTTGTCCAATTCTTTTTTGAATAATGGGGCACTAGCTCCTTGTGGTTTCTTTTTCATTCTTTGTTAAATGTTGATTCTATTTCAGTTGCAAGTTAGCAAAGGTGAGAGACAGATTGGCTACAACAGGTGCCTATTATTCAATTATAGTTAACTCAGTAAGTCTTTCTTTTCCTTTCTGCAAGCAATTCTGCAAGCAAAATCATTATATCCAAATTGCATTTGCTAAGCATATGCCTGAATTAAACCTTTATGAAGTTGTGTTTTCTCACCTTTTGATATACAGTCATAGGGTCTCAAATCCCTAACAGCTAAAATATAAAACCTAACTCATCAGCCCATTTTCCTCTGTAGTCTCTCCTGTCCCAGATCCTAAGTCTCACTCTCCCACTCTTAGGCTCACACTGATATTGACCACTTGGAGGAAGCAAGCTTTTAGGATCAAATCTACACCCCTCACGAGTAGCCTGAGGGGGCTCCCACCATTTATTGTTGTTGTAATAAACCCATTGTTTTCCATTCCATTTTTGTTTGATCTGGGAACACTTCTCCTATTGCCTGCATAATACTATTCCACAAAATCGCCTCATCAGAAGCTGGCAGTACATCTAACTCCCAGGGGTCATGGCTGTCCTGCAGATTGTTCACAGAAGAGAAAGAACAAGCCAAGATAAGGAGAGAAACCAGAAAGATCATGGCAACAAACATGACCTGTACAGCTGAAAGAAGTAGATGTCCTTGCCAAGCTAAATGAGCCAGAGTAGACCACAGGGTCAGATTCATGTCAAGTGATGCACAGGGTCTCAACTCAGGCTTTTTGGAGCATGCCATCCCTAGCAGGAGACTTTTGAATAGAGGCACACCTAGCGTGGAAGTCCTCAGCCTCCTGATGTTCAAACTACCCTCAGTTACTTCTCTTCAACACAGCCCTGCTTCTGCTGCATGGTCCACTTCTCTGTTTGGTCCAGTGTCAAGCCCTCCAGTGACTGAGACCATATGGCTTTTCCATTTACATCCCCATCTCTAAGCTGGTTTGACCCCATAAGATTGACCCACCCCTCTCTTACAGTACTCCTAGTCAGACTGCTCTTCCTGATACATGGTCTCAGGCCCTATGCTACAAGACTAGCTGCACATGATGGTCCTGCCTCTTCCAGAGTCTCTGTGTACCATGCATTTAAAGCTAAGACTCGAGCTCACTTAAAGATCCATAGCATTCCAGTCCCAATTGGGTAGCAGAAGACTCCTCCGTGCTGACGTATATTCCCTCCTCCTCAAACTTTCCGAAGTGTGTCACAATGCTCTAGAGAACCTGCAGATGTGTGAGTAGATGGCTCTGTCTTGTCTGTCATCTCTCTCGCAACATGCTAAATATATATAATGCTATATTTTGGATTTGGAAACTCTGACAAAAAGCCAATGAGTTAAAGGCATTGTTACCAGCCTATCTCATTATTAGAAGGTGGTAGACCCTTTAGGAGGTGGGGCCCAGTGGAGGGAAGTTAGAGAACGTGACACTGAACTGCATTAAAAAAGATATTGGAACCTCTGCCACTTCCTTTCTATTGCTCCCAAGCCTTGTGGTAAACTGCCACACATTCTTCTGTGGTATACTAATGGGCCACAGACATAAAGCAGCAGGACCAAGTGACCATGAGCTGAAACCTCTGAAACTGTGAGCTAAAATAATCCTTTTTCTTTATAAATCCTCCCAAATGCTCACCTTTACTAGTAGGCTTAGGAATTGCAGGATCAGCCACTATTGGTACCTCTGCTTTAGCTGTTGGAGACAAAAATTTCATAACCTTGAGTCAATAGGTTATGGTGATTTGAAAGAATTAGAATCCTCTGTTAGCTGCCTGGAGACATCCCTAGACTCCCTGGCAGAAATGGTATTATAGAATAGGAGAGGATTGGACCTGCTGTTCCTAAAACAAGGAGGACTGTGTATGGCTCTAGGAAAGACTTGCTGTTTCTGTACAAACTACTCTGGAGTAATCCAAGAAAGCATGCCTGTAGTTAGAAAACATCTAAAAGAGAGAAATTCTGTAAGAATTCAGGCAATTGGTATGATTTTTTTTAACTTACCATATCTTTATTATCCATTCAGATTTTTTTTTTTGGAGGGTCACTCTGGCTCACTACCCTGATTACTGCTATTTCAGGGCCCCTAATTCTGTTACTTTTAGGATTAATTGTAGGTCCCTACATTCTAAACGCTATAATCAAGCATTTCCAACAGAGAATTTCCGCAATAAAATTTATGGTTCTCAGGACTAAGTATGAGCCTGTGGTAACTGATAAGTCTAGGATTTGACTCAGTAACTAAAACCAGTGGGGAATGTGTATGGCACAATGCAGGTCAGGCCCTAGTCAGACCTCATGTTAGAAGAAACCAGGAAGTGACTTCTGTGAACATGACATCCTGTGCAGGCCTGGCGTGACAACAGCTACAGTCCCATGCTCGCGAGAAACCTGCTACAAGATGATCTGTCCGGAAACAGGCTGTCATTGGTCACAAAAAGGGGACCACCCCATACAATGATTGGCCAGCCAAACCCTTTAAAACCCCCTACACTTCCTTGAATAAACAAATTTGCAGCAGCTCACCCTCTGCTGCTTCCACCCAACTCCCGGAGTCTGTGTCATGACTCTGCGCCTCTCACCCCCAACTCGGCAGAGACCCTGCTGTCCCTCCTGGGCTGGCCCTAGGAGGGACCCCAACATCTTGCACCCAAACAGGGACCCTCTTCCTCCTCAGCATTGTCAAGATGCCCCCTCTTTGATAGTTGGTGAGTAGCCCCCTCGGGGTTTGGCAAGACTCCCCCTTCTTGATCATCTGGTGAGTAGGCCCCTTGCTGTTCCATGTGCTGACAGCTGCCCAAGGGTGAGCAGGTGCCCCAACCGGCGGGGTTCAACAGAGGCTCGAGGGGAGGCTAAACCTGGATGGGGAACAAACAGGCACAAAGAAAGAAAGCCCTGCTTCAAACACCAGTCAAGGCTTCATTTATTATTATTCATACAGAGGTATATATAGGGGAGGCAGGAATGAAGGTATGTGGGATTTATGGCTATAGGGGAGGCAGGAAGAAGGCAAGTGGGATTTATGGCTGCCTAATGGATTTTATGGCTACCAGAGGGTCGGGGGTCTCTTGAGTGATAGGCCTCACGGATGTTTACAAGAATGTCTGTTGAGATTACAGGCAGGGCGGATTTACATCAATCCTGTTTGTTAAGATACATATCTTCAGGTTACATCTTGTTCTTATCAAAGCAGGCTTTTTGGGAAGGCTTGGTAAATTTCACAGGAACTCAGGAAGCTGAAATCTTAACACAAAGAGTGGAGGCTTCTTCCTCCAAATGGTTGCAGTTTGGCTCAAGGTCTCCAACAAGCAGGCAGCCCCCTCCTCCCCCCTTTTCCTTTTGTTTGTCTTTTTCTCCAGTAGGAAGGCACACATCGCCACATGGTCCCGAAGCCCATTTCGGCTCCCCATTATTGGTTCATCCCAGTGAAATCACATAAGGGTCTGACCAACCCAATTTTGGAACCAAGGCGAGGCCTTTGGCTGAGCTTCTCCAGAGACACCGTGTGGGCATATGGCCATGGAGTAATGACCCACAGAAGTCCCCCACTAAGCACAAGACATGTGGGTCCTAAACATTCTATCCATATGTCTTAGCTGGCCCTGGCATTAGGTGTTGTGGTTTGCATGATTATCCTGTGGGCTATGATTTTTGATCTGGGTTATTATTTTATCAGACTCCTTGATTTAGCCCACCCTTCCCCCTCAAGCACCACCATGCCATAATGGGCATCCTCCCTCCCCAGAAGACACCGCAATTGCAGGCTCTTAAGGCCTTCCTCCTGCAATGTGGCTTAAAAGTGAAACAAAAGGACCTCCATGGCTTTTGGGATGAAACTCTTGTTTTAGCCCCATGGATTAGTCCCATCCTCCTTGCAATAATTGCCAGCCTTAAAGGCTCCTCCATGGAAGAAGTCATTTCTGCCCATAACAAAAGCTGTAAGGAAAAACTGAAACTGGCTCTTAAAATCTCATCCCTCCCATTACTACCACCCAAACTACAGCCCTCCCCCTCTTTACCTTTGGAAGGACCTCCACCTGATCTGTCCTGTACACACCCAGACAACTGCCAACTCCCTGATAAACCCCTTCGCTGCCTAGGGTTACGTGCAATATCCCAGCCCTGGTACCCCACCCCCCTCTCTGATCTGGCTCTCATCTGCAAGGCAACCCAGGAATCTGGTGTTGACTCTTACTTTGAACAAGTCCTTTTACATACAATGGGCCATCCACCTTCAGACTTATTGAGCACTTTGGCTCACACACTGGTCTGCCTGGCTTTATTGCTGATGGGAATTCACAGGTGGACAAGTTTATTGCTGTCTCCTCCTTGCCACCTTTAGAACAAGCTAGACGTTTACACCAAAGGTTCCATCTATCCCCCACTAACCTCAGAACCTTATACCCTGAGCTCTTGCTTAGCCAATGCAAACATTTAATCCGTACCTGTAAGGCATGTGCCCCCCTAGCTCCCTTTGGGCCCCCTACAGCCTCAAGGAGTAAATCCTAGAGGCCTTATCCCAAATTCTATCTGGCAGATGGATGTTACCCACATACCTTCCTTTGGTAACCTCAAGTATGTCCACGTCATCATGGACACTTACTCTAAGCTTATTTTTGCTATTGTTGTCTCAGGGGAGAAGGCATCCCATGTCATTAAGGTGACAAAACCCGCTATGTTGGTCATGGGCATACACTGGTCAATTAAAACTGATAATGGCCCTGCATATACACATCTGCCCAATTCACATCCTTCATGGAATCTTGGGGAAATCAAACACTTCTTTGGGATCCCCTACAACCCATAAGGACAAGCCATAGTGGAGAGAACTAAGTGGACCCTAAAGGAACTAATTATAAAACAAAAGTTTTAATGCAGGGCCGAGAGTATGCTTGTGTCTTTCCAGAAACTTCACATATCCCAATTGGATCCCTGCCAAAAACATCCATCCAGCCACTGACTCAGGGACCAACCTTGATGAAGAGGATGATGCCAAACCCCTCAGTCTGGATATGGGACTGTAAGCTTATTTCCCCCTTTTCTCCTTTTATCTCCTTTTCTCCCTACTACCACTTCCCAGAAACCATTTTGGACAATTCTCCTTAGGCCATACTTGTTTGGTGCGGTGGGCCTACATTCCCACGCTTTTCCTAGGCTTTATTTTAGCCACTCTATTTTGCTTTATTCTTCCCCCTTCAAGCACGTACTTCTCCTTAGCCACACCTTTGCCTTTTTTGCTTATTAATGCCTCTTCTGGTAATGCTACCCTCCAGCCAGCCATAAATTCCTTTGCAACTGCTTTGATTACATTGATCTGCTACCATTAAGGACACTCAATGCTACTAATTATGACACTAAGGTTGAGCCCATGACAGTCACCCAGAAACCTGTTCTACCCCAGTCTTTTTCAGGTTCTATAGTTAATTCTCACTCGTTGGGACCATTCGCATGCCACACAGCCACCACCACTTGGCCCTCCCATGCTTCCTAGGTGACAGCCATACCCCTTGGATTTTCTCACCAGGATGGTGGGTAGTCAATGATGGGTAAGACTGGAGGAGATGGGGCAACCTAAGACAGGTACTGTCGCATGTGATGATCCCTTGGGACCTGGGGTCAACAATGGCTTGGCAAAGAGCCATGCCTCCCAGGGTTGCCAATAATAAAATCGAAAAGGAGGATATGTATGGCACAATGCAGGTCTGGCCCTAGCCAGATCGCATGTCAGAAGAAACCAGGAAGTGGCTTCTGTGAACATGGCATCCTGCCCAGGCCTGGCATGACAACTGCTACAGTCCCATGCTCACGAGAAACCTGCTGCAAGATGATCTTTCTGGAGACAGGCTGTCATTGGTCACAAAAAGGGGACCACCCCATACAATGATTGGCCAGCCAAACCCCTTAAAACTCCCTACACTTCTTTAAATAAATGAGTTTGCAGCAGCTGACCCTCTACTGCTTCCACCCAACTCCCAGAATCTGTGTCGTGACTCCGCTACTCTCACCCCCAACTCAGCAGAGACCCTGCTGTCCCTCCTGGGCTGGCCCTATGAGGGACCCCAACAAAATGAAACAACCTATGGAGAACAGACCTAAGCCACCTTAGGCCACTCAGCAATCTTGACATTCTCAAGGAGCATAGGAGATTAAAGATTAGCACAGAGCATTAATTACAAGAATAAGGATGTGATTCCAGTAAGGCATCTGGTGTTTGCTCTTGCCCTGAGGTCAAGATGTTGTGATATTTGGTATCTGCTCCATACCTGGTGCTAAGTGCAAAAATTCTGCTTTTGTAATCATGCTTGCTTGCTCTTGCTAAAGAGCAATTGTGGGGAAGTGGGGGTGGCTGGGGTTTTTCAGATCATTGTAAAGGAATGTGGTTTTTTGCCTTTAAAAACTCACTGTAAAAGTAGGATGGGGCTGCTCTCCTCCTTTCTGTGAGGGAACAGTTGCTGGCCAGCTTAATAAAGACTCTCCTTTTAAATTTTTATTCAGGTGGTCTTCGTTTATTTCTGGTCTGGGACCTGCTACAATCTCCTGTGTTAACTTTGACTATTGAAAAAAAAAATTGAGTCCTTAACAAAATTGAGATATTTTATCTAGCTTTGTTTGTTCATGCTTAATCTAAGTGTGACATAAGTCAAAAGTACAAGATTGATGTAGATGAACTTCTGGACCTTTACAGTTCCACCAATTCACTTCAGAGGGTCCTGTAACAGACTCACTCCATCTATCTGGACCCCTTTTGATTGTCCTCCAAGTATAAAAGCCAACAAGAATAGAGACCCCATTTTTTTTCTCTTTCTCTCATCTTCCCTTGTCAGTTGAATTTGAACCAGGTATCCATCTCCACCCCCCCCCCCAAAAAAAACTGTATGTATCCACTGACATTGGACTTGGAGGTCATTAAATTTCCTTTGTCCCTGGTAACATTAAAAGAAAAAAGACCACTGCCTTCTGACCAGAGGTCTGATCCTGAATAGGATATAGAATATATAATGTGTGCTAGTATATTAAAAGAGTTGTTAAAAGGTTATTAAATTTATGACTGAATATATTATTAAACAATCAAGTTTTCTTAAATACAATCCTACTCTTAAAATGTTTATATAGTAACTAACTGTGCTACAATAATACATCTCATGAATATTACCCTACTCTTACAAATGTTTACAAACAAAAATTTTGTCTAAAAGGAAATACTTAAAACTTATAATTAAGTTATATACAAGTACCAAGCTTTTATGTTTTTCTACCTTGTAAAGCCTTTATTTTGTTTTATAAAACATCTGTTTACAATAATAGGTTTCTTAAATGTTCTACTCATATATTTTCCCATTGGGTAAAACTTTTATTTGCTTGCTATAAACTTATTCTAATAAAAAAAACTGGGCCTATTTATATAAAAATTTATTGTGCTGTAAAATATACAATTGATAATAACAAATTATCAAGATTAATCAAACTTTTAACATTTTTAGCCTAACATACTTTCATTAGTTCTTCTAGAACTAAGACCTTTTGACTTCTGGATTGTCTAAGCAAAAGTTAAAATTTCTATTCCAAATATTACTCATACTTCCCACCTCCACCTTATAAAATTTCAACTAACTTTTCTTCCTTACTTCTACATACAACATTATTATTTTCAACCCTAATATACTGATACATTGTTTCTAAATATCATGTCATATACACAAAAATTCATATAGACATATAATTACCAGATCATGATGGCTAATAAATTTAATGTGATCTAGGACTTTCTTTCATGATGGCTCTGGTTAATATTACTCTCTTGAAAAAGCTGCCTTCATGCCTGATTCAGCATCATATGTAGGACTCTAAGAGAAAAATCTCTTAGCCATGAGATAGCCAAGGGATGTTTGACATGACAATACCCAAAGCCACACTTAAGTGACTAAAACTTTAGTGATGGACTGTAACAATTGTGGAGAATTAAATGTTACTAGTCCAGAACCAATATTTTGGGTTGTATTAGCCTATTCAATGATCAACAATATTTTTCTGTATATAACCTGACATCTCTCTGTAACCAGCACTATAGCTGTTGGAGTAAGTTATGCGTCTCTAACATGTAATTTATCCTCCTATATGATAGGGCTCCTCCATAGACATAGTAAAACCTCTTCTTTAACACATTCAGTTATTCTCTCCTTGATACCCACTCTGTATTCATAGGCTCCTCTCTAGCCTCCTGTGTTTCCAGATGTGGATTTCTTTATCCTGACAAGACACAGACCCTAAACTTCTCCCAGCACAGCTCCATTTCAGGAAACCACTGTATCCTAAGGCTTCTTGGTAACTTTCCTCAGCCTTTTTTTCTCCTTTTGTGTAAAGTGTCACTTGAACTCTGCATCCCAAATTGGGAGGAGGAGTATGGTAGTTTGAATATATGTCCCCCGATATATTCAGTGTTTTATTAGTTATAGTTTGCATCTGCAATCACCTTCTAGAGGCAATGTCACTGGGTGGATATTAAGGTGTGGTGGTGTGTCGCGTCCGCCTCGACCAGCAAGGAAGACGCAACACTTGGACTCTTCTTTCAGCAGTTTATTCAGGAACCTTGAACAATCTTCTGACTGACCGACTGACTGACTGACTGCCTGACTGCCTGACTGACTGACTGACTCACTCACTCACTGACTCACTCACTCACTGACTCACTGCCTGACTGACTCACTGACTGACTGACTCACTCACTCACTCACTCACTCACTCACGCACAGACTCACTGACTGACTCACTCACTCACTGACTCACTGACTCACTCACTCACTGACCCACAGACTCACTGCCTGACTGACTGCCTCACTCACTCCCCCACTCACTCACTGCCTGCCTCACAGACTCACTGCTCACTCACTGACTGACTGACTGACTCACTCACTCACTGACCCACAGACTCACTGCCTGACTGACTGCCTCACTCACTCCCCCACTCACTCACTGCCTGCTCCCGGGACAAGCCCGCCCAAAGCTTAAGAAGCCTTTGAACAGCCAACCCTGGTAAGCCACGTGGTGAATGCAGATAGGTCCACATATGCGGAAGCAAGCCTAGATCACGGCCCAAGCCAAATAAGGACTTGTTTATCCAGGAGAGCACTCGCCATCGGGAAGGCGGAAGGCGGAAGCCAGCGCCATCTTTAAGGCGCGGCACCTCGCAGCTCTCTACAGTTCCCCCTTTTTTGTTTTAAAACAAGCCACAGGTAAGAGTAGAGGTCTGATCTCTGATGATGCGTATTTTTGCAACCCTGATGCCTTTTTCTCAGAGGCGGGATCTGGGGCATCAACCCGCATGCAATCAAACATGCTCTTCTCTGGATTTTTAGGGCTAACCCAGAGTGCAGTGCTTAGCCTCGCAACCTGAGCAGAAAGAAGATTAACTTTTAGTTGTAGCCAGCCAGACTTAGGGGGACTGTGCAGCCTCTATGGCAGTAAAGGCTTGAATGATCATAGCTGCATCCCGTCATTGCGTGACCCTGATTTTACACAGACACCACAAGCAAACCAGAGAGACCAGTAACAGAAGGCCTGCTAAAGCCCCCAAACCCGCCCATTCCTTCAGATGATTCATAGTGGAGATCAGCCAAGATGACAATCCAGAGGCAAAGGAGAGGTCCATGCGGGCAGAATTCACATTAACTACTGCCAGTCTCAGTTCTCTTAAGGTATCTTCAAATTCAAGCGACCAATTCTGTAATAGAAAACTAGACAAAAATCTGGATAAATTTGCAGCCCTAGTATAATCCAAGGTCTTTTAACAACATTAGCAAGGAGAAACTAAAACAATGCAAAAACTCAACCACCATCAGCAGTCATCAAACTTCTGCAGTTCAAGTTCAATATAGCCTTGAAAAGCAGGTTCCTTCTCCAGTCAGCTCTTTCCAAGAATTTGCATTTTTTACAGTCTTTCCTCAGGCATCCTCTCCATTGTTTTAATGTAAATCAAGTCAGGCCACCTTCCTTCCACCTTCCTTAAGATTGCTAATGCGTTGACAATAGCAGCTTCAGTAACCTAAAACCGTCTCAGTGCCTCTGCTTTTAACTTGCTTGAGGTTTTTCAACTTAAAATCTTAAAATCTCAGTCCGATATCTTTAGCCAAGCACATCAGTCCATTACAAATTTAACCTTGATCAAACTTTCTGGGCCTGGATAGCAGAACGTAGCCATCCCTTATGCCAGTAGCCCAGTTCCAACAAAGTCCTCTGCAGTCTTTCCTTCCCCTTAGAAAGCTCATAAGACAAGCCTCGAAGTTCAATACTGTCTGCACTTAGCATAATTTTGATCTTTTCATTTGTTATATGAGAGCCTGCAGCTCTTCTTTAGAATCCGTAGACTCTGAATCTTCTAGCTCAAGTGTTGGATATAAGTTGTTCTTTGTTTTTGCCTCTTTTTCATTGTTTGCCTATTTCCACCTTTCTTCCTTGAGGCAGTTCCTCACTAACCTCCAGATCGATTTTACCCCGCCCTTAAGCGTGCCTTGGTCTGCTGCAAAATCGCCCAATTTTTCCCATGAAGGGATTGTAAGACTTCCAGAGCACGCAAACCAAGGGGCTATGGCATCACATTCCTCCAGGAACCTCTCCAGCGTACTCCCCTTTATCTTTAAGTTTTTTGAACGAAGCAGCTCATTCAGAGCCAAAAAAATTGGGTGCGAGTGAGAAGCGCCCATGGCTAATTTTGCAAAAAATTCTTTTAAAACTTTTACTTTTGGTTCGCTACAATGCGAACCCTTCCTGCTCCCTCTTTTTCTACCGAGACTCTTCTTTCCCCTTTTTTTGTCAGAAGGATTCCCACCTTACCTGGGAACTTACCAGTGCACTGCCCTGACTGCAGAAAGTTCTGAGTCCCTCTTCGGACTCTTTTTTCAAACAGTTTATTCAGGAACCTTACTACTGCCCTGACTGCAGAAAGTTCTGAGTCCCTCTTCGGACTCTTCTTTCAACAGTTTATTCAGGAACCTTACTACTGCCCTGACTGCAGAAAGTTCTGAGTCCCTCTTGGACTCTTCTTTCAACAGTTTATTCAGGAACCTTACTTTTTTTTTAGATGTTTTACTCGAGCGCTCTTCTCTCACCTCCTCTAAATTTTTTTTTAACTGCTTCTGAATCATTCTCGTTTGCCCTATGTAATATGACTAGACACACTACAACACAAATACACCACATGAGGTTAACCAACTTTTATACACTAATAAGACACACGAACAAATATACATTAATTGGCTGGCTATCATTCTTAAGAAATCTTCTCACTGCATTTCCTCTAAGGAAACCTTATTGTGGCGCCTTTTAACCCTAATACTGGAAGATGTATTGCCCATTTTGCTATGGGACCTTATCGTCTCTCTACCGGAGAACTTGCCTTTACCCTTTTTGTCCACTTATCTGGAACTTACCAGCTAGCTGCCCTGCAAGTTCTGAGTTCCCCGTACGGGCCACCATTTGTCGCGTCCGCCTCGACCAGCAAGGAAGACGCAACACTTGGACTCTTCTTTCAGCAGTTTATTCAGGAACCTTGAACAATCTTCTGACTGACCGACTGACTGACTGACTGCCTGACTGCCTGACTGACTGACTGACTCACTCACTCACTGACTCACTCACTCACTGACTCACTCACTCACTGACTCACTGCCTGACTGACTCACTGACTGACTGACTGACTGACACTCACTCACTCACTCACTCACTCACAGACTCACTGACTGACTCACTCACTCACTGACTCACTGACTCACTCACTCACTGACCCACAGACTCACTGCCTGACTGACTGCCTCACTCACTCCCCCACTCACTCACTGCCTGCCTCACAGACTCACTGCTCACTGACTGACTGACTGACTCACTCACTCACTCACTGACCCACAGACTCACTGCCTGACTGACTGCCTCACTCACTCACTGACTCACTCACTCACTGACTCACTCACTCACTGACTCACTGCCTGACTGACTCACTGACTGACTGACTGACTCACTCACCACTCACTCACTCACTCACTCACTCACTCACAGACTCACTGACTGACTCACTCACTCACTGACTCACTGACTCACTCACTCACTGACCCACAGACTCACTGCCTGACTGACTGCCTCACTCACTCCCCCACTCACTCACTGCCTGCTCCCGGGACAAGCCCGCCCAAAGCTTAAGAAGCCTTTGAACAGCCAACCCTGGTAAGCCACGTGGTGAATGCAGATAGGTCCACATATGCGGAAGCAAGCCTAGATCACGGCCCAAGCCAAATAAGGACTTGTTTATCCAGGAGAGCACTCGCCATCGGGAAGGCGGAAGGCGGAAGCCAGCGCCATCTTTAAGGCGCGGCATGAAGGCAGGCCAGCTTCTTCTGCCATTATGGAACTTCCCCTGGATCTGTAAGCTTCAATAAATAATATCCCTTCCTCCATAACTGTGCCTGGTTTGGAAGTTCATCTCAGCGAACCTGAAGCTGTCTGCTACAAGGAGATTTAAATTGAGAATCGAGGAGTTATTTGTTTTCTGTATGGCAAACCCAACAAAATACACCTTTCATCCTAATTGTACTCCTACTTACATTTTTATCTTGTCTTTTAATTTGTTTACAGAAGTTTCTCCTAAACATCTTAATGATGTCACCCGATTCACTACAAAATAAAAACCATGCTGGTTCTTCATCGTTCCAGGGTCCATATTCATAGGAATTCATCCCCTCTCAGCAGGAAGCAGTAAAATCATGAGAATTCATCTTTCCTACTCCTATCCTATAAAAGTCTGGAATTGGACTGGAGAGATGGCTTAGCAGTTAAGGCGCCTGCCTGCTAAGCCTAAGAACCTGGTTCCAGTCTCCAGGTCCCACATTTAGCCAGATGCAAAGTGACGCAAGGGTGCAATGCTGCACTTGCCCACAAGGTGGTGCACACATCTGGATTTTGTTCACAGCAGCTGAGAGACTGCTGGTGCGCCCATTCTCTGTCTCCCTCTCCCTCTCTCTCTGTCTGTCTCTCTGTCTGTCTCTCTCCAAAAATAAATAAGAGTCTGGAATAAAGGAATTAGCATGTCAGACATTCAATATACTACTGGCAAACACCAAGAAACCTGTCTGCAGATTGCCTACCCCCTGCTATTTCTTATTTTTATGTTTTATTTATTTATTTGAGAGAAAGAGGTAGAGAGAGAGAGTGTGTATGTAAGAGAGAGAGAGAATGGGTGCAGCAGGGCCTCCAGCCACTGCAAACAAAGTCCAGATGCATGTGTCTCTTTGTGCATCTGGCTTATGTAGGTCCTAGGAAGTTGAACCAGGGTCCTTTGGCTTTTCAGGCAAATACTTTAACTGCTAAGCCATCTTCTCCAGCCCTCCTTCCCCCCCTCTTCTGATAACTCCAGGGGAGCCTGATACCTTGTTGGCTAACTAGAAAGAAAGGAGTTCAAAGCAGTTCTCTGCCTTCACAGTTGTTAACAATTTTCCCATCTCCCTCTCCTTGAACATAACCCTCCCTCACCCCGCCAATGCTAGGCAGACACCTCACATTTGCAGAATCTTGGCCTTTGAGATGTTAAGTGTCCCTCGATGACTAGACTCTCCTCCAATAAAGTCTAATTCCTCTGTCATGGATATTCCTACTTGTCTTCTTTTTCTAACAGGCAGAGAAACTGGCAGCATTTTGCCCATGTTCTGAGCAAGGATGAATTTTAAAGTAATGGGTTGGACTGGGATGATGGTTAAAGACACTTGATTGCAAAGCTTGCTGGCCTGTGTTTAATTGTCTAGTACCCACATATAGCCAGATGCACAAAATGGTATATATATCTGGAGTTTGTTTGCATTGACAAGAGGCCTTGGTGCATCCATTCTCTCCCTTTCTCTCCCTCCCTCCCTCTCTCATTCTCTTTCTTTCTCTCTCTCTCATCAATAAATAGTAATGGACTAATGAGTTTGACAGAGGAAATTTAAAGGCAAGAAAAGAGTGACTCTATGGTATTACTTCTCTTTGCTTCTCTGATCAGATCTACAATGGAAGTGGGCAGAAAGGTATGAGCAAATAAATAAAATTTGGTGCAAAAGAAATGTGAGCAAATTTAAAGTCCCAGGCCCAGAGACTGCAGCTGCTTTGGCTGTAATTGTTAAAGAGAATACCATCAAAAAAAGAAAATCTGGGCTGGAGAGATGGCTTAGTGGTTAAGGCGCCTGCCTCCTAAGCCTAAGAACACTGGTTCCAATCTCCAAGTCCCACGTTTAGCCAGATGCAGTGATGCAGGGGCGCAATGCTGCACTTGACCACAAGGGGGCGCACTCATCTGGATTTCCTCTCCCTCTCTCTCTGTCTCTCTCCAAAAGAAAAAAAAAAAAAAAAAGGAAATCTATTTTTCTGCACTGGGACAGTAGAAAATATCTTTAAGGGCAAAACCCAACATATTAAAGATTAAAGATAGGAATATTTTGAAAGGAAAATGCCTGAAGGAAGAATTTTGAAGAAGGTCTCTGCTTCCCAGGGTCAGCATACAGAGGCTGTCACAGCCATAGTCCAAGGCCAGGCTTCATCCCAAGCTGATAGTAGAACTTGACATGACACTGGTTTTGAGAGAATTAAAAATGCAAAATAGGGCTGGAGAGATGGCTTAGTGGTTAAGGCACTTGCCTGCAAAGCCTAAGGACCCAGATTTGATTCCCCAGAACCCACTTAAGCCAGATGTGTCTGGAGTTCATTTGCAGTGACTAGAGGTCATGGCAGGCCCATTCTCACCTTCCCTTGCTCCCTCCCCCTATAAATAAAAAAATTAAATATAAAAAATAATAAAAATGCAAAACAGAGATCATAGAATATTGCACTATGATTCCAGAAAACTACTGAGGCTAAGCAATGTGAGACAAAGTCAAAGTCCTTGCAAGGAGACCCTGTGAGGTCACTGCATGAAGCTGTGAAAGTGAACCCTAAGATGTAATGGAATCCCAGGATATTGAGAATACCAAAACCATGGGGCATCCACCATTCTAAGGAGAGCTGTAGGCTCAGGGCTGATCTGGCCCATGAGAGAAGCCTACAGACAGTACAGCTAGAGAAGCAGAGCTAACCAAACCTTTTGGAGCTCAGATGATTTCATCATGAGTCCCAGATAATTAATATGATTCTGCATAATTTGGTGTTTGCTCTGCTTTATTTTGGTCTTGTTTTGATCCAATCTTTCCTTACTATATCCAAATTCTTCCCTTTTGGAATGAGAATGTTTATTTTGTGCCATTATGTGTTGGAAGTATGTAACTTGTGTTTTGATTTTATAGGGCTCACAGTTAAGAGATTGCCTTGAGTCCTGATGAGGCTTTGGACTTTAGATTTTTCAACAGTGTTAGAACTGATAAAGACTATGGGAACTTTTAAAGTTGGGCTGAATGCATTTTACATCATAAGATGACCATAGGCTCTATAGGATCCAAGGGTTAAGTGCAGTACTTTGTAAAATGTTCCCCATAGAGTCTTGTGTTAGAATATTTAATCCTCACTTTGTGGTGCTGTTTGGGAATATTGTGGAACTTTTAGGAGGTAGAGGAAGTATGTCACTACACACAGGCCTTGATGTATTACAGCCTAGTCCTGCTTGCAACATCAATCTCTCTCTACTCCCTCCCTACTGACCTAATGATGTGAGTCAGTTTCTTGTTCCTGCCCTAATTTCCTTGACATAGTAGACTTCCCCTCAAAACTGTAAGCTGAAGGCTGGAGAGATGGAGTAGCAGTTAAGGCACTTGCCTATAGAGCCAAAGGATTCATGTTCAATTCCCCAGGACACATGTAAGCTATGTGTACTAGGTGGTGTATGTGTTTGGAGTTTGTTTGTGGTGGCAAGAGGCCCTGGAGTGCCCATTCTCTCTCTTTCTCTTTCTCAAATAAATAAATAAAATATTTTTAAAAACTATAAGTGCCGGGTATGGTGGCACACGCCTTTAATCCCAGCACTAGAGAGGCAGAGGTGGGAGGTTCGCTGTGGGTTTGAGGCCACCCTGAGACTACATAGTGAATTCCAGGTCAGCCTGGGCCGGAGTGAGACCTTACCTTGAAAAACCAACCAACCAAACAAACAAATAAAACTATAAGCTAAAAATCAACCCTTTTCTTACTTAAGCTGCTTTTGTGAGGGTATTTTGTCCCAGCATTGAGAAATTAACTGATGAAGTTAGTGGGGTTTTTTTTTTGTTGTTGTTGTTGTTTTTGTTTTCTTTTATATTGAGACAGGGTCATACTATGTGGTTGCCAGACTCGACTGGAACTTTCAATCCTCCTCCCTCAGTCTCCTGAGTACTGGGTTATAACAGACATGTGCTGCTATGCCCAGCTCCCAGAACTCATATATATAGAAATTATTTCACAGTATATTGACATTTTAAATACATAACTGTGTGTAAAAATAAATTGGTTTCCAAAGAGAGTAAAAAGCTGTAAGTTTCTATCCAAGCATCACCATTCTCCAGAGAAACACAACCATCTATATCCATATCTGTACTGTATCTGTGTCTATCTCTACACAAAGAAATTTATTACAAATAGTTAGGTCATGTGATTATGGGTATGAAGACATTCTGTGATCACTGTCTGAAAGAAGACCCAGGAGAAGCAGTGGTACAGTTTAAATGCCAAGTCTGAAGGCTATAGAGCCAGGAGCATTAAAGATGCACATCTAAGTCAAGGGGGAAAAGACCATTGTCTCGGTCATGTAGTCAGAGAATTCTCCCTTCCTCTGCCTTGTTGTTCTCTTCAGGCCTTCAGTTAACTACATGTTACCACCCTCCTTGCAGAGAACCACTGTTGTCTGCAGACCACTGATTCAAATGCTTATCTCTTCCAAACACACCCTCATAGATCCACACAGGAATAATGCTTAACACTTTGACTAGTTCAAGGCTCAGTCAAGTTGACAAAATTAAACATCACACTTAAAAGAAAGAAAGAAAAAAAGATGGTCAGGACAATTCTATTTCTATTTTTAAAAAATCTAAATAAAGGTTTTGTAGTTTTCAGCCCAAACTGAAAAACCCAAATGACCAAAATAATACATTCCCAGGACTGTTAAAGTTGAGTCATAGATTGTTTTTAAGTGAATGGTTTTTTTGCTCAGAGTTTCAAGCCTTTTCCTTGCAAGCAGTGCTTATCCTCTAACAGAGAAGAGAAAGTCATATGCAATTGAAGATAATTAAAAATGAATTTTGTTTCATTTTAGGGCATGGCATACATTAATACTAAAAATCCAGTCTCTATTATCATTCCATAGTAATGTTCTTCATACACAGCTCTAGTTATGCTACTAGTCTCCTCAGAAGTCTTTCATGTGCCCTCACTGCCTATAATTGTCATATGCCACCTGCAATGACATTCACATCCTCCATTTTCCTACCCAATCTGCTCTTATAGCCTCTGTGAGCTTCCTCCTGGAACCTGAATGTCCACCACTCCATATCAGTATGCTCACAGTTTCCAAAATGCAGTAGGTTTTATCCATGTACTGAAATGTTTTCTTTTATCCCTTTCTCAATCTCTACCTGCCAAATCCTATTATTTCTTTAAGGTTAAGCCAAATGCAGGTATACATAACTATGAGCAGGGATGTTTTGAGAAGTGGGTTGTTATGCAGTTTCACGTTTGAGTAATTGTCACAAAGTGTTACTATATATATAGTTACAGCGTTGCTAAGTGATATAATCCGAGGGGACCACTGTCTTGGATTGCAGTTTGTCACTGGTGGGAACGTTAAGGTGCATGACTATTGCCATTTTCCACAAAGCCTTCACTTGAACTAGACTTCTTCCTTCTTTGTATTCTGCCAGTGCTTTCTGGGGATCTTACTTGCAACACCTACTACTTCCCGAGTTACATCTTGGTGTTTTATATGAGTGTGCTGTTTCATTGCTAGTCCATGTCCTACTCATCTTTATGCCCTTAAGGTGTCAAGAATGGTAGCTGACATGTTACATACATCCAGTAAAATAACTTGTGAGACTAAGTTGGAGATGCATGTCAATGAAATTATGAAGCCTTAATTTAAAAGTCTGACTTGGAAGAAAGTAATATTATTCCTCATGTTTCTACTTTGCAGTCAATAAAAAGCTAATTAAATAGTCAAAATTGGAGTATAGACCACTGATGGGGAAACTGACTGGGCCAATGATGTAGGCAAAGAAAGTGGCTACATTAGAGACACAACCTTTATCAGAACTGCAAATCAGTTGAAACCAAGTTGTTCAAGCTTACAGAGAGTACAAACCCATGATGGTGGAATTCTAAGAGAAATGTTCCTATTACCATAGATTTTGCTTACTGGATGAAAGAAACTAAGCAGCATTGAGCTCCAAAATGGGATGTAGCCAAAGGTAAACAGGATATATGGTCTCAAAAAATAGACTCTGATTCAGCCTGTGGCCTTCATTGATGAATGGACTGAAACACCACCCAGAGGGTCTGTATTGGATATTCATTCATTTATTTTTAATTGTATTTACTTATTTGCAAGCAGAGGGGGAAAGGGGAGGAGGAGGAGAAGAGAGAGATAGAGAAAGGGAGAGAGAGAGAGAACACCAGGGCTTCTTGCCACTGAAAATGAACTCCAGATGCATACACAACTGGTGCATCTGGCTTTACCTGGCTACTGGAGATTCAAACCTAGGTCACCAGTCATAGCAAGCAAGTGTCTTTACCCAATAATCCATCCCTCCAGCCCCCTCAGATTTGCTTTGGAGGAATACAATGTTATGTAAGGGAAATCAAAAGATTGTTGCATCACAAATGAGTACATTCATGACCTCACAGTGGGTACCAATACACCCACAAGACCAGCACCCAGCATGCTTCTGAGCTCATCAACATTTTGAAATACAGAATGGAGGAGGACAAAGGGAAAGAGACAACAAAACAAAGGAAGAACTACCTTGAAATAGGAGAGTTTTCAGGGGATTGGAGTTACCATGCATATTTACATTATAATAAGTCTTTTTTCATTATATTTATTTTTGTGGCTTCTATTAGTCTTAAGTCATTGTCCCTATCTACTTGGGGATGGGACTGTCCTAGTCTAAGGTGCTCTCATACACATATTCTGGTCCTCCTATTTTTTCTCTTCTGACTGGGTTTCTACTTTCAAACATCTTTTTTTTCACAAAAAAGTGAACTCTCCATAGAATTCGCTATATTAACTTTGCCAATCTCCTCTTATAACACATTTTAGCCACTGTAGCATCATCTCTGCTTGAGAACAAATTGTAACTATTAAATCTAAAATAGAATATTAATCATATAATATAATCATAAAATATGATAAAAAATCTGTATCTTAAGTGCCTATTGAAAAGGTATAGTTCCAGTATTTTAATTCTAAGTTTGCCCAACAAAAGTCTTTTCTCCCAGTTGAATAGTATGTATTCTTATCTGAAGAGATACCTAATCTCCCAAAGAAAAGAGCTATATCTAAAACCTCAGGACACTTCTGTTTTTGTTTCTCCCCCCAAGACAATATCCTTCACCAGATAAGAGGCAACTCCCTGGTGCAATTCTCATATGATCCTTGACTCTTTAAAAGCTCAGAATTGGGGGTCTGGAGAGATGGCTTAGTGGTTAAGGCATTTGCCTGTGAAGCCAAAGGACCCAGGTTCTATTCCACAGTATCCACATAAAACCAGCTGCACAAGGTGGTGCATGTGTCTGGAGTAAGTTTGCAGTGGCTAGAAACCCTGAAATACCCACTCTCTCTCTATCTGTCTCTTTCTCTCTTTCTCAAATAAATAAAATATTTTTTTAAACTGAGAATTTAATTTTAACTTTCATTTTATTTCAGCAATGTACATTCACAAATTATTCTTGAAAAAAATTCTTAAAATGTTCCCACCCCATTCTCCCCCCTGCCACAACTCCCATCCAGAGGCAACCTCTACCCCTTCTTTTTGCTGCTTCTCTGGTGTGTATCTCCTGCTGCTAAATAACATGTTTGTTTGCCTATTTGTCATTCTCTACTTGCGTTCATTTGAATTCTCTCTGAAGCAAGATGGAAACTTGGGTTTCTTGCATCTATTCCCAATTCATGCATATTGTGGTGGTTTGATCCAGGCCTCCCCTATGAACTTTGGTCTTCTGAATGATAGTCCCCCCCCCAGCTGATGGCAATTGGAATTTAAAGCCTCCTGGAGGCGAAGAATTGTTGAGGATGTGCTTATGGGTTTTATGCCAGTCTCCTCATGCCAGGGTTTGGCACACTCCCTGTTGCTATTGTCCACCTTATGTTAGCCAGGGGGGTGATGTCTACCTTCTGCTCATGCCATCATTTTCTTTTCTATCGTGGAGCATCCCCTTTAGTCTTTAAGCCAAAATAAACCTTTTTTTTTTCCCCCAAGAGCTGCTCTTGGTCAGGTGATTTCTGTGAGCAATGCGAACCTGACTGCAACAGTAAAGTGGTACTGAGAGTGGAATTGCTGCTAGACACCTGACTGTGTGGCTTTGGTCTTTTGGAGCTGATTTTCAAGAGTAATGTACAAGGATTTGAAACTTAAGGCTAAGAGACACCTTGCAGCTGTAAGTACAGCTTGATGGACTATTCTGGTCAGAGTTAAAATACATGAATGTAGTAAGAAGTATGGACTGAGAGGGTTGGCTTATGAGGATAAGAAAGAGCTTTGCTTGGACTGGGCTAGAAACCATTTGTGTGAGAGGTTTGCTGTTATGCCCATGTCCTGAGAACTTGTGCAGGGTTGCAGTGAATAGAAATGGACTGGTATGTGCAGAGGGATATGACACAGAAAGAAATATTTGTGCTGAAACTTTTACCTGTTCAGCTGCAATTGTATGAGCGATTACAACCATTGAGATTGGGCCAGCTGATCTGCATCATGACAACAGAAAGAATGCAGTCTTTTGAAGGTGCCTGAATGTTCAAGGAGTTTCCTGTTCTTAAAAGTCTGCTTTATTCCCCCTGGATTAATAAATTGGCACCCCACCTGGTATTATGGACTATAAGAAATGCAGGAAAGAGAGGCTAATTAAGTTTGCAACATGGTCCTGTGTTTTGGAAACAGCCATGGGCAGTGTGAAGCAGGTTTGCTGGATGCCTGCATGGAGACCCAATGGAGCTGTGAGGATGAACAGTGGATTGCAGTGGAGATCCACTGGAGATGCCAGGACCACAAGATGCCTGCTAAGGAAAGCTGCTATCCCTGGATGAAGTTTTCCAGGACTGTGAGTAGCCTAGCTGGAGGGGGAGAATTGGAACTACAGAGACTTGTTGTTGGTAAGAATTATTAGACATGGAGATTTGTCACTGGCTAGAGTTGTTGAACTTGAAGCTACAGAGTTGGATGTTCACTCTGGTTGTTTTAAATCTTATATTAGCTGAATATTTCTTTGCTATGCCCAATGCCATCTTTTTTTTTTTATTGTATCTGTCACTCAATTTTGTTGTTTTTTATAATATTATTTTTTATTTATATTATTCTGATTTTACATTCATAGTGTTGGCTCCATTATCTTCCTCCCTGTCCTCCCTCTTCCCAAAGGGACCCTAATCAATGGAGAATGTGAGTCATGCATTGTGGGGGTAGTCAAGAGTTCTGGGGGGTAGGCCCAAGTCTCTGTGCATAATGCCCCAACTTGTGGCATTATGCCCCCTCTTCCATGAATTTCCCGGAGCCACATTGGGGTCATTTTAGTTCTACTTCAGTGATGAGGTTTGGGGAGCCTCTGTGTCTCTGGATATCTGGCTTAGTTGGAGTTGGATGTTCTCTGTGTTTATCTCCTTCAGCCTTTTTCTGGTGTCATGATCACCATGAACACTGTATTCTTGCCCTTCCCCCACATTAATCTATGGTTTCAGCTGGGGCCCTGGTGAGGTGTGATTGGTTGATCCTCCCTTCAGGTCCATTGTCCATCTGAAAAAGATAAGCAAATTCTCCAACAGAGAGAGAAGTTAGTACTAGATAGAAGGGATGGCTATAGATGTTTTGGAGGGAATTTTATATGTATAGGCTCTCTTCTAGCCAACATTTGGTGGTATCTTGATCTTGGAGACTGAGCTCATTTTTTGTACATGGTTTTAAATTATTTCCCAGTTCCAACAATGAGTTCAATTCCACTGAGTGGATCTATTGGCCAATTCAATAGATCGCCATGGCTGTCTGCCTCTACTGCACTTGTTTGAACATTATGTCAGGTTGTTTCCTGCTGGGTATCTTAGACTGCAAGTTGTTTGGACCGATGTCAGACATTTTCCCCCAGTTGCTCGTGTAGCACCCTCTGGCACTAGACTAGCTAATTGTCTGGGGACTGACCCTCTTCCAGATTCTAGTCAGGTCTCTCCATGTTTGGTCTCTCACACGTATGCTGTCTTTGACAGTAGGGTCTTACCATTAACCTTTGGTGGGTCATCAAGAACTCTGACAGAAGTCTGTCATTTTTGGGAAATCTTGTAGGTGTCTCAGATCAACAGCTCATTGTGGAAGTTTACCCTGTGCTGGCACTGGGAGTTATAGGTCAGCACCTAGGGAGGTGAGGGAGGAAAAAGATAGATAATATAAAAGAGAAAGTGAGTATAGAGAGGAGAGGGTAAAAGAGAGAGAAGAGAAAGAAAAGCAGGAAAAGATTAAGGTTGGTCTTCATGGTGTTCTCTCCAGTTTCCTATGTTTCAGGTGTTCCCTCTGAGGCCCTGCTGAAGGATCAATGTTTTATAATGTTGTTCAGAATAAAGGGTTTTATAGTATCATTTACTTTTGGGTCCCTATTTGTATCGCCCCCCACCCTTGTCCTCCCTCCCACCCTCTCAATCCCTCCCACCCTTACCATCCCTCCATCCCACCCTCCCTATTGTCTGGTCTTCAGAGTACTTATTAGGTTTGGCCGCATCTCAGGTGGATTCAGGTTAGAAGCCACAGATAAATGAGACCATGTAACGATTATATTTTTGTGATTGGGTGAGCTCACTTAGGATGATCTGTTCCATGTTTGACCATTTTTTTTTCAAATTTCCTTATTTCATCTTTCCTTACTGCTACTTAGAATTCCATAGTATAGATATACCACATCTTTGTTATCCATTCATCTAGTGATGGACAACTGGGTTGATTTGAGCTCTTTGCTATTATGAATTGAGCAGCTATGAACATGGTTGAGCAAATGTCTCTGATCTGATGCTTGTAGCCTTTAGGGTAAATGCCCAGTAAGGGAATAACTGGATCCATTGGTAGGTCTATGGTCATCCTTTTCAGGAGTCTCCATATAGCTTTCCATAATGGTTGAACCATTTTACATTCCCACCAGCAATGAAAACTTGTTCCTATTTCTCCACAGCCTCACCAGCATTTGTTTTCATTGTTTTTTTTTTTTTTTTTAATGTTAGCCATCCTTACTGGGATAAGGTGGAATCTCACAGTTGTTTTAATTTGCATTTCCCTGATGATTAGGGATATTGAACATTTTCTTAAATGTGAGCTTGCTATTTGTATTACATTGACAGATTTCCGTATGTTGAACCACCCCTGCATTCCAGGGATGAAGCCTACTTGATCAACGTGGATAAAGCTTTTGATGTACTGTTGAATTCGGTTTGCAAGAATTTTGTTCAGGATCTTTGCTTCTATGTTCATCAGAGAAATGGGCCTATGATTTTCCTTTCTTGTGACATCCCTGCCTGGTTTTGGAATTAGGGTGATACTAGCTTCATAGAAGGAGTTGAGGATCTCTCCCTGTTTTCCAATTGTGTGGCACAGTTTGAGAAGAATTGGTTTCAGTTCTTCCCTGAAGGTTTGGTAGAATTCCGCTGAGAAACCGTCTGCTCCTGGACTCTTATTTTTGGGGAGGTGTTTGATTATCTCTTCAATCTTGAAGGGTGTGATGGGTTTGTTTAGGAGATTAATCTGCTCTGGGTTTAGCTTTGGTAGGTGGTATGTGTCTAGGAATTCATCCATTTCCTCCATATTCTCCTGTTTTGTGGAGTAGAGGTTTTTGAAATAAGTCCTAATAATTCTTCCTATTTCACTCATGTCTGTTGTGAGCTCTCCTTTTTCATTTTTCATTTTGTTAATTTGAAGAGTTTCTTTTTTTTGCTTGGTCAGATTGGCCAGAGGTGTATCAATCTTGTTAATTTTTTCAAAGAACCAGCTCTTTGTTTCATAAATTTTCTTAATTGTCTTCTTAGTTTTCAATTCATTAATTTCTGCTCTGATCTTAATTATTTCTTTCCATCTGGAGCTTTTAGGGTTAGCTTCTTCTAGCTTTTCCAATGCCTTTAGGTGAATGGTTAGGTTATTGATTTGGGATCTCTCTGTTTTTGTTATGAGGGCATTTAGTGCTATGATTTTTCCCCTAAGGACTACCTTCATTGTGTCCTATAAGTTTTGGTATGATGTGTTCTTGTTGTCATTGAATTCTATAAATTTTGCAATTTCATTCTTTATTTCATCCACAACCCATTTATTGTTTAAAAGTGTGTTGTTCAGTTTCCAGGAACTAGAGGGATTCCTGGTGTACTTTTTGTTGTTGATTTCTAGCATTACAGCATTGTGGTCTGATATCATGCAGGAAATTACATCAATTTTCTTGAAAATATGGAGGCAGGCTTTGTGGCCCAATACATGATCTATTTTAGAGAAGGTTCCATGGGCTGTTGAGAAGAATGTGTAATCTGTAGATTTTGGGTGGAATGTTCTGTATATGTCTGTTAGATCTAGTGGCTCTATGGTGATGTTGGGCTCTCTTACTTCCCTATTAATTTTCTGTTTGGATGATCTATCTATTGCTGATAGTGGAGTATTGAAGTCCCCAACTATGATGGTGTTGGTGGTTATTTCTGTTTTGTTGCCAAGTAGTTTTTGCTTTATGAATTGTGGTGCACCTGTGTTTGCTGCATAAATATTGATGATTGTGATATCCTCTTGTTGGATTGTTCCCTTGATAAGTAAGAAGTGGCCTTCTTTGTATTTTTTGGTTACTTTTGGTTTGAAGTATATTTTATCTGATGTAAGTATAGCTACACCTGCTTTTTTCTTAGTTGTGTTTGTTTGGAATATAATTTTCCACCCTTTCACCCTTAGGAGGTCTGTCTTTAGTGGTGAGGTGGATTTCTTGAAGACAGCAGATTGAGGGGTCTAGTTTTCTGATCCACCCTTTTAGCTTATGTCTTTTGATGGGTGAATTAAGTCCATTATATTCAGAGATATAACAGTGAGATTTGATTTAATACCTGCCATGTTGTGGTGGATTATGTGGTTTGGTTTTTTTTGGTCTTTGTGGGTTTTTTTTTTTTTTTTTTTTTTTTTTTTTGGTTAATGTGGACTGCTTCTTGGGGTCTCTTGAGATTGGTTATTTGTTTCTTCTGTGTGAAGAATTCCCTGAAGTACTTTCTGTAGGTTTGGCTTTGTGTTCATGTACTTGTAAAGATGAGTTTTATCGTGGAAAGTTTTTCTTTCACCATCTATTATGTGGGAGACTTTTGCTGGGTAGAGTAGTTAGGGTTGGAAGCCATAGGTTCTTAGAGTTTGCAGTGTTCCATTCCAGGGCCCTTCTGGCTTTTAGGTTTCCATTGAGAACTCTGAGGTAATTCTGATGGGGTTTCCTTTATATGTAATGTGTTGTTTCTCCCTGGCTGCTTTTAGGATTTTCTCTTTGTGCTTGATGTTTAGAGTCTTAATGGTAATGTGTCTTGGAGAATTTCTCCTTTGGTCCAGTCTGTTTGGAGTTCTGCTAGCTTCTTGTAACTTGATGGGATTTTCTTTTGAGAGAGCAGGAAAGTTTTCTTCAATTATTTTGTTGAATAAGCTTTCCATTCCTTTGGTCTGTGTTTCTTCCCCCTCTGGTATACCCATGATCCTAATGTTTGGACACTTAAGGGTGTCCCACATTTCCCTCACATTCTGTTCACAGAAATTTTTGAACTTGTTGAAATTTTTGGACTCACGAACTGTTTCTTCCGGTTTGTCTTCCAGTTCTGAGTTTCTATCTTCCACTTGACTTAACTCTGTTCTTAAGAACTTCTATAGAATTTTGGGCTTGTTCAATTTGGTTCATATTTTCTATTGGTTTTTTATGTATAGTTTACATCCCTCTGTCTAGTTCCTTTTTTGTGTCATTTTCTGACCTTCTTAATTCTTCTTGGAGTTCATCCTTGCATTTTTTTATGTTTTCATTGAACTTAGCCAACTGGTTATTGAGTACCTCTTTTTTTTTCATTCTCCTTCAGATCATTTAACTGTCTTTGGAGACCTTCCTGGTTCTTTTCTATTAGGTCTAATCTAGCAAGGATAACATTCATACAATTGTTGGCTCTTTGTTGAGTTTCTGAGAGTTGTGCTATTTGCTTGGCCAGGGTTGCATAGCTTGTCTCTTCATTTTGGGGTTCTGATTCTATTGTCTCTTTTATGCTTTGATTGAGACATCCATTGGGAGACTGGATAGTCTAGCTGGATTCACTTGTATATGGTTTTTCATGCTATTCCTTTTTTGCTGTAGTCTGCCCATCACAATGGTTCAGAAACCTTGTGTATGAAATGCTAGCCTGCTGCCCTGGGGTGGGGTGGGGCACAGTGTTGAGTGTCAGGGCAGTGGCCCCTGGAGTTCTGATAGGCTGGGGTGGGGGACACTGGCCTGCTGGCCTGTGTTCCCTATGGAAGTGGGGGGTAGGGAACTACAACCATCCTAGTTGAACTCAGGCAGGGTAGGGCAGGAACACTGGCCTACTTCCCTGGATCTCTGATCTGCCCTGGGAGGGGGAGTGGTGGCACCTGACTGGTGATGGGGCTCAGGAAGGCTAGGGAGGCACCTGACCAGTGATGGGGCTATGGCCAGTGAGGGAGGGATCTGACTAGTGATGAGGCTCAGGCAGGCCCCTGGGACATTATGTGGCTCAGGAGGGCTGCCCTGGGCTCTGGTCAGTGAGGGAGGGATCTGGCTGGTCAGTCAGGCCAGCAAGTCGCGCCGGGCTCTGGCTGGTGGGGGGGATCTGACTGGTCAGTCAGGCTGGTGGGACCCGATGTGGCTCAGGCAGGTCGCACCATGCTCTGGCTGGTGGGAGGAATCTGACTGATCCGTCAGGCCAGTGGAACCCATTGTGGCTCAAGCAGGTCATGCCAGGCTCTGGCCAGTGAGGGGAGAATCTGACTGGTCAGTCAGGCCAGCGGGACCCATTGTGGCTCAGGCGGGTTGCCCAGGGCTTTGGCTGGTGGGGGATGGATCTTACCAGCAATGTGGGTCACATCCACCCAGTGGGACCTAACCTTCCATGGCCCCTGCCCTAGAGCATGGGAATCAGTGGATTCCCTATTTTTTCATCCACCCCCTCCCTCTGGCAACATGTAAGAGCCAGCAAACTCTTTAAGAAATCTCTTAAAAGCTTAAAAGTCTTGCTTTTACTTCCCTGTTAGGTGAGGCAAGGTTTGGCGGATGCCATCTTGACCGGAACTCATCCCAATGCCATCTTTTCAAGGTGAATGTTTATTCAATGCCATTATGGGTTTGGGGGGGATTTTTTTTTTGTATTATTGCTCAGTTAAAATATCTTGGACTATGGGGATGTTTGAACAACATTGGAATTGCTAAAAACTATGGGGACTTTAAAGTTGGATAAAATTATTGCATTTTAAATCATGTATGGTTATCAGTTTATGGTAGCCAGGGGCGGAATGTGGTGATTTGATTCATGTGTCCCCCATAAACTTAGGTCTTCTGAATGCTAGTCTTCCCAGTTGATGGCAATTGGAACTTAAAGCCTCCTGGAGCCTATGTATTTTTAGTGGTGGGCTTATGGGTGTTACAGCCAGTTTCCCCATGCCAGTGTTTGGCACCTTCTCCTGTTACTATTGTCCACTTTATGTTGGCTAGGGGGTGATGTTCACCCTCTGCTCATGCCATCATTTTCCCTGCTATTGTGGAGCATCCCCTTGAATCTATAAGTCAAAATAAACCTTTTTTTTTCCCCAAAAGCTGCTCTTGGTCAGGTGATTTCTGTGAGCAATGTGAACCTGACTGCAACATATATATAAGGTTTAGTGTCAAGTTGACAAGGGGTAAACTTGTTTGAAATCCCTTTCAGGTGGGTCTCCAAGGTTGCTTCCAGGAAGCATTAACTGAAGGAGGAAGTTCTTACCCCAGTGTAAGCCCTTCCCCCAGATCAAGCTGCCCCTCTCAGATGTGAATGTTATATAAGGAAGCTCTGGGTGAAAAGAGCCCCTTCCTTCCATTTGGCTGCCAGAGCTATTTGCTGCCTTCCAACGTTAATTGAAGACCAGCACAGACTAAAGACCAGCATCAACTGAAGACCTGTATGGATTGAAAACCAGCAGTTCCTCAGGAAGCCTACAGGCCTTCAGTGCTAGATTGGGACTGCTAAGGCATCTGGCCATGTGGACTGAGCAGCTACTAAACCCAGGTTCCTTGATTCTCAGGCCTGCAACTGCTATGGACTACTGTAAGCTCATCCAATAAAGTCCCTTTTTAATATAATTCATTCAAGTAGTTCTGTTCCTCTAGAGAACCCCAACTAATATATATATCATTTCCTAAAAAAATTATATAAAAGTATTTCTATATTTGCATGCTCATCTATGTAAATATTCAGCCATCTAGTGTACTAAAGTTTATATCTCTATACAGTAGTGTCTTTTTCTCTAGCATAATAATAATTACATTGTCCCTTTACTTGTGTATTTTTCTTTGTGCTTATCACTAGTTAGTTCATCCCAAGCTCTCCAAGAGAAATATAAATCCTTTTCAATGTGTCAATTGGTCAATTGGTTTCTTATTGTTCTTTGGGATATTCCTTCCTAGCATCCTCTTAGATTCCTGTTCCAACCTGAGTTGTTTTCTACTCCTTTTGAATATCAATATTTGTGTAATTGTCTTCATCTCCCCCCTGTATTGGATTCCTGTTTTCTTGGTTACCATGTGTTCCTCTCTCTCTTGACTTGATCTTGTCATTCAGAGGAATGCATCAACAGTAGCTTTCAGATAAAAGTACAAGAGTAATAAAATGTTGAAATCTTTCCTACTGAAAATATCTCAATCTATGCTAGTTTATTTGTTAATGTCTTGCATGTTAGATGATTTCCTTCTAAAGTATGTGGTTATTGCTATTCATAATCAGGTGTGGAGCAGTGACAGTTAATTAGATGTTCTCTGGGAATGGAAGGCATTTACTATTCTGTGGGCTTCACTGTCAGGTGAATAGTATGACAGATTCCCAGATTTGGGGTTGGAGGGGTCCCACCTGTTAGTACCTGTCAATCTTTCCTCTAGGGTCCAGTAGTTTTCCCATAGGCAGATGTTCCAGTTCACAGGAGTCTTTGCCTCATACAAACACTGTCTTAGGACTTCCCAGCTTTAGGATACAACCTTGTTCTCATCCTATTGTGCCAGGACTCAACAACTCCAAACAGAAAACCTTAGTTTTCTTATGAGGATGAAGAAGGTATATGTGCCTAGTGGGAGGGGGGAGTTCTCATTCAAAATTTCAATGTTCATACAGTTTCCCATGGGTAGCAGTGGAGAGAGCACCTGGTCACCATCTCTACAAAGAGGTTTTTAAAACTCTACCCAGCTATGTGAATGTGGACACCCTTAAATTTTCTGAGCTTCCATTTTTTTCACCTGAAATGAAATTTGTTGGAGAGTTCTGTGAGACTAATGAATGTAAATTGCCTGCACAGGCTTCCCAGCATGGGATGGCACTCCATTACTGGCAGCACAAAGATCATGTTAGCAGTTGATAGTATCTATAGCCTGTTTCTGTGCATAGAAAGGATCCCCTTCTATTGTCAAGGACTTTTTAAAGTACTCTCTACTCACATTCTGGTAAATGTTAATAACACTTCACAGATATGATAGCCTTTGCAATTCTCTCTCCCCCCACTCTTTTCCTGATTACCCAACTCAAACCCTTAGAGCCACCTCCTTTATTATGTTATCCAAGTGGATTAATGAGACGGTATCAATCCAAACCCAAGTTTCAGACGTGTGTGTGTCTCCTTTTCCCTTAGTCCATACACAGTTCCTCTATCCCCTAAGTAAGTTTCCCAGACCCCCAACACACACTGCTCCTGTGTTTCCTAACCCCCTAGCAAGAAAGAGACAATGGGCATAATCTTGTATTCAGTTTGTTAGAATTCCATTCCCAAGGCAAAAATGAAATTCTTATTTTTCCCTATCATCATTAATTGTCTTTTGCTTTAATCCCCCTCACATTTTTCCCACCATCCTTGTCTGGGGCCTTGATTTGGTTTATTACAAGCCTTCCTCTTCATAATCAGTCTCCTCCTGAGTTCTTAGGATGTTCGTTTTATTTGCACTGGGGCTTCCAGTAGGTTTGTTAGTTGGCTGCATCTGAAGGGATTAAATAAGGAAGTGAAGCTGGGAAATTGGATGTCATAAAGTTAGGTTTTATCAACAAAAGCTATGCTTAGCCAAATGTAGGAAGTTAATGCTTGTTGGTAATGATACAAATACAATGTAATTTAAAGATGTGTGAATGATGTTATCCATCTGGAATACAAGATTCCTGAACAAGCCTCCACATCTCCACTTATGTTTTCAACTACACACAAAAACGAAAGCTGTACTTTGTCTTTGCTTTCTGTAGATGATCTTTTCTGAATACAACCCTTAATTTATCCTTGAAATTCTCCCCAGCAAAATAGTATAGGAAAGGATTGAAGCAGCTATTGGCTGCAGCCAAGGCCAGTGTGATAACCATGGCTTTGTGCAGCTCATCTCCACACGAAGCTGTGCTCCATGTGACCAGGTGGAGGGTCCTCAGGGTGTGATATGGCAGGAAACAGAGAAGGAAGATGATCAAGGTAATGATGATGGTGGTTAGTGCTTTCCGGTGTGAAGCACGAAGACCTGACTCTGGGATCTCTGCCTTTAACAGGGCACGGATGATCAGCAGGTAGCAGATGCTGAGTATAAGGAAGGGCAGCAGGAAGCCCACCACTAAGGCAATGTGGTTCATGATTAGCAGCGTATTAAATTTATGGGGATTCAGCTCCAAGCATGATATGATGTTGTTCTTTTTCTCATGGCCACTTTTCAGAAGCACTGCTGAGGAAGCCATAATAAAGATCCAGATGATTCCACAGAGCATCCAAGCACTCCTGATGCTGGTGACATGGAGGAGCTGTAACGGGTGAACAGTGGCCAGGAAACGCACAACACTCAGCACTGTTAGGAAGTAGATGCTGGTGTACATGTTGACATACAAGGAGTAAGACATGATTCTGCAAGCCAAGTCCCCAAATATCCAGTTGGAACCTCTGAAGTAATAGTCAGCTCTAAAGGGCAGTGTGCTTGTGAACAGGAAGTCTGAAATGGCCAGGTTGAGCATAAAAACATTCACAGATGTGGACTTCTTATAAGACTGAAGGAAAACATATATGGAAAAGCCATTTCCCAAAGCTCCCCAGACAAATATTATCAGGTATGTGATAGGATAAAATTCTCTCTTGAAGTTTTCAATTGTGCAGTTACTGTTGCTGTTATTGCTGAAGTTTCCAGTTGGTTCCATTTCTGATATGGAGCTGGATGCAGGCAAAGGCATATATTTTCTCTCTTTGCTAGGATGAAAAGACCAAAAAAAAAAAAAAAAAGTTACTTGGTAGCTTTCCTTTTCCCTTCATAGTCACTGATTACATATTTTTAGGGCTCAACAGAGAGAAATGCAAGTTTTTCTTTGAGAAACTCTAGTTAAGTTTACAATATGCTGTTTTATATTTCATGAAGAAATTTCTAATTTATAAGATACAGAATAATCAATATTTTATTTGACTGAATCTGAAACCTCAAACTTGGAAAAGTTTTGACCTTCCTATCATACTACAGCCTAAATCTACTGGGCATCAGAGTTCTCAACAGATACTATTGAGGAAAGAAATAGCATGAAATTTCTCAAGTGCAAAAAGACTCCTTAACCTAAAGTTTTAAATCTAGTAACAAAAATATTCCTAGAGGTATGAAGGGTAAAGACTTTCTCAGATGATAAAATACTAAGAAAAAAAATCTGCCAGAAGACCAACCCTAAAAGTATAACTAAATTAAAGTCACTAATCAAGAAAAAAGCAATAAAGGAGGTAACCTTGGAACATCAGAATAAAATAGAAAATGTGATATTAAAAAAGCCAGTATGATCCCAGTTCCTTGGTTCTGGTACCCATGCTCCTGGCTTGGGGTGTCCTGGACCCTGTATGCATGCTGCTAAAGCAGGCCTTTTGTTCTGGCTTCCTGATTGACCTGCCCCTGGGTCCCCAACTTCTGGATCCCCTGTTCCAGAGGGTGTACACATAGTGTGAGTTGAATAGAAGACCCATTTTGTTTCCCACCTCCAAGTTCCCTGGTCCCAGTACCCCTGCTACTGGCTTGGGATGGCCTAGACACTGTGTGGGTGCTGCTAAAGCAAGCATTTTGCTCTGGATTCTTGATTGACCTGCCCTTGGGTCTCCAGATCCCTTGAACCAGAGGTGCATGGGCCACTGTGGAACAGGCTACTTGCCCCTGTCACCCCAGATTCCCAGCTCCTGGTTTCCCAACTTCTAAATCCCCTGTGCTAAAGAGTATGCAAAAGTGGAGTGACTAGGTCTGAGTTCCTGGTTCCCCACCTCCTAGATCCCCAGGTTCCTTAGACGTATTTGCAGTCTCCAAAACATGCGCATCTGTGGTTATAACTTCATCCTACTCCAATCCAGTTCACACTTATAATAGAATACTCACTGAAGACCCTACAAGAAAAAACACTTGCTTCCTCCTCAGTAAAATAAGGCTTTGCACTGAGATGGGTAGACCACAACACAAAAAGACTAACAAAAGTCAGAAAACTGAGAGGTCTCCACCAAGGATGCCTAGTTCCACAATGGAAGCCTTCAATGAAATCAGAGAAAAACAACAAAAAATGAATCCCAAAATGAAAACCCAACAATTTATGTGACCCTGGTCAAGAGAATTACTGAATTGCAAGCAAATGATAAAAAACCCAACAATCACATAAATGAAATTGAGCAGAATCATCTCTTAGAGCACACAGCTTTTGTCACTAGGCTTAAGTTAATTGAAGAAAACCACAGAAGCACCAAAAGAGAGATAAATGAGTTGAAGGTGAGTCAACAAGTAGAGGATCACAATAACAAGATGGTTGAGCTTAATGAAGGCATGATCAAATGCCAGAATTAATTCCAGGAAGCATCAAGAAAATCAGACCTCAAAATGAAATAATACTTCAAAAAAGAGGACATGATGCAAAATAATACAACAGAAAACAAAAATCAAATAGAGCTTTAAAAACCTCTCTAGAAATCCTCACTAATGGAGTCACTCATGTGGAAGACAGAACCTATGAGCTAGAAAACAAGACAGAGCAAATTAATTAGAAGTCAAAAACTTTGGGGCTGGAGAGATGGCTTAGCAATTAAAGCATTTGCCTGCAAAGCCAAAAGACTCAGATTTGTTTACTCAGTACCCACGTAAGGCAGATGCACAAAGGGGCACAAGTGTCTGGAGTTTGTTTGCAGTGGCAGAGACCCCAGCATCCCCATTATCTTTCTCTATCTGCCTCTCTCTCTCAAATAAAAAATAAAATAAAATATTTAAAAAAGAAGTCAAAAACTTTGCTAAGTTCAAAAAATCATGTGAATAGAACATGAGAGAATTGTGGGATACCCTAAACAACCGGACCAGAAGGAGTAGAAATCCAGACTAGAGGCATAGAGAACATATTAAATAAAATTATTAAAGAAAAATTTTCACAATCTCACAAAAGAGAGGCACATCCATATACAAGAAGTTCACAGAACACCAAACAAAGAGGACTAAAGAAGAAATTCTCCAAGGCAGTCATAGTTAAAACTCTTAACAATGACAACAAAGAGGGTGCTAAAAGCAGCAAAAGAGAAGTAACTCACTATATACAAAGACAATTCCATCAGAATTGCCTCACATTTCTTAGTGGGAACCCTGAAAGCCAGAAGAGCCTGGGATGGAACACTTCAAAGTCTAAGAAAACTATGGTTTCCAACCCAAACTACTGTATGCAGAGAAATTATCCTTCATAATAGATGTCAAATAGAAAAAGTCATCTCTATGTTTATATGAACACAAAGCAAAACCTACAGAGAATAAATACTTTAGGGGTAATCCACAAAGAAGAGACAAACAACCAAACTCAAGAGCCTAATTCAATAAAGATCACAAAAACCAAAATAAAGCAGGCTCAAGAAAGTACAATGCACAAGAAAGCACAAAACCCCATAAAACACCCCATCATAGCAGGGATTAAATCAAACATCACAGTTATAAACTGAAATATTAATGGCCTTAACTCACACATCAAAAGACACAAGTTAACAGGGTGGATCAGAAAAATGGACTCTTCTATTGTCTTTAAGAAACCAATCTCACAACTAAAAAAGACACCTCCTCAGAGTAAAAGGAAATGGAAATAAGAACAAGCAGATGTTGTTATATTAATATCTAATAAATAGCATCAAACCAAAAGTAATCAAAAAGGACAAAGAAGACCACTTCTTATTCATCACAGGAATGATCCAGTATGAGGACATCACAATCATAAATTTGTATGCACCAAACACAGGTGATCACGCTTTATAAAACAACATGTACTTGACAACAAAGCAGAAATAAACACCAAAACTATAATAGTTGGGGAATTCAATACTATACTATCATCAATAGACAGATCATCCAAGCAGAAAATCAACAAGGAAAAAATAGAGCTCAAAAATGCCATATATCAACTAGACCTAATGGACATCTACAGGACATTCCACCCTAAATCTACAGAATACAAATTCTTCTCAGCATCCCACAGAATCTTCTCCAAAGTAAACTAGATATTAGGCCATAAAACATGCCTCCATAAATTCAGGCATATTGATGTAACTTCCTGCATTATCTAAGAGCACAATGCTTTAAAGCTAGAAATTAACAACAAGAGACACATCAGGAACTGCACTAGCCTCTGGAGACTGAATGACACACTTTTATACAATGAATGGGTTGAGGAAGAAATCAAAAAAGAATTTGTAGAATTCAATGATAATGAAAACACAACTTACAAAAACTTATGGGACACAATGAAGGCAGTACTAAGAGGAAAATTCATAGCACTAAATGTCTTCATAACAAAGATGGAGAAATCACAAATCAGTGACCTAATCATCCACCTAAAGGAGTTGGAAAAACAAGAAGAAGCCAACCCTAAAAGCTCCAGACAAAAAGAAATAATTAACATCAGAAATTAATGAATTGGAAAATAAGAAAACAAGAAAATCAATGAAATGGAGAGTTGGTTCTTTGAAACATAAATAAGATTGATGAAGTCTTCACCAATTTGATCAAATGAGAAAAAGACTCCTCAAATTAACAAAAATCAGAAATGAAAAAGACAAAGTGACAATAGACATCAATGAAATTGGAAGAATCATCAGTACATACTTCCAAAACCTCTAGTCCACAAAGTTGGAAAATCTGGAAGAAATGGATGAATTTAAAGACACATACCACATACCAAAAGTAAACTAAGAGCATATTATATCCTAAACAAATCTACCACATTCATCATGATTGAAAAGGTAATCAAAAACCTCCTGAACATGAAAAGTCTAGGACCAGATGGCTTCTGAGCTGAATGCCATCAAACCTTCATTGAAGAACTGAAGCCAATTTTTCTCAAACTGTTCACATAATCACAAAACAGGGAATTTCCATTAATGAAGCTAGCATCGCTCTAATACCAAAACCAAACAAAAATACAACAAGAAAATTAAAAGCCTATATCCCTGATGAACTTAGATGCAAAGATACAGAACAAAATCGTCACAAACCAAATTCAACAGCACATCAAAAACATAATCCACCTTGATCAAGCAGGATTCATCCCAGGGATG
Source organism: Orientallactaga sibirica (assembly GCA_036365145.1). NCBI lineage: Eukaryota > Metazoa > Chordata > Mammalia > Rodentia > Dipodidae > Orientallactaga > Orientallactaga sibirica. The sequence goes on from JAEOAD010002517.1 coordinate 2,411,517, forward strand.
CAGGGATGGTTCATCATATGGAAATTGTATAACATAATATACCACATAAATAAACTTGATCACAAGAACCACATGATTATTTCAATAGTTTCAGAGAAGTCCTTGGACAAAATAAAACATCACTTCATAATCAAAATGCTGGAGATAATAGGTTTCTAATGTATCAATTCATTTTGGAATTAGATTTGTGTGTGTGTCTTCCTACCTTCCCATTATCCTCCTCCAAAACCCTTCCACCCATAATATCTGTCCTCTAAGTAAGCCTGTCAAGTATGCCTACAAATCAAGCTGTTCCAGGTGCGGAATCGTAGATGAGGGAGAACATGTGCCATTTGCCTTTCCCAACATAATAAAGGCTATATATAAAGCACCTAAAGCCCAAATAGTACTTAATGGGGAAAGACTCAAGGAGTTCCCATTGATATTGGGAACAAGACTGGAATGCCCATCCTCTTCACTACTCTTCAACACAGTACTAGAAGTCCTAGCCCAAGCAATAAGACAGGAGAAAGAAATAAAAAGTACACAAATTGAAAACGAAGAAATCAAATTAGCTCTATTTGCATATGACAGGATCCTATACATAAATGAGCCATATGTCTCCATCTCAAAACTTCTAAAAGTAATTAATTCCATCAGCAAAGTGGCAGGATACAAAATCAATGCACAAAATTCAGTAGCCTTTCTATATACAATGAACAAATATAGAGAGAAAGAGATCAATGAGGCTGTCCCATTTTCAATAGCCACAAAAATACCTTGGAATAACACTAACCAAGGATGTGAAAGACCTATATGGTGAAAACATAAAAACACTCAAGAAAGAAATTGAAGGACTTGAACAGATGGAGAAACCTCTCATACTCCTGGATAGGTAGAATTAATATTGTGAAACTGGCAATTCTACCAAAAGCAATATACAGATTTAATACAATACCAATAAAAATTCCACAGAGATAGAAAAAGTGATCTCAAAATTCATATGGAATGGCAGCAGACCTTGGATATCCAAACATATCCTCAGCAAAAGACACACCTCTGGAGGTATCACCATACCAATCTAAAGTTATATTACAAAGCCGTAGTAACAAAAACAGCATAGTACTGGCATAAAAATATAAACATAGACCAGTGGAACAGAATGAAGACACACATGTTAGGTTAAGTATCTACAACTACTAAATCTTTGACAAAGATGCAAATAATGTAGACTTGAGAAGAGACATCATTTTCAACAAATGGTTCTTTACAAATTGGATAACTACATGTAGAGAATTGAAACTAGACCCACTCATTTCACCATATAAAAAAACCAACTCCAAATGGATTAAAGACCTCAATATAAGACCTGAAACTCTTCACCTACTGTAAGAATAAACAGGAGGAACTTTCCATGATATAGGATCACCTTGAGTTGTTGGCATACCACATAGGCAACTTGAAGCCCAAATAATAGGGATGGAAATGTTTGGGTGAAGGGGAGGGTGGGGGAAAATAAATGTAAAACTAAACCCAAAATTAACTATTACCATAGAAACCTTTTCCTTGAAGGTAAACCAAAAGATATAACCCTCAACAGGAGTGAGGGGGACCACCTGAAAAAAAGTGCCCTGAAGGGGGTGGAATGAAGCCTAACCTTAAAGTAGGAGTGGGAAAAGATTTCCTGAACAATATCCCACCAGCCCAGGAAATTAAACAATCACTCAACCAATGGAATCTCATGAAGCTAAAAAGCTTTTGCACAGACAAACATACCATAAGCATAAGAATGACCACAGAATGGGAGAAATTTTTCACCAGTTAAATCACTGTTAGAGACCTAATACCTAGATCTACAAAGAACTCAAAAGTCTAAACAATAAAAAAATCAAACCCACTCCAAAAAAGGGGTAGAGAAATGAATAGGGAGTTCTCAGAGGAAGAAATACAAATGGATAACACACACTTAAGAAAATCTTTAACATCCCTAACCATCAGGGAAATGCAAATTAAAACAACTATGAGAGTCCACCTTACTCCTGTCAGAATGGCAATCATTATAAAATCAAATGGCAACAAATATTGATGAGGATATGGTGAAAGAGGAATCCTTATTCATCTCAGGGGGGATGCAAACTTGTACAACCACTATCAAAATCAATATGGAGATTCATGAAAAAAAAAAAGAATATAGAACTATCAACAGACCCACTTATTCCATTACTGGACATTTACTCTAAATGCTCCACACTTCCCTACAGAGATATTTGTTCAACCATGTTTATAGCTGCTCAATTCATAATAGCTAATAACTGGAATCAACTCAGGTGCCCATCATAGGATGAATGGATAACAATGTTGTGGTACATATACACAATGGAATTCTTCTCAGCAGTAAGAAAAAATGATAAAATGAAATCTGTAGGAAGACGGCTGGACTTAGAACAGATCATACTCAGTGCACACACACAATCACAAAAAGACAAATGCAGCATGTTCTCAATCACTTGTGGTTCCTAACCTGGATCAGCTTGAGTTGCTGATATACCTGATAGGCAACACACGAGGCCCAGAAAATAGGGATGGAATAGTTTGGGGGAAGGGAAGGGGAGAATTGGGGGAAATAAACACAAAACTAAACCCAAAATGAACTAGTACCATAGAAACCTTTTTTCCTTGAAGGTAGACTGAAAGATATAACCCTCAAGAGGAATATAGAAGCATTACCTGAAAAGAAGGGCCCTGAAGGTGAAATAAAGCCTAACCATAAAAAATTTTGGCTCTGACCTGTAACTCGCAGTACCAAAACTAGGCTATTCACATTGAGCTGTTGGTCACAGAGACCTGTGAGGTCCTCAAAATAAGACAGGCTTTTGTCAAAGCACTTGATTACCCATCTGAGATAAAAGGTAATACCCTATTGCAGAAGATACCAAAGATTGCCAACACAGAACACAGAGGGACTTGGCTCGAATCTGGAAGAGAGCCAATCCCCAGACAGTTAACCCATCTAGTGCTAGAAAGCTACTGGGGGAAAGTGGCCAACAATGGTGTGAGCAACAAGGATCTAAGCTACTCAGAACAAGAAGTACATACCAGTGCAATGGTGGCACATAGCCTTGGTGGGTAACCAATGGCTTGGCTTTGTGACTGGTTAAGAGATCCACTCAGTGGAAAGGAGCCTATATCTGGAATTGGGAACCAGATTTTAATCCTGCAGAGACAAAGATTATGTCAAGCTCCCATTAGTCTTTGACTAAAAGAGGGGCTACATCATCAAACTCTCCCTAAATTAAAACATGTGTCCAATTTAACCTATGATGACTTTACTCTCTGTTGGAGAATCTGCTTTTATTTTTTCAGAAGATAGCTAGATTCAAGGAGATACCTCCCATGTCAGTCAAGACCCAGGCAAAGCCACAGAGGAAATGAGGAGATGAGCAAGAGTGCTGCTTCCATGGTGAGCCTGACAATCAGTGCCAGGATGAAGGAGACAGATGCTGCTGAGGATATTCAACACATACCAAATCTAAAATCCAGAGGCTCCTAAGAACTCATCACTGAAGTAGGCTGACAACACACCCACCAAGGCTCAGGGAATTTTGCAGAAGAGTGGGCAGAAAATTGTAAGAGCCACAGGCTGGGATGTCATGCTCAGAAGTATTACCTCCCCACAGTAATTGACTGCTGATTCCACAACACACAACCCATAACTCCATGGGGAATACCAGCAACCCCATTAAGGAGGGATCCCAGTGGCATGGGGGCAGGGAGTAGAGAAAAGATTGTACCTGTTGGGCCCTTGCCCAGTGTGAAGCCTAGTGGTTAGCCCAGCCAGTCTTGGCCTACATCAAATCTATAAATGAACTCCATGTGCTACACCTTCAAAATGCATGCAGACCTGACCCTTGCTCACTGCCTCCATCTCTGACCCAAGCCCCTTTAGCATCCTCCTGTAGGAACTTCTATCTCCATTACAGGTGATCTCACATCAACTGTTGGGCCCTGCCTGGTGTGAAGCCAAGTGGTTAGCCCAGCCAGTCTTGGCCTACTCCTGGTGAGGCCTAGTCGAGCTTCCAGAGCCTGAGTAGAGTTTGGTGACCTGTCCTTGAAGTGACTCAGCACCTAAGCTGAAACTGCCTCCGCCCAGCTGCTGCTGACGTGATGAAATACTATTGGCCCTTATACCTTTCTCTCATCCCCTCTTCCTGCCCCCTTCCTCAAAATAGATAAATACCTCCCGTGACAATAAACAGAGAGATTTTCCCGCCTTAGACCCGCCTTAGACGGTCTCCGCAACTCAATGTGGTTTTTCTCCCCGGTGTTTTGGGGGGGGAGGGGTTTGAGTCGCCGACACCCGCCTTCTCGCTCAGCCTCAAGAGAAGCAGCTGGCCCAGTTCTCTCTCTCTTCTGCTCTACCTGCCGGTGGTGGAGGGAAAAAACCCCGGCAACTGGTGCCCAAACGTGGGGTGCAACAACTGGTGCCCCATGTGAGGACAGAAAACTACCTGAGAAACTATGTGTGAGGATTCAGAACGGACTACGGACTGGACCCTGACGTGATGAAACAAAATTCAAAATTAAGCTGACGGGCTAATCAGACTGCTGACAGGTGTATCCTCATAAGTTATGAGGTAATCTTCATGTTTAATATTCTAAGCTTTGCTTCTATAATCTGTGCTTGCTTCAACTTCCTTTCTCTTTCATTTCCGGTTCGCCGCCATTTCTAAACGGGTACGTTCATGGCGGACGCACCAGGTGGGCAGACCTAGAGGAAACTCACCATTTTCTCTTTGCTTTCATTTCTGGGTTCTACGGTGCCACCATTTCTATACGCTAGTTCATGGCAGACGCACCACGTGGGTAGACCTAGAGGACACTTTAAACGTTTTGCCTTCTCATTTAAATAAAAACTCCGTCCCAAACTTCAACATCTCTTGTTCCTTTCTCTCTCCTCTCATTTCCGGGTTTCCGACAGACCGCTTCTGTGGTGCCGCCATTTTTGTCCTGCCCCCTCATTTGAGTGGGTGCACCATCTTAAAAGGGCCAGTTCATAGCGGACACACCACGTGGGCAAACCTAAAGGAGACTTTAAATGTTTTTGCCTCCTCATTTAAATAAAAACTCCAACCCAAAAGACAAAACAAACCTGATGGGGAGATCTGCTCCCAGCTACACTGTGTTTGATTTCATTACTATTGCCCTACTCCTCCTACAGTGTGGCTCTTGGGACAAAACTCTTGTTTTAGCCCCATGGATTAATTCAGTCCTCCTTGCCTTAATTGCCAGCCTTAAAAGCTTTTCGGTGAAAAAGTTCATTTTTGCCCTTAACAAAAACTATAAAAAAAGACTAAAACTAACTTTAAAATCTTTCTTCCAAGACTGCCACCCAAGCCGCCACCGGCCCTGCTGCCTTTTAACTGTAACTGCTGCCTAAGACAAATGTGCTCAAACCCCTGATGGAGGACAGCTCCTCCATGTAGCTTTCTGTGGATGTAAACTGTGATCAAATACAAGCTTGAGTTCCCCAAACGTCCCAAACCGAGGTTAACTTTCCTCACAGGCGTGGAATACAAGTCACTGGTCCACAAAACAAAACTTGCGCACTTTAAGCGGAGGGACAACAGCCAGGCTCCACTGACATCCCTGTGGGGAGCAGGCCTAGTGGGACGGTCCTAAGCGGCGGCTCCAGCCCAGGCCCAAGCACTGCCCCGAGCCTCACTGGCTGTGCCTCACCCACACCTCCAGGCTTCACTTTTGGTCACTTTTGTCAAAAAAAAAAAAAAAAAAACAAAAAAAAAACCCGACCAAACGGCGAGGAGGCAGATGGGCGGGCTCCTAACTTGCTTTAAATTAAAAATGGGTGGGCGGTCGGTCCTCCATGAGGCCATGAGGCGAGTTGCTGCCGTCCCCGCCCCTTTGCCTCTAGACGCTCCCTGTATGCTCTTAACTAAGTGTCCTGCGGGGCCCAAAGCATTTACTTTTAAAAAAAAAAAAAAAAGCTGGGGACATTCGTATTGCCCTGCTAGAGGTAAAAAAAACCTGTTTTTCAAGTCTATATGGCTATATCCTATACACCATTGCCCCACCCTTCACTGCCTTCCCATTAAAGTGGGACTAAAAAGATGGCTTAGTGGTTAAGCGCTTGCCTGTAAAGCCTAAGGACCCTGATTCGAGGCTCAATTCTCCAGTACCCATGTAAACAGTGGCTGGAGGCCTGGCACGCCCATTTTTTCTCTCTCTCTCTGCCTGCCTAACTCAATTCATAAAACATAAGACTAAGCCCAACTAACTCAATCGGTAATACAATGTTGGCCTGGGATTAAAGTTTTCCCTGACAACTCTGCCCAACTGGAGGGACAAAATTAAAAAACCTAAAAACTGTCAGTGTCTGGTTACTTCAAAAGTTTAATAATGGCTAATGATGGTTAAATTTAAATTGTTCTAGTCGCTCCTTACTATGCCTTATACCAATTAACTTGTTTGATTTTATTATTATTGTTACTGTTATTATAAATCTATTAAAAGCCAGGGACAAAATGTGGTAATTTAAATATATGTCCCCCAATATATTCAGTATTTTATTAGTTTATAGTTTACATCTACAGTCACCTTGCTAGAGACAATGTCACTGGGGGCCAATTTTAAGGTATAATAATAATTTAAAATTCCATTATAAAGATATACAAAGTGTGCCTAACAAAAATTCCTAAAGCTTACTGTGACTTGACTACAATAATTTTACTATATGTACTATATAACTAATTAATTTCTTCTTCTCTCTTTCATGGCTCTATAAAGACAGTCCAACTTCTGCCAGTATGGAACTTCCCCTAGATCTATAAGCTTCAACATCATAAAAAACTACTAACTGTCAGCCCTGGATTAACCCTAACAATACATGTCTCATATCTTTTCTTCCTTAATCATCCTAATATTTTATTATTATTATTATTTTAGGTCATTCCAACCCATCTGATCTCCAAGACCTCACTACTAAATGCCTTGCCATTTTACAGGTGTCTCCAGAAAAGATTCAAACTGCCCCTCCCTTCAAGATTTTGGGCTCCAGGTTATTCCTTGATACTGTCTCTCCTGTAAAACCCCAACTCCATATTCAAAAATTCTATACTTTGCCTCAACTCCAAAAGGTGCTGGGAGAAATTAATTGGATGAGGCCCTAAATACCCATAACTACTAAAAAACTGACCCCTTTCTTTGACCTCTTAAAGGGTCTTACTCTCTCCTCTCAGATAACCTTGCCCCCTCGTCATGAACAAATTCTACATAAGATACAACGGGCTATTGATGCTGCTGTCCTAAAGAGGTTTGATCCTAATTTACCTATCTCCCTCTGTATTTTCTCTGGGGAAACATTATGCACTGCTCTGTTATCCCAGGAAGGAGAACCCATCCAATGGATTCACCTCTCCCTGGTGGAGTCCCCAGAGTTTACTCTATAACTAACCAGATTGCAGACTGCATTATCAAGGGCAGGAACATATCTGTCCGATTGTTTGGCACAGAACCTCATGTCATTGTCACCCCCTTTAAGGTAACAGACTTCAATTGGCTTCAGAGAAATAACAACAGGGTTGCTATGGCCCTCGAGGGGTTTCTGGGTATATTTGATTGTCACTATGGTCCTTATAAATGGATAAGCTCCTTCTCTAGGTTGAAATGGAGACCCCCAGACTTTTTTTAAATCTAAACCCAACCCTGATTTTCTTACCATATTCACTGATGGGGGGCGCTTGGGAGCTTCCCTAGTTGTTTACCCTCCCCTAAGGAGGGGAGAAAAGCCTATGCCCATAAAGTCAATCTCCCATGAGGTCACAGGATCAGCACAATTCAAAGAACTATTTGCTGTCGTTTTGGCTTTGGACACTATTCAGGAGCCATTTAACTTATTTTCTGACAGCCTTTATGTTGTTAACCTGTTACCCAACCTAACTGAGGCCCATATTAGACTGGACTCCAATATTATAACCCCATTGATGATTCAAGCCCGCTCCCTACTTAAACAAAAAATTAACCCCATTTTCCTTCAACATCTCAGAGGCCATCAAAATTTACCAGGATTCCTCTCTAAAGGAAACGATTTGGCTGACAAACTGGCCTCTCAGGCTCAATGTAATACAGTCTCAGAAGCTACACACTTCCACTTATTAACTCATTTAAATTGGAGGGGCCTTAAACATAAATATCCCCATGTGCCAGTCAAGGACCTTAAAAAAATTGTCCAAACTTGCAAATCCTGTCAGCCTTTCCTCCAGGAACCTCTTCCTCAAACTACAGGAGCCAATCCTCAAGGACTATGCCCTAATCACCTTTGGCAGATTCACATTACTCACTATTCTCCATTTGGAAAGCTTAAATATATTTTTCTCTCAGTTGATACTTTCTCCCATGCTTGCTGGGCATCAGCACATGCTGGGAAAAAAACTAAACATGCTATTAGCCATATGCTTCAATGCTTTGCCACCCTTGGATTGCCAGATCAAATCAAAACGGATAATGGTCCCTGCTTCGTAAGCAGGACTTTTATAGATTTCCTCCAAACCTGGAAAATCTCACTTTCCACAGGCATCCCATATAACCCGTGGGGCCAGGCCATCGTGGAAAGATATCATCAAACTCTCAAGTCTCAATTACAAAAACAAAAGGGGAATCCCTACCCCCACATGACCAACTAAAAAAGGCATTATTAACCCTAAATATTTTAAATTTTTCTAAAGAAGATAAACACTTGTCTCCTTTTCAAAAACATTGGACCTCAGCTGTCACCTACAGCTCCATCTGGGTCAAATGGAGGGACCCATTAACTGGGGCCTGGAAGGGACCAGACCCCCTCCTCACAACAGGGAGAGGATTTGGATGTGTCTTTCCTCAAGAGGAAAAAAGACCTATTTGGGTACCAGCAAGAGACTTAAAATATTTACCCCAACAAGGGGATGATAATAATCAATTCTCCAGGGAGTGTCCCACCTCTGAGAACTATGCCTCTGTTTCTTCCCCAGGAACAACTGAAGGTGTGGATGCTACTAGACTCGAATGAAGCCAGAAAAGCTCCAGAAAGATTTACAGAAGAGGAGTCGGGACTTCTAAGCAACCTGCTGTAGATGAGCTTACATGGCTTTTTATCCCACCTTCTCCCTCCCCTTGGACCCCTCCTTCTTCTTGCTCTTTACCCTACCTTCTCCCTCCCCCCGAACCCCTCCTTCTTCTTATCCTCACTCTCGGGCCATGTGTAATTAATAAGATTACACAATTCATTCACCAACAGCTTGAGGCAATTAAACTTCATCAGGTTACAATTAAACTTCATCAGGTCAAGGCACCACAGGTTCGCAACTCAAAGGCAACGGCTTTTCCGCTTACTGGCTACCCACCTAACATCCCTCCCCCACCCTCCATCGAACCAACGACGGGTAAGATCTCAGACATGCTGAGACAACCTAAGACAGGGCGTTGAGTGGTCAACGGGCTAGAGGCATGGTGCTCAGTGACGGGTAAGATTCCCAGAGGGGGACAACCTAGGACAGAGGCCATAGCCATCCACCGTTCTTACAAAAACAAAAGGGGGAGATGTTGGGCCCTGCCCGGTGTGAAGCCTAGTGGTTAGCTCAGCCAGTCTTGGCCTACTCCCGGTGAGGCCTAGTCGAGCTTCAAGAGCCTGAGTAGAGTTTCGTGACCTGCCCTTGAAGTGACTCAGCACCTAAGCTGAAACTGCCTCCACCCAGCTGCTGCTGACGTGATGAAATACTATTGGCCCTTATACCTTTCTCTCATCCCTCTTCCCGCCCCCTTCCTCAAAATATATAAATACCTCCCATGACAATAAACGGAAAGATTCCCGCCCTAGATGGTCTCCTCAACTCAATGTAGTTTTTCTCCCCGGTGTTTTTGGTGGGGGGTTGAGTCGCCGACACCTGCCTTCTTGCTCAGCCTCAAGAGAAGCGGCTGGCCTGGTTCTCTCTCTCTTCTGCTCTACCTGCCGGTGGTGGAGGGAAAAAACCCCAGCAGTACCCACACATGTTTAAGAACAAAGCATGTTCTTAATTTTAAAAAAAGACCATGCAAGAATTGGAGAGATGGCTCACCAGTTAAGGTGCCTGCCTGTAATGTTTAAGAACCCAGGTTCAATTCCCCAATACACATGTAATGCCAAATGCACAAAATGGTACATGCATCTTGAATTCTTTTGCAGTGGCTAGAGGCCCTGGAACACCCACTACCCCCCACTTCCCCCTCTCTCTCCCTCCTTCCCTCCCATCAAATAAAAAAAAAAACTGTGATAGCCATGGATTTGTGCAACTCATCTCCACATGAATCTGTGCTCCCTGCAACCACACTAACCACAATAAGCAAAATAGGACAAAAACAATAAACTTTCCTACGATTTTTGACTCTACTTATATTTACTGCTTAAAACACAAATAATAATACTAATATTGTTTTAGATGGATGTAAAGAAATTATTTAATAATGTATTACTTATGAAGAAAAATAAAGATATTTAAAGGGAGGTAAAGTTTCCATACCTCACTTCAGTAAATGATGATACTAATAACTGTGATAAGTAATGTTTATATAATGTAATAACTAGAGTATCAACTAAAAAGTTATACAAAAATATATACCAAAAAATTAAAGATAAATCAAAATAAATTTTTTTAAAAAGCTAAAATAACCAACATAAAGACAAAATAAATAAAATGGGCTGGGCAGAGATAGGAGGATTGCCATGAGTTCAAGGCCATCCTGAGGCTACATAGTGAATTCCAGGTCAGCTGGGCTAGAGCAAGACACTACCTCGAAAAACCAAAAGAAGAAGAAGGAGGAGGAGGAGGAGGAGAAGGAGAAAAAGAAAATAGATGATACAAATTGAAAAAAATAATAAAATCAGAGATATATCCCTATTGTATTGGTAAGTACACTAAATATGAATGATTTAAATATATGCATTAAAAGGTGGATTGGCAGACTGGCATGTAAAAGAAATGGCTACTAATACTGTATATGAAATCCTCTCAAATAGAAGAAGTGGCAGGTTGATAATAAAATAATATAAAAATAAATCATTCAAGGGCTGAGAGATGGCTTAGCAGTTAAGGCGCCTGCCTGCTAAGCCCAAGAACTGGGTTCCAATCTCCAGGTCCTACATTTAGCCAGATGCAAAGTGACGCAAGGGCACAATGCTGCACTTGCCCACAAGGGGGCGCACACATCTTGATTTCGTTCACAGCAGCTGAGAGACTGCTGGCGTGCCCATTCTCTATCTGTCTCCCTCTCCCTCTCCCTCTGTCTGTCTCTCTCTGTGTCTCTCTCCAAAAAATAAATAAAATTAAAAAAATAAAAAAATAAATCATTCAAATAAAAACAAATCAGGAATGACTCTATTAGCATAAGATAAAGGTATTTTTAAGAAGGTTGGAGAAATGGCTTAGCAGTTAAGTCACTTGTCTGACAAGCCTAAGGACCCAAGTTTGAGTCCCCAGTACCCATGTAAGCCAGATGCACTGGTGGCACATGCATCTGGAGTTCCGTTTCAGTGGCTGGACTCCCTGATGTGCCCCTTCTTTCTCTCTAGCTGCTTCCTTTTCTCTCTCTCTCCCTCTCTCTTAAAAATATATATACATATGATATTTAAAATTTTTAAAGTATATTTAAGAGCAAAACATGGCTATAAAAAGATAAATATTCTATTCTGATAAAATGATTTGTGTACTATGAAGACATACCAGTCCTAAATAGGAATGCACCAAACAACAGAGTTGAAAATTATGTAAAGATTTACATAAGATAGACAAACCCACAACTATAGTTGGTAACTTTAAGACCCTTCTCAACAATTGATGGAGAAAATAGACAAAAACTTAGAAAAGATACAGAAAAAAATTAAAAACTTCAATGTTACCCAATATATTAAGGAGGTATTTATTTATTTATTTATTTATTTATTTATTTATTTATTTATTTATTTATTGCCTTATAGAGCATTTATTGCATACGTGTGTAGTGTGGGTTCACCTGCACAGGACATTGTAACTGGAAAGGCTTAATCAGCCCATGGAAAGGAAGACTGATCTTCCTGATATAGTCTTGTATTCTGTTTGCCAAAATTTTGTTGATAATTTTTGCATCTATGTTCATGAGGGATTTTTTTTTTTTTTTTGTCCTGTCTTTGTCTGGTTTTAGTATCAGGCTGATACTAGCTTCATAGAAGGTGTTTGGTAGTATTCCATTCTTTTCTATTTTATGGAAAAGTTTGAGAAGCAGTGGTGTTAGTTCTTCCATGAAGGTCTGATAAAATTCACCAGTGAATCCATCTGGGCCTGGACTTTTTTAGTTGGGAGAATTTTGATAACTGCCTGGATCTCTGTACTTATTATATGTCTATTTAAATGGTTTAGCTCATCATGATTTAGTTTTGGTAGGTCATATAAATCTAAGAAATCATCCATTTCTTTCAGGTTTTTAAACTTAGTAGAGCATATGTTCTTAAAATATGTCCTTATGGTTTTCTGGATTTCTTTGGTATCTGTTGTAATAGTGCCTTTTTCATCTCTAATTTTATTAATTTGTGTCTCTTCTCTCTTTCTTTTGGTCAGATTTGCCAAGGGTTTGCTAAGATTGATATCTTGTTTACCCTTTCAAAGATACAAGTCTTTGTTTCATTGAGTCTTTGTATTTTTTGTTTCTATGTCATTAATTTCTGCCCTAATCTTTATTATTTCTTCCTGTTTACTGATTTTTTGATTGCCTTGTTCTTCTTTTCCTAAGGCCTTAAGGTGAAACATTAAGTTGTTTATTTGAGACCTTTATAATTTCTTAATGTAGGCACTTAAAGCTATACATTTTCCTCTTAGGACTGCCTTCATTGTGTCCCAAAAGTTTTGGTATGTTGTGTTCTCATTAACATTTCATTCTACGATTTTTTCAATTTCCTGCTTGATTTCTTCAATGAATATTTCATAATTCAGTAGTGTACTGTGAAGTCTCCATGATTTTGTGTATGCTCTGTAGTTTTTCTTGTTGCTGATTTGTCATTTATTCCCATTATGATCAGATACAGTGTAAGGAATTATTTCGATTTTCCTGTATTTGTTAAGATTTGCTTTGTGTCCTTTGCTGTACAAAAGCTTTAAAATTTCACGAGATCCCAGTGGTTGATTAGTGGTTTTATTTCCTGAGAAATTGGGGTTATATTCAGAAAGTCATTGCCTATGCCAATATGTTGAAATGTTTCCTCTACTTTTTCTCCAATTCTGAAGGTTGTCTGTTTGTTCTATTCACAGTGTCCTTTGCTGTACAAAAGCTTTAAAATTTCATGAGATCCCAGTGGTTGATTAGTGGTTTTATTTCCTGAGAAATTGGGGTTATATTCAGAAAGTCATTGCCTATGCCAATATGTTGAAATGTTTCCCCTACTTTTTCCTCTAGCAGTTTCAGAGTTTCAGGTCTGATATTAAGGTCCCTGATGTTTTTGGAGTTGGGTATGGAGAAAGACATGGATCTATGTTCATCCTTCTACATATAGATATCCAGTTCCCCAGCCCCACTTGTTTAAGAGGCTTTTTTTTTCTCCATGAATTTTCTTTTATTCTGGCTTTTTTTTTTTTTTTTTTTTTTTTTTTTTTTTTTTTTTTTTTGGAAAATCAGATGGCTATAGCTGCCTGGATTAACATCTGGGCCAGTACCATGCTGTTTTTATTACTATGACTTTTTTTTTCAAAATTTAAAAATATATTTTATTTTTATTTATTTATTTATTTGTGAGAGAGAGGGGCAGAGAGAGAGAGAGAGAGAGAGAGACAGAGAGACAGAGAGAGAGAGAGACTAGGTGTTCAGGGCCTCCAGTCACTGCAAACAAACTCCAGTTACATATGCCCCCTTGTGCATCTGGCTTATGTGGGTCCTGGGGAATTGAACTGAGGTCCTTTGGCCTTACAGGCAAGAGCCTTAACCACTAAGCCATCTCTCCAGCCCACTATGACTTTGTAATATAGCTTAAAATCAGGTATGGTGATAACCACCAGCCTTATTTCTGTTACTCAAAATTGTTTTGGCTATTCAAGGTTTTTTGAGCTTACAAATGAATTTTAGGATTTTTTTTTCTATTTTTGAAGAATACCATTGGAATTTTAATGAGGATTGCATTAAATGTGTAGATTGCTTTTGGTAATATTGATGTTTTCACAATATTGATTCTTCCAACCCAAGAACATGGGATGACTTCCGCAATTTCTCACTTGACTGTTATAAAGTTTTCATTGTAGAGATCTTTCGCATCCTTGGTTAGGCATATTACAAAGTACTTTATTGTTTTTGAGGCAATTGTGAATGGGAAAGATTCCATGATTTCATCCTCTACATGTTTGTTGTTAGTATATAGGAGAGCTACTGATTTCTTTGTTTTTATTTTGTAACCTACTACATTGCTAAAAGTGTTTATCCGCTTTTAAAGTTTGTGTTGAGTAATCTTCTGTTATCCTGATGGGCTGGCCTTTATAAGTGACTTGATTTTTCTCTCTAACTGCTTTCAATATATTTTCTTTGATTTGTGTGTTTGGTAGTTTAATTATAATATAGTGAGGAGAGGTTCTTTCCATGCTTGGTCTGTTTGGTGTCCTAAATGCTTCCTGTATCTGCACTGGCATCTCTTTCCCAATTTGGGGGAAATTTCCTTCTATGATTTTGTTGAAAATGCCTACAATACCTTTGAAATGGAATTCTTCTCCTACTCTATTCTGAATTCTTATATTTGATCCCAAATATCTTGAAATTCCCATTCATGCCTTTCTATTAGGTTGTCTTTCTCTTTGTTGGACTGACTGTATTAGATATGCCACCTGGTCTTCTAATATTCTGGTATTCTCTTCTCTCCTTCATCCATTCTACTGGTGAGACTTTCTACAGAGGTTTTTATTTGACTTAGTGTGTTTTTCATTGCTAGTATTTCTGACTGTTTTTTCTTTATTTCTATTTCCTTATTCATGTCTTGTATTGACTTCCTTAATTCATTAAATTGGCTTCATGTGTCTTCTTTTTTTTAGATTTTATTTTTATTTATTTATTAGAGACAGAGAGAGGGAGAGGGAGAATGGGTGCGCCAAGGCCTATAGCCGTTGCAAACGAACTCCAGACTCATGCACCCCCTTGTGCATCTGGCTCATGTGGGACCTGGAGAATCAAACAACGGTCCTTAGGCTTCACAGGCATGTGCCTTAACCACTAAGCCACCTGGCCAGCCCATCTTCTTTGATTCCTTTGATTTCCATGAGCATATTTATAACCATTCTTTTGAAATCTTTCTCAGGCATTTCCTCTAAATCATTCTCACTGGAGATCATTTCTGATTGATTTATAATTTATAAATTTTTATTTATTGTGTTTCTTGTATTATAACATACGGATTCTTGTATCTTGGATTAATTTGATGCTTGGGTTTTCTAATTATCTACAGTATTATTAGATATATCAATCAGTATGATGTTATAATCTTCAGTGTAGGAGCTTAAGGTGCTAGGTGTGGCTCTTTAAAGACTCTGAGAGTAACTACAACAGTGACCCTATGTTTTGGGTTTGTGTGCTATGCAAGTATTCTAGTAGGCTGGGTGGAACAAAATACAGGCAATTTTTTTGTTTTGTTTTTCAAGATAGGGTCTTATTTTAGTCTAGGCTGACTTGGAATTCACTATGCAGTCTTAGGGTGGTGCTGGACTCACTGTGATCCTCCTACTTCTGCCTCCCAAGTTCTGAGATTAAAGGCATGCACTACCATGCCCGACTAATACAGGGAAATTCTAAAATTTAACTTAACAATATACACATTCAATGAAACCCAGCATGGAGTATTTATGCAAGAGTAGGTATTAAGAAAAACAGCTCCTCTAACAAAGTCAAAGTCCCTAAGGATGTGAGTTGCCCCACACCCTTAATCCTGTCAACTGGGAGGCTGAGATTTCTGGTCTGTAGAGGGTTCCAAGGTCAGCTTGTAACCAAGTGAGACTTAGCCTCAACTAATGACAGAAAAGGAGACAAAAGCACTATAAATCAGGAAGCAACAAATGACAAGCACAAATATAGCTTATTTAAGAATGGAAAATCTGACCATCCGTCACATTTAACACATAATTTCCCCTTACATGGAACGTGCAATTAGCACTACCAATGCAAACCTATATGCAAGCTTTTTTGGTGGATATTGAACTGGTGTAAGCCCAGTTAAGTTTTGGGATGGCTTTGGTCTCAGATATGCTGCGTGCTGTTTGGGTGCCCTTTTGCTGTGCTGTGGGCTCAAGTAGGCTGGTTGGGTCAGTGGGTTGCTACTCTGATTGCCTGTGTTGGGTACTATGTAGGTGAGTTCCTTCCCCAGGTCTCTGGTGCTTGCTGGCATTTGCACTGGTGATGGAGGGAGGAGAGGCTGTGGATGTTGGCTGAAGTTGTTCTGCTGGTCCCTGTGATCATTTTCTCACTAGCCACTCCTCTGGTCCCTGCTGTCCTCCCCTTAACATTTCTTGAGCTTGTGAGGAGGCTGGTGTGAGTGGAAAATCCCCTCACCTGACTTTTCCTGTGGCTCAGGCAGAGGCTGGCAACCACAGCAGCCCAGACCTGGTGCTGACCCTTCTGGAGCTGCTTCTGCCTGCTTCTGTGGTCTCTACATGCTCTGGATCTCTCCTATTTCTCTGATGTGGTTGATAATTTCTTAGACACCTTTACTTTTTAGTAGAAGAGTGTATTTTGCTGTTTGTTGTTTGTTTGTTTGTTTGTTTTGCTTTTTCTCCTCTAGGTAGCTTTGGCATGGTTTCTATGCCACCACCTTAACTGGAAATCCTGACTCAGGAGTTTAATTAAAGCTTCTTGAATTTCCAGATACCTGGTTGAAGGAGAAGGTGTCACCAGGCAGATCCTGGGGTCCACCCCTAAGGTGTTTGTTACTGGGGGCAGATCTGAATTCCAGCCTAAGATAGGCAGAGTGCTTGAGCTCTGACTGAAGTTCCTGGTGTGTGCTTGCTTATTGTTTGGGTGGTGTTTCCTTCTCTCTGTGTGTGTACCTGTAAAAGGGGGCTAGCTTCTTCCACCATTATGGGACTTCCCCTGGATCTGTAAGCTTCAAATATATCCCTTCCTCCCACAAACTGTGTCCGGTCTGAAGTCTTGTGACGCTGACTGTTACAAGAATCTAGTTGACATTTATAGAACAGCTCATTCAACAAGAAGAGAATATATATTCTTTTCAAGCTCCCATAGAATACATGCCATTAAAAAGATTTAGAGGATATTTAATTATATGTAATCACAGCCAACAGAATCAAATTAGAAATGAACAACAGAAAGAGAACAGGAAATCTCCAAACACTTGGAAACCAACAACACGATTCTAACAAGTACACAGGTCAAAGAGGAAGTTTCAAGGGAAATTATATAATGCATCAAACAATAAAAATGAAAAATAATGCCTTTAGGTGGATGGTTAGGTTGTTGATTTGGGATCTGTCTTTGTTATGAAGGTATTTAGTGCAATAAATTTTCCCCTGAGGACCACCTTCATTGTGTCCCATAAGTTTTGGTATGATGTGTTCTCATTGTCATCATTTCTAGAAATTTTGCAATTTCACTTTTTATTTCTTCTACTACCCATTTATTGTTTAGGAGTGTGTTGTTCAGTTTCCAGGAGCTGGTTGGGTCTCTGGCACAACTTTTGTTGTTTATTTCTAGCAATGCAGCATTGTGATCTGATATCATGCAGGAAATTATGTTGATCCTCCTCAATATATGGAGGCAGGCTTTATGACCCAGTATGTGATCGATTTTAGAGAAGGTTCCACTGGCAAATGAGAAGAATGTGTAATCTGTGGTTTTGGGAAAAATGTTCTATAGATGTCTGTTAGGTCCAATTGATCTATGGTGTTGTTGATCTCTCTTACTTCCCTGTATAATTTTCTGTTTGGATGATCTGTCTATTGCCAATAGTGGAGTATTGAAGTCCCCAACTATGATGGTGTTGGTAGTTATTTCTGTTTTGTTGTCCAGTAGATTTTGTTTTATGAATTGTGGTTCACCTGTGTTTGGTGCATAAAGATTGATGGTTCTGATATCCTCTTGTTGGATTGTTCCCTTGATGAGCAAGAAGTGGCCTTCTTTGTCTTTTTTGGTTACTTTTGGTTTTAAGTCTATTTTATCTGATATAAGTATAGATACACCTGTTTGTTTCTTGTTTCCATTTGCTTGGAATATCATTTTCTACTCTTTCACCCTAAAGAGGTGTCTGTCTTTAGTGGTGAGGTGGGTTTCTTGAATACAGCAGATTGAGGGGTATAATTTCCTTATCCACCGTGTTAGCTTATGTCTCTTGATAGGTGAATTAAGGCCATTAATATTTAGGGTAATAACTGTGAGGTTTTATTTGATACCTGCCATAATTGTGGTAGCTTATGTGGTTTGGTGATTTCTTGGCACACACCAGATGTAGAAAGATGGAATACAATGAAATAGATTGGAATGGAATGGAATAGACTAGAATGCCTGAGAATCCATTGTAAGTGGTTAGATAAGTTTAACTATTTTTACTTGAATCATATATTGTACTCACAACCTAAGATCTTATTCCTCACTCTGAATTCTGATCAAAATATTTGAAATTCACTCATCAAAAGTATATACTATACGTAGCAAACATTTCTATTAAAATGATGAAGGTTGAAAAAATGAAAAATAAAAGCAAAATTGTGAAGCATAGTAAACAGTGATGAATAACAGTAAATACATATGTTACAAAATAAGACTCAAGTCAATAATATAAACTTCTACCTTAAGCTTGAAAACAACAGCAACAAAATAAACTTAAGGCAAAGAAAAAAATATAGATATAAGGAGTCAAAAATCTGAAAACAAAAAAGCCACAGTAATAAAACCAGACACATAGATAAATGGAATAGAATAGAACCAGGTAAAGTTCTACTAACCACAGCCACCTGAGCTCTGACAAAGCCAAAAATGCACACTGGAGAAAATACAGAATTTTCCACAAATGGCACTGGAGAAACTGGATAACCATAAGAATAAGAATGAATCTAGATCCTCTTCTCTCACCATGACCAAAAACCAGCTACAAAGACCTCAATATAAGACCTGAAATTGTAAATCAGCTGGAAGAAGACGTAGGGAGAACACTCCAAGATATAGGCATAAGGAAAATTTGTGAATAAGACTCCAGTAGCCCAGGAAATAAGACAAATATTCAACCATCAGAATCTCATGAAACTAAAAAGTTCTTGTACATCTAAGCAAGCCATCAACGGAGTCAATAGACAACATACAAAATGGGAGAAAATATAGCTAACAGAGGTTACATAAATAGAATATATAAATAAGTCAAACAACTAAGCAATAAAATAATCAATCAACCCATTCAAAAAATGGGGCAGGGAATTGAACAGAGAGTTCTCAAAGGAAGAGATATAAGTAGCCAATAAATATCTTTAAAATGTTCAACACCGTTAGCCTTCAGGGCAATGAAAATTAAAACTATTCTGAGATTCCTTTTCACTGTGGTCAGAATGGTTAACATCAAAGAAATCAAATGACAAGTGCTGGAAAGAATGTGGGGAACGAACCTTTTTTTCACTGTTGATGAGAATGAAACCTAGTCCAGCATCTATGGAAATCAGCATGGAAGTTTCTCAAAAACCCAAGAATAGATCTACCATATGACCCAACTATAACACTCCTGGGCATATACCCTAAAGACTGAGATACTTGTTAAGCCATGTTTGCACTGGTCTATTCACAATAGGAAATGGAATTATCCCAGATGTCCATCAACTTATGAATGGATAATGAAGATGTGGTTTATATAAACTGTGAAATTTTACTCAGAGGTAAGAAAAAGTGAAATTATGAAACTTGCAGGAAAATTGATGGATCTGGAAAAATTTATACTAAGTGAGGTAACTCAGGCCCAGAAAGAAAAATGCTGTACTTTTTACTCTCACATTCAGATCCTAACATAGAATAGTTATATTTGTTTGTATGTTGTAGTAAGTGTCAGCACTAGTGGTCATGATGAGAAAGGGAGAAGCAAAGAAAAATTAGGAAAGGGGACAATAGCCATGCATGTGGTGGGATAGAATACTGGGAGTGTAAAGGGCTAAGGAGGGACAACAGAAAGGGAAGAATGGGTGGGAGAAGAATACACAAAACTAAAGATGGAATGAATAAGTACCATAAAAAAAATACTTTGCTGGACATAGTGGCACATGCCTTTAACCCAAACACTCAGGAGGCAGAGGTAGGAGGATCTCCATGAGTTCAAGGCTAGCCTGAGACTACAGGGTGAATTCCAGATCAGCCTGTGCTAGACAGCAAGATCCTACCTTGAAAATTCAAAAAAATAATAGTAATAATAATAAGTACTTTTAAAGCTTGTTTAATAGACAATTTTTTGTTTTTAAATAAATAAAGGAAGAGAGTGATAGCTTGGGCAAAAGTACTCTGCTGGTGTAGAGAAGAGTGTTGCAGGTGAATCCCAGTGCCAGAGATGGGATATCCCCCCCTCCATACTATCACCACTAGAACTGTTGTTGGTCAAGGAGGCCCATGAGGTTGCCAAAACAATGCAGGCCATTGTGAAAGCACTTGGTTACCCACCAAAACAAGATAGTAAGATCCTATTGCTGAAGACACCATATGCATTTTGGTTTGGGCAAAGCCAGGGTTGAATTTCTTTGTATTAAACTAGATTTCCTATATTGATTGTGTGATTCCATTATTTTCATAACCTGCTTAAAACATAAGATTATACATATAAAATTTCAGTGATAACAATAAGGTGCCTTTTAAAGGTTTTTGTGAAATTCAAGTAAACTTTGCTAATAGAAATGTATTCCAAGGATTACACTTTTTTCAGTTCAAAGAAGGATGCTCATGTTTAAACAAAAAGATTACTATACCAACTGTGAATCAAAGGGCTTGTTTCCTAAGATTACACATTCATAAAACCATTTTTCTTTTTGTCATGCAAAGTTTGAACAAGCTCATGAAGAGCTCCAACTAAACTACAGGGAAACATCAGCAACCCAACCCATCTTGTCTTTACATCTACTGGACCCTGCATGGCTGTCATGACTAAGAGTCATACCTGCTGCAATAGGGCTCATAGAAGACTTAAGCCAACTTAATCAACTTAGGTCCAGGGCCTCCTCCTCTAAACTGCTGCTTTTATTGGTTAAAAAAAAAAAGAAAAGAAAAGAAAATATATATACTCCTGGACTTTTCAGTGAATCACCCAATCTCCTATGCAGTTTTGATGACTTTCCTTCATATATCCTCACAGCATTTGAACCTAGTGGTCATGCTTCTCCTGTATGCAGTAAAAGATGTCCAATACCCAGTACGTCTGTGAGAATATTATCCTTATCTTCCATGGACTTCTAGTGTCTCCTTTGTTATTCCTGTTTTAATTTTGTTTGTTGTTGGTTCTGTATTTTCACAAGGTCTGCCAAAGCAGCGTCTATGTGGTCAGAACTCTGTATATTTGGTCCTTTAGAAAAGACACTGGTGATAAACTCTTGGAACTTAATAGAAAGGATTTCACTGGGCTATAAGAAGCAGAAAACCTTGCATTTGTGCTTCCCAAATAAAATTACATATAGAATCAGCTACTGGAAGTCCATTTCTTGAGGAAACTTCAAAGTGAAGAGTTGAGGAATTTCTGCAAACGTTAACTTGCAGAAATGGAGTTCCTCTGCCCTGAACAGTGAAACAATCTGCCAAGTGCAGGAACAAGACAGAGCAGACACATGTTCTGGTTGTTTGGAACCCTGTGCCTTTCCCTTTCCTTGGCTACATACCTTGTCTATAATTTTACTTTGGCCACCATTGCCAACTAATATGATCTCTCTTCATTCTGTCATTTTGGACCCATTATGGGTTTCTTCTACTCAAGAAAAAAAATTCTTTTTGGCATGCTTTGCAGAGATCATAGACACTGTTTTGAATTTAACTGTTCACAAAACTTAATAATTTAACAAAACAACTTAAAATATGTTTTCTTCTAATATAGTCCTTCTGACATTTAAGTTTTCTTTGCATAATTATTCCCAGACGTAAGTTGTATAAACATTGTATAGTGACCCCCACATCAAGCACATATTTCTACTGAGGCCCTTACAATTCTATAGAAAGATATAACCCTTCAGGAACGGTAACAGAGATGAGTCCTCTACTGGATGCAAATAGTCAGCTCATTTACTTCAGAGATACTCCATCCTACTCAGCAGAACCTATTTAACTCTACAGGAGATATCCCCAATGATAGTACCCATAAAATACAGAAAAGACTCACTCCTGTTATGATCAGTAGCTGTTAAATGTCTCATATCATTTCACTCTGCAACCACTGGGACAATGGTTTTGTGTATAGGCATCAGGCTGACAACTACTGTCACACACAAGCTTCTCCTGTATATTCAGGATAAATGTTAGAGTTCAGATATTTTAAACTACTACTACCACCATGAACCATGCTCTGCCTCCCTTCCTGAGCACTCAGGAGGCTAGAGCAATGCTTCAGTGATTAAGAGCACTTGTTTGCAAGGCCTAATGGCCCTGGTTCAATTGCCCAGTACCCACATAAAGCCAGATGCAATGTCAAATGCATCTGGAATTCATTTGCACTGGTGGGAGGCCCTGGCATGCCATTCTCTCTCTCCCCTTGCACATAAATAATAAATACGATATTTTTAATTTTTTGTTTCCTTCTTTAATTTTGTACTTCCCAATGTATCTTCCACAGAACATGATTCCTATGAGATGCTATACAACAGAAAAGGCTTCTGTAGTAAAACTGGCCTGAGAACACAGCAAGCTCTAGTCTCTTTCCCATGGGAATATTTTGGTGCATTTTAAGGCTCTAAAGAGCTTTGCAGAAGCCTGATTCATACAAATTTTCTTTCCTTTCTTGTTTTTTGATTATGATCCTTGTTTGCACATTAACACATTCTAACATCCCATAAAACTAATTTTATACCACTGTGACTTGAAGCTGTGAGGTGGCTTTCACTTTGACTTCCACTGTGGATCTGGGCTGTGACTTTGAAAGAAGAGATAGGGAACCAACCTTCTGGGACAGATCAGTCAGCCAGGGCAATAAGGAATTTTGGATTCAAGTGTTGGAGTCAAGGAGCTCTGAGCACTTATGTTTGGGTAAATTAGCATTTCTGAGCATCCCTTACTTCATTTTGAAATGGAGACTGTACTAGCTTCCTAGAATTATTTCAGTAAAGTACCCTTAATATTCTAGAGACTATAAGTTTCAAATCAAGTTGTTAGAAAGAATACTTTTTTTGCCTTCTATCTTCTGGTAAATATGAGCAGTCCTTGACATTCTGTGGCTCATAGACACATCACTCCAGTCCTTGATTCTGTTATACATGGGGATTTTCTGCTGTGTCCCTGTCTTCTCCTCTTCTTTTAGGAGCCCAGTCATATCGGGCTTATGGCTCACTTTATCCAGCATGGCCTCATCTTAACATCACATAGACCATGGCCCCATTTCTAACTAAGGCCACATTCATACCTGAGTAGAATTAGTACTTACATATGTCTGGCAGGTCATAATCCAACCCACAACAGGGGTCTATGCCATCTGTTTCACAAAGTGGATGTCAGAGTGCACAAGAGTGGAGAAATGATGTAATGAATAGGGTCTTGGCACTGGGTGGAGAGTTCCCTAGCATGTCCCCTCATAAATGATCATAAGGATGATGTAACTTCAGTTTCTGTCATCCTATTAGCCATGGTGGATGAATTTAAGAACTCTTACATTCACACAGATATAAAGAGTAGACTTCTCTTGGTGTTTGTTAGAAAGACACACTCTATAGAAACAGTGATTAATATCAGACTATTCTAACATGTTTATAATAAGATTTTAATAATACACACTTTTAATATTTTAATTTAATTTAATTAATTTATTTATTTGAGATAATAGGCACACTAGGGTCTTCACCCACTGCAAATGAAATCCAGATGCATGTGCCATCTTGTGTCTCTAGCTTATGTGGGTCTTGGGGAACCAAACCTGGGTCCTTTGGTTTTGCAGGTAAGTGCCTTAATTGCTAAGCCATCTCTCCAGCCCTAAATCACATTTGTTAACCCCAAATCTTGTTCTTCTTGGTACACTTCTTATCTTGATTTTGGAGCCAAGATTCTATAAGGATCAAAGGCAAGGCTTGAACCTAAGCATTCAGAGAAGGGTCTGAAAGAGTAGAAACAGATGCAAATGTAATCAAGTCCTTAAACTCTTTGACCACAAAAGCCTCATTCCATCTAAAGTCCAACAGGGCTTATAAACTACAATGAGAATAGACTTGAGATCCTATGGTTAGGGCTCATCTCTGGACCACTCCTTTGTAGCAGTTGGCCAGCCTCTGAGGATACTGTTACCTACAGGTATAGATGAAAGTCCTTTATTATAGGCAGGACATGGAAGCTAGAAGGTAAGATCATAAACAAGAACTCATCATAAAAGATGGTGATAGGTGGTTCAAGGAATTGAAGGCAGCAGGTAGACCCACAAGACCCCAGCCACAGGGACTCCTTAATCAGCTTGGCAGGAAGGCAGAGCTTGCTACAGAGGTCAGTCAATAGAACAGCAAGGCCTGTGTTACCAGACCAGTGTAAGCAGAGGACTTTGGAGCTGGGAGAAGGTCTGGTCAGTGTAACCAGGCCCCCAGTGATGGACAGCATGTGTGTAAACAAATCCTTGCCACAGCAAATCTGTTCAGGAATGCCAGATGGGGGTCCATAAACCCCTAATGAGCTGGAAAAAAATCTCAATCAAGACACAGGATCAGGAAAAGACCAACACCAGCGGTAACCTTGAGTCTCAGTGTTGCTTCGATTCCTCTACCTGTGGCTGGGGTTGGTTTGGGGCCCCATACACTGCAACCTTTCTCTGGACTAAAAAAAAAAAAAAAAAAAAAAAAAAAAAAAACATGAAGAGGGGGAAAAAGAGGTTGAGACAATCTGCCTAGTTGATGTACCTATAAAATAACACAATGAAAATTCAGCTAGGTCAATTAAGTATGTGGCAGGAAAGTGAGAAAGATATGAAGAAGTAAATCTAAGATACTGGAAAATCATTTGACCTCATTATTTTCACTATGTCAATGGCAGAGGAGCAAATGTGTCAATAGCTTACTGTCCTAAGAGGAGGCTCAGCACAAAGGGAGAATAAGGTCTAGCTCCTACAGCCTTCTTAGCAATCAAACAACAAATGAGAGACAGGTAATGGCAGCAGCAAACTCTACATTTGAGTTATCAAGAAAATCAAACATGAGGCAGGACCAACTGAAAGCTGCTGAGAAGACATGGCTTGTATCAATGGTCTTGCATCTTCATGGTTAAGTGTTCAAAACCTCACAGAAGTTATTTTAAGCATAAATAAATTATTTTAAACTGAAGTTTCTAGAGAGAAAAAAGCCCCACATATGTTATATAGTCAACAAAAGCTGATTGACTGATTAGAAGTTTGTGATTTGGGGAAATTGGAATGTTTAAAATCCAGGACCAAAATTATCTTGAAATATCTTTAGTCCTTTTAATAGCCACTCATTGCTCACCTCTTTGTTTGACCTAATTAATATCCTTTTGACTGTCTGGTAACATCTTTGGAATGTATTAACAGCAGACCACTAGCTTCCACCAATCCAAAAGCTAAGAATGTCATTAGATAACAGATATTGACCTTTTTTTTTTTTTTTTTTTTTTTTTTTTTTTGGTTTTTCGAGGTAGGGTCTCACTGTAGTTCAGGCTGACCTGGAATTCACTATGTAGTCTCAGGGTGGCCTTGAACTCACAGCAATCCTCTTACCTCTGCCTCCTAAATGCTGGGATTAAAGGTGCATACCACTGATATTGACCCTTTTTGCAATAAGCTGTCTACCTGATATTCCCACTAAGGAAAAATACCTTTACTTATTACCATTTTTGTTTGATAACTATAAAAGCTTCATGAAATCATTTTTATGTTAGAACACATTATTCGAAATGACCTGAATCTGTGTTCCAGAGTCATGTTCACTCATACTTGGCTCAAGAATAAACTATCTCTTATTCCCTATAAGGTGAGAATTGTATTTTTTGTCAACAGTATAAATTAAATTTATTTTGATGCAGTCTCATGGGATTGTTAGACCTTGATGCAGAGGCTTCCCTATCCCCACCAATCACTCTCCATCAACAGTGACCTTTCATCTATGGGCACATACCTATAATCCCAGCACTGGGGAGGTGGAGTCAAGAAGATCCCAGGAGTTCACTGGTAGTCAGTCTAGTCTAATTGGTAAAAGATTCTATCTGAAAAAGAGATGGAAGAATGACACGGGATGTTATTCTCTGGATTCCATGTGCACATGCACACATGTGCCTACACTCCTGCACAAACATGTACACACACACACATGCATATGCACATGCACACAGGTTAGACCAAGTAAGCCTGTTAATCACCTGAATAGGAAAACAACTCTCAGGAAAGTGGTCTCTTCCAGAAACTTTAAGAAGTAGTACAAAGCCTGCTCAACATGTAAGTCTGCACAATATTCTCTTTGACCATTGCCTACTCTCATCTCTTGAGGGTGTCTCACCTTTACATATTCTAAGCTCTGTGTATTTTACAGTGAAGAAATCTTACAGAAAGAAACCTCAAGAGTGGTGAGTAAGTAAACCGTGCAAATATAAAAGTTGTGGAGTGGAAAGGGCCATCAGAAAGCGCTATGATAATGTGTTAGAGGGGGGACAGAAGTTGGAGAGCAGGTGATAAAGGAGAGCTTCCTTGAGGTTTAGAAAGGTTGGCTTGATGGTGGGAGGGAGCGAGAGGGTGGGAGGGAGGATAAGGGTGGGTGGATACAAATAGGGACTCAAAAGGAAATGTTAGCATAAAACTCTATATTCTAAACAACAAGCTAAAACATCGATCCTTCAGCAGGCCCGCAGAGGGAACAACTGAACCACAGGAAACTGGAGAAAACGTCATGAAGATCAACCTTAATTTTCTCCTGCTTTACTCTCTCTTCCTTCTCCCTCGCTCTCTCTCTTTCTATCTATCGCCTTTCCATACTCACTTTCTCTTTTATATTATCTATCTTTTTCTCCCCTCACCTTCCCTAGGCACTGACTTATAACTCCCAGTACCAGCACGGGGTTAACTTTCACAATGAGCTGTAGATCCGAGAAACCTACAAGGTTTCCCAAAAAAGACAGATTTCTGTCAGAGTTCTTGATGACCCATCAAAGGTTAATGGTAAGACCCTACTGTTGAAGACAGCATACACGTGTGAGACCAAACATGGAGAGACCTGGCCAGAACCTGGAAGAGGGTCAGTCCTCAGACAGTTAGCTAGTCTAGTGCCAGAGAGTGCTACACGAGCAACTGGGGGAAAATGGCCGACATTAGTCCAAACAACTTCCAGTCTAAGATACCCAGCAAGAAACAACCTGACTGACGTAATGCTCAAACAAGTGCAGTAGTGGCACACAGCCATGGTGGGCAACCAACGGCTCTTGATTTGGCTAATTGATCCACTCAGCAGAATGGAACTCATTGTTGGAACTGGGAAATAAGTCAAAACCATGTACAAAACATGAGCACAGTCTCCAAGATCAAGATACCACCAAATGTGGGCTAGAAGAGAGCCTACCCATGTAAAATTCCCTCCAAGCTATCTATGGCCATCCCATATATTTAGTACTAACTTCTCTCTCCGTTGGAGAATTTGCTTATTTTTTCCAGATGGACAATGAACCAGAAGGGAGGATCAGCCAATCACACCTCACCAGGGCTCCAGCTGTAACCACAGAGTAATGTGGAGGAAGGGCAAGAGTTCAGCGCTCTTGGGGATCACGACACCAGAAAGAGGTTGAGGTAGATAAACACAGAGAACATCTAACTCCCACTAAGCCAGATATCCAGAGACACAGAGGCTCCCAAAACCTCATCACTGAAGTAGACCTAAATTGACCCTAATGTGGCTCAGGGAAATTTGTGGAAGAGGGGGAGGAAAGAATGTTAGAGCCACAAGTTGGGGCATTATGCACAGAGACTTGGCCTATCCTCCATAGCTCCTGACTACCCCCACAATGTGTGAACCACATTCCCCATTGATGAGGGTCCCTATGGAAAAGGGAGAACAGGGAGGAGGATAATGGAGTCACCACTATGAATGTTAAACCAGAATAATATACATAAGAATAAATAAAATTTTTTTGAAAAGAAGAGAGGATCAAAGGTCCGAGACAGAGGAAAAGTATGCATAAATATCCAAAGCCAAGAATACATGGCAAATTGGGGGAAGTGTAAGTATTATGAGATAGTCTAAGAGAAGCATGCAAGAGAAGACAAGGTGGACAAAACATTATTCAAGAGGGCCCTGTGTCCATGCTAACAAGTGTACAGTTTATCCTCTGGGTAATTAGATCCCCTAAAATGTGGAAGCATGTCTGCATTTTACAGAATAGATTCTGACAGTAGATGTGGGCAGGCCTGGAAGGGAGGCCAATGTCCAGAACAGCAGTTGAGAGAATAACCATTGCAAGGGGAGAGGGTGATCTTCAGTTCTGCAAATGCTGGCAGAAGTTTGAGTCATGGAAAGAAGATGCATGCCTTCCCTCTGGAGACACACAGATAGTCACCCACGCTACTCAATGACTAATAGGCAGATACCTTATACTGCATGGATATGCCCAACAAAGTGATGATTCACAACATGGGAGGAGTGAGAGAACATGAGATCTTATCATGCTGCTCAAAGCATCTCAGAATTTTAAACTTAGGAATTATTTATGAAATTTTCTATTTAGTATTTTTAATCACAGTTGACTATAGGTAACTTAAACAACTTGATAAGGAGGAACTACTGTGCATTCTACTTGAAATTCAGTAGAACTAGTTTGATTCCTGATCCAGGCACATTTTATTTGTAACCTTTGTCCTCAGAATCTATTTTCTATTTAATAATGAAGCTAGTCCTTTAGGATGGTTTTGGTTATAATGTTGTGTACTGGAAAAGGATGACCTTCCCCCAGTGGAAAAGGACTGGTCTTCAGTCAAGGTATATGAGTAGCTGCACTCCCCTGCTAAAACCTAAACAAAGCTCTAAAACAAGACTGAAACCCAGCAGAGCAAATGTTAAATCCTGTGTCTTAATGTCTAACACCCAGGGCACATGGTGGCATAATGTGAACTCCAAAAGCCTTGGGGTAGCTCTGGCCTTAAGGCCATGTTGACTGCAGCCTACATGCCTTCTTCTAGGCTAGATCTGCTCATTGCCTGCAGCTTTTTTTTCTCATATTTCCCTTGTACTTGGTATCTCCAACTTGCTAGAGTCTCTATAACAATTTTAGCTTCACTTGCACAACTCATGCATTGCCATCTCAGGGGCTACCCATGAGGGGACCTGATTCTGCTATACGTTATCACATGTATCAGGCTTTCCTTTGAAATGTGGCGACAGTGTACATGACTCCACCACTCTTGCATTCTACACACCTGAAAACCCAGCATCACATGAATCCATCGAGGTCTACCACCAGGTTTAGTAGTACTGGCCCCACTGTGCCATAGCTGAAGCAGTGTCTAAGTGATTTGGTGGCTGAGCATGGTGATGTGAACCCCAAGGAAACTACTCCCTAGGCAGCTTTCTGTAAACAGGGCACCCTAGTGGCACTCTCTTCTTAAAGGAAATGCCTTTTTAATCCTTGTCATTGATGAATGGGTTCTCACTCATTTCCTAAGATGCCTCAAGGTAGCCTTCTTCTTGTCTTGATGCAAAGGGGCTGACTTCTTTTTAATGGCACTAATTTCAAAATCTATGCTTTCCTTTACATGGGACTTTCTGACCAAGTTACAAGTTTTTCAAGTATACCCACAGTGTTTTGTAGCCCCAGTTCTCACTGAAAATCCAGCTAAAAGCTGCTATCAATGCTTAAATAGTAGCCAGAGTGTTGGGCTTCCTTACAATTTTCCCTGCCAAATGGATTAGTTCATAATTTTTAAAATCTACTTCATACAAAGTCTTAAAGCATGAACAAAATATAGGCACAGTTTTTGCTAGAATGTAACACACATGGCATCTAGATCCATTCTTAGTTGAGTATTCCCCTCAGAAGTCTTAGTAGTATAGTCTTTGCTCTCCACATTTCTGTCAGCATTCTAGCCTCCTGACCCCCAGCCAGATCTAAGCTCTGCTTACAACATTCTAAGATTTATTTAGATGACATTTCATGTTTTTCAAGTTCCTCCCACAAGCCAATTCCAACTTTTGCATTCTGCTTCTCAATCACAACATGGTTAGGCAGTCACAGCAATGACCCATACTTCTCAATACCATATTTTTGTTTTGTTTTTGTTATTGGTTTTTTACTTGTATATTCTTGTTTATTGCTTCACTATTTACAACAGCCAGGTGTGGAACCAGCTTAGGTACCAATCAACAGATGAGGGAATTATCATGGTTTATTGTCTATAATTATGGAAACTGTCAATAAAAAGTTTAAAAAAACAAAAATAAAATAAAATTATGTCATGGATAATGGAACTGGAGATTATTATGTCAGGTGAAATAAACCAGGTGCATAAAGACACATATCACATTTTTTCTCTCATATGCAGTATCAAGAGTTAAATGTGTGAGAGAGGAGATAGCTCAGTGTGTCATGTGTTTGCTATACAAACATGAGGACCTGAGTTTAGATAAGTAAGGTAGAGAGTAATTGAGGAAGACACTCATTGTCAATCTCTGGCCTCCAGACACATGCATCCACACATGCACCTATACACACAGAAAAGAAAATATTGTGCATATATGTATATGACCTGAAATTAGAAGGGGGCTATTTGGGGACAGCAAGGGAATTTAAAGAGAGAAGGGAAAGAGAACAAGAAAGAGTAATGTAGGAAAACAAAATATCATGTATCTCATGTTTACACTGACATACAGATTTAGATTTAACTATATATATGACATAAAAGCAAAAGATGAGAAAGGGAACCAGTGGAAAGGGGGACAGGAGAGGTAATGGGGGCATGAATATGAGCAAAGTATAATGATATATATGTCATGATAAAATCCATTATTTATCTAAAATATTTGAAGTTTTCAATATTTTAAAACTAGCATACAAAATAATGGTTTTTATGTTTTTTGTTTTTAAAGCAGGGTCTCACTGTAGCCCAGGCTGACCTGGAACTCATTCTGTAGCCCCAGGCAAGCCATGAGCTCTCAGTAACTCTCCTTTACCTCAGCTTCCTCAGTGCTGGACTAAAGGTGTGAATCACCATACCCAGCTATCAATACCAATTTTCTATGCTAGTCACTTTTAATCATGGTAACAAAATACCTGAGAAAAACAACTGAAGGGAGGCAAATTCATTTTGGTCTATTTCAATAGTTTCATTTCAGAGTCACTTGGTCTTACTTCTTTGGGCTTAAAGTGAGGCTGATCATCATGGAGGGGAAGGTGTGGCAGAGTAGAACTGCTTACATCCTGGCAGTTGAAAGTGGAGGGAAAGCAAGAGAAAGGGTACAGAGACCATACATACCCTTTCACAAGCACACTTCCAGTAAGCCATTTTCACCTGGATCCCACCTCCTCATTTTCATCCCTTCCCAATAGCACCATCAAATTATGAGTCCATCAACAGATTATTCTGATCATTCCAATCACCTCTCAGTGATTAGAACCATTATCAATGGACAAAACTTTCAACACATGAGCCTTTGGAGGACACATCATGTCCAAACCATAACACAAGCCCATCCCTTCCACCTCATATGAGAACCTTGATTAAGTCTTACAAAACTAAGTTGTTTTAATTAATTTATTCTTACTCCAAAGACTGTTCTACTGGTTGTGTCTTAAAGTTCATTTCTATGCACTTTATGGAACACAATCCTCACATCTTTGAATCCTCCACTCCTTCTTGACTTCTGAGATCCATGGTTTTCCATTCCCTTATTTCTCGGCTAAGTCCACTATCACTTCATCCTTTTGTAGCTGCCTGCTATGGCTCCACCATCATCTTCAGTTTGCCTTTCTCTCTCTTCCCTCAAAGGACTTAATCTCCTTGGAGAATATTCCACCCTCTCTCTGTCCCTGAACAAAGATTTCAGTCCTAGTCTGCTGTTTGTCTAACTCATGGCCCTGAATATATACATCACTTGTGGAAGATTGTCTAAGAAATGGGGATCATGAAGCCCCTGACACCAGATATGAAGAAGGCTTCAAGAGGAACAAGTATGATAAAGCATGTAAGGCACTTTGAAAACCGAGGAGTTGACATTATTGTTATTATTTCACTGCTTGCATAATCAAACATCCCAGACCCAGATTTTCATGTCTTCCTGCATATTTTTGTACTGTTCTACCACTCTGTGTCTTTGGTCTCTTCCCCACCTCTCTTCACTATCTCCCTTCTTCCCCAACAATGGCTGTCAAACTTTTGCCAAACAAATCCTCCCTCCTCCTCCCCTTTCTCCTTCTTCATCTACTTTGCCTTCTGCATGTCACCTTCTCCAACTAACACTTCCCAAGCCCAAGTTAGTTTTTCATGTACTTTTATAGTTTTGCATTACACAGACATTTCATACTAACCTTCTTAGATTATCAGATTGGTGAGAGAAAGGGAAAGTCTTCTAGTGACTCCATACACTACTCTGTAAGTCCATGTTTGAAGGAAGTTGGTAAAATATTAAACAATGAGTATTTGAGTGTTACACCTTTAAGTATATGTATTACATATAGAACAATGGGAGTTAATATTGTCCAGGTAATTCTGCAGCTTTATTTGGCTTCTCTGTTTTCTCCTAGTAAGAGGCGTTTGCTTCAATAGCAATGATCCTTTGCATTTCATCTCAGGGCTCATCTGGTCCTCTCCTCTCAGATGCCAACCAAATGGTTTGTTGATACCTGGTACTCAATGGAATGAAATTTTGAGTATTGTTTATGGGATTCCATAGGTTCCTGGTATGGCCTGAGAATCAATCTCTGAACCCATTCTGCCTTCCACCAAGGGAAGACTACTTTACATGGATAGGGTGGTAAGAGGTTTTAATGGCCAATCCCTGAGAAGTTTCTTTCTTATAATTGCCTAATCTAATTGTTATTCTGCAAGTAAAATTCTACTCACTCTTCACCACATTTCAGATTCCTCAGGAATCCATCAGAACTGGGAAAATGGGGATATTATGAGATATTGGAGCATTATTGTTGGTGTATGTGACCTTTCTCCTTATTAAATTCCAGGATGATCTAAGAATGCTCTGAAACTCCCCAAATATTTCTGAAAATCATTATCTTGGTTTCTTCTTTTAGTTCTAAGGACAAGATTGTATGATATTAGGTATTTTTAAAAATTCATGATTTTGGCTGTGCATGGTGGCACACACCTTTAATGCCAAACTTGGAAGGCAGAGACAGGAGGATTGCGGTGAATTTGAGGCCAGCCTGGGACTACAGAGTGAGTTTCAGGTTGGCTTGGGCTAGAGTGACACTTTGCCTCAAAAAAAAAGAGGGGAGAGGCTGGAAATATGACTTAGCTGTTAAGGCACTCACATGCAAAGCCAAAAGACCCAGGTTCAATTCCCCAGGACCCATGTAAACCAGTTGCACAAAGTGGCACATGTGCCTGGAGTTCATTTGCAGTGGATGAAGGCCCTGGCGTGCCCATTCTCTTTCTCACTATCTGCCTCTTTCTCTTCCTATAATAAATAAAATATTTTTAAAAGAATTAAAAAAACAAAATAAAATTTATGAATTTCTTGATGGTAAGATGGCACAGTAGTTAAAAGCACTTGCTTGTGAAGCCTGCTGGCCTGTGTTCAAATCCCCAGTACCCACAAAAATCCAGATGTACATGTGTCTGGAGTACATTTGCAATGGCAAGAGGCCCTGGTGGCATATGTTTATATTCTTTCTCTTTCACTCTCTCTCTCTCAAATAAATAAAAATATTTTAAAATTTTATGATTTTCTTTAAAATCATAGTGATTATATTAACTACAGTGATTTATTTCCACTACTGACCTACACATGCCCTTAAGATTCTGTTTGCCTCCTTCTCTCTCTGGCACTTTGTCCGACCCATGAGAACTCATAGGAGCTGCCAGTCCCCACTTATCTAAACAATGGAACCTTATTAAAAACTTAAGTGCTAGGCCCAGAATAGAACTGGACACCTATTGTATACAATCTATGGTCTCCTTCCACTGAAAGGTAAACATCCGAAACTACAGAACATGTATCACATGATATCCTCTGCTGCATATACTGTACATGAAAAAACAGAAAAGACACCTCAGAGAGTATGTATTTCCAGAGTAATCCTTAGGGCAAAGATCTGCATGAAAGGTGTATGGTCAAAATATCAGATTCCACAATTATTCACTTTGGATGATTGTAATCATTGACTTTTTTGGACTTTTTGCAGACAAGTTTCTCCCAGCATCATCTTGATTGGTTGGTTTCTACATTCTACACTGAACATGCTATCTTTTCTGCCTGTGTATAAAGAGAGCTAAGAATTGTAGACACATTATAGATAAGTACTCCCTTAAAGTTGCAAGGTTTATTTATTTATGTATGTATGTATTTATTTATCAATTTCACTCATTTTTGTGTTATTTGAAGGATATACCACTATCCCCAGGTTTATAGCAGGGGTTGAAGCTATGCAGAAGGTTGAAATCCACACATAAGAGAATTTCATATTTTCATACTTTAAGAACAACATGCATGGCACTGTCTCTGATGTCTTTCACTTCACTTATATTTGCTAAATTCCCTTATTCCTTTCTCTAGTACTTTTCCAAAGGTAAATTTTCTTCCATTTTATCCTAACACTAACATTTATTTATCACAATAAACAAACATAGATCAATGCAAAGAGAGCATATGTAGAGCGTTCAGGCTTCCTTGAAGGTTTGATTTAATTGTCGAAAGCATTATTTTGAATAAGTGTTGCCTTCCCTATGAATTATTTTCATAGCTTTCATCAACTCTCCTTGGATTATTCTATGGTGCCTTATTGCTTGCAAAGCCTGACAGCCCAAGTCCAATTCGCTAGTACCCTTGTAAAGCCAGAAGCACAAAGTGGTACGTGCATCTAGAGTTTTTTTCAGTGGCAGGAGGCCCAGGCATGCTCATATTCTCTCTCTCTCTCTCTCTCTCTCTCCCTCTTTGGCTCTCTTTTATTCTCTGTCTCTAATAAACAAATAAATATACTTTAAAAAATTCAATTTCTCATTTTCTAATGTACTTCATCAGTGCATTGAGGAAAACTGGAGATGTCTGTTATTAATTAATGTCTAAGTAAGTCCACAGAATTATTCTGCATTATACCTCTAATTCCCGGTTATTCTGATTTCCAACACAGAAGGCAAATGACAAGATCAGCAAACACTACAGTGGGTTTACATATGGAGAGAGAGAGAGAGAAAGAGAGAGGTAGAGAGAGAGGGAGGGAGGGAGATTGTGTCATGTATATGCTTTAAATTCCAGTTCATGTTCTGGCCACTATTTACCTCATCTCAAGTTTCTTTCTAAATATCACATCTTCCAGGAAAATCTTCTCTGACTCTGTATACCTTGGCTAGCTGCACTTCAGGGATTTTCTGTCCCTGAGCTTATCCCAAGGGGTTCACTCCTTTCTGTCCTTACCACCAGAATATCCACTGTAGGCAAGAATGGGGCTCCCTCTTGTCTACTACTATCAGCCTATAATGACATATGACATATTATGTTCAGATAAATGAATACTGATTCAATCATCATCTAACTCCCTCATTTTATGTGTCACAATAGATTTTTTAGGGGGAGAGTGAATTCTAATGATGTTTTGCAATGAAATGCTCTTAATGTGTTTTTCCTTGCAAACATTCTATCTCTAAAATTCTGATCTAAGGTCTAAGAACAAGAATGTAAGATCAAGGGTGCTGGGGCAGGAGATCACCTAAAAAGGCACTCAACTCTCAGCACTGTAGAAAGTGATGCCATTTTATATGTCTGAGGGTAGAAAATTATCTTTCTGATTCTGTGCCAAGATTGTTAGGGGATTGTTAGGGATTTGTTCTTATTCAAACAAAAGGGGAGTCACTTGTTAATCTCTCTCAGAGAATTTAAGTTTCGGTTAAGGCGAGACATAAAATCAAATAAACCAACTAACTTTAAGTGATCTATGATGCTATCAGGCACTTTTTAGACAACTGCCTTCTGTATACAGGCACAGAGGAAAAAATGCTGTCTTCACAAGTTCATGGGAAGAACCCTATGCTGTAAAGATTTTTTGTCTTCTATAAAGAAGAAAATGTTTTATTTTAAAAATCGACAATGGAGGAAATAATGATGACTGTATTTTTAAATTCTTTCAGTTTAAT
Organism: Orientallactaga sibirica; assembly: GCA_036365145.1. NCBI lineage: Eukaryota > Metazoa > Chordata > Mammalia > Rodentia > Dipodidae > Orientallactaga > Orientallactaga sibirica. The sequence goes on from JAEOAD010002517.1 coordinate 2,447,938, forward strand.
TAATCTTTAAATTTTCAAGGAAACAGTCTCCCTTCCTCCTTCTTTTTCTCTACTTTTCTCCCTTCTTGTTTTCCTGGGCTCTATTCTCCACTCCTATTTATTTATTATTTTACTTATGTTTAACACAGGATATCATGTATCTATCTTCAAACTAGCTATGTAGTAAGGATAACCTTGAACTCCTCCTCCGCTTCTCAGATGTTGGAATTACAGGCATGTGCAGCTATGCCATGGTTTATGCACTTCTGCGGACTGAACCCAGGGCCTCCAAAAATTCTTTAGGCAAGCACTAACCAACTGAGCTATATTCCCAGCCCATCACCCACCTCCTTAAAGTCTCTCTGCCTCAGGTGCCCTGGACTTTATACTAAAGATGCAAAATGTTCTGTGTCTAGACTTGCTTTTCTTAAGGACCTATCCAACTTAGGAAGTCTTTGTCTTTACCTCACTCCTCAGACCCTCATCATGAATCCCTCAACTAATATAAGCAACTTTTTTGTCAAAGAAGCCAGAATCTATTGCCATCAAGTCATTGATCCAACAGGAATTTCCCCTTATATATTGTCAAGCATTACATTTCTCCTTGGTGAATTAATAGAAAGAAGCAAGGAAAGGTCTGCAACTGTGACTCACATTCACTGATGATTTAATTTATTTACATTTCCCCATTTTCTCAAAGTCAGGCAAATGACTCCATTTTCAGACTCTATATCCAGTAGAAGGGATTGGACCACACATAAATCACACCAACACAAAGAATGAAGTGGTAAGAACTCTGAGAAAAGTGCACACACAGTGCTATGGATTTCTGGCTTGGATTAGAAAAGGCTCTCAGCAAAGAGTCACAACCACAACAAAGTTCTTGCGTTACTTTGCATTATTCAGTTGGCTCCAGCATTAGGCAAGGTTCTCTGAATAAATGCACGATTCTGTATGAGGCTTTTATCTTTCAATCTTAGTTTTGGAGGACCAGTATATCTCAAATTTCTGTTGTGCAGGACAAAGTAGAGAACCAGGAGGGGTCCTTGAGCATGGAATGTATAGAAGATACTAAGACATACTAACAATGCCTGACAGCACACTGGAGGCAGAGGTAGGAGGATTGCCATGAGTTCGAGGCCACCCTGAGAATGCAGAGTGAATCCCAGGTCAGCCTGGGCTAGAGTGAGACCCTACCTAGAAAAACAAACAAACAAACAAACAAACAAACAAACAAACAAACAAACAATGCCTGAGGAGATCCTGACACACAGCAATGAATCCATATTTTTTCCAAAACATACCTTAGTGATGGGTGGAGTTCCTCTTAGATCCCATGTGGAGGGGAAGGCAGATTTTAAAATGAATGAAAGCATGTGTTTTGGAGTAGAAAGGGACTGAGTTCAAGTCTCAGCTCTGTCTTTCATTCACATAATTAGTTCCTCCCTCTGAACTTCAAAACTCTTATGTAAGATTGAGAATAGCTTGATTGGCTTAGTTGCTGGCAAACATATTGCTCAGTCAGCCTAACAACCTCCATAATACTTTTTGTGACAATGATGTACAAAACTCAAAGAACTAAACAGCAGTCATCCATGTGGCTAAGTGAAAGGAGTATGGACTGCTTTAATTGAATAGGAGGCAACCACACAGATATGGACAATTTCATTTAATTTACTTTATATTTTTGTTACACATTTCATGCATGTTTATGATAAAAATATGAAGGTAATAGAAGATAAGACAGATTTAAATTACAAAATTTACAAACCAGATATACCTAAAATTATGTGCAGTACTTCTTTTCAATCATTTTCCAGAGGTGCATAATTATTTTTAAATAAAAATGTACATATTACAATTCTATTTTATATCCTGTTTCTTTCTTGTCACTGTGTCATGGTTGTCATTCTTTACCAAGTGATAAATATTACTAATGACTAATTTTACAGACATAACAACATTTGTTTAACCAATGTCATGCAAGTACTATACGAATGTAAATGTTCATCTAACATGCTGCGCAGGCATTTTCTTACATTGAATGAACACATTGAACACACTGAATGAATGACGTGTTATTAATCCATTTAGTTTCAGAAGTCCATTCCTAATATAGGCTCAAAATGTAAGCAGAGCTGTATGTGGTGGCATATGCCTTTAATCCAAGCACTCAAAAGGCAGAGGTAGGAGGATCCCTGTGAGTTCTAGGCCAGCCTGGGACTAGAGTGAGTTGCAGGTCAGCCTGGGCTAGAGCAAAACCTTATCTTGTAAAAGAAAATAAAATGCAAGCAGAAATGGTTTTGCTGCACTGTGACTGCTTCCAGTTCCTGAGGGGTGAAACAAAAGCATAGTCTATGTGAATTTCATCTACCTTCCTTGGAAGAACATGGGATCCCAAGAAGATAATTCTCTTAGAGTGCCTGGGTAAGCTATCTCTCACCTTCAAATCCATTCTCATCTGTCTTTTGCCATACTGGTGGTATTTTTATGACTATTAAATGTCCACCTCATGCTTGATCTTAAAAACTTATAAAGGAAAGAAAGACTGGCTGCCTCAGCATGTACTGACACATAAAGAGCTTAACATTGACACATTTAGAATAGCCTAGAACCTCAGCTTTTCTAATGTGTAACTTCCTGAGCAGCAAAAATAAATCTCCCTCCATAAACCATTAGCAAATTGAAGCTCTTGAGTACATGTTTATCCCAAGAGTTGAAGTGGTTGAGGTAGATTTCAGAAATTTCTAAAAGTGTTTTCTCTCGCATAAATTAGTTCTATAATTTATAAAATTACTTATATACTATTCAAAGAGAGGCTGAGATGGCTTCATTGAAATTGCATTTCCATTTCTCTTAATGCATATTACTCTCAGGTATGTGTCAGAGACAAGAAAATCTTCCAGATAGCTTGCGTTAGTTGTTTTTATAGTGACCACCCATTAAAATCACTTGCGTAGTTTTTGGAAAACAAAACTAAACATTACAGATGATGGTTAATATCTAAAAGCCAACTTTCAATTATTCAAGAGGCACTTTTCTAATCTACTTAGAGTCAGAGAATTCTAGCTAAATGCACAGAGTTGAGAAACACTGATGAAGTCCCAAAAGGGAACTGACTATAAGCCCACATCCTTGCACACTTATTCATTCTCATTGCGCTTCTGAATGAAACCACTGAAATACATATTTTCAAACTCTTCACCACCAAAATAAGACACTGAGTAGAAAAAAATGTATCATACAGAATAAAATGATCTTTCCTGAAAAGCAGGAAAAATGCTTTGTAGTCCAAAAGAGAGTTATTTTACATGTAATGTAACAAGGCAATGTAAAATGATGATGATGCAGGATCCATGGCAACACAGGTAAAGCATCAGTTATAATGGAAGAAATAGATACAAATTTGTCCGTACTGTTTAGATACAACTCTGAAAATTAACTACAACTATAAGGGTGTTGTGCACGCATATACACACAAATAGGCGAGTGTGCACACACACACACACACACACACACACACACACACACACACACACACTGCAAGGATATACCCCAAACTGCCTGTTGAAGCTACTTTGTGGTAGCTTTTATTTCTTTGTACTTTCTCATTATTTTTAAAGATTACCACATATATGGCAGAAGACCATTAATAATTAAACAAAGTTAACTTTTCACAAGTTATTCCTGTAAGCAGAGATTATCAATGTGCAATTCTCATCAATGAATTAAAAGTAGAAATCAGACCTGTAGGTTGTTGCCTTTGGCTGCCTTGTCTTCTGCTTTCTGTCTCCCGCTGCTAGCTTTCTCCTCTATGTATTCAACCTGCACCCTTAAAACAAAAGTGAAACAGCCAATTCTGCTTCAGTCTGTCGACAGCCAAAAATAAGGAACCTTGGCCAGCAGGTCATCTGTGCTTTGTAAATTGGTGTGGGAGTTGGTGCTTCCTTCTTAAGAAGAGGGCACACTTCCAGCTAGAGACTACCTCTACACCAACAGATTCTGTCATTGCCCTGCCTTCTAATGACTATTGTTTTGTTTTGTTTTTATCAGCATCTTTCACAAGACATCAATGGATGTTATGGGATGGAGTCAGGGGTTTTGAGTGGCTTTTATTACTTCTAAATGGTTTCTGTTTCCATGAAAGACATAATAGCAGCCCAACCTTACTGCCTAGCTCTGCCAGGGCTTTACACACCCTCTTGCTTTCTCATCGCACTCAGGTCTTCTCATCTTACTCATGGTTCTGGGAACGCTCAGTGAAGGTCACTGATGAGTTCCTTGTTGTTCAACTAAAATGTCTTTTCTCAGTCTTCATTGTCCTTCTCATCTTACATAAATAGTTGGCTATCGAGATTTTCTCCAAATATTCTCACTCTTTCTTTCTTTTTCCATCCCTCCAATTGATTCTTTGATGTTATGGATTCCTCTCTTTCCACTAATATTTCAGATATGCCAGACATGGTGGTGTTCACCTTTAATCCCAGCACTTGGGAGGCAGAGGTAGGAGGATCACTGTGAGTTCGAGGTCACCCTGAGACCACATAGTGAATTCCAGTGAATTCCAGGTCAGCCTGGGCTAGAGTGAGACCCTACCTCAAAAAAAAAAAAAAAGTTTCAGGTGTAAAATTTCCCCAAATATCTTTATTCTAACCTCTTCTCTTATTTCATCTACCTATCTTCAACCATGGCCAAATTTAATGTGGCCTAAATAGAACTTTTCTTTCTTGTCCCCATCATTGCTAAGAAATACCACCAGTGTAACTCATAAAGTTAATGCATCCAGAAGCCATCTGTCATAGAAAGTTCCATGTTGCTGAGATGAACATCCAAGCCAGGCACAGTATAGGGGAGGAAGGGATTGTTTCAAGGTTATAGATCTGTGGGGGTTGGGGCAGTTCCATCAATGGTTGAAGAAACTTCTTCCTCATATCCAAGTAGAGAGAGAGAGAGAAGAGGAAAAAAAACAGTCAGCAAAATCCAAAATCAGCAAGCACTAATGGGAAGCAAGCAGCAGGGACCCCACAGAGCTCAGACTTCTCTGCATGACTTTGGTTTGGAATTCAGATCTTCCCCCAAATATAAATTTGGGCTGGACCCCCAGTATCCATCCCCAGTGATACTTCCTCCAGCCAGGCAGCTGGAGACACCAAGTTACAAAACATAATAAAATACCTGAGTATTTGGGGGATGTATATTCAAACTACCGCACCATCCTTACTAATTGTTTTACCCACAATGCACATCCAAACCAATACATTCCAAATGTTCTACCTACAAAATATGTCACAAATCTATCCATTTCTCAACATCTCCAACCCTGTTCAAACCCTTATTATTTATTGAATAGAAAGTTGCAGTAATGGGGGCTGGAGAAATGGCTTAGCCCTTAAGGCATTTGCCTGCAAAGCCAAAGGACCTAAGTTCAATTCCCCAGGACCCACATAAGCCAGATGCACAAGATGGCACAAGCATCTGGAGTTCGTTTGCAGTGGCTGGAGGCCCTGGCATGCCCATTTTCTCTGTGTCTGCCTCTTTCCCTCTCTTGCTCTTTCAAATAAATAAATAGTCGTGGTGGCACAGTAGCTAAATAAATAAATATATATTTTTTTTAAGTTGCAGAATGGACTAGAGCTTTATTTGAGTGGCAAAGTCATTGATTGACATATGTGAAAATGTGGATTTGATACCCAGAACCACAAAAGAAGAGAGATGGGGGCTGAGAAGATGGTTCAGTAAAGCACTTTCCACATAATGTGAGGCCAGTACCCATATAAATGTTGGATAGGTATGGCAGCCAACTGGAGGCAGAGACAGTTGTAGATATACTATACTATGTCTAGATATACTAGCTGAATCAGTGTGCTCCAGCCTCCACTAAGAGACTGTGACTCAATAAATTAGGAAGAGGATGAACATGGAAGACACCTTATATCAGCCTCTGGCTTTTACATGAACACACATACAAGCACTATGTACACATATTACACATATGTACACATATGCAAAAAGAAGAAAAAGAAAAGAAAGCTGCAGAAATATTAGGAAATACAAAGATTTTTAATAAGCTTTTCCAAATTAGAAAGATACAAGTAAAATTAGGTTTGTAGGTAATATCATCTTAAATGTAAAAAAAAGCTAAATATTTTGCACATGAATAAGCACTAACTGGGTTAGAGAGATGGATTAACAGTTAAGGCACTTGTTTGAGAAACCTAAGGACCAAGGTTCAATTCCCCAGTACCCACGTGGTGCATATGATCAATATGAACATGAAAATATAGTAATAATTAATTAAATCCACTGTTCAATAAAGAAATGCAAATCAAAACAACACTGAGATACCTCTTTATAACCAGTAAGGTGGTTATTACTTAAAAAAAGAAAAAAGCAAATGTTGGCAAGGATGTGAAGAAACTAGAACCCTTACACACTGCTGATAGGAACATAAGATAGTATAGCTGCTATGCAAACAGTATGGTAATTTTTCAAAAAAAATTGAATCACCATATTACCCTCACAGACTGCTAACACCTTTCTGCTGGAAGGGACTAGATGAGGGCCCCAGACAGTAGATCCTCAGGCCCATGTCTAAAAGTGGTTCTGCCTTCACCATCTGTTGTAGTTACCTTCACATCGCCAGGACAAACGCCCAACCAAAAGCAGATGATGGAAAGATAGGGTTTATTTTGGCTTACAATATTGAAGGGAAACTTTAATGTCAAGAGAAAGCATGGCATGAACAAAGGCTGGACATCACTCTGCCATTGCAGGTGGAAAATAGCAACAAAAGAATGAGCTGAGCTCTAGCAAGGGGGAGCTGCTGGCTATAACACCCCAAAGCCTACCTTTATAGGGACCAAACATTCAGAACACATGAATTCATGGGGACATCTGATTTAAACCATTACATTCTACCTTGGTCTCCATAGACTCACAGCCATCTCAAGATGTAAAAATGCATTCAGTCCAACTTTAAAGTCCAACTAGTCTTGTTTTGTTTTATTTTCAATCAATTCTAACCCTGTTCAAAAGTGGAATCAACACTATGAATGTAAAACCAGAATAATATAAATAGAAAATAAATTATTAAAAATTTTAAAAAATAAAAAAGAGATACTAACCAAATATCTTTATTCTAACCTCTTCTCTTATTTCATCTACCTATCTTCAACCATGGCCAAATTTAATGTGGCCTAAATAGAACTTTTCTTTCTTGTCCCCATCATTGCTAAGAAATACCACCAGTGTAACTCATAAAGTTAATGCATCCAGAAGCCATCTGTCATAGAAAGTTCCATGTTGCTGAGATGAACATCCAAGCCAGGCACAGTATAGGGGAGGAAGGGATTGTTTCAAGGTTATAGATCTGTGGGGGTTGGGGCAGTTCCATCAATGGTTGAAGAAACTTCTTCCTCATATCCAAGTAGAGAGAGAGAGAGAAGAGGAAAAAAAACAGTCAGCAAAATCCAAAATCAGCAAGCACTAATGGGAAGCAAGCAGCAGGGACCCCACAGAGCTCAGACTTCTCTGCATGACTTTGGTTTGGAATTCAGATCTTCCCAAATATAAATTTGGGCTGGACCCCAGTATCCATCCCCAGTGATACTTCCTCCAGCCAGGCAGCTGGAGACACCAAGTTACAAAACATAATAAAATACCTGAGTATTTGGGGGATGTATATTCAAACTACCGCACCATCCTTACTAATTGTTTTACCCACAATGCACATCCAAACCAATACATTCCAAATGTTCTACCTACAAAATATGTCACAAATCTATCCATTTCTCAACATCTCCAACCCTGTTCAAACCCTTATTATTTATTGAATAGAAAGTTGCAGTAATGGGGGCTGGAGAAATGGCTTAGCCCTTAAGGCATTTGCCTGCAAAGCCAAAGGACCTAAGTTCAATTCCCCAGGACCCACATAAGCCAGATGCACAAGATGGCACAAGCATCTGGAGTTCGTTTGCAGTGGCTGGAGGCCCTGGCATGCCCATTTTCTCTGTGTCTGCCTCTTTCCCTCTCTTGCTCTTTCAAATAAATAAATAGTCGTGTGGCACAGTAGCTAAATAAATAAATATATAGATTTTTTTTAAGTTGCAGAATGGACTAGAGCTTTATTTGAGTGGCAAAGTCATTGATTGACATATGTGAAAATGTGGATTTGATACCCAGAACCACAAAAGAAGAGAGATGGGGGCTGAGAAGATGGTTCAGTAAAGCACTTTCCACATAATGTGAGGCCAGTACCCATATAAATGTTGGATAGGTATGGCAGCCAACTGGAGGCAGAGACAGTTGTAGATATACTATACTATGTCTAGATATACTAGCTGAATCAGTGTGCTCCAGCCTCCACTAAGAGACTGTGACTCAATAAATTAGGAAGAGGATGAACATGGAAGACACCTTATATCAGCCTCTGGCTTTTACATGAACACACATACAAGCACTATGTACACATATTACACATATGTACACATATGCAAAAAGAAGAAAAAGAAAAGAAAGCTGCAGAAATATTAGGAAATACAAAGATTTTTAATAAGCTTTTCCAAATTAGAAAGATACAAGTAAAATTAGGTTTGTAGGTAATATCATCTTAAATGTAAAAAAAAGCTAAATATTTTGCACATGAATAAGCACTAACTGGGTTAGAGAGATGGATTAACAGTTAAGGCACTTGTTTGAGAAACCTAAGGACCAAGGTTCAATTCCCCAGTACCCACGTGGTGCATATGATCAATATGAACATGAAAATATAGTAATAATTAATTAAATCCACTGTTCAATAAAGAAATGCAAATCAAAACAACACTGAGATACCTCTTTATAACCAGTAAGGTGGTTATTACTTAAAAAAAGAAAAAAGCAAATGTTGGCAAGGATGTGAAGAAACTAGAACCCTTACACACTGCTGATAGGAACATAAGATAGTATAGCTGCTATGCAAACAGTATGGTAATTTTTCAAAAAAAATTGAATCACCATATTACCCTCACAGACTGCTAACACCTTTCTGCTGGAAGGGACTAGATGAGGGCCCCAGACAGTAGATCCTCAGGCCCATGTCTAAAAGTGGTTCTGCCTTCACCATCTGTTGTAGTTACCTTCACATCGCCAGGACAAACGCCCAACCAAAAGCAGATGATGGAAAGATAGGGTTTATTTTGGCTTACAATATTGAAGGGAAACTTCTTAATGTCAAGAAAAAGCATGGCATGAACAAAGGCTGGACATCACTCTGCCATTGCAGGTGGAAAATAGCAACAAAAGAATGAGCTGAGCTCTAGCAAGGGGGAGCTGCTGGCTATAACACCCCAAAGCCTACCTTTATAGGGACCAAACATTCAGAACACATGAATTCATGGGGACATCTGATTTAAACCATTACATTCTACCTTGGTCTCCATAGACTCACAGCCATCTCAAGATGTAAAAAATGCATTCAGTCCAACTTTAAAGTCCAACTAGTCTTGTTTTGTTTTATTTTCAATCAATTCTAACCCTGTTCAAAAGTGGAATCAACACTATGAATGTAAAACCAGAATAATATAAATAGAAAATAAATTATTAAAAAATTTTAAAAAATAAAAAAAGAGATACTAATGGAGAGATGGAGGGGATATGATGAAGAGCGGAGTTGTGAAGGGGAAAGTGGGGGAGGGGAGAGAATTATCATGACTTATTGTCTGTAAGTATAGAAGTTGTCAATAAAAAATTATACATTGCCAGGCGTGGTGGCGCATGCCTTTAATCCCAGCACTCGGGAGGCAGAGGTAGGAGGATCACCAAGAGTTCGAGGCCACCCTGAGACTACATAGTTAATTCTAGGTTAGCCTGGACCAGAGTGAGACCCTACCTCAAAAAACCAAAAAAAAAAATATATATATATATATATATATATTAAAAAAGTCCAAAGTCTTATCTAAGACTCAAGATAGTCTCTTAAATATAAGACTATAAAATTAAAACACAAATTAAATACACATAATGGCACAGAATAAACATTCATATGCAAAATACAGCATTGGGCATAGTAAGGAAAGACTGAACCAATGCAATATTTAAAACAAGCAGGGCAAATATCAAATGCTATGGTTGCATGTGTGGCATCTAAGACCCATGATAAAGTCTCTAGGATTCCAATTCTTCCCTTCCAGCTAGCTGCCCATAGCGCAGGCAAAACTCCATCCCAAAACAGCAGCTTGCTTTGGCAGTCATTTCATAGTCCTGACATCTCCAAAAATCCTGGGGTCTCCACTGCAACCCACAGTTCTTCTTCATGGCCCTATCTATCCTCCACACAGGGACTCCAACAACCCTACCTCATATCACCCAGTGATCATTTCCAAAAAGAAACTTCTTTGGAAATCCAGGGACCCTTTCTTTCCTGCATTTTTTATACTTCCAAAGTACTAGGTGGTACCAGCCCTGCCTCAGATTCCATTTCTGTTAGCTACCCTCCTGCTTCTTCCCTATGCTCCATAAAACCTTAATGATTCATTTATATCCCCCATTCTAAAAAAATAAAACACTATTTGTAGGGCCTGATTGGAAGCTAAAATATTAGACAACAAAGTATTATATCATGTTGGTAGAAACTCAGGCTCAGAAAACTTCAATATCACATGCTCTTTCTCATGTGCAATCCCAGCCTCTAATTTTGATATGTATTTATTTATGTGTGAGTGGATTGGGATAGAAACTAGTCATTAAACTATAAATGGGGAAATGAGGGCTATAAGGAAGGGTGTGAGAAGGGTAATAGAATTCATGTTACATGAAAGAAAAATGAGAGTACTGAGGGGATGATGGTACAAGCAGGGAGGAGTCCAAGAAGATGAGGAAGAGATGGTGAAGAATCAACCAAAACTAAGTATAATGAAAATGCCATAAGAAAACATTTCACTTTTTATACTAATTAAAAAAATAGGGGCTGGAGAGATGGCTTAGCGGTTAAGGCACCTGCCTCCTAAGCCTAAGAACGCTGGTTCCAATATCCAGCAGTTCTAATCTCCAGGTCCCACATTTAGCCAGATGCAAAGTGACGCAAGGGCGCAATGCCACACTTGACCACAAGGGGGCACACATATCTGGATTTCGTTCGCAGAGGCCCGCCCATCTCTGTCTTCCTTTCCCTCTCTCTCTGTCTCTCTCTGTGTCTCTCTCCAAAATAAATAAATGAATAAATAAATAAATAAATAAATAAATAAATAAATAAAAATAGGGCTGGAAAGATGGCTTAGTGGTTAAGGCACTTGCCTGTGAAGCCTAATTATGCATATTTGACTCTCCAGATCCCACATAAGGCAGACACACAAGGTGACATAAATGAGCAAAGTAGCATACGTGTGCAAGGTGATGCATGCATCTGGAGTTTGATTGCAGTGGCTGGAGGCCCTGGAGTGCCAGTTCTCTCTGTGTATGCCCTCTCTCTTTCTCTTTCTTTCTCTTTCTCTTTCTCCCTCTCTCTCTCTCTCTGTCTCTCTCTTTTTTCCTCTCATAAAATAAATAAAGTAAAGCAAACAGAGAAAGCTTTGCCTATTTTAGCTTACTGTAGCTTATTCAATTATTTCTAGGTTAGGTGGATTCAAGGCATTTTCAACTAGCTTATCTATAGTTGGAACAGGTCTTAAACATTGTGGACTCCAATACCTTCATGAGACATGTAAAGAAATGGAGGGTCAAACCTGTGGAGCAGCTCCTTGGAATGTAATGTCAACTTCAAGCCTAGAACTGGAGGTTGGAAAAGTTCTCACAATCTACAATGCTGCCTCACTCTACTGTACCTACTCTGACCTCAAGGACATGGGAAAGCTGCCCTGGCTGTAGCTGTGACTCTTCTCTCACCCAGGTTCTCCTATGACCCTTGAAACCACTCATCCTTGTACCCAGACCCATTCTTTTTTTTTTAAAAGATTTGTTTTTATTTATTTGAGATAGAGGAGAGAGAGAGAGAGAGAATGGGCCCGCCAGGGCCTCCAGCTACTGCAAACGAACTCCAGACGCATGCGCCAACATGTGAATCTGGCTTACGTGGGACCTGGAGAATCAAACCTGGGTGCTTAGGCTTCACAGGGAAGCACCTTAACTGCTAAGCTATCTCTCCAGCCCCCCAGGCCCATTCTTTCTAAGCTCTGACCCCTGCCTGTAGCTAAGAGGTAAACCTAAATATCTATACCCCACTTCAATCTCCAACGTGGCTTCTTGAGCTCCAGCCTCCAGCAGCCCTTATGCCCCAAGGGTATAAAAACCCTGCCAACACTACTGGCCTTGCTCTCTTTCTGTTTCTCTGAACCCTCCCCCCTTTAACATAGGTGTGTTCATTTTCTTTCATCCTCTTTTCTTCCCCAACTCCCAGATGTTCTTCCACCCCTGCTTCCCCCAATTGTGTCTTCTCTGTCCTCTCCCATTTATCTCTCTCCCTTTCTTATACTTTCTCTCTCCCTTCCTCTCTCATTCTCTCCCGCTCGCTCCCTAACTGTATTCCTCCCTCAACCTGTAGCATGTGTGCCCACACATCTTGGCATGTTCTTTCTCTCATACTACAGACTGATTTCCATGCATGAACTCTGCCATCCCAGGCATTTCCATATGCCAGTCAACATCTCAGCTCCTGTGCTGGCATCCAAAGGTTCCCACTACATGCTTGCATCATATACATGCCTGCTGGCTCCCTCTTCTCAGGCTCTCTCCACTCCTAAAACTCCCCCAGTTACAGCACACTAATGAGTCAGTCTCAAATACCTCCTTTTCTCTATGGATACAGCTGCCCAATTTGGGGAAGATTAATAAAGCATGTTGATTCATAACATCTACCTTTCTTACCATAGACCCTTCCTCTCAGACCTCTCCCCAAACACTTGAAACTCAGTGGGTAAAGTGCTTTCCATACAAGCACAATGACCTGTAGTTGGATCCGCAGTACCCATGTCAAATGCTAGGCATAGTGGTGTGCACCTATAATCCCAGCACAAGGAAGACAGGGGGTCTGAAGGCTCACTGGTTATCCAGTTGGGTGGCGTTTTTTCATCCAAGCATAACATGAAGCCATCTTAAAATAAAGAATGTTTTAGCCAGGTAGCTATGGCAACTTTGGAGTAGAATACAATGAAACAAGGCCATAACAGAGCTATTGACAACTCCCTACTGGATGGAGGAAAGGAGGGTCACAAGACCCTCACCTAAAGTTGCAGCAATTGTTCCCACATGCCACCTGCCCACCACAGCTGCAAGTGCTCTTGGAAAAAAGCTAAATTAGAAGGTTAGCTAGAAGTGGGACTCTGTGATGCAGCTTCCATGATGTTTCCATTCAGGATGGGTGGGACATTGTGGTGGTACAGCTGCTCTTGAGTCACCCATACTCCTGTAAGTAACCCCTCACCCATGCTCTGTAAGTGACCCCAATAAACTCATTGGTTCACCAACCCAGTTTTGGTGTAATCGTCCTTTGGTCTATCATCTGTGCCTATCTGAGGGAGAAGACATGTGTTCACATCTTCCCAGAGGGAGTGTTTTTCCTGTGAAATGAATCTAACTCAAATTGTGAGCTCTAGGTTCAATGAGAGTCTCTACCTCAAGGAATAAGGTGGAGATCAATTGAGGAAGGTACTCAACATTGATCTCTGGTGTCTACACAAACCAGTGCTCACCCCCCCCACATATGCATCTACACACATATGAGCATGCACATACTACACACACACATACATGCAAAAAAGGAATATTTAATTCAGGGCAGGAGAGATCGTTCAGTGAATAAAGTTCTTACAGCACAAACCTAAGGACCTGAGTTGGATCCCCAGCACACATGTCAAATGCTGAGCATTGTCAGGTTCACCTGGAATCCCAACACTGAAGAGGGAGAGCCAGGGAAGCCCTGGGGCTAACTGGTAGCTAGTCTAGCAAAATTGATGAGTTCTTGGTTCAGCAAGAGACCCTGTCTCAACAAATAATGTAGAGATCAACTTAGGAAGACACCCCCTCTGGTCTCCACACACCCCCATGTACATGCAGCTGTGCACACATATGTCCACATACATACAAACATGCATGCATACATGCCCAATACACACATACCACATCCACATGTAAAAATAAATGATTTAAATAAAAAATGTTTGATTCTGCAATATTCACTAAAGACTTTATTAAAAAGTCTTTATTAAAAGTCCAATAAATTGACTAATACAATTTTATTAGAATAAGTAAAGTGAAGAAAAATTTGGCTCTTCAGTCTCAGAGCTATCTCTTAACATATGAAGCTCTCAAGGAGCAGAACATATGTGTTAAAAGTGCAAGAAAGTAGATGGCCCTGACGGTGCACACCTGTGATGCCAAAACTCAGGAAGCTGAGATAGGAGGATCACAAAGTTAGCCTGGGTCACACAGTGAGACTCTATTTCAAAAAAGGAAAACAAAATAATAATATTAAAAAAATGATGATAAACCTTATATTTTTTATATGTGAGCCCTGACTTTTATGCTAGTTTGATAATTTTTCAACTTTATTATTGTATCAGTTCCTTTCTCATTTATAGGATAAAATATCCAATGTGAAAGGATATTTATGGAAAGAAAGGGTTTTAATTCAACTTACAGCTTTGAAGTGATGCTTCATTAAAGCAAGGAAAGCACGGAGGCTGGACTGGGAAGCCTGGGTCATATTCCACCAATCTGGAAGAACATTCAGGCTGCTCCCTGGATTTTGTGCAGGTGTTGAGCAGGTATGTCCTTTACTCTGTGACCCTCACCACAAGTGAAAGGTGCCACAAGAAAACACCACATAGAGCCAAGAGATAGTCTGGTCTCTTATTTCAGTCAAACTGGTTTGATGCTTTGGGAAACACATGCAGACTCTTCTATGGGCTTTTTGCCCACTGAGGGCTTTCAAGCCTCTAGGAATGGGAAAGGAAAACATATAAAAGAATAAGTAAAACCAGATCCTGAACTCAAAGGATTTCTGGCATAAATCCCATTTCTTTGCATGCAACCCGATCATTGTAACATCTCCTCAAAAAACAATATGGGTTCACTGCCTTGTAGATTTTTCTGTGCTATTATTTGTTCCTTTGTTGCTTCCACTGCTTGATCTCAATTTCCATCCAGCTTCTCCTTATCTACTTTGTAACATACTTTCCCACATCTGTATAGATATTTTAATAATTGAATTATATTCCATAAACCAAACAACCAGAAATTGGAAAACAATGCTTTTATTGTTTTATTTTTCCTTGATACATGAAGGCTACCCCAAATTTGGTTTAGTATAATGGACTCTGGGCTAGTTTTAGTAACACAATGTAAGAGTTTGCAACAGGGTAGATGAAGGAAGGACTCAAGAAAAATCACAAATGAGCTACTTCCTCTAATCCTAGAGGTGCTATATTAATTATTTTTCTAATCACTATGACAAAATGCCTGATATAAGTTACAGGAGGAAAGATATTTTTACTCCTGATTTCAGAGGATTCAGTACATCTTAGTTGGGAGGGTCATGGCAAGCCAAGAATCAGAGAAACAGAAATGCTAACACTTGTTTTTGCTTTCTTCTTTTTCCTTGTTTACCCTGTGCAAACCCATGGGATGGTGTCACCCACATTCATGGTGGCCCAACCTCTATAACATTCTCTGTAAACAACCTCACAGATGCACTCAGAGATAGGCTTCAATCTCCCAGATGATTTTTAAATAGTCTAGTTTTCAATGAATATTAACTATTACATAGGGTCTATTCTTTAACTTTCCTTATTTGGGATTATGTGAAAGCAGATTTTTAAGCACTAAGACAGATGACAGAAAAAGTGGGTCCTCTCCAGTAACTCGGTAACACACCCACTAGACAGGCTTGGGCTCAAAGTATCCCAGATTCTTTAAGAGGATCTTTGAAGGATTTTCATCGAGCCCTGGGCAGAGTGCATGTGGAGCTGGAACAGAGCAGCATTGCTACCAGACTCCCTCTGGCTTTCCCCTAGCCCAGCGTACTTAGGCATACTAGTCACACTAGGACTAGTACTTAGACATAGTAGTCACAATGGCAGCAGATGAAATGATCATCGTGGGACTGTTGTTTGCCATTGATAAAGAGGAGAATGGTCCAGTTTAAGCAGAAAACTTGGGGGTCTGGATCATAGAAAGGCATG
Source organism: Orientallactaga sibirica (assembly GCA_036365145.1). Lineage (NCBI taxonomy): Eukaryota > Metazoa > Chordata > Mammalia > Rodentia > Dipodidae > Orientallactaga > Orientallactaga sibirica. Next base: position 2,464,068 of record JAEOAD010002517.1, read on the forward strand.
GAAAAGGCTGGGTATATGGAGAAGACAGACTGGAAGCAAAATGTCACGCAAATGAAGGCCCTCTACCCCATAGGATTCCATTGTCACCTCTGCCATAGAGAGGTACTTTTGGGTGGTCCAGGGCCTGGGTCTATTTATCTCTAGTTCCCTTTCTCCCCTCTCCCTGGTTTGCTCTGTCCAGAGTAGACTGGGGAGCTCACCCTTAAAGCTCAGATGCCCATATTGGCTGATTGTTCTTGGAACAGGTGGAAGGTGAGAAAGTAAAACAGAAAAAAAAAATCCTGAGTATTTCTCCCCATCAGCTCTCGGATGGCATTTCTGACTGGCATCTAGGTTTCCTCTTGTGGCTCTGATCCTATTCACCTAGCCTGTCATGGCCCATCATAGGTGATGTCATGGCTTGGAAAAAGCCATCTTTTCTTCATGCCCCTGTAGCCTAAGCATGATAATGCTTTGCTATCTATTTGGTACTTTGGTTGGCCTCTCAACTCTTCTATCATCTGTGCAGATCATTCCTGTTTTAATTATCTGTAGTGAACCCCAAGGCCTATGACCTTGAGAAACCTGACAGAAAGGTTCTCAGATGAGCTTTTAGCCATAGGAGGAGCACATGTTCACCACACACAAATAGTCTGGACTACTGTGTGCTCCCATGTAAGTTCCATCTAAGTATTTCACACATACCTCATTGTACATATTGCAATGCCCTGTGTTTTACATATATTGTCTTATTTTAAAATATGTAAATGATGGAGAGCTTATATATTCTAAGATGATATGTAATTATCTTCCTACCATTAGGAAACACTAATATAAACCATAGATCCCTTTAGAAATCCATCCCATTATATAGTAGGAAACTTCTACTTACTGAAAGATACTATGTGTCATATTAAAATTATTAGCATTTATATAATGCTGACATTAATTTGATGCTTACCTTTATATGATGCTTAAATTGATCCCTAAATATAGGGCATGAGCAATAGAATGGGCACTTGCTAATAGTCCAAGAAGACAATATCAAGAAATGTATCAATACAGGTTGGAGAGATGACTTAGCAGTTAAGCAGTTGCCTGTGAAGTCTAAGAACCCTGGTTCGAGGCTCAATTCCCCAGGACCCACTTAAGCCAAATGCACAAGGTAGAGCATGCTTCTGGAGTTCATTTGCTGGGGCTGGAGGCCCTGATGCGCTCTCTCACTCTCTTTCTCTCTCTCTCTCTTTGCCTCTTTCTCTCTCTGGCTGTCTGTCTATTTCTCTGAATAAATAAATAAAAATAAATAAAAATTTTTAAAAGCAATGTATCAATACATTTGGGATCTAAATATATTTTGCAGTGGCCTTAGTAGCTAATACCATCAGAATTACACAGAACCCAGGGAAATTACATTGTTTTATTCAAGTCACTAAGGAAATTCCAAGCACCAAGCCACTTAGGAACTATGCACACAAACCAACTCACTGCTTCTCACAGATGACCATGAAGCTCCTGGGAATTGCAGGCCAGGGTACAATTAGTGCTACCCTCCACTCAGGAGAAGAGGGGAAGAATCTGGGGAGGAAAGCACGTCAGTCTGGGCTTTGTTCCCGTAGATATAGCAACTACTTCAAAAAGATGAAATGATGGGAAGCATGTGGCAGATAAGGGATTTTGAAATCCCAGTTTCTTATTTTCTATGGAGGTGGGTGCTTATCACTTCCTTCCTCTGGTGCACAAAAAAATTCCCTTCTGTTTTGAGCATGTTAAATAATTAAGAGCCTAGAAGCATGAAACCCCAGGAGAACTAGAATATGTTTTAAGAGTCCAGCTTGATATAAAGCTATTATTTTCTCTCTCTGGATAAAGTGGTAGGAAAAAATGAGTTCTTTTTCACAGGCCAGAACCTGAACATCTTAAGTGTCTTATATATCCATTATATTCACTATGCCTGGATCATAGCCTGTGTTCAATAAATAGTTGTACAACAGAATGAAAGAATAAAATACTCTTTTCAAACTCAAGAGATATCAAGTCTCCTCTCTTCCTCTATTCTTCCGTTTATCTACTTGTTTAACAAACCTTAAGCCATGCTGGACAAGGGTAGACAATGACAGTGAAGACCCTCAGAAGGTCACTGCCTGGCAGAGAGAGCAAGAGGTGAGAATTCTTGCACATTTGTAGCAGTGGGTCCTGAAGGAAGGAATGGTCAGTTCTGAGGACTATCCAACATCCACACGTGCTTTGTGGGATGACTCCTGAGCACTGGAATCACAATAAAGTGGAACTTCCTTGTTGGCAGCAACTAGAAGCCAGGCCTTGCTAGTTGCATGAAACGAGGGTTGATTTCCATCCCCTGTCTTGTTTCAGGGCACAGCTGACATACTGTCCTGTTGGCCTTGTTTATCTCTTCCTGAAGGAGGGCACATGAGAAATGATTTCTTATAGGCAAAGGGGAAGTACCTAGCTCTGGAAGAGAAGCAGATACCCAGAGTGGAGGGAGTGTCTTTGTGATCAGAAGTAATCATAGAAAACAGCATCAGAGAGGGTAACAGGCCATGCTGAGTTCCAATCCCCCATCACCATAACCAACTCTATGAACATGTGCATGTGACCTACCCTCACCACTGTAGATAAATGTTTGTGTCCCACCCCAGAATTCATATGCTGAAGTCTTCACCCAACAAGATAATGATATTAGGAGATGAGGCTTTTGGGAGCTCCTTCCAGTCATATTGGGGTTTTCCTAGACTATGAAGCTGATAGGATCTCATTATACAACAATAAAAATCAGAGTTTCTCTGAGACTAAAATTCCAAATATACTTATTAAGAAATTCATATTACCACAAGAAGCTGCAATTCTTTCTACTATTTGGCAGTTAGTGGGAGCTTCTTGGCATTGTTACACATGCTTTACCCCTCTCTACTTCCTGCTCTTAGCACTAGCTTGCCATCTGAGGCTCACAAAGTGCTCAATAAATGGTTAGATTGAATGAGTCACATATGTATTTATCAATTTGCTCCATTAGATGATGTAAAAACCCCACAAGAGGAACATTCTAGGTAGACCCCAGGGATGGAGATGATGGGAGACCGATCTAACCTGACTTACTTCTTTCCTCCCTCTCTCTTCCATTAGATCTCATTCCTAGTCCTCAAAATGTTTTTGTGTCCCAATGTTTTTAGTTCTCAGTTGATAATTAGTGTTCACTTTCTTTCCACCTCTTATCCCTCCCTCTGTCCCCATCCCTCCACCAGAACATGACATGTAAGATCAATTCACAGTACAGACACATGTTGTATTGATAATTGAACCTCTTTCCACAGAATAAAGCTTTATGAGTGTAGCAGACCTTGGCAGATCAAACTTGTAGTAGGCCTGTACTACCAGACCTCCAAAAGCACACTTTACCCATTCCCACCTGCAGTGATGGTGAGGACTTGGGAATCTGCTAAATCTAAAGAATATTGTTCTCTTCCATAAATGCCCCAAAACTCATAGCAATGCCTTGATCAAATTCAAATATAAATTTGTTAATTAATGAATAGGGTTTAGAACAGAAAATTTCAAAACTGATGAGTCAGGGATCAACATGCCCTATGACCCTGATCCACTAGACTGGGAGATAATGTTGCACATCCAAATTCAGGCTACATGGAAGAGTAGGAATTTGCATTGCTTTGCTTTATTTGTTTTGCTCTGTCCTGTTTTGTTTTCCTTGTTCTCTGAATGAATGGAGTGAGCTAAATCCATACTTAGCTGTGTCTGAGCCAGAGGAAGTTGTAGAAGATAGTTATAAAGTCCAGTGTGAGGACCAGCCCTACCTTCTCTAGATTGGGATAGTGTGGGTCTGGGACTCTTCACATTAAGAACAGGATCTTCCTTTTTAAAAATAATTAACATCCTATTTGTGTAGTACAATCTAAGTTTAAACTTCCAAGGAAATGACAAGGCAAATTATCAAATGCCTTAGCTGGGACTTTTAAGATGTGCCTTTTGTTGTTTTTTCCTTGCTGTCTTTGGAAACCTACTGCAGTGTCCAAGTTAGGGAGTGGACAGTCTTCTCCACTTTGAATAGAAAGGGGACAGTGTTACTTGGTGCCACAACACTTACCCCAGAATCCCAGCACAGGACCAGCTGCTCTTTCCTTGGACTCTTGACTGCCTTTGAGAACAGCCAATAAGAGGAGGAAACACCAAGTTTGAGAGAAAGTCATGCTGACTTGAATGCTCTCCTCCTCCTCCTTTTTCTTTCTTTTTTTTGGGGGGATTTTCTTTTTCAAGATAGGATCTCACTCTAGCCCACGCTGACCTGGAATCCACTATGTAGTCTCTGGGGTGGCCTCTAACTCATGTCAATCCTCCTACCTCTGCCTCCAGAGTGCTAGGATTAAAGGTATGTCCCACCATGCCTGGCTGAATGTTCTTATTCTTTAAAAAAATAGATTTCTTCTTAAGCGTTTGATCTCAGTTTAAGTATCACCTGTCTTCTGTGGACATCCCCTGAGATGATTTAGCTATTAATTTATCTATTTGTTTTTATCTATTTATCTATTATCTATTAATTTATTTATCTATTAATCCTTGTCTGAGGCAAGATAATTGATCAAATGCTATTCTGGATGTTTATATGACAGTATTTTGGGGTTAAATTTACATTTAACCCTGTGAACTTAGTGTGACTGGGCTTCCCCAAATCAGATGAAGGCCTAAGAACAAAAGACTGACCTCTCCAGAGCAAGGGAAAATTCCCCAGAGATGGTCTTTGAACTTCATCTGTGACTTGGGCTCTTCTTATAAGTGTCTTTACCAATTGCAGTTTTTTCAAGTTTCCAGAATTTAGCCTTTCCTGGAAGCTCTGGTCCTAGGAAGTCTCTACACTTGCATGAGGTAATTCCTTAAAAAACACACACACACACACCCTATTAAATGTTTCTTTACCGCAGACCTTGTTCATGTGCCACAAATATTCATTCCAATGAACAACTATTTTATTCATGCTTCCTTTGTGCTTTTACCAAATCTAAGTTCTTTGAGGCTAGACAATCTGCTTGCTTTTGCTGCCTACATCACTAGTTTGAATGCTAAAGAGTGAAGCTCAGTCTCCAGCTTGACACTAGTGAGATGTGGTAAAAATTCAAAAGGTAGGCCCTAGTAGGAGGCCTATGGGATCATTGGGAGTGTGTCCTCAAAGGGAATTTCAGGGTCCTGCTAATTTCCTCTGTCTTCCTCTTTGCCTTTTATCTTTAGTATGAATAACTTTGCTCTGCATTGTGGTTAGTCCACCACGGTGTTCTAACCACAAGCACAAAAGCCACCAGGCCAACTGACTATTTACTAGAATCTGTAAAACTATGAGTCAAAATAAGCCTTTTCTCCTTTTTTAAATTTTCCATTCTTTTTTTTTTTTTTTTTTAAGACATAGTCTCACCATGTATCCTTAGTTGGCCTTGGACTCACAGTCCTGTTGCCTTAACTTCCCATGCACTGGGATTATATGCATGTGTCACAATGTTTAGCTAGCCTTTTCCTAATTAGTTGATTATATCTAGTATTTGTTATAGTAATGGAAATACAAGTAATATATACAAACTAGGCTTTCCCAGAAGTATTGAGAACTAGCAAAAGCTAGCAAATCTTGGTTATATGAGTGAATGGTTGTGACAGTGTGAGTTTATGTCCCCCAGTAGACTCTAACTTGGATTTCTAGTGGCCTGGCTGGAGGAGGTGCCACTGTGAGCAGATCCTGGAGTATAACCCTAAGGTGTTAGTGGGGGAAGACTTGAAGTCTGACCTAAAGTATGCAGAGTGCTTGAGCTCTGCCTGCAGTTCCCAGAGTGTGCTTGCTGGTGGTGCTGCTGGTGGTTTTTCTCTCTGTTTGGATTTGGTAAAAGGGACCAGCTTCTTCCTCCATTATGGAACTTCCCCTGGATCTTTAAGCCTGAAATAAATTCCACTCCCCCTATAAACTGTGTCTGGTCTGGAAGTTCACCCCAGCAATGTGAAGCTGGCTACGACAGTGGCTGGCATTCTCAAATAGACTAGGAATTGGGAGGACTCCTATATACAAACTATTACTCTAGCATATATGAGAGCATTATATTAAAAATGTGCATAGCCAGGCTGTGTAGATTGCTTAGTGGTTAAAGCACTTGTCTGTGAAACCTAAGGACCCAAGTTCGATTCCCCAAAAGCCATGTAAGCCAGACGCACAAGGTGGTGCATGCATCTAGAGTTTGTTTGCAGTGGCTACAGGCCCTGGCATGCCTGTTATTTCTCTTTTCTCTCTCTCTCTTTCTCTCAAATAAGTAAATACAATAAAATAAAAAGATGCATAGCCAACCTGCATGTGGTGATAGACACTTTTAATCCCAGTACTCAAGAGGCTGAGCATAACTGTGAGTTCAAGGCCAGCTTGGGAGCCACAAAATGAGTATCAGGTTAGTCTGGACTAAAGTGAGACCCTACCTCAAAAAAAAAAAAAAAAAAAAAAAAAAAGGTTGGGAGATGGCTTAGTGGTTAAGGTGTTTGCCTACAAAGCCAAAGGATCCCTGTTGAACTCTCCAGGACCCACGTAAACCATATGCACAAGGGGGTGCATCCATCTGGAGTTCATTTGCAGTGGCTGGAAGCCCTGGCATGCCCATTCTCTCTCAATCTCTCTCTCTCTCTCTCTGTTTGCCTCTTTCTCACTCACTTTCTCAAGTAAATAAATAAATATTTGGGGCAGGGGAGAGAGACACAGAGAGAGACAGAGAGAGAGAGGGAGACAGATAGAGAATGGGCATACCAGCAGCCTCTCAGCCGCTGTGAATGAACTCCAGATGCTTGTGCTCACTTGTGGGCAACTGCAGCATTGTGCCCTTGCATCACTTTGCATCTGGCTAAATGTGGGACCTGGAGATTGGAACTAGCGTTCTTAGGCTTAGCAGGCAGGCAGGCACCTAAACCACTAAGCCATCTCTCCAGCCCTAAATTTTTTTTAAAGCAGATTTTAAAACAAACACAAAAAGCCAAAAATACACAGCCATGCACACACAAAAAGTGTGTTGACCAGGATGTGGATAAACTAGAAACCTTACACATTGTTAGCAGGAATGTAAAATATTACAATTACTAAGTTACATTTGGAATCAATCTATAATCTGGTGATTCCATTCCTATGTATGTACTCAAAACAGATGAATGTGTATGTACTAACAAAAACTTGTAGAAAAAATGGTTATAATGGCCAAAAACAAAACACTGGAGATAGTCTAAATGGCCATGAATAAACAGACAACATATAGTATTTTCATACAGTGATATATTATCTAATAAATCAAAGGAATAAGATACTCATTCATGCTAAAACATGGATAAACCTGGAAAAATAAAAAAAGTCAAGCACATAGGCCACCTATTGTGTGGTTCCATTTTTATTAAATGCACATACCATACAAATCTATAGAGATAGAAGGAAATTATTGGCTGGTAAGAACTGGAGTACTGGTAATGGCCAAGGAAGTTTAGAGGGGAGTGGAGAAAATGTTATAGAATTAGAGGAGTAATGATTGTGCAAATTTGTAAGCATGATAAAAGCCATTGGCATATACACTTTCAAATGGTGAGATGTATGTGGATTATATTTTATTTGTTTTAATATAAATAAAATTAAGGGAAAAGCTCTGGGGGAGGGGTCTAATAGGAGAATGAGGATGCAGCCTCAAGCTAAGAAGAATGCAGAGCATCCTAGCCCACGCTTGAAGAACTCTACCATCTGTTCACATTGTGGTCATGATCACAAGGAAAGGAATAGTAATACTGGCTTCTGGTTTGCAGATCTTGCTCCATTCTTTAGACTAATTGCCCCCATAAATTTTATGAATTAATGGATGTAATCCCTTTGAAAACCATATGTCACAAACCTCCATTGGGGCACATAGGCACATAGCCCTGACCCTTTTCTCTCTTTCACCTCTTCCCCTGTAAACACAAATCTTTCAAAAAGTAGTTATATAGAAAGCAGGGCCAGTAGGGAATAATACTAGTCTACTACAAAAAAAAAAAAAAAAAAGGCTCCCTACATGTCATCTTTCTGGAGAAGCTCTAAATATAGTCCTCAGCACCACAAAGATCCTCTTGTCTCTGCCGCACACACTGGCTAATGAAGTTTCACATTTATCACTGACACCTATTCCAGAGAGCTGAATAAGTCCTAGATAACTCAGGGACTCACTAAAGAAGCCATTGGCCCTCCTCACTTTAGGGTCACTGCTCTACTCATGGGACTGCCCTGGTGGGCTTCAAAAGACTAAAGTGTAATCTGAAACTCAAGGAAGCCTCTCAGCTGTAAGCCCTGTAAAATCAAAACACAAGTTACCTTCAACATATATGACACAGAGAAAATATTCTCATCCCCAAAGAAGTGAAAGTAGTTAGTGGAACACAGGCAGATAGGGTGAGGAGGGGGAAACATGACTACTCTCTCACCCCTGAACCTGCACCCCTGTTCGTGGGGTAGGGGCATTGAGAACTGTCCCCAGTGCCTCTTGGGTGGGAGTGCACTGTTGGTTTGGGGTTCCTGTGGCCATGGCAACCCCTTTCACAGAGTGAAACCGAGTGAAGGGGGTCAACTGCAAAAGGGGGCTGAGGGGTTAATAGCCTTCCTGAAAAATAGAGGGAACTAAAGTGTTAATAACTAACCTTAAGATTAGAAGACCGGGCTGGAGAGATGGCTTAGTGGTTAAGGCATGTGCCTGCAAAGCCAAAGGACCCAAGTTCAATTCCCCAGTACCCACGTAAGCCAGATGCACCAGGGGCCCTGGCATGCTCGTTCTCTCTGTCTCTCTTCTATCTCTCTCTCTCTGCCTGTGCTTGCAAATAAATAAATAAAATTAAAAAAAAAAAAAGATTAGAAGACCATAAAGAATGGAGACATCCAGCCTTGAAAGGCCAAACAACTCCCTTGATTGATAATCTTCCCTCATCTCAGAAACCACTGGTGGGACATCCTCCCTAGACAATTCTGCAAAAAAAAGCCTAGACACAAATAACTTCATTTACTTATCTACTTCCCTTGGCCCTGCAGCTAATTCAGGATGTTTGTCTTGGGATCCTCCTTATAAGTTTGAACCCCAGCCTGACTCAGGGCTTCAGCCTTCATTTCACAGAAAGGCTGTTGCCCCTCACTGTTTCTCTCAATAAATAGCCTGTCTGTAGAGATCAAGTCCACTGTTCTCCTTTGCTTTTCTCTTACACTTTCCTTATATTTGCTGCCATAACTCAGATCGGAGCCCTCCAGGGCTTTTGCGCAGCACCCTCCCTTTCTCTTTCTCTCTCCTCTCTAACTCCCTGCCAATGTTTCACTCCCTCGGGATCTCAGACACTTGCTGTGCTCACTACTCTGAACTAAACAGCTGCCTATGACCTCCAGTCTTTCCAGCTTGATACCTGGGGGCTTCTTCCTTTTCTTCATCTTTTCACCCTCTTCCACTAGACTTTTGAATGCCAGACAAGAGGTCATTTATGTGTGACCATCTGCATGATGGGATTGGCCACTCAAAACAAGTCCTTCGCTGAATATTCAAGCTTGGCCAGACAGGCCCAGTGACTGAATGGGTGCAATAGTGGCATGTCTACTCTTGGGGTAACCAACTGCTCCATAATTGGACTGAAGGCCCTCTCTATGGGAGGGAATACATGCCTGGTACTGAAAAACCTAAGTAAAAGTCTATGGTAGGTGAGGTCATGAGCCTTAAGGGTATAAGCCTGCTCTTGTCTGACTAAATGTATATATTATTCCCACGAAGCTGCCCTGAAAGCACTACACTTAATGTTCATATTCACATATTAATGCTACTCTCACTTCTGGTTAGAGAAGCTTCTCTTTTCAGACGGCGATGGCCACTGGGATGACCCAAAAGGCAACATAGTGCTGAGAAGAAGGGATGGAGGAGTGCCCAGCACTGTAACACCTCTGTCACACCCTCCAAGGCTCAGGGACCATTGTGGAAGAGGGGGCGGATAGAATGGAAGAGCCAGAGGAAGGGTATGACCTCTTACAATGCAACTGCCCAGACAGAAATTGGCCTCGATATCCATGACCTTGCAGTGCCTAGCAATACTCCGCAAGACCCTTAAAATAGAAGAAAAAGATGATGTCATCAAATTAAAAGAGAGACTAATGGAGAGAAGGAGGGGATATGGTGGAGACTGGAGTTCTAAAGTGGAATGGGGGGAGGGGAGGGAAATATCAGGTGGGTTTTTTTGTATGTAAGTATAAAAGTCAATAAAAAACAATAATTAAAAAAAAAAGTCCTTGTCTTCCAAAATGGGCTCTAAATTATCTGTTCCTACAGATACTCCATTGGCATGTTTCAAAGGTAACTTAAAAGAACTTGGACTCTGAGCTTCTACTTACTAAATTACTCCAACTCTTTATGGAAACTTGTCTGCAATATTCTCCAGACAAGGGCCAGTGCTGGCCTGAATTTGGTACTTTGGATTTCAACATTCTCATTGGTCTTGATAACTTTTGACATGGCAAATGGTATGTGAGGTTCCCTCCCCTGTTCCTGGCCCTTCTAGAACTCTATCTCTCACATACATTTCTGTCAGCTTCCATGACTTGCCAGGGTCTCTCCCTCTCACACCAAATTCAAGCCATCTCACTAAGTCAAATATAAAACCTGCCTTCTTTACTTGACCTCTTTAACTTCTTCTGCATATGGATATCTAATTTCTCTCTCCTTGCTTTTCCCTTTTCCCACCACAGAAAAATCTTCATGGGAGGTGGGACAATCACAGTAAACCAGCAACTGCCTCACAGCTAGCTAAAATAAACAAAGACAGGCACCTAGTGATGTGCTTACCTGTGGCTAATGGCTAGTAGAAAAAGAAATGTCAGTTTTAAAAATAAAACTAAGGACAACTATTGTCCTGTTGTTATGGTGGCTGCTTGTCCCAGGCCCAAACCAAAACCCCATACAGTTTCTGGTGTTTGCCCTATCTCTCTTTCCTTTCATGATGATAAATTGCTTGAAAATTCCAATTCCCCTGGACTCTCAAAACTCCCAGGTGGTTGGAACAAATCTCCAACAGCCAGATAGAATAATTTACCTGCCCTGCCTCCAACCATAAAGTGGTCATTTGCCATATCCACTTCATCTTTAGCCCTAAGAAGGGGTGAGTAAGTCTCTGTCCCTGGCTCCTTTGTCTTGTCCTGGGAGGACTGCCCTGGGATCCTCGAGTCAGAATGCCTTCTTGCTTTCTGAACTCCTGGTCCTTCTCTAGTAGAAGGTCTCTGACCTCTGTCTTCAGATCAGGGACTCCTGACCCTCAGACAGATGCCCCAGCACTTCTCACCCCTCTATGGATTCCCAAATTTCCAAAATTCTACTGTTCTCCCTACTGGGTTGTCTCCTGACAAAAAGGAGACATAAAGTCCAGGTGCCTCATTTTTTACTGCAATATGGTCTGACCACAAAAGAAATTGGGCACTCATTTCCTTTGGCTGAAAATGACACATTTGGCTTCCAAATTCTTAAAGATCTTAATCATAAACTGGATTGGCAACTGGCTCTATTCTTCTACCCCTAATCTCTTCTCTGTCAGTTCTGCTCTCTGACCCAGGCACTCCTGGGGAAACAACCTTCTTTCCACCCCATTAAACAATTCCTATTAGTAACCCACCCTTCCTTAGCCCAAGAAGATGACCACAAGCCCTCCTTTACTGTGCCATTACAAATGACAATCTCTCTTTCTCTAATCCTGCACTTAAGTTTGCTTAACCAGATTCTGTTCAAAGTACAGCTATAAAACTGGCCTTTGCCTCGGTTTCCCTTGAGAAACAGATGGTAAGACCCTATTGCTGAAGACCTCACTTGCCTGAGCGACAAGGTCACTGAGAAATCAAGCTGGTGCTGAGAAGAAAACCTTCTCCCTGTAGACCAGCCAACTGAAAGCTAGAAAAAGCTGCACTGCATGCAGCTGTATGGGAGACAGAAATCATCAGCAGTGAAAACAGTGGACACTGGAAGCCTCAAGTTTGACCAGACAGGCCCAATGACCAAATAGGTGCAATAGTGGCATGCCTGCTCTAGGGGGAAACCAACTGCTCTCTAATTGGACTGAAGGCCCACTCTATGGGAGATAATACATGCCTGGTACTGAAAAACCTAATCAAAAGACTATGGCAGAGAAAAAAAAAAGACTATGGCAGGAGAGGTCATGAGCCTTAGGGGTATAAAGCCTGCTCTTGTTGGCTAAATGTATATATTATTCCCACAAAACTGCCCTGAAAGCACTACACTTCATGTTCATATTCATATATCAATGCTACTCTCACATCTTGTTAGAGAAGCTTCTCTTTCAGATGGTGATGACCACTGGGATGGCCCAAAAGGCTGAACATAGTGCTGAGAAGAAAGGGATGGAGGAGTGTCCAGCACTGGAACATCTCTATCGCACCCTTCAAGGCTTAGGGTCCATTGCGGAAAAGGTGACGGAAAGAATGTAAGAGCCAAAGGAAGGGTATGACTCCTTACAATGCAACTGTCCAGACAGACCTTGCAGTGCCTAGCAATACCTTCACAAGACCCTCATAATAGGAGAAAGGGATGATGACATTAAATTAAAAGATAGACTAAAGGAGAAAGGGAGGGAATATAATGGAGAGTGGAGTTCTGAAGGGGAATGGGAGAGGGGAGGGAAATATCATGGTTTATTGTCTATAAGTATAGAAACTGTCAATAAAAAAAAACTGGCCTTTGAAAATGGCCTCCAGCCCATTCTCCAGATTCCATTGGTTTTCTTGCACCTCTTATTTTACCTTGAGGTTTTCTCACATGATTTGCTTTCCTAGAGAAAGCTTCTTATGATCAACAGCTACATGGTGAGATAGGGACTTTTTCTCTCCTGTATTGTTGGGCCCTATGAGGCCCGGGTGTGAGGCCTAGTGGAACTTCCTAAGCCTGACTAGAGTTTGGCGACCTGTCTTTGGCCTACTTCCTCTTCAGCAAAGCCTAAGCCGAAACTGCCTCCACCCAGCTACTGCAGAAGTGGTGAAATACTATTGGCCCTTACACCATTATCCCATCCTGAGACCCTCCCTCTTTCTCAAAGTTATATAAACACCTTCCCATTACAATAAAATGAGTTTCTGCCTTGACAGACTCCCGGCTCAGTGTGGTTTTTTTTCTCCCCGGTGTTCTTGGGGGGGAGGGGTTTGAGCTGCAACATCCGCCTTTCCGCTCAGCCTCGAGAGAAGCGGCTGGCCTGCGGTAGAGGGAAACCCACAGACTGGTGCCCCGTGTGAGGAAACGGAACTACCGGGGGAAGAAGCCTACAGACTGGTGACCCTAATGTGATGAAGGAAAAATACAAAATTACGCTGACGGGCTAATCAGACTGCGGACGGGTGTACCCTCATAAATTATGAGGTAGTCTTCATATTTAATATTCTAACCTTTGCTTCTGTACCTGTGCTTGCTTCAACATCTTTTCATTCCTTTCTCTTTCCTTTCATTTCTGGATTGCCGGCAAACCTCATCTGTGGCGCCTATATTTCTAAACGGGTCATACATTCATGGCAGACACGCCACGTGGGCCGACCTAGAGGAGACTCACCACGTGGACAGACCTAAAAAGACTCACCACGTGGGCAGACCTAGAGGAGACTTTAAGTGTTTTGCCTCTTCATTTGAGTGGGGACTCCATCCCAAAAGACAAAACAAACCTAATGGGGAGATCTGCTCCCAGCTGTACTGTGTTTTATATCATCGAGCCGTCCCCTAAGGGCACAGGCTTATCTGGCCATCACGGATCTAAATCTAAACTTAATTCTACAACATGTTTAACTATTTTTTGGGCCTTTATGCTTATGTTGTACTCATGTGTATTACTATTGGCCTGATTTTACAAAAACTCCTTCTGCAATGTGGCTTAAAAGTAAAACAAAAAAAACCTCCTTGGCTCTTGGGACAAAACTCTTGTTTTAGCCCCATGGATTAATTCAGTCCTCCTTGCCTTAATTGCCAGCCTTAAAGGCTTTTCCATGGAGAAGTTCATTTTTGCCCTTAACAAAAACTGTAAGAAAAGACTAAAACTGACTTTTAAAATCTCCTTTTTCCCAAGGCCTCCACCCAAGCCGCCACCGGGCAGCTGTCTTTTCAGCTCTTTTCAGCCCACAACCACCACCTAAGGCAAATGTGCTCACAACCACTCCTCCCCCTCTTTAGCCTTAAAAGAAAAGAAAAGAAAAGAAAAGAAAAGAAAAGAAAAGAAAAAAAAAATATATATATATATATATATACAGAGGACTTTATTAAAACTGGGTTACTGACATACATTTTGCTATCCAGGCCCAAAGAGTTTGATCAAGGTTAAATTTATAGTAGACTAATGTGCTTAACTAAAGATGTCAAACTAATATTTTAAAATTTTAAGTTAAAAAAACCTCAAACAAATTAACATTATAAAGACACTGAGGCTGATTTCAGGTTACTGAGCTACTATTGTCAACCACATTAACAATCTTAAGGAAGGCCTGCTGGAGGGCAAGGTGGCAGGCAGGCAGGCTCTTTACATTAAAACAATGGAAAGGATGCCTAAAAAAAAAAAAAAAACCTGTTAAAAATATCTTGAGAGCGGGCAGGTGATCCTCCATGAGGCGAGTCGCCGCCATCCCTGCCCCTTGCCTCTGGGCGCCCCCTATATGCTCTTAGCTGAGTGTCCTGTGGGGCCCAAAGCGTTTACTTTAAAAAATAAAAATAAATAAATAAAATGTTCAAAACAGGCCCAAGCCACCTAAATACCACAGCTAAAAATAATAAAATAAGACCACTATTCTATTTTGTTAGTTTTCAAAACTAAGGCCATGATTAAGAGGGATGGCTGGGGACATTTGTATTGCGCCACTACAGATAAAAAAAAAAAAAAAAAAAAAAAAAAAAAAAAAAAACTGCTTTTCAAGTCTATATGGCTATATCCTACATACCATTGTCCCACCCTTCGCTGCCTTCCCATTAACTTAGGGCTAGAGACAATCTGGCTTTTATCCATAAGGCAGCCCCAAAACAAGACCTTTTACATACAATTTGCCATCCATCTCCAGACTTAACTGAACACATTTACTCACACACTGGTCTACCTGACTTTATTGTTAATAAAAATTCACAGGTAAACAAATTTATTACTGTCTCCTCCTTGCCACCTTTAAAACAAACTAAACATTTACACCAAATGTTCTATCTATCCCCCTTAATAATTCAAGCCCAGCTAACTCATTCGATAAAACATAAGACTAAACCCACTTCCTACTTAATGTCACTGGGGGCTATTCTTAAAGTGTTAATGATGGGTTTAAAATTCCATTGTAAAGATATACAAAGTGTGCCTAACAAAATTTCCTAAAGCTTACTGTGGCTTGGCTACAATAATTTTGCTCTATGTACTATATGACTAATTAATTTCTTTCTTCTCTTTTGCTTGGCCCTATGAAGATAGGCCAACTTCTTCTGCCACTATAAAGCTTCACTAGATCTATAAGCTTCAACATCATAAAAAACTGCTAGCTGTCAGCCCTGGATTGACCCTAACAATACATGTCTCATATCTTTTCTTCCTTGATTAATCATCCTAATGTTTTATCATTATTTCAGGTCATTCCAACCCATCTGATCTCCAAGACCTCACTACTAAATGCCTTGCCATTTTACAGGCCCATGATTTTAAAGTGGCTCCAGAAAAGATTCAGACTACCCCTCCCTTCAAGATTTTGGGCTCCATGTTATTCCTTAATACTGTCTCTCCTGTCAAACGCCAACTCCATATTCAAAAATTCTATACTTTGCCTCAACTCTAAAAGGTGCTGGGGGAAATTAATTGGATGAGGCCCTAGATACCCATAACTACTGAGGAACTGTCCCCTTTGACCTCTTAAAGGGCCTTACTCTCTCCTCTCTAAAGGAAACAATTTGGCTGACAAACTGGCCTCTCAGCCTCAATGTAATACAGTCTCAAAAGCTACATGTTTCCACTTATTAACTCATATAAATTGGAGGGGCCTTAAACATAAATATCCCCACGTGCCAGTCAAGGACCTTAAAAAAAATTGTCCAAACTTACAAATCCTGTCAGCCTTTCCTCCAGGTACCTCCTCTTCAAACTACAGGAGCCAATCCTCGAGGGCTACGCCCTAATCACCTTTGACAAATTAACGTTACACACTATTCTCCATTTGAAAAACTTAAATATATTTTTCTCTCAGTTGATACTTTCTGCCATGCTTGCTGGGCATCGGCACATGCTGGGGAAAAACTAAACATGCTATTAGCCATATGCTTCAATTCTTTGCCACCCTTGGATTGCCAGATCAAATCAAAACCGATAATGGTCCCTGCTTCATAAGCAGGACTTTTATAGATTTCCTCCAAACCTGGAAAATCTCACTTTCCACAAACATCCTGTATAACCTGTGGGACCAGGCCACTGTAGAAAGATATAATCAAACTCTCAAGTCTCAATTACAAAAACAAAAGGGGGAATCCCTACCCCCACATGACCAACTAAAAAAGGCATTATTATCCCTAAATATTTTAAATTTTTCTAAAGAAGATAGACACTTGTCCCCTTTTCAAAAACATTGGACCTTAGATGTCACCTACAGCTCCATCTGGGTCAAATGGAGGGACCAATTAACTGGGGACTGGAGAGGACCAGACCCCCTCCTCACAGCAGGGAGAGGATTTAAATGTGTCTTTCCTCAAGAGGAAAAAAAAGACCCATTTGGGTACCAACAAGAGACCTAAAATATTTACCCCAACAGGGGGACAATGATAATCACCTTTCCAGGGAGTGTTCCCCCCTGAGAACTATGCCTGTTTCTTCCCCAGGAACAACTGGCGGTGTGGATGCTGCTAGACCCAAATAAAGCCAGAAAGGCTCCAGAAAGATTTACAGAAGAGGAGACGGGATTTCCAAGACAACCCGCTGTGGACGGACTTACATGACTTTTTTCCCTACCTTCTCCCTCCCCTTGAACCCCCTCCTTCTTCTTCTTGCTTTTTTCCCTACCTTCTCCCTCCCCTTGGACCCCTCCTTCTCCTTCTTCTTATCCTCACTCTCAGGCCCTGTGTAATTAATAAGATTACACAATTCATTCACCAACAGCTAGAGGCAATTAAACTTCATCAGATCACAATTAAACTTCATCAGGTCAAAACACCACAGGCTTGCAACTCAGGAGCCAGGCTAAGAGGCCCTGGTGTGACTGGCTGTCCACCTAGTGTCCCTCCCCTGCCCTCCATCAAACCAATGATGGGTAAGATCTCAGACAGGCTGAGACAACCTAAGACAGGGCGTGGAGTGGAATTTCAATGGACTAGAGGCATGGTACCCAGTGACGGGTAAGATTCCCAGAGGGGGACAACCTAAGACAGAGGCCATGCCATTCACCATTCTTACAAAAACAAAAGGGGGAGATGTTGGGCCCTATGAGGCCCGGGTGTGAGGCCTAGTGGAACTTCCTAAGCCTGACTAGAGTTTGGCAACCTGTCTTTGGCCTACTTCCACTTCAGCAAGGCCTAAGCCAAAACTGCCTCCGCCCAGCTACTGCAGAAGTGGTGAAATACTATTGGCCCTTACACCTTTATCCCATCCTGAGACCCTCCCTCTTTCTCAAAGTTATATAAACACCTTCCCATTACAATAAAATGAGTTTCTGCCTTGACAGACTCCCGGCTCAATGTGGTTTTTCTCCCCGGTGTTTTCTGGGGGGAGGGGATTGAGCTGCAACACCCGCCTTCCCACTCAGCCTCGAGAGAAGCAGCTGGCCCGACTCTCTCTCTCTTCCACTCTACCTGCCGGTGGAGGGAAACCAGCACTGTATGGAACTTCCTTTACCCAGAATAAACAGTGGCCACATAGATTATTCTTTATGGATTAAGGTAGAATCAATAGGACCTGCTTATCATCCCAGAGGGCATGCAGGCCTCTCTCACATGTTAGAGTCTTCCCAAAAACAAAGTATAAATAAATCTTCAGAAAAAAAAAATCTCCTCATGTTTCATGTTCTTTGTCATGTCTAATGCTGGCCAGCCATGTCATGTCATGTGTTCCATGTTTCATGTAGTCTGTCTTTAAGTGTGACTAAATTGATGGTCACTAATTATTCCAATGCTTATGGCCATTAAGTGTTCTGAAGCTATCTCACCATGTAGCTGTTGATCATAAGAAGATTTCTCTAGGAAAGCAAATCATGTGAGAAAACCTCAAGGTAAAATAAGAGGCGCAAGAAAACCAATGGAATCTGGAGAATGGGCTGGAGGCCATTTTCAAAGGCCAGTTTATTTTATTGACAGCTTCTATACTTACAGACAATAAATCATGATATTTCCCTCCCCTCTCCCATTCCCCTTCAGAACTCCACTCTCCATTATTACAAAAACCTGGTTTATCATATATTTCTGACTTTATGCTTGCTCATCCTTAGTACATGTTTATATTCCAGGTTTTGATCCTGACTCTAACAATGCCTTCTGAATGTTTATGACTTAAATCTTTAGAGAAATTATTCATCTGGGTTTATTGACAAAATGCAAACATATTGATATGTTTTTCCTATACTTATCAATGTTAACATATGGTATACATGCTTTCTGTTGAATGAAATTATTGAAAAATGTCATATTTCTAATGTTCTTAGTCTAAATAAGTCTGGATGGAGTATAATCAGTGTATCTATGAAAATGTGCGGCTGCACCTAACACTTTCAATGAAGCAACAGGTATTGCACATCCCTCTTTTGAAACTACTTCAAGAAATATTCCTTTATGATAACAAAAATTCAGTAACAATTTACAACTAAAGTTAAACAAATAGGAACTGACTGGGAGCGTGGCCCTTTTTAGACAATATATAACTAACTACCTTATCTCAGGAGACAGCAACCTATCTTTATTTGACAGAATGGAATGTCTTAACCCTCACAGACCATAAATCTCTTTAATCTGCAAGCACAGGAAAATTCAAACAGAGGATTGTCAAGGATGTGGAACCCCTGCATAATCACTGTTTGGGAACTCCATGTGTGAAGCTTCAGTGGAGGCTCTCTCCCTCTCTCTGAAATGGGTTCTGCCTAAAAATGTGTCTTCACTTAAAGTGTTTTCAGTTAAGATAAGATGGTTTAGCATAAAAAGTTGTTTCTCTGTATTTCTCTCATCTTGATTGTTTATCTAATTTAAACTTAATTCTCTGTAATAAGTTGGTAAATTTATTTATAGTGCCTTGCCTTATATTGGATAAAAATTGGGGTTAGAAAATGTAACAGCCTGACCCTAAGTTATGTCCTACATTGTAACAGACTTTTGTATTGGTAACATTCCATACTGCATAGTCTTTTGTACTGACACTATAGTTTTTGTACTGTTTCAAGACCATAATTTGTTTTACAGCTTCTGACCTGAACTGAAAATCATCTTGTGTTTCTTCTTACAAGATTGATATACTTCTGGACCTTTACTTTTCTACAAGTTCACCTCAGAGGGCCCTACAACAGACTAATTCCATCTATCTGGGCCTCTTTTGATGGTTATCCAAGGCCTAAAAGTCAACAGGAATAGAAACTCCTTTCACCATCCCACTTCAGCTGGAAAAAGTCAGACTTAAACCTGCCATCCATCTTCCAAAAACTTAGGGTCTGTCTCCACTGACATTAGACTTGGAGGTCAGTAGAATGGACCCAATTTCCTTTGTCCCTGGTAACATTAAAATAAAATTCCACCTGACATAGATCTGATCCTAAACAAAGACAAACTATATAATATGTGCTCATAGATTAAAGGGGTTGTAATAATATCTTTAATTAAGATAACTAAGTTATATCCAAATGCTGAGCTTGTATGTTTACCATATGATAGAGCCAGTATTTTGTTATATAAACACCTGTTTACAACAATAGGTTTCTTAACTGTTCTACTCTTATATGTTTTCCTATTGGGTAAGACTTTTATTTATTTGCTATAAACTTATTCTAATAGATAAAATTGGGCCTAGTTATATAAAATATATTTAATTGTATTATAAAACCAACATAATTATATAAAACATAATTTCATTATGTTTATAAAATAACTGGTAATAACAAATTTTCAAGACTAATCAAACTTTTAGCTTTTCAGCCTAACATACTTTCATTTGTTCTCCCAAAGATAAGACTTTTTGATCTTCAGACCAAGTAAGTAAAGACTGTGAACTTTCTATAAAGACTTACACAAAAAGAAACCTTTAAATCTAAACTTCAAAATTAGTTAAACTCTTAATATCTACTTTATATTTCAAATATTGCTTCAGTACTAATCTCTTATACTTCCTACCTTACCTAAATGAAGTCTTTATATTTCCACAAATTCCAATTAACTTCCCATTCAAGTTAACAATTCCTTCTTCCTTACCTATTACCCATATTATCATTTTTCAACCTTAAATATAATATATTCATGTCACCTATAAATGTCTTGTCACATACAAGAAAACTCATACATGAATAATAGCCAGATCATAACGGCTAATAGATTTGATATGATCTGGGTGTCTTTCCTAATGGCTCTGATAATTATCCCATTCCTGAAGAACTACCACTTTGCCTGTTCATAAAAGCCATGTGGAACCACAACCTGCTATGTACACATGGTACAAAATCAAATGGAGAACTGAAAGCTAAGGCTTTCAGAAGCCACACCTTGTCACTAGAACTTCAACATTGGACTGCAGCAATTGTGGAGAAATAAATGGTACCAATCCAGAGCCAATAATATTTTGGGCTATCTTAGTCATTTTAATAGCCAATAATATTGTTTCTCTGCATGTGATCTGACATCTCTCTGTGACCACTTGAATATCTATTGTTTTAAGTTAAAAAAAAAAAATCTCACAGCTCTACTCCCTTCAAGTTCAACCTATCCTGTGTCTGACATGTATTTTATTCCCTGATTATAATATTCACCCTTTCTTGTGGTCTTTGCATAGTCAGATGTCTCGCTGAATGCCTTCAAGACAGAATACATGCCTTCACTTTGCAGCAAGTCACTGAATTCTTCATGGCCACTGAATATCAACCCCTGAACATCCAACTTCCACAGGAAGTTGTGTGGGACTTCCCAAGAGACGTACTGTCCCTCCCAGCAGGAAGTATGTGGGAAGAGCTCATCACTCCTGTTCCAGCCCATGTAGTCCTCCCTTAAATGTCCCACTCACCCTCAGTTCTCCCCAAGCTTTTTTATCCTTCTAGAGTCTGGACTGAAGGGTTAATAGTCTTCCCTGAAAACTAGAGGGAACTAAGGAGTTAATAACTAATCTTAAGATTAGAAGAACATAAAGAACAGAGACATCCAGTCTTGAAAGGCCAAACAACTCCCCTGATTGATAATCTTCTCTTAGCTCAGAAACCACCTGTTGGGGCAGTCTCCTAGACAATTCTGCAAAAAAGCCTATTCTGAGCAAGAACACAAATAACTTCAATTCCTTACCTACTTCCCTGGCCCTGAAGCTGATTCAGTCTGTTTGTCTTAGGATCTTCCTTATAAGTTTGAACCCCAGCCTGACTCAGGGCTTCAGCCTTCATTCCACAGAAAGGCTGCTGCCCCTCACTGTTTCTCTCAATAAACTGTCTGTAAAGATCAAGTCTGGTGTTCTCTTTTACTTTTCTCTTACACTTTCTTTACAGTGGCTAAAAAATGGGAACCACCAACAAAGTCACCACAAAGGCTGAGTGATAAGGGTAAACAATAACTGGAGAAGGAAGTGCCCCAAGCCATATTTAAAAAGCCAGATGTTCTATACATCCCCAAGGACAAATGAGAGGATCTGTACATTAATCCCTCATACAGAGGAATGATGTAATGATGACCAGACCCTATAACACCACCCCATCCCAGAAGCTGTCAGACTCCTAGCTCTGAGGTCCCTCCTGCCCTGAAGGGAGCTTGCTACTTGTCATAAAGTCTGCCTTTTGTTTCCTGGTGCATCCGAATATTTGTTTGCCTCTGGAAACAGAATCACAACATTCAGTGGACCTGAGGCAGTTAGGGTGACTGCCCGCTGCCCCCCCCCCCCCCCGCCATACACCAAGTAAATAGCAGGAATGTCTCTGTCTCCTCTTCACTAGTGGTCAGAGAAGAATCTGGCTTTCCTTTATCTCTTGCCTAATCTGCTTTACCACAAACAACCTGAGTCCTTCTCTGGGAAGGAGTTCTTCTTTTCTAAAATTTAGGTTTAAGTCTGATCCTGGAATTCTGATTGGTTAAACTCAGCCCTACATTTGGCATTTTAGCTAACCTATTCTTGATCCAGCCCCTAGTCTAGACCAATCAACCATCTCTCAGGCTCACCTGAGCTTGAAGATAAAGGTTCTAAATAGATGCTTGCCAGGTGGGCAAGGCTTCTTGCTGGGTTTTCAACTCTCCTGAACTTTCAGGCCCCTGTTCTGGTAAGTTCCCTACCTTCTTCTGCTTTCCACATGGCAAGAGCTCTCTTTATTTTTCTTCTTGTTTTCCTTTCAAAAAAAATTTTTTTTTGGAGAGAGACACAGAGAGAGACAGAGACTGAGAGAGAGGGGGAGAGGAAGACAGAGATGGGCGCGCCAGCAGTGTCTCAGCTGCTGTGAACAAAATCCAGATGGGTGTGCCCCCTTGTGGCCAAGTGCGACATTGCGCCCTTGAGTCACTTTGCATCTGGCTAAACGTGGGATCTGGAGATTGGAACTGCTGGAGACTGGAACCAGTGTTGATAGGCTTAGGAGGCAGGCGCCTTAACCCCTAAGCCATCTCTCCAGCCCTCAAAAATATATTTTAAATCCCTTTTCACATTTCTTCCAGGCCCATGCTCAACTCTCACATGGTCCCCTTCCCTTGATTTGTGGACTTTCCCTCATTCTCCTGACTTCTCTGAATAAATGCAATAGTTTACAAACTATCCTTCTCAGTATATTTTATTCCAATTCTTTGTTAAAAACAGATATAAACTCATGGTTTGGAGTTTAAGGACTTTTCCTAAACCCCATTACAGACTGATCTCAAATCTCTGCTCTCACATAACAAAAGGAATGGAGGCATAGCAAGGAAATATTGGAATGAAGTAAGACCTTAACCTTAACATCAAATCTGTAGTTCTATTTCCAGTATCTGGGACTCATGATAAAACTACCTGGGCTCCAAAAGGCTCAAGTAGCACCACCCCTCCATCTGTGCTTCCTGTACTCTCTCTTCTGGACTGGGTCCACCCAGAGCTCACAGCTTTTATTTTTGGCAGATGTCCCATTGTTCTGACATTTCTGATATCCTGGAGGCTCCAATGTAACTTAGGGTTCACCTTTGCAGCTTCACATAGTGACCTGTCATGGTCTCCATGCAGGGACTCAAACCATGCTTCACAGTACTTAGCCTCAGCAGCTCTCTAGTACCATAGTGAAATATTCTATGACCCCCTCTTCCCAATCTTGCATATTTCATTCATCTGAAACCAAGACTTCATGGAATGTTGCTAAGATTTGCTTTCAGATCAGGGTAAAGCCTGGTACCTATGGCAGACAGCTGCAGCAGCCTCTGCATGCTGACCTTGAGAAACAAATGCTACCCTCAGCATTCTTCCTTCAGGCCTTTTCCTTTCAAAATAATCCACATTCTTCCTATAAGCCTTCAGGGGGTTGGTCTTTGCCTTCAGGGTATCTTCTGTATTGTTCAGTACAGAGCGGATTTCCTGTTACTGTTGGTAATCTTTTTAACAGTCAAAAGTCACAAAGTAACTAAGACAAGAGGAAGAAGAATTACTGATGTCCATTTTAGAAATCTGTCTGTTAGTGGCTAGAGATATGCTTACCTCGTAAGCATGAGGACTTGCATTTAATCCTTAGTACCCACATAAAATTCTGAGTGTGGTGGAGCTCACCTGTAATCCCACTTCTGAGGAAGCAGAGACAGGAGGATCCTTGAGGCTTCCTTGCTTGGCCAGCTATTCTAGCCTAATTTGCAAACCCTAGGCCAATAAGAGACTCTCCAGTGAGAAATGATCCAAGAGAGACCTTTGTTTCAAAGGCAATGCATGACACCCAAGGTTGTCCTCTAACCTTTATATGTATGTACACACACACACACACACACACACACACACACACACAATGTGTCTGCTAGTAGTGAGACTAATTGGCAGGTGCCTCATGATATGAAACACTGGGAACCCACCAGCACATTTACCAGTACACATAACTGGAATCTATTAACCAGGAATAATCAGCAAAACTCAGATTGAGAGATGGTCTGCAAATTCAAATGCAGTGGCCTAAGCTAAAAATAAATAAATATATCATAAAATATAAATACAAACTCATGAAAGACTATAAATTAAAGAAAACCAAGGACATAAGACAAAAGTACAAAGCCTTAGACTTTCTTTTACTACAAAGTCTATTACTGTATCATTTAGCAAAATAAGTATAAAGTTGGTATGTTCAGAAAATAATATTATATCAATGTGCATTTTCTAATTTTGATAATGGTGCTATATGTAGGTAAGAAAATTTCTTGTTTTTAGAAAACACACACTGAAATATTTAGAAGAAGAAGGGTACTATGCCTTGAGCTTACTCTTAAATGACCCAGAAAAATACTGGGAAAGAGAAGAAAGAAAATGTATTATGGATTAAAAATCAAGATTATTCTAGCAAGGAAGAAAGAAAGAATAACTATTGGACAATGAAATAAGCACATAGACCTTTATTAAGTGTCTTGATGAAAAATATGACTTTGGTAAATTATACCCCAGGCTATTAATATATATAATGGGGAAAAAAAGCATTAAATAGGCCTCATTCAGAGAACTGCCTTTCACTGGAGCTAGTTGCCCACAGCAGACATCATTTACTCTTCCTCTCATTTTCTAATAAACCTGATTACCATAAAAGAAGCTTGGATGAAAGGAGTTCTTAGCATTTTATCTAATATGCCATTCATGAAAAGAGGCTATTTCTTTCCATTTTCCAAACCAAAGGGAAGTAATAGACCTGTCTTAGTTACTTTTCTAATCACTGACCCAAAACTTGGTAAGAAGCAACTAAAGGAGAAAAGGTTTATTGTAGCTCTGGCTTTGAGGGAACCCAGTCCATCGTGGCAGGGAAGAATGGTAGCACAAACCACCATGGAGGTGAAGTGTGAAACAGCTTGTTCACATATCAGTAAGTGGGAAGCAGACAGACTCAAGCTAGAACAAGATCTGGGCTACAACACTCCAAGCCTGTTCCCAAGACCCACTTCCCCCAGTGAGACCTCATATTTTAAAGGTTCCACAACCTCCCCAAACAGTATTCTTTATGGGAACCAAGTGTGCAAGCAGCCTGTGGGAGACATTTTATATTCAATCTATAACATTATGCTTCTGGACCCCATAGGCTTATGGTCCTCTCATAATGCAAAATGCATACAGTCAAACTTCAAAAGTCCCCAAAGTGTTACAATTTCAATACTGTTCAAAAACCTAAAGTCCAAACTCTCTCCTGTGATTTAAGAAGAACTTGCCATGAGCCTCTGTGAATCAAAAACTAAGTTACATGCTTACAACACACAATGACATAGAGTAAGCATTTCCATTTCAAAAGAGAGGGATGGGAACATAAGCAAAGAAAGATCAGAACAAAGCAAAACCAAAATCCAGCAGGGCAAACACCAAAGTTTACAGCTCCTTGCCACACATCTAGGTTATATAATGACATCATCTAGGCTCCAAAGGCTTGGATAGCCCTGCCCTTCCAGGTCTGTCACCTGCATTGTATGTCTTCTCTCTCTCTTGGACTGGATAGACTTGATGTCTGCAGCGTTTCTCAGCAGAGGTCCCTTGTTTTCTAGTCTCCAGCTTGCCAACTGAAAATATAAATACTTCCTGTTATTCTGCTGTCCTGGAGAGGCTCGACTATTCAGAGTGAAAGAGGAAGTACCATGCACACTAAACATTGTGGTTTGAATGTAAAATGTTCCCTATAGGCTCATCTGTTTGAACACTTGATCTCTAGCAAAGTAGTTCTATTTGAAAAGGTTGGAGAAATGTGCCACTAGGAGCAGGCCTTGAGATTTTATAATCCAACCCCATTTACTGTTCTTTCTCTGATTCCTGACTTGTACAGCAATGTGAACAGCTCTGCTTCTTGCTTCTACCTTCCATACCATCCTGGCCTTGATGGACTCTACTCTCTGGAAACTCTTTCCTTTACAAGTTGTTTCTGGTCAGGTTCAAAGCAATGAGAAAGTAACCAGTACACAAGATGAGCAAATAACATTGAGTTAAATGAATCACTCATCCAAAGTTAGATGGAAAACCCAAGTAAGCCTTCCATAGAGGTCTTGGAATCAAAGGACACAAAAGGCAGTATCTGGTAAGATCAGGAGTTGGGGTATCAGAAGTAGATGACCCAGGAGTGCAATTGCAGCTGTGCTTTATTATCCCAGGCTAAGAAACTCTGTCATTAACCTGTAGTTCTGATACTGATATAGGGCCAGAAATCTCCTGAAGGATAGGCAGGGTGGCCTGGCAAGAGGATGTTCCTTTCTGGCTATTTAAGTTTGAGCAGCCATAGTTATCTGGTCTACCAGCAGGGTTATCTTGTCTTCCTGGAAGCTCAGAAGCCCTGATATGACATTTTAGCAAAGATTCCTTCCTCAACACAAAATTATTTAATGTTACCCATGGGCAATGCAGATATGAGGTCAGAAATGAGAGCTTGAAGGGAACCATAAGAAGAACAAGCCAGATGTATATTGGTTGGACCTGAAATAAAACCTGAGTTTTTCATCCTGAGTGAGAAGTATTTCGTGGATAGTTCTACAAAAGTAATATGGACATTGTGAGTTCAAATAACACAGTTGTCAGGACTTCCGGTCAAGATGGCATCTGCCTAACATCACCTCATCTCACGGGGAAGGAAAGACAAGACTCTTAAGATTCAAGGGGTTCTTTTACTGGGTTGCTCAATCTAGTAGGCTCCCAGTGGGAGGGTGTGGAGGAGCAAAATAGGGAATCTACTGGTTCCTAGGCTCTAGGGTTCCCCAATTCCCTCAAGCAGCCTTCATAGCCAGTCAGAAGTCCCTCCTACACTAACCACAGGCCAAATGGACCCAACTAGCAGGCTAAAACCTCTGCCCCAGGTTTTCCTGCCATCAAGGAGAGCTCTACTGGCGCAATTGCTACTTACAGCCTTTCTGAGCTCGGAGCGGGACCCTGGTCCCACTCTGCAGTCCCGCCCCAAGCAGGGATACAACCCAAAAGGCCAGTGTCCCTGCCCCAGCCTTTCTGAGCCCCATTCCTGTACCAGACCCACTCAGTGGTCTTGCCCCTGAGAAATACAGCCCCAGCAGGCCAGTGTTCCCACCCTAGCCTTTCTGAGCCCCATGTGTGTCCCTGATCCCACCCCACGGTCTTGCCCCCAAGCAGGGATACAGGCCAGCAGGCTAGTGTCCCGGCTCTAGCCTTTCTGAGGCCCGTGTGGGACCACAAGTCTTAAGACCCTTTCCCACCTAGGAACATGGACTCAGGCCAGCAGGCCAGTGTCCCCACCCTAGCCTTTCTGAGCCCCTGCATGCACACACGATCACTGGTACCCACCACTGAATCCTCACACCCACGAACAGGGACCCAGGCCAGCAGGCCAGTGTCTCTGCCATAACCCTCCTGAGACCTATCTTTTTCTTCCTTTTCCCTTGGCACTGACCTGTAACTCCCAGTCCCAGCATGTGGTTAACTTTCACAATGAGCTATTGATCAGGGAGACCTATAAGGTTTCCCAAAAGAAGACAGATTTCTGTGAGAATTCTTGATTACCCACCAAAGGTTAATGGTAAGACCCAAGTGCTGAAGATGCCATATGCTGTTGGGATGGAACATGGAGTAACCTGGTTGGAATCTGGAAGAGGGTCAGTCTCCAGACAGTTAGCTTGCCTAGTGCCAGAGGTTGCTACACGAGTGACTGGGGGGAAATGACAGACATCTGTCTAAACAACTCATAGTCTAAGCTACTCAGCAGTAAACGACCTGATACAATGCTCAAACAAGTGCAATAGTAGTATATAGCCATGGTGGGCAACCAACTGCTCTTGATTTGGCTAACAGATCTGCTCAATGGAATGGAACTCATAGCTGGAACTAGGAAATAAGTCAAAACCATGTCCAAAAAATGAGCCCATCTTTCAATATCAAGCTACCACCAATTGTGGGCTATAAGAGGGCCTACACATATAAAATTCTTTCTAAAATAATAATGGCCATCCCATGTATCTGGTGCTGACTTCTCTCTTCATTGGAGAATTTGCTTCTCTTTTTTCAGATGGATGCCAAACCTGAGGGGAGGATTAGCCTATCGCACCTCACCAGGGCCCCAGCTGAAACCATAGAGTAATGGGGAAAATGGGCAAGAGTTCAGCTTTCTCAGTGAACCTGAGAGCAGCACAAGGCTGGAGGTGATAGACAGAGAGAACACTCAACTCCTACTGAACCAGACATCCAGACACACAGAGGCTCCCAAGATCTCATCACTGAAGTAGAACAAAATTGAACCCAACATGGCTCAGGGAAATTCTTGGAAGAGGGGGGCAGAAAGATTGTTAGAGCCACAAGTTGAATCATTATGTGCAGACATTGCCTCTTCCCCATAACTTATGCATGACCCACATTCCCCAATGAAGAAGATCCCTTCAGAGGTGGAGGACAGGGAGGAGGCTATCAAAGGCACCAACATGAGTGTAAAATTAAAATGAAAAGTTACAAAAATTTTAAAAAGATTTTAAGTTAGAAAACCTCAAGCAAGGTAAAATTACAGGCACTGAGACTGGTTTTAGGTTACTGAAGCTGCTATTGTCAAGCACATATAAACAATCTTAAGGAAGATGGCCCAACTGCTTTACATTAAAACAACGGTGAGGATGCCTGAGGAAAGGCTATGATAGAAATGCAAACTCTTTTGGAAACAGTTGACTGGAGAAGAATACTGCTCTTCAGGGTTAAGATTTATTTCATCCCTGAATTAAGAATGTGGCTGTGTCTGGTATACTTGGTATGGATTTTGGAAGCATGAAAAATTCAAGGAGTGGGTCAAGAAGTACACACATGGTTCCAGGATCCACTTCTGGGATGCAGCATGAAGCAGGGCATGATGACCCTGATAGGCCAGCAAAGCCATTGGAAGATGAACTGTGATTTTCATGGAGACCCACAGATGTTTTGGATATTCAAGGACTTTGCAAGGGCTACCAGGGAGGCTGTTGGCTTGGGATGGACATTTCCCCTGGCTTCTCAGCCCAACTGGAGGGACAGAATTGGAAAATCTGGAGAATGTCAGTCACTGGTTATATCAAACTTGAACAGCAAGAAGTTTGATGTTTGTTTGATGTTAGTTGAGTTTGCATTGTT
Organism: Orientallactaga sibirica; assembly: GCA_036365145.1. Lineage (NCBI taxonomy): Eukaryota > Metazoa > Chordata > Mammalia > Rodentia > Dipodidae > Orientallactaga > Orientallactaga sibirica. The sequence goes on from JAEOAD010002517.1 coordinate 2,493,471, forward strand.
CCAATCTCTCCCTCTTATACCTTATACCAGTTGAAAATGTTTACTCTGTGCCTTTATATGTTGAAAGTATATAACTTGCTTGATTTTACAGGACTCACAGCTAAGAGATCATCTTAAACCTCAAATGAGACTTGGGACTTTGGAACTTTCCTAAGTTGGTAAAGACTGTTGGGAACTCTGACGTTTGAGTACAATTTACAATGTGAGACAGTTTTGAATCTATTGTGGCACAGAGGCAGAATGTGGTAGTTTGAATAAATCCCCCCCCCAATAGATTTAGGAGTTTATTAAAACTACTTGGATTTCTAGCAACCTGGCTAGAGGAGGTGTCACTGGGTGCATCTGAGGGTCCAGCCCTAAGGTGTGGTAGTGGATTTGAAATCTAAAGATGTCAGAGCTTGTAGCAATAGCAGAAGAAGTTTATAATAATAGGGAGACTCCAGAAGACAAACAGACTAGAGGCTTAGCCAAAATATTGCTGGCTACTGTGGGAAAGTCTGACCCAAGGGAATTAAAAACCATGGCTTATTTCCATAAGACAGGGGTAAGCCAGCCCCTCAACTGAGAGGGGAAGGGCAAAACTGACCCCATCTCCAAAAGGACCAATGTGCTTATTGTAAAGAGATGGGACATTGGAGAAATAAATGTCCAAAAAGACAAAGAGACAAAAATCCAAAAATCTTGGAAATAGGAGAATTCAGTGACTGAGGGCATCAGGGCTCACATCCCCTCCATGAGCCCTGGGTAACCTTAAAGGTGGAGGGGAAGCCAGTGGATTTCCTGGTCAATACTGGCCTTCAACTTTCTATCCTGAAACAACATATGGGACCCCTGTTCACCAAAAGGACATGGGTCCAGGGAGCCACTGGGGCTAATCAATATTCATGGACTACCCAAAGACAAGTGGACTTAGGAATGGGATGGGTAACCATTCATTCATGGTTATCCCTGCTTGCCCATAATCACTCCTGGGGCAAGACCTCTTGACTAAAATGGGGACACAGATCCACTTCAGCCCCAAGAGAGTGAAGGTTCTCAATAAAATGGCCCTGTGCATGTGTTAACAGTGTCCCTGGAGGAAGAGTACAAACTCTATACCTCACCTTCCCAAGCTATCCCTGAGAGCCCATATCTGAGGGAACTATAGGAAAGGATTCCAGGTGTATGGGCAGAAAGAAGTCAGACCAGGCTGGCCAAACATTGGGCCTCAATCATGGTCCAATTGTGTGTTAATGCCAGCCTGATCAGAGTCCACATATACCCTATGCCCCAAGAGGCCAAACTTGGTATAACGCCTCACATAAATTAACTTTGGAAACAAGGGATACTAGTCCCTTGTCAATCTGCCTGGAACATTCCTTTCCTGCCAGTAAAGAAGCCCCACTCCAATGACTACGGACCTGTGCAGGATTTGAGGGAAGTTAATAAATGGATGGAGAACATTCACTCCATGGTGCCAAATCTGTACAGTCTACTAAGCACTTTGCCACCTGAATGCAATGTGTACACATTACTGGACCTCAAGGATGAATTCGTCAATCTGCCACTGGCCCCTGCCAGCCAACCTCTGTTTGCCTTTGAATGGAGTGATCCAGAACGTGGATTCAATGGGCAATTAACATGGACCAGATTGCCACAGGAATTTAAGAACTCACCCACCATTTTCGATGAGGCACTCCATGAGGATTTGGGTGAATACTGTCAGGTCCATCCCCAAATAACCCTCTTGCAGTATGTAGATGAACTCCTCATAGCAGCCTCAGATGAAGAAGCCTGCTAAAGAGGCTTTGCTAAAAGAATTGGAGCATATGGGATACCAAGTCTCAGCCAAAAAAGCACAACTCTGCCAGAAGGAGGTAACATACCTTGGGTACATACTCAAGGAGGGGGGCAATGCCTGTTGTCTCAAGCCCTCAACATCCCCCACCCCATAACCCGGCAACAGCTTTGTGAGTTCTTGGGGTCAGCAGGGTTTTAACGCTTCTGGGTACTCAGATTCACAGAAATTGCCAAGCTTCTCTATGAGGCTACAAGGGGGCAGGAAAACTCCCTAGAATGGACCCCAGAAATGGAAAAGGCCTTCCTCCAGTTAAGAGAGGCCCTCTTAGAAGGCCCGGCATTAGCCTTGCCAGATATCCACAAACATGTTCATGTTTACATTGATGAAAACAAAGGCATAGCTAAAGGGGTATTGACTCAAACTCTTGGCCCCTGGAAGAGGCCAATTGCTTACCTGTCAAAGAAACTAGACCCAGTGTCAACGGGATGGCCCCCATGTCTCCGGATAATAGCATCCGCCACCTTACTGGTCAAAGACTCAGACAAACTAACTCTGGGCCAAACCCTGAGGGTGACTACTCCTCATGCTATTGAAGGAGTGCTGAGGCAGCCCCCTGATAGGTGGATGACCAATGCCAGACTGACTCATTATCAAGCTCTTCTTCCCAACCCCCCTTGGGTATAATTTGCCACCAGTCAGGCCCTCAATCCTGTAACACTGCTGCCTGATGCAGATCTGGAGAATCCCATACATGACTGCTCAGAGATCTTGAGCAGTTTACAAGGGACCGGACCAGATCTCAAGGACATTCCCCTTAAAGGGGCAGAACTGACTTGGTGCACAGATGCTGGCAGCTTCCTCAAGAATGGTATCCAGCATGCAGGAGCCGCAGTAACAACTGAGGAGACAACTGTATGGGCAGAAGCCCTCCCTCTGGTACGTCTGACCAGAAAGCTGAATTGATAGCCCTGACCAAGGCCCTGCAGCTGGGCCAAGGGAAGACTTAACATCTATACTGATAGCCAATACGCTTTTGCAACAGTACATGTTCATGGGGCTATCTACAAAGAGAGGGGACCATTGACAGCTGAAGGAAAAAAACCATTAAAGATAAACAGGAGATTTTGGATCTCCTACAAGCCATATGGCTACCCAGGGAGGTAGCAATCATACATTGGCCTGGGCACCAGAGAGAAGATGAACCTACTTCCAAAGGAAACAACAGGGCCAACAGGGCAGCACAAGAGGCAGCCCTCCAGGTTGCTGCCACCTTGGTGGCAAAACTACCCCCACTAGTGGCACCAACATTATCAGAGATACCAAACTACACTGATACAGAATAATGGTGAATCAACACCTGCACAGCAGCCTACAAAGAACAAGGATGGTATAAGACCCCTACAGGAGAATTATACTTCCATCAGATTTTGCTAGTCAACTCATTAGACAAATACACCAGAGCACTCATGTAGGTCAACAAAAGATTGAGGACTTACTTAGATGGGCACACCTTAAAGTTTTTGACTTGAGGCAAATAGCTTGATGCCATGCCTGCTGCCTAGTAAATGCAAAGAGTGGAGTGTCACGGTCGGGGCCAGGAAGAGAGGCACCCAACCAGGAGTAAATTGGGAAATTGACTTCACAGAGATAAAACCTGGTATGTATGTATACAAGTATTTACTGGTATTTACAGACACCTTTTCAGGATGGACTGAGGCTTTTCCAACCAAGAATGAGACTGCCACAACTATGGCCAAGGAATTATTAGATGACATCATTCCAAGGTATGGCTTACCTGTTCTTTTTGGATCAGATAATGGACCAGCCTTCATTTCAAAGGTAACCCAAGCCATAGTTAAAATTGTGGGGACAAGTTGGAAACTCCATTGTGTTTACCATCCCCAGAGTTCAGGACAAGTAGAGAGAATGAATCGGACCCTAAAGGAGACCCTAGCTAAATTAACCCTTGAAACTGGTGATGACTGGATGTCTCTCCTTCCCTTTCCCTTTTTTGAGTTCAAAACTCCCCCTAGACCATGGGACTGACTCCCTTTGAGATCATGTGTGCAAGATCCCCACCCTTGTTACCTAATACAAAAGCAGAAATGTTAACTGAGTTTGATGATGAGAGATTTCTTTCCTCCTTACAAGCTTTATTTCAGGTGCAAGAATATCTCTGGCCTCAGCTACAGGACATCTATGAGAAGGCACCTCTGCCTACACCCCACAAGTTCAGACTGGGAGATCTAGTGCTCATCAAAAGGCACCAAAAAGAGATCCTTGAATCCATTTGGAAGGGACCATACACCATGATCCTGACCACCCCAAGTGCTGTCAAGGTAGACGGCATCCCCACCTGGATACATCACTCACATGTGAAGCCTGTTGAACTGCATGTGGACCCAGATTACTATGCTCCTGAGGAAAAACCAAGATTGTGGTGGACCATCGCACACCCACAGGACCCTCTCAAACTGAGAATTCATAAGATAGAGTCTCAATGATGGCCAAATTATTTTGGATTGTGTCTGTCCTCTGTTTTCTATTAACCTTGACCACCTCAAACCCACATCAGCCCTACAATCTCACATGGGTAATTACTAATATGGTCACAGGGAGAGTAGTTAACTCCACATCCCATTTAGCCCTCCTTGGAACCTGGCTCCCTGATCTGATGTTTGATTTATGTGACCTTGTGGGACAATCTTGGGATTATGCTTCTACTGATTCTGAAACTGGCAGCCCATCCAGTGCAACCCATCCTTTGGATGAAATTTTGCTCAAGCATGAGCCAGCACAAAAAAACAGGCCTTTAATGTGTGTCCTAGTCATGATAGATCCTAGGGGTAACGGGCAAAATGTGGTGGCCCAGAATCATACTATTGTACAAAATGGGGATGTGAATCCATGGGGGCCATTTCTTGGCTCCCCACTGTAAAAACAGATTATATCATTGTCACCATAGCTGGGGGGGGTCACCCTCATGTGAGTGGTCCCAATGTAATCAACTACTAATTAGGTTTATTAACAGAGGAAAAGCTGCCACCAAATGGGGGATTGTTAAAAAATGGGGACTGAGACTATATACAATAGGGAATGACCCAGGAGTGATTTACCATACAACTCCATGTCCAGCCGCAAAGGGCTGACCATGGAGTACCCATTGGGTGTAACCCCTTCCTATTCCTACCCCCCTCCATTGAACCATGGCCCACAGCACTAACTTCGGTCTCATGCAACTCTCCAACCAGGGGCACAGCCATACTCATGGTTGTGCCTCCCCCCTGAGTCCCAGATATGTCCTTTGTATTTGAATTACAGCTACTTAACTTTACCTATGGGATTCTTAACTCTACCACTAACTGTATTAGTCAGGGTTCTCTAGAGGAACAGAATGGACAGAATGAATTGTATTAAAAGGGGATTTATTGGATTAGCTTACACAGTCCAGCAATAGCAGTTGCAGGTCCGAGAGTGAAGAAACCCGGTAGCTGCTCAGTGCACGAGGCTGGAGGCCTCAGCAGTCCCAATCCGGCACTGAAGGCCTGGAGGCTTCCTGGAGAGACGCTGCTCTTCAGTCCACCCTGGTCTTCAGTCCACACTGGAGAGCAGCAACACCAAGCAGCAGGTACCAAGCAGAAAACACCAAGCAGCTAGTAGCACCGGCAGCCAGGTGGGAGAGAGAGAGCCTTTCTTCCCAGAGCTCCTTTTTATCAACCAGCCCCCTCCTCCAAGAGGGGCCGCCCACTCTGGGCCGCCCACTCTGGGGGAAGGCTTACCCCTGGGGGCAGGATTCTTCCTTTAGTTAATCCTTCCTAGAGGCAGCCTCAGAAACACACTTATGAGGAATGTCTGTGGATTCCTAAACAAATCAAGTTGACACAAACTTAACCATCACAAGTCCACCCCTTGTCAACTTGACACCAAACCATATATCTTTACATTCTACTTAATTTCCAAATGAAGACAGTAACAAGGTCATAATTCCGCCTAACATGATATAACTATCCCTCGTACAACCGGAAACGCACGATCATCCCCCCCACACACACACAAAGCAAGTTCCTTGAGGAAGGCTTAGTCTCATATAACAAGTCAAATATAAATTCAACAGTGGTTAACTAGCAATATGATCTTAATCAGTATTAATTACCTAATAGAGAAGTAGAGGAAGAACAAAACATCTTAATATTAGTATACATATGTACAAACACTCTTAACAAGGTAAGACAGGAACACTCATGGCAATTACAGACCACGTTTTTGTAACTGATCCCGTGGCCTTAGCTGGTATTTGTTACTGCCTTCTTCTACTACCCATTCAGTATTTCCTCCACCTTCAGCAAGCACCTCAGCAGGTCTTGGTTCTTTACCTGGAGGGGTGACCCATACCTTCATTCCTGAAGGATCGGGGCCATTTATCACATAGCCTTGATTAGGTTGTTGCAGTTGTCCATTGACTTTGATAACAGAGCATGGTAACACCAAGAGACGCCCTAGAGAATCTCCAGCACTCCAGACATACTCTTCCTTACCTCCATTGTGGAGGAGCAGTCCAATTTCACCCTGGTAATCTGGATCAATTACCCCTGCTAACACTGTAACTCCTTTCTCAGCCTGTGCACTCAAGGGCATCAGGAGCCCAAAGTGGCCAGGGGGAAATCTCAGCTTCCAGTTCAATGGAATGTTCTTTGTGCCTCCTGGGAAAGCACTCCCCCTCTGGAACCAAGACCTCTAGGCCAGCAGAGCGTAAGGTTGTGGGTACAGGAAGCAAAAATTTGGCTAATGGGTCACTTGGGGTGATGGTAAGTGGTACCATTCCCATTTCCACCCCTTGATTCCTGGACCCGTGAATCCGGGCTATAGGAGAAACAGCACCATATATAGGACGCTGATTCAGAGCATATACAGCCTGCTGGAGGACACGCCCCAGCCCTCCAAGCTATTGCCACCTAGTTGGCACTGCAGCTGTTTCTTTAAAAGGCCATTCCACCGCTCTATCAAGCCAGCTGCTTCAGGGTGGTGGGGCACATGGTAAGACCAGTGAATTCCATGATCATGAGCCCACTGCTGTACTTCCTTGGCTGTGAAGTGAGTTCCTTGGTCAGAAGCAATGCTGTGTGGAATTCCATGACGGTGGATAAGGCATTCTGTAAGCCCACGGATAGTAGTTTTGGCAGAAGCATTACGTGCAGGAAAAGCAAATGCATACCCAGAATAAGTGTCTATTCCAGTAAGGACAAAACGCTGCCCTTTCCATGATGGTAGAGGTCCAATATAGTCGACTTGCCACCAAGTTGCTGGCTGGTCACCCCGTGGAATACTACCATATCGGGGGCTCAGAGTTGGTCTCTGCTGCTGGCAGATTTGGCACTCAGCAGCAGCCGTAGCCAGGTCAGCCTTAGTTAGTGGAAGTCCGTGTTGTTGGGCCCATGCATAACCTGCATCCCTGCCACCATGGCCACTTTGTTCATGGGCCCATTTGGCAATGACAGGGGTGGCTGAGGAAAGAGGTTGACCACTGTCCACAGAACGTGTCAGCTTATCTACTTGATTATTAAAGTCCTCCTCTGATGAGGTCACCTTCTGATGAGCATTAACATGGGACACAAGTATCTTTATATCCTTTGCCCATTCAGAGAGCTCTATCCACATACATCTTCCCCAAATGTCCTTTTCACCAATTTTCCAATCATGCTCCTTCCATGTCCCGGACCATCCTGCCAAACCATTGGCCACAGCCCAGGAATCAGTGTATAATCGCACATCTGGCCATTTTTCTTTCCAAGCAAAATGCACAACCATGTGTACTGCCCGTAGTTCTGCCCATTGTGAAGACTTCCCTTCACCACAGTCCTTCAGAGTTGTCCCAGAAAGGGGCTGTAACGCTGCAGCTGTCCACTTCTGGGACGTGCCCGCATAGCGTGCTGAACCATCTGTAAACCATGCCCTGGTCTTCTCCTCTTCAGTCAACTGATCATAGGGCACACCCCATGATGCCATAGGTGCATGCTTGGGGACAGAAGGCATTGAAACAGGAGTAGCAACCATAGGCATTTGGGCAACCTCCTCATGTAACTTACTTGTGCCTTCAGGGCCTGCTCGAGCCCGATCACGGATATACCACTTCCACTTGATGATGGACTGCTGCTGTGCACGTCCAACTTTATGGCCTGGTGGGTCAGATAACACCCAGCTCATAATGGGCAGTTCAGGTCGCATAATAACTTGATGGCCCATTGTCAAGCGTTCAGTTTCTATTAAGGCCCAATAGCAAGCCAAGAGCTGTCTCTCAAAGGGAGAATAATTGTCTGCAGATGATGGCAGGGCCTTGCTCCAGAATCCCAAGGGCCTCCGGTGTGATTCACCTATGGGGGCCTGTCAAAGGCTCCAAACAGCATCCCTATCTGCCACTGACACCTCAAGTATCATTGGATCTGCTGGATCATATGGCCCAAGTGGCAGAGCCGCCTGCACAGCAGCCTGGACCTGTTGAAGAGCCTTCTCTTGTTCTGGGCCCCACTGAAAACTAGTAGCTTTCCGAGTCACTTGGTATATGGGACGGAGTAACACACCCAAGTGAGGAATGTGCTGTCTCCAAAATCCAAATAGGCCCACTAGACGTTGTGCTTCCTTCTTAGTGGTAGGAGGGGCCAGGTGCAACAACTTATCCTTGACCTTAGAAGGAATGTCCCTGCAAGCCCCACACCACTGGACTCCTAGAAATTTCACGGAGGTGGAAGGTCCTTGAATTTTGGATGGATTTATTTCCCATCCCCTGATGCGCATATGCTGTACCAGCAACTCCAGAGTGGCTGCCACCTCCTGCTCATTCGATCCAATCAGCATAATGTCATTGATATAATGGACCAATGTGACACCTTGTGGAAGGCACAGACGATCAAGATCCCTGCGAACTAAGCTATGACACAGGGCTGGAGAGTTAATATAACCTTGAGGTAACACAGTAAATGTGTACTGCTGACCTTGCCAGCTGAAGGCAAATTGCTTCTGGTGGTCCTTATGGACAGGTATGGAGAAGAAGGCATTCGCAAGATCAATAGCTGCATACCAGGTACCAGGAGATGTGTTAATCTGCTCAAGTAAAGAAACCACATCTGGTACAGCAGCTGCAATTGGAGTCACCACCTGATTAAGTTTCCGATAATCCACTGTCATTCTCCAAGATCCGTCTGTCTTCTGAACAGGCCAAATAGGGGAGTTAAAGGGGATGTGGTGGGAACCACCACCCCTGCATCCTTCAAGTCCTTTATAGTGGCATTAATCTCTGCAATTCCTCCAGGGATGCGATACTGTTTCTGGTTCACTATTTTCCTCGGTAGAGGGAGCTCCAATGGCTTCCATTTGGCCTTTCCAACCATAATGGCCCTCACCCTACAAGTCAAAGAACCAATGTGGGGGTTTTGCCAGCTCCTAAGTATATCTATCCCAATTATGCATTCTGGGACTGGGGAAATAACCACAGGATGAGTTCGGGACCCACTGGACCTACTGTCAGTCTAACATTTGCCAAAACTCCATTGATCACCTGACCTCCATAAGCACCTACTGTAACTGGAGGGCCACGATGCCGGTTAGGGTCTCCTGGAATCAATGTCAATTCAGAGCCAGTATCCAGTAAGCCCCAAAAAGTCTGATTATTTCCTTTTCCCCAGTGTACAGTTACCTAGCAAAAGGCCGTAGGTCCCTCTGAGGAAGGATAGGACTAAGCTTAATATTGAAACTTTTGGGGATTATGGGAGGGTCCTTCCTCAAAGGGACCCGGCCACCCCTTCAATCAAGGGGTTCAGGATCTGTAAACTGGCTCAAGTCTGGAAACTGGTTAAGAGGCCTTGATTCTCTGTTGCTATAATTCAAAGTGGCCTTTGGGTTCTTTGCTCTGGAACTTTTCTGCTTATACAGATCAAGCAGGAACTTAGTAGGCTTTTTATCTATTTCACTTCTGGGAACACCATGATTAAGCAGCCAGTACCAAAGGTCTACACGAGTCATACTGTTACGAGCATTGTTTTGCGTGGCGCTGTCCATTATGGTAAACACGCCCACCTTGCCTTTGGCGATTCAGTGCTGATACTTGGCCCTTGTTACCCCGAGAGCCAGTTAGACCCATTGCATCTAAGTCACCTAATGCAGCAACTGCGGCTCCCACTGTGATGTCTTCTTTACATAAAAGACCAATGATTGGGGACTTTAAGTGTGCTGGTGCTCCCCTCACAAATCTGTTTCTTATAGTCTTAGTGAAGGGCACATCTTCTGCACGCTCCCATTGTGGGCTTAAAGATGAGTTTACATGGTAAATCCACTCCAGCATTCCAAGTTCTCTGAGCCTTTTAATCCCTTCATCAACATTAAGCCAAGGGATATCAGGCAGCTCAAGCTCATTCACAGTAGGCCATCTTTGGATCCATTCTTCAGCCAACCAATCAAATAAACTCTTGGCACCTCTTCCAACTGCATGAGCTGCAGTGTTAAATCTAAAATCTCTGGTTAGTGGGCCCATTTCAATAAATTCAGCTTGATCTAATTTTATATTCCTTCCTCCATCATCCCACACCCTTAAAATCCATTCCCACATATATTCCCCATGCTTCTGCCTGTACAAGTTAGAAAGCTCCTGAAGTTCTTTAGGGGTGTATCTCACTTCCTCTTGAGTCATGCTTTCTAACTCCCTTTAGGGGCATGCCTAGCCTTACGCCTAGTTATAGGCCTTGAGGCAAAGATGGGTGGGCTCTGAGAAGCATCAGCACATCCTGCAGGGAGGGTCATTACTGCTTCCTCAGACAAAGAAGGAGTGATTCCCTCAGGGGTGGGGTGCACCTGCAGCTAAAGGAGGGGAAGCCACATTCTCATGCAAAACAACTTCTTCAGAATCTGAGAGTTCAATGTCCCCAGATTCTTCAGGGTCTTCCCATACATCCCCATCCCAAGTCATGGGATCCCACTCTTTTCCAACCAATGCCCTCACTTTAACTTCTGATAGTTTGTGAGGCTGGGAATTGAGCTTTACGCTGCAAGTTAGCCAATCTTACAATGAGAGCTTGAGTTTGGTTTTCTGCAATTCGAGCCCTGTTCTGACTAGACAGGAGATTTTCCTCCAGGGCACCCTTAGAAACCTTCAGATCATGTACGTGGGTCTTAAGCTTGGAATTTTCCTTTTGGAGCTTCTGCTTTTCTCTCAACAGTTTATCTAGAGATGCCAGAAGAAACCATCCAGCATCATCATTTGTCTTACTTTTCCACAAATATTCAAAAGTTCTAGATACAGAGTCACTAAATTCCTTGCTCCTCACAAGATATGACTCAGAATCACTAAATACATCTATTTCACGGAGTTCGTTAAATAGTTCACACCATGGATTATTAGTGCCCTCCTTATTACCACTTAAAGTGCTCTCCTATTACCAGCAGAGCCTTTAGTAGTACTAGAGTTGGAGAACCAACTCCACAGAGCACCAAGCCTACTAGGGAAATCCATCCTTACAATTCTGTTTCTCTAGAACCACTTCTGGTACCAGAATCTGTATTAGTCAGGGTTCTCTAGAGGAACAGAATGGACAGAATGAATTGTATTAAAAGGGGATTTATTGGATTAGCTTACACAGTCCAGCAATAGCAGGTTGCAGGTCCGAGAGTGAAGAAACCCGGTAGCTGCTCAGTGCACGAGGCTGGAGGCCTCAGCAGTCCCAATCTGGCACTGAAGGCCTGGAGGCTTCCTGGAGAGACGCTGCTCTTCAGTCCACCCTGGTCTTCAGTCCACACTGGAGAGCAGCAACACCAAGCAGCAGGTACCAAGCAGAAAACACCAAGCAGCTAGTAGCACCGGCAGCCAGGTGGGAGAGAGAGAGCCTTTCTTCCCAGAGCTCCTTTTTATCAACCAGCCCCCTCCTCCAAGAGGGGCCGCCCACTCTGGGCCGCCCACTCTGGGGGAAGGCTTACCCCTGGGGGCAGGATTCTTCCTTTAGTTAATCCTTCCTAGAGGCAGCCTCAGAAACACACTTATGAGGAATGTCTGTGGATTCCTAAACAAATCAAGTTGACACAAACTTAACCATCACACTAACCTTAATAGGGAAGACTGTTGGCTCTGCTTAGACCCCAGGCCCCATATTATATTGGCTGGGCTACCACAGGAAGTCTGTCAACTCCATCAGAAAGCCCACTGAGATGCTCTTGGGGAAAGTCTCCAGTTCTGTCCCTTCAATCTGTAACTGAAAAAGGGTAATGTGTGATAGGAGTTGGGGGAAAACCAGATAACATTCCTCATCTTAAACATCTTTGTAACCTCACTATCACTGCAAATGCTAGTAACTCCTACCTTAGTGCCCCCTAATGTAACTTGGTTTGCATGCACCACGGGCCTAACTCCTTGCATCCACCCCCAAATCCTTCAGAACACCAGCAGCTTGTGTGTTCTAGTTACCCTGTTCCCTCAAGTTTACTACCTTCCTTTCAATGCCTATATGGAAACCCTAGACCATGACCACTATAGGGAAAAATGAGACTTTGGAATCTCAGCAATCCTTCTCACAACTCTAATTGGGACCGGCATAGCTGCAGGAATTGGCACTGGGATAATGGCCTCAATTAAGGCAGATAAGATTTATCAGGCTCTGGCTAACCTTACAGACTCAGATCTCACTCAATTAGAAAAGTACATCTGTCACCCAGAGCAGTCACTGGACTCACTAGCTGAAGTAGTACTACAAAATAGAAGGGGAATAGACCTGCTCTTTCTACAGCAAGGAGGGCTTTGCCAAGCCTTAGGAGAACAATGCTGTTTTTATGTCAACAACTCAGGTGTTATCAGAGACAGCCTGGCCATAGTCTGCAAGAGGTTAGAAGAAAGGGCCAAAATTAGACAGGAAAATCAAAACTGGTATGAATCTCTGTTCAATTGGTCCCCCTAGTTAACAACCCTAATTTCTTCCCTGGCAGGCCCACTTGTCCTCTTGCTGCTGGCCCTCACTTGTGGACCCTGCATTATTAATGCCTTAATCAAATTTGTTAAACATCACTTCACTACAGTACAGTTAATGGTTCTAAGACAACAGTACCAACCTTTGAATTAATCTCAAGGATTCAAGATGGAACCATACTCTGGAGGGGTGGGGAGAATGGAGGGACCAAACTGATGCCATGACAGGCTTCAGTAACGTGCTGCCCTAACTAGGCCTAAGTTCAATTTCCTGGAGGGGCGGGCTCTGGGAGTTGAGTCAGTTCCTGGAGACAGGTCCAAACATGCCCCGTCATGCCCAAACATGTCCCTTTCACCCCAACCAAAAAAAGATGTACAAATGTACTGCTGCTTGCTTAGCCAATCATGTTAAAAGATTACCTAACTAGCCTGGAATTCCCCCTAACTGTGCTTAAAAAGAGCCTGCATTCTCTTCTCAGGATCACCATTTTATACAAATGGTTGACCCCTGCATGCTGGCTGATTCTGCAGAATAAATGTTCTTTGCTTTTACATACTATTTAACTCTGGGGTCTTTCTTCAGTGATTTCTGGACCCTTACATTCAGCACTGAAATATCTCTATCATACCTTCCAAGGTTCAGGGTCCATTGTGGAAGACATGGCAGAAAGAATGTAAGAGCCAAAGGAATGGTAGGACTGCTTACAATGCAGTTGTTCAGACAGAAATTGGTTTCAATATCCATGACCTCTCAGTGCCTAGCACTACTTTCACAAGACCCTCATAATAGGAGGAAAAGATAATGACATCAAAATAAAAGAGAGACTAATGGATAGAGGGAGTGGATATGATGGAGAGTGGAGTTGTGAAGGGGAAAGTGGGAGAATGGCAGGAATTATCTCGGTTTGTTGTCTGTAATTATGGAAGTTGTCAATTAAAAAAAAAGTTTAGGGCTGTAGGGGTGGCTTAGTGTTAAGGCATTTGCCTGCCAAGACAAAGGACCCAGGTTCAATTCCCCAAGACCCACGTTAGCCAGATGCACAAGGGGACACACACATCTGGAGTTTGTTTGCAGTGGCTAGAGGCCCTGGCATGCCCATTCTTTCCCTCTCCCTCTCTCTCTCTCTCTCTCTCTCTCTCTCCCCCCTCCCTCTTTCTCTGACAAATAAATAAATCAATGAAAAATATAATCGTTTTTAAAAAGCTTAAAAAAAAACTTCTCAAGGTGATAAATTCCTTCAGCAAAGTGGCAGGATGCAAAATCAATACACAATACTCAGTAGCCTTCCTATACACCAAAGACAAATATACAGAGAAAGAAATCAGTGATGCTGTCCTGTTTTATTAGCCACAGAATAATAAAATACCTTGGAATAACACTAATGAAGTAAATGAAAGACTTATATAATGAAAACATTAAATTGCTCAAGAAAGAAATTGAAGAGGACATAAGAAGATGGAAAGACCTTCCATGCTCATGGATAAGTACAATTAGTATTGTGAAAATGTCATTCTACCAAAAGCAATATACTGATTCAATGCAATATGAATAAAAATACCAGCATCATTCTTCACAGAGATAGAAAAAATAATCTCAAAATTCATATGGACCAGGTATGGTGGCACACACCTTTAATCCCAGCATTTTGGAGGAAGAGGTAGTACAATTGCCATGAGTTTGAGGCTAGCTTGAGACTACATAGTGAATTCCAGTTCAGCCTGGGCTACAGTGAGATCCTACCTTGAAAAAAAAAAATTCATATGGAACTGCAGAAGCCCTCTGTGGTAGTTTGAATGGATGTTCCCCAATAGATTCAGGCATTTATTAAAGCTTATAACTTAGATTTCCAGCTGCCTGACTAGAGGAGGTGTCACCATAGGGAGATCCTGAATTCCTGCTAAGGTATGCAGAGTGTCTGTATTCTGCCTGGGTTCCCTGTTGTTTAGCCACTGGTTTTTGCTCTTGCTGGTGGTAGGTTTTCTCTTTTTTGCCATTATGGAACTTCCCCTGGATCTGTAAGCTTCAATAAATTCCATTACTCCCATAAACTGTGTCTGGTCTGGAGGTTCATTCCAGCAGTGTAAAGCTGAGTACAATAGTCTCAGATATCCAAAAACATCCTCAAGAAACACTTCTAGAGGTATCACCATACCTGATTTCAAGTTATACTCAAAGCCATAGGGGGAAAAATAGCATGGTACCGGCATAGAAACAGACACTGATCATTGGAACAGAAGACCCTGCCCTTAGTTCAAGCAACTACAGCTACCTGATCTTTGATAAAGGAGCCAACAAAATACACTGGAGAAAATGGTGCTGGAGAAATTGGATGAATACACCTGTAGAAAAATGAAACTATTTCTACTCCTTTCACCATGCACAAAAATCAACTCCAAATAGATTAAGGACCTCAATATAGACCTGAAACTTTTAAGCAACAGAAAGAAAAAAAATAGGGAGAACCTTCCATGAGATAGGAGTTGGTAAAAACTTCCTCAATAAGACCCCCAGTAGCCCAGTAAGTTAAACAATCACTCAACCAGTGGGATCTAAAAAGCTATTGCACAGACAGACATACCATAAACAGAGCCAATAGGCTTCTCAAAGAATGGGGGAAAATCTTCACTAGCTATACCACTGATAGAGGCCTAATATCTAGAATCTACAAAGAACTAAAAAACATAGCAATAAAAAAATCAAACAGAACATTCAAAAAAGGGGGTAGAAATGAATGGAAGAAATACAAATGGCCAGGACTCAAAGAAATGTTCAACATCCTTAGCCATCAGAGAAATGTAAATTAAAATAACTCCAGTCAGGATGGAAATCATTTTAAAAAATCAAATGATAATATATATTGGCACAGATATAGGGAAAGAGGAACCCTCATTCATTGCTGTAGGGAGTGTAAACTTATACAACCACTATGGAATTCAGTATGGAGACATCTGAAAAAGATGAAAATAGGTCTACCATCTGACTCAGCTATTCCTCTCTTGGGCATTTGCTCTAGACTCCACTCTTCACTTCACAGATACTTGCTCACCCATGTGTATAGCTGCTCTATTCACAATATTCACAATAGTTAAGCATTGGAATCAACCTATGACAAATGGATAATAAAGATGTGGTACATATACACAACGGAATTCTACTCAGTAGTAAGGAAACATGGTACAATGAAAATTGTAGGAAAATGGATGGACTTGGAACAGATCATACTAAGTGAACTCACGCAAACAGAAAAACAAAGTCCACATGTTCTCCCTCATATGTGGCTCCTAACACGGACCAGCTTGAGTTGCAGGCACATCTGACAGGAACTCTGGGAGCAGATAATAGGGATAGAAGGGCTTGAGAAGAGGGGAAAGGGAGGGTGTGAGGAGATACACACAATACTAAAGACACATTGAATTAGTACCATAAAAACCTTTCACCTGAATAGCAGATTAAAAGATATAACCCTCAATAGCAGTGTGTGGGGGGGATTGTCTGAACAGAAGGGCTCTGGAGAGGGTGGGATGAAGCCTAGTCCTAAAACAATTGGCTCTGGCTTATAACTCCCAGTGCCAGAAATGGGTTATACCCCACATTGAGCTGTTGGTCAGAGAGACCTATGAGGTCCCTAAAACAAGACAGGTTTCTGTCAAAGCACTTGATATTCACCTGAGTAAAAGGTAAGACCCTATTTCCAAAGACACAACAAGCTGCTAACACAGAGCATCAATAGATTGTGCTGGAATCTGGAAGGAAGTCAGCTCCCTGATGGCTAGCCTGTATATTGGTGAAAAGTGCTACATGAGCTGCTGGGGGAAAATGGCCACCAATGTTGTAAACAAGCAGGGGACCTTGCTATACAAAATCAATCAGTTGGACAAGATGTATACACCTATGCAATAATGGCACTCAGTCTAAGTGAGTAACCAATGTCTCTCTGGCTAAGGAACTCATTTGTAGCTGGGAAGAAACTCACAGCTGATACTGGAAACCAAGTCAGAATCCTATGGATAAGAGGGTCATGGACTCCAGTGAGAAGCTCCCACTAGTCTTTGGCCAAAAGAGAGGCTACATGCATCAAACTCTCTCTTAATTAACTACACTTATCCCTTTTAACCTATACTGCTCTTGAGATGGAAATCGGGGTAAGGAAACTTAGACGCCCCTCCCACAAAGTTATGTCCTGTGTGTTGGCTATGAACTGTATTGTTAGTCTTTCATGCTGGTTAAGACTAACACTATAGACTTTTTATTGTTTCAAGGCCATGATCTGTACTGCAGCTTCTATCCTAACTGTAAATCATCTTGTTTCCTTTTTCTCTCCAAAGCACAGTTGCAGGCATCTGTCTGCTCATTACCATTTTTTATGATTTCTGTTAAACTTTCCTATCTCATACTCAAGGTCTCTGGCACTAGGCCAGGGCTTTGAGCTCTGAGACTTAACTATAATAAGAATAGTCTAAGATAAGGTCTATAAGCTCTGAACCACCAAGACTTGGGATCCAGGCTTTGGAAGAGATTTTCCCGGGTCCCGGCTGGCATTAAATAAACTGATTCTCCACTCAGTCCCTGGTGCCAATTCTGTGAGTTTCAGTTTCCCACATCACTCTCACTCTCCATTGGAGAATTGGTTCTTTATTCTTTTACAAAAGGCAGTGAAAACGGGGAAGAACCAAACTCTGTCAACATGACAAGAAACGATAGCCAAATCCCTATCATAAGATGAACTACTTCGTGCATATCAGCCAAGGTCCAGGTGAAACTCAGAAATTGAAGAGTTAAGCAAGAGTGCTGATCTCATGGTGATCCTGACAATCTGTGCAAGGGTGAATACAGTAGACAATGAGGACTTTCAAAATGTATCAAAGCAAAAATACAGAAGTTGCTGAGAGCTTAATACTAAAGAAGACTTACTGCACACCTGCCAAGGCTCAGGGAACATTGCAGAATGAGGGGTGGAAAGATAGTAAGAGACACAGGGTTAGGAAGAAGAAACCAGAAGCAGTGCCCTGCTACAATGACTGACTGATGTTCTCACAACTCATAACCCATAACCCCACGGTGAATACCAGTAACCCCACTGAGGAGGGCCTTCAGAGGAATGGGGACAGGGAAGAAGAGAATGGTACCAACATATGATTTGTCTATACAAAGTTTCTGTTTAATAAAAAAAAATGTGAAGCTCTGTAGTTAGGTTTCCTTCTGTTCCACAACCAGCTCCCTCTCTAGCTCTTATCAGTGACTGCCACCTTAAACAAAGATATAATGCCTTATATCTTATGAACACTTTCATAAATAACTCATTTTAATCTGATGTTCATCATCATAATCGCCTGTATTGTACAGTGGGCTATATGAAGCAGTTTTGCAGAGGAGGGCATGATGGCACTGAGTCAGGTATCTTAACTGAGCAGGCATTGACAATAAAACACAGAGCTGAGATTGAACTGATTTAATGACTCCAATCCAGAAATATTTCCATTAAACCTCTGCCTCTAAAAGCTGAGGATGTCATTAAGTGTCACAAAGTGAAGGATAGTGAATATACCCAACACAGTGCCCAGGACATTTGGGTTAAGAAGATCAGCCAAAAAGTCGAAATAAAAGCATCAGTTTCCCAGGATCTGGACCTCAAGTCTGTTTCTATTCCCACCATTCTATTCTGCCTCCCCAAATCCTTTTTCTGCCAGTTTTCATCAATGTGATGATAAAGAAATTAAAAAGGAGGCTGGAGAGACTGCTTAGTGGTTAAGGCATTTGCCTGCAAAGCCAAAGAACCAAGGTTTGATTCCCCAGGACCCATGTTAGCCAGATGCACAAGGGGGTGCACACTTCTGGAATTTGTTTGCAGTGGCTGGAGGCCCTGATGTGCCCATTCTCTATCTTTCCCTCTTTCTCTGTCAAATAAATAATATTTCACCATGCACAAAATCAAGTCCAAATGGATCAAAGACTTCAATATAAGACCAGAAACACTGCTATTACTGGAAAGAAAAGAAATTTAAAAGGGAGCTGGAGTGATGGCTTAGAGATAAAGGTGCTTGCCTGTAAAGCCTAAGGACACAGGTTTGATTCTTCTAGCCACTCACTGCAAATGAACTCCGGACATGTGCCACCTTGTGCACCTGGCTTACATGGGTGTTGGGGAATTGAACCTGGGTCCATAGGCTTCACAGGTAGCCCCTTAACCATTAAGCCATCTCTGCAGCCTGGAAAGGACATTTTAAAGAAAAAGTATAAGAACACTTAACAAGAACCCACCAAATGTTCAACACAATGAATAAAAGAGCCCAGCCCACAACATCATATCCAGAATTCCTGTGATAGAATATACTAAAAGCTTCCACAAAGAAAACACAGTCACATATGGACAATTAAAAAGAGAATAATCTTTGACTTCTTAATAAACTAATGTATGATGGAGAAACAATTTAAAATAGGATAGGAAAACAATCTATCAATGAAGTATCTGGTGCTAAGACATTTTCAGAAGCATAATGGCTTGAGAAAGATGATTTCTTATGCATGTTTTCGCAAAAAGCAACCACAGTGTGCAATTAGTTAAAAGTGCAAGAAGAAAGAGAGTGAATTTAGAAGTCCAGGCTAGCAGTGGTACCTACCTGAGGAGGATGGGCCACCTTGTCCTTCAGCAGGAAGAATACCTTCCAGTAAGTTGTTGCTATCCCTAGCTTAAAAGGTCATGTAATGTAATCCAAATGAGTTTTGCTATAGATAACACCTACGACCTGAAGTTCCCAGGGGGAAAAATCCACACATATGTTAAAGATTTTACAAGGCCAACTGACTAATTGAAACATTTGTGATTTTGGAAAGCTCACATGTTGCAAGTCCAGGTTAGTTATGTTGGGATGTTTTTAGCACCCTTCATTGCATCCATCCATATTTGACCTGGCATCCATCTTGTGACTATTAGGTAAATACTTTCAAATTTAAAAACAGATCACTAGCTTCTACCAACCCACAGGCTAAGAATGTCATTAGATATCATCTGAGGCCTGTAGCAGAGATTTCACTTATTTTCTGTCACCCTTCTACTTGATGTTCCCATTGTTTCTCCTAGCTTTGCTTGGCATGATAGATTTTAAAGAAAGGCAGCACCTAAACAATAAAGATATTAACTCCAAAATAATATATATTTAGGTTTTCAGAACCCAGACTATCTGGTGACCTTTAGAAAACATCAGAATGTCCAATGCCATTTTTTATTCTTCAGTTCTGCATATTAACTAATACAAAGGATGTAAATTGCTAAAAAATGTTCAAAGTGCAGAAAATAATATATCTGAAATTGGCCCCAGAGTGTCAGGGGTTAATTGCAACAGTTTGGACAAAGGGATACAACACACACACACACACACACACACACACACACACACACACACACACACACTGAATGATAAAGACCCCCCAAAACATGCAGCCTTCCTGTGCACCATCCTCTGGTCTTCCTCCCTCACCCCCATAAAAGCCCACAGTGCCACTCAGTTCTCCAACATGGGACATCTTCTTGTGATGCTGGCATAAGTAAATATGCTCTCCTTCCCACCAATGTATTTCCCAATAATTGGTTTTTGAGTGTAAAGCAACTGGACTTATGTTTAGTAATATAAAATTTTACTTGAAATGGAGCCCTGTTCCAAATGAAAAGAGCACCACAAATGCAAATTGATTAACACACATATCTCTTTTTTTAAGAAAGAAAGAAAGAAAGAAAGAAAGAAAGAAAGAAAGAAAACATATATTTTATGTATGTAAACATAGGAGATATCCAAGAAATGAATTCTTAAGAGACTCTCAGAGATAGTTTTTTTTAATTGATACCTAGATTTCTTTTTTTAAAATATATTCTTTTATTCTCTTGCCCCTGTTCCTATTTTCCAAGGGCCCTTCTCAGTGTGGTTATGGCATTCACTGTGGGGTCATGAAAACCTCAGTCATTCTCTGTGTGGTAGGGGTGTAGAGGGTGGGAACCTGCCTCAGGGCATTCCTACTCACTCTGGCTCTTACAATCTTTCTTACCACTCTTCTGCAATGTTCCATGAGCCATTGGGTTTAAATGCTAATATTTGCTGAAATTAATTTAAACAAAATTATGTGGGCTGGGGAAATTTCTCAGTGGTTAAAAGGTCTGCATGGAACAGGGAACCAGGCCAGCAGGCCAGTGTCCCCACCCTAGCCTTCCTGAGATCCATGTACATGATCACCTGTACCACTCCGACTCTTCCCACCCACGAACAGGGACCCAGGCCAGTAGACCAGTGTCCCCACCCTAGCCTTTCTGAGCCTTGCATGTGTGATCGCCAGTCCCCACCACCGACTCTTCTCACCCACTAACAGGGACCCAGGCCAGCAAGCCATTGTCCCTGCCCTAGCCTTTCTCAGGCCCACATGTGTGATCACAGGTACCTGCCACCAATTCCTCCCACCCACTAACAGGGACCCAGGCAAGCAGACCACTGTCCTGGCCCTAGCCTTTCTGAGCCCAGTGCACTCTCACCATTGACACATCACCCTATCCCTGAACAGGGACCCAGGCCCCCACCCTAGCCTCTCTGAAATCCTCAGGCAATCACTCTTAAAATCACTGCTGCCCCTCCACCCCAGGCCATCAGGCTAGCATCCCACACCCTAGGCTTTCTGTACCATTGTGATAGACAGACTACAGCAAAAAAGAAATAGCATGAAAAATCAGATGCAAGTAAATCCAGCTAGATTGTCCAGTCCCACAATGGATGTCTCTAATGAAAACATAGAAGTGACAATAGAATCAGAACCAAAATGAAGAGACAAGCTATGTAACCCTGGCCAAGCAAATAGCAGAACTCAGAAACTCAACAAAGAGCCAATAATTGTATGAATGGTGTCCTTGCTAGATTAGACCTAATAGAAAAGAACCAGGAAGGGTTCCAAAGACAGTTAAATGATCTGAAACAGAGTGAAAAAAAGAGGACCTCAATAATCAACTGGCTAAGCTCAATGGAGACATTAAAAATGCAGGGATGGGGCTGGAGAGATGGCTTAGCAGTTAAGGTGCCTGCCTCCTGAGCCTAAGAACTCTGGTTCCAATCTCCAGTGGTTCCAATCTCCAGGTCCCACGTTTAGCCAGATGCAAAGTGATGCAAGGGTGCAATGCTGCACTTGACCACAAGGGGGCACACACATCTGGATTTCGTTCACAGCAGCCGAGAGACTGCTGGCATGCCCATCTCTATCTGTCTTCCTCTCCCTCTCCCTCTCCCTCTCCTCTCTCTCTCTCTCTCTCTCTCTCTGTCTCTCTCCAAAAAATAAATGCAGGGATGAACTCCAAGAAGCATTAAGAAAATCATAAAATGATGTGAAAAGGGAAGTCGACAGTGGGATGAAAACTATACATAAAAAAGCAGTAGAAAATATGAACCAAATTGTACAAGCCCCAAACTATATACAAGCTATCAAGAATAGAGTCAGCCAAGTGGAGGTTAGAAACTCAGAACTGGAAGACAAAAGAGAAGAAACAGTTCATGAGTCCAAAAGTTTCAATAAGTTCAAAAATGTCTGTGAACAGAGCATGAGGGAAATGTGGGACACCCTTAAGCACCTGAACATTCAAATCATGGGTATAGTATACCAGAAGGGGGAGAAATTCAAACCAGAGGCATGGAAAATCTATTCAACAAAATTATCGAAGAAAGCTTTCCCACTCTCTCAAAAGTAAGTCCCATCAAGGCACAAGAAGCAAGCAGAACTCCAAACAGACTAGACCAAAGGAGAAATTCTCCATGACATATTATCATTAAAAATCTAAACATCAAGGACAAAGAGAAAGTTCTAAAAGCAGTTAGGGAGAAACAACACATATACAAAGGAATCCCCACCAGAATTACTTCCGACTTCTCAATGGAAACACTAAAAGCAAGAAGAGCCTGGAATGGAACAGTGCAAACTCTAAGAACTTATGGCTTCCAACCCAAACTACTCTATCCAGCAAAAGTATCCTTCATAATAGATGGTGGAAGAAAAACTTCCCATGATAAAAGTCAGCTATACAACTATATGAACACAAAGCCAAACCTACAGAAAGTACATCAGGGAATTCTACATACAGAAGAAGCAAATAACCAACTGCAAGTGCCTACAAGAAGAACACAATAACCAAACTGCCAGAAGGCACAAAAATTACAAAGACCAAGAAAACATCAAACCACATAAACCACAACAATATGACAGGTAGTAAATCAAACCTCACAGTTATTACCCTAAATATTAATGGCTTTAATTCACCCATCAAGAGACATAAGCTAACAGGGTGGATCAGAAAATTAGACCCCCAATCTGCTGTCTTCAAGAAACCCACCTAACCACTAAAGACAGACACTTCTTCATGGTGAAAGGGTGGAAAATGATATTCCAAGCAAATAGAAACAAGAAACAAGCAGGTGTAGCTATACTTATATAGGATAAAATAGACTTCAAACCAAAAGTAACCAAAAAAGACAGAGAAAGCCACTTCTTGCTCATCAAGGGAACAATCCAACAAGAGGATATCACAATCATCAATCTTTATGCACCAAACACAGGTGCACCACAATTCATAAAACAAAATCTACTGGACAACAAAACAGAAATAACTACCAACACCATCATAGTTGGGGACTTCAATACTCCACTATCAGCAATAGATCATCCAAAGAGAAAATTAACAGTAAAGTAAGAGAGTTCAACAACACCATAGATCAATTAGACCTAACAGACATCTAGAGAACATTCTATTCCCAAACCACAGATTATACATTCTTCTTAGCAGCCCATGGAACCTTCTCTAAAGTAGATCACATCCTGGGTCAAAAAGCCTGCCTCTATCAGTTGTATAGCTGGTGAAAATTTTCTCCCATTCTGTGGGTAATCCGTTGGCTTTGTTTATAGTATATTTGTCAGTGAAAAAGCTTTTCAGCTTCATGAGATCCCAATGGTTGAGTGATTGTTTAATTTCCTGAGCTGCTGGGGTTTTGTTCAGGAAATCTTTTCCCACTCCTATGTTGCAGAAGGTTCCTCCTATTTTTTCTTCCAGTAGGAGCAGAGTTTTTGGTTTTATACTAAGGTCTTTGATCCATTTGGACTTAATTTTTGTGCATGGAGAGAGATGTGTGGGTTGAGTTTCATTTTCCTACATATGGTTGTCCAGTTTGTCCAGCACCATTTGTTGAAGATGCTGTCTTTTCTCCATTCTGCATGGTAGGGCCTTTGTCAAATATCCAGTAGCTGTAGTTACTTGACCCAAAGTCTGGGTCTTCAGTTCTGTTCCATTGGTCTATATTCCTGTTTTTATGCCAGTATCATGTTGTTTTTATTACAATGGCTTTGTAGTATAGCTTTAGATCAGGTATGGTGATGCCTCCAGAGGTGTTTCTTTTGCTAAGGATGAGCTTGGATATCCAAGGCCTTCTGCCTTTCCATATGAATTTTGAGATAGTTTTTCCTATCTCATTGAAGAAGGAAGTTGGGATTTTTATCAGCATTGCATTGAATCTATAAAGTGCTTTTGGTAAAATTGCCATTTTCACAATGTTAATTCTACCAATCCAGGAACATGGGAGGTCTTTCCATTTTTGTGGGACCTCCTCAATTTCTTTTTTGAGCTTTTTTATGTTTTCATTGTATAGGTCTTTCACTTCCTTAGTTAATGTTATTCCAAGGTATTTTATTTTGTTTGTTGCAATTGAAAATGGTATGATGTTAGTTATTTCTTTTTCTGTCTCTTTGTCCTTTTCATACAGAAAGGCTATTGATTTTTGTGCATTGATTTTATATCCTGCTACTTTGCTGAAGGCACTAATCACCTTTAAGAGTTTTGAGATGGAAGTCCTTGGGTCAGTCATGTCATCTGCAAATAGGGCTAACTTAACTTCTTCCTTTCCAATTTGTATCCCTTTGATTTCTTTCTCCTGTCTTATTGCTTGAGCTAATACTTCTAGCACTATGTTGAAGAGCAGAGATGAGAGTGGACACCCCTGCCTTGTTCCTGACCTCAATGGGAATTCCTTCAGTCTCTCCCCATTAAGAATTACTTGGGCTTTAGGTGCTTTATATATAGCCTTTATTATGTTAAGATATGGGCCATCCATGCCTATTCTCTCCAATGTTTTGATCATGAGGTGATGTTGTATTTTGTCAAAGGCCTTTTCTGCATCTATCGAAATGATCATGTGGTTTTTTTGTTTCAGCTTGTTTATGTGGTGTATTACATTGACAGACTTCTGTATGTTGAACCACCCCTGTGTTCCAGGGATGAAGCCTACTTGATCAAGGTGGATGATGCTTTTGATGTACTGTTGAATTCGGTTTGCAAGAATTTTGTTCAGGATCTTTGCATCTATGTTCATCAGAGAAATGGGCCTATAATTTTCCTTTCTTGTGGCATCCCTGCCTGGTTTTGGAATTAGGGTGATACTAGCTTCATAGAAGATGTTGGGGATCTCTCCCTGTTTTCCAATTGAGTGGCACAGTTTGAGAAGAATTGGTTTCAGTTCTTCCATGAAGGTTTGGTAGAGTTCCACTGAGAAACCGTCTGGTCCTGGACTCTTCTTTTTGGGGAAGTGTTTAATCAAACACTTCTTCAATCTCGAAGGGTGTGATGGGTTTGTTTAGGAAATTAATCAGCTCTAGGCTTAGCTTTGGTAGGTGGTATGTGTCTAGGAATTCATCCATTTCCTCCATATTCTCCTGTTTTATGGAGTGGAGGCTTTTGAAATAAGTCCTAATAACTCTTCCTATTTCACTCATGTCTGTTGTGATCTCTCCTTTTTCATCTCTAATTTTGTTGATTTGAAGTGTTTCTTTTTTTCATTTGATCAAATTTGGCCTGGGGTATATCGATCTTGTTAATTTTTTCAAAGAACCAGCTCTTTGTTTCATCAATTTTCTTAATTGTCCTCTTAGTTTCCAATTCATTAATTTCTGCTCTGATCTTAATTATTTCTTTCCATCTGGAGCTTTTCAGGTTGGCTTCCTCTAACCAAAGCCAACAGATTACTGACAGAATGGGAGAAAATTTTCACCAGCTATACAACTGACAGAGGCCTAATTTCTAGAATCTACAAAGAACTCCAAAACCTAAACAATAAATCACCAAACAACTCACTCACACAGTGGGGCAGAGAACTGCACAGGGAGTTCTCAGAGGAAGAAATGCAAATAGCAAATACGCACTTAAGAAAATGTTCAACATCCCTAATCATTGGGGAAACACAAATTAAAACAACTGTGAGATTCCACCTTACCCCAGTAAGGATGGCTAACATTAAAAAAAAAAAAAAAAAGAAATGAAAACAAATGCTGGAGAGGCTGTGGAGAAATAGGAACAAGTTTTCACTGCTGGTGGGAATGTAAAATGGTTCAACTATTATGGACAGCTATATGGAGACTCCTGAAAAGGATGACCATAGACCTACCAATGGATCCAGTTATTCTCTTATTGGGCATTTACCCTAAAGGCTCCAAGCCTCAGATCAGAGACATTTGCTCAACCATGTTTATAGCTGCTCAATTCATAATAGCAAAGAGCTGGAATCAACCCAGGTGTTCATCACTAGATGAATGGATAACCAAGATGTGGTATATCTATACTATGGAATTCTACATAGCAGTAAGGAAAGATGAAATAAGGAAATTTGAAAAAAAAAATGGTCAAAGATGGAACAGATCATCCTCAGTGAGCTCACCCAATCACAAAAAGATAATCATCATATGGTCTTGTTTATCTGTCACTCCTAACCTGAATCCACCTTACATGCAGCCAAACCTAAGAAACACTCTGAGGACCAGACAAGTGGGAGGGTGGGATGGAGGGAGGGTAAGGGAGGGTGGGAACGAGAGGGTGGGAGGGAGGACAAGGGGGGGATACAAATTGGGACCCAAAAGGAAAAGATACTATAAAACCCTTTACTCTGAACAACAGGCTAAAACATTGATCCTTCAGCAGGCCTGCAGAGGGAACACCCGAACCACAGGAATCTGGAGAGAGCATCATGAAGGCCAACCTTAATCTTGTCCTGCTTCTCTCTTCTCTCTCTCTCTCTCTCTCTCTCCCTCTCCTCTCTATACTCACTTTCTCTTTTATATTATCTATCTTTTTCCTCCCTCACCTTCCTAGGTGCAGAGTTATAACTCCCAGCGCCAGCACGGCGTTAACTTCCACAATGAGCTGTTGATCTGAGACACCTACAAGGTTTCCCAGAAAAGACAGGCTTCTGTCAGAGTTCTTGATGATCCATCAAAGGTTAATGGTAAGACCCTATTGTCAAAGACAGCATACATGTGTGAGACCAAACACGGAGAGACCTGGACAGAATCTGGAAGAGGGTCAGTCCCCAGATGTTAGCTAGTCTAGTACCAGAGGGTGCTACACGAGCAACTGGGGGAAAATGTCCGACATTGGTCCAAACAACTTGCAGTCTAAGATACCCAGTAGGTAACAACCTGATGTAATGCTCAAACAAGTGCAGTAGTGGCAAGCAGCCATGCTGGGCAACCAACTGCTCTTGATTTGCTAATAGATCCACTCAGTGGAATGGAACTCATTGCCAGAACTGGTAAATAAGTCAAAACCAGGTACAAAAAATGAACTCAGTCTCCAAGATCAAGATATCACCAAATGTGGGCTAGAAGAGAGCCAACACATATAAAATTACCTCCAAAACATATATGGTCATCCCTTCTACCTAGTACTAACTTGTCTCTCCGTTGGAGAATTTGCTTATCTTTTTTCAGATGGACAATGAACCTGAAGGGAGGATCAGCTAACCACACCTCACCAGGGCCCCAGCTGAAACCATAGAGTATTGTGGGGGAAGGGCAAGAATACAGTGTTCATGGTGATCACAACACCAGAAAAAGTCTGAAGGAGATAAACACAGAGAACATCCAACTCCAACTAAGCCAGATATCCAGAGACACAAAGGCTCCCAAAACCTCATCACTGAAGCAGAACTAAAATGACCCCAATGTGGCTCAGGGAAACTCACGGAAGAGGGGGCGGAAACATTGTTAAAGTCACAAGTTGGGGCATTATGCACAGAGACTTGGGCCTACCCCCCAGAACTCTTGACTACCCCCACAATGCATGACCCACATTCCCCACTGATGAGGGTGCCTTTGGAAGAGGGAGTGAGGAGGACAATGGAACCAATACTATGAATGTAAAATCAGAATAATTTAAATAAATAAATAAATTATATATATATATATCTGCCTCCATATATTTAGGGGAATCGACATAATTTCCTGCATGATATCAAATCACAATGCTGTATTGCTAGAAATTAACAACAAAAGTTGCACCAGGAACCCAACCAACTCCTGGAAACTGAACAACACACTATTAAACAATAAATGGGTAGTGGAAGAAATAAAAAATAAAATTGAAAAATTTCTGGAAATGAATGACAATGAGAACACTTTGTACCAGAACTTATGGGACACAATGAAGGTGGTCCTCAGGGGAAAATTCTTTGCACTAAATGCCTTCATAACAAAGACAGAGAGATCCCAAATCAACAACCTAACCATCCACCTAAAGGAATTGGAAAAACAAGAGGTATCCAACCCAAAAAGCTCCAGATGGAAAGAAATAATTAAGATTAGAGCAGAAATTAATGAATTGGAAATTAAGAAGACAATTAAGAGAATTGATCAAACAAAGAGCTGGTTCTTTGAAAAAGTAAACAAAATTGATAAACCCCAGGCCAATTTGATAAAGCAGAAAAAAGAGACAACTCAAATTAGTAAGATTAGAAAAGAAAAGGAGAGATCACAACAGACATAAGTGAAATTGGGAGAATAATCAGAACTTACTTCAAAAACCACTACTCCACAAAACTGGATAATATTGTGGAAATGGATGATTTCCTGGACACATACCACCTACCAAAGCTAAACTCAGAGCAGATTAATCTCCTAAACAAATCTATCACAACCATCAAGACTGAAAGGGTATTGAAAAACCTCCTTAAAAAGAAGAGTCCAGGACAGATGGCTTCTCAGCTGAATTCTATCAAACCTTCATGAAAGAACTGAAACCAATTTTTCTCAAATTGTGCCACACAATTGGAGAACAGGGAAAGCTCCCCAACTCCTTCTATTAAAGCTAATATCACCCTAACACCAAAGCCAGGCAGAGATGCCACAAGAAAAGAAAACTACAAGCTATTTTCCAGATGAACTTAGATGCAAAGATCCTGAAAAAAATCCTCACAAACCAAATTCAACAGCACACAAAAGCATTATCCACCTGGATCAAGTACATTTCGTCCTAGGAATGCAGGGATGGTTCAACATAAGGAAATCTGTCAATGTAATAAACCACATAAATAAGTTTAAACACAAAAACCACATGATCATTTCGATAGATGCAGAAAAGGCCTTTGACAAAATAAAACATCATTTAATGATCAAAACATTGGAGAGGCTAGGCATGGATGGTCTATATCTTAACATAATAAAGGCTCTGTATAAAGATCCTAAAGCCCAATTAATACTTAATGGGGAGAGGCTGAAGATCAGGAACAAGACATGGGTGTCCACTCTCATCTTTGCTCTTCAACATAGTACTAGAAGTCTTAGCTCAAGCAATAAGACAGGAGAAAGAAATAAAAGGGATACAAATTGGAAAGGAAGAACTTAAGTTAGCCCTATTTGCAGACAACATGATTCTATACATAAGTGACCTGGGAACTTCCATCTCAAAACTCTTAAAAGTGATTAACTCCTTCAGTAAAGTAGCAGGATACAAAGTCAATGCACAAAATCAGTATCCTTTCTATATGCAAAATACAAAGATACATAGAAAGAAATAAGCAACATTGTCCAATTTTCAATAGCATCAAAATAAAATAAAATAAAATAAAATAAAATAAAACACCTTGGGATAACGTTAACCAAAGGAGATGTAAGACCTTTACAATGAAAACATAAAAACACTCAAGAAAGAAATTGAGGAGAACTTGAGAAAATGGAAAGACCTCCCATGATCGTGGATAGGAAGAATTAACATTGTGAAAATGGCAGTCTTACCAAAAGCAATAAACAGATTTAATGCAATACCAATAAAAATCCCATCATCTTTCTTCACAGAGATAGAAAAAATGATCTCAAAATTCATATGGAATGGCAGAAGGCCTCAGATATATAAGCATATCCTCAGCAAAAGAAATACCTCTGGAGGCATCACCATACCTGATCTTAAGCTATATACTACAAAGCTATAGTAATAAAAACAACATGGTATTGGCATAAAAGCAGGATGATAGACCAATGGAACAGAATTGAGGATCTGGACTTTGGATCTAGTAACTACAGCTACTTGATATTTGACAAAGGCCCCAACAATGTAGACTGGAAAAAAGACAGCATCTTTAACAAATGGTGCTGGACAAACTGGATAACCATATGCAGGAAAATGAAACTCAATCCACATATTTCACCATGCACAAAATCAAGTCCAGATGGATCAAAGACTTCAATATAAGACCAGAAACACTGCTATTACTGAAAGAAAAAGTAGGAGGAACTTTCCATGATATAGCACTGTGAAAAAACTTCCTGAACAAAACCCCAGTAGCTCAGGAAATTAAGCAATCACTCAACCATTGGGATCTCATGAAGCTGAAAGCTTTTTCACTGACAAACATACAACAAGCAGAGCTAATAGATTACCCACAGAATGGAAGAAAAAATTTGCCAGATACACATTGGACAGAGACCTAATTTCTAAAATCTACAAAGAACTCAAAAACCTTAACAATAAAAAATCAAACAACCCACTTACAAAATGGGGCAGAGAACTGCACAGGGAGTTCTCAGAGGAAGAACTACAAATGGCAAACACACACTTAAGAAAATGTTCAACATCCCTAATCATCAGGGAAATGCACATTAAAACATATATGAGATTCCACCTTATCCCAGTAAGGATGGCAAAGGTTAAAAAATCTAATGACAATAAATACTGACTAGGGTGTGGAGAAATAGGAACCCTCATCCACTCTTGGTGGGAATGTAAGCTGGTACAACCACTATGGAAAGCAATATGGAGACTCCTACAAAGCATGACTATAGAGTTACCAACAGACCCAGTTGTTCCACTTACTGGGCATTTACCCTAAAGGCTCCAAACCTCAGTTCAGAGATATTTGCTCAACCATGTTTATAGCTGCTCAATTCATAATAGCTAAGAGCTAGAATCAACCCAGATGTCCATCATTAGATGAATGGATAACTAAGATGTGGTATATCTACACAATGGTATTATAAAAAGCAGTAAGGAAAAATGACACAAAGCAATTTGAAGAAAAATGGTCAAACTTGGAACAGATCATTCTTAGTGAACTCGCCCAATCACAGAAAGATAAGCATCTCATGGTCTCATTCATATGTGGCTCCTAATTTGTATTTTCCTGAGATTCTGACACACCTAACAAACATCTTGAGGACTGGATGATAGGGATGGTGGGATGGGAGGGCAGGGAAAGGGTGGAGGGGGCCAAAAAACTGGAAGCAAATGGAAATGGTACCATACAATCCTATATCCTGAAAGACATACTAAAAGGTTCAACCTGCATCAGGTGCTTGGAGAGAACACCTGAATCACAGGGGCTTGGCGAGGGTATGATGAAGACTAACTTCAATCTTCTCCTGTTTCATTATCACTCCCTCTTCTCTCTCTTCTCTCTTACTCTTTCATATTACCTATACTTTTTCTTCCTTCTTTTCCCTTGGCACTGACCTGTAACTCTCAATACCAGCATGTGGTTAACATCCACAAGGAGCTGTTGATCACTGAGACCTACAAGGTTTCCCAAAAGAAGACAGATTTCTGTCAGAGTACTTGATAGCCCACCAAAGGTTAATGGTAAGACCCTACTGCTGAAGAATCCATATGCTGTTCTAACGGAATATGGAGAGACCTGGCTGGAATCTGGAAGAGAGTCAGTCCCCAGACAATTTGCTTGTCTAGTGCCACAAGGCACTACATAAGTGACTGGGAGAAAATGACCAACATCTGTCTAAGCAACTTGTGGTCTAAGCTACTCAGCAGCAAACAACCTGACATGATGCTCACACAAGTGCAGTAGAGGCACACAGCCATGGTGGGTTACAAACTGCTCTAGATTTGGCTAAGGGATCCACTCAATGGAATGGAACCCAAACCTGGTAATGGTAAACAACTCAGAACCATATCCAAAAACAAGCCCACTCTCCAAGCCCACCAATAGTGGGATACAAGAGGGGCCTACACCTATTAAATTCTCTCTAAAATAATAATGGTTATCCATGTATTTTGCACTGACCTCACTCTCCATTGGAGAATCTGCTTCTCTCTTTCAGATGGACACATATCCTGAGGAGAGAACCAGCCCATCATACCTCAACAAGGCACCAACTGAAGCCATAAAGTCATAGGGGAAATGAGCAAGAGTGCTGCTTTATCAGTGAACCTGGTACCAGCACATGGGTGAAGGAGATAGGCACAAAGAACGCTCAACCCCTACCAAATCAGATATCCAGAAACACAGAGACTCACAAAACCTTGTCACTGAAATAGACCTAAAATGATCCCGCATGGCTCAGGGAAATTTGCGGAAGAGGGGGTGGAAAGATTGTTAGAGCTATGAGTTGGGTCATTATACACAGAGTCATTGCCTCTCCTACATAACTGATGGCTACCCCCATAAGGCAAGACCCACATTACCCATGGGGGGAGGACAGGGAGAAGGCTAATGATGGTACCATCATGGCTGTATATATACTATGTACATAACTAATAAAAATATACTTTTTAAATTTTAAAATTTTTTTTTTATTTTTGGAGAGAGACACAGAGAGAGACAGAGAGCGGGGAGAGGAAGGCAGATAGAGAATGGGTGCGCCAGCAGTCTCTCAGTTGCTGTGAATGAAATCCAGATGTGTGCGCCCCTTTGTGGGCAAGTGCGGCATTGGGCCCTTGCATCACTTTGCATCTGGCTAAACGTGGGACCTGGAGATTGGAACCGCTGGAGATTGGAACCAGCGTTCTTAGGCTTAGGAGGCAGGTGCCTTAACTGCTAAGCCATCTCTCCAGCCCATAAAAAATATATTTAAAAAATAAAATAAATATATTTTCTTAACAAGAAAAGGTCTGCAGGGCCATGCTCAATTCCCCTGTATCCATGTAAAGCCAGATGTACACAAAGTGGTGTGTGCATCTGAAGTTCATGCAGTGGCAGAAGGCCCTGGTATACCTTCTCTCTCTTTCTGTCTCTCTCTTTCTCTCTAAATTAATTAATTAATTAATTAACATATTTTAAACAAAGGTGTGTGGAAAGCTGACTTCAGGAAAGTGAACAGGAACAGCACCATAGCAAAGGGCAAGGTTTGTCATGAAGGTCTAAGTCAAGGCCTTCCCAGCATCTTTCTCAAAATCCTGGTACAGACAGAAAAACATCTTTCTGAATGAGTTCCTTTATTTTTTTTAAAAAGTATTTATTTATTTAAGAGAGAGAGAGGGAGAGAGAGTATGGCCACTCCAGGGTCTCTTGCCACTGAAAATAAACTCCAGATGCACGCAACACTTTATGTGGGTACTGGGGAATTGAACCTGAACTAGCAAGTTTTGCAAGCAAGCACTTTTTAACTACAGCCATCTCTGCAGCTCAATGATTTCCTTTATGGAGGTAAGGTAACTTCTATTTGTTTTCTTGGAGCTGTTCCTACCTGTAGTCTCCCAAAATTATCAATTCAAAATAATCCTTACCACAAAGAAACATATGGAGAGTGGCTTGTTTCTGATTTTTTAAAGCCATATTTCACTTCAGTGTGCTCTGAACTTATAATCTGTCTTAAATTTTTAGTACTATTTGTCTTAAATATGTGCCTATACATACATACATACATACATACATACATACATACTTACTTACATACATACTGTGCATATAAGGAAATTTGTGGTGGTGAAAATGGAGGGGATCCCTTTTCCTGACCACCACAAAGTATCATGGAAAAATACCTCTAGAACAAAAGAAAGTTAACAAAAGAAAAGCACATTTATTTTTCCATGTTTTACATAACATGGATATCTATAAAATGAAGTTCCAAAGATACTGGGGATGCTGTCTGATTCTATGCTTACATTGAAGGAAGAAGAAATAGCCCAATAGAATGTAATTAGAAAGAGAGTATGAGTTATAGAAATATACCAAGGAAAGAAATCCAGCAAGGTCTGTGTATTCAGCTTCTTCATGGTTCTTCAGTTTTTATCTTCCCTCATATAGGCAAGACCCCTCTGGAATCAGTCTTCATTTCATTATGGTGACTTCTAGGCGCAAAAGCAGGAAAAGTTTAAAAGAATAATTCTAGTATTTGCAGCTAGTTTTCAGTAAGATTTCTGGTTCTTATATCTTGCTTTGAGGGAGAATGAGAAATGAGAATTGGGAGTGAAGGAGAATGCCACAAATTTTGCTTTTGGCCAATTTAGGAGGCCTTCACTTTGGAGTATCATTTTCTGAGCCCCCAGTAGAATTTAAAATGGAAGCTCCAGCCTTAATTTCAACCTGGGGGGGGGGGTTACTTGAGCAAACAGGGACAAGAAGCTTCCCAAGAGGCCAACAGTTCCTCAAAGTACACTTCAGAATCTGCTTGGACACATTATGACTTTAATGAATTCAAGGCACTTTTGCCTTCATGGCCTCTTCCTCATTAAAAAACAAATAAAATTATATTTGATAACTTTATTGGCACAATAATTAATACAGGCTCGGTTCATTTTTATGTATTCATTAATATTGCATTTTGTTTTTTCTGATCTTAGAAGACATTAAAACATTCTCACGGGCCTCTATACATCACACAAGAAAAATCAACCCTCAGGACCTGAGGGGCAGGGGAGTGAAGTGTTCTGCCACCCTCTGCTGGTCCTGGTAAAGTGTTAAAAAGTCAGGAAATTGTAAGACCCAATTGGAACAAAGCCACTTGCAATGTACACTTAAGTTTTACTGAATGTCTATAGGTTATAGAAAGCTTGTGAATGTCCTGTGTGGCCAGTTTTATGTTCCTTGATGTCTTGTAACCCCAGGGGTTAGGTTTTATGGAGAAGTTCACTAAAGTTGACATTGGCAGCACAGGGATCCATAAGAGCTGAACCTGGCTTTGCCCTCCTCTATCAGCAGGGTCAGAACTGCAGCTGGTGTGAAGTGGGTAGGGATTGCATTTGCTTTGTGCTACCCTCTGACTCCTTTATTCCACACTCGGCCTTGCATCAGTGAGCCAAACATGTGAAGTTAGGATTCAACCTGCTTTTGAAACTCCAAAAATACATGTTCCTTTTTATCACAAAGAAAAAGTTTTTATGACTTCTTTTCCTCTCCCCTTTTAGTTCATTCAGACTATTAGCACTAGAAAATACCATAAACTGAGTGACCTATAAATAACAAAAAGTTATAGTTCCAAGTTCTGGATATTGGAAAGTCTAAGATCATTGAACCTGCATATTCAGTATATGGTAAAAGCCCACTTCTTGGCTCATAGATGGTAACTTCATGCTGTTTGCCCACATAGCAGAAGGGCCAAGAGATCTCTCTGAGGCCTCTTTAAAAAAATATTTTATTTATTTTATTTGAGAGAGCAAAAGAGAGGGAAGGAGAGAGAGAGAGAAAGAAGCAGATAGAGAGAGAAAATGGGCACCTCAGGGCCTCCAGCCCCTGAAAACGAACCTCAGATGCACGTGCCACCTTGTGCATCTGGCTTACATGGGTCCTGGGGAGTTGAACCTGGGTCCTTTGGCTTTGCAGGCAAGTGCCTTAACCATTAATCCAGCCCCTGAAGCCTCTTTTATTAGGATATACCTTCATGATAGTCATTGCCCAAAAATTCCACCTTTATTATGACTTGGATTTTAAGTGTCCCCCAATTGTCATGTGCTAAAAGTTTAGGACACTAGCTGATGACATCATTAGGATATAGTACAAACCTTAAGAGGTGGGACCTACTTGGAAGTAGAATGTTGGAAGTGTGTCCTTGAAGGAGATGTAAGACCTTCAATTTTCTCTCTCTCTCTCTCTCTTTCTCTCTTCCCCTGTCCTCAGGAGTTTGTTTGAAGTCTCTTACCAGCAAAGAAATGAGAATTATAACACAACTAACAAGTGTTCAAGGACTTTCTGCCTTTCCCAGCCATAAGCCTATAGTTTTCCAGTAATCTCACCCAGAATCTCATACACAGCGAGCCTAATGGCTACTGGTTTATTTTATTAGATTGTGGCCCTATAATCTCAGTTATCAAAGAGGAAAAGAGAGGAGGGAAGGGTCCCCTGGGAGCCCATTAAACAAAGGAATTCCAAAAGACTTCTAGAAACATACATACAAGTTACCACCAGAGCATTTGAGTGTAACTGTCCCTTGACACATTGTGGTGGTTTGATTCAAGTGTCCCCCAAAAACTTATGTGTTCTGAATGCTAGGTCCCCAGCTGATGGTAATTTGGAATTAAAGCCTCCTGCAGACATCGTATTTGGGGGGCGGGCTTATGGGTATTATAGCCAGCTTTCTCTTGCCAGTGTTTGGCATAGTGTCCTACTGATGTTGTCCATCTGATGTTGCCCAGGAAGTGATGTCCGTCCTCTTCTCATGCCATCCTTTTCCCCTGCCATCATGAGCTTTCCCTCAAGTCTGTAAGCCAAAATAAACCTTTTTTTTTTTTTTTTTTTTCTACAAGCTGCTCTTGGCCAGGGGTTTCCTGCCAGCAATGCAAACCTGACTGCACCAAACACCCATACCCACACTTGGACATTTCTTATTCTTTCCTGAGTGGCTGTTTGTCAGAAGCACCCACACCATATTTTCAGGTCTGCTTTCATTCTCTTTATTTGTTTGTTTGTTTATTTATTTATTTATTTATTTATTTATTTATTTATTTATTTACAGAGAGATAGAGAGAGAATGGGCATGCCAGGGTCTCCAGCTACTGCAAACAAACTCCACATGCATGTGTTACTATGTGCATCTGGCTTTATGCGACCTCCTCACCCTCTTCCAGCAACTATTAGCTGCCATTAACTACTCTGGGAGGTGTGGGGTCTTATGGACCCTTTCCCCACTCATGATGAAATATTGACAGTTTCAGTCTTGTGTAGGAAATCAAAGCTACTCTGAGTTCGTGAGTATAAAAGCATTCTGCAACCCTCCTTTCCATCCTCCTGCTCTTACATTCTTTCCGCCCCATGAAGTTAGGGAGTGATTAGATGTCCTGTTAAGGGCTGAGCACACAATAGTCACTTAATTCTTGGCAATTTTTCCATCTAAGGGTGAGAGCAAGTAGGGATGACAAGGCCTCTGAAAGTAAAAGGCAGGAATGTCTTTGAGCCTATCCAAGCAGTCTCCACTTTGCTAGAGATCACAGGATGACCTGACTGCTTTTCTTTTACCTTAATCTGTTTTTCCACAAACAACCTGGGCCCCTCCTGGGAGGGAGGTCTCTGCTAGGATTTAAATCTAATCCTAACATTGTGTTTGGTCAAGCTTAGACCCCAGAACTTGTCTGGCCTCTTCCCAAAAGAACCCCTAACCAATCAGCTGTCCTTCTGGCTCACCAAAGCTGGAAGGTAGGGGCCACACGGGCTCTTTCTCCACATGGCAGGAGCTCTTTGAACTCTCTTTTCTGTCCTGTCTACCATTTTTCCAGGCCCATCACGTAGGCTCTCAAGCCATAGGGATGTATTCATTCTCCTTTCCTTGGTTCTGTACTTCCCTCAATAAATATAATAATTTAATAATTATCCTTCTCAGTCTTATTTTATTCAATTCCTAGCTTAAAAGTAGGTAAGAACCTAGACTTTAGGGTCCAAGGACATTCCTGAACCCCTAGGGCTTTGGTGCAAAGGCATGATACCAGCTTGTTATTCTTGTTAATCTTTTGCAGGACTTATTCATGTAGAAAATAACCACAGTTTTAACCTTAGCATGTGCTGTTGATCCTAGACATACATAGAAAACTTGGGGCAGAGAGCAAGAAGTGTTTCTCTTTTTTAAGGTCATACTCCAAGTCAACCTGCTACTCTACCAATTCCCAAGTCTTCCAGTGTTCACACTGTTCCCACACAACACTTCTGCACAGCTTCCTGTGGGATGTGAAGTGAGACTTCACTGATCATGACTCCTTACTCATGTGGTAGGCAGAAAAGAGCTACAACTCTTTTTTAAAAATATACTTTATTTATTTATTTATTTATTTATTTATTTATTTATTTATTTATTTATTTGAGAGAAACAAAAGAGGAGAGAGAGAGAGAGGGAGAGAGAGAGAAATGGGTATACCAGGGTCTCTAGCCACTACAGACCATCTCCAGATGCATGTGCCACCTTCTGCATCTGGGTTTATGTAGTCACTGGGGAATTGAAGAACCTGGGTTCAAAGGCTTTGCAGGAAAATGCCTTAATTGCTGAGCCATCTCTTCAGTCCTACAATTCTTTAAAAAATATATATTTATGTATGTGAAGGCTCACTCTCGCACTGCTATTTCCACCTGCTGTGATAGTGGCAATGTTCAGCCTCTGTTCATATCATGCTTTTCACTACCAACATGAAGCTTCCCCTCAAGACTGTAAGCCAAAATAAATCCTTCCAAATAATATATATATAATTTGGGGAGTTTTTTTCAAGGTAGGGTTTAGCTCTAGCCCAGGCTGACCTGGAACTCACTCTGTAGTCTCAGCCTGGCCTTGAACTCTCAGTGATCCTTCTATCTCTGCCTCCCAAGTGCTGGGATTAAAGGTGTGTGTCACCATGCCAGGCTCCAAAAATATTTTATTTGTATATTTGAGAAAGAGAGTGAGTAGGAAGTATAGGCACACCAAAGCCTCCTTCCTCTGCAAACAAGATCTAGTCATGGGTACTGGGTAATCAAACCTTGGCTGTCAGGCTTTGTAATCAACTGTCTTTAACCACTGAGTGATCTCTTCAGCCCCCTAGATGTATAACTCTTTAAAGCACAGAAAATATGTGAGAAAGAACATTCTTTACAATTAAAGTAATGATGCAAATTTAGATGTCAACTAAAAACATGCAAGGGAGCACATGGTCACTTACAATTATTTCAGCTGGTTAGGGGCAGAGCCTGAAGAACACTGGACCCTCAACATGCCTGCAAACTGACCAGTACTGGGAAGGGAAGTTTCATGAGCTGAGGAAGTTGAAATTCTAGTTTTGCTCTGCAGAGGGCAGCATTGCTAAAATCTCATGGCTACAAAAGAAAAATAAAGAAAATATTTTCCACCCAAGTAGTTCATTCCAGGCTAATATTCCTCTAGCCCATCTCCAGGCAATTTTAATTAGAATAAAAATGAATTTCTGTATTTGTAGCCTTGAGTATAGTTGATAAAATAGGAATACTCTACTGAAGGACATAAATTATCTCCCTCTCTTTTACACACACACACACACACACACACACACACACACACACACACCTACACACACTTTTCTTTTAACAAGTTTCTTTCCACATTCTAAAACAGTACATAACACCAAATGTGTGCTCAAAAAATTGTCCAGTGGATGAAAGGTTATGCTATTTACAGCTGAAGGGAAGTTTCTGGTTAAACACCAAGAATATTTCATGTCTGCAAGACCACAACACAGCTTGCCTACATCTCTGAAGCCCTGCCACCCACCTGGTTCAGGTGTCTCTGGGTTTAGCTGTCCTCAGAAGGGCCAGATACTACTATCTAGAAATGAAAAGGACTTTGGCATACAATGCCAAATTTAATTATAGCTGTTTGCAAGGCTTATAGGGATCAGGAAATTATCTGATGCCATGCCATTAAGAAAATCATGTTATTTCCTTATTGTTAATTATTACCAGGCCTTGAACAAGTGGTCCAAACTATATTTAAAGCTCAGGAAATGCATGCAGGCAGATGATTCCAGATCGACACTGGGCACTGCAGGGTAGGAACCCAAAGCTTCTCTCAAAGACAAGACAGGGCAGGAGGCTCAGGTGCAAAGGAAAAGGATAGGTGGAGTCAGGAGGTTCTCAGCACCTCTTTCTTTTCCAAGACTGCGACTTTTCCCAACAAGACATTCTCTCCTTTCCTCCAGGTATCTGCACACTTCTTTCTTGATACAAAAACTGTCTTCAGACAAGTTTTAACTTGTGGGTCTGTGTTGCATCCACCAGGGCATTTGAATACTTGTGAAATTTGCACTGAAATACAAGGTTATGCTTCCCTTAAGGGAATTTCAGCAGGAACAGGTGTGACAGGCAGCTTTTCCAAGGTCAATTCTGAAGCTGATATTGAGGCCAGTGCAGGCAAGAAAGGAGTGTCTGGCTTCCAGTCAGTTACTCACACAGGGCAACCTAAGGCCCCACTGCTAATATGCTCTTGTGGGACCAAATCTATTTACTCTGAGAAGCCCTGTTCTTAAATAACTCTTACCCTTCCCTACCTGCTGGAGTGGGACAGAGTAGTAGGTCCATTAGTGTTTGCTGGGTTTAAAAAATAATCTCTGGGTCTGGAGAGGTGGTTTAGTGGTTAAGTGCTTGCCTGTCAAGCCTAAGGACTCTGGTTTGAGGCTCGATTCCCCAATACCCACATAAGCCACACAAGGTGGCACATGCATCTGGAGTTCATTTGCAGTGGCTAGAGGCCCTGGTGTCCCCATTCTCTCTCTCTCTCTCTCTCTCTCTCTCTTTCTCTCTGTCTCTCTCTCTCAAATAAATAAATAAAAATAAATAAAATTTTTTAAAAATCTCTTGCTGGTGGCTGGAGAGATTGCTCAGTGGTTAAAGTCACTTGCTTGCAAAGTCTAATGGCCTGGTTTGATTCCTCAGTACCCACATAAATCCAGATGCAGCCAGGCATGGTGGTGCACACCTTTAATAAGCACTCAGGAGGCAGAGGTAGGTGGATCACTGTGAGTTTCAGGCCAGCCTGGGACTAAAGAGTGAGTTCCATGTCAGTCTGGGCTACAGTAAGACCCTACTTCAAACAAAAAAAAATTAAAAATAATAATTCTTTAACCAAGAATAGTGGTACACTCTTGTGCACCAGCATGAGTCCAGCCTAGACTACAGAAGAGTTCAAAACTAGAAAAGGCCTAGGACAAGCAGTTGAGACCTTTCATTTCTGGAACATCCAGCAAGAAGACTAATAAAACTCAGAATAACTCTCTTCACTCTGAGTTTAAAGTATGTGTGCAATTGGAACCTTTCTGCTGGAAGCCTCAGACTCACAGCTGGCTCTTCATCCTGATTCTTGTTCTTTTCACCTTTCATTTTAATATTTGATGATCTGCTGCTTTCTGTTGTCTTTTCCACTCCCACAGTGACTATAAAAAATCATGATTTGGAGAATGACTCTAAAGGAAAGAACTCCGCCCTGTGGAATGGCCAGTAGAAAGTAAAGAGGCACTGCTATCAGTCTTGCTGGCATCCATTCTGAGATGGCCTTGGGTAAAGGGCTTAATTTCCTCCTTCTAAGATTCCTCACCTGAAAATTGAAGATAATGATATTTGCCTACCTTGCTCTCAGAATTAATTAGCAGTTGTGTTGCATTTTGAATCTATAGATGAAAGGCTTTCATTAAGCACAGTGCATCAAAATCATCATCATTGTCATCACCATCATTACCTCATATCCAGAAGATAAAAATTACAGAAT
Source organism: Orientallactaga sibirica (assembly GCA_036365145.1). Lineage (NCBI taxonomy): Eukaryota > Metazoa > Chordata > Mammalia > Rodentia > Dipodidae > Orientallactaga > Orientallactaga sibirica. The sequence continues at coordinate 2,534,868 of JAEOAD010002517.1, forward strand.
TCCCACACAAAACTTCCCAAAGACTTGGTCTTTTAAACTTTTTCAGTTTCTTCTATGCTTTGTTAAAAGACCAACCAACTATCCCCATCTTTGGGACCTCACTGACAGGAACTAAGAACTAGCTGCAATTCCTGTGACCCATATTTCATATAAACTAACCTGGCTGTACCTTTCGCCCCACAACTCAGCCTAAAATATACTCCATATAAAAGAGACAGATCAGAAGCAGGGTAAAGGGGAAGCTTATACAGACAATTTCAAAATGTCTTTGGACTCCTGAAAAAATTAACTATCTCTTGGAATTTGTTACTAAATAATTTCACCTTTTCTACTTACTACATGTAATTCTACATGCAAATATTATTTCCCTTCAATTTAATGCTCTACACTGGACCCCATATCCGTGGGAGCCCGTAAGTCTCCAAAGTCAATAAAATTTCATATGCTGATGGTGAGAACTGGAGTCTTTTCCCGGGAAGACGGGCAGAGCTTTTGGTGACGTCCTGCTTTGGATAGTGGGAGCAATCAGAAGTAGGGTGGGTTGTGAATACATAAAAGTAGAGCCAAGTGAGTAGGGTCAGGGTGTCATAAAGAACACTGTGTGTTATTTCATGTCTCTCTGAGTTGGTTCATTTTTGTTGCTATCACAATAAATATCACTATCATAAGTAAAAATTTATTAAGCTCATGGTTCTGGAGGCTAGACCTTAGAGGTCCTTTGAGAGAGGGTGTTTTTTTTTTTGTTGTTGTTGTTGTTTTTTTTTTTGGTTTTGTTTTTCAAGGTAAGGTTGACCCAGGCTGACCTGGAATTCATTGCGTAGTCTTAGGGTGGCCTTGAACTCATGGTGATCCTCCTACCTCTGCCTCTCAAGTGCTGGAATTAAAGGCGTGCACCACTATGCCGAGTTGAGTATGTTCTTTGAGAAACTTCTTGCTGGTGGGATTCTCTGCAGATCTTTAATCCAGAACAGGACATCACTTAAACGGAAGGGTGCATACAAGAGACAAAGCCAAATTAGTTTCTATAATAGATCTACTCTTTTTTTTTTCCTCCCAAAGTGGCATTTATTCAAAAAGAGGGAAAAAAGGAAAATAAAAAGACAAAATGTCAATCCCTTGGCTCCATTCCTTCTCCCCTCCAATTGCTCCCCAGCCCCCCAGGATTGGACACTGGCTAGGGCCAGGAAGCAGACAGCTCCCCTTAGATGAGGGGCATCTCTTTAATGGAGGTGTTGTAGAAAATCTTGATGTCATCATATTAATACCCATACCCTTGTGGCAGAAATGACCACCCTGACCAATTCTGTGAATGTAGTTTTCCCTGTTGGTGGGAAGATCATAACTGATGACTAAGGAAACCTGTTGCACATCAATACCTCTGGCCAGCAGTTCAGTGGTAATCAACATTCTCCTAGAGCCACCCTGAACTCCCTCATGATCACAGCTCATTACTTGTGATCCATGTCTCCATGCATAGTAGAGACAGTGAAGTCCTGGCATGTATCCTTCCAGTAAGCCAATCTACCTTCTTCTTGGTATTGATGATGATCATTGCCTGGGTGATGGTCAGTGTCTCATAAAAGTCACACAGTGTGTCAAGCTTCCACTCCGCTTTCCACAGTGATGTAAAATTGGTGGATACCCTCAATGGTCAACTCTTCCTTCTTGACAAAAATCCAAATAGGGTATCTCATGAATTTCTTGGTCACCTCAAGCACATAAGAAGGCTAATTGTAGCTGACAACAAAACTACCTGGGTATTGCTGTTGAGCTTTTGAAACATATCATAGATCTGGTCCTTGAAGCCACAGCTTAACATTTCATCAGTTTTATTGACTATTGATGTATTTAGGACACAGATATCTCTGGTCAAGCATATCAAACACCATGCCAGGGGTACCCACAATGGTATGGAGAGCTTCCATCTCTGCACTTCAGCATGTACATTGGTGCCCCCAATGTAGGCATAACAAGCAGAACCCATATAATTGCCTAATGCCATTCAATGAAAAATTGATATGGCAAATGTGGCTGTTTTCCCAGATTCAGTCTGGGCTTGAGCAAACACATCATAACCCTTGATAAAAGGAAGACTGTTTTACCGCTGGATGGCAGAGGCCTTCTTCAAAACATAAGCTAAGATCCTATGGAGAAGGGACTCAGAGATTCATGTCATCAAAGCTGTCAACAATTTCATTCCAGTTACTCTTGATGACACCTTCAGGTTCCATCCCATGTAGCCATTGTCTCTGGATCTGTTAATTGAAAAAAATGAGTTTTGTTCCATGCTTAAAGCACACAAGCAACCCCATCATGATGCTATCAGCCCACTCCTGATCCAACTCTCCCTGTCCTTTCCAGAGGACTTTCAGAAGCTACTTAGAATCAAGTCAGGCCTCATCTTCGTCACAGGAATAGGTCAAGCCACCCTAGACCTGCTAGGATAACCATCTTTGAAGAATGAAGGGTTTCATGGAGCACTGTCACACTCACAGTACTGAAATAACAGCCTTGCTGCCTCAGCCTAGCAGCTCAAAAGCTCATAGATCTACTCTTGAGATAATATATTATCCCATTGAACCATTAATCCATTAATATATTGATCCATCATTAGGGCCTTCATGACCCAGTCATTTCTTAAAGCTCTTACCTGGTTCCTACATCTTAATACTTCACAAGGGAGGTCAAATTTCAATACGGGTCTTGGTGGGGACAAAACAATAGCACCCTGCTACATATACGTAGTGTTCTGATCAAGTACAGTAAAATAAAACGATAGGGTGCCAATTTACTAAGCTAAGCAGTCCTTAACCCTAAGACAAGTTTTATTGGTATCTTTTGGTTCCTTTGTGAAACCATTAAAATGAATGACTTCTTAACCCTTTTCACTTACCATGAGGCAAGTACTTCACTGACAACTGGTTAGAGCTGAAAGAATTAGACTGACTCAGCTATTCCCATAGTTCCAGTCCCAGCTTGTCTTTGAGCAAGTTGCATAAGCAGACTGAAGTTTTGTTTTGAGTTTTTGGTGACTCACAGCTGAGCCAGGCAATATAACAGCAAACACAGATATAGTTCTTCACATGTGCTGGCATTATTCTATTTCTTTTGTATGAAACAAAGTCATTTAATATACGAATAACCCAAGGAAGCAAATTCTATTAGTAATCCTGTTTTATAGGTAATAAAACAGAGACACAAAGGGTCACCTCATGGCCAGACCTAGGATTTCAACCTAGGCTGATTATGCTTAGAATTACTAAGCTCTCTGAGTGTGTGAGGGAACTTTTCTGGGTCATTTAGATATTCCCAACACCAAGAAGTTAGTCTGTATTATGAGGCCAAATTTAAGTGAGTTATTTTCTCCATAATTTGGGATTTTCACTTTAGCAAAGCTCTACAAATCTGACGAGCCACAAAATAGAAAGCAGGTAGAGGTCACCTAATGATGATGGGGTATAGACAGAAGTACTGAGGCTTAATGGGATGTTAAGGGCGTAAGTTCAGATCACCTTTTGGAAAGACAATGGATTTTTGTTGTTTTGTTTTTACTGATCTGACCAAGATGGCTAAATTAAAGAACTTTTTTTATTGATATGAGAAAATATCTCAAAAAGTAGAACAAGAAATTTCAACAAATAGTGTCAGAAAAACTGGACACCCATATGTGAAAAATACATAAATCTAAGCATAGACTTCACAAAAGCTAACTCAAAATGAATCTTAGACTTGAATACAAATGAAACAAAAAAATGGCATCTGGAAGGCTAGAGAGATGGCTCGATAGTTAAAGGTACTTGTTTGCAAAGCCTGACAGCCTGGGTTCAATTCCCTAGTACTCATTTAAAACCAGATGCATATGTATTTGGAGTTTGTTTGCAGAGGTAAGAAACCCCACCCTTTTCCCTTTCTGCTTGTAAATAAATAAATAAATAAATAAATAAATAAATAAATAAATAAACTGAAATCTAAACAACATATGCATATAAATGTTTATATCAGCTTTATTCATAATTATCAAAACCTTCAAAGCACCAACATGTTTGCAACAGATAAAAGATATACTGTGGCATATCCAGACAATGGACTGTTATTTAACAATAAAAGGATAGGCAATGGGCTGGAGAGATGGTTCAGTGGTTAAGGCACTTGCCTCTGAAGCCTAAGGTCCCAGGTTCAATTCCCCAGTACCCATGTAAGCCAAATGTACAAGGTGGTGCATGAGTGTGGAGTTTGTTTGCAGTGGTTAGAGGGCCCTGGCACACCTATTCTCTCTCTCTCTCTCTCTCAAGTAAATAAATACAAATATATATGGAAATAGGCAAGATTTCTAGGTAAGGTGGTGGATTAGAAGCTGGCTCTGAGTTGGGAATCAATATACGTAAGGAGGAGGACTAGGTCTGCTATACTACTGAGCCAACCTGCTCCCACCAACTCAATTCACCAAGCAATGTGTGCTAAACACACCAGTGGACTTCCCTATGCAGCTCCAAGCACCATTGTCATTGTTGCCATTCTGACAAACTGCTGCCCAAGAGCCTGTGCTGGTCAGCGGTAACTGAACTGCTCATAGGAAGGGCACTGAGCATTTCAGAACAAGAAGGGCCAGGCTGATAAAAAGCAAACACAGATGAACATGGGAGTACATAGTAGAAGTATGGTCAGGAACCTGAAGGGATCAGCCCTTCCTCATCATTGCTGGAGATGAACTACAGGGGATCCCTGGAAGTGTGATATGGAATCCAGTGCATCACTCTATCAGCACAGAAATGTACTCAGGCAGGTGTATCTTACACATGCCTTCTGAGCCCAAGTCACAAAAGGCCCTGACTATGGGACGTTCAATCCCTAATTCACTAGGGTCAAGTGATCGGGGCAGAGTAACAGAGGGAATTATGGCCATTGAGTTCTGGCAGCATAAAGCAGTCTACACTCACAGATATCATTCTCATCTAGAAGGACACACTGACTCAACTTGTCAGAATTGCTAAGACTAGCTGGCAGTCTTCTCCATGCCCCGCTCTCCATACACCTGTGGAGACTGATACAAATGATGACCTAAAGGGAGAGAGAAACTACATCACCCCAAAAAGGAAGAAATTTGATTAAGGGTATAATCCTATCTATTTCATACTATTGTACATTTTTTAACTTTTAATTGTTTAGTTTTTCTTATGCTTTTTTTAAAAAAATGTTTTTATTGACAACTTCTATACTTACAGATGTTAAACCATGATATCTCCCTCCCCTCCCCTCTTTCCCCTTCAGAACTCCACTCTCCATCTTATCCCCTCCCTCTCTCCATTAGTCTCTCTTTTAATTTGATGTCATCATCTTTTTCTCCTATTATGAGGGTCTTGTGAAGGTATTGCTAGGCACTGCAAGGTCATGGATATCGAGGCCAATTTCTGTCTGGACAATTGCATTGTAAGGAGTTGTACCCTTCCTTTGGCTCTTACATTCTTTTCACCACCTCTTCTGATATGGACCCTGAACCTTGAAGGGTGTGATAGAGATGTTTCAGTGCTGTGCACTCCTCCATCCCTTCTCCTCAGCACTATGTTGCCTTTTGGGTCATTACCATCTGAAAAGAGAAGCTTCTCTAACTGGAAGTGAGAGTAGAATTAATGTATGAATATGAACATTAAGTGTAGTGCTTTCAGGGCAGTTTGGTGGGAATAATATATATATTTAGCCAGACAAGAGCAGATTTTATACCCCTAAGATTCATGACCTCCCCTGCCATAGAGTTTTGATTAGTCTTTTCAGTACCAGGCATGTATTCCCTCCCATAAAGTGGGCCTTCAATCCAATTAGGGAGCAGTTGGTTTCCCCAAGAGCAGACCTTGCCAAGATTGCACTCTTTGCTATAGACGCTGACTACTGCTGATTGACTGTATACCAAGACAGTCAGTCATTTGGCCTGTCTGGCCAAACTTGAGGTTTCCATGTCCACTATTTTCACTGCTGATGACATCTGTCTCCCATACAGCTACATGCAGTGTGGCTTTTTCCAGCTTTCAGCTGGCTGGTCTACAAGGAGGAGGTTTTGTGCTCAGCACCAGCTTGATTTCTCAGTGACCTTGCTGCTCAGGCAAGTGAGGTCTTCATCAATAGGGTCTTTCCATCTGTTTCTCAAGGGAAACCAAGGACCTTGGCAATAGCCTGTAATGTTTTGGAGGCAACAGGATCTCCCTGGCCAACAACTCCCTGGAAGGTATTCCATCCCAGGCACTGAAAATTTTCTAGTAACAATCTATAGCTTCTCAAAAGAGTAGGTTTACATAAGTCTTATTCAGAATATCCTGAATTTTGATTGACCCTCCCCCACCCTTCTTTTACACATTCTCTTCCCCTGGCCTCAGGCATTTTCCCTGCCTATGATCTGTTCTTCTATTTCATATACACAATACCATCCCTTTAAGTGCTTCCTTCTCCTCCCTCCCTAATAAGCTTTTTCTAGCTTACTGACCTCTGCTACTAATTTTTGGTTCCAGCTCACACACAAGTCTATACATTTGTAACTGGGATCCACACATGAGAGATAACATGCAACGTTTGGCTTTCTGAGTATAATCCTTTCCAGATCCATTTATTTCCCTACAAATTTCATAATTTCATTTTTCTTTACTACTGAATAGAACTCCATTGTGTAAATGTACCACATCTTTATTATCCATTTATCTGTGGAGGGACATCTAGGCTGGTTCCATTTCCTAGCTATTGTGAATAAAGCAGCAATAAGCATGGTTGTGCAAGTATCTCTAAGGTAGTGAGAAGAGTCCTTGATATATGCCTAGGAGTGCTATAGCTGGATCATATGGTAAATCTATTTTTAGCTGTCTCAAGAACTTCCAAACTGATTTCCACAATAGCTGGACCAGATTACATTCCCACCTACAGTGTAGAAGCATTCCTCTTTTTGTGCATCCTCATCAACACTTATTGTCATTTGTTTTCTTGATGGTAGCCATTCTGCCAGGAGTGAGATGGAATCTCAAAGTAGTTATAATTTGTATTTCCGTGATGGCTAAGGATGTAGAACACTTTTTTAGATGTTTATATGCCATCTGTATTTCTTCTTCTGAGAACTCTATTTAGTTCCATGGCCCATTTTTTAACTAGGTTGTTTGATTTCTTATTGTTCTGTTTTTTTGTTTTTTTTTTTTAGTTTTTTGTATATTCTGGATATTAATCCTCTGTCAGATATATAGCTGGCAAAGATTTTCTCCCATTCTGTATGTTGTCTCTTTGCTCTATTCACAGTGTCCTTTTCTGGACAAAAGCTTTGTAATTTCATGAGATCCCAGTGGTTGATTACTGGTTTTATTTCCTGAGCAATTGGGGTTATATTCAGAAAGTCATTGCCTATGCAAATATGTTGAAGGGTTTCCCCTACCTTTTCCTCTAGCAGCTTCAGAGTTTCAGGTGTGATATTAAGGTCTCTGATCCACTTGGACTTGATTCTTGTACATGGAGAGAGACAAGGATCTACTTTTATCCTCCTACATATGGATATCCAGTTTTCCCAGCACCACTTGTTAAAGAGGCTATCTTTTCTCCATTGAATATTTTTGGCATTCTTGTTAAAATCAGATCACTGTAGCTTTCTGGATTAATATTTGAGCCTTCTATTCTGTTCCATTGATCTATATGTCTGTCCTTATGCCAGTACCATGCTTTTTTTGTTACTAGGGCTTTGTAATATAACTTAAAATTGGGTACGGTGATACCAGCAGCCTGATTTTTGTTGCCCAAAATTGTTTTGGGTATTTAAGGATTTTTGTGTTTCCAGATGAATTTTAGGATTGTTTTTTCTATTTCTGTGAAGAATTCCAATGGAATTTTAATGGGTACTGCCTTAAATGTGTAGATTGCTTTTGGTAAGATTGGCATTTTCAAAATATTGATTCTTCCAATCCAAGAACATGGGATGTCTTTTCATTTCCTTGTGTCTTCTGCAATTTCTCACTTCAGTGTTTTAACTTTCTCATTGTAGAGATCCTTCACTTCCTTGGTTAAGTTTATTCCAAGGTACTTTATTTATTTTTTTTTTGAGGCAATTGTGAATGGGAGCTATTCCCTGATTTCATCCTCTGCATGTTTGTTGTTAGTGTATAGAAAAGCCACTGATTTCTGTGTGTTTATTTTGTATACTGCTACATTGCTAAAAGTGTTTATCAGCTCTAACAGTTTGCTGGTTGTCGCGACTGCCTCGACCAGCAAGGAAGACGCAACACTTGGACTCTTCTTTCAGCAGTTTATTCAGGAACCTTGAACAATCTTCTGACCCCTTAAACAATCTTCTGACTGACTGACTCCCTCACTCACTCCCTGACTCACTGCCCCCTCTCACTCACTGCCCACAGACTCACTGCTTGACTGCTCTCACTCACCCACTGACTGCCTGACTCACTCACTCACTGACTGCCCGACTCACTCACTGACTCACTCACTGACTGACTGCCCAACTCACTCACTCTCTGACTGCCTGACTGCCTGACTGCCCCCGGGACAAGCCCGCCCAAAGCTTAAGAAGCCTTTGAACAGCCAACCCTGGTAAGCCACGTGGTGAATGCAGATAGGTCCCACATATGTGAAGCAAGGAAAGATCACGCCCAAGCCAAATAAGGACTTGTTTATCCAGGAGAGCACATGTCATGATTAGCATGGAGGTTGAAGCCAGCGCCATCTTTAAGGCGCGGCACCTCACAGATCTCTACAGTTCCCCTTTTTATGTTTTAAAACAAGCCACAGGTAAGAGTAGAGGTCTGATCTCTGATGGCACTGCATTTTGCAACCCTGATGCCTTTTTCTCAGAGGGGGGATCTGGGGCATCAGTGTGGCATGCAATCAAACATGCTCTTCTCTGGATTTTTAGGGCTAACCCAGAGTGCAGTGCTTGCCCTTGTATAGTCGCAACCTGAGCAGAAAGAAGATTAACTTTTAGTTGTAGCCAGCCAGACAGGGGGGACTGTGCAGCCTCTATGGCAGTAAAGGCTTGAATGATCATAGCTGCATCTAGGGTCAGGGTGACCCTGATTTTACACAGACACCACAAGCAAACCAGAGAGACCAGTAACAGAAGGCCTGCTAAAGAGCACCCAAACCGGCCCATTCCTTCAGATGATTCCAAGAGGAGATCAGCCAAGATGACAATCCAGAGGCAAAGGAGAGGTCCATCTGGCAGAATTGACATTAACTACTGCCAGTCTCAGTTCTCTTGAGGTATCTTCAAATTCAGCTACACCAATTCTGTAATAGAAAACTAGACAAAAATCTGGATAAAAGAGGAGGTTTGGTGGCTCAGCACCAGCTTTAATCCCAGCACCGGGAGGCAGAGGTAGGAGGATCGCCAAGAGTTCGAGGCCACCCTGAGACTACATAGTTAATTCCAGGTCAGCCTGGACCAGAGTGAGTTTTGGAGGCAACCAAAAAAAAAAAAAAAAAAAAAATCTGGATAAATTTGCAGCCCTAGTATAATTTATATATTTTGAGTTAAAAAGCTATAGCTTCTCAAAAGAGTAGGCTAGCATTGGTCAAAACACTGGCAAGGGGAAGCTGGTTATAATACCCATAAGCCTTCCCCCAACAATACTCTGCCTCCAGGAGGTGTTAATTCCCAAATTGATAAGTTGTTTTTGTTTCTGCCTCTTTTTCACTGTTTGCCTGTTTCTACCTTTCTTCCTATAACATCTCTAAGGCTGCCTGTCCATTTTCCACTGCCTCACTGCATTGTTAGTCCTCGAGGCAGTTCCTCACTAACCTCCAGATCGATCTTACCCCACCCTTAAGATGCCTTGGTCTGCTGCAAAATCAAGATCTTCGCCCAAATTTTCCCATGAAGGGATTGTAAGACTTCCAGAGCACGCAAACCAAGGGGCTATGGCATCACATTCCTCCAGGAACCTCTCCAGGGACACTCCCTTTATCTTTAAGTTTTTTGAATAAAGCAGCTCATTCAGAGCCAAAAATCTAAGGTAGTGAGAAGAGTCCCATGGCTAATTTTGCAAAAGATTCTTTTAAAACTTTTACTGCAGCTCATTCAGAGCCAAAAAATGATTTCCACAGAAGCTGGACCAGATTAAATTTGCAAAAATTCTTTTCCTGCTCCCTCTTTTTCTACCGAGAGGAGCAAAATCCATTTGTTTTTCTTGATGATTCCCACCTTACCTGGGAACTTTCCTGCTCCCTCTTTTCCCTGATGGAGGAGCAAAATCCCCTTTTTTGTTCGCGGATTCCCACCTTACCTGGGAACTTACCAGTGCACTGCCCTGACTGCAGAAAGTTCTGAGTCCCTCTTGTTCTGACTTTTTTCTTCTTTCAACAGTTTATTCAGGAACCTTACTACTGCCCTGACTGCAGAAAGTTCTGAGTCCCTCTCTCGGACTCTTCTTTCAACAGTTTATTCAGGAACCTTACTTTTTCTTTTTAGATGTTTTACTTGATTACTGCTCTTTCTCACTTCCTCTAAAATTTTTTTTTTAACTGCTTCTGAATCATTCTCGTTTGCCTATGTAATATGACTAGACACACTACAACACAAATACACCACATGAGGTTAACCAACTTTTATACACTAATAAGACACATGAACAAATATACATTAATTGGTCGGCTATCATTCTTAAGAAATCTTTCACTCGTTTCCTCTGGAAACCTTATTGTGAGCACTTTTTAACCCTAATACTGGAAGATCCATTGCCCATTTTTATGGGACCTTATCTTCTCAAAATCCGGAGAACTTGCCTCTGGATTAATATTTTGTCCACTATACCTGGAACTTACCAGCTAGCTGCCCTTCAAGTTCTGAGTTCCCATGCCACCATTTGTCGCGACTGCCTCGACCAGCAAGGAAGACGCAACACTTGGACTCTTCTTTCAGCAGTTTATTCAGGAACCTTTGAACAATCTTCTGACCCCTTAAACAATCTTCTGACTGAGATGACTCCCTCACTGTTTCACTGACTCACTCCCTGACTCACTGGAATTTTCACTCACTGCCCACAGACTCACTGCTTGACTGCTCTCACTCACCCACTGATTGCCTGACTCACTCATTCTCACCAATCCAAGACTCACTGGGATGTCTTTTCACTGACTGTGTCTGCCCAACTCACTCACTCTCTGACTGTTTTGACTTTCTGACTGTAGGGACAAGCCCACCAAAGCTTAAGAAGCCTTTGAACAGCCAACCCTGGTATTTTTTTTTTTTGGTGAATGCAGATAGGTCCACATATGGGAGCAAGCCTAGATCACGGCCCAAGCCAAATAAGGACTTGTTTATCCAGGAGAGCACACTGATTTCGGTGTTTATTTTGTAGCCAGCGCCATCTTTGCTAAAAGTGTTTATCAGCTCTCTACAGCTGGTAGAGTCTTTAGGGCCTGTTATGTATAGAATCATATCATCTGCAAATAGTGATAATTTTATCTCTTCCCTTCCAATTTGTATCCCTTTTATGAGCATCTCTTGCCTTATTGCTATAGCTAAGACTTCCAGTACTATATTAAATAAAAGTAGGGAAAGTGGACACCCTTGTCTTGTTCCTGAATTTAGTAGAAAAGCTTCAAGTTTTTCCCCATTTAGTATTATGTTGGCTGTAGGTTTATAATAAATAGCTTTTATTATGTTGACATATGTTCATTCTATTCCCAGTTTCTGTAATACTTTTACCATGAAGGGATGTTGGATTTTGTCAAATGCCTTTTCTGCATCTAGTGAGATGATCATGTGATTTTTTTGTCCTTCAGTATTACATTTATCGATTTGCATATGTTGAACCATCCCTGAATCTCTGGGATAAAGCCTACTTGGTCAGGGTGAATAATCTTTCTGATATATTCTTGTATTCTGTTTGCCAATATTTTGTTGAGAATTTTTGCACCTATGTTCATGAGGGAGATTGGTCTGTAATTCTCTTTTTTTGTTTTGACATTGTCCAGCTTTGATATCAGGGTGATGCTGGCTTCATAGAAGGAGTTTGGTAGAATTACTTCCTTTTCTATGTTATGGAAAAGTTTGAAAAGCAGTGGTGTTAGTTCTTCCATGAATGTCTGGTAAATTTCACCATTGAATCCATCTGGGCCTGGACTTTTTTTAGTTGGGAAACTTTTTATAACTGCTTGGATCTCCGTAGTTGTTATAGGTCTATTTAAATGGTTTATCTCATCTTGATTTAATTTTGGTAGGTCATATGAATCAAGGAAATCATCCATTTCTTTCAGATTTTCAAACTTAGAGGCATATATATTCTCAAAGTATGTCTGTGAGATTTTCTGAATTTCTTTGGTATCTGTTGTAATGGTGCCATTTTCATTTCTAATTTTATTAATTTTTGTCTCTTCTCTCTTTCTTTTGTTCTGATTTGCTAAGTGTTTATCAGTCTTGTTTATCCTTTCAAAGAACCAACTCTTTGTTTCATTGATTCTTTGGATTTTTTTTAGTTCCTATTTCATTAATTTCTGTCCTAATCTTTATTATTTCTTCCCATCTACAGATTTTTGGTTTGCCTTGTTCTTCTCTTTCCAAGGCCTTAAAGGAAGTATTAAATTGTTTACTTGTGAACTCTCTAATTTCTTAATATAGGCACTTAGAGCTATAAATTTCCTTGTCAGTATTGCCTTCCTTTTGTTCCAAAGGTTTTCATATATTGTGTTCTCATTATCATTTGCTTCTATGAATTTATTGATTTCCTTTTAAATTTCTTCAATGACACATTCATCATTCAATAGTGTACTGTTTAGTCTCCATGAATTTCTGTATGTTCTGTAGTTTTTCTTGTTGCTGATTTGCAGTTTAATCCTACTGTGGTCAGACAGAGTACAAGGGATTATTCCAATTTTCTGGTATTTGTTAAGGTTTTATTTGTGTACTAATATATGGTCTATTTTAGAGAATGTTTCATGTACTGCTGAGAAAAATGTATATTCTTCAGCATTTGGATGGAATGTTTTGTATATATCTGTTAGGTCCACTTGTTCCATGACATCATTTAGTCCAGATGTCTCTCTATTTTTTGCTGGGATATCAAGTGATGAGAGCGGGGTATTGAAGTCACCCACTACAATTGTGTTTGGTGTTATCTCTGAACTTAAGTCTAATAGTGTTTGTTTGATGAAATCGGGAGCCCCCATGTTAGGTGCATATATCTTTAGGATTGTAATGTTCTCCTGTTGGAGTGTTCCTTTAATCAGTAGAAAATGACCTTCTTTATCTTTCCTCACTAATGTTGGTTTGAAGTCTATCCTATCAGATATTATGATAGCAACCCTTCTTGTTTCCTAGGTCCATTGGCTTGAAATACCATTTTCCATCCTTTCACCCTAAGAACGTTTCTATCTTGTTTTGAGAGGCAAGTTTCTTGGAGGCAACAGATGGCAGGATCCTGCCTTTTAATCCAGTTTGCAAGCCTGTGTCTTTTTGTTTGGGCATTGAGGCCATTGATATTAAGAGTTATTATGGAAAGATATGTATTTATTCTCACTATTCTTGTGTTGTAGTGCTTTCTGTTGTCCCTTTACTCACTTGTTTTAACTGTTATTTCAGTTTGGTTTATTTTTTCCTATTTCTTCTTGTGTGTGTGTTTTGCCTTCTCTTTAGCTTGAAGGATTTGCTCAAGTATTTTCTATAGAGCTGGTTTAGTTGTCATAAATTCCTTTAGCCTGTTTTTGTTGTAGAATGTCCTTATTTCCCAATCAATTTGGACAGATAGCTTTGCAGGATAAAGGAATCTGTGTTGACAGTTTTTTAATCTTTCAGAACTTGGAGTACATCATTCCAAGTCTTTCTGGCTTTTAAAGTTTGTGTTGAGTAATCTGCTGTATCCTGATGGGCTTGCCTTTAAAGGTCACTTGCTTTTTCTCTCTAACTGCTTTCAACATATTTTCTTTGGTTTGCGTGTTTAGTAGTTTAATTATAACATGGCAAGGAGAGGTTCTTTCTAGGTTTTGTCTGTTTGGTGTTCTAAAAGCTCCTTGTATCTGCACTGGCATTTCTTTCCCAATTTGGGGAAATTTTTCTTCTATGATTTTGTTGAAAATACCTAAGCCTCTGGGTTGAAATTCTTCTCCTCCTACTATACCCTGAATTCTTATGTTTGATCTTTTCATAGTGTTCTGGGTATCTTGGAATTCCTGTTCATACCTTTCTATTAGCTTGTCTTTCTCTTTGTTGGAATGTATTAGGTCAGCCAACTGGTCTTCTAGTTTAGATATTCTATTCTCTCCTTCTTTCATTCTCCTGTTGAGACTTTCCACAGAGTTTTTTATTTTACTGACTGTATTCTTCAGACCTAGAATTTCAGCCTGGTTTTTCTTCAGTATTTCTATTTCCTTACTCATGTCCTGTAATGACCTTTTTATTTCACTAAGCTGGTTTCCTGTGTTCTCTTTCAGGAGTTTGTTTTCTTCTTTGAATCCTTTCTTTTCTTCTTTCATTTCTTTGAGTATAGATATAATCATTCTTTTGAAATCTTTGTCAGGCATCTAAAACAGTTTCATTGGTGATCACTTCTGATGTATTTGTAATTTTGGTGGGATTGCATTTTCTTGATTCTTTGTGTTTCTTGTATTATAATGTAGTGACTTTTGCATCCTGTATTGATTTGATACTTAGTTTTTCTACTTATCTGCAGTGTTCTTAGATGTGGTAATCCACCTTTATATACTTTCAGGATATGAGTTTAAGGTGCCAAGTGTAGCTCTTGTACCCCAATCCAACCACAGAAGTAATCCTAGGTGTTGAGTTTGCTTACTAAGCAAGTATTTTAGTAGACTGGGTGGAACAATTTATCAGCAAATTCTAAACAGCAACTGAGCAATATACACATTCAATAAAAACCAGCACAGAATATACAAGTGTGGGGATTAAAACAAACAGATAGTCTTATAAGGCCAAAATCCCTAAGGGTGTGCTCTACACCCTTAATCCTGTCAGCTAAGAGGTAGAGAATCTGAGCTAAATTGGGTTCCATGTCAGCCTGGGTCTGGATCAGACCCTGCCCCCAATAATGACAGAAGCAAAAGACAAAGGCCCTATAAATCTGAAATCATTAAAGGCAGCAATATTCAACCCCCAAGTACAGCTTATTTGAAAATGGTGAAAACAAAAATATGTAACCCATAACCTGCCCGGACATGGAAAGAGAGAGATTAGCACTTCCAATGCAGGCTTATGTACCTGTTTTTGTTTGTTTGTTTGTTTGTTTGTTTGTTTGTTGTTTGTTTGTTTTTGTCAGTCAGCCTCATTACCATTTGATGTGGCTTCCAATCCCACCAGTGCTGAGTGCTCATCTTGATCCCTCCGTGTTGTGCTGTGGAGCTGGAGCTGGGCTCAGCTGTGCTGGATGTGCTGTCAGGGTTCTGATGGTTGAGGGATGGGAGTGTTCAGGAAGCCTGTAGTTGCTCACACAGTCCCACTTGTATCTCTTTCAGTAGCTCTTTAGTTGATCTTAGCTGACTTTCTTTTAGATTTCTTGACTCTGCAAGGAGGCTAATGAGGCTGGAAAGTCCCTTGTTTGGTCTCTGCTGCTGGGTGTGCCTGCTGGGTGGTGCTGGGCAGGAGAATCCCAGCCGCCATGATCTGGGCTGCAAGCTCCTCAGTAGGATTCTGGCTGTTTTCCTCCTTTCTGGTGGATCTTGGTCTCTCCTGCTTCTCTGCTGCATCTAAGAAAAACCTATACTCCTACACTTTTCAGAAGAGTATATTTTGCTGTGGTTTTGTTTAAATCCCTCCCTGGGCTGGTTTGGCATGTTTCCTATCTTACCCGGAAGTCCTCTTATACTTTTGATTATTATTATTTACAATATTGTACTTTAGTTGCTAAGATAATATATTTTAACTTCTCTCTCACTAGAAAATAATTTCATGACTATCCCTTACTTTTGTACATTTAAAAAAAAAATCTTCTTTTCTACATTTCTACATTGTCCTACTCTCTCTACTACCTTTCATTTCTCCAGCCTACACATTTCATTATCAATTATACTTTACCCCTTCTTTCTCCCTTTCTTTTTGTCTTTCACTACTTAATGATTGATACCCCTGTCTCTAAAAACAAAAATCTATAAACCTCATACTCCCCTACTAGTGCCCCAACACTGCTGTCTCTGAACATTACCAGTGGCACAGGTATCTCCTACTACAAGCCAATGCTGGGACTACTAGCAAATCACGAGGGAAACTGCATCATAAACAGCAAGAGGAAACATAATTCCTAGTGCAGGAGGACTTATAAAATAAAACACCAAACAAAACAAAAACAAGAGTGTGGGTATAGTGGGGGGAGTTAAAACTGGAAGACAAATTTATACCACTAGATGCAAAAACTACATAAAAGAGAGGGGAGAAAAAGGAAGGAAGGGGAGAGGAGGGGTGAGAAGAAGAAAAGGAATGGAAGGGCTGGGGAAGGGAAGGGCAAGGCCCATCTCAAAATATATCATTTTCACTCAGCACTGCTAGGAAATACCCCAATATTTGTTTCCTCTCTGCATGCATGTGTTGAAAGCTAGCATTTCCCACTTATGTGCCTGGGAGTTTCTTCAAAATGAAATCAGAACATCCTTAGCTCTGGTAGCTGCAAACAGCTGGAAATTCTCCAGTTGTAGAGAAATAGGCAAGAGAGAGTCTTCAGTTCCTCCCACAGAAATTTAGGGTCAAACATCTTTGTTTTGCAAAATGAAGACTCACACAGAAAGTGTTTCCTGGTTCTGAGTTTTCAGTATCCTGGGGGGGGGGCAGTGCTTAGGCTGAAGAGAGTGACATTGCCAGGAACCCTCAGAGTCTGTCATAATGTCAGAGATCTTGCTCAAAGATAAGCACTTTTTTCCCTAAAAAATGGATATGGGGAGATTGCTCAGTGATTAACGGAACTTGTTTGCAAAGCTTGCAGGTCTGAGTTCAAATCTCCAGCAATCCAAATAAAGCCAGATGAGCACTCATTCACAGTGGTAAGAGACCCTGGCTGGCGAGTGAGCATGTGTGTGTGTGTGTGTGTGTGCAACACACACACACAAATAACTTTAAAAAAACTACATAAAATTCAAAGCAAGGATTGGAGACTAGTGTTTCTCCTACAATCACATATAATGTGGCAGAAAGAATGTATTTGATCTGTATGTTCAGTGTGTGGTGATAGACCCAGACCATGCTTGCTCACCTCAGATGATTTTTCAAGTCACAAAAATTAATCATTGTGGCTGGCCATGGTTTTGCAAACTTGTCATCCTAGCACTTGAAAGGCTGAGACAGCAGGAATGCAAGTTTCAGGCCATCCTATGATACATGGCAGGCCCATCTCAAAACGTTTAAACATCATCATTTTGACTGACTTATTTCTTTCTCATGGGCAGCAATAGAGTTTCCTCCTTCTCCTTCCATCCTCTTTCACATCCTCCTTCATTTATTTATTTATCAAGGTTACACTCTAGCCCAGCCTGACCTGGAACTCACTTTCTCATTCTGTAGCCCAGGCTGGCCTCAAACTCACGGCCATTCTCCTACCTCAGATTCCCAAGGGCCAGGATTAAAGGCATGAGCCACATACATGGATGAGTTACTATACTGTTGTCTCACCTTTTCCTGTTAGACCCGCCCCCCCCACCCCAGGCCTCACAGAGCTGTGCACATTAGATGCATATTTCTGTTCCTCCTAGTGCCCCCTTCTGCATTCCACTAAGACACTTCAGACTGGATCATCTTAAGCCAAGCCAGACACAGAAATTCCAATCACAGCCCTGGGCTCCAAATCTTATCTACCAGCAGGTTGGAAGTACAGGTACAGGGAGCCCAGACCAGACCAGATCTGCCAAATCAGAGCCTGCATTCTAGGAAGATGGTATTCATGAAACCCTGGTCTATATATCCTCCTGGGGCACAGTTTGAACATGAGAACTAGGGCACTAGAGCACTCCTCTGGGCCTTATTTTCTCATTAGTGAAATAAGGAAGTGAAGCTATTTAGCAGTATGCTAAAGAGAGCTGGCCTGGAGTTACTGCCCATTGTTAGGTCGCTCAGACTTCAAAACCCTGTCTACACATCTGCAAAATACCAACAAGCGCCCATTGGATAAGGCTGGCACTGCCATGGGGTTAAAATAATCCTGTGTTTATTTTCTCTGGCCACTGTAACAAATCATCCCAACTTTTTATCTTATAGTTCTGAAGGTCAGAAGTGTAGCATAGAGTTTGTTGGACTAAAATCAAGGTGTCAGCAGAGCCATGTCCTCACTACATATAATTTTAACTTCTGCTGTTGTCACAGTTCCTTTTCTGACACTCTTCTTTCAGAGATCATTTCTAAGGATTCTTCTGGGATCATATCCCCTATCTCAGTCTGTTTCTGTTGCTATAAAAGAACTTGAGATGGTAATTTATAGACAATAGAGGTTTATTTTGATGCACAGTTCTGGAGACTACAATTTCCAATATCAGACAGATACATTTTGAGGGGGCATGCTGTTTCATACATCATCAAACAATTGAAAATCAAATAAGTGCATTCAGGAGATACCAAAAAAAAAAAATAAAAAGATGAAGCTTTGATTTATCATAACCAAATCTCACAGTACCTAATCCACTCACATAGTATGAACTCCTGCAAGAAAAGCATTACTTTTTAGTTATCAAATCACATTGTAAGGGCCCACTTCAAAAGCCACATCCAAACTATAGTCTCCCTTCCCATGTACAGCTAATTATCAATCTTTATTCACTCATTGTCACATGATATAATACAATCATGGATTCCAAGGGTTTGTGGGACCTATGCTAAGTCAACTATACAAAATAAAGAGGATTGTTACTGTGTCTGGCAAATGATCAGTCCCCAATAAATGTGTTTTTCTTTTCTTTGATTCCTTCATTTCTTTTTTTTAAATAAAGTTTTGCTGTGTTAGCTTAGCTAGTTAGCCTGGTGCTCACTATGTAGCCCAGCCTGGCTTTAAGCTCGCAACAATTCCCCTACTTCAGCCTCCTGAGTTTGGGGGATTATAGATGTTCACTACCATGCCCACCATGGAATTATTTTTCTTCTTTTCTGTGACTCTGAAGACAACTTGTTCCACTGTGTAGGCACAGAACAGTAGAACACTTATATTTTTGTTATATAATAACCAAGACCTTATCAAAAGAAGTTTCTACTTGTTCTGGCTTGTCCTGCTCTCCAGAGCTTTGGCTTCTATGGCTGAATTCCCTGATACCAGCATTAGAGAGCTCCCAGGCAGGCCAGCCACAATTACATGACCCCCAGACCATGTCTCTAAGAAATCTTTATGTATTACTCTCTCATGGTTGCTAAGTTACAGTCTCACTATGCAGCTATATAACTCACTCAATCTGTTCATCTAAATTCTCTCCTATGACATACCATCTACTTACTCTCATATGTTCATTTATTCACTCATGATTATTAATCTTCATTGTCAAATTGTCTAGATATAGACTCACCTAGAAAACATGCCTGTGGGTATATCTGTGAGGGTGTTTCCAGGAAAATTTAACTGAAGAGGGAAGATCTGCTCTGAATGTGTGCAGCATCATCCTGTGGACTAGGGTCCCCAAGTGAATAAAAAGAAAGCAAGCTGAACACAAGCATTTTTCTCTATATATTTGACTGCATATGCTATGTGACCAGCTGCCTTAAGCTTCTTCTGATACCTAGAACCAGAACTATGAGCCAAAATAAACCCTTCCTTAAGTTGCTTTTGTTGGGTATTCTGTCACAGCAGTGAGAGAAGATATTCAAACACACTTTTCAGCAAATAGTGAATCTCTATTATGTACAAGGTGCTGGAGATAACATCAAGAGTGAGTGGTCCTAAATCTGTAGGCAGATTCCTGCTCCCTATAGAGATGAACTGGGAGCTTCCAGTTCAGTTCAGAGGGAAGCTGACTGGTCCTGGATCCTCCAAGCCTTGCTTTAACATAGCAGCTTCACATTATTCTGTTTTATTCATTGGGGGTTTGTGGAAGAGTATTCAAAAACAGAATCTCTTTCTAGTACCTGTAGCACTAGGGACTCTTCTACATAGGAATACAACAGTCTCTAAGGGGCTGAGGACCACTGGATCAAGTCCTTTTCCAACTATCTTCAGGTTTGGCCTCTAGGATTGCCTTCTCAAGTGCTCCCCAATTCCAGGTCCTTTTGCTTGTAAGCCTGAAAACTTCTTGCCCTCTCAGTCTCCCTTGTCTGTACCTTTGAGGGATGCCATAGAGGATTACTCTTTCTCTACTTTTATCAGTCAATTACTTCTATTTTTTAAACTTTAAAATTTTTTTATTAATTTGAGAGAGAGAGATAAAGAGGAAGATACAGAGAGATAGAGAATGGACACACCAAGGCCTTCAGCCACTGTAAACAAACTCCAGATGCATGTACCACCTTGTGCATCTGACCTGCATGGGTCCTGGGGAATTGAACCTGGGTCCTTTGGCTTTGCAGGCAAACATTTTAATTGCTAAGACATCTCTCAAGCCCCTCCCCCTTTTTAAACTTTTGAGCCATCTCTTTTGCTCCCTTTGCACTATTTCTGGAGTTGACATCTCCTGCCACTTTCTGTCTTTTGTTAGTTGAATCCTTATTGATTGCAATAGCTGTATTCCCCAAACCACTGTAGGAGAGAGGAGGAAGCACCACTTGTCCCACCCCAGGGCCCTTGCCTCACCACTGGACAGTGCCAGTACCCAGCACTCTTAACTAGCTCTGCTAAGGCAACTGAAATTGCTTAGATTAAGCTGTCTCATCACTTACTTTCAACTCCTAATAACACCTTGCATTTATAGTATGCTCACAAACCTCATGGAGCCTCCAACGCCCTTATGAGGTAAGCCAGGATATGAGGCCCATCCCAGTCCTGTCTCTACAGAATAAGGAGCTGGGCTCAGAGACAGAGCCAGTGCCTCACCCAAGGCCAGGGCATGAGAGCAGCCAAACCAGCTTCCAGCTCTTGCCACCCGCGATCTGATCTGCTTCACCTCTGACAATTACGAAGCTTTCAGGACCTGTCTTAGTTTTGTTTTGCAGATGGATTTGGCAAAAGAACAAGGCAATACAGTTAATCCTGGCTGCAGCTTCAGGAAAATTTACCACACTCTTCTCAGTGTTAGCTGCTGGTTCAATTTGGAATCTCAAAACTGGTGGGAGGAAGACAAAGTAAACCTCTCTTTCCTTTCATTTTAGGTATTCCTTCTTAGTTAAAAAAAAAAAAAAAAGGAGGGGAGGAAACCTGTGAGTCTGTCCTTGTTATGGTCAGGTTATGTAATGCCACTTGAAATTAAGCCTACTTCATTATAGAAACAATTTTCTCTTGATGAAATATTATAGTCATTTGCAGCCAATGAAGGTACAATGTTCAGCAAAATTCTGCACAACACACCACTGAGCTCAGTAAGGGAAGTTGATCTGAAGTCTCTTTACCTTTTATTGTGATTGCCTTTTCCAAGCAACATCAGAGCAATGGTGGCCAGACATTTGGGACTGAAGTGAGGACTGAAGGCAAAATACAGGGATCTTTTCAGGATGGTAAAACTATTCTGTGTGATACTCATGGCACTGTGCATTTGTCAAAATCCATAGAACTTTACATAACAGAGAATGAATCTTAGTAATAAAAACTTTAAAAACAGTACCCAGGGATGGAATATAGAATATTATCCAAGAATCTAAAGTGTGGTGGCACATGCCTTTAGTCTCAGCGCTCAGGAGGCTGAGGTAGAAGGATCACCATGAGTTCAAGGCCAGCCTGGGCTACAAAGTGGGTTTTGGGTCAGCCTCAAACAAACAATAAAGAATCGAACTATATTGCAGTTGTGTGAAACATCTCCTTCACAGAAGTAGGAAGGGAAAAAAGTCACTGACTTACATAATTGAGAATTAGTGGAGTCTGTAGGACTGAAGTGAAAAGGAAGTGTATATTTGCACTTACTCTAATAAGTTGTTTTCCATAGACATTGGATTAATTAAGTCCAAAGCAGAAGATGAGAGCCCACTTCCTCACTGTTGGGTCAGGAGACTGCAGATACAGCAAAGTCAGAAGGCTCATAGCATCAATCTATGGTGATATATTTGAGTTGGATACATCAATATGAATTTATGTGCAGTTTCATATGTATGTACATGCTGTTCTCATTCTTGGTTGGAGAATATGCTTTTCTTTACAGATGGCAGCAAAAACTGGGGAGAACCATCAATATGACAAGAAAAGATAGCCAACTGCATTCCATGAGATCAGCCACCTCTATCACATCTGTCAGGGCCCAGGAGACATCACAGAGGAAGTGGCGATTTAAACACAAGTGCTGCTCTCACTGCTATCCTGACAACCTGCTCCAGGGAGATAGAGAAAGACACTGAGGATACTCAAAAGTCATTGAAGCAGAAATTCAGAGTTTTCAGAGAGCTTAACACCAAAGTAGACTTATCAGACACCAGCCAAGGCTCAGGGAACATTAAGGAAGAGGGGGAGGAAAGATTGCAAGAGCCACAGGGTGGACATTCCCCTGTAACCACAGAGACTGACTGGTACCTTCATGACCCTGCAGTGAATAGCAATAACCCCACTGAGGTGGGCCCTCATTGGAATAGGGATAGAGGAGAGAGGATATAAGAGTATAACCTAATGGGAATATGATCAACAAGCATATGTTCATGTAGTTAAGTTCATAATTAATCATATTTGTATAGAATATTACATATAGAAATATTTGTAGACATTTGTATGTACATTGATATTATACATATATGTTTCCTTGCTCTATCAGCCAAAAGGGCCAAGAAATAATAATATCGCAAGCAGCAAGCACCCTACTGTTGAGATACAGTTTTCTAATATCATTTTCCAGTTAAAGGAACCAGGGCTTCTTGATGAAATGACTGATTCTAGCACCAGGAAAAAAATATAGGCAAGAATGCTGAAAAACTGCTCACAGAAAATAACCCCATAGTGATGGGAGTTTCCCAAAATGACACAGAAGCTAAGTGAAAAAGTTTGTGATGGCTACAGTTATAACAAATTGAATAATCATAACTCAAAGGAGAAAGTACATATCTATGAGACCATACTGTGATAAATAGTTGAATAAATAAATTTAGTGTTGGAGCTAGACAACAGAATATGCACCATGTCAGTCAGAGGTCAGCTCCCTGAAGTTCCCTGGCCTCATACTTGAGTCACTGAAGGTCTCATCTACTTGACCTTCCAGTTTCCTAGTAACACTGTCATTCAGTCCCTAAACAGTGACTACAGAAGTCACTAGGCCAATATAATTACCCTTTTAGTGTTCAACTTGTTTACTCAAGCTGAGCACTACTAGCATGTTGGGCTGTATAACTCTTTGCTAAGGAGCTGTCCTTTGCATTGTAAAACGTTTAGCAATGCCTCTAATCCCTACTTGTAGGTAGATCTGGAATGTCCTCATAGGCCTGTGTGTCAAAGGCTTGGCTCTATCTTGGTGCCATGGGAAGTGATGGACCCTTTAGGGGGTGGGGCCTAATGGAGGAGGTTTTAGGTCATTAGTCATTCCCTTAAAAGGGTTTGTAGAACTCTGCTCTCTTCCTCTTTTGTTCTCCACTGCAAGGTGAACAAGCTTCTTCTGCCACATGCTTCCATTGTGCTACCCTTCTCCTCCTCCTCTTCTTCCTTCTTTTTCTTTTGGGAGTTTATTTCTTTTTTTTTTTTTGAGGTAGGGTCTCGCTCTGGCCTAGGCTGACCTGGAATTCACTATGTAGTCTCAGAGTGGCCTTGAACTCATAACGATCCTCCTACCTCTGCCTCCACTGGGATTAAAGGCTTGCGCCACCACACCCAGTTTATTTCATTCTTTTTAATTTAACTTTACCTGCTGCCTCCACACACTGGTGACTTACAAAGCACATTAAGTGAATGTGTCTCTTCTGGCATCTGACAGATTGGATCAAGGCTAGACACCTTCAACATTGCTGACCTTTAAGGGGGAGGCTGCTTTTTTTTTTTTTTTTTTTTTTTAATTAAGAACATACTTTGGGCTGGAGAGATGGCTTAGCGGTTAAGGCTCCGGGTTCCAATCACCAGGTCCCACATTTAGCCAGATGCAATGTGACGCAAGGGTGCAATGCTGCACTTGCCCACAAGGGGGCACACACATCTGGATTTCGTTCACAACTGAGAGACTACTGGCGCGCCCATTCTCTCTCTCTCTCTCTCCAAATATATATATTTAAAAAACATACTTTGTATGGGTACATCACATGTTGGTACCATCTTTTCCCTCCTCCCTGCTTCCATTCTGCTGAGGGCCCTCCTCAGTGGGGTTGCTGGTATTTTCACTTCTCCACTGGGCCAAAGCATGAAGGCAAACTTACAATAGACTGAAACTTCTAAAACTGTAAGCCAAAATAACCCTCTTCTCTTTTTACATAGATCTTGTTAGGTATTTTGTAACCTTAATGGAATGAAGACTAATACACCACTAGGTTATTCAAAGCTACAACAACCAAAACTGTCTCCTGGGACACATTCATTCATGGCTGACATACTGATGTTCACAAATAGTTTTGTACAGGTTGTCTTACCATTTGGGGGTACAGTAGTCTCAAATGATTGGAATTATTTACTCTTTCTTCTATACCTTTTTTTTTGAGACATTATCTCACCATGTAGCCTACAACAGGGCCTTCAATTCACAATCATTCTGCTCCAGCCTCCCAAATGCTAGGCTTACAGAGTACACCACCACTTCTGATTTATCTCACTCTTTCATACTTAGCAATTACACACATGATCATAATGCAAGTACCAGTTCTATGGAGAATCAGGAAATACTGTGTGATTACAAAGCCATTTAGCAGTTAGTCTTGTTTCTGTGAACTTCGTTCTACTTCCTCTAGTGGTTCATTTGTAGCTGTTTTTAGGTTTCCTTTCTCTCACGGTACTCATTTCTAAGAGAAGCTTGCATCGCACGATTCTTTTTCATTTTCTTTTGCTTAAATAGGGGCTTGGGTAATATTACTGATAAGTGCAAACTGCAGAGTCAGTATTTATAAAATGTCTTAAAGTGCCTCTTACATTGTCATAATAATAGAGTAGGTCAGCAATATGAAAAGGAAGTAAAACAATGACAAAGAAAGATGATTTTTGAAAATTGGTATAAACATCCTCCTTCATTACCTTTATTATCTCATTATCACACATTTTCTTTGCTATGATAGCAGGGTTTTTTCCCATGATTCATTATTTCCAATTAACACAGAAAAGGAAAAACATTCATATCAATCTTTATTTCTGAACAAAAACTTGAGAATATTAAGTGTCCTTTGGCTTCGTAGTTGTCATTTCATTTTCCACCTTCTCCAAGACATTGCTTGCTAATTGTATATGCTTGTTTCCCTTCATTGTTGCCACAGACAAGCAGTGTACACCCTCTGAATTTTTGCTCTGTTCTTATGGTGAGCAGTGTTCACATTTGAGAATCTATGCTCTGTCCTCCTGGTGAACTCTGTCACCCCAAGCACTGTACACACTCCAGAAACTAGGCTCTGTCCTCCTAGTAAGCTCTGACACCTCCAAGCACAATCAATACACATTGCAGAATCTATGCTCTGTGCTTCTGGTGAACTCAGTCACCCCCAAGAAGTGTACACACACAAAGAATCTATGCTCTGTGCAACTGGTGAGTTCTGTCACCTCCAAGCAGTGTACAAACTCCAAAACCTACACTTTGTGCTCATGGTGAGCTCTGTCACCCCCAAGAAGTGTGCACACTACAGAATCTATGCTCTGTACTTCTGGTGAGTTCTTTCATCCCCATGCAGTGTACAAACTACAGAATCCATGTTCTGCCCTCCTAATGAACTCTGTCACCCCAAAGCAGTGTGCATAATACAGAATAATAGGATCTATCTTCCTGGTGTGTTCTGTCAACGCCAAGCAGTGTACACAATCCAGAATCTCGGCTTTGTCTGCCTTGTGAGCTCTGTCAAGCCCAGGCAGTATTCACACTCCTGAATATAGGCTCTGTCCTCCCATTGAGTCCTGTCACCCCTAGTCTCATATAAACTAAAGAATCTAGGTATTGTCCTCCTGTTGGGCTCTTTAACCCCAAGCAGTATACACATGCCAGAATCTATTCACTGTGCTCATAGTGAGCTCTGTCACACCCAAGCAGGGTACACACTACAGTCTATGCTCTGTGATCATGGTGAGCTCTAAAACTCCTAAGCAGTGTGCACACTCCAGAATCTATGCTCTGTACTTATGGTGAGCTCTTTCACCCCCAAACAGTGTACAAACTACAGAATCTATGTTCTGTGCCCATGGTGATCTCTGTCACCCCAAGTTTTGTGCACACTCCAGAATCTATGCTCTCTGCTTCTGGTGAGCTCACTCAACCCCATGCAGTGTACAAACTAAAGAACCTAGGCTCTATCCTCTTGGTGAGCTTTCACCCCTAAGTAGTATGCACAGTCCAGAATATAGGCCCTGTGCTCCTGGTAAACTCTGTCACCCCCCTCCCCCACCCCAAGCTGTGTACACAGTCCAGAATCTATGCTCTGACCTTATGGTGAGTTCTGTTGCCCTCAAGCATTGTATACACTCCACAATCTCTGCTCTGTGTGTCTGGTGAGCTCTATGATTCCCAAGCACTGCACACACATTAAAATCAGTGCTTTGTGCTCATGGTGGGCTCTGTCACCCCCATTCAGTAACCACAGTCCAGAATCTCTGCTGTGTGTGACTGGTGAGCTCTGTCACCCCCAAGCATTTTACACTCCAGAATCAATGCTCTGTGCTCCTAGTGAGCTCTGTCACCTCCAAATAGTGTAAATATTCTAGAATCTATTTTCAATCCTCCTAATAATCTCTTTCACCACAAAGCTATACACACACTACAGAAACAATGCTCTGTGCTCAGAGTGAGCTTTGTCACCCCAAAGCAGTGTACAAACTCCAGAATCTTTGCTCTGTGCATCTGGTGAGCTCTGTCATCCCCAAGCAGTGCACACACTCCATAATCAATGCTTTGTGCTCATAGTGAGATTTGCTACCCCCATTCATTGGAAACAATCCAGAATCTAGGCTCTGGTCTCCTGGTGAGTTGTGTCACCCCCAAGAAGTGTACACATTCCATGTCCTGTGCTCTAGTGAGCTCTTTCAGCCCCAAGCTGTGTACACACTCCAGCATCTATAACCTGTGCTACAGCTGAGCGCTGTCACACACAAGCAGTGTACACACTGCAGTCTATGCTCTGTGATCATGTGAGCTCTGTAACCCCTAAGCAGTGTGCACTCCAGAATTTATGCTCTGTGCTTCTGGTGAGCACTTTCACCCCCCAAGAAGTATGCAAACTACAGGATTCATGCTTCTGCCCAAATAGGCTCTTTCTTCCCAGTCTGCTTTGTCAATGTCAAGCACTGCACAATCCAGAATCTCAGCTCTGTCCTTGTCAGCTCTGTCAACCACAAGCAGTGTACACACTCTAGAATCTAGGATCTGTCATTCTGGTTAACTCTGTCACCCCCAAGTAGTTTACACACTTCAGTCTGTGCTCTGTGCTTATGGTGAGCTCTGTAATGCTAAGCAATGTGCACACTCCAGAATCTATGCTCTGTTCTTCTGGTCAGCTCTTTCATCCCCAAGCAGGGTACAAACTACAGAATCTATGTTCTGTCCTCCAGGGGAGCTCTTTCACCCCAAAGCAGAGTACAAACTCCAGAACCTAGGTTCTGTGATCCTGGTGAGCTCTGTCACCCCCAAGTAGAGTACCCAATCCAGAATCTAGGCTCTGTCTTCCTGGTGAGCTCTGTGCTTCTGGTGAGCACTTTCACCCTCCAAATAGTATACAAAC
Organism: Orientallactaga sibirica; assembly: GCA_036365145.1. NCBI lineage: Eukaryota > Metazoa > Chordata > Mammalia > Rodentia > Dipodidae > Orientallactaga > Orientallactaga sibirica. The sequence continues at coordinate 2,562,685 of JAEOAD010002517.1, forward strand.
TACAGTATTTATGCTCTCCCCTCCTGGGATCTCTGTCACCCCAAGCAGAGTACACAATCCAGAATCTAGGCTCTGTCTTCCTGGTTAGTTCTGTCAACCCTAAGCACTGCACATACTCCATAATCAATGCTTTGTGCTCATGGTGTGCTTTGTTGCCCTCATTCAGTGGACACAGTTGAGAATGTATGTTCTATGCTTCTGGTGAGCTCTGTCACCCTCAAGTAGTGTAAGCACTCCAGAATCAATGCTCTGTGGTCTTATTGAACTCTTTCACTCCCAAGCAGTGTACATACTCCAGAATCTATGCCGTATCCTCCTGGTGAGCTCTGTCACTCACAAGCCATGTACACACTTGAGAATCTAGGCTCTGTCCTCCTTGCAGTGTACACACTCTTGAATCTAGGCTTTGTCCTCCTTGTGAGCTCTGCCACCCCCAAGCATAGTACAAGCTACAAAATCTAGGCTCTGACCTCCTGTTGAACTCTGTAACCCCCAAGCTGTGTATCCACAACAGGATCTAGGCTCTGTGCTTATGGTGAGCTCTGTCACCCCCAAGCAGTGTACAAACTACAGAATCTAGGCTTTGTGCTTCCTTTTTTGCTCAGTCATTCCCAAGAAGTATGCACACTCCAGGCAATACTCTGTGCTCATGGTGAGCTCTATAACCCCTAAGCAATTTGCACATTATGTAATCTATGCACTGTAATTCCAGTGAGCCTTTTCACCTCCAAGAAGTATATAAGCTACAGAAACTATGCTCAGTCTTCCTGGTGAGCTCTGTCACCCCAAAGCAGAGCACAGACTCCAGAATATAGGCTTTTTGCTCCTGGTGAGGTCTGTCATCCCCAATCACTGTATATACTCCACAATCTAGGCTCTGTCCTCCTGGTGAGCTCTGTCACCCCCAAGCAGTGCACACACTGCATAATCTAAGCTCTTTGCTCCTGGTGTACTTGTCACCCTGAAGCAGTGTACATACTCCAGATTCTATGCTCTGTGCACATGGTGAGCTCTATAACCCCTAAGCAGTGTACACATTCTGTAATCTATGTTCTAACTTCCCCCATGCAGTGTACCAACTAGAGAGTCTATGCTCTGTCCTCCTGGTAAGCTCTTTCACCCCCAAGTAGTGTCCTCACTGCATAATCTGGGGTCTTTGCTCCTGGTGAATTTTGTCATCTGCAAGCACACACTCCAGAATCTATGCTATGTGCTTCTGATGAGCTAGATCAGCGCCCCCCCCCAAGCAGTGTGCACACTGCACACTCTAGGTTCTGTGCTCCTGGTGAACACCATCAGCCCCAAAGAGGGTACACAATCCAGAATCTATGCTCTGTGCTCATGGTGAGCTCTGTCAACCCAAGCAGTTTACATACTCCAGAATCTCTGCTCTGTGAGTCTGGTGAGCTCTGTCATTCCCAAGCAGTGCACACACCATAATCAATGCTTTGTGCTCATGGTGAGATCTGTCATGCCCATTCAGCAGAAACAGTCCATAATCTAAGCTCTGTCCTCCTGGTGAGCTCTGTCAACCTAAAGCATTGTAAACACTCCAGAATCTAGGTTCTGTCCTCCTGGTGAGCTCTGTCACACCCAAGCAGTGTACACACTGCAGAATCTAGGCTCTGTGCTCCTGGTGAACTCTTACTCATCTATACTCTGATTTCATGGTGAGCTCTGTCATTCAGATGAAAGAGTCTAGAATCTAATCTCTGTTCTTCTGGTGAGCTCTGTCATCCCCAAACATGCCAAAATCTATGCTCTGTGCTCATGGATAGCTCTGTCACTCCCAAGCAGTGAACACACTCCAAAATCTCTGCTCTGTACATCTGGTAAGCTCTGTCATCCCCTAGCACAACACATATTCCATAATACATGCTATGTGCTCATGGTGAGACCTGTCACCCCCATTCTGCAGACACAGTCTAGAATCTATAGTCTGTGCCTTGGGTCAGCTGTGTCAACCCCACTCAGTTTACTCCCTCCAGAATCAATGCTCTGTGGTCCTGGTGAGCTCCTTCACACCCAATCAGTATACATACTCCAGAATCTGGGCTCTCACCTATTGGTGAGCAGTGTGCACCCTCCAGAATCTAGCCTCTGTTTTCCTGTTGCTCTCTGTACCCCGAAGCAGTGTACACACTCCTGAATCTAGGCTCTCTCCTCCTGGTGAGCTCTGTAACCCTCAATCTAGGCTCTGTCCTCATGCTGAGCACTCCCAACCCCAAGCATTGTACTCACTCCAGAATCTCTGCTCTGCATGTTTGGTGAACTCTGTCACCCCCACAAGCAGTGTACACTCTTAAGTCCAAGCTCTGTGCTAATGGTGGGCTCTGTAACCCCTAAGCCATGTGCACACTCCTTAATCTATGCTCTGTGCTTCTGATGAGCTCTCTCACCTATAATCAGTGTACAAACTACAGAATCTATGCTCATTCCTCCTGGTGAGCTCCATCACCCCAGACTAAAGAACAGACTCCAGAACCTATGCTCTGTCCTTGTGGTTAGCACTGGCACCCCTAAATAGTACACACTGCAGAATATAGGCTCTGGGCTCCTGGTGAAGTCTATCACCCCCAAGCATGGTATACACTCAAAAATCTATCTCTGTCCTCATGGTAAGCTCTGTCACCCCTAAGTAGTGTACATACTTCAGAATCTATGCTCTGTTCTTTGAGCTCTATCACCCCCAAGCTGTGTTCAAATTATAGAATCTATGTGGTTCCTGGGGACCCCGGTGCCACAGTTCCTCAGAGATGTCCAGGCAGTTGGGGAGCAGGATCTTGAGTGGCCATGAGTGCTCTGGGAAGAAACACCTGGGAGAAAGCTTCAGAGAACAGCTCATTTATTCAACAGGGACATGGGTTTATAAGCAGTGTGAGTGGGAAGGGACACAGGTCCTAAGTGCATTGGTGGGTTTAAAGGTTGCTTACTGATGTTATCTCAGTGTATGCCAGGATGGAGTGGGAAAGGGTCACATGGTTTAGGCGGTGGCCAGAAGAGCTATGTGACCTAAGTCACATAGAGGAGGGCCACAGCTGCAGGAAGGCAACTGGCTGTTGCCATATAAGGACTTAATGGGGCTGCAGCAGGCCACAAGGTCATGGGGCCATAAGGAAAATGAAACCTAAGGCTATCGGAATGTCCAGATGTCCTGGACCTGAGGAGGGAGCTGTCTCACAGGCATCTCTGGATGAGGATGTCAGGGGGATAGGTGGGCACAAAGAGGGGTGCAGCCCCATTTTTACCTGCTGTGGGACCAGACCAAGATCTAGGCCAAGTACATCCTCTGTACCCTGGGGCCCTTTGTTACATCAGGCAGCTCAGGCCCATCTCCTGAAGCCTCCAGCCTGTGTTTGGCAAGTGCCCAACAAATCTATGCTTTGTGCTTCTGTTGATCTCTGTCACTCCTAATCAGTGTACACAATCCAGAATCTAGGATCTGTCCACCTGGTGAGATCTGCCACCACCAAGCAGTGTACAAACTAGAGAAACTATGAGCTGTGCTTATGGTGTTCTCTGAAATCCCTGTGCAGTGTGCACACTCCCAAACCTATGCTCTGTACTTCTGGTGAACTCTTTTCAGGCCCAATCAGTGTACAAACTACAGAATCTATGCTCTGTCCTCTTGCTCAGCTGTGTCAACCTCAAGCAGTGTACACAATCTAGAATCTAGGCTCTGTCCTCTTGTTTAGTTCTGGAACCCAAAGCAGTGTGCACAGTGCAGAATCTAGACTCTTGCTCCTGGTGAACTCTGTCACCCCCAAGGAGTATGCACTCGAGAATCTATGCTCTGTGCTCATGGTGATCTCTGCCACCCCCAAGTCCTGAGCACACACCAGAATCTAGGCTCTGTTATTTGACTGAGCTCTATCATCCACAAGCAGTGAACAAACTACAGAATGTATGTGTTGTACTTCTGTTGAGCTCCATCCCCCCCCCAATCAGTACACACAATTTAGAATCGAGGCACTGTCCACATGGTGCACACTCCAGAATCTATGGTCTGTGCATTTGGTGAGCTCTTTTACCTCCAATCAGTGTACTAACTACAGAATCTATGCTCTATCCTGGTGAGCTCTGTCAACCCCAAGCAGTGTACACAATTCAGAATCTGGGCTCCTTGCTCCTGGTGACGCTGTCACCCCCAAGCAGTGTACTCACTCCAGAATCTATACTCTTCCTCATGGTGAGCTCTGCCATCCCCAAGCAGTGTATACATTCCAGAATGTATGCTCTTTTCTCCTGGTGAGTTCTCTCACCCTCAAGCTGTGAACACACTCTAGAATCTATGCTCTTTTCTTCTAGTGAGGTACATCACTCCAAGCAGTGTACAAACTGCAGAATCTACACTCTCTCCTTCTGGTGAGCTCTATAACCCCCAAGAAGGGTACACACTATAATCAATAGACAGATCATCTAAGCAGAAAATCAACAGGGAAATAATAGAGCTCAATAACATCATAGATCTACTACACCTAACAAATATCTAAAGAACTTTCCATCCCAACTCTACAGAGTACACATCCTTCTCAGCAACCCATGGAACCTTCTCCAAAATTGACCATATATTAGGCCATAAATGCCTTCATTACAAAGATAGAGAGATCCTAAATTAACAACCTAACTGTCCACCTAAAGGGCCTGGAAGAAAAAGAATAATCCAACTCAAAGATGTCCAGGTGGAAAGAAATAATCAAGATTAGAGCAGAAATTAATGAACTGGAAACTAAGAAAACAATTTAAAAATTGATCAAATGGAGACCTGGTTCTTTGAAAAAATAAACAAGTTTGATATACCCCTTGCCAATTTGATCAAGTAAAAAAGGAGAAGTTTCAAATTAACAGAGTCAGAAATGAAAAAGGAGAGATCACAACAGATATCAATGAAATTTGAAGAATCATCAGGGCATATTTCCAAAACCTTTACTCCACAAAATTGAATAATCAGTAAGAAACAAATGAATTCCTAGACACATACCACCTATCAAGGCTAAACTAAGAGCAGATTAATATCCTAAACAAGCCTATCACATCCTTGGAGATTGAAAAGGGAATCAAAAAATCTCCCAAAAAAAGAAACATCCAGAATCAGATGGCTTCGCAGAATTCTATCAAACCATCATTGAAGAACTGAAACCAATTTTTCTCAAAGTGTTCTCCATAGTCAGAGACCAAGGAATCCTCCCTAACTCCTTTTATGAAGCTAACATCACCCTAATACCAGAACCAGAAAAGGATGCAGCAAGGAAAGAAAACTATAGGCCTGTATCCCTAATGAATTTAGAGGCAAAGATCCTGAACAAAGTCCTTGCAAACCAAATTCAATAGCACATCAAAGGCATTATACACATTGATCAAGTAGACTTCATCCCAGGGATACAGAGATGGTTTAACATGCAGAAATCAGTTAACATAATACACCACACAAATAAACTTAACCATAAAAACCACATGATCATTTCAATTAATGAAGAGAAGGCCTTTGACAAAATACAACACCACTTCTTGATCAAAACTCTGGAAATAATAGGCATGGAGGGTTTATATTTCAACATAATAAAGGCTATATGAAAAGCTCCCTAAAGTCCAAATAATACTTAATGGGGAAAAACTCAAGAAGTTCCCACTGAGATATGGAACAAGACAAGGGTGCTGACTCTCACCACTGCTCTTCAACATAGTACCAGAAGTATTAGCCCAAGCAATAAGACAAAAGAAAGAAATAAAAAGGATTCAAGGGCTGGAAAAATGGCTTAGCAGTTAAGGTGTTTGCCTGTAAAGCTGAAGGATCCTGGTTCGATTCTCCAGGACCCAAGTAAGCCAGATGCACAAAGGGCACATGCATCTGGAGTGCATTTGCAGTGGCTAGAGGCTCTGGCATGCCCATTCTCTGTCTGCCTCTCTTCTATCTCTCTCTGCTTGCAAATAAATAAATAAATAAAAATTAAAGCCGGGCATGGTGGCGCATGCCTTTAATCCCAGCACTCGGGAGGCAGAGGTAGGAGGATCGCCATGAGTTCAAGGCCACCCTGAGACTACATAGTTAATTCCAGGTCAGCCTGGGCCAGAGTGAGACCCTACCTCGAAAAACCAAAAAAAAAAAAAAAAAAAAAATTAAAAGGGATTCATATTGGAAAGTTAGAAATACAGTTAGCCCTGTTTGCAGATGACATGATACTATATATAAGTGACCCAAAGGTCTCCATCTCAAAACTTCTAAAAATGATGAACTCCTTCAACAAAGTGGCAGGATACAAACTCAATGCACAACTATCAGTAGCTTTTCTATACACAAAGGACAAATATGCAGTGAGGCTGTCCATTTTCAACAGCAACAAAAAATTTAAGTACGTTGGAATAACATTAGCCAATGATGTGAAAGACCTATATAAAAAAAAAAAACATTAAAAAAACTCAAGAAAGAAACCAAGGAGGACTTGAGAAGATGGAAAAACATCCTATACTCCTGGACAGGTAGAATTAATATTGTGAAAATGGCTATTCTACCAAAAGCAATATACAGATTTACTGCAATACCAATAAACAACATTTTCTTCACAGAGATAGATAAAATGATCTCAAAATTCATATGGGGGGTGGGGGGCTGGAGAGATGACTTAGCGGTTAAGGCCCTTGTCTGCAAAGCCTAAGGATCCCGTTTGACTCTCCAGGTCCCATGTAAGCCAGATGCACAAGGGTACACATGCATCTGGAGTTCATTTGCAGTGACTAGAAGCCCTGGAACACCCATTCTCTCCCCCTCTCTCATAAATAAATAAATAAATAAATAAATAAATAAATAAATAAATAAATAGGCAAATAAAAATAAAAATTTAAAAATATTTTTAAAAATCATATGGAATGACAGAAGGCCTCAGATATTCAAACATATGCTCAGCAAAAATTAAAAAAATCTGGCATCATCACCATACCCAATCTAAAGCTATATTACAAAGCCATAGTGAGAAAACAGGATGATGCTGACATAAAGACAGGAATATAGATGAATGGAACAGAATTGAAAAACCAGACCTTAGGTCAAGTAACTACAGCTGCTTGATCTTTGACAAAGGTGCCAATAATGTAGACTGGAGAAAAGACAGTATCTTCAACAAATGGTGTTGGACAAATTGGATGACCATATGTAGAAAAGTGCAATTAGATCCACTCATTTCACTATACACAAAAGTCAAGTCCAAATGGATTAAAGACCTCAAGAAAAGACTTGAAGCTCTTCAACTACTAGAAGAAAAAATAGGAGGCACTGTCCATGATATAAGACTGGGAAAAGACTTCCTGAGCAAAACCTCATAGCCCAGGAAATTAAAGAAGCACTCAAACAATGGAATCTCATCAAGCTAAGAAGCTTTTGCACAGACAAACATACCATAAATTGAACCAATAGATTACCCACTGAATGGGAGAAAGTCTTCCTCATCTAAACTAATATCAGGAATCTACAGAGAAATCAAAAAAACTAAACAATAAAAAAAAAAATCAAACAACCCACTTCAAAAATTGTCCAGAGAACTGAACAGGGAAGAATTACAAATGGTAACACACACTTAAGAAAATGTTCAACATCTCTAACCATTAGGGTAATGCAAATTAAAACAATTATGAGATTCCACCTTATCCCAGTAAGGATAGCAAACATTAAAAAGTAAATGAAAACAAATCATGGTGAGCTCTCTAACCCTTGGCGGTGGGCACACTTTAGAAACTATCCTCTGTGCTTCTGGTGAGCTATTTAACACCCACAAGCAGTGTACAAACTACAGAATCTGTGCTCCTGGTGTCCTCCTGGTGAATTCTGTCACCCAAAAGCGAGTACAGACTCCAGAAACCAGTCTGTGTGCTGCTGGTGAACTCTGTCACCCACCCCCCAGTCAGTGTACACAATCCAGAATCTAGGCTCTGTTCTCCTATTGAGCTCTATCAACCTCAAGCAGTGTACACACTCCAGAATCTCTGCTCTGTGCTCATGATGATATTTGTCACCCCCATTCAGAGGAAACAGTCCAGAATCTACTCTCTATTCTTCTTGTGAGCTCTGTCACCCCCAAGCAGTGTTTACATTCCAGAATCTATGCTCTGTGCTCTCATGACCTATTTCACCCCCAAGCTGTGTAAACACTCTAGAGTCTATAACCTGTGCTCCTGATGAGCTCTGTCACCCCCAAGCAGTGTACACACTACAATGTATGCGCTGTGCTCATGGTGATCTCTGTAATCCCTAAGCAGTATGCACAATCCAGAATCTATGCTCTATCCTCCTGGTGAGTTCTGTCACTCCAAAGCAGTGTACACAGTCCTGAATCTAGGCTCTATCCTCCTGGGGAGCTCTGTCAACAGGAAGCAGTATACACAATCCAAAATCTAAGCTCTATCCTTCTGATGAGCTCTTTCACCTGCAATCAGTGTACATACACGCTCCAGTATCTAGGCTCTGTCCTTCTGGTTAGCTCTGTCACCAACAAGCAGGGTACATACTCCAGAATCTAGACTCTCTCCTTTTGGTGAACTCTGTTACCCCCAAGTAGTGTACATACTCCAGAATCTATGCTCTATGCTCATGGTGAGTTTTGTCATGACAAAGCAGTGTAAACTGTACACCCTCCAAAATAATGCTCCTTTCTATTGGTGAGCTCTATCACCCTCAAGCCTTGTACAGACTCCAGAATAGATGCCCTGTCCTCATGGTGAGCTCTGTCACCCCTAAGCAGTGCACACATTCCATAATCAATGCTTTGTGCTCATGGTCAGCTCTGTCACCTCCATTCAGTGAACACAGTCCAAAATGTATGCTCTGTGCTCATGGTGAGCTCTATCACCCCCAAGCAGCGCACACACTCCATAATCAATGATTTATCCTCCTAGTGAGACCTGTCACCCCCAATCAGTGTACAAACTACCAAGTCTGTACTCTGTTTCTGATGAGATCTGACAACCCAAGCAGGATACAACTCCAGAATCTATGCTCTTTTCTTGTGGTGAGCTCTGTCACACCAAAGCAGTGTACACACTCAAGAATCTATACTCTGTACTCATGGTGAGCTCTGTCACACAAAAGCAGTGTACACACTCCAGGTCTATACTTTGTGCCCCTGGTACCTCTGCTCCTCCTGAGCTCTATCACCCCCAAGCAGTGTACAAACTACAAAATCTATGCTCTGTGCTCATGGTGAGCTCTATCCCCCACAAGTAGTGTGCACACTCCCAAATTTATGCTCAGTGCTTCTGCTGAGCTCCATCACCCCCAAGCTACAGAATCAGTGCTTTGTGCTTCCTTTGAGCTCAGTCACTCCTAAGCAGTGTATATACTCCAGTCCATGCTCTGTATTCATTGTGACCTCTCTAACCCTGAAGCAGTGTGAACACTCCAGAATCTATGGTCTGTACTTCTGGTGAGCTCTTCCACCTCCAAGATTCTGTACAAACGAAAGAATCTAGACTCAGTCCTTCTGGTGAGCTCAGTCACCCCAAAGCAGAGTAGACTCCAGAACCTAGGCTCTGTGCTCCTGGTGAGCTCTGTCACAACCAAGCAGTTAACACACTCCAGAATCTAGGCTCTGTCCTCCTGGTTAGCTCTGTCTTCCTCAAGCAGTGTACACACTGCAGAATCTAGGCCATGTGCTCCTGGTGAACTCTGTCACCCCCAAGCAGGAAACACACTCCAGAATCTATGCTCTATGCTCATGGTGAGCTCTGTCATCCCCAAACAGTGCACACGCATTCCATAATCAATGCTTTGTCTTCATGGTAAGATCTATTAACCCTGTTCAATGGAAGCAATCCAGAATCTAATCTCTGTTCCTCTGGTGAGCTCTGTCACACCAAAGAAGCATACAAACTACAAAATCTATGCTCTGTGTTTCTGGTGAGATCTGTCAATGCAAGCAGGGCACATGCTCAAGAATCTATGCTTTTTTCTCCTGGGGAGTACTGTCACCCCCAAGCAGTGTACATACTCCAAAGTCTATAACCTGTGCTCCTGGTGAACTCTGTGAGGCCAAAGCAGAGTACAGACTCCAGAATCTAGGCTTTGTGCTCCTGGTGAACTCTGTCACTCCCAAACAGTTTACCCAATCCAGAATCTATACTCAGTGCTCATGATGAGCTCTGTCACCTCCAAGCAGTGTACACACTTCAGAATTTAGGTTCTATCCTTCTATTGCACTCTGTAACCCAGTAGCAGTATACACACTCCTAAATCTAGGCTCTGTCCTCCTGGTGAGCTCTGTCACCTCCAAGCAGTGCACACACTCCATAATCAATGCTTTGTGCTCATGGTGAGGGCTGTCACCCCCATTCAGTGGAAACAGTCCAGGATCTAAGCTCTGTTCTTGTAATAAGCTCTGTCAAACCTAAACAGTGTACACACTCCAAAATCTATGCTCTATCCTCCTGGTGAGCTCTGTCACCCCCAAGCTTGTATAAAGAATCTAGGTTCTGTCCACCTGTTGTAACCCCCAAGCAGTGTACACATGCCAAAATTGAGGCTCTGTCTTCCTGGTGAGCTCTGTCACTCTAAGCTTCATATAATCTAAAGAATCTAGGTTCTGTCCTCCTGTTGAACTCTGTAACCCCCAAGCAGTATACACATGGCAGAATTGAAGCTCTGTCCTCCTGGTGAGCTGTGTCACCCACAAGCAGTGTAAAAACTACAGAATCTATGTTCTGTGCTCATGATGAGCTCTGTCACCCCCAAGTAGTGTGTACACTCCAGAATCTATGCTCTGTTCTTTGGCTGAGCTCTATCACCCCCAAGCAGTGTACAAACTATAGAATCTAGGCTCTGTCCTCCTTGTGACCTCTGTCACCCCAAAGCAGAGGACAAACTCCAGAATCTAGGCTCTGTTGTCTGGGTGAGCTCTGTCACCCAAAAGCAATGTACACAATCCAGAATAGATCTTTTGTTGTCATGGTGAGCTCTGTAACCCCCAAACAGAGTACACAATCCAGAATGTAGGCTCTCTCCTCCTGGTGAGCTCTGTCACACCAAACAGTATAGAAACTACAGAATTTATGCTCTGTGTTTCTGATGAGCTCTGTCACCCCCAAGCAGTATATGCACTCAAGAATCTATTCTCTGTACTCTTGGTGATCTTTGTCACCCCCAAGCACTGTACACACTCCAGATTCTATGGTCTGTGCTCTTTGTAAGCTCTGTCACCCCCAAGCAGTGTAAAATCTTGAGAAACTATGCTCTCTCCTACTGGTGTGCTCTGTCATGGACAAGCAGTGTACACACTCAAGAATCTATGCTCTGTGGTCATGGTGAGCTCTGTCACCCCCAGGCTGTGTAAAAACTCCAGAATCTAGGCTCTGTCCCCTGTTGAGCTCTGTTGTGCTTCTGTTGATCTTGTTAATCACCAATCATTGTACACACTGCAGTCTATGCTCTGTGCTCATGGTGAGCTCTGTAACCACTAAGCAATGTGCACCCTCCAGAATCTACGCTCTGTGCTTCTGGTGAGCTCTTTCACTGTCAAGCAGTACACAAACAACAGAATCTCTGCTCTGTCCTCCTGGTGAGCTCTGTCATCACAAAGCAGTGTATACACACCAGAATCTATGCTCTGTACTCATGGTGAGCTCTGTTACACGCTTCTTAATCTGAGCTCTGTCGTTCTATGAGTTCTGTCACCCCTATGCAGTGTGCACACTCCACAATGCTCTGTGTTCTTGATGATCTCTGTCACCCCCAAACAGTATACATTCTATGGTCTGTGCTCCTGGTGAGCTCTGTGACCCCAAAGCAGTGTACACACACCACAATCTATGTATGCTCTGTACTCAGTGAGCTCTGTCACCTCCCCCCCCCGCCCAGCAGTTGACACACACCAGAACTATGCTCTTTGCTCCTGGTGAGTTCTGTCACCCCAGAGCTGTGTACATACTCCCAAATCTATGGTCTATGTGCCTGGCAAGTTCTGTCACCCCCAAACAGTGTACACACTCCAGAATCTATGCTCTTTGCTCATGGTGAGCTTGATTACCCCCAAGTTGTGAGCATACTCCAGTGTCAGGCACAGTTAAGGACCCCAAGTCACTGGAGGTTAAAACAGGCATGAGCTGTCAGGCACAGCTAAGGATCCCAGGCTGTAGGAGGTTGCAGCAAGCCCAGACCCTGATAATCTCACCTTGAGACTGGCAGGAGTGGGTCCACTCCCTTCCCCTGCCTGAGACACCTGGATGTCCTAATAACTGAAACTTAGGTTTCAGTTTCCCAGAGGCAACTCACCAGGGAGGTCCCTATATAAGGCATTATCCAGCAACCTTCACACAGTCAATCCTCCATGTGACCCATAACCTGTACCTCTTCCTGCCACTACATGAACACTCCCCTGGAAAATAAATGAGCTGTCCTCTGACACAGTCTCCTTGGTGTTTCTTCCCATAGTGCTCAAGGCAACTAAAGACCCTGATCCCCAGCCTCCTGGACATCTCCTGGGTGCCAGTGTGCAACAGCCCCAAGCAGCCAGGGACCCACAGTCCAGAATCTATACTCCATGCTCCTGGTGAGCTTTGTAACCCCCAAGCTGTGTGCATACTCCAAATTTATGATCAGTGCTTCTGGTGAGTTCTGTCTTACAAGCAATGTACAATCTTCAGAATCTATGGTCTATGCTTCTGTTAAGCTCTATCACTGTCAATGTGTGTGCACTCTCCAGAATCTGTGCTCTGTGCTCATAGTGAGCCCTTTCAATGTAAGCTGTGCACATACTCTAGAACCTATGCTCTGTCCTCCTGGTGAATTCTGTCACCCCAATCAGTGTGCACACTACAGAATCTAGGCTCTGTCCTCTTAGTGAGTTCTGTCACCCCCAAACAGTGTGCACACTGCAGAATCTATGCTCTTTGTTCATAATGAGTTCTGCCATGCTCCACCAGTGTATACACTCTGGAATGTATGCTCTGTCCTTCTGCCACCAAGCATTGTGCACACTCCAGAACCTATGGTGTGTCCTCCAGGTGATCTGTGTCACCACCAGTCAGTGTGCACACTACAGAGTCTATGCTCAGTCCTCCTGATGAGTTCTGTCACCCCCAAACAGTGCACAAAACTGTGGAATCTACTCTCTGTCATCCTGATCTGCTCTGTCCCCACCAAGCAGTGTAAGCACTATAGAATTTATGCTCTGTGATCATGGTGAGCTCATTCACCCCAAAGCAGTGTGCACACTCCACAATCTATGATCTGTGCCTCTGGTGAGCTCTATCACCATCTAGCAGTTTACACTCTCCAGAAACTATGCCCTGTGCTCCTGGTGATCTGGTTTACCCCCAAGCAATGTACACACTCCAGAATCTATACTTTGGGCTCCTGGTTAGCTTTGTCATCACAAATAAGTGTACACATTCCAGAATCTATACTCTGCTTCTGGTGAGCTCTGTCACTCACAAGCAGTGTACACACTCCAGAGACTATGCCCTGTACACCTGCTGAGCTCTGGCACCCCCAGTCAGTGTACACACTTCAGAGTCTATACTCTGTGCTCCTGGTGAGCTCTGTTACCCCCAAGTAGTATACACACTGCAGAATCTATGCTCTGTGCTTCTGGAGAGCTCTGTAATGCTGAAGCAATGTACATACTACAGAAGCTATGCTCTGTGATCATGGTGAGCTCTATCACCCAAAAGAAGTATACAAACAACAGAATCTATGCTCTATCCTTCCATTGAGCTCTATCACACCAAAGCAGTGTACAAACTGCAGAATCTATGCTCTCTGCTTCTAGTGAGCTCTGTCACCCCAAGCACTGTACACACTCCACATTCTATGGTCTGTGCTCTTTGTAAGCTCTCTCATCCCCAAGCAGTGTCAAAGCTTGAGAAGCTATGTTCTTTCCCCTTGGTGTTCTCTGTCATGGACAAGCAGTGTACACATTCAAGAGTCTCTGCTCTGTGGTCATGGTGAGCTCTGTCACCCCCAGTCTGTATACAAACTCCAGAATCTAGGCTCTATTCTCCATTTGAGCTCTGTAACCCCCAACAGTGTACACACTACTGAATCTAGGCTCAGCCTCCTGGTGAGCTCTGGCACCCCAAGCATAGTACAAACTATAGAATGTAGGTTCTGTCCTCCTGTTGAGTTCTGCAAACCCCAGCAGTATGCACACTCCCAGCTCTAGGCTCTGTCCTTCTGATGAGCTCATTCACCCTCAAGCACTGTACAAACAACAGAATCTATGCGCTATGCTCATAGTGAGCTCTGTAATCCCCATGTACTGTGCAAATTCCAGAATCTATGTTCTGTGCTTCTGCTGACCTCTATCACCCCATGCAGTGTACAAAATACAGCATCTATGCTTTGTGTTTCTGTTGAGCTCAGTCATCCCCAATTATTGTACACACTCCAAACTATGCTCTGTGCTCATGGTGAGCTCTGTAACCACTAAGCAGTATGCACACTCCAGAATCTATGCCCTGGGCTTCTGGTGAGCTCTTTCTAAGCAGTGTACAAACTATAGAATCTGGTTTCTGTCCTTTGGGTGAGCTCTGTCACCACAAAGCAGTGTATACATGCCACAATCTATGCTCTGTACTCATGGTGAGCTCTGTTACACACTTCTTAATCTGAGCTCTGTTGTTCTGTGAGTTCCGTCACCCCTATGCACTGTGCACACTCCACAATATATGCTCTGTGTTCTTGATGATCTCTGTCACCCCTAAACAGTATACATTCTCCAGAATCTATGGTCTATACTCCTGGTGAGCTCTGTGACCCCACAGCAGTGTACACATACCACAATCTATACTCTATGCTCAGTAAGCTCTGTCATCCTCTAGCAGTGTACACACACCAGAATCTATGCTCTGTGCTACTGATGAGCTCTGTCATCCCCAAGTAGTGTACACATTCCAGAAACTATGCTCTGTGTTCATGGTGAGCTCCATCACCCCCAAGCAGTGTGCATACTGCAGAATTTATACTCTGTTCTCCTCTTGAACTCTGTCTCAATGCCATGCAGTGTACACTCTCCATAATTTATGCTTCGTGCTTCTGATGTGCTCATTTATCCCCAAGCAGTGTGCAATTCCAGTGTACAATTCTATGCTTTGTGTGGCAGTCAGGCTTGCATTGCTGGCAGAAATCTGACCAAGAGCAGCTTTTTGGGGGAAGCTCCATGATGGCAGGGGAAAACAATGGCATGAGCAGAGGGTGGACATCACCCTGGCCAACATAACATGGACAATAGCAACATGAGAGTGTGCCAAACACTGGCAAGGGGAAACTGGCTATAATACCCATATAAGCCCACTCCCAACAATACACTGCCTTCAAGAGGCATTAATCCCAAAATCTCCATCAGCTGGGAACCTACCATTCAAAACACCACACTCTGTGCTCAAGGGGAGCTCTGTCACCCCAAGCTGTGTACACACTCTGGAATCAATGCTCTGTGCTCCTGGTGAGCCTGTCCCCCCCCCCAGCAGTATGCAAACTCCAGAATTTATGCTCTGTCCCCATGCTGTGCTCTGTCTCCCCTAAGCTTTGTACACACTCAAGAATGTATTCTCTGTCCTGCTTGTGAGCTCTGTCACCCCCCCCCCCAGCAGTATGCACACTTCAGAATCTATACTCTGTGCTCTAGGTGAGCTCTGTCACCGACAAGCAGTGTGCATACTCCAGAATCTATGCTCTGTGCTTCTGGTGATCTTGATTACCCCCAAGCAGTGTACAAACTCCAGAATCTGTACTCTGTGCTCATGGTGAGTTCTGTAATGCCCAAGCAGTCTGCACACTCTGGAATCTGTGCTCAGTCTTCATGATGATTTCTGTCACCCCCAAGGCATGTACACTCCTTAATCTGAGCTCTGTTCTTTTCTTGAGTTCTGTCACCCCCATGAAGTACTTTGTGCTCATTGTGAACTCTGTCACCCCGAAGCAGTGTACACACTCCAGAATCTATACTCTGTGCTCTTGGTGAACTTTGTGACTCTCACGTTGTGTGCATACCCAGAATTTATGATTGGTGCTTCTGGTGAATTCTGTCTCCCCAAATGGTGTACAATCTTCAGAATTTATAGTCTCAGCTTCTGTTGAGCTCTATCACCACCAAGCTGTGTATATTCTGCTGAATCTATGCTATGTGCTCATGGTGACCTCTTTCACCCCTAAGCTGTGCACACACTCCAGAACCTATGATCTGTCCTCCTGGTGGGCTCTGTTACCCCCAAGCAGTGTGCACACTGAAGAATCTATACTCTGTGTTCATAGTGAGCTCTGTCATCTCCCAGGAGGCTACACTCTCCAGAGTGTATGCTCTGTCCTCCTGGTTTGCTCTGTAATCCCCAAGCAGTGTACACACTCCAGAATTTATGCTCTGTGTTCATGGTGAGCTCATTCATGCCAAAGCAGTATGCACACTCCACAATATGTTCAGTGTACAAACTACAAAATCTAGGCTCTGTGCTCATGGTGAGGTCTGTCATCCCCCAGCAGTATAAGCACTCAAGAATCTATGCTCGGTGCTCAATGTGAATTTTGTCACCCCCAAGCAGTGTACACACTCTCAAATTTATACTCTGTGCTTCTGGTGAGCTCCATCACCCCCAAGCAGTTTGTACGCACTCCAGAATCTATGCTCTGTGCTCACGGTGAGTTTTGTCACCCCAATCAGTGTGCATACTCCAGAATCTAACTCTGAGCCCCTGGTGAGCTCTGTCACCTGCAAGTAGCATCCACACTCCATAGTTTATATTCTGAGCTCATGTAAGCTCTGTCAGCCCCAAGCAGTGTAAAACTCCATAATATATGCTCTGTGCTTCTAGTGATTTCTGTCACCCTCAAGCAGTGTACACACTCCATAATCTATCATCTGTGCTCATGGTGAGCTTTGTAACCCCCAAGCTGTGTGCACACTACAAAATTTATGACCAGTGCTTCAGGTGAGTTCTGCCTCCCCAAGCAATGTACAATCTTCAGAACCTATGGTCTATGCTTCTGTTGAGCTCTATTACTGCCAAGTAGTATTTCCTCTCCAGAATCTATGCTCTGTGCTCATGGTGAGCTCTTTCACCCCTAATCTTTGCACACACTCCAGAATCTATGTTCTGTACTACCAATGAGCTCTGTCACACCCAAGCAGTGTATACATTCCAGAATCTAGGCTCTGTCACCCCCAAGCAGTGTACACACTCCAGAATCTATGCTCTGTATTCCTAGTGATCTCTGTAACCCCTCAAGCAGTATCCACTCTCAAGAACCTATGCTCTGTGCTCTTGGTGAGCTCTGTCAACCAGAAACAGTGTACATTTTCAAGAAGCTATGCTCTGTGGTTCTGGTGAGCTCTGTCATCCAAAACTGTGTGCACAATCCAGAAGCTATGCTCTGTGCTCAAGTTGAGTTCTGTCAGTCCCAAGCAGTGTACACACTCTAGAATCCATGCTCTGTGCTCAAGTTGAGTTCTGTATGTCCCAAGCAGTGTACACACTCTAGAATCCATGCTCTGTGCTCATGGTGAGTTCTGTCAGCCCCAAGCAGTGTACACACTTTAGAATCCATGCTCTGTGCTCATGGTGAGTTCTGTCACCCCCAAGCAGTTTGCACACTCCAGGAAGCTATGCTCAGTGCTCCCGATTAGTTCTGTTTCCCCCAAGCAGTGTACACACCCCTAATGTTTTCTCAGTTCTTCAGTTGAGTTCTGTCACCCCCATGCAATGTGCACACTCCAGAAACTATCTGTGCTCTTGGTGAGCTTTGTCACTCCCAGTGTACATTCTCCAAAATCTATGCTCTAGGCTCCTGGTGAGCTCTGTCACCCTGAAGCAGTATATACACTAAAGAATCTACTCTCTGTGTTCATGGTGAGCTGTCATCCCACAGCAGTGTACACACTCCAGAATCTATACTCTGGGCTCATGTTGAGCTCTGTCACCTTCAATCAGTGTGCACACTGCAGAATCTATGGTCTCTGCTCTTGCTGAGCTCTGTCACCACCAAGCATTGTACACTCTCCAGAACTTATGCTATGTGCTTCTGGTGTGCTTGTTTATGCCCATACAGTGTACACACTGCAGAATCTATGCTCTGTGCTCAAGGTGAGCTCTGTCACCCCCCTCCAAGCAGTGTACCCACTCTAGAATATATGCTCTGTGCTCATGGTTAGCTCTGTCATCCTCCAACAGTGTATACACTCCAGAATCTGTGCTCTGTCTCTGTGCTCGTGATGACCTCTGTCACCCCAAGCAGTGTACAAACTGCAGAATCTATGCTCTTTGCTCAAGGTAAGCTCTGTCACCCTCAAGCTGTGTATACACTCCAGAATCTATGCTCTGTATTCATGTTGTGCTCTGTCTCCCCCAAGCTTTGTACATACTCCAGAATCTATGTGTTGTGCTCCTATTGAGCTCTGTCACCACCAAGCAGTGTACACTCTCCAGAATTTATCCTATATGCTTCTGGTGTGCTCATTTATCCCAAGCAGTGTATACTCTAGAACCTATGCTCTGTGCTCCTGGTGAGTCTGTCGCCCCCAAGCAGTGTGCACACTACAGAATCTATGCTCTGTTCTTCTGGTAAGTTGCACTATTTATTAAAAGCACAGTCAGGCCACTCACTGCAAGCTAGGATGCCTGGACTGTTAATTAAACAAATCAGGAAGTTTTTTTGTTTTGCTTTGTTTTGTTAATTTAAGTAAAGGCTTGCTTGTGTTGTTGTGTAGGTTTGGCCAATAGTCCCTTTGAATTCAACACTTGCATTTAAATGAGATGGTTACCCTTACATAATCAACACAATTGAAGTTTAGGTAGAAAGCAAACTGATGAATGGGGCTAAAGAAAGGATCACTTTCTCTTTTCCTATAGATCTGAGAATTGTTAAAGCAGGCAGGAACTTTGAAAGTTTCCTAGATAAATTTGTTTTATTTGTTTTAGTAATGAAGCTGGAAGCCACAGAGGTCTGGTGACTTAGGTTAGCCTCTAACTGAAAAAAAAAAAAAAAAAAAAAAAAAAAAAGGCCCACTATTTTTCTATTAGGCCATTAATTTATATTGTTTTTGGACAGTTGGACAATAAACAAATTTGTTAACTAAATAGAATTTTTTATTATAGTTTTAGAAGTCTGTAATACAGAAACCTAAACTAAGATTATTTGCTTTTAACACTTAAATATAGATCCCTGGGAACAATTAGCATTTCAGTGCATTTACAGTGGCACATGTGTCTGGAATTATATACTGTGGCTGGAGGCCCTGACACACCTATCGTCTCTCTCTCTCTCCCTCTTTCTCTCTCTCTTCTCTCTCTCTCCTTTCCTCCCTCTTTTTTTCTCAAATAAATAAATAAAATAATCTTTCAAAACATTTTTAAAAAAATTCTAAGTAGAATTCAGAAGCAAATTAAGTTCAATGTTTTTAGATTTCAGAGACAGCAGATTGTCAGGCTAGAAAGATGGCTCATTGGTAAAGCACTTGCCTTGCTAACAAGAGGGCCTGAGTCCAGTCTCCAGTACCCATGTAAAATACAATGCCCATCAAGGTGATGTCTGTTTATAATCGCTGTGCTGAACCACCTGAGGAGGCAGGGACAGAGGATCCATAGTTCACTGGTCAGCCTATCAAGCTTAATTAGTAAGATCCACACCAATGAGAGATTCTGTGATGATTTGAATTGGATGGCCCCCATGAACTCATGTGTTCTGCATGCTTGTTCCCCAGATGGTAGCAATTTGGGAGGTGAATCCTTGTTGGAGGAGGTGTGTTGCTAGGAGTGGGTTGCTTAGGGGTATTATAGCCACTCACCTTTCTCAGAGTTTGGCTCACTCTCCTGCTACTGTTTTCCACATGCTATAACAGAGGTGATGTCCAGCTTGTGCCATGCTTTCTCCTGCTATCATAGAGCTTCCCTCCAGGACTTTAAGCCAAAATAAAAACTTTCCTTGAAGCAGTTGCTTTTGGTTGGGTGTTTTGCCCCAGCAACGAGAAGGTAACTAAAACAGAGATCCTGTCTCAAAAAGAAATGAATTGTGTTTCTGAGAACAACACCCAAGGTTATCCTCTCACATATGCATGTACAGGTATATGCATGTGCACCAGCACATACATGCAAGAACTTTCATGTACATAGCATGTGCTAAACACACACACACACACACACACACACACACACGCCCAAAATGAAAAAGAAAAGAAGAAAAACATTGTCTTTAAAACATTTTAGAGCTGCAGAGATTGGTTAGAGGTTAAGGCATTTGCCTACAAAGCCAAAGGATCCTGGTTTGATTCTCCAGGACCCACATAAGCCAGATGCACAAGGGGGCACATGCGTCTGGAGTTCATTTGCTGTGGCTGGATGCCCTGGCACACCCATTCTCTCTCTCTCTCTCTCTCTTAAATAAATAAATTATATATATATTCTTTTTGAGGTAGGGTCTCACTCTAGCTCAGGCTGACCTGGAATTCACTATGTAGTCTCAGGGTGGCCTCAAACTCATGGTGATCCTCCTACCTTTGCCTCCTGAGTGCTGGGATTAAAGGCGTGCGCCACCATGCCCGGCTTAAATAAATAAATAAAATATATTTAAAAATACTTTATAAAACATTTTAACCAACAGAAGAGAAAAATGCAGCATTGCCAGGAATCAAATGTTTTTGGAGAGCAGCTTTCATTTTTGATTGTAGCAGTCCTAAGTAGAGATAGAACTGTAAATCCAGTAAATCCATTAGGAAATCTAGTGGAGAATAACTCAGGCCAAAGGCTATTGTGGTAGACAATGCCAATAATTCTAGATAAGTATTGAAAATGGATTTTTCCAGTATCTATTTACGTTGGAGAGTAGCCTTAGTGGTCAAGAGCCTCCATTCTGTTTCAAGACATACCTACTGGGTTACATTAGCCTACCTTCACCCACATTATACCACAGTCATTAAGTTCCTTCTCCCACTTATTAAGAACCATTAATTTTTCTCTTGGTGTTCTCCTACAGCATTTCAAAACTTAAGTATATTATTTACTTCACCTGGAGAAATTGTACCAAGTTTGGGTCTACAATTTTGAGTCGAGTGACTAATAGACTAGAAGTCATATCTAAAACTTCTCAAGACTTCCAAAAGCAAAATCACACATGAGTCATACTTCTGCAACTCCTATCTAGTTCTCACTTCCTCTTATCAGATCTTTCTCTAGTGTGAGTGGTCTGAGGTTTCCTCCCCTAACTACTGTTTCCTGCAGATAAGATGCTAAACCTTTCAAATCAGTGAGCTCTGTTATTTCTACACAGATGATACTCAGCAAGAAGATACTGATGAACCTAAACTCTATTTGGACTAGATTTGCTTTCTAGTATGCCACCATCATCATAGATTTGCTTATAACAGCATGTTCATGTATACTTCTGGTCTGTGAGTCCATTTCAATGAACACTTACTTATTGGGCACCTTTACTGAGGTCATTGGTAGCCCCTGTAGAAAATACTGTCCTTTCATGTAACAATGTCTAGTTTATTTAACACGCCATGTTATGTGATTTAGATGCATTTCCTGCAAGTTCTTTGATTTTGTGACTCTCAGTGAATTATTTCCTTTTCCAAAAATTTTAGAGTACTATATAGCTGCTTAGTGTTTGTGTGCACTTTATTGACCTGCTTAAGAGATTTTAAGTTCACAGGTTTGGATTCCATTCTGGTTCTAGATCTGTGCCATGTAACAATAAAAAATCTGAAAATAGAACTATCAGTATTTAATTAGCAAATATCACTTTTATCATGATCTAACATATCTGTTAAGTATTGCTGTTAACAATAGAATCACACAAAAATGACAGCAGTTTTGGTTGGATCTCAATGTTTTAAAGTTTAAGACTTAAGGAATGAATAAATCAAGGTTATCAGCATTAATCTCCCCAAATCAAAGGGCATGAAGAACAAATGCTATAATGACTTTGATGCAAATAATCAAATGATTCCTGGTTGATATAACCACCCTGTGCTCTACCTTGTGAAGCATTTTTCTCCACTTGAAAATGTCAACATTAAAAGTAGAACAGCATTTATGAAGTGCTCACCATGCTCTAGGCAGTGGAGAGGAAACCAAAGTGAAAGAGCCTCACCCAGCCAGCTGATAATTACTGGGGACATAACAAGCAAGGTATCAAGGGACAAGTAAATAGAAATAGCATGACAGCACTGAGCAGGGAGAAATTTTAGGATGAGCTAAGGGAAATAACACCTATCAAATTTGGTGTAATCACAGGAGCATTATACAGATAATGTTGTTGGGGTTATTAGTAGTAATAATAGCAATCATCATTTATTATGACTGCAGCACAGGGAACAATTTTGTAGTGGTGAAAAGAAACAGATAGACTTGAAGAGACATCTCTATTTAATTATGAGATGTGACGCACAATATGATTTCCAAGAACAAATATCTTAACCATGTCATTATCTTAAAAGTGCCACCTGACCACATGAAAGGCAAATGTCTTCTTTGTAACTCAACTCTTGTAATTGAAGGAGATGACACTTAATATGACTAACTAAAGTGGCCAACACTGAAACCAAGAACGATCTGTTTACTGTTTACTAGTTGCAAACACATTTGTCTTTCTTACTATTTTTTTCCACAAAATAAATTATCTTGTCATTGTGGGCAAAAATGTTAAGAAGATAAAATAGAATGTAGGAAGAAAAATTAAAGGCCTACAGATTACTTGATACAGCATGCTAACTGAAGTATTTATTGACATACTATAGATTCACATGCACTTGCAAAACAATATAGATGATACTTTCATCTTAACTCATGTTGTAAAACTATGTAATATCACAAACAGGATGCTGATATTGGTACAATCTACTTTGTCTTATTTATTTTTCTCTACTTCAACATGTAAATATTATGTGCATATATATTTCATTTAATATAATTTTGTGACATATTTATGTTTATATCATTACTACATTTCACATATAGAGCATTCCATCACCACACAAGCCCTCCTATTGCTTTTTTATAAAAATGTTCACTTCTCTCCTCCCCCATCTTTAACTGTTGGCAACCACTTATCTATTTTCCATTTATAAAATTAAAGGCCTAAGTGAGGTCAGGGGAAGAGATTGAATAAAGGAAGGGTCAGGGGAGGGTTAATCAAAATCTGAGAAGGTACGAATAACTCATATGGAAACCTACTTTTTTGGACAATGGTGCATCCAAAAGCCATAGATTGTTACTAGAAAACTTTCAGTGCCAGGGATGGGATACCTTCCAGTGAGTTGTTGGCCAGGGAAGTCCCTGATGCTCCCAAAACATTACAGGCTCTTGGCCAAGGCTCTTGGTTTTCCACCAGGAATAAATGGTAAGACCCTACTGCTGAAGATTCCATGTGCTTGGGCTGCAAGGTCACTGAGAAATCTTGCTGGAGCTGAGCTGAAGACCTCCTCCCTATAGACAAGCTGACAGAAAGCTGGGAAAAGCTATGCTGCATGCAGCTCAGTGGGAGAGAGAGAAGTCATCAGTGGAGATAAACAACAGTGGACACTGCAAGACTTAATAAGTTGGTCCAGCCAGGCCAAATGAGCCAAGAGCAATAGTGACATGTCTGTGATGGGGAAAACCCACCACTCTCTAGTTGGGTTGGAAGCCTGCTCCACAGGAGGGAATACATGAGTCTCTGGGTGGACATTTCACATTCAGACCATCACAAACACTAACTTTCTATGAACAATGCTACAGCAACTCAATTCTCCACAGCATTACCAGTATCTAGTGATGTTACTAGTTTTTTGTTTTATTTTGTTTTGTTTTGTTTTATTTTGTTTTAGTCATTCTGATGGAGGTACAGTAATACTTCATCATGATCTTATTTTAAATTTCTCTAATGACAATAACACCCATCAAACCTCTTGGCATATTTTTACTTGCCAATTTCATGAGTGTTTCAACAAAATGTCTCTTCATGAATTTTGTCCATTTTCTATTTTGTATTTTCTGAAAGCCAATTCCTTTTGAACATACTATTTGTAAAAATATTGTCTTCTAGTAGCTTATCTTTTCATGCTCTTCATACAGGCTTTTTTTTTTGTGTTTTTTATGTTTTTTTTTATTTTGTAAGGACCAATTTATCAATTTTCCACTTACAGATCTTGCTTTTGATTTCAAATCTTTTACTTAGCCCAAACCTGAAAGTTTTCTCCTGTTTCTTTCTTTCTTTTATTGACAACTTCTATACTTACAGACAATAAACCATGATATTTCCCTCCCCTCTCCCCATTCCCCTTCAGAACTCCATTCTCTGTCATATCCCCTCCCTCTCTCCATTAGTCTCTCTTTTAATTTGATGGCATCATCTTTTTCTCCTATTATGAAGGTCTTGTGAAGGTATTGCTAGGCACTGCAAGGTCATGGATATCGAGGCCAATTTCTGTCTGGACAGTTGCATTGTAAGGAGTCGTACCCTTCCTTTGGCTCTTACATTCTTTCCACCACCTCTTCTGCAATGGACCCTGAGCCTTGGAGGGTGTGACAGAGATGTTTTAGTGCTGGGCACTCCTCCATCCCTTCTTCTCAGCACTATGTTGCCTTTTGGGTCATCCCAGTGGTCATCACCATCTGAAAAGAGAAGCTTCTCTAACCAGAAGTGAGAGTAGCATTAATATGTGAATATGAACATTAAGTATAGTGCTTTCAGGGCAGTTTGGTGGGAATACATTTACCCAGACAAGAGCAGGCTTTATACCCCTAAGGCTCATGATCTTCCCTGCCATAGACTTTTGATTAGTTTTTTCAGTACCAGGTATGTATTCCCTCCCATATAGAGGGCCTTCCGTCCAATTAGGGAGCAGTTGGTTTCCCCAAGAGCAGACATGTCACTATTGCACCTGTTCGATCATTGAGCCTGTCTAGCCAAACTTGAATTTTCCAGTGTCCACTGTTTTCACCACTGATGACTTCTGTCTCCCATACAGCTACATGCAGTGATGCTTTTTCCAGCTTTCAGCTGGCTGGTCTACAAGGAGAAGGTTTTCTGCTCAGCACCAGCTTGCTTTCTCAGTGACCTTGTCTCTCAGGCAAGAGATGTCTTCAGCAATAGGGTCTTACCATCTGTTTCTCAAGGGAAACCAAGGACCTTGGCAATAGCCTTTAATGTTTTTGAGGCTACAGGGAACTCCTTGGCCAACAACTCACTGGAAGGTATCTCATCCCAGGCACTGAAAATTTTCTTGTAACAATCTATAGCTTCTGGATGTGCTATTATTTTAAAAAGTAGGTTTACATAAGTCTTATTCACAGTTTCTTTTATTTTGATTGACCCTCCCCCTGCCCTTCTTTTACGCATTCTCTTCCCATGTTTCTTTTTTAAAAAGTTTTATGGTTTTGTGCTCTACATTTAAGTCTCCTTGACTCTATTTCTATATAATATATAAGATTTTGGCTAATTTTTTGTTTTCAGTTTTGTTTTGCTTATAGGTATTCATTATTGCAGCACTGTTAACTGAAAAAGCTAACCTTCTTCCATTCAATTACACCTTTGTTGGATATTGCCAAATAATTTTTCTGTGGGAATTGAGATGATCATACTCATCCCAAGCTCCTGGATGCACTTATAATTGCTCATAGTATGGGATTATTTTGACAAATGCTGCTTGCTAACATTTTGTTAAGGATAGTGTGTCTAACTTTATGAGTGATATTGGTCTGTAAGCAGGTGCTGCTTGTGAGAAAAATGTCACACAAATGTAGTGCCTTGTTTTATTTATTTGAGACAGGGTCTTGAGAGGTGGCTAAGGCTGGCCTCACACTCGCTATATGTAACTCGGGCTGGCCTTGAATTCACACTCTTCCTATCAGTCTCCCAAGTGCTAGAATTATAGGTGTGCTTTCATGCCCAGGTTTTTTTTTTTATGTTATAGAATGGATTAATCTTGACTTAGGACAAGAAATGATCATGAGACCCAGACTGTGCGCCGCTCTTCATTCATTGTATGTTGATATAGTGATTGATTTTGACTTATGTGAATTTGAATATTGCAACATTTCCACATTATAATCCTCCCATGAAGTGTGGCTACTGAATATTAAAAAGCTAGTTAGAAGCTGGGCGTGGTGGCTCATGTACCTTAATTCCAGCACTCTGGAGGCTGAAATAGAAAGATTACCATGAATTCAAGGCTAGCCTTATTTACAGAATGAGTCTAAGCTAATGTGAGACTCTAAAAGAAACAAATAAAAAATTTAAAAAGCTAGTTAGAAGGCAGCCAGAGCTATATAGCAACTTCATAGCCAGCCATTTTAAAAATCAGAGATTCACTGAGAAAATGTTTAAAATCAAATTTTATATCTTTTATAAGAAACACAATCAAATCATAATGATTCCAGAAGCTATAGAAAGGAAAATAAAGTATTATAAAAATCCAAATTGAAGGTAGTATAGGTCAAGCAACATCAAACCAAAGAAATTTTAACCAAAGCTCTAGTTTTAGTAATAGAAAGGGCTGGCGTTTTGTGACAGTGGGAAAACAACTGATCAGGAGGAAATCTTCAACTCATATGAAATGTTCAGTATACCTTGAGATGCACACAAAGGAAAAAGAAATGCAAATATTGTTAGAGTGAGTCAAAGAGAAGCCAGAAAAATTAGTAGAGATAGAAAATTTGAATAATAATATTAAAATGGCTAGTATAAGGATAAATGAGGGGTTTTTCCCAGCAAGGTTCTGATCACATAAAGAGAATTTATAAAAACTGAGCACTCTGTTAGGTCATAGAGGAAATCTTGAAAGTACAAATTGTTTGGCTGGAGAGATGATGCATGGGTAAAGGCACTTGCTTGCAAAGTCTGACAACCTGTACCCATATAAAAGCCATATGTACAAAATGGTGCAAGCATATGGAATTTGTTTGCAGAAGCAAAAGGCCTCAGTGTGTCCATATTCATTAATTCATTCATTTCCTCTCTCTGTTTGCAAATAAAAAAGAGTATTAACAGCATACAGACCACAACAGATAAAGATCAAAGCAGCAACACTAGACATTAAAATTAAAAAGTGCCTGAAATGGAAAAAAAATTAAATTTGAGCTGTGTTTAAATTTGAATAAAATTATGTAAGTTTGGCATTGTAAGACTTATGTGATATGGATAACAATACAAGAAGAATTTAAACATTTATAGTTTAACACATTATTTCTGGGCTTCTCAGAGAAAGAAAACAAACAAGATGGATGAATAAATAGATGATAGATGGATGTATGGATAGATAGACCTGCAGGCAGATAGATGTCTATTGTGAGAGATTGGCTCACTCATGGAGACTGACACAAGTCCTAGGATCTGCAATCTGCAAACTAGAGTTCTGAGCAATTGATTGGTGCAATTTCCAGGTACACAGGCCTGAGAGCCCAGGGAATTGATTGTGTAAGCCTCAGTCTGAATCTGAAGACTGGAGAATGAAGAGTGCTGGTGTTCAAGGACAAGAAAAGATGGATGTCCCTGCTCAGGTTGAAAGAACTTTGCCATCTCTCTCCCTTTTTGTTCTATTCGGGCCCTCAACAAATTGCATCCTGCCCCAGCTTGGTGAAGGCAGATATTTATGCAGCCTACTGATCTAAATGAGAATGTTTTCTGGAAAAACCCTTATAATAGTATTTTACTCTCTAGGCACCTCTTAGTTCAGTCAAGTAAAGCACTCAGTGTTCCGAAGTGCACAAAAGCAGAAACCATAGGCGTTTGAAAACCATATCTTACATAATGTCCTAGTATCCAATTGACTAAAAAGCCCAAACCAAAGGAGAAGGGTCTGTATGTGGGCCTGAATACTGAGATGGTTCAATGTAACAAAATATCACAGTTTGGGAGTTTGTTAGACTTTAAATATATTTTACAGATAAAATTTACCATAATGAGAACCATATGCTCTTATAATACACACATGTATAGGATTATAAAGACTTTCACTAGTCATTGCCATGAAGATAACATGAACTCTAACTAATGTTTCCATTTTCTTGTTGCTGGATAAGACTCAATGGTCCAGA
Source organism: Orientallactaga sibirica (assembly GCA_036365145.1). NCBI lineage: Eukaryota > Metazoa > Chordata > Mammalia > Rodentia > Dipodidae > Orientallactaga > Orientallactaga sibirica. The sequence goes on from JAEOAD010002517.1 coordinate 2,590,669, forward strand.
ATTAAAAAGACCTGTCTATGGGCTGGAGAGATGGCTTAGCGGTTAAGGCGCCTGCTTGCTAAGCCTAAGAACGCTGGTTCCAATCTCCAGGTCCCACATTTATCCAGATGCAAAGTGACGCAAGGGCGCAATGCCTCACTTGCCCACAAGGGGGCGCACACATCTGGATTTAGTTCACAGCAGCTGAAAGACTGCTGGCAGGCCCATCTCTATCGGTCTCTCCCTCTCTGTCTGTCTGTCTGTCTCTCTCTCTGTGTCTCTCTCCAAAAATAAATAATAAAAAATAATAATGAAAATAATTTTTAAAAAAGACCTGTCTAGGGAGTTCGGGTTTTGGGTGTATATGTTAGTGTATGTTAGTGGCTACCAGGAGAAGGGACCATGAATGTGACTTCAGGAATTTTTTCTCTAGCACTTTAATTTACTGCTCATACCAAAAATAGAGATCAGATACAAATATCTATAGGATCATCTTCATTCATTAATTTATTTCTTACTTACCAGTTAATCCATTACAGGCTGGTAATGCAGAAAATATGGTGAAAGAAAGTAAATATTTTTATGCAAAACAATCAGTAAGTCTGCAGAGCTAGAATAAAATTAATGTTATTAATTTAAAAAATTATTGCCACACACCCCATTCATTTCTCAAAAATTCCTATGTATAGTATAAAAAGTCTAAATTTGTTCTAAAGATTAAGACTGGGGGCCTGGAGAGATTGCTTAGTGGTTAAGCACTTGCCTGTGAAGCCTAAGAACCCCAGTTCGAGGCTTGATTCCCCAGGATCCCCGTAAGCCAAATGCACAAGGTGGTGCATGCATCTGGAGTTCGTTTGCAGTGGCTGGAGGCCCTGGTGCACCCATTCTCTATCTATCTGCCTCTTTCTCTGTCTATCACTCTCAAATAAATTAATTAAAAATAAACAAAAAATTTTAAAAAATGATTAAGACTGGCAAACTAATTTCTTTTGCTCCCTTTCTTTTCTTTGCTCATGAAGTCAATGATCTATGCATTAAGTTCTTAAACGTGTGCTCTAGTTCTTAGTGACTTAAAGGGGAGGTATAATTGTATTGCAAGATGAATGAAATTTATTTCTCCAACATTTCTCTTCATATCTAAAAAAACCATTGTTTTCTTGCATCATATATTCCAAAAACTGCTATTTCATCACTTATAGAACTTAGTATTTTTTTATTTTCATATCAGTAGAGTAGATGGTATTCTTACTGATATAATAGGTTCAGGTTTAATGTGTAGTGAATACTTAACAGTGGTTTTATGTAGACAGAAGGCAGCTTGCATTCACTAGAGACCCAGAGTCTTTCTAAGGTGTTATATCATCCTTCACATTTGTCCTCTTTCACATGGTCACCATCATATCCACATTCTGGCCAAAATGAAGGAGGTGAAGGCATATCTCCTACCTCTAAGAACATCTTCCAGAAGTTACATATATTACCTGATACTTATAATCCATTCTCCAGAACTTGGCCATATGCCCATACCTAGCTTCAAGGGCAACTGAAAATACAGATATTTTCAAGGTGGCTAGTATTCAGAAAATTTTGGGGACTTGTATAATAGAGAAGGAAAGAATTGATATTTTAGGGACAATCACTGGCTTTTACAACACCATCTTCCTCCTTCCTTTTGCTGCTTTACCAAAGGAAGGAAAATCAATTTGATTCCAGCATTATGACTGGGTTATGTTTACTCTTGGAAGGAACCACACTGCACAATAAAATGCCTCACTCACGGGTACATGATGTAACCATCCTTGGATGTTGTACCCTATTTCTTCCTTCCATGCATCTGAATTGGTTCAAGTAGGCTTGTCCGAGAACCAAGCTAAGTCTCCCTGCCTCGGGTATCTTTATCTTCATCATAAGTGTTTGGTTGTTTTATGGTAGTAGCTGGCTTTGGGCAAGAGGTTCCCTGCCCCTTTACCAAAAAGTTACTCCTTAAGGACTATAAGCTTGAAGTCATCCAAGGTTTAAAATTAGATGAATATATTAGTTTTAGTTTTAAGGGAAAAGTAATTGGAATCAAAGTCAGAATCTCAAAGAAATGCTCAAATAATAATAAAAAAGTAGCTACATTGTTTTACATGATAGAAGGAATCAAAGATGCTGGGGGATGTGAAGTGGAAGGATCAAAAAGAAAACCATCTGTAATAGAATAGGGAGCAGGCTGTGAGCTCTAGATCAACCTTGTCAATAATCTCTGTTCTCTATGAAACAGTCAGTAAATTTTACAAAGTTCCCCTAAGGGTTTGGATACACAGATTCCTTATGGTTTTTTGTTCGTTCAGTTTAGACAGAGCCTCCAATTCACTGTGTAGCCATGCTGTCTCCACCACCCACATGCTGGGATAATAGGAATGTGCCCTAGCTGGCTTGAATGCACAATTCTTTGTTTGGGAGTGGGGAAGGATTGTGGCTGAATCTCATTCTAGCTCAGGCAGATATGGAACTCACTCTGTAGCACAGGATGGACTTGAACTCAGTGATAGTCCTACTTCAGCTTCCCAAGTTCTGTGAATAAAGGTGTGAGCCACCACTCAGCTCTTAAATACATGATTCTTGATGGAACTGAAAGTGGAGGAATACTCAATCTGGATTCTATCACTGGTGTTGCAGTCAGCTTCATATTGCTGGACCAAGAGCAGTTTATGGGAGGAAAGGATTTATTTTGGTTTATAGACTTGAGTGGAAGCTCCATGATGGTAGGGAAAATGATAGCATAAAGAGAGGATGGACATCACCTCCTGGGAACATCCTGTAGACAACAGCCAAAGGAGATTGTGCCAAACTCTGGCAAGGGAAAGCTGGTTATGACACCCATAAACCCACCCCCAACAATACAGAATCCAATTCCCAAATTGCCACCAGCTAGAGACCCAGCATTCAGAACATATAAGTTTATGGAGGACACCTGAGTCAAACCACCACAACTGGCAAATTCAGAAACTCAAGTGTAACTTAAAGAAAAGATAAGGAAAGTAAATAGATAAGTCTGAGCAATTTAGATTTTAGAGTAGGAAATAACATTTCTGCTGCCTTTATCTCCCTCTGTCCTTTCTCTGTTTCCCAACCTGTCTTTCCTTCTTGCCTGTGGCCACCCAGATTCACATTCTCTTACCCCAGCAAATGCACAGAAAAGCAATCACTTTTGTATATCAACCCAAATGAAGATTTGGCTTCTCCTAAATATCTGCCTATTCAAAACCAATCATTATGCCAACCCATAGTGAACTGTGAGTGACACAGTCTGGACCTTATGACTATCTCATGGCCAGAAAGTTGTGGAAAGTGTGATTAAGAGCATAAACTAGTCCATTTGTGTTGCTAATACACACCTGAAACTTGACAGTTTATGAAGAACTGAAATATATTTCCATAGTTATGGAGGCTAGGAATCAAAAATCCAGGCACTGGTGTCTGTGTCTGCTTTCCTGCATGCTTTCCTATTGCATGTCTTCATGTAGCAGAAAGCAAAAGGGTAAAAGGGCTGAAATTCTCACCATTCAGCCCCTCTATAATCATGCAAAGCCCTCATCCAACATTGTTGCATTGGGGATTAACTTTTCAACATGTGGCACTTTAAGTCATAGAACAGCCCTAGCCAGACTATATGGAATTGAGATACAGTTCAATAAGTGAATTGCTGGGATGCTGTGACCATTGTGTTGGGTGTTATGGTTTGAATATATAATGTTGTCCATTAGCTTGTGTGGTGAAGACTTGGTCCCCAACTGGTGGTGCCACCTTTGGAAGTGGTGGAAACTTTGGGAGGCTGGGCCTGGATGAAGAAGAAAGATCACTTGGAGTATGCCCTTAAAGGTTATATTGGGACCCTGGTCTCTTCCTCTCTGTTTGCTATTTGGCTACCATAAGTTGAACAACCTCCTTTGCACATGCCCACTGCTATGATATTCTCCTTTGCCTTGGGTCCAAAGCAATAGTTTCAGCCAATCTTGGACTGAAATTTCTAAAACCATGAGCCAAAATAAATCTTTTCTCCTTTTTAAAAGTTATTTTCTTAGGTATTTGTCACAGCAAGCAAACCAAACAAAACAAACAAAAGTAAAGACTAAAAGCCAACCTTTGTTAATCCTCCATATTGTTTTACATCTTTAAGGTTAAGTCACTAGCCCAGAACCAAGTAATTCTTATGCTTCAATCACTGACAATGTATTGAGTGGTTAATGTGGGGAAATAGAACTGGCCTAGCAAGGAGGTTTCAGAATACAGCACTTATATTGAGGAAAATTATGAAAAGAGCCAAGTTTATCTTCATTGCTTTTGCAGCATGCCCAGTTAACATTAGAATAGATTCCTAGAAAGGGGATTAATATATCAAAGTATATTCATGGTGTTAGGGAGATGGCTCAACAGTTAAAGGCACTTATTGCAAAGCCTACCTAGAATACATGTAAAATTGTATGTAAAGTGATACATACCTCTGTGATCCCAATACAGTATAACAATGAGAGGCATAGCCAGGAGAATCTCAAGCTCACAGGCCAGCCAGTCTGATGTTCCTTTGCAAGTCTGGAAGTTCATTTGTAGTAGCAAGAGTCCCTGTCTTAAAGAAGGTGGAGCACAGACATTTTGAAGTTGTCCTCTGACTTCCATACATGTGCTGTAGCATACATACCTATATACATATGCTTGTACACACATGCACACAAACATACACAATAAATAATAAAAATTTAAAGTATGTTCATATTAAATATTGGTAAATTTTAATCAAACTGTACTACAAAGAGAAGGTGCCAATATACAGTCCCATTGAGTGCCTGTCCCCATACCCTTATCAAGACTTGACATTATAGGTCTATTTAATTTCTGCCTTTTTAGTGGTTTACGTGACATCTTTTTATTGCTGATCAACTTTAGATTTTCCCAGATTTCTTAACTATTGAGGAATCCCTTATTTTACTTTATTTTATTTTATTTTTAAAAGTTTTTTGGATGCAAGCCCAACAGACTGGAGTTTTTTTGTTTGTTTTGTTTTTGTTTTTTTTTTTGTTTTTTTAGAAATCATTTTTATTTTATTTGCAAGCAGAGGGGTAGAGAGAAAGAGAATTGGCATGGCAGGGCCTCCAGGTGCTGCAAACAAATTCCAGATGCATGTGCTTCTTTATGCTTCTGGCCTCATGTGGATACTGGGGCATGGAACCTTGGTCATTAGACTTTGCAGGCCAAAGTGTTATCTGTTGAGCCATCTCATCAGCCCAATTGACCCCCTTTTAAGACTCTGTATTGACAACTTCCATAATTACAGGCAATAAACCATGATAATCCCCTCCCCTCCCCCACTTTCCCCCTCACAAATCCATTCTCCACCATATCCCCTCACTCTCTCCATTAGTCTTTCTTTAATTTTGATGTCATCTTTCCCTCCTATCATGAAGGTCCTGTGAAGGTACTGCCGGACACTGTTAGGTCATGGATATTGTGGCCAATTTCTCTCTGAACCATTGCATTGTAAGCAGTCCTCCCCTTCCTTTGGCTCATACATTATTTCTGCCACTTTTTCCTCAATGGACCCTGAACCTTGGAAGACATGGTGGAGCTATTTCAGTGCTGACTATTCCTCTGTCAGCACCATGGTGCCTGCTGGGTCATGCCAGTGGTCACCACCATCTGAAAAGGGAGGCTTCTCTAGCCCAAAGTGAAAGCAGCATTAATATATGGGTATGAATGTTCAATAAAGTGCCCACAGGACAGTTTGTTGAGCATAATATATGCATTTAGCCAGGCAAGAGCAGGCATTACACTCCTCCACCATAGGCTTTTGATTAGGTTTTCAGTAGCAGGCATGCATTCCCTCCTGTGGAGTGGGCCTCTAGTCAAATTAGAGAGCAGTTGGTTTTCCCCATAACAGACATGCCACTATTGCACCTGTGCGGTCATTTGGCCTGGCTGTCCAAACTTGAGGCTTGCAGTGCCCACTGTTTTCACCACTGATGACTTCCATTTCCCATAGGGCTGCATGCAGTGGAGCTTTTCCCACCTTTCTGTCAGCTGGTCTACAGGGAGGAGGTTTTCAGCTCAGCTCCAGCTTGAGTTCTCTGTGATCTTTCAGCCCAGGCATGTGGAGTTTTCAGCAACAGGGTCTCAGCATCTATTTCATATCCCGTCCCTTTCTCCATGCGTCTTCCTTGTTTTGATGTCATCGCCTTTTCCTCCTATTATGAGGGTCTTGTAGAGATAGTGCTAGGCACTACAAGGTCATGAACATCTAGGCTAATTTCTGTCTGAATGATTGCATGGTAAACATGCCTAAGCTTCCTTTGACTCTTACATTCTTTCTGCCACCTCTTCTGCAATAGACCCTGACCCTTGGAATATGTGATAGAGACATTTCAGTGCTCAGCACTCCTTGGTCCCTTCTCAGCACTATGATGCCTTTTAGGTCATCCCACTGGTCACTGTTAAAAGAGACACTTTTCTAACCAAAAGTGAGAGTGGCACTAATATATGGGTACGAACATTAAGGGGAGGGCTTACAGTGCAGTTTGGTGAGCATAATATATGAATTTAGCCAGACAAGAGCATCCAGCACCTGTGTTTTTGTTTTTCTTGTTGTTGTTGTTGGTGGTGGTATTTTCAAGGTAGGGTCTCACTCTAGCTCAGGCTGACCTGGAATTCACTCTGTAGTCTCAGGGTAGCCTTGAACTCATGGAGCTCCTCCTACCACTGCCTCCCAAGTGCTGGGATTAAAGGTGTGCACTACCACGCCCGGCTCCCAGCAGCTGTTTTCAACTAACGAAGTAGATAAACTAGACTGAGAAGGATGATTTATTCACCCTTACAATTCTGTTAGGAATAAATGAGGGAGAGGGAGAATCCATGAACCAAGGAAGGGAAAATGGATATACCCATGTGTTCCAAGACTCCATGTGCTGAGCATGAAAAAGGGATATAGAGTGCTGGAGAGATGGCTTAGCTGTTAAGCATTTGCCTGAGAAGCCTAAGGACCCAGGTTTGAGACTCAATTCCCCAGGACCCACATAAGCCAGATGCGTAAAGTGGTGCATGCATCGAGTTTGTTTGCAGTGGCTGGTGCACCCATTCTCTATCTATCTGCTTCTTTCTTTCTCTCTCTCTCTCTCAATAAATAAATAAGTAAATTAGAAAGGGATTTAATGAGTAAAGAGAAGAAAGTACAGAGAACTGACATGTGGGAGTAGGGGAATCTTACCAGGACCTGGAAGCTCAGGAGAGATGAACAGCCAGGGGAAAAGGTAGGTAGGCCAGAGTGAGGGCTGATTGGTCTGGGCTAGAGGCTGGCTCAGGCAGAGGCCAGCCATGAAGCCACCTTTTAGGGCCATGCTTAACCAGCCACCTTGTTTTTGTTTTTGTAAGAGAGAGAGACAGAGAGACAGAGAGAGAGAGAGAGAGCGAGAGAGAGAGAGGGAGAGAATAGGCATGCCAGGGTCTAGTGAACATGTGAAACCTTCCACACTTGCACTAACTTGTGTCTGGATTCCATGGGACCTAGACAGTTGAACATGGGTCCTTAGGCTTCACAGGCAAGCACCTTAACCCCTAAGCCATATCTCCAGCCCTTATTTTTAAATTTTTATTTATTTGCAAGCAGAGGGAGACATAGAGAAGACACACAGAAAGAGAAAGAGAGAGAGTGAATGGGTGCACCAAGGCATCTAGCCACTGCAAACAAACTCCAAATGCATGCATCACATTGTGCATCTGGCTTTATGTAGGTACTGGGGAATTAGACCCAGGTCTTCAGGCATTGCAGGCAAGTGCCTCTGAGCCATCTATCCAGACCCAAATCCCTTATTTTATATGCTTAATGATATGTGCCTATAATAAATGTATTTATTATCCTTCTTTAATATAAAAGAGCTGTGTGGATGGAGGTATTAATGTGCATTTACCCAATGTAAAGAACATATATGTGTTTTGTGAACCAATTCTATCAGTAGGGTATGTGATTTCATTTCAAAATTTTGAGAGAAATTATTGAAAAAAATTAAAATATAAAAAGTCTGAATTTTTTTGTTGTTGTTGTTTTTATGAGGTAGGGTTTCACTCTAACCCAAGCTGACCTGGAATTAACTATGTAGTCTCAGGGTGACCTCAAACTCTTGGCAATCCTCCACTTCTGCCTCCCAAGTGCTGGAATTAAAGGCATGCGCCACCAATCCTGGCTTTGAAATTAAAAAAAAAAAAAAAAGAAGAAGAAGTAAATTTTTATGAGGCACAAGAATATACTCTAGGGGGAAAAAGCTAATGTTAAATTAGAGGTACTGTATTCCCTAACTCATCTGCCTTACCTTACCTGGACTATTAGAAAATCTCTAGATTCCCATTCTTAAATATATTTATTTTTATTTTTATATTTTTATTTGAGAGAGAGAGAGAATGGACATTCCAGGGCCTCCAGCCACTGCAAACAAACTCCAGATGCACGCACCACCTTGTGCTTACGTAGGTCCTGGTAAATCGAACCTGGGTCCTTTGGCTTTGCAGGCAAATGCCTTAACTGCTTAGCCATCCCTCCAGCTCTGGATTCCCATACTTGAGATTGCTGAATGGTGCAGTCCTCATGTAAATACTATTCTAGACACTACTGTGACCTCCACAACCTAAGGGTAGCACTTGGCTTGAGGCTTGAGAAACTAGTTTAAAGTAGCCTGAAATACAAAAATAAATATGTGCTGATATTTCACTTATACTTTTCTCAAAAGAGAAAAGGAAGCCTGGCATCGTGGTGCACATCTTTAATTGCAACACCTGGGAGGCTAAAGTAGGAAGATTGTGGTGAGTTTGAGGCTAGACTGTGCTATAGAGTGTCCCAGATCCACTTGGACTAGAGTGAGACCCTGTCTCAAAATACAAAAACAAACAATCATTTAAAAAATAGAGAAAGAAAGAGAAAATATTAAATAATTTTAAAATAAGAGACTGTAGCCAGCCACATTAGCTGACATCTATGATCTAGCACTCAGAATCTAAAACAGAAGAATTTCCATTTATTTGAGGCCAGCCTGGACTTCATGGTGAGTTCCAGGTAATCCTGGTTACAGAGTGAGATATTGTCTCAAAAGAAGGAGGAGAAGGAGAAGTTTTGTAATTACCTTGGAGTTACTGGGATAAAGCAACCAACCAAACTCCGCTGATGGAATGAAAGTCTTTTATTTTGGCTTACAGTCCTGAGGGGAAGCTCCCTGATGGCAAGGGAAACCATGGCATGAGCAGAGAGAGGCTGGACATCACTTCTGTAACAGCAGGTGGTAAGAGCAGCAGGCCAGTGAGTCAAACTCTAGCAAGAGGGAGCTGGCTATAACACCCCTATGCTCAGTACCACACTCACACCTCCCAAATTGCCATCATCTGAGGACAAAGCTTTCAGAAAATATGAGTTTATGGAAGATATCTGATTCAACTACTACATTTTACCCCAAGCCCCATAAGCTCATGACCATCCATAATGTAAAATGCAATGAACTCAGTCCAACTTTAAAGTCCACATAGTTTTTTTGTTTGTTTGTTTGTTTGTTTGTTTTTATCAATCCCAACAATGTTCAAACAGAGTCCATTGTTCAGAGTCTCTTAACTGTGAGACTATAAACCCAAAAACACATAAAGGGGCTGATTCCTAGTTTACCAAGCCTGACTCTTCATTTCTCCTCTTTTAATTCTCTGGAAGAGGTTTGACAACTATGTCGGTGGTGATGTTAGGACAGGTTCACTCCATATATCATACCCTAGCTAGGTAACTCTAGTAAACAAGGTCATGAATTTTCAACAGCCTCTCTCTCGTTTTTTAAAAACATATTTTATTTATTTATTTAAGAGAAAAAGAGAGGAAAAGGCAGAAAGAGAGAATGGGTGCACCAGGGCCTCCAGGCACTGCAAACAAACTCCAAGTGCATGTGCCCCCTTGTGCATCTGGCTTATGTGGGTCCTGGGGAAATGTACCAAGGTCCTTAGGCTTCATAGCAAACACCTTAACCGCTAAGCCATTTCCCTAGCCCCTCTTTCTCAATTGTAATGGGAGCTAACTTCAAGCTTATCACATGGATAATTATTTCAAAGCACAAAAAGAGTCAAAAATTTCCATTTGGGGGCTGGACAGATGGCTTAGCAGTTAAGGCACTTGCCTGTGAAGCCTAAGAACCCAAGTTTGATGCCCCAGAAGCCATATAAGCCAGATGCACAAGGTGGTGCATGTGTCTGGAGTTCATTTGCAGTGGGTAGATGCCCTGGTATACCCATTCTCTGTCTCTCTCTCTCTCTTGCTCTCTCTCAGATGAATAAATAAATTAATTTTTAAAAAGCTAAAAAAATCCATTTTGTTACTCTTCCACTCTCATATATATGATACTATCAGTTCATGTGATGCTATGGAGGTTTAGAAACATACCTCTTTTGAAAAATGAGATTTATAATTCAGTTGCCATATGTAGATTTTATTTGAATTCCCAAATCAAACTGTGTAAAAATTATGGTGTTTATGAAGTGCTTGAAAATTTATACTCTGAAAGAATGTTGCACAAAAAAGAATTTAGTGTTAACTTTTGTAGGTATGATATTTTGATTAGAATGTCTTTTAAAGAGCTCTTATCTTTTAAAGACATTCATTGAAATATTTAAAAGAAGATACCTCAAGAGTCTAGTGGTGAGGAGAATGCAGGTATTAGTAAAACATTGGTCATAAGTTGCTAACTGTTGGATGATGAGAACATAGAGGCATGATTCTTCGTTTTGTCTTGTTCCTCAGTAGTTTTATAGTTTTCCTCATTTAATCACTAACCTCCATTAGGCTTTTTGTTTCTTAGGTTTTCAAAGTATATTTAAAAGATCAGGCCCAAACTGAGAACTATGATTAAGGTGGTGCGTTTGACCAGGAGACTAGGAGCCCTCAGATCCCTCTCTTGACCTTTTTCTCAGGTCCCTAAGAGAGTCACAAAACAAAGCAGGTCAAAGGATCCCTATTTTAGTTGAGGATTTGACCCAAACTCTAATGTTAAACTGGAGCAAATTGAGCTAGATCAGTATATTATAAATACTCATGATACTTTAAACCAAATCCCATCATGAGACCTGTCCTGCTTATTTCTTCATCGGTCTCTGCCCTTGATCTTGTAATGCTGGGGAAGGCCACTTCAGGAAAGACTGCTTCCAAACTTCAAAGAGCATTTGCTCCAATGCATGGGGCAACTGAACTGTTACTGAGGTATCTTACCTTTTCAGGCACAAGGAAGGAAAAGTTGAAGATGGAGTTAAAATGTCACCTGCTTTCTAGGAAAGGGCCCTGACACTTTTTTCCTTAAGGCTTATATCACAAAAGAATCATTCCCAGTGCCTACCACTAGCTAGTTAGCATTGTCGCTGGAGAGTTTTCTACCCCAGCACATTAATAACTCCATCTTGAGGCACAGACAGCCTTTGAATTTGCTCAAAAATTGAAAAAGAACAATTTGTATTGGCACATGCCTGTAATCGCTATTAAATCTTATTATTTTAAAAAATATTTTTATTTATTTGCAAGTAGAGAGAGAGAATGAGAGAGAGGGAATGCATGTGACAGGTTCTCTTGCCCCTGTTATGAACTCCAGATACGTGCATCACTTTGTACAACTGGCTTTATATGGGTGCTGGGGAGTCAAACCCAGGCTATCAGGCTTTGCAAACAAATGCCTTTAGCTGCTAAACCATCTTTCCAGCTCAAATCTGATTTTTAATCACTTATCAAAATATTCCTATTCTATTGACCTATTTTTTATTGTGTGAAATATATTCTTACCACTGTGTCACATTTACACTGAAACAAACTCAAGCTTGGTCAAAGTGTAATATTTATTACTAGATCCTATAGGATATTGGGGATTTTTAACTCAATATACATAAATGTGTCATTTTTGTCAGACTTTGGAAGGGTTTGGAGAGAGGGAGGAAAACAAATGCAAAATTAAATCCAAAATGAGTTGATACCACAAAATCCTTTATCATTGGAGATAGCCTGAAAGACATAACCCTCAAAAGTAGTAAGGGGGGAGCACCTGAAAAGTAGGGACCTGGTGAGGGTGGAATAAAGCCTAAGCTTAAAGGATTTTTTTTTTTTTCTGTCTCTGGCCTGTAACTCCCAGTACCAGAGATTGGTTGCTATTACATTGAGCTGTTGATCTTAGAGACCTACAAGGTCCCCAAATCAAGACAGCTTTCTTTCAAAGCACTTGATTATCTACCTGAAGCAAAAGTTAAGACCCTATTCCTGAAGACACCATATACTGCTGACACAGCACACAGAGAGACCTGGCTGGAATTCAGAAGAAATCCAGTCCCCAGTCAGTTAGCCTATCTAGTGCAGGAGAGTGTATGAGCTAATGGGGGAAAATGGCCAACAATGGCCTGAGCGACCAGAGGTCTAAGCTACTCAGAAGCAAACACCCTGATAGGATGTACATGCCAGTGCAATAGTGGCACACACCCTCAGTCTTTCTTTTTTTAATTCATTTTATTAGTTATGGACATACTTAGTGTGTAAACAACACATGTTCATATCATCCTTTCCCTCATCCCTGCCCCCCCAAAGGGACCCTCCTCAGTGGGGATGCAGATCATTCCCATGGGGATTGTGGGTCGTACATTGTGGGTGCCAGCAGTCAGTTATGGGGGAGAGGCAATGGCTCTGTGCAGAATGTCCCAACTTGTGGCTCTAACAATATTTCCAACCCTCCCCTTTCTGCAAAATTCCCTGAGCATGTTGGGTGTGTTTTAAGTCTACTTTAGTGATGGGCTCTTAGGAGCTTCTGGATCTCTTGTTTGGTAGGTGTTGAGTGTCCTCAGTGTCTATCTCCTTCATCCTTGTGCTGATATCAGGTTCACTGAAAAAGAAGAACTCTTGCTCATTACACCAATTCCTCTGTGGTTTCAGCTGGGGCCAGGCTGAAGCGGGATGAATCATTTATTGCCGCAGGTTCCACTTCTGTCTGAAAAAGAGAAGCAGATTCTCCAATGGAGACTGAAGTCAGCACATGTTAAGTGGGATCAGCATTATTAATTTAGAGAGAATTTAATGGGTGTAGTCCCTGTTATAGCCCAAGATTAGTGGGAGCTTGATATTGAAGAGCAAAATCATTATCTGGATATGATTCTGACTTATTTCCCAGTTCCATATATGGGTTCCTTTCCACTAAGTGGATGTTAGCCAATTCAAGAGCAGTTGGTTACTCACCATGGCTGTGAGCCACTATTTCACCTGTGTGAGCATCACATCAGTTTGTTTGCAGATGTCCTCAAGTTGCTCAGACAGATGTTGGCCACTTCCCCCCTATAGCTCATGTAGTGCCTTCCAGCACTAGATGGGCTGTCTGGGGACTGGCTCTCTTCTGGATTCCAGTCAGGTCTATGTTCCATGCCAACAGTATATGGTGTCTTTGGCAGTAGGGTCTTACCATTAACCTCTGGTGGGTAATCAAATGCTCTGACAGAAGTCTGTCTTGTTTCGTGAGACCTTGTAGGTCCCTCTGATCAACAGCTCATTGTGGATGTTAACTGCATCCTGATACTGGGAGTTACAGGCCAGTGCCAAGAGAAAAAAAAAAGAAAAAAGAAAAAGAAAAAAAAGAAAAAGGAACAGAAGAGATTTAGTGTTAGGCTTAATTGCACCCTCTCCAGGACCCTTCTTTTCAGGTGCTCCTGCTAAGGTCCTGTTGAGGGTTCAACCTTTTAGTCTGTCTTCTAGGATATAGGTTTCTGTGGTAACAATTCAGTTTGGGTTCAGTTTTGTGTTGCCCCTTCTTTCCCCTCCCCACAAGCCCTACACTCCCTAATTGTCCAGACCTCAAAATGCCTATTAGGTATGTCAGCAACTCGGGCTGATCTAGGTAAGGAACCGCAGATGAGTGAGGCCATGGGACAATTGTCTTTCTGTGTGTTTGTTGAGTATGATCTGTTCCAAGTTCGACCATTTTTTTACAAATTTCATTGTGTCATTTTTTTCTAACTGCTAAGTAGAATTCCATCATGCAGATATACCACATCTTGGTTATCCATTGGTCCAGTGATGGGCACCAGGGTTGATTCTAGTTCTTAGCTATTATGAAATGAGCAGCTATAAACTATAAAACTATAAACTCTGAGGTGGAACTTTTAGGGTAAATGCCCACTAAGGGAATAACAGGGTCTGTTGGTAACTCCATATTCATCCTTTGCAGGAGTCTCCATATTGATTTCCACAGTGGTCATACCAGCTTACATTCCCAACAGTGAATAAGGGTTCCTATTTCTCCACATCCTTGTCAACATTTGTTTTCAATTGATTTTTTAATGTTTGCTCTCCTTACTGGGGTAAGGTGGAATCTCATAGGTGCTTTTTATTTTTTGGAGAGAGAGAGAGAAGGAGAGAGGGAGGACAGAAATGGGTGCACCAGCATTCTCTCAGCTGCTGCGAATGAAATCCAGATGTGTGCACTCCCTTGTGGTCAAGTGTGGCATTGTGTCCTTGCGTCACTGCATCTGGCTAAACGTGGGACCTGGAGATTGGACCTGGAGATTGGAACCAGCGTTCTTAGGCTTAGGAGGCAGGCGCCTTAACCGCTAAGCTATCTCTCCAGCCCTCATAGGTGTTTAAATTGCATTTCCCTGATGGTTAGGGATGTTGAATATTTTCTTAAGTGTGTGTTTGCCATTTGTATTTCTTCCTCTGAGAATGCCTTATTCAGTTTTCTGCCCCATGTTGTGAGTGGGTTGTTTGATTTTTACTGTTTAGGTTTTTGATTTCTTTGTAGAATCTAGAAATTAGGCCTCTGTCATTTCTATAGCCAGCAAAAATTTTCTCACATTCTGTGGGTAATCTATTGGCTCTGCTTATGGTATGCTTGTCTGTGCAAAACCTTTTCAGCTTCATGAAATCCCATTGGTTGAGTAATTAAGTTCCTGAGCTACTGGGGTTTTGTTCAGGAAGTCTTTCCCCACTCGTATATTGTGGAGAGTGCATATTTTTTCTTTCAGTAATAGAAGAGTTTCAGGTCTTATAGTGAGATCTTTAAACCATTTGGAGTTGATTTTTGTGCATGGTGAGATATGTGCATCTAGTTTCATTTTTCTGCAAATGGTTATCCAGTTTGTCTAGCACCATTTGTTGAAGATGCTGTCTTTTCTCCAGTCTATGTTATTGGGGAATTTGTCAAAAATCAAATAGCTGTAGTTACTTGGCCTAAAGTCCAAGTATTCAATTCTGTTCCATTGATCTATATTTCTGTCTTTATGCCAGTACCATGCTGTTTTTGTTACTATGACAGCCTCAGTATTGATTCTATTTTCTAAAAATTTTTCATTATTTTTTTGGCATGTATATTCATGCATGTGATTGAGGAACTGGCATTCAATAGCACATATATGAAGGTCAGAAGACAACTTTGGGTATTAGTCCTTGCCTCCACCTCATTAGAGGCAGGGAGGTCTCTCATTCTCCTTTTATTCCTTGCTGTGTTCACCACGATATCTGCCCCTGGGCTTCCGGGCATTTCTATCGTTTCCTCTCTTCTCATTCTCAACATGTTGGGATTACAGAAGCCCACCCTGGCTTCTGGCTTTTAGGTGGGGTCTGGACATCCCAAGTTGGGTACTTATTCTTGAGTGGCAAGTGCTTTATCCATTGAGCCATCTCCCCAGTCTTTACTTAATAAAATTTTCTGAAATCCATTTTCATTTTAAGACCCCCTATCAAATTAAGGACTGTTCAAGGACTGTTGTTCTGCCTAAGCTGATGCAATAGCAACATATAGCTTCCTGAGTCACCTTTTTGCCCAGTAGGTCTACTCAACACAAGGGATCATGTCAGCCTCTTAAA
Source organism: Orientallactaga sibirica (assembly GCA_036365145.1). NCBI lineage: Eukaryota > Metazoa > Chordata > Mammalia > Rodentia > Dipodidae > Orientallactaga > Orientallactaga sibirica. The sequence goes on from JAEOAD010002517.1 coordinate 2,606,510, forward strand.
AGCCTTTGTGGGATCCTGTGACACAACTTGTAGTTATATTGCAAAGGCCTTTTATGATTCAACCCACTTTTCTTTCTAAGTCATTTGGAAGAAGCTACTACATGGTCAAGTAAAGAGAGGTCCAGATTTCTGTCTTTGATTTCAGAGATGAATCCTAATCTCATTTCTTATTTATATGATCCAAGTCTCCATTGTCTCACCTGTAAGAGGGGGGACAAAATTGCTTGTAGGTTATACTATGGACTGATGTAACATAATAGAAAGAACTCAGGCCAAGAAAATACTAAAAAAATACTGTTACTTTAATCTTCAAAAATATTTTTTTAAACTTTATTGAAAAAATATATACTGATATATGTATACAGTGTGATGGCAAAAATCAAGCTAACTTTACACACACACACACACACCACTTAAGCCAAGCTTGGTGACCCATTCCTAATCCTAGCACTGGGGACACAAAGGCTAAGGAAGAAGATTCAGTAATTTAAGGCCAGCCTGGGTTACTTAGCAAGGCCATGTGTGGTGGTTTGGATCAGATGTCCCCCACAAACTCATGTGTTCTGAATACTTGGTTCCCAGCTGGTGGCAATTGAGAGGTGGAGTCTTGCTGGCGGAGATTTGTTTCTGGGGGTGACCTTAGGGGTGTTACAGCCAGCTCCCCCTTGCCAGAGATGGGCTCACTCTCCTGCTGCTATTTTCCACCTGCTGTGTCAGAGGTGATGTCCACCCTCTGCTCATGCCATGCTTCCCCTGTCACCATGGAGCTTCCCCCTGGAGATTGTCAGGTGAAATAAAAACTTTTCCATTAGCTGCTTTTGTTCTGGTGCTTTCTCCGGACAACGAGAAGGAAACTGCCACCATGTCTCAAAAAACTAAACACAAAACCACAACATTTAATATCTATTCTTTTTTGTTTGCCTTTCCAAGGCCAGTTCTCATTGTAGTCTAGGCTGACCTGAAGTCATAGCCAGCCTCCAAAGTGTTCTGATTAAAGGCATGTCTCATCATGCTCGGATTTTAATATCTATTCTTTGAGTAAATTTCAGTACACATTGTTAACTATAGTCCCTATGTTGGACAGTACTGCCACTGAACTTGCTACTTTACCTAAATGAAATTTGAATGTCTCCCCAATCTTTTTTCCCTATTCCAAGCCCCAGTACTTGTTCCTGCTTGATTTGCTTAACATGTTCTCCAGGTCCATTCATCCATACTGCCTAAGTGGCAAAAATCCTGATTAAAAGGTGATTTTTGGCAAGGCTGCGGAGAACAATGAGAGCAGTGCCTTCAACAGAATTGGCCAAAGGGGATATCCATACGCAGAATGAAATTAGCCCTTACTTAAACCATAAAGACACAAATTCCCTCAAATTTTGTCATTCCAGCCCTGGCGAGGGTGACGCCCACAGCGCTGCGGCGGCGTCCAGGGCCGGGGTCCGCAGGCGGGGCGGCGGGCGCCCCCTCCTCTCCTCTGGCGGGGCTCGGCTCGGCTCGCGGCGCTGCCTTCCGTTCCTCCCGCGGGCACGAGCGCCGCGCAGCCCGCCGAGGCCGCCGCTTCTGGGGGAGGCGCCACCTCGCCGGCGGCCGAGCAGTGCCGGCTAACCAGGAGGCAGGGCGGACGTGGCTCGGGCCTGCGCTAAGGTAAGAGGGGAAGGGAGGCTGGGGCGGGGGCTGGCGCCGGACCAGCAGCGGGCCGCTCTCGGGTGCTCAGGAACCGGCCGATTCTCCCCGCCCTCGCCCGCCGCCCGAAGCCGAGAGACGGGGCTGCGGGGGTGGGGTGGGGGGCACGAGAGGCTCGGGGACGAGGCCCCGGCGCCGGCGCCGGCGCGCATGTGCAAACCGCAGGCCCAGGCCGGCGCGCGGCTCGAAGACTCCCGGCCCCGACCTATGGCCGGCGCCTATGGTTGGCTAGGGCAGTTCTGGGGTGTCGTCCCCGACCCTGCCCGCCGGCCGGCAGCATTGCGCACGCGCCCCACCCAGGGCCTGCGTTCACGAGGAGTAGCCTCCGGGTTTCCGCGTCCAGCGCCCTTTGGGCAGTGACGGGAAACTGTCTCGGAGTTTCGCCCTCCGGCGTTGGCCTACCCATGTTTTCATTCTTGTCGCCTCCACCCTCGTGTCCTTTCTGCGGAGCACTCGCCCCGAGATTCCAGCCCCGAACCGGCTCGGACTCGTGGCTGTGTGTGCTTTAGAGACGGCAGAGTTTGGCCATGGGGTGGGATAGCACGGGTGGCGCGCCGTTCGCTAGGCACCGCTGCTTGGGAACGGCTGTGGAGGGGTGGTGATTGTAAGCCCCAAGGTACGGTTCTGCTCAGGCTGCAAGTGGAAGGTTTTCAGAAGTTGAAAACTTTCCAAGCGCTCTGCTTTGGTTCCTGCCTGCGTTGGAACGCAAGTTCAGAGGGAAGAATAGTTGAGAGTAGACTTACGTTTTTGCTCTTTACAAAGAAGTATGGACTCAGGACTGTAATAAACTTCGTCATAGAATTGCTTTTTGTTTAGTTTGGTTTTTCGAGGTAGGCTCTCACTCTAGCACCGGCTGACCTGGAATTCACTAAGTAGTCTCAGGGTGGCCTCGAACTCACGGTGATCCTCTTACCTCTGCCTCCCAAGTGTTGGGATTAAAGGCATGTGCCACCACGCCCTGCGCTAGAATTGCTTTTTATCACTTCTGGCTGTTAAGATCAGAGCCTGGGCCCTGGTATCCCTAACTAGGCTCAGGCATTCATGCTCAATGTGATAAAGAGATAGTAAAAGGCAGGTAAGGAGGTTCATTTAATGTGACCACACGTTGAAGAGGAACAAAGAGATCCAGTGACCTCCCAGTCCATCTTGGGGGGTACTGGGATGACGATTACGATTAAATAGAAACCCTTTTCTGGGAGATAAGTTCCTCCTCTGGCTGGCACCAGGGCCTCACGCAGCCTTTCCCTTTTCCAGCATGACACTCCTGAGGAAATACTCATTCTTTCCAGTTCTTTGTCTCAGTAGTCAGAGAGCTGAACTCTGATTACATGGTGAGTTCCTCTCAGTCAAAATGGAGTAAAAGTAGTTGAGTTCACAAATTGAGACCAGGGGCTACTGTGAGAAGTTTGTAACCATGTCATTATCGTGTGTCTTGCAGTCTTTATGATGTGCTGGCTGGTACCACATACTGGGATGGAGTAGAGGGACTGCTGGAAGAGTGACTTGTATCCTGTGTATTTCTTATGGCTAGGTCTACATATATGCCTTATCAAGTAGAAGATGGGACAACCAGAATGATAATGAGGACTGGGGAGAAGGTTCAACCAGTTAAAGGCACTTGCTTGCAATGCCTGATGGCCTGGTTTGATTCTCCAGTACCCACATAAAGCCAATTGCACAAATTGGCGCATGCATCTGGAGTTTGTTTACAGTGGCAGGAGGCCCTGGCACTCCCATACTCTTTTCTCTTTCTGTCTCATTCTGTCTTAAATAAATAAATAAAAATACTTTTTAAAATATCAGGGCCGGGAGGGAGAACAACAGGCTGGTTGGATGAGAGTCAGCTGAAACATGGCTCTTTCAGAGGTAAGGCTGTGAGTAGGAGAATTGGGAGCACTATGCAAGGTGGCATAGTGGGGCCTGAAGCCAGAAAGAGGGAGAGAGGCTCCAGAAATCTGAAGAACAAAACAAGGTGGTCCCTTTTTTGAGTTTCTAGATAAGGGGTGTGTCTGAGCACAGACTGTAAGAGAAGTCAAAGAAGCAATGCAGGAGAGAGATAAGGTCTCTAAGGAGGAAGGACTGTTCTGCACATCCCTGCTCTTAGGACTCAAGGCCATAACCCAGGTGGCTTTGGATTTCTCTGGCAACTGGTTATTGCTTTTTGTCTTCCTGCCCGCCATGGTCTTGTGCAGCAGGAGCCACTTAAAGTAGCCACATCTTTTTTCTAAGACCAGGTTAAGGAATTACATTGAGGACCAAGAACTTTAACAGTGGATACTATAACAGATATGTTAGGATCTATTTAAAAAAAAAAGGATCTTTAAAGATCCATTTAAAGATTTCAAAAAGACTTACATGTTGTTCATGTAACAACTTAATTTTTTGTGTAGTTTATATTGACTATTTTTCATATTTGGCAATGCTACTTTTGCTGTGTGGTTGAAAAGGTCAATATTGAACTCAGTAATCTCTTCACACTATTATAGCTTTGCTTTGGATCAATTTGCCCCAACACTCTTGGTGAAATTCAGCAATCATTTTACACATTAATAATTTAAACAGAACTATGTTTCTGTATTCTACTATGAGTTTAATGCTTTTCATAAACATGTGGCAATACTGTTTCCTTTAAGTTGTGCTTTTAGTTTAATTTTAGTCATCTGTTTATAGTTGTATAGTCTTAGCTAGTAGCCCTTTAGGTTATCAGTTGTTGATTTCCAATATCTCATTTAAGGAAAGCTAAATTGTAGCCAGCACTGCTCTTTTTTTTTTGTTTTTTGCAAGTGACAATTGAGAACATATTTTATTACTTTATAAATCTATATTATCTGTAACTTAAGGAGGACAAAACATACTAGTGATACCTTTAGTGACTCAGCAATACTTGGATACCATCTTTATCCCACTGACATTTTCTTGGTCTGCAGTGATATAAAAAATGCTGGTGTCATAAGAACAGTTTTAATTTTCTTTTTCTTTTATTAGATAAGCATTTTAATAATGTCCCAAATGGGAGAACTTATTAAGAGCAGTAAATTATGTATTATAAGAATCCCCAGCCCCCCCAATTTTTTTTTTTTTTTTTTTTTTTTTTTTTTTTGAGGTAGGGTCTTGCTCTAGCCCAGGCTGACCTGGAATTCACTATGTAGCCACAGGGTGGCCTTGAAGTCATGGTGATTCTCTAACCTCTGTCTCACAAGTGCTAGGATTAAAGGTGTGAGCCACCACACCCAGCAAGAAAACTTTTTTTTATACTTCATATTCAAGTGTGGCTTTTTTTTTTTTTTTGTAAAGTTGAATTTAAAAACAGCACTTTGTCTTCTCTGTAGAAATTCCTTCTTTTCCTCTTTTCTTCTGGAATCACTTCTAATGAATAACTATCAGCATTTGGAAACTCTTTTAAGTCCACTATTGGGTTTGAGTAATATGGACACAAGCACCTAAGAGCTGGATATTCCCTTTTCCATATTATTATGTTTTCTCTTTTACAATTTGCTTTTGACTCAGTGCCTACTACATGCAGTAAGTCAGTGTTTGTCAAATAATTTAGGAAAATGAATGTATATTCCATAATCAGCTTAACTCATTTGTAGGTCAGAGGTATTTCCAAGTACACATTGTGTTGCAGACACAGATTAATACTAATTGCTTCATTAACAATAATATGTACATACTGTCTGTTTTTAAAATTACTATTCCTGGTTTTATTAATAATTTTTAACTTTTTATTGACAACTTCCATAAATATAGACAATATACCATGAACATTTTCCCCTCCCACCACCCTCTATTTTCCCCCTCATAAATCTCCCCTTCAGTGAATCCCTTCTTTCCAACTATTTTTATGACATCATTTTTTCTCTTCCGTTATGTAGGACAGTCTGCTATTTTTTGCTTTATCCAAGGAAATGAATTATTCATCTGGTTCTCTGAGGATTGGTACTGGATATGTCCTATCATGAGTCTGTTTTCTTGTCTGTTAGTCTTTATCTGTGCAGTTACTAAAAGTAGAGGGAAACACAAAACACAATACGTTAAAATCAGGAGCTTTCTGTCTCAAGGAGATAAACCACTGACCTATACAAGTTTAGTTCAATAGCTGGAATAAGAAATACTATGCAACAGAGGATCTTATTTGATAAGTATCTGGATTTGAAAAATTACGTTTGCAAAACTTTGAGACACTGGCTCTTTAATGTATCTGGCAGAGACCAAGCAGAACTTTCTGCCTGAGACAGTTCTCATCTTTTCTGTCTGTACTGCAAGGAAGGTATCAAGTACAGTGAAATCTTCCAACAATGTTATTTTTATTGCTTTTAAACAAAATGAGAAAGTATATAGCATAGTGAAAGGCAGAGTAGCAGAGCATAGTGTAGACAATAGGGAAAGGAGATTTCACCAAATAAGTTACACATGTCTGAAAAATTATTGGAAGATTCTGTGGTGATCAAAATATTGTAGAACTATCTCTGCAAAGTGACTGAAGTAATATATAGTCCTTTTAGCATTTACAAGTGTGCCTTTTGATCTATATCTTTACCAACTCCAGGAATTGTCCATGTTTAATTTTTGCAGATGTATGAGAATGATCTCATTGTGCTTACATTTCCACAGTAAGTTCCATTATGAATTTGAGGTGTTCTGGTTTCTCTTGTTTTGTTTTGTTTTGTTTTGAGTCAGAGTCTCATATAGCCCAGGATCGCCTAAGGATTTGGATTACAGGGAGTTTGCCCAGTTTTTGTAGTGCTGGGGATCATACTCAGTGCTTCATGTATGCTAGGCAAACACTCCACCAACTGAGCCACATCCCCAGCCTGAGTATGTATGTATGTATACATATATATTTTTTTGGTTTTCGAGGTAGGGTCTCACTCTAGCCCAAGCTGACCTGGAACTCACTATGTAGTCTCAGGGTGGCCTCGAACTCTCGGCAATCCTCTTACCTCTGCGTCCCAAGTGCTGGGATTAAAGGCATGCGCCACCACGTCTGGCTGAGTATATTTTAATATAATATGCTTATTAATTTCTTTTGTGAATGGCTTGTATTCTTTGACTCTTTAGATACTAGACCTCTGCCAGCCAGCAGTTGTATATCTTCAAATATCTCCACATATCTTTTCCTATTTGGTGGCTTTTCCCTTTGCACAAATTTATTAGTCTTTATAGTTTATGCCTTCAGGTCTTATTTGGGAAATATTTTACTGAGTAGGGTGACATACATCTGAAATCCTAGCATTGGGGAAGCTGAGGCAGCAGGATGGCAAGTTTGAAGTCAGCCTGAGTTACACAGTAAGTTCTAGGCCAACAGAACAAATAGAAAAAGAAGTCTTTTCCTGTACTTCTAAAAGTATGAAAGTTTTTTTTAAATATTCCATGTAGTTTTTTTTTATTTTCTGTACTGAAATATTACAGATTAAACTTTAATACGTGCTTTTACCTAGTGTCTAAACTGGTAAAATAGTCTCAATTTATAAAATATGGTATCTACAAATAATATTTTAGCTTTTTAATATGTTTATATTTTAGCACATTCACTGCAGAGTTTTTTCATAGTAGAGCTGATACAACTTGAAAAACTTTTTGCATATAAATAATGGCTTGTTAAATTTGGAAAGTAGTAGATTTTTATATTTTTCTCCAATAGAATTTGTGCATTTTGTTTTACCTTAACTTTGTTCTAGAAGATGACTTGACAAGTATCTAGAAGGAACACAATTGATTAAAGATGACTAAACAGTGGGCTCCAGACATTTAAAATAGTCAGATAAAAATTTTTAAAAAGGACTACTCCTAGGCATTCAGTATAAAGCTATTTGGAATGTGCAAAAGAAAAACATAAATGATCCCTGTAGTACAATAGTATATCAAAGATCAAGAGCTTTGGAATCAACCTTGGGTTTAATACTAGCTCTGATCCTGATTGGATGGTTGCCCTTGATCCAGTGATTGAAATGTGTCCATGAAATAGAGGCAATGATTATACCTTATACAACTGTGATTATTAAGTTGGATATTATAAAAATTAATGAAATACTGTCAGGTGCCTAAAATGTGACTACTTATCTGTTGTTATTACTGTTGTTATTTAGAATATGTATTCATCATATCATGGCTTTATGTTTATTGTGGATTTTTAAAACAATTTTATTAATTTGCAAGTAGAGAGAGAGAGAGAGATAGATAGATTAGAGAGACAGACAGAGAGAATGGGTATGCCAGGGCCTCCAGCTACTGCAGACAGATGCCAGATGCATTGCACCACTGTGCATCTGCCTTTACATGGGTACTGGGGAATTGAACCTGGATTGTTAGGCTTTGTAGGCAAGCACTTTAATCACTGACCCACATCTCCAGCCCTATTGTGGATTTTTAGAAAAGCAACTACATGTTGATATAGAACTACAATACCGATAATAATAGTCTGACAAAAGTCATGTGGATAGCAGGATAAGATATACTATTCACATACTGTATCCCTCAATTAGTAAAAATTTGGGGAAATTTTTCTCTTTTATATATGTATCACGTTGTAACAGACAGCTTCATGTTTGCTGAGATGAACTTCCAGACCAGGCACAGTTATAAAAGAAGGGATTTATTGAAGCTTATAGATCCAGGGGAAGTTCTGTAATGGCAGAAGAAGCTGGCCTGTTTTCACAGGGCCAGCAAGAGAGAGAGAGCCACAAGCCAAAAAAGCCCCACAGCACAGCATACCTCAGGACCTCCAGCTAGGCACACTTTGCATATCTTTAGAGTGAAATCCTAAACCCACCACCACACCTTAGGGCTGGACCTTAAGATCCACCCAGTGACATTGCCTCCAGCCAGGTGGCTGCAGATGCAAACAACAAACTAATAAAACACTGAATATATTGGGGGCCATCTATTCAAACTACCACATTCTGCCCCTGGCCCCCAATAGATTTATAACTGTCACACATTGTAAATTATTTTCAGTCCAGTTTCAAAGGTCCCCACAGTCTTGACCAACTTAAGATATTAAGTCCTGTAAAATCAAACAAGTTAAATACTTTCAACATATAAAGGCACAGAGTAAACATTTTCAACTGGTATAAGGCATAGCAAGGAGAGACTAGAACAATGCCAATTCAACCACCATCAAGCAAACATCAAACTTCTGCAGTTCAAGTTCAATATAACCAGAGACTGACAGTCTCCAGGTTTTCCAATATCACCCATCCAGCTGGGCAGAGTAGCCAGGGAAAACTTCCATCCCAGGCCAACACTGCACTCCATGGTAGCCCTTGCACAGTCCTGGTATATCCAAAACATCTTCAGGTCTCCATGCAAACCACGGCCCATCTTCCAAAGGCTCTTCAGCCTATCATGGCATCACACCCTGCCTCATTCTGCATTTCAGCAGCAGCTTCTGGAACCATGTGCAATTCATGACCACTCCACGCATTTTTCATGCTTCCAAAACTAATACCAGGTGTTCAGGACACAGCCATATTCTTAATTCAGGGACGACATAAATCCTAACCTTGAAAAGCAGGTTCCTTCTCCATTAACTCCTTCCAAAAGAGTTTGCATTTTTAACAGTCTTTCCTCAGGCATCTTCTCCATTGTTTTAATGTAAAGCAGTTGGGCCACCTTCCTTAAGATTGCTAATGTGTTGGATAATAGCAGCTCCAGGAACCTAAAACCAGTCACAGTGCCTCTAATTTTAACTTGCTTGAGGTTTTCCAACTTAAAATCTTAAATCTTTCAATCCAATACCTTTAGCCAACTTCATCAGTTCAGTACAAATTTAACCTTGATCAAACTCTCTGGGCTTAGGCAACAGAATACAGTCATCCCTTATGCCAGTAGCCCAGTTCCAACAAAGTCCTTTGCAGTCTTTCCTTCCCCTTAGAAAGTTCATACGCCAAGCTTCGAAGTTCAATACTGTTTGTACTTAGCATTCTCAAATGCTCATCAGAATAGCCCATAATATTTGGCTTACCACTCCAGAAGGCATCTTTAGTTGCAAGCACCAAGTCCATGCTCGTTCCTCCAAAACAAAGGTTCCAAAAGACAAACATCCTCATGGTCAGGTTCACCTCACCCAACACTCCTTGTTACCACTTTCTGTAGCAGACAGCTTCAGATTTGCTGAGATGAACTTCCAGACCAGGCATAGTTATAAAGGAAGGGATTTATTGAAGCTTATAGATCCAGGGGAAGTTCCGTAATGGCAGAAGAAGCTGGCCTGTTTTCACAGGGCCAGCAAGAGAGAGAGAGCCACAAGCCAAAAAAGCCCCACAGCACAGCATACCTCAAGCCCTCCAGCTAGGCACACTTTGCATATCTTTAGAGTGAAATCCTAAACCCACCACCACACCTTAAGGCTGGACCTTAAGATCCACCCAGTGACATAGCCTCCAGCCAGGTGGCTGCAGATACAAACAACGGACTAATAAAACACTGAATATATTGTGGGACATCTACTCAAACTACCACACATGTGTACACAGAAAATAAGTCAACCCTTTTCTATAGAATTAGAAAATTCAACAATTTTGTTTTTAGGTTATTGTGTTAAAGTGGTTAGCTTTGAGGTATTTTAAAATTTAAATAACTGAACATCAAATATGAAATTATGTTAATCTTATAGTTAATATTAGTTAAATTTTAGGAGTACCATTCCTTTGAATGTGTCACTTTCTATATGACATAGATACAATTATGTTTTAACATAAGTCAATGCAACAGAACATCTTATTATCCCAACACACTAACTTTAAAGAGTTTATTATACTTGAAGTTGCTCAAAGACACTGAAAGGTAATTTATTTTCCTACTTATCAAACTCAGAATTACTTGTCACTGATCATAGCATGTTAGTGGTTTCCTTTCCTCTTGGAACAAAGGCCCTAAAGGATGGTGAGGGAACTTACCTTTCTACTTTGTTTCCTTTTCCTTCTGTCCATTATTTCCTTGTTTTCACTGCCTTTGAATTCTTTTCCTCTACTCTTCTCCTTTCTCATTATGATTTTGTAGTGCTGACATTGAACCCAGGTCCTCACACGTGCTAGGCAAGTGCTTTACCATTGAGTCACATTCTGGTTCTTACTCTCTACTCTTTTTATTTGTTATTCCAATAAACTTCAGACTAGACATAAAAAAACAAATGTTTCAAAGCCGGGTGTGGTGGATCATGCCTTTAATCCCAGCATGTGGGAGGCAGAGGTAGGAGGATTGCCATGAGTTTAAGGCCACCCTGAGACTACATAGTGAATTCCAGGTCTGACTGGCCTAGAGTGAGACCCTACCTCAAAAACATTTAAAAAAAAAGTTTCCATTTAGGGCAAGGCAAAATGGGAAATTGCAAGGCTGATGATGTGCTCACTGATGGAATGCTTGTCTATCATGCATGAGGCCCTGGGTTTGATCCTGAGTACTGAATGGAAAAATAAGTAAAATAAAAACTTTTCTATAGGCATGCAGGTTCCAAATACAAAAAACTCTATTTTCCAGTGTTTTCAGGACACACAATGTGTTCTATTCTGTGTCATATGTTGGCTATATTGCCAGCAGTAATAATGGAATCATAGTCTACTCTGTGAAAGAGTTTGTAAATTAATAGGGAAAAATAATTCATATAAGACTAAATGTGACATGAGGCAGACTATGTGAGAAGTGCCATGAACTAAGGTAAAAAGAAAAACAAGTGCTATGAAAATGTAGAGGGGAAATATCCCTGACTGTCTAAGTGACCAGGAACATATAAGTGACAGTCATGCATGCTTCAGAGAAAACTGGACTTTTAACAGAAGTGTTAAAATGGCAGAATGTGTAATATGATTAAATATAGCAAAATATCTTCCCTATTGTCAACTAGTTTATAAATTCAAGATGAGATTTTTAAAATGATAGATAAAAACAATCAAAACAAGGTTAAGTGTTATCAGCATTCTTTATCAATGTTTTTTATGTCCTTGAGGATATATATAATTTTTTCTCAACTGTAGGTCTCTTATACTATAAGGAATAATATATTCAGAAACTGTGGAAATGAGTAGCAAATCATTATTTCTAATGTTTGGAAATATATAAAATAAATAAAAAAATACATGTTTATATCTAAAAGGATCACTTAGGGACTGGGCTGTTCCTACTGTCACTTTGCTATGGTGGCATGGAGTTATTAAGGAAAGACCATTCAGTGCTCTTGCTACATTTTTTTTTCCATGTCCCCAGTGCTATTTTTTTAGGACTGTGTAGACCAGGCCAACCTTGCACTTCCCATCATCCGGCCACAGCCTCCAGATAGTAGGTGTGCCCCATCTTCTCAGCTACTGCCATTATTCACACTCCTAACACATAGCACAGACATTGGCACAAGATGGCACACACATAATAAGTAACAAAGTAACCTTAGTTACTATTACCATTACTGCAGAAGCTCAGGAATGCTGGTTCAAACGTGTGGCTAAATTTGCCTCCTTTTTAAAAAATGATGTTTTTTTGAGGATTTATTTATTTGAGAGAGAGAGAAAGGCAGAGAGAGAAAATGGGCCTGCCAGGGCCCCATCCCTGCAAATGAACTCCAGACGCTTGCGCCACCTTGTGCATCTGGTTTACGTGGGTCCTGGGGAATTGAACTTGGGTCCTTTGGCCTTGCAGGTAAGTACCTTAATAACTAAGCCATCTCTCCAGCCTTTGTTACAAATTTTTTAATTAATTAATTAATTTGTTAGAGACAGAAGGAAACAGGGGGAAGGGAGGGAGAGGGAGAATAAATATGTGTGTGGGCATGCCAAGGAGTCCTGCCACTGATGCATGATGCCATGTTGTTCATTTGGCTTTACATGGGTACTGGGAGATGGGACCGGGGCCATCAGGCTTTGCAAGCAAGTGCCTTTAACTGCTGAACTTTCTCCCTAGCCTTCTTGCTACAAATTTGATGGCTGCTGTTTTAGACTTTTTTTAAATAAAGTCTAAGATGACAAAGCCATATTCATTCATTCATCTTTTTCATTAATTTCTCCTTTCTTTCCAGCTTAGTAAATCATATGTTCTTCACTAGAGCTGAGAATTAATGTCTGGTCTTTACACTGATTAGGAACTTTCAAATTCCCAAGAAAAGCTAAGCTAGGTCTAAAATCCAGCTTTCCTTATCAATAGAAAGTCACCTCTGAGATGAAAAAGTCTACTCATATCCTTCCAGACAAAAGGACCTATGCTGATACTGGTATTACTTTTCCAGACAGAAGGATGATTCCCATGATTTCTTTCAAGTTTTATAGCTGTTAACTCCCATGCCAATAGCTTAATTCCCTTATTTCCCACTCACCATATTTGAACTTACTTTCTTTGTTAATTAGTACTAAAGTAATTATTTGTTTGTTTGATACAATGTTTTGTTTTGTTACCTAGGCTGGTCTCTAACTCTTAGACTCAAGCAAGCCTCCTGCCTTAGCTTCCTATGTGGTAGGACTATCAGTGCATGCCAGGACGTCTGGCTTAGAAGTAAAGTAATTTTCTGCCTAACATCATCTAATACAGGATCCTGATTTTACTACATACTTTTTCCCTAGGGTCTGCACAAAACTGAGAGTCCATATGGAAGAAGAACTTCCTCTTTTCTATGGAGAAAGTGGCAGGGTTAGAACAAAGCATTTTCTTGTAGTATGCATACTCTGTTGTGTGAAACAGACTTCATCAGAGATCTGTTATTCACTCTATGGGAAGATTGGTGAGATAATTTGTCTTGGAGGGTCTCACAATGTAGCATCTGAGATAGCAATAGTAGTCTTGAGGAAGTAGAATGCTGAAGGGGCCAGCAGAGAACTGAAGTTACCTGACGGGTGGAGAAAGGGCTCCCTGGTCCAGTGACATTTGGGCTTGATGAGCAGCATAGGCCTTTGCTCACAGGTGATGCTGTCCTACATAAAGCTCAGAGCTGAATGATATTTATTGCTTTCCCAAATATTAAAATCTTCTAAAATATGCAATCATAGAAAGCACGTTCTTAACTCATCTTAAATGCTTTTGAATTTATTCTTTCCCATAACATCTAAACATTACAAGTCTAACCAGTGTCTAATTGATATCAGGTTTCATATCTTCAGCAGCCTATTGATTGTGGTCTTTTATTATATTAAATTTACAAAATATCTGCTCACCACCATAGAATAGCCTTATTGTTCCTTTTGTCCATTTTATGCTTAAAAAATAAGGTCAAAATTCAACAAAAGGTATAAATGATTATATAAAGCCAGAATAGTGTGCAAACAGAAAAGCTTCTGAAATTAATCACATTACTGTGGGCTGGCATGAATGTTTCTGAGTGCTTGTAGGAGTTTACAAAGAAGCTTAAAAAGAAATGACAGAGCTTGAATGCCTCAATAAATGTTAATAAAAAATTTTCTGAGTTAGGTGTGGTGGCACACACCTTTAATTCCAGCACTTGGGAGGCAGAGATAGGAGGATCACATGAGTTTGAGGCCACCCTGAGACTACCTAGTGAATTCCAGGTCAGCCTGAGCTAAAGTGAGACCCAACCAACCAACCAACAAACAAAAATCCCTTCTAATTCTGGGCTGGAGAGATGGCTTGGCAGTTAAGGCGTTTGCCTGCAAAGCCAAAGGATCCCTGTTTAATTCTCTAGGACCCATGTAAGCCAGATGCACAAGAGGGCACATGCGTCTGGAGTTCCTTTGCAGTAGCTGGATGCCCAGTCGTGCCCATTCTTTCTCTGCCTCTTTCTCTCTCATAAATAAATAAATAAATAAATAAATAAATAAATAAATATTTTAAAAATTCTGATTCCTCTAGGACATATTTCATAAAATAAAAAATTGAATTCACAGGATCAGCAGTGAAATTACCTTATTGCTCACAAAGTGTTAAGGTGCTAGGAAATCCTCAAAAGGTACAGTATTGGCATTTTTTTAGACATTGTTTTGCTACACATTTTCAACATTTAGTTTTAATTCTGTTTACATAGCCTATGTTTTAAATTAGATTGTAACAACCTGACAGTTTCCTGTGGTTATGTGAAGTGTAGTGACCACTGGATTCCTCTGGTTGGTGCAGAAGCATGCTTGTACCATGATCACACACTCAAGGACTAAGATGCATGTCAGTCTCTAATTTTATGATAGCTAGATTTCATGTTATGTTTTCCCTGAGATTAAAATCTTACTAATTTTCATTTCCCAAAGAAATGCTACCTACAGGTAAGGAGGCGGATGGCATGTGAATTCAGTAGTACAAAAAAACTAGCCCAGGATATGAATTTGAGATATACAGTCTTAATGATGAGTATTAACTAGGTTCTCATTCCCTTGAAGTGCTTGATTCGCCACTCAGATTTATTTGTTGCTCATGCCCAGTGAGTTGGGGGACACAGAGCAGTTAGGGACACATTTGCTGGCATGCAGAATGGCTGTCACATAATCAAGACTTCTACAAGTGCTATGTGATCAGTCTTTATATACAGCATATAACTGTCCTGGATAGAAGAATGTAAAGTAAATATGTTTCTATGACACAAAAGTGTAAATATATGCATTTTATAAATTAACTCATCAGTTCCTGATATCATAGTTCCTCTGTAACAAATGAATCTGTGATGATTATTGCCCAGGAGTTAGTCTTCTAACAGATTAAAGAGCAATATAACCCATGACTGGTATACTTAAGCTATTTGTAACTCTTTTCCATTAGATTGTGACCTCCTGGGAGGAATGGTTATATATTATTTTTATGTCTTTAGTTCAATAATATGATCATACCACACATTTCCCTGATCAGTAGTAGTATCTTTTAATAAATGGGCCAAGAAGAAAGTTTAAGAACTAATGACTTGTAGACAAAATGGATAGGCGTTGGTTGGGATTTACAGCCATATTTTTAGATATGCAGCAAACTATTTGACTTTGCAGCAGGACAGGATAAAAATCTAAAACATGCTTGGAAGGGAAAAAATGAGTTAATCATCAATTGTTGTAGCTTGTCACCTGCCCTGTTTATGGAAGACACTCCATAGAAGGCCTTAAGTACTCTGTGAAGACAGTGCAAACTCTAGCAGACACTAGGTCTCCAGTTAACAATATGCCATGTGAACTTTTATTTATTTATTTATTTATTGAAGAGCATAATTTTGAATCATATTTTTGGAGAAAAAGTAAAACTACAAATGATGTGACATATTCCCAATTAAGAATGTTATCTTCTTGTTAATACAGTGAGTTAGTAATATATTTAGAAATACATTTCCCCAATAAAGTCTCTTATGACATACATTAACTTGAGTAATTATCAATATCAAATTAAATTAATGTCTAAATGAGGTGATTAACAAATAAATACCCTTCTAGATTAAAAATTGACCAATTTTCTATACTGATCTTGACAAACATATGCATCAAACTACCATCCCAACTTTAGCAAGTGTAACTGTGTGATTCAACCTTTCTTAAAATAAGGGCAACTGTCAAGATTTGAATATGAAATATGTTCCATGTGTAATAGGTTCATGTGTAAAAGCCTAGTTTCTCAGCAAGTGACAGCTCATGTGGAGATTCTGTGAACTGTAGGCAGTAGGACCTAGCAACAGGTCACTGGTCAATGGAGGTAAATCCTTGGATGTGTCCTATCCCAGTTCCCTTACTGCATCTGTCTCTTTCTGTCTTTCTCACATCTCTCTCTCTCTCTCTCTCTATATATATATATATATATATATATATATATATTTTTTTTTTTTTTAATTGAGGCAAACCCAACAGACTGGCCTTACTTTTTATGCTCATGAA
Source organism: Orientallactaga sibirica (assembly GCA_036365145.1). Classification (NCBI taxonomy): domain Eukaryota; kingdom Metazoa; phylum Chordata; class Mammalia; order Rodentia; family Dipodidae; genus Orientallactaga; species Orientallactaga sibirica. The sequence continues at coordinate 2,622,958 of JAEOAD010002517.1, forward strand.
AAAGAGGGAGAGAGAGAGAATTGGCATGCCAGGGCCTCCAGCCACTGTAATCAAACTCCAGATGTATGTACCACCCAGTGCGCCTGTGCAAACTTGCACCCTTGCGTCACTTTGTGTGTCTGGCTTATGTGGGAACTGGAGAGTTGAACATGAGTCCTTAGGCTTTGTAGACAAGCTCCTTAACCATTAAGCCATCTATCCAGCCTTCCATCTCTATTTCTATTTCTATCTCTATCTTATAACTTTCATTCTTGTCTACCATCATGTTAGCTGCTTGGCTATGATTCCTGGCTGCTATGAGTTGAATAGCTCTGTTGTCATACTTTATATACTATGACATTTCTGCCTTACCACAGACCTAGAATCAGCTGAATCAAGGATTGTGGGTATCTATTACACCATGAGCTAGCATAAGTTTTCCTCCTTTAAGTTGTTTATGTCAGGAATCTAGAGACAATGGCAGCAAAAGTGATTAATACAACTGACATCACAAGTCTGTGACTTTTTTTTTATTAGTTATGTAGATACCGTGTATACAGTCATGCTGGTACCATCATTAGTCTCCTCCCTGTCCTCCCCCCTCTGAAAGGACCCTCATCAGTGGGTAATGTGGGTTGTGCATTGTGGGGGTAGCCATCAGTTATAGGGAACAGGAAATATCTCTGTGCATAATGTCCCAACTTGTGGCTCTAAGAATCTTTCTGCCCCTTCTTCTGTGAATTTCCCTGAGCCATGTTGAGTTTGTTTTAGGTCTACTTCAGTGATGAGGTTTTGAGAACCTCTGTGTTTCTGGATATCTGGTTGTTAGGAGTTGAGTGTTCTCTTTGTCCATTTCCTTCACCCTTGTGTTGGTACCAGGTTCACCAAGAAAGCAGCACTCTTACTTATTTCCCCCATTACTCTAGGTTTCAAATGGGGACTTAGTGAGGTGCGATGGGCTGATTCTCTCCTCAGGTTCTGTGTCCATCTAAAAGCAAATTCTCCAATGGAGAGGTAAGTCAGCACCAGATAAATGGGATAACCATTATTATTTTAGAGAGAATTTCATATGTGTAGGCCCTTGTGTAGCCCATAATTGGTGGGAGCTTGATATTGAAGAGCCAGCTCATTTTTTGGATATGGTTCTGACTTGTTTCCAAGTTCCAGCTATAGGTTCTGTTCCACTGAGTGGATCTGATAGCCAAATGAAGAGCAGTTGGTTACTCACCATGGCTGTGTGCCACTACTGCATTTGGGTGAGCATCACATCAGGTTGTTTGCTACTGAGAAGCTTAGATCACATGTTGCTTGGACAGTTATTGTTCACATTCCCCCATTTGCTCATGTAACACCTTCTGGCACTAGACAAGGTAACTGGGGACTGACTTCCAAATTCCAGCCAGGTCACTCCACGTTCCATACCAACAGCATATGGTGTCTTTGGCAGTAGGGTTTTACCATTAACCTTTGGTGGGTCATCAAGTACTCTGACAGAAATCTGTCTTCTTTTGGGAAACCTTGTAGGTCTCTCTGATCAACAGCTCATTGTGGATGTTAAACCCATGATGGTACTGGGAGTTACAGGCCAGAACCAAGGGAAAAGAAGGAAGAAAAAGATATGTAATATAAAAGAATGAGAGAAGAGAGAGAAGAGGTAGAGATACACATAGAGAGAGAGAGAAAGAAAGAAGCATAAGAAGATTAAGGTTAGTCTTCATCATACTTCTCCAGGGCCCTGTTAATCAGGTATTCCCTCTAAGGACCTGATGAAGGTTCAACCTTTTAGTCTGTCTTTTAGAATATAGGATTTTATGGTACCATTTCCATTTGGGTCCAGTTCTGTCCCCCCCACCTCCTTACCCTCTCCTCCCACCCCACTCAGCTTATTGTCTAGTCCTTGAGATGCTTATTAGGTGTGTCAGCATCTCAGACAAATTCAGGTTAGGAACCACAGATGAATGAGACCATGTGACAATGATGATTATCTTTCTATGATTGGGTGAGTTTGCTGAGAATGATCTGTTCCAAGTTTGACCATTTTTCTTCAAATTTCATTGTTTCATTTTTCCTTACTGCTGTGTAGAATTCCAAACTGTAGATACACCACATCTTGGTTATACATTTGTCTAATGATAGACATCTGGGTTGATTCCAGTTCTTAGCTGTTATGAATTGAGCAGCTGTAAACATGGTTGAGCAAATCTCTCTGAACTGAGATGTGGAGCTTTTAGCATAAATGCCCAGTAACTCTATAGTCAAGCTTTATAGGAGTCTCCATATTGCATTCCATAGTGGTTGTACCAGCTTATATTCCCTATTCCCACCAACAGTGAATGAGGGTTCCTATTTCTCCACAACCTTGCCAGCATTTATTTTCATTAGATTTTTTTTTAATGTTTGCCATCCCTACTGGGGTAAGGTAGAATCTCATACTTGTTTTAATTTGCATTTCCCTGATGATTAGGGATATTGAACATTTTCTTAAGTGTGTGTTTGCCATTTGTATTTCTTCCTCTGTGAACTCCCTGTACAGTTCTCTGCCCCATTTTGTGAATGGGTTGTTTGACTTTTTAAAAAAAATTTTGTTTATTTTTATTTATTTGAGAGTGACAGACAGACAAAGAGGGAGAGAGAAAGAGAGAGAGAGAGAGAGAGAGAGAGAGAGAGAGAGAATGGGTGCACCAGGGCCTCCAGCCACTGCAAACGAACTCCAGATGCATGCCGCCACCTTGTGCATCTGGCTTACGTGTGTACTGGGGAATTGAGCCTCGAACCAGGGTCCTTAGGCTTCATAGGCAAGCGCTTAACCACTAAGCCATCTCTCCAACCCCTTGTTTGACTTTTTATTGTTTAGGTTTTTGAGTTCTTTGTAAATTTTAGAAATTGGGCCTCTGTCAGTTGTATAGCCAGCACAGTTTGAGAAAGATTGGTTTCAGTTCTTCCATGAAGGTTTGATAGAACTCATCTGAGAAGCCATCTAGTCCTGGACTGTTCTTTTGGGGGAGGTTTTTTATTACCTTTTCAATGTCAGTCGGTGTGATAGGTTTGTTTAGGAGATTACTCTGCTTTGAGTTTAGGTTTGGTAGTTGATATGTGTCCAGGAATTTGTCCATTTCCTCCAAATTATCCATTTTTGTGGAGTAGAGGTTTTTGAAACAAGTCCTGATGATTCTCCCAATTTCACTTATGTCTATTGTGATCTCTCCTTTTTCATTTCTACTTTTGTTAATTTGAAGCATCTCTCTTTTTTTTTTTTTTTTTTTTTTTTTTTGCTTGATCAAATTGGCCAGGGATTTATCAATCTTGTTTATTTTTTCAAAGAACCAGCTCTTTGTCTCACCAATTTTCTTAATTGTCTTCTTAGTTTCCAATTCATTAATTTCTGCCCTGATCTTAATTATTTCTTTCTGTCTGGAGCTTTTGGGGTTGAATTCTTGTTTTTCCAGTGCCTTTAGGTGGATGGTTAGGTTATTGATTTGGGATCTCTCTGTCTTTGTTATGAAGGCATTTAGTGCTATGGAGTTTCCCCCCTGAGGACCGCCTTCATTGTGTCCCATAAGTTTTGGTACAATGTGTTCTCATTGTCATTCATTTCTAGAAATTTTGCAGTTTCATTTTTTTATTTTGTCCACTACCCATTTATTGTTTAAAAGTGTGTTGTTCATTTTCCAGGAGCTGGTGGGATTCCTGACACATCTTTTGTTGTTAATTTCTAGTGATACAGGATTATGATCTGATATTATGCAGGAAATTATGTCGATGTTCCTAAATATATGGAAGCAGGCTTTATGACCCAGTATGTGATCTATTTTAGAGAAGATTCCATGGTCTGCTGAGAAGAATGTATAATCTGTGGATTTGGGGTAGAATATTCTGTAGATGTCCGTTAGATCTAGTTGGTCTATGGTTTTGTTGAGCTCCCTTATTTCCCTGTTAATTTTGTGTTTGGCTTATCTATCTGTTGCTGATAGTGGAGTATTGAAATCTCCAACTGTGATGGTGTTAGTGGTTATTTCTGTTTTGTTGTCAAGCAGGTTTTGTTTTATGAATTGTGGTGCACCAGTATTTGATGCATAAAGATTGATGATTGTGATATCCTCTTGTTGGATCATTCCCTTCTTTGTCTTTTTTGATTACTTTTGGTTTGAACTCTACTTTATCTGATATTAGCATAGCAACGCCTGCTTGTTCCTTATATCAGTTTGCTTGGAATATGATTTTCTACTCTTTAACCTTGAGGAGGTGTCTGTCTTTAATGGTGAGGTGGGTTTCTTAAAGACAGCTGATTGAGGGGTCTAATTATCTGATCCACCCTGTTAGCTTATGTCTTTTGATGGGTGAATTAAGGCCACTAATGTTCAGGGTGAGGTTTGATTTAATTTCTGCCATGTTGTGGTGGTTTATGTGGTTTGGTCTTTTTTTGGACTTTGTAGTTTTTGTGCCTTCTCTGAGTTTGGTTATTGTGACCTGCTTCTTGTAGGCATTTGAGGTTGGTTGTTTGATTCTTCTGTGTGGAGAATTCCCTGAAGTACTCTTTGTAGGTTTGGCTTTGTGTTCATATAGTTGTAAAGCTGAGTTTTATTGTGGAAAGTTTTTCTTTCACCATCTGTTATGAGGGATGCTTTTGCTGGGTAGAGTAGTTTGGGTTGGAAGCCATAAGTTCTTAGAGTTTGCAGTGTTCCATTCCAGGCCCTTCTGGCTTTCAGGGTTTCCATTGAGAAGTCTGAAGTAATTCTGATAGGGTTACCTTTATATGTAATATGTAATGTGTTGTTTCTCCCTGGCTGCTTTTAGGACTTGCTCCTTGTTATTGATATTTAGAGTCTTAATGATAATATGTCTTGGAAAAATTCTCCTTTGGTCCAGTCTGTTTAGAGTTCTGTTAGCTTCTGGTGACTGGATGGGGCTTTCTTTAGAGAGAGTGGGAAATTTTTTCTTTGATAATTTTGTTGGATAAATTCTCCATGCCTTTGGTCTGAGTTTCCTCTCCTTCTGGTATCTCCATGATCCGAATGTTGGGATATTTAAGGGTATCCCACAGGTCCCTCATGTTCTGTGCATAAAATATTTTGAATTTATTGAAACTTTTAACTCACAAACTGTTTCTTCTGTTTTGCCTTCCGGTTCTGAGTTTCTGGCTGACTCTATTCTGGAGAGCTTCTATTGAGTTTTGGGCTTGTTCAATTTGGTTTGTATTTTCTCCTGCTTTTTAATGTATAGTTTCCATCCCTCTGTCAAGTTCCTTTTTTACGTCATTTTCTGATTTTCTTAATACTTCTTGGAATTCATCCTTGTATTTATTCATGTCTTCATTGAGCTTAGCTAGTTGGTTAGTGAGGTCCTCTCTCTTTTTCACTCTCCTTCAGATCATTAAACTGTCTTTGGATTCCATCCTTGTTCTTTTCTATTGGGTCTAATCTAGCAAGAACAGCCTTCATACAATTATTGGCCCTTCGTTGATTTTCTGCATGTTCTGCTATTTTCTTGGCCAGGGTTGCATTGTTTGTATCTTCATATTGGGGTTCTGATCCTATTGTCTCTTCTATTTTTTTGTTGTTATTTTATTTGTATTTGACAGTCTAGCCTTCTTGTTTCTTCTCAAGATCATCATAGCTGGCTGCATTCTTTTCAGAAAGGCAAGAGAACAGAATCAGAGCCCCAAAGCCTCCAGTAGCCTTTCAGTAGCTTCTGTGTTTATCTAAGAGTCTTGCACAGCCAAGTTTTCACCACCTCTCCTCTTCCAAGCTCCTGCTCTCTACAGGTACTTTTCTGCCAGTTTTCAGCAGCTCTTGGGCAGCCTTTTGACAACTCAGCCATGCTCTCCAACCCCTTGTTTGACTTTTTATTGTTTAGGTTTTGAGTTCTTTGTAAATTTTAGAAATTGGGCCTCTGTCAGTTGTATAGCCAGCACAGTTTTGAGAAAGATTGGTTTCAGTTCTTCCATGAAGGTTTGATAGAACTCATCTGAGAAGCCATCTAGTCCTGGACTGTTCTTTTGGGGAGGTTTTTTTATTACCTTTTCAATGTCAGTGGTGTGATAGGTTTGTTTAGGAGATTACTCTGCTTTGAGTTTAGGTTTGGTAGTTGATATGTGTCCAGGAATTTGTCCATTTCCTCCAAATTATCCATTTTTGTGGAGTAGAGGTTTTTGAAACAAGTCCTGATGATTCTCCCAATTTCACTTATGTCTATTGTGATCTCTCCTTTTTCATTTCTACTTTTGTTAATTTGAAGCATCTCTCTTTTTTTTTTTTTTTTTTTTTGCTTGATCAAATTGGCCAGGGATTTATCAATCTTGTTTATTTTTTCAAAGAACCAGCTCTTTGTCTCACCAATTTTCTTAATTGTCTTCTTAGTTTCCAATTCATTAATTTCTGCCCTGATCTTAATTATTTCTTTCTGTCTGGAGCTTTTGGGGTTGAATTCTTGTTTTTCCAGTGCCTTTAGATGGATGGTTAGGTTATTGATTTGGGATCTCTCTGTCTTTGTTATGAAGGCATTTAGTGCTATGGAGTTTCCCCCTGAGGACCGCCTTCATTGTGTCCCATAAGTTTTGGTACAATGTGTTCTCATTGTCATTCATTTCTAGAAATTTTGCAGTTTCATTTTTTATTTTGTCCACTACCCATTTATTGTTTAAAAGTGTGTTGTTCATTTTCCAGGAGCTGGTGGGATTCCTGACACATCTTTTGTTGTTAATTTCTAGTGATACAGGATTATGATCTGATATTATGCAGGAAATTATGTCGATGTTCCTAAATATATGGAAGCAGGCTTTATGACCCAGTATGTGATCTATTTTAGAGAAGATTCCATGGTCTGCTGAGAAGAATGTATAATCTGTGGATTTGGGGTAGAATATTCTGTAGATGTCCGTTAGATCTAGTTGGTCTATGGTTTTGTTGAGCTCCCTTATTTCCCTGTTAATTTTGTGTTTGGCTTATCTATCTGTTGCTGATAGTGGAGTATTGAAATCTCCAACTGTGATGGTGTTAGTGGTTATTTCTGTTTTGTTGTCAGCAGGTTTTGTTTTATGAATTGTGGTGCACCAGTATTTGATGCATAAAGATTGATGATTGTGATATCCTCTTGTTGGATCATTCCCTTCTTTGTCTTTTTTTTGATTACTTTTGGTTTGAACTCTATTTTATCTGATATTAGCATAGCAATGCCTGCTTGTTCCTTATATCAGTTTGCTTGGAATATGATTTTCTACTCTTTAACCTTGAGGAGGTGTCTGTCTTTAATGGTGAGGTGGGTTTCTTAAAGACAGCTGATTGAGGGGTCTAATTATCTGATCCACCCTGTTAGCTTATGTCTTTTGATGGGTGAATTAAGGCCACTAATGTTCAGGGTGAGGTTTGATTTAATTTCTGCCATGTTGTGGTGGTTTATGTGGTTTTTGGTCTTTTTTTGGACTTTGTAGTTTTTGTGCCTTCTCTGAGTTTGGTTATTGTGACCTGCTTCTTGTAGGCATTTGAGGTTGGTTGTTTGATTCTTCTGTGTGGAGAATTCCTGAAGTACTCTCTGTAGGTTTGGCTTTGTGTTCATATAGTTGTAAAGCTGAGTTTTATTGTGGAAAGTTTTTCTTTCACCATCTGTTATGAGGATGCTTTTGCTGGGTAGAGTAGTTTGGGTTGGAAGCCATAAGTTCTTAGAGTTTGCAGTGTTCCATTCCAGGCCCTTCTGGCTTTCAGGGTTTCCATTGAGAAGTCTGAAGTAATTCTGATGGGTTACCTTTATATTATATGTAATGTGTTGTTTCTCCCTGGCTGCTTTTAGGACTTGCTCCTTGTTATTGATATTTAGAGTCTTAATGATAATATGTCTTGGAAAAATTCTCCTTTGGTCCAGTCTGTTTAGAGTTCTGTTAGCTTCTGGTGACTGGATGGGGCTTTCTTTAGAGAGAGTGGGAAATTTTTTCTTTGATAATTTTGTTGGATAAATTCTCCATGCCTTTGGTCTGAGTTTCCTCTCCTTCTGGTATCTCCATGATCTGAATGTTGGGATATTTAAGCGTATCCCACAGGTCCCTCATGTTCTGTGCATAAAATATTTTGAATTTATTGAAACTTTTAACTCACAAACTGTTTCTTCTGTTTTGCCTTCCGGTTCTGAGTTTCTATCCTCCACTTGGCTGACTCTATTCTGGAGAGCTTCTATTGAGTTTTGGGCTTGTTCAATTTGGTTTGTATTTTCTCCTGCTTTTTAATGTATAGTTTCCATCCCTCTGTGAAGTTCCTTTTTTACGTCATTTTCTGATTTTCTTAATACTTCTTGGAATTCATCCTTGTATTTATTCATGTCTTCACTGAGCTTAGCTAGTTGGTTAGTGAGGTCCTCTCTCTTTTTCACTCTCCTTCAGATCATTAAACTGTCTTTGGATTCCATCCTTGTTCTTTTCTATTGGGTCTAATCTAGCAAGAACAGCCTTCATACAATTATTGGCCCTTCGTTGATTTTCTGCATGTTCTGCTATTTTCTTGGCCAGGGTTGCATTGTTTGTATCTTCATATTGGGGTTCTGATCCTATTGTCTCTTCTATTTTTTTGTTGTTATTTTATTTGCATTTGAGAGTGACAGAAAAAGGGAAAGAGGCAGGGGAGAGAGGGAGAGGGAGAATGGGCACACCAGGGCCTCCAGCCCCTGTAAATGAACTCCAGATGCATGTGCCACCTTGTGCATCTGGGCTTACATGGGGAATTGGGCCTGCAATCAGGGACCTTAGGTTTCACAGGCTAGCACTTAACTGCTAAGCCATCTCTCCAGCCCCTCTTCTATGTTTTGATTAGTTATATCCATTGTTGGACTGGGCAATCTTGTTGGATTTACTTGCATTTGATTTTTCATGTTATTCCTTTTATGGTGTGGTCTGCCCATCACAGTGAAGGAATCGTATTAAATTTAAGAGGTAGCTGTAGTTTATCCTTGACCTCAGTCTGCGTAATGGGTTGGCAGCAAGTAGGACTAAAGGGATTAGTGTGTGGAGCTCCATGGGGGTGGGAAAGCCTAGGTCTGGGTGGGGTGGGGCATACACTAACCTGTTGATCTGGTTTCATGCAGGGGGGGTGTTGAGTGGGGTGGAGGGCATTCATATGTAGAGTTCCATGGAGACAGATAAGCCTAGGTCAGGGTGGGGTGGGGTGATTGCTAGCCTGTTGACCTGGGTCCTCGCGTGGGGGCAGCAGTGAGTGGGATGGCTTTTGTGTGTGGACCTCTGCTGGGGTGGGAAAGCCTAGGCTGGGGTGGGGTGGGGCCAATGCTAGCCTGATGGCTTGGGTGCATGCCCGTGAGGGGGCAGCAGTGAGTGGGATGGCTTTCCCGTGTGGAGCTCCATGGGGGTGGGAAAGCCTAGGCCAGAGTGGGGCAGTGTGGGGCAAAACCTAGCCTGTTGGCCTGGCTTGCACCTGGGGGGAGCAGAGTGGGAGCACAGCAGTGGCAGCGAGTGGGACAGGATTCACAAGTGGAGCTCTGCGGGAGCAGGAAAGCATAGGTTGGGGCATGGAGGGGCGAATGCTAGCCTGCTGGCCTGTGTCCACTTAGCTTGTGGTTAGTGCAGGAGGAACCTGTAGCTAGGAGTGCAGCTAGGATGGCTACTTGAAGGGACTGGGGGACTGGCGGGCTATTCCAGAGCATGGGAATCAGATGATTCCCTACTTTGCTCCTCCACACCCTCGCACTGGAGGTCTACTAGAATCTGCAGACCGTTAAAAACCCCATTTACTCCTAAATGTCTTGCCTTTCCTTCCTCGTGAGGTGAGGCATGGTTAGGCAGACGCCATCTTGACTGGAACTCCCTTTTTAATTTTTAAATGATTTATTTTATTTTATTTGAGAGAGAGAGAGAGAGAGAGAGAATTGGTGCACCAGGGCCTCAGCCACTGAAATTGAACTCCAGATGCTTGTACCACCTAGTGGGATTTGCAGCCTTGTGCTTGCTCACCTTAGAGCATCTGGCTTATGTAGGATCTGGAGGGTTGAAACATTAGTCCCTAAACATCACAGGCATTAAGGTTAATGCCTAAACCACTAAGCAAGCCATCTCTGCAGCCCCCATGTGAGCTTTTTATTTAGCAATCAGGTGATGTGTAGAAAGAAAGATGAGCTTTTATCTGGGCTTATCTACCTTGATGCTATTGATCTGTAAGGTTACTTATTCTTTCTTTGCCTCATTTTCTTCATGAAAAAGGAAGTTAGTGAAATGTATGTCCTTGTTCTGGTGATAATTAGAGATAATATATGTAAAAAGCTATGTATGTCTTAATGTGTCCTTATTAGATGTTTGATTCCACTCTCCAAACTTTGTTCTTGAAATTCACAGAAGGAAAAGAATAAAAAGTTGACTTCATAGAAAATAAGATTCCTCCATGATTTAAGGAAGTAAGGCATTTAAAGTAGAAGTTTAGATTAAAATCTACCATAGCACAATTCTATGTCTTCTCTGCATAGTAGCCTTGAACAAATTCTTTTTCAGTAAAGTATCTCACAGAAAAAAAGATGATCCCTTTTTTAAAATAAAAAACTCTTGGATTTTGAGATTAACATAATATCATTATATGAAGTATTCCTGTTCTTTAAATGTACATAAAATAAAAACACAGACCTAGCTTTTTACTTTCATATCATTGTAGTTTCCTATATGTGTGAGGTTTACAAGACAGTGCCAAATTCTAAATTATGTTTTTCATGCAGAGAGTACCCATTGTTACTATATATTGGTAAAGTGCTCTAGTAAGTGAAAGAATTCCAGAAACAATATTTATTGTTTCACATTTGGACAGCAGGAGAGCTGCTGTCCAAAAGAACAATATAAGGTGTCTTTCTTGACACAGGGTCTTAGGATTTGCATGACATAGTGAGTGAAGGAACACAGTATCAGGAGAGCTCTGCCAACTCATGGGTGCTGTGGTTACTAGGGAATACTGCTTAGAGTATGTATGAATTTCTTAGGGCTGTGGTAACAAATTATTACAAATCGAATGGTTTAACAAAACAGAAATTTATTTTTTGACACTCTGAAGTCAAGGTTTCATTTGACTGTGCTCACTAAATAGGAAGGAATCTTCTGGCTGCTGCTGGTGGGCCCCAGCAGTGTATGTTGTTTTCTAACTTAGAGTCTGCATCACTCTATTCTTTGCCTCTATTGTCATTTGATCTTCTTTCCTGTGTGTCTCTCTGTGACTTCTCATAAGAACATTAATCATTGAATCATTTAGGACTTAATCTAGCCCAGGATTAATTCATCTTAACTCATTATATCTGCAAAAAAGTAAGGCCACTTCATGAGTCTAGCAGACAACCTCAGGTTGCTGGGATGAACTTCTAAGCCAGGCACAGTTTATGGAAAGAATGGCATTTATTTGAAGATTAGAGATCCAGGGGAAGTTTCGTACTGGCAGAAGGGCCTGGCCCACCTTCACAGGTCCAAACAGAGAGAAAAGCCAGAAGCAACCACCACCAGCACCAGGAACTCCAGGCAAAACTCGAGCACTTTTTATATCTTTAGAATTCCAAATCCACCCCCACACCTTAGTGCTGGACCCTAGGAATCCTCCCATTGACAGCTCCTCCAGCCAGGTAGCTGGGGATTTAAATTACAAGCTTTAATAAACTCCTGAATATATTGGGGTATGTCCATTCAAACTACCATAATGAGATTCTAGAAAGTTAAGAATTTTTGGACTTTGTATGTGGGCTCCATTTAGCCCACTGTAGCCCCACTCTAGCCTTTCTTCAGATTTCTGTCTATGAAATGAAAACTCTCTTCAGCCACATCATTCAGTTGTTTCATGAACATTTTTCAGGAAAAATAAAAGCTAGAAAGATAGGTGCCCAGTTGGCCTTATGCATCCAGTCTTCACATTTGTACAGATTCAACCAACAGCACATTGAAAACTTTGGGGAAAATTCCAGAAAGTTGCCAAAAGCAAAACTTGAATTTACCAAATGCACTGAGCCTATGTGAATGAAGTGCTATATGGGCCATGCCACTAGGCCTCTCTCGACACTTCAGAGACCCTCAGTCTCTCTAGCACTCATCTGGGTGCTTTATATTAAAGACATTGGTCATTGTTTTCTAAACACGATTTATCAACTACTTATATGTCATTTACATTGTATTTGAGATTATAAGTAATCTAGAGATGATTGAAAATGTTTCAAAGAGTTTATATGCAGAAACTATACTACTTTATATTAGGAATACTTGCGCCTCTGTGAATTCCAAGGGCCAACTATTAATTCAAGAGCTGACTGTGGTGGTTGCATGCCTTTAATCCTAGCACTTGGAAGGCCGAGGTAAGAGTATTGCTGAGTTTGAAGCTAGCTTGGGACTATAGAGTGAGTTCCAGGTCAGCCTTGGCTAGAGTGGGAACCTACCTTGGGAAAAAGAAAGAAAGAAAGAAAGAAAGAAAGAAAGAAAGAAAGAAAGAAAGAAAGAAAGAAAGAAAGAAAGGAAGGAAGGAAGGAAGGAAGAAGGAAGGAAGGAAGGAAGAGGGAGGGAGGGAGGAAGGAAGAAAGAAAGAAAGAAAGAAAGAAAGAAAGAAAGAAAATGAAAAGCAAAGAAAGAAAGAAATCCAAGAAAAAGATAGTGGCTGTGCTTGTCTTCTATTACATGTTCATTGTCTTTGGGGCACTGTTGATGCTTCATTGTCTCACTACAGAGCTCACTTTGGATTGAAGTGTAGGATTGCAGTATGATCAAAAGGAACTTCAGTGCTTGGGAACTTGGTAATAGAGGAGTGTTTGACGGTATGCCTTAGGTGAAGTAGAAGTAGGAACCACTGAAACAGAAAGCAGAGAGTAGAGAAGCCAAGGTACTAGAATTACACAGGTGGTATGGGTAGGAGGGCTGGGAATCTGGAAGTGGGATCTTCCATTCAAACATTTATTTTTTCATTTAATCAATATTTACTGTATACTAAAATCTATTTAAGGACCAGTAATATGTGGTGAAAGAAACTGACTCTGACTCTGTCCTTCTCAGCTGTCCTCAAAGACTCTGTGAAAGTGGCTCCAGAGTAACCCATGGTAATGAAGGTGGGGCATCTCACAAACCAGTGATGTGCACTTTGGAAAAGCAACCTCATTGAATTGTGCTCTCACATATCCTTAGCTGATATTTAAGATGTTGGGGACAAATATTATCACAGATCTATAGAATATTAGTGGCTAGTCTAGTCAGATCTGAATCAGACCTCATTCCTACTAAGTTTTATTTAATAACTGATAAGAAAGGGATACCAGAAAATATTTATTGTTAGAGTTTGGTGATTAATCTAGAAAATGGCCAAACATGTTATTTGATAGATATTAGCTAATTTTACATCTTACTGTATTAAAAAAAATTTTTAAAGTTGAGAAGTAACTTTCCAGTGTGTCATATAAATAAAAATTGTATTTTAAGACAACTTTATATTATGCACATTTAATGTTCTTAGGGTAGTACACATGCTCATGATGTTAATATTTTCTGATATAGGTTTAATTGTGATCCTGCTAAATTCATGTGTTGAGGTCCTAACATCTAGGATCTCGGAGAACAATTTATTTGGAAAAGGGATCATTGAAGAAGTAATTTGCTTAGTCAATATGAGGTCATTAGAGTTGGTCTTAGTCCAATCCTACTGGTGTCTTTATAAAAAGGGGACTTTTGGACACAGAGACACCCATACAGGTCAGCCAGTACAAACAGACTTAGGAGAAGGGAGCCACTTGCAAATGAGTGAAATCTGAAATGTCTTTCCCTTTAGCCCTCCAGAGGATGCAAGCTAGAGACACCTGATTGAGACTTTTGGTCTACAGTATTGTTAGTATTGTTAAACTTAGGTTGTTTAATCCACATATGGGTGTACTATGTGATAGTTCTTCCTGCTAGTCCCACATCTGAGTGGGAAATAAGGAAATTCAGCCTCTTTTCAGACATGGTCAAATGAAGTTTGCCCAGGAGGGGAAACCTTTGTCCGTTCCCTGGTGTCACCTTCAGCATTGTTCATTTCCAAGGATTTGTTTTGTTAAAACAGGTCTGATAAAGTGGCTCCTAGGCTTTACCTGCTTTGATTACCAGCCCTGTTTCCAAGCTGTATTTAAGCCATAGTATTTAAAGCCTTGCTAAACATTCAGCTTCCAGAGGTTCAGCCTTGGTTGACTCTGTTGTCTCTGAAGAAAATGAATAGGTTAGTTGTAATTGTGTCCAGATCTGATGGTGACTTGTGAGCTGCACTGAAGTAGTTAGGCTGTGGGCACTTGTGCAACTGTGAGAGGTTCTCAGAAACACACAAAGTAGATACGGGCTGTTCCTCTTTGAACCACTTTTAACCCTCCTATACAGAATTAAAGTGGGGGAGGAATATTTACGTATTTTTATTAGTTGTCTCATGTGTATTTTTCCTTTTCATTCAATACAGGCTACTCTGTCATCATTGAAAATGTTAGATGTGGGAAAGTGGCCAATTTTTTCCCTTTGTTCTGAGGAAGAATTGCAGCTAATTCATCAGGCTTGTGTCTTTGGCAGTGCTGGCAATGAAGTTTTATATACTACAGTAAATGATGAGGTAATTTTGAAGAAACATTCAGCCACTTGTATTTTTAGTTATGGATTTGTTAAATTAAAACCTTAGGAGAAGTAAGGAATAAAGCCTTTGATAAAAAGCATTAAAAGTCTATTTGTATTTGTTCAATAATGAAGCAGTTTGTGTTAGCAAGACTGTCTGCGGTGCTTTATATGCTTGTCAGAAATAAACCTATTTGAACTGACAGTGGTTTCTCTACAGATTTTTGTGCTTGGCACAAACTGCAATGGCTGTCTGGGAGTAGGAGACATTCAGAGTACCATTGAACCTCGAAGACTGGATTCTTTAAGTGGCAAAAAGATAGCTGGCCTCAGCTATGGGAGTGGCCCACACATTGTCCTTGTTACAACAGGTAACAAGCACTCAGTGGAGATTTCTAGCCATTGCTTTATTTGTTGAGATGTAAGACCAGGACAAGCTCTGAAATTAAGAGCACACTTTTTGACTAGGCAAGAGATACTGGCTCTGCCTTGTGAGCTGCACCGTGCATTAGACAGCATGCAATATCTGAAGACCAGAGTAAGGTAATGTAGCACATACAATCTAAGTGCTGTTTTAGATGTATGAATGGTAATGTAATAATCCCAGTAAGTATAATTACTATATGGAACTCTGATTACTGTGGACATCAGAATTAAATTTTACCTTACAGTTATAAGTTTCCAAGGGTTTGGGGTTTCTAGTGATCGCAAATTAAAATTCATTAAAAATAACTAAAATTGTAGATATCTATTTATACATACATTTTAACACATTTTTTTGTTTTAAGATTTCATAAAGCACTGACAAGGCAAAAAGGAATGATCAAACCAAATTGAAAATAAAATGTTAAAGGCTAAAGATATAGATATAAAGATAAAGCTTAATGGTCCAGTGCCTGCTTAACATGCATGAGACCCTAGGTTCAGTCCCCAGTAAAACACACTCAGAAAAGGAAGGAAAAGAAGGAATGAAAAAGAGAAGTTAGAGGAAAGGAAAGGAAAAAGTGTTAAGAGATAGGTTAGAGGAGACCTTGAAGCTCTTTTGATTTCAAGTTACCAGCCTGCCTGTTGCCTGAGTTGTGGCTGTGTGTCCTCAGGTAAAGGGGCACAAGTCAAGGTTCTACCTAGCTGGAAGTATAACAGAAGAGTTCAGATAAACTGGGATTGCAGGGATTGAACTCAGGACAAGATTAGCCACTTCTAAGGACTGAACAGGAGGATTTCTTGCTCTGAGCAAAGCAGGGAGGCAAACAGAGGGTAATGAGATCAACCATCTTCCTGAGAATTGTACAGTTATAGATTTGATGTTTAATTCACATCAGACTGGATGGTCTAAGAAATTAGGGCTACTAGACTAGAATTATATTAAGGGCATGATAGAAATTAATGCATATCCTTTCTAGAATAAGCCACCTCCACTGGAGGCCTGGAGGAATCACCACAAATAACTTTCAAGGTCAATCAGCAGCATATAGTTCAATGTAATCAGATATATGGGGAAACACGGCAACATGAGTATGTCCAAAGACCAAATTTCAAGTTAACCTTAAAAGTTGCAGTTGGCTTTTCTTTGCAATTCTAGAACTAGGCAGTACTTCATAAAATACAATGAATGCATGATGTGCTGAGCAGAGCAGGTTGGTTTTGTATACGAAGGACTGAAGGAAGCAGAAGGAAGATTGATTGTAACGTTACTTTCTCTTACAAGAACTGAAGCAGAGGGAGCTTGTTATTGCTGAGCAAAGCTAGCTTGTTTGAAAATTAGGCTCTCATCACCCTTCTTTTTCTGTCTTTGTTTCTCAAAAGGTCAGATAAGCAACTTAGTTTCTGTATGGTGGTGTGGAAATTCATCATGAGCTACTCCGTTTTGGTTGGGTCTAGTGCAGCTCAGTCTAAACTAACCTCCTCCTCTTGACTGTTTTATAAATGAGAGTCAGTAGAAACAACAGACAAGAACTGACTACCAAACACCAGATAATCGAGTCATCTGACACTTATAAGACAGCTATATTTATTGTTTGAAATATTTAAATGGGCTACTTAGAGGTTAAAGGCACTTTCTTGCAAAGCCTACTGGCCTGGGGTTCATTTCCCCAGTACCTACATAAAACCTGATGTGCAAAGTGAAACTTATGTCTGTGCTCATTTCCAGCAGAAAGAGGAACTAGAGTATCCATAGATCCACCAATAACTAAATAAATAAACAAATAAATGGAAAAAGAAAATTATTAAAAAGGAGATCTACAAACATCAAAATTCCAAATGAATAATAGACAAATTGTATAGCAGTTTGTATACCACAAGAGATAAAATCAATAAACTGGAGGATTGTAGTTTTAATTTTTTGGTATTTTTTTGAGGTAGGGTCTCACTCTAGCCCTAGTTTTAGGCTCATCTACAACTCACTCTGTAGTCCCAGGCTGACCTAAAACTCACAATGATCCTCCTATCTCTGCCTCCCAAGTGCTGGGATTAAAGGCATGTGTCACCACACCTGTCTTAAACTAGAGGATAGATGAGAAGAAACTACTCAGAATATAGCACAAAGATAAAATGTGGTGGAAAATACTGATAAAATGGGTGCATTCTATATGATTCCATTTACTTAAAGTTTAAAATTAGGAACAAATTCTTTTTTCCTTCTTTCTTTTTTAAAATTTATTTTTATTAGTTCTGCACATACTTAGTATGTAAACAATTCTTCAATGCACAATGCAATTAAAAAATAAGCTGCACAACAGGAAACAACCTGACATAATGCTCAAACAAGTGCAGTAGTGGCACACAGCCATGGTGGGTAATCAGTGGAATGGAACTCATTGCTAGAACTGGGAAATATGTCAAAACCACCTATAAAAAAATGAGCCCAGTCTCCAAGATCAAGCTCCCACCAAATGTGGGCCAGAAGAGGGCCTACACATATAAAATTCTCTCTAAAATAATTATGGCCATTC
Source organism: Orientallactaga sibirica (assembly GCA_036365145.1). Classification (NCBI taxonomy): domain Eukaryota; kingdom Metazoa; phylum Chordata; class Mammalia; order Rodentia; family Dipodidae; genus Orientallactaga; species Orientallactaga sibirica. The sequence continues at coordinate 2,640,442 of JAEOAD010002517.1, forward strand.
CATCTATCTGGTACTAACTTATCTTTCCATTAGAAAATTGGCTTCTCTTTTTCAGATGGACAATGACCCTGAAGGGAGGATCAGCCTATCACACCTCACCAGAGCCCCAGTTGAAACCATAGAGTAATGCGGGGGAAGGGCAAGAGTACAGCTTTCTTGGTGAACATGACACCAGAAAAAGGCTGAAGGATATAAACACCGAGAACATTCAACTCCTACTAAGCCAGATATCCAGAGACACAGAGACTCCCAAAACCTCACCACTGAAGTAGAACTAAAATGACCCCAATGTGGCTTAGGGAAATTCATAGAAGAGGGGGCAGAAAGAGTGTTAGAGCCACAAGTTGGGTCATTATGCTCAGAGACTTGGCCTATCCCCCATAACTCTTGACTACTCCCATAATGCATGACCCACATTCCCCATTGATGAGGGTCCCTTCGGAGGGGGGGAGGAGGATAATGGAGTCACCAATATTAGAATAGATTAGAATTAGAATAATATTACTTTCAAAATAAATTTAAAAAAACCCATTCCTCCCATAAAAAAATTGAAAGAATTAATTTGGTTATCCTTTTATAGAAAACTAAGATTCAGAAGAGTTAAGTAAACCTTACACTCATTTTGAATTTTTTGATATGTATGTGAATGTGTGTGTGTGCGTGCGTGTGTGTGTGTGTAGAGGTGCACAGGTATGCATGTGCTCACGTGTAGAGGCTAGAGGACCACACTGAGTATCATTCCTCAGGTGCTATCCACCTTTTTTTTTTTGCCCTCCTCCACCATCCAAAACAGAATGTTGATGGCCCATGTAGTGCAGGTCTTTTGCAGTTGGCTATTGTCACTGTGAGGTCATGAATGCAATGACCACTTCATGTCCAGAAGACAATGTTCCAAAGCACTCCTCCCCAACCTCGGGCTCATACATTCTTTCTGTGCTTCCTTTCTTCATATTCCCGGAGCCTTAGAGGCTGTGATAGAGATGTCTCATTTAGCACTGAGCAATCAAGTATCACCTATTTTCAGTACTCTAGTAAGTTTTGAGTCTTCCCAGTAGTCACCACCAACTGCAACTTAGCATGAACTTAGCAACTGCTTCTTAGCATGAATAAATATTTAGATGGCAATTCGGTGGGCACAACATTTATTTAGGAAAACCACAATAATATTTCCTCCTAGAGCTTGTGACCTTCCAAGCCATGAGCTTTCTTTAAAAACACACACACACACACACACACACACACACACACACACACACACACACACGAATGAGCGAGCCTGTTAGCTACTGCAAATGAACTCCAGGCACATGTGCTACCTTGTGCATCTGGCTTTATCTGGTACTGAGGAATCAAACCCCAGTCCTTAGGCTTTTCAGGCAAGTGCCCTAATCACTGAGCCATCTCTCCAGCCTGCCATAGGCTTTCTACTAGGTTTGTAGTACCAAGCACGAATCTCCTCTTGTTCCTGGCTTCAAATCCAATCAGGGAGCAGTTGGTTATCTCCATAAAAGTCATGCAGCACTGGGTGTATCTTGCCCACCTGGTCATTTGTGTAGCTCTCAAGGTCCACTGCTGGGTAAGACTGTTGAAGACTTTTCTCCTCTGGCAGGCTGCATACCACTTTCCAACACCATGACAGCTGGCCAGCAGAGAGAACGCCTCCAACTCAATTTCAGCTTGATTTCTCAGTGGCTTGCAACCAAAGCATGCGGCATCTTCAGCACTAGGTTCTTACCATCTATTTCTGGTGGGCAACCAGAACTTTGGCAATAGAACATTGGGTCTCTCATTGACCTGGTGCTCACCAAGTAGGCTAGAGTGGCCAGCCAGCAAGTCCTAAGGCTCCACCTGTCTCTGTCTCTCCAGTTCTGGATTGCAAGCACATGCTCCCATGCCTGTCTGGTTTTTGTCTTTTTAATATGTGTTCTAGGAGTGAAACTCAGGTCCTTATGCTTTCAAGGCAAGCACTTTACTGACTGAGCCATCTTCCTAGCTCCCTCTCTTGACTTTTAATGTACTATTTTCTTTATAATTTTAGTAGTTCCTTTCTCTGCTCTTCATTTAGGATCTATCTTCTACTATTATAAAGACATATATTTAAATTTTATTCTGTTGCTTTGAGATAGAAAACATACTCTTGTTTTCCAAATGGATTCTCTCACAAAATGATTTGGGTGGATTCCAAAGAAGTTGACTAGCTCCTTGTGGCTATATTTTTAGCCAACATTTGTGGAAGTCGTGCAATTTATATTTTCCTACAATGAAGCAAATAGTTTAAAAACCATTTATCTTATTTTTAAATTTTCAGATGGAGAAGTCTTTACTTGGGGTCATAATACTAATGGCCAACTGGGCAATGGAACAACTAATCATGGTTTAGTGCCCTGTCATATCTCTACTAATTTGTCAAACAAACAAATCATTGAAGTTGCCTGTGGGTCTTATCATTCTTTGGCCCTAACATCTGATGGAGAGGTGAGACTAATCAGTGTAATGCTCATTGATTTTTTTCAATACATTTTATAGGTTCCTTTAACAGTTTCAGAAATACAATCATTTGGTTTAAATAACTATTCCTTCCAGCTCAACCTTTTTGTTGGTAGTAGTTTATAGTCATGGTGGTTACATTATAAAGTTTCCCTGTGTGTATTAAGGACTTCTATCATTATAAATTTTGAAGAATATATTATTACTTCTAATTGCTAAAGCAAAGGTCTAGATGAGAGAGAGAGAGAGAGAGAGAGAATGAATGAGAATGGGCGCACCAGGGCCTAGTGCCACTACAAATGAACTCCAGACACATGTGCTGCTTTGTGCGTCTGGTGTTATATGGGTACTAAGGAATCAAACCCAGGCCTTCAGGCTTTGAAAGTAAGCACCTTTAAACACTGAGCCATCTCTCCAGACCAAAGGGTCTTATTTACAAAAGTTAAAGTTCTGAAATGTTGGAAACTATGAGGCAAAATAAATATTTTTGTTTAAATGATATAGTAATTAGTACTTTTTGTACAGATAACACCAACATTATAGATAATCAATTATCTATAACAGAATAACATAACAGAATAACTTCATATAAAACTTCTTTATTATGGAAATGTCTGTGTCTGACATTTGAGTGATGTTGAGTTAACATAAGGACATGCCACTTTCCAGTTGAAACACTTTCTAAGATAATGTGTTTTATTTATTAGTCTTTTCTTCCAATTAGGTATTTGCCTGGGGTTATAATAACTCTGGACAGGTAGGATCTGGATCTACAGCTAATCAGCCCATTCCTCGAAGAGTCACTGGATGTTTACAGAATAAAGCAGTTGTGAACATAGCATGTGGCCAGATGTGCTCAATGGCAGTTGTGGACACTGGGGAGGTAGGAGGGTTACTTCACATTTTGTTAATTTTTTTTTTTGCCATATTAGTGTCATATGCACATGGCATGTTTCTCACAGCAGAACTGAATTGTTGCTTTGTCCTTCATGAGCACTGTTTCTCATCTTCCCCCAGGTCTATGTGTGGGGTTACAATGGTAATGGACAGCTGGGACTGGGCAGCAGTGGCAACCAGCCAACTCCCTGTAGAGTGGCAGCTCTGCAAGGCATTCGTGTCCAGCGGGTATGTCTACTGTTGGCTTGTGTGTATATGGCTATTAGTCTTCAGTGGCAATATATCAGTGTATTAAGAACACAATTTTTTATCATGATAAAAAGTGTAGCTGCTTGGATGAATTTACTGAAGTAAAGGCTAAAGCTCTTTCTCCTTGAATTAAGGTGTAGCTGTTCAGAAGGGTTCTGGTTCTAGGATACTTTCATATACAGTGTTGGGAATCTAAGTGTTACAACCTTTTCTGAAGAATCTTTGCAGTATATATCACAAGGCTTAAAAATTATCGTACCTTTTGATAGAGAATTTTTCTCCTAGGGAATTGTGAATCCCACTAATATGTTCAGTTAATATTCATTAGTAGTTATCATAAAAAGATATTTAGGAGGAGAATAAATACTTAAACTTGTTAAGATTACAAGAAAATTTAACTTTAATAAAAACAGTAGGCATCACATAATTTATTAACTGCATGATAAGTAAACAATAGATAAGTTATGCCAGGTCAATATGATACTTTTTTGTTGTTGCTGGTGTTTTTGAGACAGGCTCTTACTGTGAGCTCCAGCTACCCTTGAACTTGTTATCCTGTTGTCACAGCTTCTCAACTTCTAGATATTTAGGAACAAACCACCATGTTCAGTTTACAAAGAATTTTTAATAATATGGGAAAGTGCTTTGTGTTATGTTAAGTAAAAAGAAACAAGATAGAAAGACTGTGGAGATGATTCACTGAATAAAGTGCTGGCTGTGCAAGCATGTGGACCTTATTCAGATTCCCAGTACCCACGTAAAATGTCAGCTGTGGTGGCATGCACTTGTGAGGTAGAGGCAGAGAGTTTCCTGGCCTCCTTGTCTAGCCATTCTAGATTCAGTAAGACCCTGTCTCAAAGAATAAGGAGGAGAGTGACTGAAGAAAACCCCAGACATTGACCTCTGGCCTCCACATACATATGCCCACATGTGCACATACATCCACACAGTGTCTATACCTCATATCCATACATAAATGAATGTATACTAGACACATGCAAAAAAACAAAATGGGCTGAGGAGATGGCTCAGTGGGAGACCACTTGGGGCACAAGCATGAGGACCAGAGTTCAATTCTTAGCACTCACATAATAAGCTGAGCATGGCTGTACATGCCTGTAACTCCATAAAGGAGGACATCAGACATCCTTTTCTGGCCTCCACACATGCATGCTAGGTACTTGGATCTGCTCACACATGTGTAACATACTACGTGTATACACAAACACACATCAACCCCCCAAGCAACAAGATAGAAAACTGCATATATATCATTGTGTAAGTTACTATTCCTATGTCTGTATGTAAATAGAAAAAAACTCCTCCAACTCTAATCTTAAGGTTTCTTTCATATTTATACTTTTCTGTATTTTTTTACATAAAGCATGTTTTACTCTGTCCCTGAGAATGAGTGTCTTATGAGGGCTGAATGATGTGGGTTGAGAGGTGAAGGACTCAGGGCAATTTTACTGTAGCTCTGGCTACCCACCCAGCCTGTGCTCATACTAGGAAGTATTGTAAGCATGCTGCCTTCTCCTTTATATTTTGATTCTTAACCTACTTTGTGAAAGTGGTGACATTTTCTTATATTTTCAGACCTGAGAAGATTTTTTTTTGTCTTTCTAGGTTGCCTGTGGCTATGCACACACCTTAGTATTAACAGATGAAGGTCAAGTGTATGCTTGGGGTGCAAATTCTTATGGCCAGTTGGGCACTGGCAATAAAAGTAACCAGTCCTATCCTACCCCTGTTGTTGTGGAAAAGGACAGGTATGTGTGTATTTTCAAGATAACCCTAATGGGAGTGGGTAGACTGTGCCTCAGAATACTCCTTCAGGAGCCACCCTGTAGCTCTTAATCTTTCTGCAATGTTCCTGAGCCTTCGTGGGTGTGTAACAAGTCTACTTGAATGTTGAGCTCACTGCAACCTTTGGGTTTCTACTTTGATGAGGTTTAAATGTCCTCAGTGTCTATTGCCATCTCCCTGGAGCAGGTTGTCAGGCTAGCAGTGAGAACCACACTCATGTTTAAATTGTTATTTCCTCTTGTGCCCTGGCAGATGTGCTAGAGGTGCCTATTCTCATGCTAGGCAATTGGCTATCTTGTCATATTGATGAATCTTGGTAATGTCTGACTGATGCATTCATAACCCCATGGTAAATACCAATAACCCCACTAAGGTGGGTCCTCAGTGTAATGGGAGTCAGAAAGAGGGGATATAAAAGGATAAGATGAGGGGAACAGTACCAACACACAATTTTTCCATACAGTAAATTTCCTCATTAATAAAATAAATATGGCACATACATATGCATTAAATTGTCAAAGTGGAAAAAGATAACTTCAATAGTCTTTAGCAATTATACAGGACTTAGAATTGATGACATAGGATAGTTACTGTTAGCCTTAGACTCATCTTTAACCAGAGTGTTCATTCATTTTTTAGAATGGCTATGAATATTTAGGGCCTTTATATGTAAATGTCCTGTTTTCACCTATCCCTATTTCATTTGTGCCTCCAATAGCTACTCTGTGTGAACTATAGTGATTTATCTTACTACAAAACTTCTATATGCTTCTTTCCCAAAATTATATTTCCCTACTCTTTGGCTTTTGTTTTTTATACTGAAAGGCAATTTGGTAATATATAAGGTCTGTCTTCTATGGCTTGAGAAAATGATGGCACTTTGAATGGGTATGAAGCCATTACTTATTATTCTCAATTACTTATAAAATTTGTCATTTCAAAAGGTAGGATGACTTACTTTATTTTAACTTACAAGCTATTCCCTTGAAAAAGAGTAAAATGTCAGAAAATTGGGACTCAGTTTTGCAGACTTGTTAATAAGGTTTCATTGAGACATATCCAAATGATCCTAATATTTTTGAAAGCTTCTAGATCACAATGATAGTACTGCCTTTTCACTCATCATTTCTTGACACAATAGTATAAAGCAAAAACATTACAGAATATTTAAGCCAGGGTTACAGTTACAGTAGAAATTAATTCTACTGTTCTTAATTTTATATACTATGTTTTTATTACAGCTGACTAAGTACATGGGTAAATAAATTAGATGGCATTTTTCTGCAGTTCTTTTATGTCGTCTTTTCATGTTAGAGCACTTAATAACAATCAAAGTGAATAACCAAATTGTCATTTTTTCAGTCCCTTCAGTTTTCATTTGTGCATCATGAACCTGGTTAATTTTATTTAAACAGCATTGAACAAGTTTAAAAAACAAACTCCTTTTGTTTTCAGCAAAAAAAAAAAAAATCATAGAATAAGAGCCTTGTCTCCTTAATTGGGGAGCAGGGAAAATAGTGGAGGCAGTAACCATTGCATGTAGATTCCTGAAGCTCTATCACGTGCAGAACTTATAAAATATCCAGAGATCTGTGAGAAGAGAATAGGTAGTCTTATAGCATTGAGTAACCTCAGAAATGCCTCAGGAGTGCCAGCCTGGACAGTAGGGCACAGTATTGAGCCTGAACAGTATCCTAAAGAGTCAGTTATAGGCAGCATGTACAGAAAAACCATGAATCATGTGGCACTTTGCCTTTCTGTGGAGCTTCCACACTTATTAACGACTTTTGCTCACCAGTTCATAGCTCATGATCTGTTCATTGCCCATTAGCTACTTGTTCACGTGGCTTGGTAGTCACTGCTTCAGAATGACAGTTTAAGCCTTCTGACTTGGGTTCACTCTGGGGTGGATTATGGGGCACTGAGGAAAAAGAGGAGGAAGCAGAGAAGCAGAGGAGCAGAGAAGGAAAATGTTTGAGTGCCAAGTTGCTCAGCAGGACTTTGAGAGTTATCTGTTGACTGTCTACTGTTCTAAATTGTAAATACTTTTGAATTATAAGTGTGAAGAAGGTAGAGATAGCTAGGTGTGCAGTTGTCCTTGCAGTTGCCCACATAAATGCTATTTTGGCTGTACAGATAATGGGTGGATGTTTTAAAAGATCTCTTCAGATTTCCTCCATGTTCCAGGCTGAGTTTCAGTGGTGCTTTCTGAGCTTTCACAGTGTCTGCCAGGCCTTAGGCACAGGATGTGGCAAGGGAAAAGTTTATATAACTTGCTAGTACTTGTTCCACACATCCCTACCCTTTGCAGTGATCCTTTCTCAGAAACCTGTCTTCTGATTCCTCTGGGATCCTTTATAGAGAAGCCTCGTTAGGAATAGGATTTACTTTTTGGTGGGTTTGGGGTGCATCTTCAGTTCTTAGGAGTCTGTTCCTGAAAGTGAAGAGAAAAATCTTTCCATATTCTATGCTTTGCTCAATCAGCCAGAGGAAAGTCTTTTAAAATCTTTCATGGAAAGATCTATTTATAAAGATCAAGACTAGTATTTTTTAGCAATTTATGTTTACATAAAAGCAATTTTAATTTAAATTATTATATTCTCTTTACACCAGTCTCATTCTTAATTCTTCAAAGTTTCAGTGCCTTGGTATCTGATTGATATTGGTATTTGTAACTTTAAAGTTTATTCCATAAAAACGTTATAATTGACTTGAAATTGTTAGCTTTGCTTTGAATTTTTCATAATTCTGTGTCCTTCTGAGTAATATTTTGGGCTTTTACAAAACCCAGATTAGGAATCACTGCTCCAGATCTTTTCATGAGGACTGTTTCTTTTTATTCTTCTTCACAAATTACCTTTTGCCTTTGCTTGCTGCCATCTGTTTTAATATTCTTCCTCATATTCTGCTATTTTCACTTCTTGTTCTTCATAGCCATTACATTATGCAGTTGTTGTGGATAATCTCATTGAGATGACACAAAGAATATGTAGTTATTTTCTTCCCATTAAGATTACTGTAAACTATGTCTGGTGTCCTGACAGTAAAGGTTAGCTCAGTATATAGTTGTCTGTTGAATGCTGGTCTGTAAAATTTGAAGTTTAAAGTTTATATCTTGGTATGAAATCAACTTAAAAACCAAAGAACCCAGGTTCAGGCAAGTTTCCGTAACAGTTTCTTGGATCTGAAGCCCACACCTAAAGGCTATGCCTCCCTTTAAACTTTCTCTACTCATTTCTTGGCAGCTGCTAGTGACAACCTAGCCTGTGCCCCACTTCTGACTTCCCCTTTGGAGCCATTTGTTCCAGATGAGCATCACAGGGCTGAAAAGAGCTTTGAGCATAGTGTCTCTCCCCTGCCTCTGCCCTCTATGTTTCAATTCCAGCTGAATTACCACCTGATACAGTGACAAAGGCTGTACCTCTTTATGGAGGCTGTTGGCATTTCAAAAAGGAACAGAGGTGCTAGATTGTTTTGACAGTCCAATGTTGGATACTTTTACACAAGACACTGTAGTATTCCAATCTGTGATATTTTCCATAGAACATTAGGGAAAAGGTACTTTGTCTTATAGGTTGTGGAAGAAATGCTTAAAAAAGAAGGGGGTAAGGACAGCTGATTAATGTTTAACCACTGAAGGTTATTCTAACCATCCCTCGCCCCAGAGAAGGCCAGTGGCTTTAATACATTTTTCTCCTTATTGTCCAAGATCTCCCCCTCCCACTTGTATTAGTTGTTTAACTATCTGTATGTTGAGCCCACCACGAACATCAGGCCAATGTGGCTTCTGCCTCCCTCATTACCAATAGGTTGGGATTTCCCAACTCACATTACAGGACCATGTATTTTTTTAAAACATATTGTTATTTATTTATTTGTTTGCAAAGAGAGAGACAGAATGAATGAATGAATGAATGAATGAATGAATGAATGAATGAATGAATGAGAGTACCAGGACCCCATACCACTGCAAACAAACTCCAGACACATGTGACACTTTGTGCACCCGGCCTTACATGAGTACTAGGGAATCAAACTCTGGCCATCAAGCTTTGCAGGAAAGTGCCTTTATCTGCTGAGCCATCTCTACTGCCCTCCAGTGCTACCTTTGACCTCCCTTGTTCCTCTTTGTTGATGTCATGCTGTCCTGATTCCATGTTAGTAACAGAGATTGGCTGTGGTGGTATCTTACCATCAGTCCTCCTGTCTAGTCTCCCAGGCTATCCTTTATCTCCTTTTCATTCTTGGGCATTGTCACCAGATTTAGCCTTCTTGGGACACCATTTTTTTTTTTAACCTCATATCTCAGTTCAAAATCTGTTTCTGTATCAGTTACTCTCTTTTAGTTGGGACAAAACACCTGACTAGAAGTTTAAAGAAGGAAAGAGTTTGTTTTCAGCTTATAGTTTCAAGAGGAAGTACATCACAGCATAGAAAAGATGGCAGGAGCAGGAAACCAAGTCACATCATCACATCAGCAAGGAGGGAGCAGTAAGAGAGAACCAAATGTAGGGCCTGGCTCTCACCTCTAGGTCTGCCTCCAGTGACACACATGTCCTCTAGCAAGGCTTCATCTCCTAAAGGTTCCACACTTCCTGAATAACATCACCAGCTAGGGATCTAAATATGCAAATGTGAGTCTAGGGTGGGGGCAACATTTTCTATTCAAACCACAAAAGCTTCCCATTCACCTTTTGCATCAGCTCTCAGGCCTTTGTAGTAAGAGATACCATGGTTCTAGCAAACCCCTTGGCTCACTGACACCCCCCACCACCACCATTCCTTGTCTGTTACACTTAGGAGCTCTTATAGATGCCTCCCTTTTTTAGTCTTGCCCTCCACCTCACACACTTCCCTCTGCCTCATAGACTCTTAGTCCATCTTCTACAAATCCAAATGTGGGCCCAGCAAGCTCCCACATATGTTTCCTTACTTACTTTCTCACTGGCAGACTGCCACATTTGCAATTGATTGTAGTACCACAGATCTGTGACTTCTCCCTTCTGCTACATCACAAGCATTTAAAGGCAGTCTTCCCAGTTCTTGCAACAGCTGTAAAACACTTTTCAGTCACGAAAAGAAGCTGTTTTATTGCCCAATTCTTCTGGGTGCTTTGTTTCATTTCCTCTACACCACTGGCAATAAAACAGCTTCTGAATCTAAGACTGTAAGTAATTTGGCCTCTATAAACCAATGTTTTAGCCAGTGTCCTGCCCAAGCTGGGCTGTCCTAGATGACTATTTCCTTCTATATTCTCTTTATTTGTTGAAAAGCCAGGCATTATGGGCCATTTTCCCATTGGGCAGGGCTCTTTTGTAGAGCACTAGATGCTGGTGATTTACCTAAACATGCAAATATCAGAAAAGGTCTCTTCTGGGGTAAGATTGACCAATCTGAGTTGATGTTTCAAAATATTTAGATTCTACCTAAAGGAAGCATTTTTACTTAAAATGCTGAGAAATGATAGTGTTAAGTAAAAACTACCAGATGCCATTGTTTTGGACTAGTTCTTCTGTACTGGCCCCCAACAGACTAGACCAGAAACAAAGCCATGGCCTGGAGAGACGGTTCAGTGGGAAAAAGTGCTTGCTGCACAAATCTGACTAGAGTTCAGATCCCCATAACCCATGTAAAGCCAGACAAAGTAGCAAGTGCCTATAATCCTAGCCCTCCAATGGTGAGATGGGAGGCAGAGACAGGAAATCCCCAGAAGCTCATGGGCCAGCCAACCTAGCATACACAGTGGCAAAAAACAATAGACCTTGCCTCACACAAGGTGGAAGATGAGACCAGCACCCAAGATTGTCCTCTGACTTCTACTCCCATCTAAATCAAAACATAAGAGCTAGCCGGGCGTGGTGGCCCTCGCCTTTAATCCCAGCACTCGGCAGGCAGAGGTAGGAGGATCGCCATGAGTTCAAGGCCACCCTGAGACTACATAGTGAATTCCAGGTCAGCCTGGGCTAGAGTGAGACCCTATCTCAAAAAACAAAACAAAACAAAACAAAAAAACAAGCACAAGAGCTACTGGATGTATGGTATGCAGTAGGAGTTGGGATGACTTTCAGGGTACTCATGTTAACCTTAAAAGAAGTGAAACTTGTTTTTGGTTTTAATACTAGGTATTAAAGTCTAGGGTGGCATGCATGCTAAACTAGTGCTTTTCTGAGCTACATGCCAGCCTGAATAAGTGAAGTTTTGATTAAAATTGGTATTTATTGGCCTAGGTCAAAAATGGTACACATCTTTATTACCTACTTCAGTTAGTAATGTTTTAAGAATAGCACAGTAAATCATTCTATTTTGGATGTCTCCTTAACTTGGTTCTACCTGAATTTCAAAACAGGATGGCATGCACGTTTTTATAGGTCTTCTGGCTAGCACTGATAACAGAGAACCTCATGAGTTGAGCCCCGTTAAAGTGTGGCTGTTGTATTTGGTGCCTAAAAATTTAGGAGATGAAGTGTCCAAATCTTGCTTTGTTCTCCCCCCTGTCAGGGCCACCTATTATTTTTTTGTTTATTTTTTTAATTTATGAGAGAGAAAGCATGTGCACGCCAGAGATTGAGAATTGGTACACCAAGGTCTTAGCCACTGCACGCGAACTCCACACACATGCACCACCTTATGCATCTGGCTTACGTGGGTTCTAGGGAGTAGAACCTGTAGGCAAGCGCCTTAACTGCTAAGCCATCTGTCCAGGCCAGACCAATCTATTTTTATCAAATTATTTATTGTTCTCCAAGTCAGGTACTAGGGGAAGAAGAGGTCAACTTGTTTTTGTCCTGTTTACTGTGTTTCTGTGATATTTGCTTCTGACTCAGGATCATAGAGATTGCAGCCTGTCACTCCACCCACACGTCGGCTGCTAAGACCCAGGGTGGGCATGTGTACATGTGGGGCCAGTGTCGGGGCCAGTCAGTGATCCTCCCCCACCTCACCCACTTCTCCTGCACCGATGATGTGTTTGCCTGCTTTGCCACCCCTGCTGTCACCTGGCGCCTCCTCTCCGTGGGTGAGCTAGTCTTTGTCTGTTGGGGGCATGTCTTGAAAACTAGGAAGATAACTAGGGGTTTTTGATAGTCATGTTATGACTCATTAGGTGCAGGATCTAATTTATTTCCTTTCAGTATGCTCCTATAAACAGGAACTAAGGGATAGCAAGATGGCTCAGTTAAGTGTGCTTCCTACACGAGCATTAGTGCCTGAGACCACTTGAGTTTGAATCTCTGGATCCTGTGTAGACATCTGGATAGGGCCACTCATGCCTGTAATGACAGTCCCTCAAAGGGGAGTAGTGACACAGGAATCTCCTGGGTTCACAAAAAAAAAAAAAAAAAAAAAAACAGCAAGCCTCCATAGCAGTAAGAGACTTGAGCTCAAAATGAGAACTAGTGGAAGAGTGATGGAGCAGGACATCAACATTCTGCTCCTCCGACCACCTGCGGCAGGGAGCGCATGGGGCTCTGCAAGGGCACATACATGTGCATACACCACACACATCTCACATATATATATCCACACAAGCCAAAATAACAAAACAGGGAAGTTGACTGATTTTCTTGAAACTGCTAGGAATGAATGCCAATGATAAAAGCACTTGTATTTTGTCTGCTTTTTAATTTTACAGAAAATTGCATCTTTTATTTTTAACAAGATTTACTTAGACATTCTAAAATTTCATTCAGAGTTAATGAAATAGTTGGGGAAATTTTTTGTTGTTTGGCCAAATTTATACAAATATGTGAAGTTTTTATCTACAAACTACAGAAATATGAAGCAATATTCAGGGGTGAAAGTATTGCTCAGATGTTCAGTTACTTTGGAGAATGTATTTCAGGAGGGCTCAGGAAGCAAGGCCTCATCCTTGCCTGCATGTTTATCTGTCTGTGCTGATCTAGAAGCACTGTATTGCTCTCTTAGAACCCGATGATCACCTCACTGTGGCTGAATCACTGAAGAGGGAATTTGACAACCCAGATACTGCAGACCTCAAGTTTCTGGTTGATGGAAAATACATTTATGCACACAAAGTTCTTCTTAAAATTAGGTAAGAGCTCATTTCTTTTGAGAATTGAGATGGATCTATTCATTTGACAATTATTTCCTGCATCCAAGGGCCTGCACTAGTACTCTGGTAATTGAAGGGAATCGTTCTAAGGCTCTTCGTGCCTTTACGAGTACACAGTGCAGATGGGGGACATGTGATAAGGGAAGTAAGAAATAATGCAGGTGGACTGCTACAAATGCTGGTTGTAGTTCAGGGAATCATTCCTTTCAGGCATTCCTTGAAAATCTTGTAACTTCATTGTCTGACTCAGCATAGAGAGCAACCAGCTGTGACTTGGCCAGCATGTTCAGGGCTTGGACCTAAATTTGCTTCCCTGTCTGGGGCCAGAGTGTATCTATAATAATCACTCTTCAGGCAGCTATCAGAGCTTTTCTGGACTAATGAGGTCTGGGTGATACACAAAAATTTTTACAATTATAAAATCACAATTGTTGGGCTGGAGAGATTTCTCAGTGGTTAAAGGCACTTACTTACAAAGGCTGTCAGTTAGGGTTTTTTCCTTAGAACCCATGTAAAGCCAGATGCAGTAAGAGGCCTTGGCATGCTCATATTTACACACACACACACTCTCTCTCTCTCTTTCTCTTTGAAATAAAGAAATAAAAATATTTTTAACAAATCACACTTGTTGATATTTAACTCTTGAGTAAGGAGTAGCATCAGCCTCACCTGTGCTGTTGAATGAGTTCTGTCACAGGTATACCTGTGACAACCACTGCCCACATACAAACACAGTTCTGTCAGTCTTCAAAAATCCTACATGCCCCAAGCAGCCAGGATCTTTGAAATGATACAGTATACATTCTTTTGTGTCTAGCTTTTTCCTCCTCCTTAACCTAATGATTTTGAAATTCTTTGTTATTATGTAATATTTAAATCCTCTTTCAATGAATCAAACCTATTGTGACATTTCAGTCTCAAGTTCCCCTTTCAAGCTGTGTCATGTTTGCTCACTCTCACATAGTACTTACACCTTCCTTTTTTTAACTTAAAAAAAAATATTTTGGGCTGGAGAAATGGCTCAGCACTTAGGAATTTGCCTGCACTTCCTAAACACCCAGATTTGATTCCTAGTACCCATGTAAAGTCAGATGCACAAAGTAGTGCATATATCTGGAGTTCGACTACAAAGGCTACAGGCCCTGGCACACCCATTCTTTCACTTTCTCTCTCCTTGCAAATAAATAAATAAATAAAATATTTTAAAAAAAAAAAACATTTTTAAAAAAGGGGGCGCTGGAGAGAAGGCTTAGTTAAGGTTGTCAGCAAAGCCAAAGGATCCAGGTTCATTTCCCCAGTACCCACGTAAAGCCAGATGAACAAGGTAGTATACGTGTCTAGAGTTTGTTTGCAGTGGCTGGAGGACCTGGCACACCCATTCTTTCCCTCTCAATTAAATAAATAAAATCTTTTAAAAAAGAAATAAAAGTATTTACAATTATAAAATATAAATGCTGATCACTAGAGTTGTTGTGAGAAAGATGCAAGAGAGGCCTGCATTATCTTCACCAGAGCAGCCATAGAGCCAGCTGTTGCCTGGGCACCCTCAGCAATGGCACACTGAATTTGAAGTCCCGTTGAACAAACAATTAAGACTTCAGGCTAGCAAAGAAAATAAGAAGCCAAGGCAAGGATGTTGTTTTAGCCAGCTTTCTACCATTATAATAAAATCCCTACAAAGGGTTATTTACCTATTTGGTGGTTGGGGACTGAATGAGGGTCCTTTCATGCTAAGCAAACATTCTACTACTGAGGTATAACTGTACCGCTGAGACAGAATTATAACTGAACTGAATGCAGGCCCTACATGTGCTAAATAAACGCTACTGTTGAGGTATAACTGTAGCTGAGAAGTTTAGTTTGGCTCACAGTTGTGGGGAGTGAAGTTTGATTGGCTTGCCCCATTCCTTGGCAAGGGAGTAGATCATGATGGGAGTGACTGCTAGAACAAAATTGCTTACATCATAAACCAGGTCAGAAAACAAGGAAGAAGGGGCTTGAACCCCACAAAACCCTTTGAGTTCATGTCCTTAGGGACCTAAGACTTTTCATTATACTCTCCACTCTTTCCAGGTTTCCTCTAGAAGGTTTTACCATGTCTCAATATTGTCACCCTGGGACCAAGCTTTTATAACATAGGCTTTTAGGGACCCTCCCCCCACAATATCCAAACTAGCAAATGGAAAGGTGTATCAGTTCCAAGGGTGGGGTCCTCAGGAAGGACTTTCAGCTCTGGCAAGAACCCAGGATCTGATCTTTTCCTTTCTTCCTTTAGGTGTGAGCATTTTCGTTCTTCATTGGAGGACAATGAAGATGATATTGTAGAAATGAGTGAATTTTCATATCCTGTGTACCGAGCCTTTCTGGAATACCTATACACAGATAGCATCAGCCTTTCTCCTGAGGAGGCAGTAGGTAATTGCTACAGACTTTACCAAAAATTATCAAAATGAGGGATGGAGAGATGGCTCAGAGGTTAAGGTACTTGCTTACAAAGCTTAACTGCCTGTGTTCAATTCCCCAGTACCCACATAAAGTCAGATGCACAAAGTGGTGTATGCATATGAAGCTCGTTTGCAGCAGCTGGAGGCCCAGGCATGCCCATTTTCTCTGTCTCTCTCTCCTTGCAAATAAATAAATAAAAATAAAAGAAGGTAGCAAAATGAGTAGTCAGGCAAATGATGTCCATGGAACCCCTTCCAAAAACAAGAAGGAAAGAAAGAAAGTCACTATAACAGCAGCTGAAGAAGGAGTTATGTTGTTTGTGTTGAACTCTATGCTCTTTACTTTTTGGTGCTGGTGATAGAACCCGTGGTCTTGCTTTTATGCTCTACTATTGAGCTACACCCCAGGTTCTGAATCCAGACTCTTTTCTCTCATTGCTATTTCACATGAAGGTTGGCTTGGTAGACAAAAGAAGACATTAATAATATATGAATCCCCCTTACACATCATAAGAGGCAAGGACAAAGCTGAAGTAGCAGAGAGCAAATGCCAGTGCCTTTAGAGGCAGGGTCCTAGAAGGACTTACCATTCAGTAGACTAGAGCAGATCAATACCTCATTCTCTTATACAGGAGGCTAGGAAGATGGGCATTTCCAGATGGCTGTGACTTAGCTGACATTCCATGATTTGGGAAGAAAGGCTGTGTGTGTGTGTACAGGAGCAAGAGTAGGGCAGCAACTAACAGCCTCTGTCAGGAGAGTGATATGATGTTTTAAAAACAGCAGTAATTGCAGTGGTTCAGGTGTGAGATGGTGGTTTCTAGGACTAGGTGTGGTTTTGGAGGTACTGAAGAGATAAAGCTCTGGTTATACTTTAAAGATGCAGCTGCTAGGATTTGTTGATGGATAGGATCTGAGGTGTGAGGAGAAGGACTGTGTTAAGTATTTGCAGTATTTGTCTTAAATATTGGGTTAGTTGAAAGTGCAATTCACCAGTATGTGGAGATGGAAAGTAATGGGCTTTGCTTGTGACTTTGAAAAGGCAAAGGAGTTTGACTCCTTGATAAATGTGAGTGGGAGGTTTTTTTTTGTCTTGTTTGTTTTTGTTATTGTTGTTATAGATGAACCCTTAATATTTGCAAGAGTCCAAATTGAGGCCTACCTCCCATACATATAAATATTTAAAGTTGTACATCAACAGTATACTAGGGTTGATAAAATTCCAGCTCTCTGTCTTCTAGGCATTCTGGTGAAGACTTTTTACATGAAAGCCTAGTGTGAGGTAGATGTGACAATATTCTAGATCCAAGAGTCAACTTGTTAAGTAGTTAAATATTAGCAGGCTTGGAGGACATCGGGGCCTCTCTTTTACTCTTAATAAACAACCTATAAAACTAAGGACTGGAACTGCAAGACTGTCATTACAAGTCAAGAGGAGACCCTGATACCCTGAGCTGCCCAGAAGTTTATTTAATTGATGAGTATCTAAACTTTATTCCAAGAGTCCTAACCTCATCAGCTTACTAATGCTTAAAAAAAAGTCATGCCATTACCCCTCCTATAAGAATCAATCTGTATGGGCCTACCAATCATCTGACAAAGTCCCTCAGAAAAGAAGCTGCTTGTTTTAGAAACTTTCAAATTAAAAGCCTACCTAAAATGTGGATCAGCACATTAGCCCCCTTGGCCATTGTCACTCACTCTTCTAAAGTGTTCTGTAGTCTAGTATATGATAAACTCTGCCTGTTTTCTACACTATGCTCCATATTTTACCTGAATTCTCTGAGCAGAGGTCACAAGATGGTGGGGAGATGAGATACTAATGACAAGCTAACTTTTTAGTTAGGGGCAACTTGGGTCTGACTGTAGACTGGGCTTATTATATACTGCTGCTAAGGGTGTTAGACTGTGGGGCTCATTTCATACAAGAGCAGGACTGAGGATATCTTAGCCAAGTACACATACCCTCAGTAGCACTCACTCACCAGCATCAAATTCTGACCTTGCCAGCAAGCCCTCTAATGAACATTCAGATAGCAGTATTTGCAAACAAATAGGGCCTTTCAAATGCTAGTTAACCCTTCCTGATTAGAAGAGTTCATATTGTTACTCAAAGTGGTGAACTGACATGTACATATCACCCAGGCTTCATTGAATTATTTAAAGTAGGTACCAGATATGACAGGAGTCATCAGTATCTATAGGTAGTATTTAAAGCTGACAGGCTGGAGCTCACTTGGAGAGATAAGGGAATGAGGATCTGAGGGCTGAACCCTAGGGCACACACATTTGGAAGTCAGGGGAAATGGCTCAGCCAAGAAAATTCAGTCACTAATTACTAAGGAGAAGGGCAACATAAGCAGTAACAAGGAGAGAAAATCATCAAATTCTTTGTTTAAAAAAAAAAAAAACAGACTAGGGCTGGCAAGATGGCTTAATGGTTAAGGCATTTGCCTGCAAAGCCAAAGGACTCTGGTTCAGTTCCCTAGGATCCACTTAGGCCAAATGCACAAGGGAGCACATGTGTCTAGAGATCATTTGCAGTGGCTGGAGGTGCACCCATTCTCTCTCTTGTTCTATTTCTCAAATAAACAAATAAAATTTTAAAAAAATAGACTAGACATTAGGTTTGGCATTGTGGAAGCCATTTTTATTGTTGTTTGGTTTTTCAAGGTTGGGTTTCACTCTAGCCCAGGATGATCTGCAACTCACACTGTAGTCTTAGGCTGGCCTTGAACTCTCAGCAATTCGCCTACCTCTGCCTCCAGAGTACTGGGATTAAAAGAGTGTACCACCATGCCTGGCTTTGTGGAAGCCACTTTTGACAACCACAGTTGTGACTTCAGTGAGTGGTGGAGGTAGGGTTCTGCTTGGGATGGCTTCTGACAGAGAGGGAGGAAAGAAAAGATAGCAAATGCCAATAGTGCTCTAGAAGTTTTACTGTAAAGGAGCAGAGGTGGGATGGAGCAATGGAGTGCACAAGTCCCCATGAAAGGTTCTTTTCTATTCATTTGGTGCTAGGGATTGAAGCTAGGGCCTTGACCCTGCTAAGCACGCATACTGCATCAGTGAGGTCCATTCTACACTCTTGTTTTCTTCTTAAAGGTGGACTCTATAGTAGCATGTGTGCTGGTGGGCATTACCTGGGAAAAATACTGCTAATGTAAGCAGAGGAGAACTAAGAAATATACTCCTAGGAAAAATTAGAAAAGTCATTTTCACATTTCATCAGTTTTTCAGTAGCTTATCTGTGTATTTTGTTTGCATAGTTCAGCTACCTTCTTAGGTAGGAAACTACCTTGTTCATTCAAAGTGCAAATCAGCCTAACTGATGATGCAGCACTTTACTGAGCATGACAGCAAAATAATGTCCAAATCATCTGTGAATGCTGGAATGAGTTTCAGTCAGGATGCTTGAACCAACTCCCCAATAAACTCTTCTTTCCACCAGGATTGCTAGATTTGGCTACATTTTATAGAGAAAGTCGTTTGAAAAAACTTTGCCAACAAACGATCAAGCAAGGAATCTGTGAGGAGAATGCTATTGCTCTACTCTCTGCTGCTGTGAAATATGATGCTCAGGTGAGAACATCCTTCCAACCAGCCAGGGTTCTAGAAAAATAGAGTTTTTGTCTTCATATCTTAAATAAAATAAGCTCTGCGCTGACTGAAGATGTAACAGAAGAAAATTAGTAGAGAAATTGTTGAGTACATACTATAATAAAATATGTGACTATAATGACTATAAGTGATTGATTGGATTTCAATAAAAACTCACACTAAAGAAATACCACATGGAAAAGACACATTGGGAACAGTATTTGTAATGTAGAATGAAGCAACTTTCTGCTGTTAAAAAAAAAATGGAACAAAGCACAAATGGAAAATGTAAGTGAAAACAAGGTGTAAGCTTTCACTTGTGAAGCTGGAGAATGTATTTTTATAAACAATAATTTTATAATAGGCTCAGAACAATGGATATAATTCTTAAATGATGAAAGTACAAATGTCCTGGAGACATTTGGTGTAATATGCATTAAAAGCCTTCAAGATGGAAAGGGGTTCATTTATAGGGACATATCTTATGGAAGTGAATCTGGGTTTAGACAGAGATTAGCTTCAAAGATGGTTTTGTTTATATAGTGTTTATGATGTTGCTTGTTCTGCAGTACTGGCAGTTGAGGCTAGGTCACTGTGAGTGCTAGGCAAACTCTCTACCTCTTAACTATATCCCAAGCTCTCTTTTTACTTTTTATTGTGAAATAGAGTCTAATTTTCCCAGACAGGCCTTGAACTTGCAATATTTTCCTGCCTCACCCTTCCAAATAGCTGGGATTACAAGGTTGCACCATCAGTCCTGGGTGCATGTTTATAAATTTAGATCTAGAAAAAGGAAATGTGAATAGTAGAAGATTATTTACAAAATGTTAATAATAAATATATTATTGAGTGACTAAGTTATACTGAACTGGAGAGAGAGCTCAGTGGTTAAAGGTACCTGCTTGCAACACCTGATGGTCCTGGTTTAATTCCTCAGTACCCATGTAACGCCAGATGCACAAAGTGGCACATGTGTCTGGAGTTTGTTTGAAGTGGCAGGAGGCACTGACATTCCCATTCTCTCTCTCTTTCTTTCCCCTCCTTGCAAATAAACTATTGATACAAATATTTAAAGAAGAAAAATTATTGCCTATTTTCTAAAATACAAATAGCAGAATAGAAAAAGACAGGAATCCATTACCAACATAGGATGAACACTTAATAAAATGGGTACTATCCTTGGGACAATGTCATCATGAATAATTGGTATTTCCTTCTCATTGCTTGTTTTTTCCCCTGAACTTTCTCTAATGACCATGTATTATGCTAACAGAAGGAAAGAGAACTTATTTTAGAGCTAAATCTTTAGGAAATAGGCCATAACTTCTTAGAGTCAGTTTCCTTTTGGTATAAAGATATCCCCTCATTTGGTTAAAAAAAATGACATTTTAGCCGGGCGTGGTGGCGCACGCCTTTAATCCCAGCACTCGGGAGGCAGAGGTAGAAGGACTGCCGAGAGTTCGAGGCCATCCTGAGACTACATAGTTAATTCCAGGTCAGCCTGGGCCAGAGTGAGACCCTACCTTGAAAAACCAAAAAAAAAAAAAAAAAAAAAAGACATTTTAGTGAAAAAAGGCAGCAACATTTATCTACTTTTATAAACAATAAGCTTGTTAAAGAAAATGTAGAACATACAAAAAGTATGAGGAAAAAGTGATTCACCAACCAGAGAACATAACTTTCATCTTTCATGTATCTGATTTTTTTCTCAAGTCACTTCCCCCCTCTTCCCTCCCTCCCTCCCTCCCTCCCTCCCTTCCTCCTTCATTGCCATCCTTCCTTATCCTTTTTAATTTTTTGTGATACTGGTGATTGAACTTTAGGGCCTAATGCATGCTAGGCAAACACTTTACCATTACAGCTATATCCTCAGCCCTCTTTGTGCTTTTAAAAACATTTTACTGGTGTGTGTATACATGTGCACACATATGCCAGGGTCTCTTATTGCTGCAAATGCCTGATGAATGCTCCATTTTTTGCATATGGCTTTTATGTGGGTGGCTGGGGAATTAAACCTGGGGCCAGCAGGCTTTGAAAACAAGTGCCTTTAAACACTGAGCCATCTCTGCAGCCCCCTCCCCATTTTACTTTTTGAGACAAGATCTCATGATTAGCCTTGAAATAATTCTAAAGCCCACACAGACATTGAACTTACCATCTCCTTGCCTTAGCCTCCTTAGAATCATTGGCTCATACCACCAGTCCCAACTGATATATAGTTCTGAATACTTGAAGTTTAGTTTTTTTTTTTTTTTACTCAACATTAAAATTTAAAAAACAGTATCCATCCATGGTAACATACAGGAGGGTTGCCAGTGAGGAGGCTTTGTCTAGTAAGTGATGAAGGTGGGTTGGTCCTAGTCATTGGCTATAGGACTGGCTGATTGGATGCAGGGTCAGAAACAATGAGAAAAGGAAGGGGCCATGTAAAGCTTTTGGCCTGAGGAGCTGAAGGGATGAAGTTTTCTTAATGAGAGGAAGATGGTGAGGAGCAGCATTTTAGTTAGAAACACCAGGAATTTTTGAGGCTATCAAGTGTGTGAAGTCTATTAAACATCCAGTAAACATGTGCAGTAAGCAAGTACCACAAACCAGCCTAGAGTTCAAAAAGAAATATAGCAAAAGCTGAGAGGCTGTGTCCATGAGACAGAACAGGTTTGAGGATCAAGGCTCAGCATTCAGTGCTAGAGGTCAAGGTTTTGATAAGGGGACACCAGACTAAAAAGGAACAAGTATCAAGATGAAGGATAAAGCTGAAAACAGTGTCCTGAAAGCTAGGAAAGAACAAGTTTTAGAAATATGTCTTCAAACACATTCTGTATTACTCTGAGTCAAGTGAGCACAAATTGCGAATGGTGGTTTAGAAATGAGAATGCCACCAGTATTTCATCATAGTGATGGAGGATGGAGGAAAGCCTGATTATAAAGAATAGAAGCAGAGGAGTTAGAGATGGGGTATAGAAACAACTTTTTGTAATAATTTTACTTATAAAGAGGAAAATATTGCAGTGCAATTTTGAGACACACACATATCTATAATGAAAGAAATTCAAGAAGCATGTTTGTGTAGTAAAGAGAATGATCTAGTGAAGAACAACCTGAGTACAGGGACAATTGCTAGAATCTAGTTCCTGGGTAGGTGGGGTGGGGTGATCTAGTGAAGGAGCAAGGGGGACAGGCTTCCTATCCATCATGGACCAGGAAAGAGGTTGTCTACAGGCATCTAGCAGAGAGGTGAGGCGATGTGGGGCTAAGAGTGTGTGACTGTTTCCACAGTGAAATGGCAAGTCCTGCTAGCTTACAGTAAGAGGAAGTTTGGGGCTTAAGGGCACCAAGTCTGGGTGTCATGTGGAAGAATGAACGAACTAGGGAGATGTGGTTTCTGTATTGCCCAAGAGGAAAAAGGGCCCTTACTAAACATGAAGCTGAGCAAAGCAGTAGCATTTTAATGCTTGTACTGCAAAATAATGGAGGCTTTATTTTATCAGGATGTTTCTTCTTTTATAACCATAGCACTTTATTAAGTTTTGAGAATCATAGGAACTCTGTCCCATGCAGTTGCAATATGGGAAATTCCCGCTTTAGAAAGTAAAGGAAGGTAGCTCTAAGTGATGATTTTTTAGGGCAATTTTGCTTTTCATTAACAATTGTTTGACATTTTTTAGATTTCTAAGACACTAAACTACTTAGCCACCCATCTTCATAACACTAATACTGTATTGTATGGGCATGAACCTCTTCATTCCTAGCTGAAGAGGTACAACTCTGACTAGTTTTATCTTCATGTGCTTTAAGCAAAAACTGTCACCTCTAAAGCATATGTCCACATTTTGTTCTTAAATGGGTAAATTTTTCACTTCGTCATTGAAGACTTATAGGACTGAAATATGTCTTAACTGCCAGAGCAACCTTAGCAGTCTGCTAGTCCATTTCTGGATGAAATAATACTTTCCTTGGGTGGCTTGTATCTTTTCTTAAAGGGGAAATGTACTGCAGGTTTGTGTGTACAATGACATAACTATCAGCACTGATAAGTTTTCAATTGCTAGTTCATTCTGTTTTTCATCTACAGTTTGTGTTTATTTGCTATAGTTTATATGGTTTTTTAAGAACACATGACCATAATGTGCAATGTGCATATATAATTACTTGGAAATTATTGGGAGCTTTGTACTTTATAAATTAGTTGCAAAAAAACAGCAGAGAAGAAACTTTAAAAACTAACAATGACCTGTGCTAGGTCAGAAGGCAGTACTTCCCAGGGGCTGAGCAGGCCAGCTGCATTTTTCCCTAGGGCTGGGCATGTAGCTCACTAGTAGAGCACTTTCCCAGCAAGTCCAGCTTGCATGAGGCCCTGGATTCATCCTCCAGCACTTGGAAAAAATAAAACAAAAGTGTGTATATTAAAAATATATGTGTATATAAATAATTATCTCAGTGCTGGAGATTGAACCTCATACCTTGCATATTCTAAGTATACACTGTACTATTTAATCACTCCTAAGTTAAGATGATTGAAGCTGTGTGTAATGTGGAAAGCTATAAATGTTTCACAGGTAGAAATAATGAAAAGACTTGAGGAGAACATAAAAGGAAGTGTGTTTTGAAGTGGAATGAATGATTAAGCACTATTGCTAGAAAAAAGCACTGAGGAATTCCTATCTTGGGTGTCTGTCTCTGGGAAGAAAAACCTATTCTTTTCACTGGTAGAATTTGGACACTAGTCTGTGCTGTTAACATTCTTAGAAACATGTATTCATTTTAGTTATATGTATTTTTATACCAACAAGAATGCTATGTTGGTATTTCTGTACCAACAATTCCATCTATTGGCTATCAAACCCTTTTTGCTTGTTTGAGGAATTTTCATACTATGTTGCATTGCATTGGGAAATACAAATTGACTAAAACACTGTTGTCATTGATCCTAGGATTTAGAAGAATTCTGCTTCAGGTTTTGCATAAACCATTTGACTGTAGTAACACAAACTGCAGGCTTTGCAGAAATGGACCACGATCTTCTGAAGAGCTTCATCAGCAAAGCCAGCAAAGTGGGAGCCTTTAAGAATTGACCCATCCGTCTGTGGGAAAGATGTTGTCTTCATATTTCCCTGCAAACAAGCTGTCGCTGAACAACTTGAAAAATTGATCCCAGGCTGGAGAGATGGTTCAGTGGTTAAGGCACTTGCTTGCAAAGCCTGACAGCCTAGGTTCAATTCCCCAGTACCCATGTAAGCCAGATGTAGAGTGGTGCATGTATCTGGAGTTTGAGGTGGCAGGAAGCCCTGGTGTGCCCATTCTCTCTCTATTCTCTCTATTTACAAATAAATAAAAATTAAAAAAAATAATTGATTCCACCTGTGGGAAAGGAGATGACATCTCTACACATTCACTGCAAAACAAGCCATTGATGAACAACTTCTCTTTAATCAAAAGTGTTTGTGATAGCCGGGCGTGGTGGCGCATGCCTTTGATCCCAGCACTAGGGAGGCAGAGGTAGGAGGATCGCCATGAGTTCAAGGCCACCCTGAGACTACATAGTGAATTCCAGGTCAGCCTGAGCTAGAGTGAGACCCTACCTCGAAAAACTAAAACTAAAAAAAAAAAAAAAAAAGTGTTTGTGATGAGTTGTATCTGGCTGAATTCTTGTGTTATGTCAAAAGGATGGTAGTCGGCCTTCTCCATCTGCCTAAACTCAAGAGTTTACATAGGAAGTATTGACTGCTCTGATTAGATGTGACTACACTCATTTAAAAAAATGAACATGTCATTATACTTACTATTTCTTCTTTTGAATCCCTTTGGCCCATTGGTATAATTGTCTGTGCTATTCAGGCCAATTGTTCTGGCTGATATTGTAGCTGGACAAGAAACAGTGACTACACAGCTTTAGCCTCTAGCATAGTGCCTTCAGTACAGGCACTCAGTTAAATTAGTGTAAATCTTGTAGGTGGCCCAAGAACAGATTTATTTGTAGAATATAGGATGCAGGAATAAGTTACATGAAGGAAATTTCAAATAGCCTGTGATTATTAAAGTTCCCTTTATTCTGACTCACTGTTCGCAAACATAGCTAATGTAGCTATGTTATGCTAACGCAAAAGGCCTTAGCAATTACATTGTCAAAGGCCCAAGGGCTAATTTTAATTTTCTGTTTACTCTGAATCATTAATTTCTCATTTGGGATTACTGAATATTAAGTATATCTTTGAATGAATGTTATTTCTGGTATCATCTGCCTTAAATAATGGCCGTTGCTTTTCTTTGTGGTAAGGATCTCTCTCTAAGTGAAATGACTAGATGTTTTTCTTAGCTTTTGTTACTATAAGAAAGGTTTCTTAATAGGACCTGAGCATAATCGCACTAGATGAAAGGAACTAATAGATTTCATGGATTGTGTTAGCAAGAATGAGAAAAATGTGTAAGTTTTGGATGAAAACAAGCCACCCAGTTGCAAAAGAGAAACGAACAGGAAGCAGTATCAGACTCTTCTAGCAAGTAATTCAATATGTTATTATGTAAAGAAAACCTTTTTTTTGGAAATAGAAATCTTCTGAAGCAGAAGTGTTTGATAATAAAGTGTTTATTTGCAAATAATAGAACAATGTTTTAAACTAAGAAGCAACAAAATGAAAATAAAATGTCAACCTTATGTCTGTGTATATAAATCAATTTTATATAATATACACTTTTTTAGATCAGCTTTTTAGATACAATTTCATAGCAAAGTCTATGCTAAAACATAAATGGCTTATAAATAATCCATTTACTATTCATTTTATTGTCTTTGCTCTTTATTGAGTTTTTTTTCCCTTGTGTGTGTAGTATGGTATGTGGGGAGAGTATGCATGTGTGTGTGCAGAAGTGTGTACCTCATGTGCATACATACCAAGAAGCCAGAGGAGGATGTCTGATGTATTCCTCTATGGCTCTTCCATCTTATTTTCCTGAAACAGAGTCTCTCTCAAGTTGGTACTCCCTTTTTGGTTAGATTGGCTGACCCATGAGCCCCAGCAATCCTGTTTCTTTTCCCCTTAGCACTCAGGTTATAGGCATGCAGGAGCCAACTTCTTTTTTTTTTTTTTTTTTTAACATGAGTGATAGGAATCAAATGCAGCAAGTGTTTTTATCCTTTGAGCCATCTCCCCAGCTCAAGATTACTCCTCCCGTAATCAGAATCTCCTCCAAGTGGTACATTTGAACCTACATTTGATAGAGACTAGTCCTAAGGTAGCTTTTTTTTGTTTTTGTGTTTTTGTTTTTCTGTAGGCTTTCAGCCAGGGACAGAAGCCCAAAGAGAACATTGATGCCACCTTGCCTTCCCTGGGAGGACTAGAACCCTAGTCTGACCTAGTCTCATCCAATATGGCTGCAAACAATTCCTCAGCAACAGCTTTCTGCTTCTTCAAATTTTCCTGGGCTTAGGACAACTATTGACTGCCTCATCCTAAGTCAGCCTCTTAAGGCCACCAACCAATCAGATTTCTCCCTTACATGACTGAGTCTGGTGATGAGGCTCATCCTAATTGGATGTTTGATCCATATAAAATTTCTTAAACCACATATGTGAATCTCTCTTGGCTTTTCTCATGGCCCTAGCTTCCTAGTCCTTTAGGTAAGCTCTATGTGATGGTGTGTATGGGGGCGGCGGCGAGGATGGGACACTCAGACTCTTCTTCCACTTCCCAGCCTGTCAGGAAAGAGGAAGGGTCTCTTTGGGCGCTTTCCTGTTTTGTTTGGGGGTATTTTACTGCTTCGCTACAAACGTGTGATCTCAGTCTTCTCCAACCCACTGTGCAAGGGGGATCTTTTGGCATGTGTTCTGCTTTGCTTCCATGTATGTATGTGTGCCTTCCCCTTGGAGACATGAGACACCCTTCAGCCTGCCCCTCCTCCCTCACTGGGAAGCAGGAGAAATTTTGGCTTGGGCCTTCCTGCTTGCCTCTCCTTGATCCTAACTGTCCCTAAACTAATCTCTGTCATATTTGGCCTTTAAGGCTTCATAGTGTCTTCCAAAGCCTTTCTTCCTTTTCTAGCCTATTTCTGACAGGATTTTAATGAAGCTCCTCAGAGCCCCTTTTCTTTTATGAACTCATTTCACGTAAAAATTGGAACAAAAGGGACCAGGTAAGTTTATTTACCCTGCCAAACTCCACAATGAGTCAATAGCTATACAGCCAGAGGCATTACTAGTCTGGATTCTTTCCATATTTCCTCTAAGCTTGTTATATGAGGCATACATTGTTGTTTATCAATGATTATCTCTCTAACAAGAATAATTTCCAAACTTTCACAGACTACATCTTAGGAGGCTAACTTTGTATATTTCAGCAGCTCCACAGGCTATCTTCTGTGCTGCCGAGGGTAAGAACCAGTGGTTTAACTCTTAAAACTTAGGACTCCAAATAATAAGGAAGGGCTAGTTTCAAACTAGCTTAAGAGATATCAGATGAGTCTGAGCTTCGGCATGTTTTCTCCTGGTCTGAGGTTAAGCTTGCCATCAACACTTCTATGAACTAGTGTTTCCTTCTGATGAGTAGGCAGCCTCTTTGTGAAATATGAGAGAAAGGGAAGTTCTCATAAAGATACTGCATCAGAAATGAATGGATCCTTTCTTTCATATAAGTTTCAGACTTTGTGAATTTTGCTTCCTCTTACTCCCAAGAAAGCTCATGTTTTAGTGTTTCCAATGCAAGTTTGCTCTAAAGTTCACAAAGATTAAGATTTTATAGAACAAAATTAGTGTCTTGTCTTCACGTGCCAGGTGTGGCACACACATTTAATACTCACCTGGAGGTGGAGATAGGAAGATAAGGAGTTTGAGGCCAGCTTGTGCTACATCACCCTGTCTCCCCCCTCCCAAAAAGAAAGAAACAAAACAGCAAAGGATAATATTAAATGTTCTTTAGCTTACAGCTGTTATAAATCACTAGTTAATCTGAACCATAACAACATTTCATTCAGAAACAGAATTGCTAATCCATGATAATGAAATACAGCATTTGCAAACAACATAATGTTGCCTGTTTTATTGCCCCCCACTAACTACCATGACCAAAAAAATTAGTTTAGAAAATTATGAAGAAAGAAAAAAAATCATCTTATTGCTTAAATTCAGAAACACAAAACTTGCAGATTTTGTTAGTAATGTCAGTTCAAATGGTAACATTTTCAACTTGGGACCAACTAGTAGTAGCTGTACAACAAACTTAAGCCTTTATATTACTATTATTACACATCAATATATAAGCTTAGCCCCCAGATGATGGACACAAAAAAGCATTTATGAGACTTTATGACTATTCTGCTGTCATAGTAAAAGTGCTTATTTTGATCTCATTTATACATTATATAGTATAACAATATGCATTATCATCAATGTTATAATTAAATACCTGAGACAATTTATAAAAAGGCTGGGCATGGTGGCACAAACCCTTAATCCCAGCATTCCAGAGGCCATGGATGGATCACTGTGAGTTTGAGGCCAGCCTAAGACTACATAGGAAATGCAAACAATTCCTGGTCAGCCTGAATTAGAGTGAGACCCTACCTTGAAAAACAAAACAAAATAAATAAACAAAACAAAACAACAACAAAAATATTTCTACTGACTCATGATTCTGATGGCCCCAATCTCTGGGCCTCTGGTGAGGGGGCAGCATGTGATGGCATATATGCATGCTAGATCAAATTGCTTACATCATGAGCCAGAAATAAATAAACAAAAATGAGTCTCACAACTCCTTAGAAGGGCATGCCTTCAATGACCTAATCACCTAGGTCATCACTTAATACAAAAACCACAACATAAAACCATTAAGGCTCTTAACAACTAATTTATTTTAAAATAGACAAACTATCAGTTATAGAAAATAGTAACATTGCAATTTTGAAGGCATAGTTTTAACCAGTACAAAATAAGCAATAGCACAATATCTGAAGCCTTAAGAAATCTTAATATGGATTCTTTGACATTCCTAAAGTTCTGTCACCAGTTCTCCTTGAGCTTATTATCAAAAGACCTAGAAGTATAGTAATACCTTGACCTAAAACCCAACTAATCTGTGTGATGGTCATGCAAAATTTAGTGTATTGGAGTGAAGCTCTCTGTTGTTTTTGTTATCAAGATAACTGTCAACATATTAATCTGAAACTTAAGTGAGCCCAAAATAAAACTGTTTTCTAACAAGGGCAGGTTTCTTGGGAAAAAAAAAAAAAAAAAAGAACCGAGTTTGACAAAGTGATTTTCCTAAATGCTAACTGATGCAAAAAAATAGTAAATCTGAAACTTAATTGAGCCCAAAATAAAACTTCCAACAAGACCAGGTGTCTTTAAAATAAAAAAAAAAGGAACTGAGTTTAGACAAAGTGATTTTCCTAAATGCTAACTGATGCTACCTTAAATACCACCTATTTTAAATTATACCATCTCTAAATAAGTTAATTACACAAGATAGCTTAAATACACCTCTAGGTGGAGGAGGTGAGAGAGTGCCTCTTTTTTAAATGCAGCTATTTTTAATCTGAAGCTGTTGCACAAAATCAGATAAAAACATTAATGCCTAGCTTAGAAACACTTCTGATTACTTGCAATGTCAGACTATTAATAATGTGGCTTTTGAAGGGCCAGTGTTAGACCATACTGACTTTAAAAAATGAGGAAACTGCCAGTTCAAAAGATACTTGGAAGACATGTACCATTCTAGAGAAAACACAGACCTCCCCAAAGAGAGGAAGGTAGAATAATTGTTGAGATGCAATTAGACAAATCTCTAAGGAAAAAAACATATAAGGCTGCTGTAGTTAACAGTCTGCTTATGAATAAAATTATCTTGTATCTTGATTCTTCAGGACCCCAAAAATTAGAAAGTGCACTTGGGTTACACACTGTTAGGCTCCTGGGCAGCTAAGCTGCTTTTTCAAGTACTAAATGGTACTCCTAAATTCAGTGATTCCAATAGTTAAAACAACAACCTGGAGTACTCAGTGATCTTTGAAAACATGAGTTGAGTAAGTTCTTACATATTTTGAGGTATGAAATCTGTTTCAGTAGTAGGACAGTATAATGTTCATACTTTGTTTTTTGCTTATATTTAAAAGGTAAACATTTTAAATCAAGCACATAGTACATCAGATTTCAATACTAAAACAAATCTAATGTGTAAAATCAGTCATGTCTTCCGAGTTTGTTACATTAATCAGTTTTAGGAGCGTTTAGGATAATTTGGGTGAATGGGCAGTCAATTCTAATTGCATCTGGAAGACAGGACACATTTTCTAAGGGTATTCATGTTAAATTAAAAAATATAAATTAAATTAATAAAAACAAGAGCAAACATCACACATATTCTACAAGGGAGGGCAAAGTAGTCAGAGGTTGTGGGTTATCAGGTCCACAGCAGAAGCGGCCTCACTGGTCATGAGGCAGAGCAACTGGACTTTGGAAATGCAAACAATCTGCTATAATGTTTTAAATGGCATGATTTACACAAGATTTTCAATCTTCTGTAATAACAATGTCTATACCATTGACTGAAACATCAAAACTGGCTTAGGATTCACTCACACAAATTCTCAGCCTGTATCTGCACATTTCACATCTACAAAATGAGCTGGAGATGTTCAATGTGGCCATAGGCAGAATGTGGGAGAACTAGTTATATTGGTGAGACAGTGTCCCTGTCCATCAGCATCTTGAGACCCTCACTGTTCCTCCTTGTGTGAGGTGTCCATGCTGTCATTCATCTTCTGCTTTTGCATTCGTGTTCGAGTAGATGCTGAAAGGAGGATGAAGGACTGTTAATAATGCTGATAGCATTAGGTGGGCCAATAAGGGGCTGCCATATTTTCTATTTATACTGTGTTCATGTCAAGTCATGTTCATGTCTTGAAGAAGCAATAGCCTCCAAAGTTTATTATTTGTTTATTTTTGCTCTCTAGCCCAGGCTGGTATTAAACTCAACACTTCTTCTAAGATTCCTGAGTGCTAGGATTACAGGCATATGTCACCATACCTACCTCAAGTTAAAAAAAAATCCATAATTTTGGAATTTGGGGAGATGTGTTAGTGGTTAAGGTGCTTACCTGCGAAATCTAAGAACCCATGTTCAAAGCCCTAGATCCCAGGTAACCTAGCTGCACAAGGGGGTCAGGTTTGGCATGTGCTTGTGCAGATTAGAACCATAGGTATGTAGAACATGTGTCATATTTTCCAAAACTCTAAGAATTTTCTTGTGTTTGGAGATGGGTTGTGGGTACTGTAAAATTACATTGGCATATACATTTAAAATGTAATTGCTAATTAGAATATAAAATCAGAACATATAAAATTACTTAAAAATACTTGATTTTGAGATTTTTTAATTTAGAAAAAGAAACACAGAGGACTAGTGTATAGTTCACTGGGCAGTACCAAAAAAGGGGGGGGGGAGCACAAAGAGTAATTGTAGGGCTGAAGAGATAGCTAAATGGTTAAAGGTGCTTGCTGCAAAGTCTGTCAGCCCAGGTTTAATTCCCCAGTTCCCACTTTACGCCAGATGGTCATTTGTTTGCTGCAGTATGAGATGCTGGCATGCCCATACATACACAAATAGATAATTTTTTAAGGGAATAATCACATTTAAAAAGAAAATAGTTCTAAACATTTCACCACCACCTTTTACCTTGCCTAAGCAGCATCCTGTGGTGACACTGAATCTGGCCCTCTTGCGACCTCCCATTGCTGGAGTTCTATAAGCATAGGCCACCTTACCCATGCACTTCTTTTTTTATATATACTTTTATGTATAGAGAGAGAAAGAATGGGCATGCCAAGGCCTCCTGCTGCTGCAAATATGATACATGTGCTACTTTGTGCATCTGGCTTTATGTGGGCACCAGGGCATCACACCTGGACCTGCAGGCTTTTCAAGCAAGGGACTTAAACCATTGAGCAATCTCCCCAGTTCCCCCATATATTATTTGATGCTAGGAATCAAACCCAGGGCCTTGTATATGCTAGGCAACACTCTATCACTAAGTGGCATTCCAAATCTCTATCACATTGAAATCTGGTAAAAGACCTGATGTTATTTGTAAAACTCTGATTTCCAGTAATGGAAAACTTTGCTGGAAACTATTTTAAAGTCTGCGTATTAGGAAAGTTCAAAAAGAAAAAAGTGAAAGCCTATTCTTTTTGTGAATATGTGTGTTCATGGGTGAGCAGGTATATGTGTGTTATGTGTATGTGTGTGGAACTTGTGTGTCCTTCCTCAGGAGCCATCCACTCTTTTTTTTTTATAGATGGGGTTTCACATTGGCCTGGAAGTAGCTGGAACAAGTAAACTAGACTGGCTGGCCAGTGAGCCCCCAGGACTCATCTGTGTTCACCTCCCCAGTGCTGGGATAACAGGTGTGTACCACCACATCTGGCTTTCTTTACATGTGTTTGGGGAATTGAACTCGTGTTGTCATGCTAAGTATTTCATTGAGCTATCTACTAGCCTGCAAGATTAGTCTTTAAATAAGGGCCAGATGTGCCAAGCTTCTGCCATTTCCTGTACTTCCCACTGCAGAAGAGCTCCTCATCATAGCACTGCTACTTAGAGTATTTTTCAACAAAACTCACTGTGCAGAGAGTCTTCTTGCAGGAAAGTTTATGGCAAAGGTGCTGATGACCTTCCACCTTGTAGCACACACTTAATCCACACAAGTTTGAGGCAAATAATATACTGATTCAATTACATTTTAAATGCATATATAAGTCTACCACTTGAAGGAAGTGAAATGACTACAATGAAAGTAATTATTTCTTTATATAAGGTGGGATGGTAAATACTTACTCATTTCTGCCAATTTCTGTTGAAATTTGGATTCCCCTGGGAGATGTTTACTGCAGATTGGAAAATAAATAATTATTTCATATTCCTAAATAGGACTCAAATTTCTGATAAGTGTGGTACTTTCTATGACATTTTATGCATTATAGTAACTTTAAAGTTTTTAAGTTTATTATGTAAAATAAAAAAATGGCATCAATTTACGATCCTAAATATTTTTCCAGTTGTTCCTATAAAGCACAATATTTAGCATTTTTCAAGACTGAGAACTTTTAATGTTAAAATTTAATGAAATTATCAATGGTTTAATGGTCAGACCTTTAACATTTGATATCTTCATTGAATTTCAGCAGAAGGGGCACACCATGGCCTCTTGTCACTGCAGATGAACTCCAGATACATGTGCCACTTTGTTTATCCGGCTTTACATGGGTACTGGGGAATCCAACCTTGTCTGTGAGGCTTTGCAAGCAAGCACCTTGAATTGCTGAGCCATCTCCCCCTAGCCCTCACTTTGGTACTTCTTACATAGCTTTTAAAAGTTTTGTTGTGGGCATGCATATGACTGCATGGTACTTTTACTTTGGGCTACACTCATTTCTATTATTTTGAGCCATCCACATAGCACATAAAATCCCACTGGAGTAGTTGGGAGCAGTGCTGCGACTGGGCTCTACAGGCCACAGAGCTCCTACCTTCCATCAGCTTCATCCGCTCCCTCGATGTCAAAACGTAGTTTTTTCAGTGGTTTAGGAGGGATGCTTCCTTCAGCACTTCTCTTGAGCACCCGGTCACTATTACATACCATCTGGTTTATTTTCTGAAACTTCTCAGATGTCTATGAATTAAAGTTATTTATTTTAAATCAGCAAATACCAACATTTTTAAGTTAGAAGGCACACATTTTACTTTGAGGTATGTCACAAACTAGGCAGATGAAATCTCATGTAAGTAAGTTTTGTGCCTTATTAGACTAAGAAAATTTTTAAATGTCAACTTAGAATAATTATGCCAATTCTGCCCTCATTAGACACTCACTCCACTACCTAGTTCTCTTAAGTCTCCTGTCTTTTCCGATAAGACTCCTAGTCCTTCTTTATCAGCTGACTATTATCTCAAGTATTGTTGGGATTTACCCACACAAGACCAGAGCTTCCTTCCCAAAGCAGCAAGGAGGGTCAGTTTTCTGGAACCTTATTTTTGATGGTTTTATATTAGGGTATTACACAAAGAGAGGGAAGATCACAAGACATTTTGGTTTACTTTATGGGTGTTATGTTGACAATTCATATAGTTTAAACCCTCACTGATAATAACATTTGAAATGTTGCTGATTCATAGTTTTTTTAATAAAAAAAAATCCAAAAGACTTCAGAATTTTAGTCCAGGCAATATTATTGGAGATAATGTGAGAAATCTTCTGAGGGAGAGTACTATCACAACAAAGTTTTTAAGAAATATTTTATTTACTTATTTATTTGAAACCTGGCTTTGCCAGCAAGTGCCTTAACAGCTAAGCCATCTCCAGCCCACAACAAAACTTCTAAAAGCTATGTAAGAAGTACCAAAGTGAGGGCTGGGGTGATGGCTCAGCATTAAGGTACTTGCTTGCAATGCCTCACAGACAAGGTTGAATCCCGTTCCCAGGTAAAGCTAGATAAACACAGTGGCACATGCATCATTTGCAATGATAAGAAGCCATGGTGTGCCTCTTCTCTTCCTCCTACCCTACTTTCCTCCCTCCCTCTCTCCCTCTTTTCTCATCTCTCTCCTTCATTCTCTTTATCTTTTCTCTCTGCTTATAAATTAATAAATTATTAAAATGAAATACAAAATAATAGGTATTTTATAAATTATTTTAGAGGTTATGTCAAGTAAAAAAAGAGTTAGTCATTTTATACCTGTCTAGCTCCAATTATACTTGCATGAATCCACATCATTGTGAAGCCTACCAGCTGTAGCCCAGTTGAAATAAGATGTCACAACACTGTAACATGTACTTTTGCGGTTGGTCATAGAAACTTGGACCTGTCTAGTTATTTCTTTTCTCCTCTCTTTCTTTACCTCTACCACGCTGCTCTCTTTCCTAAGATAGGATTTTGCTATATATCCAAGGCTAGCCCAAAACTCACTATGTAACTATGAAAGCCCAGGCTGGCCTTGAACTCATGATCCTTCTGCCTCAGCTTTGCAAGTGCTGGGATTACAGATGTGTGCTGCTGTACCTGGATACATGTGACCAATTGTTAATTGATATACAAGAGAAAGACTATCCTTGAAGTTAGAAGTCTAAGAGGAGGGAGAGAGAACAAGAGAGGGAGAGAAAATATATATGTATAAGGTGAACTGTAGTTAGAGATAGCAGATAGCAGGTTGGTAAGATTTAGATAAGGTGTGTACATATCTAATTGTACTCATATGTTACTGAATTTTAAAACTCTTGTAAACATTTATATCAGATTATATGCATACATGTGGCATCCAAAAAAGGTTATTTAGTCTTTGACTCCTGTGCCTGATCCTAAACCCTTGGAATTTTCTAAATAAGGAAAATAAAACCATCTTTTGTTCTAATGAAGTGAAGCTTCATAGACCCCTAGAAGGCATCAGGATGGGATCTAATTGCCAAAACAAAAAGCATTATTAGAAGCTAGGAATTTCCAGCCAAACTTTGTAACATCCAGGATGGGAAGTGAAGTGGAAATTTAGTTATTCAGCTTTGTATGTATTTTAAACCCTTTGCTAAAATTAATCAGCTGCAGTGTTGGGAGAAAATGGAATTAGTAACCCCAAAGGGACAGAAAGCTCATATACTAGGTAGGGACCCCTGTGGAATTCACTATAGGTGTCTCTCATCTGGTTGTTCATCTGTATCCTTTACGATAACTTGTTAATAGCAAGTACAACATTTGTTAGAACTCTGTAAATCCTTCCCGCAAATGATCAAACATGAAGGACAAGAGGTGTTATAGAACGTCTGAATTGTGGGCAGCTCAGATGGGGGATTGGGCACTGATAGGCATCTGCATTGAGCTCTTGAATTTATGGACTCTAACTGGGTAATCGATGCCCAACTCAATTGAATTATAGAATACCAGTTATGCCCAGAGAGTTGAAGAACATGTGTTTAGGTGGCAGAGGTTTTGTAAGTAAAAGTAGCTTACATACATACAATTCATGAATACATATGTGTATATTATTTAATCTCAGAGAAATGTTTACAAAGCAAATCAGAAATTAGCCAATTAGAAATATGATTTGAAATTAAATCTGATTTGACAATATCTAAGATGGATGTCTGTTTTCTAATTCTTTTTAATATGCCTGGATAAGGTATTTGAATGATCTTTGGCTTCTTTTATGGCTATAATGCAGTTACAGATGTCAATATACAGATACCCAACTACAAGACCACCAAATAAAGGATGCTATAAGGGCACAAAAAAGTACCTGTATTATATTGTCACTTAGGTCTTACTTACTAGTCCATGGCATGATACTCTATAAAAAGAAAATACTCACCCCAAATGATTCACCAATTGAGACTAAAATTCTGTCAATTTAAAATGAAACACAAATTAGTAGTGAAAATTACATACAGATTTTGTAGATATACAAAGATGAACACAGACACATCCTTCTGAACTATCAGAAATACAAATACCAAATCAAAGCTGTGCTATACCCATAACCACTGACAAATTATATCCATTAAAATATTACCATAATAGTGCTGATTTGAAAAACACTTAGGCACTCAGATATTTTGTGTAGCTTTTGTTACTTTTTACAGTTCTGGGGATCAAACCGAGGGCTTCAGACATGTGACGTATGTCCTCTACCACTGAGCTATAGCTCATCCTCTCTTCTATGTTCAATGTAATGACCTAGGTTTTCAAAACATACTCTACTATGGCTCACATCTCAAGAGATTCAAAAAAATTTTTTAAGTTTACCTCTACTTAGTGCCTGATTAATCAACAGGTAAGTCATCAAACTTTGTTCAATTTTTTCATTTAAAATTTAAGTTACATTTGGGGCAATTTATAAAGTAATAATCAGATTTTTAATTAGCATCTATACTATATAGCAAACTATACTATATACTATATTATAATATACTATATAGTAAATTAGGCTCTCTACTCACATATAGTAAAAGCTATTGATCATATATCATAGAAATTCCCATTATTCTGTTTGTTTTTATTTGAACATTATCACCTGCCCCCTCAACACACACAAAGGATTGTACCACTAAACTACATTTTAAAATTTCTCTTTATTTTTTTAGAGTGGGTCTCATTAAGTTTCATAAGCAGGCTTTGAACATGTGATTGTCCTGCCTCAGCCTGCCAAGTAGCTGAGATTGCTGGGATGTACTCAGTGGTAGAGTTCTTGCCTAGTGTGGGGGTTTGTTTCAGGTGTGGTGTTCTGAATGCTAGGTTCCCAGGTAATGGAGATTTGGGAATTAACGTCTCCTGGAGGCAGTGTATTGTTGGGAGCGGGCTTATGGTATTATAGCCAGTGTCCCTTTGTTAGTGTTTGGCACAGTCTCCCATTGCCATTGTCCACCTTATGTTGGCCAGGAGGCAATGTCCAACCTCTATTCATGCTATTGTTTTCTGCTGCCATCATGGAGCTTCCCCTCAAGTTAGTAAGCCAAAATAAACCCTTTTTTTCCCCAAAGATGCTCTTGGTCAAGTGATTTCTGTCAGCAGTGCAAACCTGACTGCCACAGTAAAGATGGTACTGAGAATGACATTGCTGCTAGACACCTGACTGTGTGACTTTAGCCTTTTGGAGCTGATTTTCAGGAGGAATGTGGAAGGATTTGAAACCTTAGCCAAGAGAAGCCTTGCAGTACTGTAAGTATATCTTGATGGACTATTCTGGTAAGAGTTGAAAGACCTGAATGCAGTACGAACTATGGACTATGAGGTTTGGCTTGTGAGGGTGAGAAAGACCTTGGCCTAGACTGGGCTAGAAGCAGTTTGTGTGAGAGGCTTGCTGTTATGGCCATATCCTGAGAATTTGCGCGGGGTTGCATTGCATAGAAATGGACTGGTGTGAGCAGAGGGATATGGCACAGAAAGAAATATTTAGGCTGAAACTTCTGCCTGTTCAACTGCAATTGAGAGATTACAATCACTGAGATTAGGCCAGCTGACCTGCATTGGGACAACAGAAAGAATGAAGTCTTCTGAAGGGGCCAAAATGCTGAAGGAGTGTCCTGTTCTTCAAAGTCTGCTTTATTCCCCCATGGATTAACAAACTGGCACCTCACTTGGTATTGTGGATTATGAGAAATGCAGGAAAGAGAGAGTCATTGCATTTGCAACACAGTCTTGTGTTTTGGAAATGGCCATGGGCAATGTGAAGCTGGTTTGCTGGATACCTGCAAGGAGACCCGATGGAGCTGTGAGGATGGGCAGTGGGTTGCAGTGAAGACCCAGTGGAGATGCTGGGACCACGCAATGGCTGCTAAGGAAAGCTGCCGGTCTTAGATGAAGTTTTCCAGGACTTTGAGTAGCCTAGCTGGAGGGGTGGAATTGGAACTCCAGAGACTTGTCATCGGTTACAATTACTGGACTTGGAGGCTTGTCATTGACTAGAATTGTTGGACTTGGAGCTACACGGTTTGATGTTTTCCCTGGTTGTTTTAAATCTTGAATTGGTTGAATATTTCTTTGCTATGCCCAATACCATCTTTTGCAGTGTGAATGTTTATTCTGTGCCATTATAGGTTTTTTGAGGATTTTTTTGTATTATGTCTCAGTTAAAAGACCTTTGATTATAGGAATGTTTGAACATCATTGGGATTGATAAAAACTATGGGGACTGTTAAAGATGGACTGAATGCATTGTATTTTACAATGGATGGTTTTCAGTTTATGGGGGTGAGGGGTGGAATGTGGTGGGTTGATTCAGGTGTCCCCCCAAAACCTAGGTGTTCTGAATGCTAGGTTCCCAGCTGATGGAGATTTGGGAATTAATGCCTCCTGGGGGCAGTGTATTGTTGGGGGCAGGCTTATGGGTATAATAGCCAGTGTTCCCTTGCCAGTGTTTGGCACACTCTCCAGTTGCTATTGTCTACCTTATGTTGGACTGAGGGTGATGTCCACCCTCTGCTCATGCCATCATTTTCCCCTGCCATCATGGAGCTTCCCTTCAAGTCTATAAGCCAAAATAAACTCTTTTTTTTCCCCAAAGCTGCTCTTACTCAGGTGATTTCTGCCAGCAATGCGAACCTGAGTGCAACACCTAGTATTAAGAAGTTCCTAGGTTCTATCCCTGATACTGCAAAAGGAAAAATCTTCTTAAGTAATGAGATTATAGGCATTTGCTATCAGGTCCAGCTATAATTTATTCTTGATAATAAAGCTGAAAAACAGCATTGTTAAAATAACTCCATAAAGACTTGAGATGATTTGCAGTTGTACAGAAGCAGTTTCACACTCTACTGAAACAGAGAGAGAGACCTGCCTGATGTGTCTATGAAACCCTCCACAGAATTAAGGGAGGACCTCTTAATGCTTAACCAAGTCATCTACGTTTAATGAGCCTTCTCTGTTCTGATGATAAGCAAAATGAATAAGGTTCATAGAAAGAGTTTGCAGGAAATCCAGTAAATTCAGAATAAATATTCTTAAAATAAAGTGATCTACTTCAATGATTACCTGGAAAAATATAAAATTGTTTTAAAGCATACAACAAAAATTATTCACGGATTGTTTAAAAAAGAAGAGACCCCATCAGCTTTGAAAGTTGATGACTATATTTTCAAAGCCATCCATGTAAACAGATTTTATTTTCCCTGTACCATATAGTTATTTAATATGAATAAGCAAATCATAAATTCAAGAGTCTAGCTGATTTTAAACAAGACTTACATTTTAACACTTAGATTACAATATAATCAACTTATTGTCATTTCTTAGTACTTTCCTAAAGAGAAAGTACCAACCTTGATCTTGGAGTCATTTTTGTTGGTGTTGGAAGACCTTCTGAAAGTTTGTATGGACTCTTCAGAGGTGATATATAGATGTTACCCCCAGGAATCCGTAAGGGTGAACTGGAAAACTTGTAAGGGCTTCGAGGAATGTGAGGTATTGGTGACAAGGTAGGAGGCTAGAGCAAAAACAAGAAAGTAGAGTGTTGATTTAATGTTTTAGTTCAGTGGGATCCATTACCATCATTAAATTTCCCCAGCTGAAGGATAGTTTCAACATACCCTGGTGGAAGCATACTGTAAAATATTTGTTTTCAGTCTCTGCATGAAAACTGAGTTATAGAATACTATGATGGAATCATACTCCTCCTCTCTAATCAAAACACGTTTGAATGTCTGGGGAAGAATAATAAAAACAGTTGTTAAATGAGTTTACAAATTTCTTTCTTCAAATTTTCTCTTTTAATAGTTTTCATACTTTTCATTCACTATACATTTTATATAGGAAACAGTAGTCTGATAAAACTTTAAGGCTTGGTTTATAGATGCTGTACACAAAGTGAAATGTCACCAACATATCCAGAGAAGAGTCAGGCAGCCAGAGACAGAGCAGCTGGCCATCCTGCAAAAGAGGTATAGACCATGGGATGCAAAGAGCCACAGCTGAGCAAAAGCCCCTGATATGTAGACTTTATTCCATGGCCTACTGCCCTGCATTCCCTAAATCTAAAGGGTTCAGGAAGTGTGAACTACTGCATCATAAGACTCAGGAATTTAGTAAAAGCATTTTTATTTTGCAGCTAGATTTTAATTAAATTTTATTGATATATTTTTGTTTTATTTTTATGGACAGGGTCTTGTCCCTGACCCTGAACTCATGTTTCCGCTCTTCACTCAGCCTCCCAAGTACAGGATGCCACCATGTGTAATTTAAATTTTAGTTAGGTAAGATTACAGGAATTTTTATAGGTTGTCTCTAATTTAAATGACTGGATTGAGAAACTGACTCCAAGCACATAAACAAAAGCAACCTGGTTTGTATTGTTTTTGAAAACCCCACTGAAAAACTGGAAAAGGCCAGAAGTCACCTGCTGAAGAAGACTGTGTCACACAAATGTGTATTACCATAACTGCTTCTCTGTAGGAAGTTAAACCAGGAACATGAAATGTGTTTAGACTGGAAGTTTTTGTTATGTTTTTATAAGGTGCATTTACATTCAGTTTTCCTATGGAAAACTTAAAAAATATATAATATCTTATTACTTAAGTCTATTACAAATATATTCTGATTATACAGATGTGGAATTGCTTATTTATTAATTTAACTTATGAATTTCAATAATTTGATAATTTGCCTTAGCTTTCTAATTCCATTTTAGTTACAAAAATTAATAATATAAAATTAAATTATATAATTTAATTGACTAAATTATCTATGTTGTGAATATGAATTTATTAAAAAAAAACTTACAATGAAAGATTACCTACCTCCTGAACAGCATGAGGAAGATCTTTGTATGCTGTCACAATGATTTTGAATTTAAGGTCTATATTTTTCACTTTGCATATGCCATACATAGAACACATCATAATCTAGTAAATAAAGGTTATATAGTTAGAGATTTATCACATGGTGGCCTTGTTTTAAAAGCACTATTTGGGTTGGGGAGATGGCTCTGTGGTTAAGGTGCCTGCCTGCAAAGCCTAAGGACCCATGTTCTACTCTGCAGATTCCATGTTAGCCAGAACTCAGGGTGAGGCAAGTGCAAGGTTGCACATGCCCACTAGGTGACACAAGCATCTGGAGTTTGATTGTAGTGGCTTAGGCCCTGGTGTGCCAACTATCTTTCCTCTCTCTCTCTCAAATAAAAAAAGAAAAAAAAATTCAAATAAGATTTTTGTGCAAGCATAAGGGCCTGAAATCACCTGAATTCAATTTCACAGCACCCACATAAAAAGCTGTGTGTGGCCACACACATCTGTAGGCCTAGTCTTTTTGGAGAGAGACCAGAGAAGTGCTGGGGCTTGCTGACTGGAAAAAAAATGGTGAAAGCAGTAGCCTTGGGTAGAGTGAAATTAATCTTAAAGAAATGTGCAGATGTGTGAAAAGAGATTCTCCAGTGTGCTCACAGGACATGCATATCTGTACATACATGTGCATACATCACACATACATACTATATCACACATAATCTGTACACACAGGTGCATACATCACACATACATACTATATCACACATAATCTGTACACACAGGTGCATACACCACACATACAACACATCATACATAATCTACATATGCATACACATGTGCACCAAAAAAGTACCATCATCTTCCTTTCACCCTTAAAGAAGGAAGTTTAATTTTTCCTATGGTTATTTTTTTTTATCCTGAGCTATTTGAAAGAGTGTGTGAAGTATTTAAACCAAATACTTTAGTGTTTAAAGAATAAAATATAAACAGCTAACTTTCAATTACTCAGGATCAATTATCTAGTTTATAAATTATCCTAACTTTGGCTTCTATTCCTGATTATCTGGCAGAAGAGAAGTGTTGATACTAGAACTGGATAAATGTATGACTAGCACTTTAGGAAAAATTCAAATGTGAAAAAGTTTCAAACTATCAAATAAAATAACATTGAATAAAGCTGGTGTTGACAAGAAGGTGGTAGTGACAGAAAGTGTACAATAGCTTGTGCATTGTTGAAAATGTTCTGATTCTTGAACTGATGCAGGTTAGATGAGTGAAGCTGTTGAATTTTCATTAGGGTATATCCTTATGACAAATGGATTTTTCCATATGATATACTACATTTCAATAAAAACATATGTTTGTATAAAAATAAGATTGGAAAAATTATTCTTTGTGACCATAAAACTTTTCTTATTCTGTATGAAGTATCTGCCTAATAAAGTACCCCTTACTTATACAACACTCCTGCTCACATTTAGTACTACCCAGAATATCTCATCATCCCTTATACTGTTTAGCACTATCCCACCAGCACCAAAGCTATTAGTTTTTACACTGAGAATGCCACTCACTATACCTCTTTACTAATTCACACTTTCCTCCTACTTTAATACTTAAGGTACCACTCATGATATAGTCTTGATTACAGAAACCTAAACTATTTAGGAATCCTCAGTTTTAGTCTTGTCTTTCTATCACATCATATATATATATATATATATATATATATATATATATATATATATATATATATGTATCTATTTTTAACAATCTAGTATACTGTAATTTATACATCTAAATATGCTTTCATATTAAATTTTGGGTTAAATGAGCATTCTTGTTGGAAACATTGTTACCAATTTCATAGAAATAAATGGATTATATGGGAATATTGTGAAAAATTGTATGCCAATAAGATAGATAACTAAGATGAAACAAAAAATATTCAGAGAACAACTACCAATACTAACTTTAAAAAAGAAAGAAAATCTGATCTTAATTAGTAATTGAAAACAACTCACAAAGAAAAGCCCTACCCAGACAGCTGTTATTCATGCAAACATTTAAAGAAGAAAAGAAGACTCCACAATAATTCCTCACAAATTCTTTTTTTTAATGTTTTATTTATTTATTTATTTTAGAGAGAGAAAGAGGCACACAGAGAGAGAGAGAGAGAGAGAGAGAGAGAGTGTGAATGGGTGTGCCAGGGCTTCCAGTCACTACAAACGAACTCCAGATGCATGTGTCCCCTGGTGCACCCATTCTCACTCCTCTCTCTCTCTGTAGCTCTTTCTCTCTCTGTCTATGTCTCTCTCATATAAATAAATAAATAGATAAATAAATAAATAATAAAATCTTTTTAAAAAGATTACTTTAACAGTTATTTTCTCATTGCTGGAATAAAATACCCTACCTGAAGTAGCCTATGTAAGGAATGGATTTATTTTGGCTCACATTTTTTAGAGAAGTTTCATTTTGGCAAGTAAAGCATAGCAGGCCCAAAAGCCAGCATCACATCTTCAAATCAGCGTGGAGAAAATAGAGAGTGAGACCCAGAAGCAGAGCTGGACAGAAACACATTATGACACATGGCCAGTAATATACTTCCTCCAGCAAGGCTCTACCTCCTAAGGTTCCATAATCTTCCTAAACCATACAAATTGATGATTGAGTATTCAAATATATGAGTTTATGGGGTACATTTTACATTCAAACCACCCCAATTATATATTGTAGTCAAATGGTATACATTAAATGGGCTTAACATCTGAAAATCAATTCATGTAACATACCAGGAGAATGTAATTAAAAGGGAAAAAAGTATGATCATTTCAGTACCTTTAGAAAAACTATTTGATGAAATCCAAACATAATAATTTTTACTCTAAAAACTGTAAGTGAAAGACTTGTACTCTAAAAACCATAAAATACTGTTAAAAGAAATTAAGGAAAGTCTAAAAGAATGGAATGATATCACATGTTCATGGACTTACAATGCTTCCTTCCCCCAAATTGATCTGATCTAATCCAATTTCTTTCAAAATTTCTTTGTAGAAACTAAAAATTCAATCCTAAAATT
This sequence comes from Orientallactaga sibirica, assembly GCA_036365145.1. Lineage (NCBI taxonomy): Eukaryota > Metazoa > Chordata > Mammalia > Rodentia > Dipodidae > Orientallactaga > Orientallactaga sibirica. The sequence goes on from JAEOAD010002517.1 coordinate 2,685,323, forward strand.
CATACAGAAATCTAAGTTTTGGGGTAATTACATCCATCTAAAAAAAAGGAAAATAACAAAGTGTGCTCACACCACCTTATTGTGACTGTTAGTAAGCACAGTAATTAAAACAATGTAGTTTTGGTAGAAGAATAGCAATATACATCAACATAATATAATTGAGAGTCCCAGAAATAAACATTTTTGCATTTATAATCAATTGATTTTTTTTCCAACAGCTGTCAACAGGGAAATCAAAATGTTTCAAGAAACTGTGTTGGCATGGAGTGTTTACCTAACACACATGAAGCTATGGGTTAAACTCCCAACACTGAGGAGAAGGAGGAGGGAAGAGTGAGGGAAGTACAATGTAACATAACAACTAGTTGTTCATAATAATAACAACAAAATGAAATGATCTCTTACCCCATACTACCTACAAAACTAGATCAAAATGGATTGAAACTTCAATGTAAAAATCAGGACTAAAAAATTATTGAAGGAAAAAAGGAATGTCTTTATGACTTCAGATTTAGCAATGTTTATTCACTATAACATCAAGTTATCAGCATCAAAGGAAAAAACTAAGTGAACTTCATCAAAGCTAAAACTGATTCTTCAAAAGGACACCTCAAGAAATAAAACAACTTCTAGAATGGGGAAAAATACTTGTAAATCATAAAGGAACTTGCATATAGAATATATAAAGAATTCTTGGTTCAATTCCCCAGTACCCATGTAAAGCTGGATGCACATAGTAGATGCACCTGGAGTTCATTTGCAGTGGCAAGAGGTTCTGGTGTGTTCATGCTCTCTCACTTTCTCTCTCACCTTCCTCATAAGTAAAAATATTTTTAAAAGAATTCTTATAATAGTTAATAAATCAAACTTAAAAAGTAGAAAGGATCTTCTGTTATTGTTTTGTTTTTGAGGCAGAGTCTCACAATGTAATCCAGTTGGTACAATCCAGAGGAGTATTAGGATTACACGTCCAGCAAGCAGGATATACAGATGGCCCATAAACACACGAAAAGATATTTAATAATACTACTTGTTACGGAAATGCCAAAACCATAGTGAATATTAAGATTATAACTACTAGGATAGTTAAAATAAAAAAAGATAACAACAACTTGATAAAGAGGTAGAGAAACTGGAACTTCACATATACTATTTGTTGGAATGTAAAGTGGTAAAACCACTTTGGAAAGTAATCTGCTCATTCCTTAAAAGGTTAAAGATAAATTTATCATATGACCCAGTAATTTCACTCATGGATATATATACAAGGATAAAAACATGTCTTTACAAACTTTACACTTTAATGGTCACAGTCCAAAGTGGAAACAATTCAATGTCTATCAATTGATGAATGATAAACATAATGTAGTACAGGTCTATGTAATAGACTATAAGCAGTAAAAAGTAATGAAGCAGTAATACAAGCTCTAACACAGATGAACCTTGAAAATAGGCTCTATAAAACAAGCCAAACAGAAGGCTGGGATGTATCCCAGTAACAGCACTTGCATTTGCATTTGAGAAGGTCATGTGTTTAACTCCCCCCACACACACACTCACTCTCTCAGTCACACACATGCAAAGCCAAACACAAGATTAATGTTGTCAAGGCTTGAGAGGATGCAGGAATAGGAGTTACTTGTAAAGGTAATGGAGTTTCTCCTTGCTGTGATAAAAATATTCTAAAATTGATTGTGTTAGTAGATGCACAACTCTATAATAAAATGAAAACTAGTAAACTATACTTCTAAATGATCTTAAGTTTCATGCTTTTTTTCATACTAAAGTGGCATGTAGCTTGAAAAAGCTCATGGTAAAGTGATTCTTCAGTTATTTTTAAAAAAATATTTTTATTTATTTGTAAGGTAAAGACAGATAAAGAGATAAGAAAGAGAGAGAGAAAGACAGAGAGAGTATGTGTATATGGGTATGCCAGGTCCTTCTGTCACTGCAAACAAATGTCAGATGTATGTGGGTACTGGGGAATCAAACCTGGGTCATTGGGCTTTGCAGGCAAGTGTCTTAACCATGTTTCCAGCCCCAAATCCCTTATTTTATATACTTAATGATAAATTCATTATTATCTTTCTTTGCCATAAAAAAAGATGTTTACTTGGAGGTATTAATGTGCATTTACCCAATTAAAGAACATGTATGTGTTTTCTGAACTAATTCTATCAGTAGGGATGTGATTTAATTTCAAGATTTGAAGTGAATATATTGAGATAAATTATTGAAAAAAAAATTAAAACCTGAAGAGTCAGGTGTTCGTTGCATGTGTCTTTTACTGCTGAGCCACTTCTCCAGCCCCAGTGATATTTTTAAAATAAATAAGAATTTATGTGTTATTAGATAGTTATTGAAACGTACTTTTGAAATGTAAAGCTCTTTTTGTAAGGATTATATCAAAAATAATGAGTGGTATTCAACAAGTGACTATATATAAAGTATACTAAATTAATCTAGCTGTTTCTTTGAGTCTAATTCTTCACTTAAGAAATCAACACATAGTTAATGAGTAAATAGGGAAGAAAGAAAGTGACATGCTTGATTTTTTCACCTGGTCCAGATGCCGGTCTCTCATGAGCTCATACTCATTTTGCAGTGTGTGCTGGAACAAAGTCCAGATGATGTGCTCTAGTTCCGGGTGGTCAGACAGAAGGCGTGCACACAGTGTATTGAGTCGGAGATATGCTAGTCGGTACACTGGAGACATATGAGGAATGAATCCTGTTTACTGTTCATTTTCAATTACAAGTGGATTTTTTAAAAAAAAAATCATTAAATTGCTATAACCATAACCTTGGTGAATAGCATTTTAATAGTAACCTCACCTCTATCACTATTTTCCTTATAAAAGAATGCTTCCTAGTATTATCACAGTGCTAGATACAAAGAAGGCAGAATAATATCTGCTGAATTAGTTCTCATATCATGAGACTGAGGCAGAAGTTGAAGGTGGAGGGGAATGTCACAGAATATTGTGATATTAGACAAACCAAAGAGCACTTGCTTCAGTTATCTTGGTGATAAGTCAGCATCTCCAATAATAGTACTCAAGACAGAAGAATCCTTTAAAAAGTAATGGAATTGCCAATGAGTATTATTTTTTCTTAAAAAAAAGAATCATCATATATGTCTCTATGAAATAGAAGATGACTGTGATATAAGTTTAATGTTTATAACTATTATTATGAATACAAGTGTAGAGAGAAGAAATTCACAACAGTGTATTTTTGTCTATTCTTTACTTTAAATATAAAGATTCTTGGTTTAAAGTGCTCCTCTACTTGAATAAGGCAAACACAGAAGTTCTAAAAGTTTACTGAACAACAGACTTGCCTAAGGGGTTGTTAAAACAAAGATCCTGGGGCCCTATTATAGAGTTTCTGCTACAGAAAGTCTAGGTAGAGACCCCAAATTCTCATTCCTATAATTTTCTAGGTAACATGGATTCTGCTAGGATTCTGTTGCACTTTGAGAACTAGTATACTAACTTAAAGGCCAAGTCTTATAATATGCCTATGAGGCTCAGTATATTTTTGACTTGAATAAAACCAAGAAAAAGTCTTATTACAATGGAAACTGGCCTTCCACTTTCATTCAAAAGCTCTAAGTAAATGTGAATTTGCTCACACATACTCACACACAGATTTGCAAGAGCAACCTCCCTATTCCACCATGTACACATACAAAGAATGCTATGTACCTGGTTAATGGACTTCTTAAATGTCCTGAAAATATCCAGGAAACTATCTGTACTAGGCAGCCACATACTGAATAATCTAAACTCTACACACAGACCAGAACAGCAAAGTAATAGTGAAGTAAATACTTCCAAACACTGATTTGAAAATACAACAATAGCATAACACTAGCATCTCATGCATTCTGATGCTTTTGTTGTATGTGGTGGGCACTGTTGAATGCTTTATTTAGGTAATAATTACCTCCATAAACCTACAATGTAATAATATTATTGGTATATTATTAGTATTTCCATTTTACAAATAAGGAAACTGAGGCATAGAGATATCAAGTGTCTTGCTCAAGGTCATACCCAAGTAATGGAGCCATGATTTAAACCTAGTAAGCCTGGTTCTCTTCAGGATCCATGCTCCTGAAAGTAACCTACTAACCTTTTTTATAAAAGAGGGAAAGGGAGGTAGATTTCAGTGGCTTCTGACTCTGGAAGGCTGAGGTTGCTTGTGTCTCTGCAGAATTTACACGTGTAGTTGAACCTTTTTTCTTTGGGGATCTTACAGGAGAAAGATACCTAGATGTATTCAAAGGAAAAAAATCTTCATTTTAAGTTTTCTAAGAAACACACACACACTCAGACACATCTTATCTATTTGATGTAGTATTCTATACAAGATTCCTTGAGCAGGCCACTTAAATACCAAGAATCTCTGATCTCCCTCTTAATTTCCCCTTAAGTTCATAAAGCAATTACAGAATGTCTTAACTTGGGCAAAAGTTGGTCTCCCTTGAATTCTAGATGCAAATATAATGACTATTACCACTTGAATCCCAAAGCTACTAAAGCTAAAGCAGAACTTTTGATTCCTTCTCCAATTTTCCATCTCAAAAAAAAAAAAAAAAAAATGCCTCAGAGCCAGGCATGTTGGTGAACTCTGGAGGCTCAGATAAAAGGATCACTGTGAGTTTGAGGTGAGCCTGGGTCTACAGAGTGAGTTCCAGATCAGCCTTGGCTAGAGTAAGACCCTGCCTCAAAAAAAAAAAAAAAAAGCCTCCACATCACATATAAAATGGTGTTTGAAAATATTTTTATTTGTGAGGAGAGATAGATGATAGGTAGATAGACAGACAGACAGACAGACATAGAATGGGTACACCAGGAGCTCTTGCTGCTACAAACTCCAGATACATGTGCCACTTTGTACATCTGGCTTTATATGAGTACTAGGGTAATGAACTTGGATAGGCAGCCTTTGAAAGCAAGTGTCTTGAACTGCTGAGCCATCTCCACAGCCCACATCTTGGGTTTTAAAGTACCTAGGAGTGATTTTTAAAATTTCTCCATTTTCCCAGCTCCTCAAACCTGATGTAGATCTATGTAAAGCTTACCATTCCTATTTCAAAATAAATTCCAGATCTTTCATTTATATTTTTAATGTTATATGTCAGCTAGACCAAGTCACCATATCCCTCATTTGAGTTATTAAAATAGTATTCAAAATGGCCTTCCCACTTCCTTGCCTTAATACCTTTCTTTCCCCCAAACCCACTTCAAATAGCAGCCAGAGAGTGTTTTGTTTTTTTCTTTTAACCTTCAGCAAAAAGGGGAATTTATTAGAAAGCTTGTTACCATGGGAAAAGCAGAAATTCCTTCCAACACAAAGGTATCAAAAATCAGGAGCTTGAACCCCACAGCATTGCTTCCTGAACTCTGTTTCTACCCACTCTAATTTTCTTCGTATGAGACCTCCAAACTTCACTATCATAAAGAGACTGACAGTCGAATAATTAAATAATTATTACTGCTTGATCTAAGAAGTGTTAAGATATCATTCAGTGAGTACAAGTACAGAAAGTGGTTCTTTAGCAATGCCCATTAGAGAAAGTTATATCTCTGATTAAATGCTGTCCATTACCTTTACAAAATCCATACTCCTTACTATGACCTATGGCAGCTTAACAAAATCTAGCTCTAGTATGTTTCTCTAACCTCATTCTTATAATCTCATTTTATATCACTGTCTCTATACCCCAATCCACTTTAATTGTTGTTTATCTCTAGTTCTCAAACCAAGAAGTCCACCTACCCCAAAAGCATGAAGATTTTGCCTAGCCATCAATTATCCTTCAGGTGTCCAGTCAAAATATCACTTCATTAGAAAAAGGAACCATCCCTAAACATCCTATCCCCCTCTTCTTTTGTTTCATTTGTAGTACATATACTGTAACGTTAAATTATGCTAGTTCACTTTTCACTGTTTCCTTCCTCCAGGATGCAACTATCTTCCCAGTGCCTGACTCTGTTAACATGACACTTAACAGCTCACTATTTAATTAAAGAAAAAATAAAGTAATAAACATATTACTTAGCAAACACATTTTACATGAATACAGAGTCTCTAGATGTTAGAAATCTTTAAATACAAGTTACCATGGAAATGACATCTCAAGAACATGTTTCCTATTTCTAACCATAGAATACTCTAATCACAATACCTACATATAACTAAGCAGAAACATAACAGTAAGCATATTTCCATGAAAGGCAACATAAAAGCTAGTGTGCTGGGATGGGATACCTTCCAGTGAGTTGTTGGCCAAGGAGGTCCCGGTAGCCTCCAAAACATTAAAGGCTTTTGCCAAAGCCCTAGGTTTCCCTTGAGAAACAGATAGTAAGACCCTATTACTGAAGACATCTCTTGCCTGAGAGGCAAGGTCACTGAGAAAGCAAGCTGGTATGGAGCAGAAAACCTTCTCCCTGTAGACCAGCCAACTGAAAGCTGGAAAAAGCTGCACTGCACGCAGCATATGGGAGACAGAAGCCATCAACAGTGAAAACAGTGGACGCTGAATATTCAAGCTTGGCCAGACAGGCCCAATGACTGAACGGGTGCAATAGTGGCATGTCTACTCTTGGCGTAACCAACTGCTCCAAAATTGGACTGAAGGCCCTCTCTACAGGAGGGAATACATACCTGGTACTGAAAAACCTAAGTAAAAGTCTATGGTAGGTGAGGTCATGAGCCTTAGGGGTATAAGCCTGCTCTTGTCTGACTAAATGTATATATTATTCCCACCAGGCTGCCCTGAAAGCACTACACTTAATGTTCATATTCACATATTAATGCTACTCTCACTTCTGGTTAGAAAAGCTTCTCTTTTCAGATGGCGATGGCCACTGGGATGACCCAAAAGGCAACATAGTGCTGAGAAGAAGGGATGGAGGAGTGCCCAGCACTGAAACACCTCTGTCACACCCTCCAAGGCTCAGGGACCATTGTGGAAGAGGGGGCGGATAGAATGGAAGAGCCAAAGGAAGGGTATGACTTCTTACAATGCAACTGCCCAGACAGAAATTGGCCTCGATATCCATGACCTTGCAGTGCCTAGCTAGCAATACTCCACAAGACCCTCAAAATAGAAGAAAAAGATGATGTCATCAAATTAAAAGAGAGACTAATGGAGAGAGGGAGGGGATATGGTGGAAACTGGAGTTCTAAAGTGGAATGGGGGAAGGGGAGGGAAATATCAGGTGGGTTTTTTTTTGTATGTAAGTATAAAAGTCAATAAAAAAAAGCTAGTGTGATTAAATAAGAGTATGGGTGCTGGAGGCAGAGTGTTTGGGTTTCATTTCTGGTGATCACAGGAAAGTTGTCTTAGTTCTCTAATTCTGATCTTAAAGATAGCTATCTTTAAAGACAGATAACTATCTTTATCTTTTTTTAAAGATAGATAACTATCTTTAAAGTCACTGACTATTGCCTTAATGGACTGGTATGAAAAACAAATGAAAAACATGAATACAAAGTACTTAGGCAAATACCCATCACACCGGGAGCCAAACTGTTGATACTTCTCCCATCACCACCACATATAATGAAACGTCTTGATATATTCCACACTACTCCCTAGACTTATCCTATGCCTCACTCCAAGTGGTCTGACACACATTCTCAGAAAAAAAAAAAAAAAAAAGTTTCTGTTTTCCTGTTATTGATTTGTGTCAATATTGGCTTTTGGAACTGTTCTGATTCATCTTGCTTCTTCATTTCTCATGTTGAAATCCTATTCAGTTTAAAGCCTATCTACACTGCCAACTCTGTGGAAATTTCCCTCATCCTACCAATCCTATGTGATTCAGTTGTACTTCCATATGTGACCTTATTTGGGCTATGTGTTTGATATCCCCAATTCTTTTTTTTAAATTATTTATTGAGAGGGAAAGAGAGGATGAATGTGGGCACATCAGGACCTTGGTGTTGCAAATGAACTCAAGTCACATGTATCTAACTTTTTGTGAGTACTGAGGAATCAATCCTGGGCTAGCAAGCTCACAAGCAAGTGGTTTTAATCACTGAGCCACCACCCCAGCCCTGCATTCCTAATTCTTAAAAGCAGAAAAAAAAAAATGTCTTATGCAAAACTGTATTCTCCACAATTTCTATATAATACTCTGCATTTTCCTTGTAGTCAGAATATACTTGCAGTTTGAATGGGTAAATGGCATATCCCTTACATATCTGCAGCAGTGTGATTATTCTGCAGAGGAAGATTGAGAGGACATGTAGATTCAAGGTGATCAGCTGGTCCTTCTCCATCCTTTGATTGCTTAATAAGATCAAATAAAGGTGAATCCTAGAAGAAACAAGATTAAAAAATAATAGTAAGTACCATTTTTCTCAAATACATATCAAAAGCATACTGGTTGACACGATAAGCACTATGAATTTTAGGCGCAATAGTGGCAATTTTGAATCCAGAATGAGATCTTTTAGTCTACTTCAAAATTCCTAATTGCAAATTTTAGTACTGTACACATATAAACAAAGACAGAAAGAGGGAAAGAGAGGGAGGGAGGGAGAAAGAGAGAGAGAGAGAAAGAGAGAGGAAGAGAACAGGAAAAACCTTAAATATTCCCCCAAGGTTAAGTGTCCCTTTTCTGAATGTGTTGGAAGTTTCTTGAGTTTTGAATTTTTTATTTTTAAAATATTTATTTATACATAATGAGATATATTGGGGATGAGGCCAAAGTCTAAATACAAAATTCATTTATTTCATATGTAACTTATACATGTAGCCTGAAGGTTATGTCAACAATATTTTAGTTGCATTTTTGACTGTGATTCATTCCATGAGGTAGCATCATATTTGCACATAAGAAGTTTTGGAGTTGGGGTTGTAATATAGTTCACTGGTAAAATCTCTATTTAGCATGAACAAAGGCCCTGGGTTTTATCTTTAGAACAACAACAAAAACGTTTTGGATGTTAACAATGTTAATCAATTGGAAACTTTAGCCCACATGGAAAAATCCTACAAAAATATAAACTACTAGGCTGGAGAGATGGCTTAACCTTGCAAAGCCTAAGGACACATATTCAATTCCCTAGTACCCACATAAGCCAGCTGCACAAGGTGGTGCATGCATCTGGAGTTCATTTGCAGTGACTAGGGACCCTGGCATGCCCATTCTCTCCCTCTTTCTCTCTGCCTCTTTCTCAACTAACTAAATAAATATATAAAAATTTTAAAAAATATATGAATTTACCAACTCTACAAAAAGAAATAATATAATTTGAATAATCCCATAACTACTAAACAATTTGAATCAGTAATTTAAAATCTCCTCACAAAGAAAATACCCAAGCCCTTTTATTTTTTTAACAAGAAATTCTATCAAAAAGTCAAGGGAGGGCTGGAGAAATGGCTTAGCATTTAAGGTGCTTGCCTGCAAAGCCAAAGGACCTAGGTTTGATTCCCCAGGACCCACATAAGCTAGATGCACAAGATGGAGCATGTGTCTGGAATTCATTTGCAGCAGCTGAAGGCCCTAGCATGCCCATGTTCTATATGCCTTTTTCCCTCCTCTACCTCTCTCTCTCTCTCTCAAATTTATATATATATTGTTTTTTGAGGTAAGGTAAGGGACAGATAATCCTTTTACTTAAACTCTTCCTAGAATGAAGAAAGTGAAATTATTCCTCATCTCATTTTATGAAGCTAGTTTATCATCAATTTAAAAAACCTGTTGAAGATACTACAAAAAGATCACTTTATAGCCCATTTTCATTCATGGACAGGGACACAAAAGTCCTAACCTTGAATACAAAAAAAAAAAAAAAAATTGCATTGCAATATTGTTTCGACATTAGAAAGATTATTATGCAATTTAACTCACTAATAATAATAAATCCAGGTGAAAACTTTTATCAAAATAAATGCCAAAAAAAAAAACTCATTTAAAATCCCATTCAAAATATAAAAAGAGGGGCTGGAGAGATGGCTTAGCAGTTCAGGCACTTGCCTGCAAAGCCAAACGACCCAGGTTTGATTCCCCAGGACCCATGTAAGCCAGATGCACGAGGTGGTACCTGTGTCTAGAGTTTGTTTGAGGTAGTAGAAGGCCCTGGCATGCCCATTCTTTCTCTCTCTCCCCTATCTTGATGAATGGCATTTATAAACAAAAAAACCTACAGCAAACATTATATATATTTTTTAATTTTTAATTTATTTTTGAGCAGAGAGAGAGAGAGAATGAGAATGGGCATACCAGAGTCTCCTGCCACTGCAAACAAACTCGAGATGCAAGTGCCACTTTGTGCATTTGGCTTTATGTGAGCACCAGGGAATCAAACCTGGTCTTTCAGGCTTTACAAGTAAATGCCTTTCACCACTGAGCAATCTCCCCATCCCTACCAATCATTATATTAATAGTTAAATGTTAAAAGCATTCTCCTTATGCTGAGCATGTCACAAAAATCTATAATCTCTGTACTCAGGAAGTTCAGGCATGATGACGTCAAATCTGAGGCTAGCCTGAGCTAAATAGTGAGTTCCAGGCTAGCTGAAACAGCATAGATGTTATCTCTAAAAATAATCAAATAAACAAAAGCACTACCCTTTAACAAGTATATATCATGCTTTCCATTCAGAATTATATTTCAGGTCTCAGCTCGCTCAACTGGACAAGAAAAGGAAAGATGAAAAGATTGAAAGGAAGAAACAATAACAAAATATTATTTCCCTGATGATTTGACTGTCATTACAGAAAACAAAAAATATACAGAAATCATTAGAATAAGAAAGATTGGGGAGCTATAGAGATAGTTCAGTGGTTAAAGGCACTTGCTTGCAAAGCCTGATGGCCTTGGTTTGATTCCCTAATACCCAGATGTACAAAGTGGCTAATTGCATCTGGAGATCACTTACAGTGGTAGGAAGCTCTGGTCCTAGCCTCTCTCTCTCTCCAACATATATATGTATATTTTTGAATATGTATATGCACACACACACACACACACACACACACACACACACACACACACACATGAAAGATTAGGGACCCATGAATAGCTCCAGTAGAGCTGGTGAAGAAAGAGTCTGAATGAGGAGAAATGGTCTTTGTTCTTAAAACACGCATGCACATAGGGAAAGGTTTGGAAATCCATGAAGGAAGTAAAAGTATACTAGAAAAGAGCAGAAAGAAAGCTAGGGGGGAACTCAGAGAAGGAGGCCAAGCACAGCTAAATCCCCTCAGTTGCTCAGTTCCCCTGCAGAGAGAGGAGCTAAGAAGCTGCTGCCAAAAGTAAACCAGAAAAAAACCAGGGAGTCCTACCCACAGAACAGCCCCACAGCCCTCACATTGCCTCAAACTCAGATACAGGTTTTGGAGAGTCAGTGATTCCTCTGGTGGACTGGTCAGTAGGGATGCCATTTTATCATCATTTATGACATATAGAGGGAAGTGGCCTGGTAATGTCTGCTGAAAGAAATTATTGTTAAAAACTGAGACTCAGGAATATCCACAGGTCAGGGACCCTCAGTTTGGCCAGTCTTGGCACCTGAGTGAGGGAAGACCTAAGGAGGCACCTGTGGAGAACAGGAGGGTGACACTCTGAGGGCTAAAGAGCAAAGGCTGCCTTAGGATGAGAGGTGTATAATTAGAGATGTCCCCACCCTCAGTGACTGAAAACATCTCAACTGAGAATTACCCTACACTTTGATAGTCTGTGGTATCAAAATCTGGAGCTATCTGATATTCACTGCTGGAGAGCTGAGAACTCTGAAATTCCAGGAGTGTATGTGATACCCACAGTAGCATCCTTCCAGCTATGTGATTAATACTCAGAAGGTCTTAAAAGTAAAAACAGAAGGTCCTCTGCCTTGTACCAATCTCAGCATACTCCCAGTACACTTTGGAGAAGGCACTCAGCTAGAATGGCCTCTTTTGGGGATAAGACCTTGGCAGTCTCAAGAAGATGAGACAATCTGCCCAGCCTGCAGAATGGAGAGCCCATATAAATATAGAGTAGATTCTATTAAAGGGGGAGTGAGTGGGAGCTTTTAATGCTAAACCCAAGAAAAACATTAAAATCCAAGATGTGTTTATTTTAAAAGTATAAATATAGGGGCTAGAGAGATGGCTCAGTGGTTAAAAGCACACTTGAGTTTGATCCCCAGCATCCATGTAAACAGCTGAGTGTGGTCACATATATCTGTATCCCACTCCTATGGGGAGTAGAGACTGGAAAAGCACTAAGACTTCTGAAAAGGGCAAATGCTGAGTCATTTAGGAAATATGGTGAATCATGGAGGGGGACACCCAATGTTCTCCTCTGGCCTCCACATGCACACACAAGGGTCATGTGCATATGGACACTCACATATCATACCGTACATAATAAAAAGTATAAATATGAAACACTTAAAATTATAAGTAGATTTTTGCTTAAATATGAAGAATGCTTTCTTTACTCAATAATGAGTATTTAAAAAATCAGCTACCGATTTGGAAAAAAAGTCACATTATTATACATTCGCAAACCATACCAATCCAAATAGAAGAGAGACAGACGGAGAGAATGGGCATGCCAGGGCCTCCAGCGACTGCAAACAAACTCCAGATGCATGCACCACTGTGTATCTTGCTTTACATGGGTACTGGGGAATTGAACTCAGGTCATTAGGTTTTGTAGGCAAACACCTTAGCCACCGAGCCATCTCTCCAACCCCAAATAGTACATTTTAAAAATAAGTTTATCAGGAACTTTAAAATATGAACATATTGGGCTGGAGAGATAGCTTAGTGGCTAAGGTGCCTGCCCACTAAGCCTTAGAATGCCCATTTGATTCTCCAGGTCCCACATTTAGCCAGATGCAAAATGATGCAAGTGTGCAATGCCACACTTGCTGACAAAGGGGCGCACACATCTGGAGTTCATTCACAGCAGCTGAGAGGCCACTGGTGTGCCCATTCTCTGTCTGTCTCTCTCTCTTTCTCTCTGACTCTCTCAAAAAAAAATGAACATATTGCAAATTCACTATATTCCTACTGGTTTATTTAAAATATATTAGACTACAGGAGAAGATCATTATAATGTCTTAGAAGGACATGGAAAGTTTGACAAAAACCCAGAAGTCATGATGAAAAGATGAATAGGAGAGCCAGGTGTGGTGGCGCACGCCTTTAATCCCAGCACTCGGGAGGCAAAGGAAGGATGATTGCATGAGTTTGAGGCCAACCTGACTACATGGTGAATTCCAGGTAAGCCTGGGCTAGAGTGAGACCCCACCTTGAAAAACCAAAAAAAAAAAAAAAAAAAAAAAAAAGAAAAAGAAAGAAAGAAAGAAAGAAAGAAAGAAAGAAAAAAATGAATAGATCTAGATCTACACATATAAAAAGGAAGACTTCTGTATTATTAAAGCCACTATTAATCATATTTAACTAAAAAAGATAAAAATACCAGTTAAATATGGTACACTGAATACATATATTTAACTCACTCTCTAATAATCCACCAAAATGACAATAAATTGCCTTATTTTAAATATAATCAACCTAATGAACAAGGACAGGAGGACAGGAATGATCAGATCAAATAACAGATACTGGAAACAGATAGTAAGCGGTAACCCACTCAGAGGGCAAGAGCAAGTGGTGGAAGCTGAGCAGGAAGGAAAGCAACAGATAAACCCTCAGGGGATCTGGATGGCAGTAAGGGGGAAAGGGATTCACAGCAGACAGGCTGGAAGTCCCAGAGGAATAAATTAGCTGTCTAAATACTTGCCTCCTTTTCTCCTCTCTTTATGATAAAAAGAAATGCTGAAGTTTCTGTTTGGTAATTGTAATGCAGTATCCTTTGTCCTGAGGTCTCCAGAGAGGATCTAAGGAGGGGCTACCATACTAAAACTGACAAAATTAAGGAAAAGCTTATATCCTGAATGTTTGAATGTTGTCTATCACAGGCTTCTTCCTGTCTCCATGCAATGACTATAACTCCAGACATGAAATCAGAAAAGTCAAAGCTGAATTATATGTTTAGACCAAGAAAAGTCTAACAATATTATTAAATGGTTTCATAAGAAATTATCCTGGCAACTCACCATACAGGTAAATTCTCAATCCCTACCCAGGCACTCAGAGCTCCTAGCTAATTTTAAGTGATTTACTCTTTACACGAATAACAAATAGTTCAGAAAATTTTCTAATATGAAAATGTCAACAAAAGCACCTTGAGATAAACAAAGGGAAAAGAAAATTTTTAAAGAAAGAAAAAGAAACAGTAAATTACTCAATAACCCTTTTGAACAAGAAGTTATTCAACTCTAAGTAACACATTCCTTGACAGTATGTTTTTTGTATTCATTTTTCTCTCAACTCATCTCAACAACAATGAAAGCATAAAGAATTAGTTTTTAAAAAGCCAATAACAGTAAGAGCCTAGGTTTGGAATTAGCAAGACAAAAGCTTAAATTCTGTCTCCAAAGCTTACAGGTAAAGAGGAGTTCTCCTCTCGGACCCTCAGTCACATTCTGAGCACAGGAACAGCAGTACCCATTCTGTAGGACAGGATGGCAGAACACAGGAAGTGTCCTGGAGGTATAAATGAAGATGTTAAAGAAGTGCTCTCAACTTTCAGGAGGGAAAATCCTGTCTTAAAATGTAATTTTTCCCTTCTGGACACCAAGCAAAAATTTGATAAATTTAGAATAAAAAAGAGAAGTACCAATCATATGGTCATTATTATGTGTCTCACTGTAAAACTTCAAAGGTTTTCAGCCTCTTTTCAGTGCCAATGGAACAATAGAAGACAGGATAACATTTTTAAAATTTTTATTTATTTCTTTATTTGACAGAGAGAGAAGGCGGAAGGAGGGAGAGAATGGGTACCCCAGGGCTTTCAACTGCTGCAAACAAACTCCAGATGCAAGTGCCATCTTATGCACCTGGCTTTCTGGGTCCTGGGGAATTGAACCTGTGTCCTTTGACTTTGTAGACAAGTGCCTTAGCTGCTAAGCCATCTCTCTAGTCCGTGGATAACATTTTTAATAGTGGCTCAGTACAGAAAAAAATCCTCAAAAGGAGGTGGTAAGCCTCAGATGTGTTCTATGTAGCATGAGGGAACAAGGGAACACATATAGTAAGAAAAAAACCTTACTTCTATAACAATATTACTTGTATGATACAGTTTAATTGTCAAAGGCATTCTCTTTTATATTCATTAGTGGTACTCTGAAGTATAATCAAATTATGGTGTACATCCGAGTAAAGTAATGATTAGCACCTACGTGCCTTAATTTTTGTAGCTAATGCAAAGATTGTTATTCCCAATGTCCCACATTTTCTAGCCATGATGAACTGGGTGTCATTATTTGACTGAAATAGTATGAGTTTAAACCCACATGTGATCAGTAGGAGTGGTCCAGTCTCAATTTTTCTCTCAAAGACTTTTTTTGAGACAAATTTTTGCCAGTAGCCCAGGCTGGCCTCCAACTCAAGATCCTCCTGCTTTAGCCTCCCTGTTACTGGGATCCCACCTAGCTTCAAACAATGACATTTTAGGAGAATCTGGACCTCACAAAGATATGCAACTAGCAGGACTTAAGTATGCTACTTAAGTAGGCATTTTATTTATTTATTTGATATGGATTAATACCTCATTCATGCTTCAAATTAGCACAATAAATTTACACTAAATTCCTTCTCTAAGGATTAAAGTGGTAATTTTCACCAACAGTGATCATATTTCCTACAAGTATCATGCATCATTTCATACCCTCAACCCAATGGTTATACTGATATACATATGAAGGTTTATGATAATGTGCATGTCATGACAGTAGGAAGTAGTACAGTGTAGTGGATAGAAGCACCAGCACTGGAGCCATACAACTCCAGTTCAAACCCTGGATGTTTTTTAGTGTTCACTGTTCTTAACTGTAACAATAATGTCTTAAATCATAATATTTGAGAACTGAGTTAATATAGGTTAATATTTGTGCTTAGCACAAACTATCATATCAATATTTGATAATATTATGGTTATAGTTTTTATTTGTAAGTATAAATGTTATTTTTAAAAGACAATAAATTTATTCAAATGTAAATGTATACCTAGTTATCCATCCCTCCACTAGTTCTTAGATGACTATTTTGTCTCAGGTTCTATCCAGTACTAGGAAGTACAAATACAAAAGAAAACAATCAACTGAGTGTGGTGGCAAAAGCCTTTAATCCCAGCAGAGTCCAACTTGGGACTATAGAGTGAGTTCCAGGTCAGCCTGGCTAGAGTGAGACCCTAGAAAACAACCTTTTGATTGGCAGACACTGATAGCCTTAAAGGATTATTTCAGAAGTAAGAGTGCTCTTCCACCTCACTCCATCTTCTGCTTCTCTGGCTTTCCCACATCAGGAGGGGGAAGGTCAGACAGAGAAGTCACCTTTATTCTTTCATATTTCACTATCCACTCTACCAGGCAAGACATGATGGTTCTAAATTCAAATTATATTCCAAATCTGAATTATTTTTCATTATTAATAAATATTGCTAGAGTCTAAGACATTGCTTCATCTGTACTAGTGATAAAAGTATCCTATAAACTGGTTTCCATATGCCTGCTGCTTCCCAGATCACCTCAACAGAGTTAGGAAATTTCCCTTATTCCTTCTTTCACATTGAAACCCTCCAGGGGCTTCCTATCACACTTACAATAAATCCAAATTCCTTATCTTGATTCACAAAACACTACCAGCAGTCTGGCCTCTTGCTTCCTCTCAGATCTCCCTTTCTACCACCTTCTGCAGCCACACTGATCTGTACTACCTGGAGTAAAAAACATTATTTTAACCCATGAACTGTTCTCCTCTGAACATCAAACATTTACTAAATGCTTACTATGTGGGAGCACCGGGTACAGTGGTGAGTGAACAGGTAAGGTTCCTATTTATAAAGAGCTTAGAATCTGGTGGAAAGAGCAAACAGTGATCATGCAAGGAAGTAATTGTGTGATGACAAATTCAGAGAAATGCTATAACAGTGAATATTTGTGAAATGAATTGAAATTCATACTGTAGGAGGAATTCATATCCTAAGATGAACTGATACAATATGAAAAACACATTAAAAGGAGAACAGGGCATGAAAGTTCTTGAAAGGAAGCTAGAATGCCAAAATATGGTGGAAGTAAAAGATGCTTTGCCAAGTTCTAAGAGAAAAGAAGCAACAGTTACAACTGAGTAGGAGAGCCTAACAAGGGCCTTATAACTAAAAGTCAGGAGTAAACACACTTATTCTGTTACAATAAGGGAATATGAAATTACTGATGCCAATAGCTACAATTTATAAATACATTAAAAACAAACATCCTATGATTAAGTGACCATAATTAAAGCCATTTTCCTCAAACAATCCCTGCCTCTTTCCTGACTAGGTACTGTACTAGAGAATAAAAATCACCAGACTTTTGTCCTTGGAATTTATCAAGTACTCTTTATCACATATATTATCCCATAACAGCAAATACTTCATCAGGCTTAAACTACTCCTAAAGTCTATGTTTTGTGTTATTTTTTTTAAATTGCTTGAACATTTGCAGTATTGTTTTCAGAAAATAAAATAAACTATATATGGTGGTACACACCTGTAATTCCACTCAGGAGACTGAGGCACAAAGATCAAGAGAATTTCAGTGATTCTAGGTATGGAAATTCAGCAAGTTTCAGGACAAACTGGACTATAGTGAGACCTTGCTTCAAAAAATAAAAAAAAGTAAATAAATTGCCAGGTGTGGTGGTACATGCCTTTAATCCCAGCTCTGGGGAGGCAGAGGTAGGAGGTCACTCTGAGTTCGAGGCCACCCTGAGACTATGTAGTAAATTCCAGGTCAGCCTGGACTAGAGTGAGACCCTACCTCGAAAAACAAAACAAAACAATAAAAGAAAATAAATAAATATAGGCTGTAAATGGAACTTGCCCAGCAAGCCCTGGGCCCTAGGACCACAAAGCAATAACAAAATTAAAAATAAAAACCCTTACATTAACCTACTAAAGGATTTCCTGAGTTTTGGGCTCTGCTGCTTCTATTTTTAGGTACACCTACTCTGAATTCCCAGGATTCCATGATCCCTAGTCTCTAAAACTTAATTGGATCTGAGACACAAGGAGCAGGCTTACTGGTCTGTCTTGCATTCCTAGAAAATGCTTATTCAGGCTTTGGAAACTAGTTGGCCATTTTTGTCTTGGAAACATTAGAGAGTGGACATGTAAAGGTAACAGAAGGTTCTCCAGACACAACTAGTTTCAGCACATCCATTATGAAAGGTACTGATATTCTAAAAAGAAAAATCCAGATAGCCATGGTGGCACACACCTTTAATTCCAGCACTTAAGAAGCAGAGGTAGGAGGATTGCTGTGAGTGGGAGGTTAGCCTGAAACTATACAGTGAATTAAGTCAGCCTGGGCTACAGCAAGACCCTACCCAGTACCCATATAAAGCCAGATGCAAAATGGCACATGTGGCTCTAATCTCAACTTGTTGGCCACAATGAAAGGAGAAGCCAAGAGAATATGGAAGTTAGAGGACCAGCTAGACTGGCACATACAAAGTGAAGCAGCAAAAACAAAATAACAAGGAAGACCCTGTGTCAAGCAGTAAGAGTTCATCTCATAGAGGGAGAAAACAAACTGAAATTGTCTTCAACTCCACACATGGGCCATGGCATGTGCACACATCATATACATACAGCTTCACACACATGCATAATTAAAAAGAAAGATATCTTTGTCATCTCCAGATGCCTTTCTTTCTGCCTAACAGAACATATTTCAAACCCTAACCATTTTTGTCTCAGGATTCCAAGAAAAACAGTATTTTTAGAACATTTGGCTTTAATTTTCTATCATATTTTATAATATAAACTCTTGCTTCCTAAAACTGCCTGTAACTTATTTGGCATGCAGTATATATCAGAGTCTCAAGGAAGTTTATTAAACACACATACCGGGTCTCCCATCACACTGCTCTCCCTATGCCCCACCCCTTCCAAGTTTTGATAAACTCAAAGGGGGGGGAGGGAGGGAGAGAAAAGCAACATTTTAGAAAAACTCCTGCACAGAGCTGTAACTTTTCTATTTCCCACATACCTCATCTTTGTCACTCTGTCACACAGGTCACACACATACACAAGTATTTTCCACCACTCCCTGAAGAACTATTAACTATATTTTCTAATTCTGACAAGAATTTAAAGCACTTCACTACCCTTTCTTAAATAGGAGTATTATTTTATCAGCTCCATTTCTGATTTTTCTTAGTTTCCAAAATACTTCCTTACAAACTTTCCCCAAATTCTGTTTTCCAAAATAATAATAACCCAAGTAAATTTGAGATGTATTAGATGCAAAAAGCATATTTCTATTGTGAAACTCAGAAATTCCCTTAGTTATTTATAATAGTTAACTGCTGTCAGAAGATGTTTGGTTTTCCTTTTTCCAACATTTTGACTAAAGTAGTTAGGATAGACAGCAGACTATTAAAAAATCTCACTTATAAGAGTTGACTTCTACCTCAGACCCTCTTGGCCTGTGAGGACACTACACTTGAAAAAGAACAACTATGACTACTTTATAACACCCAGGTTTGACGACTATGACGGAAGATGCAAATGTATCACCACATAGTGCAGGAACCTACCTCATTTCCTTCACTGCTAAAGTTTTGCCTTCATGATTCTCTCAATTCAGTACAAAAACTAGTCAATGCTTGTTAAAACTATATACCAGGCAATGCTTGTTATATATATATATATATATATATATATATATTTATATATATATAAATATATATATATATATATATATATATATATATATATATATATATATATATATATACATACATATATATATATAGTGTGTGTGTGTTTATATATATTACTTCATCAGTCCCATATAGTATTATGATTTACATGTTACAGCTCAGAAACAGAGGCCTAGAGGTTAAGAAATCTGCCAATGTTACATTGCTAGTGAAGGATGCAGCAGGGATTCAAACCCCAGATACTGTCTCTAGAACTAGTGCTATTAGTGATGCTGCACATAAATTGTGCTCCTCTGTTCATCTATCTTTCTTTGCCTCCTGTCATACTTCTAACCACATTTCTGTGTTGCTGCTACCCCTACAATTAGTTCCAACTTTCACAATTCTATCTTTTAGACCCATTCATGTAGAAATGCTAAGACAAATAGCACAGCAATAGTAGAGCCAACCACATACCAAACTTTGGCACACTTATAATTTGGGTCTGGAATGTCTCCCAAATTCCCATGTGTTGAAGGCTTGGTTCCCAGGCTGTATCACTACTGGGAGGTAATGAAAACTAAAGTAAGGAAGTGAGGTCATTGAAAGTGTACCCTTGAAGGTCATATTAGTGATAATGGTCCCTATCTCCCTCTGCTTCTCACTCATCATAAAGTAAGGATCTTTCCTCTATTATGCATTCCTGGCCACAGTGTTCTGCCTTGCCACAGACCCCCAAACCATAGAGCCAAAATAAACATTCTCTCTCTCTCTCTCTCTTCTTTCTCTCTCCCTCTCTCTTTTCAAGGTAGCCCAGGCTGACCTAGAGTTCACTATGTAGTCTCAGGGTAGTCTCAAATTCATAGCTATCCTACTACCTCTACTTCTGAGTGCTGGAATTAAAGGTATGTGCCACCATACCTGGCCCTTTCTCCTTTGTAAGTTGATTTTCTCAGGTATTTTGTCAGAGACAGCAAACTAACACAAGCATGGCATATGGCACATAATAACTAATCAATAATTGTGCTCATGGATGACATACAGATAACATTAAATGCTGATAAAGTGCCAAGTGCTTTATTTACTCCTACATCAAACTCTAGGAGAAGGTACTATTTCTTGTACTGCCATTGTACAAGAGAAGAAGATTTAATAAAGTGAATTACCAGGTACAGTGTAGTAGATACAAAGCTATTTGACTCCAGATTCCTTGTTTATAACTCTTATGCTACAATTTATAGTCTAATGAAGAATACAGATAGATAAATAAAACATAGCAATGTAATGAGTACCATAATAAAAAGATGTAAAGAATCCTATGGAAATCAATCAAGGAACACTTGGCATAAATTGGGTACATTAGAGAAAACTTCTTAGAAGTTAAGCCTATGGTAAGTTCAATAGGAGTAAAAGAAATTATCTTAAGTAGAAGAATCAAGGGCTCAGAAACAAGAGAAGAAAAAAATGACCCTAGAAAAATTTCATGTAGCTCATTTGTTGAACAAAAGGGAATATATCATCATAGGACTTGTATTAGTATATTTTCCATTACCATAATGAAATATCTGAGGCTGAGCAACTTATAAAGAGCTCACAGTTCTGGAGACTCTGGCAAAGCTCCCTGACAGTGTCACCTCATGATGGACAGCATCAAATGAGAATGGAAGAGATCATGTGGTAAGGAGAGGAGGCTAGAGCATGAGGAAGGGCAACCTTACCCTAATTAATAACCCTCTCAAAAGGATCCCATGAAAACTACATCAGCTCTTTTTAGGATGATGGTCCAATGACCTCCCATGGGTTCTAGCATCTCTTGATATCATACTGAGTACCAACACATGAACCTGTGGAGACAAACCAGTGGCAAACTCTCCAAGGCTATTTTGATAGTAAACAAGATGGTAAATGTAAAATGTTTAGAATACCACCTGGCTCATATGCCCTTAAAGAAATTATTAGTTCCCTAACATGAAAATCTAGACTGCATAACGAAGTAACAGAAAGAGAAAAACTTATTTAAAGATGTTTAAACAGGGTTCATATAGAACTTTTATAGAACACTTAAAACCCCAGTGTCCAACATGTAACAAGCATTTAATAAATACTTTAAGTGTGTGTGTGTGTGTCTGTGTGTGATGTGTGTGGTATGGTATGTGGATGTACTTGTGTTTATAGGGGTACTGAGACCAGAGGAGAATGTCAGGTGTCCTCTTCTCTTCTTTCTCTCATCTGTGTAGTTTCCTTGAGATGGAGGATCTCACACTGGGCCTGGAAGTGCTGGCTGACCAGCAAGACCCAGTGATTCCCCTGCCTATACTCCCACAGGAGTGGGGTTACATGTGTGTGTGTTGGGAATGGTCTCAGGCCCTCTCAGGGTCTCATGCTGGTGTGGCAATATTCTTACTCA
The DNA here is from genome assembly GCA_036365145.1 of Orientallactaga sibirica. Lineage (NCBI taxonomy): Eukaryota > Metazoa > Chordata > Mammalia > Rodentia > Dipodidae > Orientallactaga > Orientallactaga sibirica. Next base: position 2,707,510 of record JAEOAD010002517.1, read on the forward strand.
CTGAGCCAACTCCCAGGCCCATATTCAATAAATATTTTAAAAATATTTACATATGATATGGCTATACTGTAGGTTGTTAAATAGAGGAATACACAATGAAAGCTGATGATAGAATTTAATTTCTAATTAACACAGTGTCAGTGGCAGCCAGTCTCCAGGATCACCCAATAACCTTGATGCTAATTATTTTTACCCCGATATATTGTGTATGCCACTCCTAAACTGTGTCATGGTTAATCTATGTGACTAAGGCATATAATGAAAGTGATGGCATGTCACTTCTGATATTAGTTCATTTAAGACTTACAGTTTCCATCTTGGGATTTCTTGCTTTGGAGAACCAAATGTGGCATAAAGAACAGGTTTGGAGAAGCCCATATAGTGAAGCAATGGAGCTTTGAGCCATTAGCCAGTATAAAGTGAGAACTGCCAATAGACATGGGAGTGAACTTTGAAACCAATTTTCCAAATCGGTAAAACCTTACTAAAGCTGACTGGGGAGCTAGCTGACAACTTCAGGATCATTCATGAGAAAACTTGAGCCAAAACCATATGTTAAGTCACTCCCAGATTCCTGACCTGAGAAATTCATAAGATGATAAGCAATTTGAAGTCTCTAATAATCACTAGAACTAGTAACTTGATTGATAACTAATACAGTAATTGATTTTAAGAAAAAAACATGAAAATATTTAATGGGATATTTAACTTCTGAAACTAACTACATGCATCTTTCTGTCTCCATACAGCACTCAGGCAGTAGTTGGCCCATAGACTCAGGCAAGTTGCCTCATGACATTATTTATCTACTCAAACTAATTCAGCATAACTGTTTTCTGTACATTTTATCCTGTTTTAGTACTTGATCCTGTGAAGAAAGCCAGACTCTCACTGTCAGTAAGATTAATGTAAGCCTGATCAAATAAATACTGCTAATAGAAAAAGCAGAAGCTATAGATGTGTTCTCAATGGCCTTTATAATTAGAACATGTTTCTAAAGCAAGGACAAACTCTCCTGAGATTAAAACCCTTACAAACTGTCCAGACACAGTGCTCCTTAGAGATCTGATTATCCAAGTAAATTAAGGACTCCAGTGCTAGTAGAACACTAACAATAGGGGAAGTAGAAGGCAGGAATTGCTATTGTTTTCTGGGTATTTTAAGGAATATTATTGGATCTACTACATTACAGGAAATGTTTTTGTACTATGCTAAGCCAAATTTTAAGACTGTTTTGCCTTGCAAAAGGAAATGAGGCTAGAAAATAGAAAATTTTTTAGCCTTGACCTTTCTGATAGTTCTTTTCCATTTTACTTCCCTGGTCCTTTAAGATTCCTCTAGATCCTCTTGCCAATATATATGCTGGGGCAGCCATTATTATGGCTTTAACTACATCTGCATTACTTCTTCATCTGCATTTCTGACTACAACTACTCTTTTAGATTCTATAGTCACACTTCCAACTGGATACTAAAAACTTCCATGTGACTATGTCACAAACATATCAAATATAGCATACTTAAACACTAACAAGAACTCATTAACTTTACCATGAATCAGCTATGATTCTTTCAATATTCTCTTAGGATGGCTGAGTTATCAATCACCTAACCTACCAGTTCCCTACAAATTTTAGAACCATAGTAATCTTTAATTTCACCCAGGATTCTAATCTTTTGATTCATTCTTTTCATGTTTGTGTTTCAGAATTTATAACTGATTTCTTTTGTATAACATAGTTTTGGGTCTTTTTAAAAAAAAATTGTGTGTGTGTGTGTGTGTGTGTGTGTGTGTAAGCACATCTATATTAAGGCCAGAAAACAATCTCAGGTTTCATCCCCAAAAATACTGTTCACCTCCTTTAAGACAAGTGCTCTTACTGGCCTGGAACCCACCAATTAGCGTACACTGTTTGACCAGTGAGCCCTAAGGATTTTCCTGTGCTCTCCCAGCATTGGGATTATAGGTCAGCACATTTTTTAATATGGATTCTAAGGATGAAACTCAAAGCCTCATAGTTGCAAGGGAAAACATGTTATCAACTGATATTCCTAGCCCCCAGGTATTGTATTTTAAAAAATCTATTATGTTAATCTATCAATTGAGCTGATCAGACCATGTATATTTAATGTAATTTTGATATAGTTAGTTTAAATCCTGTATCTATTTGTCCCATGTAGTCTTTGGTACCTTTTTGACAAAGGTACCAGAAAAAAATTAAAACTTTCACATAAATCTCAAAACTGATCAAAATGAACTCAGTTACAGCTCAATAAACAAATAAAACAGGATTAGCATTTAAGAATTAGGTTCTTATAGTATTCAACAATGTTTCTTGCTAGTAATTTTAAATGATATAAATCATTTAAGTGCAGACTTACATGACATACTTCTTTAAGGCTTATTAAGTGGCATTAGTACTTTGAACAGATTCAGGTCCAGCTAATACCAGGAGGAAACTCTGGAAAACCCTTTCTGTATTACAAAACAAGGACACCGAATCCCAGCTCCCTCTTTCAAATAATATACATTTCTATGTCACACTATTGTTGCTTCTGGTCACAGATTATTTAAAAATACACTAAGTTAGTTGTAAATCTGAATGATTTTTAACTGTTTTAGGATATTAAAGTACATTTTTCTATTTTCTAAATTTAAGTATACTTTCATAAACTGAAAAGCATACATCTTTTTTTCTGATAAAAGATTCAGGTCTTCAGGTAACATCCCAGGTGAACTCATTATAATACTGAGGCTTTAGTAGTTAATATGAATTCTCACACCAAAAATTTATTCATATATTTATCATGATATTTAGAGGAGATGGTGGCTAGAAATCACTTTGAGAAACATATGGCCAGACACAGCTTAAAAATAAATTAGCGAATGTTCTTATTTAAGAGGATAGAGAAAGAAAAAAAAGGATAAACTTCTAAATGTTAAAGATATTGTTCTCTGACTTCAACTATGTAAAGCATAATAGCAAAGGCTAAAATTAAACATAGAACATTATAAACAGTTTATTTATATAGTTATTTTTTATTCTCATTTTCTTAGTATTGATTTTTAATAGCCTTAAAGTCATACATTTCCTACATTAAGAAATTTATTTTCAGGGAAAATTAAGCTTTTTAGGGGATGATGTCATATGTGAATAGTAGAGTGAGTCAGAGAAAGGTGAAGTTCCGGTTCTAAGTAAGCAGTAGGGTTGGGTAATGGTAACAATCAGTACACAGGAATGAAACCAAAAGTTGTATTTGATGGACAAAGAGAATCTGAAGGTTGATATAAGATTAACGCATCATTTTATGGAGAGACAAGAAGAGGGATGTTAGTATGAGTAAGACTTGAGAAGTGTTAGATGTTTTTGGTACCAGAGAAATTGAGTGCAGGAAAAGAAAATTACACTTAAGCTAACAGGGTGTAGCCAAAGCACTAAGGAGTAAATGAGAGAACAGGAAGGAAAGAAGTCAGAGTGAGATCTGACAGAAATGAACCATGGGGACTGGGTGTAGTGGCGCATATCTTTAATCCCAGCACTAGGGAGGCAGAGGTGGGAGGATCCTGGTGAGTTTGAGGCTATCCTGAGACAACATAGTGAATTCCAGGTCAGCCTGGGTGAGAGTGAGATCCTACCTCAAGAAAAAAAAAAAAAAAAACAACCCAAAAACCTGGGGGCTGTTTTTAATGAGACTTGCTCTTAGGGGTCAGCTTGAAGAACATCAGCAGTCAGAACCAAACCAACAATTGTCCTCATTTATGAGATGTCATGCAAAACGAAATTCAGAAGTAGACATGCAGAATTTTGTCAAATAGAAATGCTCTGTAGAAAGTTCCAATTGCCATGAAAATCTTGGAGAAAATAACCTTATATGTAAATGCATGTGAGATAGGACAAAAAGTTTTGAATGGAAAGGCCTTTCAAAGTTGTGGACTAGTTAAAAAGTTAATTCCTCCAGATAGCCACATGATTCCTTCCTTCATTTCTGTCAAGTCTGTTCAAGTTTCCCCTTATCAGCAAGGCCCTCTTTGAACTTCCTAGATAGAACAGTAAGAGCCACACACACCCACCTCTTCCTCAATGTATTTTTCTTCTCTGTACTTATCACCACATGTCCATATGCTTATTTATTGATTGCTTGTTTCCCCATAAATCGTGCACTCAAGCATTTTCTTTTATTCTCTGCTATATGCCAAGAACCCAGAGAAGCACAGGCACACAGTTGGCACTCAGTCAAATACTCATTGTTGAGTAAACAATATTGAGTACAGTGATCTAAACGTGAAGGGAAAATAAGCAAGAAAGGTAGGGTTTTGTTTTGTTTTGTTTTGTTGTTTTGTTTTGCGGTGCTGGGGATCAAACCTAGTGCCTTAACCGCTGAACCACAGCCCCCATCTAGCAGGAAAGATTTGTAACACGCCTGTCCTGTTTTTCTATGTATTTGACCAGGACAACAATCTTGTAACCTTTTCTGGTCAGGTCAAAAGGGTCCACTCTGTTTAACTAAAACAACAAAAGGCTGGGCTTTAACACAGCCCTCCTGTAGAGCAGTCTTCCGGTCTTTTATTTTTAACTTTCTGAAGCATTGATAGCAACATCTGGTATTGATAGGAAATCCTCAAATTTTCTAAGAATTTGGATCAGTTCATTAAAATAATCATGGTAGCAAACTAATAAAAATGACCATAGAAATTTATTCTGAGAATGGATGAACAATGCCTTGGAATCTTACTAATGATTCTTCTAGACCTTTGAGTGCTCCTGTCTGTTAATGAGATGGTCTCTTTGAATTCTAATTGTATTAAAAGCCTAAATCCCTAACTGTATAAAGTTTATGGTTTTAATTATGTTTAAAATACTGTTCATATAATTAGACCTTAAAACATCTGTCATCTTTTAAGAAATGTAATACACTGTCATGTTTTATTTTGAAGCTAAACCATTTTTAAAGATAAAATGTGCCAGGTGTGGTGGTGCATGCCTTTAATCCTAGCACTTGGGAGGCAGAGGTAGGAGGATCACTGTAAGTTCAAGGCCAGCCTGAGACTAAATACTACAGCCTGGGCTAGACAGAGAGAGACCCTACCTAAAAAAAAAAAAAAAAAAAGATAAAAAATGTTAAGTTTGGGTAATGAAAACTGATTAAGAGTTACTTTTCAGGTAAGGATGAAAATGATGTGTTTTAGATACTTTCCCTATTTTTTGGAGTGGGTTGCTTTTTGTTAGTTTGTTCCAACACATTTCTTTAAAGAAATGTGCATTTAAATATTATACAAAATTATACAGTTCTGATAGTTTCCACTTTATGATGTTATTACAATAAAACTAGTCAAATCTATCTTTTTCATTATGACTTCATGCTTCATGGATTACTCAGAAAGTGTTTAGACCTGACTACTGTTTTTATTATTTTTACAGTGGGAGTTTGTTTTGGCATAAAGAATAACTTGAGGGTTGGGGAAATTGCTCAGTGGTTAAGGCAACTGCCTGCTAATCCTGACAGCCTAGGTTTGATTCCCTAGTATCCATGTGAAGCCAGATGTACAAAATGGCACATGTGGCTGGAGTTTGTTTGCAGTGGCAAGAGGTCCTGGCCTTCTTTCTCTTTCTCTTTCTCTCTCTCCCCCCTTGGAAATAAATAAATAAAAACATTTTAAAAATAAGTTGAGTTCTACCTTTTTTCCTTCAAATTGCTATCCTGCTAACTTGTTACCATTTTTCTTATTTTCTCCACTAATTAGAAATGATAAATTTATGTTAAGTTTCTCTAGATTCTATATATTTAATGTCCTTTTCTAGGCTCAACTCATAAACAAGATATGCCATGGGGAAATAGGTGCTACTGATATTGAACACATATTAAGAAGAGAATTTCTCATCAAAATTAAACCATATAGGTTATATAACTACTTACGTATTTCTAGAGTTGAACAAAGTTAAAGGACATGCACAAAAAACTTATTGAGATTCTTACTTGATTTTCATTAAACTTAGCAATTTGCTCCAGAAAAACTATCACCTATTCAAGTATTCTTATATAGCCTTAATGAAAGGTTTGTAGTCTTTTGTTTTATTTTCATCTAGAACCTACACTTTGTCTATTAAATCTAATCTAAGGTATTACTCTAGATTGAGTTTTTCTGTTACATTTCCCAGTTGGTTATTGCTGATACAGGAATGTCCTTATGTGATGAGACTAGTACTATGGAAATGAGAAAGCAAAGCAGGAAATCATTTTTAAATGATAATATGATGTTTAAAAATGTTTGATTTGAAATTACAATGGAAAATGTAGATTTTTATTATAAAAATAAAATAATTATTTGAGTTCAAGTGTCTTTTTGAGCAGAGTTCCAAGTTCCTTTCTTCTATAAACCACACCAATACCATGAGACTACGATTTTTCACTATGCATTGGGTGAGAAAGGCATTTAAAAGAAATCTGAGAACTGGAGAATCAATTTTTCTAGTTTATCCTGTCCCTTTTTGCAGTATGTGTTATCTAACTCATGGTGACAGTATTTTTAGAAACTTCATCTGAGTTATTCCAACACATTAAGCTCAGTTTTACTAAAAAACAGTGGGGTCTGTTGTTGTTTGGATCCTATTTTTTATTTTATTTTTTTGTTTACTTTTTAAAGCAAGAGAGAGAATGGGCATGCCACAGTCTCTACCAGTGTAAATGAACCCCAGACACATGTACCACCATGTGTATCTAGCTTACATGGGTTCTGGGGAACTGAACCTTGGTCCTTGGGCTTCGCAGGCAAATGCCTTAACTGATAAGCAATATCTTCAGTCCTGGATCTTATTTTTTAATGTATAATTTATATAACCATGTAAGTATACATAAGCATATAAATTATTATGTGTAAACTTAACATATAAAATTTCATTAGTGGGACCAAAAGAACACAGTGTATGAGAAATCAGATTTCTAGCCACAAGCATTCACCTTGTGACTGTATCCTGAGAAAACAATCAGCTCATACCTGCACTCTTCTGAATTGGATTACCTCTACTCCCTCTTAAAGGGCCTGGACCTTTACTGCTCTCCAAGTTCAGCCTCTGTAGCCTAACCCTCTCCTCCTCAACCCTGCACCAATGCCAATTACTTCTAGCTCCAGACTTCCTGGAGGAAGAAGGAGGAAAGAAGAAAGTTCAGAGGTCTCACTGAATTAACAGGTCTCCTGGAAGAGTACGAGAATAAGAACCTGTGATTCTAGGTAACAATTAGCTCCTGTTGACTTACTGTGAGTGTAAAAGTCACTTCCACCAGTTGTCTCAAGTACATATGTCTTGTAAAGTCTATACTCAAATCACAAATTCTTAAAAGCAACTCCTAGATATCAAAGAGTGAGAAAGCCTAGGGTGGCACCTTAAAACAGTCAAAGAATCAGATATGGATGCAGGATGGGCTGTGTACAGTCCACTTCTCTTGCACAGCCAAGGAGCCAAACTCCTAAAAGAGGTGATAGGCTATCAGGCTTCTTTCATGTTACGCCCAGTGCTCTTTGCACAACACTTTCATACTTTTCCATTCAGAAAAATATATAATCACATTTTATTGCCTACAAACACAATTCTTTACTCATGTATGAATCTACACTGCCCACTGACAATCTAGGTTCCTATATTACCCACAAGGGAAACCTTTCAAAATACTTCAGAGGTGATTGTCAGCTATTTCCAAAGACTTGATAATTTTTCTGTCTTCAGATCAGATTTGTTTCTTATATGTTTTGAGTTACAGTGTTTGAAAAAAATCTCACAAAGGCCATGAAACTATTCCCCAATAGGAGCACTGTGTTTGTAAAATGGGTTTTAGAGTTCAAGGTCCCCCATGGACAGATCATATGCATTAAACTGCTAACTTATTTCACAGTAAAACACATAAACTTAATCTGCCAGCCAATAATATGTTTTCCAGAGACACAATTTGACATTTGTTACTTTTCCTAAAATGAAGATCAGAAATTGCTTTCCACAAATATTTCTGTCAATAGAAAATATGTGCATAATATATATAAACATGCAAAATACATATCTGAGATAAAGTTCTGTTTGATACTGTAGAATGTTCTGTTCGTTAAATGTAGACAGCACACATACATATTCACAAACATACTTTTTTTTTTTTTTTGGCTTTTGTCAAGTCCATCAGTTTCACTTTACCTAGATTTTTCTAATATTATTTCACATACCTTCTTACCTTTGTGTCTTCCTACTACTACTACAACTACGTAATTTTAATTTTTTTACTAAATTATAAATGGAGTTATGATTTAAGAAGTTATTTTTTAAAACATTTATCACATTTAAATGAGAAATACTTAGAATAAAATGACATGTTTTTCATATTTTATTTTACTTTGCTATTCTGAAATGCTGAGGATTGAACTCGGGACCTCATACATACAAACTAATGAACTCTACTACTGAGCTGCCTATAGCCCTAATATTCTAAATTGTTAATTCTTCTATAATGGACTTTGTTTTTCAACATATTTTATTAAGGTAGAATATGTGTATTATAAAATCCTAAAATATTATCGGTATTGACAGTGTATATTCATTTTAAAAATCAACTTGCTTCAATTTCTTTGTGGAAACAAGATAACAAATGAATAACTAATTGATTCATTCAGGAGTAACAGTCTGGCAGAAGGCAACTGGAAAACAGCAGGGCTCGAAATAAGGGAGATAAGGTATTTTAATCATATAGATAAAGAGTGACTGGGTTTATCAAAAAGGAAAAAGGTCGGGTGTGGTGGCGCACGCCTTTAATCTCAACACTAGGGAGGCAGAGGTAGGAGGATCACCAAGAGTTTGAGGACAGTCTGGGACTGCATTGAATTCCAGGTCAGCCTGGGCTAGAGTAAGACCCTACCTCCAAAAAAAAAAAAAAAAAAAAAAAAGAAAAGAAAAGAAAAGAAAAGAAAAGAAAGAAAGAAAGAAAGAAAGAAAGAAAGAAAGAAAGAAAGAAAAATTAAAAAATAACAAAAAGGAAAATAAGGCAGCAGGAAGAATAAAACGGGCTGGGGAGATGGCTTAGCAATTAAGGCACTCATCTGCAAGCCTAAGGACCTAGGTTTGATTCCCCAGTACCAATGTAAGCCAAATGCACAAGGTGTTCCATGTATCTGGAGTTCATTTGTAGTGGCTAAAGGCCCAGGCACACCAATTCTATATGCCTCTCTCTCTCTCTCTCTCTCAAATAAAAAAAAAAATACAAATATTTAAATAAAAAGAATAAAACTGATATTACTGTAAAGACCAGAAGCAATTAGTATGTAAAAGAACCAAAAAGAATAGTTGAAGAACCTTTTTATACTTCATTTATATTGGTGTTCTCTAAAGGTTATTCAACATTGTTTGAACCAGACAGAGGTTAAGTCAGATCCCCTGCCTCCTCAAAGCACAGACAGAGTAGAATTCAGACAACTCAGCAGTTACCTAAATACACACTTCTAAAAGTTCCAAACAGTATAAAATATGGTCTAACTGTCCTGAACAAAATATGACACACATGTATGAAAATGTCATAAAGAACCTTATTACTTTGTATGCTTGCTTAACTAAAGGGCTGGAAAGATGGCTTAATGGTTAAGGTACTTGCCTGCAAAGCCAAAAGGGCCCAGGCTCAATTCCCCGTACTCACGTAAAGCCAGATGTACAAAGTGGCACATGCATCTGGAATTCATATGCAGTGGCTAGAGGCTCTGGTGTGCCCATTCTTTCTCTTTATCTGCCTCTCTCTCTCAAATAAATAAAAATATTTTAAAATAACTAAAAAAAAAGAAAAAAGAAAACAACCATAAAATCCAGAGATTTTTTTTTTTTTGCATGTACAAGCATACATGTGTAGAATTGTCTTGAATACCCCAGATTTTTGTTTGTTGATTTTGCTTCAAGGCTGGGTCTCACTCTCGCCCAGGCTAACTTGGAGCTCACTCCCAGGCTGGCCTGTAGCTCACAGTGATCTTCCTACCTCTGCCTCTTGAATGCTGGGATTATATACAATACCACATGTGGCACTCTCAACCCTCTAATATGAACACATAAATAACATTTTTTCCATAAAAAGTAATATAAAGACCTTTGATGCTTTAAGCTCATGGGCTATAAAGTAATATTTGTATTATCTGTGTATAGTTTAACCAATGGCGAATTTCCTAATCAAAACTGTAAAAGTAGATTACAATTCACCAACAAAAAATATTGATAAGTATGTATGAAAATGTCATAAGTAAATCTGTTACTTTGTAAGGTAATTAAAAAATAAAATTTAGGGCTGATGGGGCTACAAAGATGGCTTACTGGTTAAGCTGCTTGCCAGCAAAGCCAAAGGACCCAGGTTCAATTCCCCAGGACCTATGTAAGCCAGATGCACAAAGTTGCAAATATGTCTGGAATTTGTTTGCAATGGCTGAAAGCCTGAAGCACCCATTCTCATTCTCTTCTCCCTCTGTCTGATTCTCTCTCTCATAAATCCATCAAATATATATATTTATATTTATAAATTAATTAATTAATTAATTAATTAATTAAAATTTAGGGATGGGACATAGCTCAATTAGTAGAGTGCTTGCCTAGCATGCACATGTCCCTGAGTTCAACTCCTAGGTACCACAAAAAAAAAAAAAAATTACAAAGTTGTTGAGGTTTATAGTGGTTCAATTTTAAAAGTATTAAACATGCTACTATAATGTGTATTTTTTAAATTGAGTAATTTGTGAAGGAAAAAATGCTTTTAAGAGCTTTACTTGATTCACAAAAGTTCAGTTCAAACTGAACCAAATTTAGACATGAAAATAAGATCCAAAATGTTTTCCAACATACAATTAATGTCATACAAAGAGGGTTAATGGAAAACCTAGAGAAAATAAAGTTATGAAACTAAAATTTACTAGAAGGCCTCTCCAAAAGTTATTTCATTCAATTTTTTTTGGGGGGGGGGCTTTTTTAAACTACACTTTCATTTGTGCTTGTCATGAGTAAAATGAGATTAAAAACATACTAAAGGAGAAAAAAATTGGCTGGTTGCTGGCAATTGAACCCAAGAATTCACATGCTAAAAGCACATGGTCTTACCCCTGTGCTATATTCCCAGCAAAAATAATATTCTTAAATGTATTCTTTGATGAAAGGAGTAACATGAGTCTAAAATATTAATTCACTTTCAAAAGAAAGAAAAATATTTTTTAAATTGTTTATTAAAAACTTGGAAAAGGCTGGAGAGATGGCTTACCGGTTAAGGCGCCTGCTTGCTAAGCCTAAGCACCCGGTTCCAATCTCCAGGTCCCAGGTTTAGCCAGATGCAAAGTGATGCAAGGGCGCAATGCCGCACTTGACCACGAGGGGGCGCACGCATCTGGATTTCATTCACAGCAGCTGAGAGCCTGCTGGCGCGCCCATCTCTATCTGTCTCCCTCTCTGTCTCTGTGTCTCTCTCCAAAAATAAATAAAATTTTTTAAATTTTTTTTAAAAACTTGGACTCAGTATTAAAGCTACTCACAATCACAGGAATTAAGTTAAATATTTAAAATTTGAAAATGCCAGAAGCCAAGAGTGGCAGAACTATCAGTCTCAATAAAATGTCTTGCTGTCAGTCATTAAACAATTCTTTAAAAATGAGAATTGATATCACTAGCAATTTCAATTTATAGACTCTAGATGCACTTTATTTCTTTAAAAGTATAATATCCCAGACAAACTCAATCAAATAAAAAAAGACAACTGATCTTTTGTCTCTTATTTATCACTACCCAAACCAAACAAAACCAACTCCGGGAGGCAGCCACAATGCCAGAAAGCATTTTCGCAGAGTGAGTGAGTGGCAGCCCCAGACACCCGCCCATAAACCCGCAAGCCCGGCCTGTCTTCCTGTGAGGTCACGGCCGAGCCGCAGCCGCCCCGTCCCGCCGCGCGCTCCCCGCCCCGCCCCGTCCCGCCCCGCGCTCGCTCTTCAGCCCGCGCGGGGGCGCCGACCCGGCAGCAGTGGCAGGAGCGCTGGCGGTGAAGTTTAAAAGCCTCCGCTCGCCGCCTGGAACCACCGAACGCAGTAAAGACAGACACAGGAACGCGCCTCGTTTAAAGAAGGGCTCCGTCCAGGTCTGACCCGGAATACTTCAGTCTGGAACATCACCGAGAGCAAAGTAAGACTGATGCTTGGACATTCCGGGTCTTAGAGACCTCGCTGGGGAGATTCTTCGTGACCGCAGAACCCCGGTGTGCCAGCGCCCCGCTGGTGTCGGGGCTGGAAACCGGCTGGCCCTCCTGCAGGTCTGCAGGCGAATCGGAGGGGGCCCGAGCCGGCGTGCTCCGGCTTGCTCCCTGCGAGAAAATGCGAGCTTCTCCTGTTGAACCTCCTGGAAACTTTTAAGCAACAAGTTTCATGTTTCCTTTGGAGATTTCGGGGCAGGAAAGATTGACAGAAGCTCTGGGACGAGCCTCTGGCAGGAACTGGCTGCGGGGCCGAGGCGCAGACAAAGGCCGCCGGGGCGCTGGCGAAGGCGACGGCGATGGCGGGCAACAGCTCGCTGTGCGCTCTCGACGACTCCTTCAAGTACTCGCTGTACGGATGCGTGTTCAGCACGGTGTTCGTGCTCGGCCTCATCGCCAACTGCGTGGCCATATACATCTTCGTCTGTGCCCTCAAAGTGCGGAACGAGACGACGACGTACATGGTTAATCTGGCCGTGTCGGATTTGCTTTTCGTTTTTACTTTACCTTTCCGGATTTTCTACTTTGCGACACGGAATTGGCCATTTGGAGATTTGCTCTGTAAGATTTCGGTAATGCTGTTTTATACCAACATGTATGGGAGCATTCTGTTCTTGACCTGTATTAGTGTAGATCGGTTTCTGGCAATCGTCTACCCATTTAAATCCAAGACTCTAAGAACCAAGCGAAATGCAAAGATTGTTTGCACTGCTGTGTGGTTCACGGTGATGGGAGGAAGTGCACCCGCAGTATTTTTTCAGTCCACCCACTCTCAGGGTAACAGTACCTCAGAAGCCTGCTTTGAGAACTTCCCAGCAGCTACATGGAAAACGTATCTCTCTAGGATTGTAATTTTCATCGAAATAGTGGGATTTTTTATTCCTCTAATTTTGAATGTAACTTGCTCTAGTATGGTGCTAAGAACCTTAAATAAACCTGTTACATTAAGTAGAAGCAAAATAAACAAAACTAAGATTTTAAAAATGATTTTTGTACATTTGGTCATATTCTGCTTTTGTTTTGTGCCTTACAATGTCAATCTGATTTTGTATTCTCTTATGAGAACACAAACATTTGTCAACTGTTCTGCAGTGGCAGTAGTAAGAACAATGTACCCCATCACTCTCTGCATTGCTGTTTCCAACTGTTGCTTTGACCCCATAGTTTACTACTTTACTTCAGACACAATTCAGAACTCAATCAAAATGAAAAACTGGTCTGTTAGAAGGAGTGACTCCAGATTCTCTGAAGTTCAGGGCTCAGAGAATTTTATTCAGCACAACCTTCAGTCCTTAAAAAGCAAAATATTTGACAGTGAATCTACAATATAAGCTGCCTGAACTAAAACCACTGGGACTTCTCTGGGACAAATACCTCCAAGTTCTGTCAACTATCAAGTGTCCTTAGAAAAACTATTTCTCCACCTCCAAAAGAAAATTAACACGTGGACATTTTAATGTTTTCAAAGATTTGAATTAAGTGTATTAAACATTAAAATATATACTATTCTTGTATACTATCCATTTTATATTCATAAACCGTATTGTGTTCTTTCTTCATTAAAAAAACTGAAAATTTAAAGTCTAAAAGCAATTATAATTTTTAGATGTTTAATGTGGGAAATATCTAGTTTTAAATTCCATATCATACAAAATGATTTAAATTATTAATTTATTATGCTAAGTGATTTTTATGCTGAACTTAGTACATACTAGGGGTTTCAAGTTATATTTCACTAAACATATTTTGCTTGTATTTCACTTTTTTTTTTTTTTTTTAAGGTTTTTCAAGGTAGGGTCTCACTCTAGCCCAGGCAGACCTGCAATTCACTCTGTACTCTTAGGGTGGCCTTGAACTCATGGCAATCCTACCTCTGCCTCCCAAGTGCTGGGATTAAAGGCGTGCGCCACCACTCCTGGCTTTGTATTTCACTTTTAAGTTAAAAGTAGCAATCATGTTTCTTAAACTGTAATCAACAGAATAATTTACAATAGTCAATTATTTTTAAATATTTACACCAAATAGCCAAATGTAGTCTTCTGTGTAATGCCATGGTAACACTGAAGATCTTGAGCTTTGAAGTATTGTGTTATTTAAGGATTTAGTCCTTGTAGGGTAATTCATTTTTTAAAAATGTATGCTGAGTATATAGCTATTTTCAAATTACTATTGTGATTTATTTTTGAATATAAAAACAAATTTCAAAATGGTATTTGTTATAAAAATTCAGAGTTAAACTAATAATATTTTGCTAAGTAAATTATTTTTGAAGTAAAATACTACCACCAATATATTTTTTAAAAGTGGAACAAAGAATGTGAATATTAAGTATGTTAAGTTCACCTGATGACAGGGACAGTAAAACATAGTGCTTTGTACTTAGAAAGTGATACATAGCTGAAATACTTTTTTACTTACCCTCCCTCTCATGAACATTTTAGGTAAAATGTTAAATAGTTAAAAATTATTTTAAGCAAGAAAAATATGGTAACATCAAAATTATAAAGGAAGGTCATGGTTACTTACATAGAAAGCAGGAGGCCTAAAAGACCAAATAACTAAACACAATTACATTTTGTTTCACAAAACAAGATGTGACTTTGAGCTAGATTTAGAAAAGAAGTACCAACTATGAAAATTTTTTTGTCAATATATCCTCCCTTTCCTCAAACTTAAGCAGTTTTCTGAAGTGAGCTAAAACAATATTTGCATTTGAGAAAAAGGATATGTAATTGAAATCAGCATTCAGACTACCCCCTTTTTTTCACTTAATCCTTCAAGTCTTAAACAGAATTTTGACATAATACATTTTTTTAAGATCTAAATTTTGTTTTTACTGTTCTGGGTTTGACTGCAATGAATTCACACATAATATTTACTAAATTAGGTAAATTTCTTTGCAATAAAATAATTGATGGAGATTTTCTTTAGAGACTCATGCATGGTTTCCTAAATATATCCTTAACAACAAACTAACAAATTCAGCCAATCCCAAGACAAGTGTATGTATTATGTATATACACACACACATACACACAGTATACATACACATGGTATAGAGGTTGGGATTTAGCTCAATGGATGAGCATTTTGCCTAGCAAGTACGAGGCCCTGGGTTTGGTCCTCAGCACCAGAAGAAAAAAAAAAAAAATCAAGGGAACTATATATGGTGTAAACAGGTTTTCTTCAATTGACCTGAAGTTTCCTGTATTTGATCATATGTCAGAAAAGAGTACATTTAGCAACTAACAGTCTACTGATCAAGAAGACAGGGTGTGGAGTTCTACCAACAAGATTGCTCAGAACATTCCCTGTTTAAAAATACATGAGTATGGGGCTGTAGAGATGGCTTCCTGGTTTGAAAAACCTGATGGTCCAGGCTCAGGTTTGACTCTCCAGTACCCACGTAAAAGCCAGATGCACAAACTGGCGCATGTGTCTGGTTAGTTTGCAGTGGCAGAAGGCCTTGGAACACCCATTTTCTCTTTTTCCCCTCCACTTTCTCAAACAAATGAATAAATAAATATTTATTTTAAGAGTGAGTAAACTAAAACTAGATCACAAAGCAAGAATATTACTTTAAGTTACTAGGAAAACAGTTCTCAGAAGGTTGACAGCATTAGGCTCAGAAGAGCTCTTATTGCCCTCTTGTGAACAGGACACGTGCATCACACAATCTACAAGATGTTTCATTAACAATCCAGAGCAGATAACAAATGTTAGTTTTCTCATCTAAAAGTTCAGATACTGGAAAACAAGTCAGAATCATATCCAGATAATGATTCTGCTTTCCATTGTCAAGCTCCCACTAATCTTGGGCTATAAAAGGGTGTCTACACTCTTTAAATTCTCTAAATTAATAATGGTTGTCCCATTTAACCGGTGCTGACTTCAATCTCCATTGGAGAATCTGCTTCTCTTTTTCAGATGGGAGCTGGACCTGAGGAGATAAACAACCCAGTGCACTCCACCCCAGCTGAAACCACAGAGCAATTGGGGAAATGAGCAAGAGTGCTGCTTTCTTAGTGAATCTGGTATCAGCACAAGGGTGGAGAGAGACACTGAGGGCACTCAACACCTACCAAACCAGAGATCCAGAGGCTCTTAAGTGCCCATCACTGAAGTAGACTTAAAATACATTCAATATGGCTCAGGGAATTTTGCAGAAGAGGGGGCAGAAAGATTGTTAGAGCCACAAGTTGGAACATTTTGCACAGACATTGTCCATAACTGACTGCTGCCTCCATAATGCCCATTCTCTCCCTGTCTCTCTCATAAATAAATAAAATTTAAAAAATACTCCAATAAACACGTTTTTTTTTTCTTTTAATTTATTTGAGAGACAGAGAGAGAGAGACAGACAGAGAAAGAATGGGCACACTAGGGCTTCCAGTCACTGTAAATGCCAACTCCACATGCATGCACCACCTAGTGTATCTGGCTTATGTGTATCCTGGGGAATTGAACTTGGGTCCTTTGGCTTTGCAGGCAAGTGCCTTAGCCACTAAGCCATCTCTCCAAGCCAAAACTTCAAGTTTGTGAAACAGGAACTCACTATGTAGCCCAGTTTGGCCTTGAAGTTGTGGCAATCCTGCCTCAGCCTCCCAAGTGCTGGGATTACAACTGTCAGCTACCAAGCCTGGGTCTCCAACAGCCTCTTAAAAGAGTATAGGTATAACATTATCTTTTCATCTGAAAAAAATGACAAAAACATAATCTAAGAGATAGGACCCAAAAATAAGAATGAAAAACTATTCAAGATTCAAAATTATTTTAAAATAAATTTGGTGCTAAGGGTCAAATATATGTATGCTAAGTATATGCCTTATCACTGGACTACATCCTCAAGACCAATATTTGAAAATAAAGTTTAAATAAATGTTAATATAAGCGAATGTGGTGTATCTTTACACCTAAGTAAGTTAATGACCATAGGGTAAATGTGCTAAGCTTCATTATCTTATTAACAAAATGAGCTTCTGGAAAATTCACAATTTAGACCTGAAAGGGACTGGAGGTCGTCTGCCACAGCTATACCTTAAGTTGAAGAAACTGATGAACCAAAAGCTAACTAGCACAAAGTCAAAAGTAAAGGTTGACTTGTGTTAAAATCTTAATTGTTTCCACCTACGTCATTCATAATGGTGGCAAGGCACATGCAAAGGCCCAGCAATAGAAACCCCTGCTTGCCGTGTGTGTGTGTGTGTGTGTGTGTGTGTGTGTGTGTGTGTGTGTACACATAAGGTTATCTACTGTAGTGTTACTGTGTGTGTCTATGCATAACACTACCAATGTAGTGTTACTTAAGATTGCAATATACTGAAAAGTACTGAGTGTTCAGTCATCAGACTGGTTGAGGGACTGGGGAGATGGCTCAGTGGGTAAAGTGTTTGCTGTGAAAGCATGAGGACCTGAGTTCAGGTCCCTAGAACCCATATAAAAAGCTGTGCATGGGGGCACATGCCTGCAACCCAAAGCTGGACTGGAATATCCCTGGGGACTTGCTGGCTATTTTGTCTAGCCAAATTGTTGAGCTCTAAATTTAATGAGATTCTGATTCAACAAAATAAGGTAGGGCTCAAGAGATGGCTTAGTGGTTAAGATGCATGCCTGCAAGCCAAAGGACCCAGATTTGATTCCCAAGTACCCATGCAAAGTCAATTGCACAAAGAGATGCATGCATCTGGAGTCTGTTTGCAGTGCCCAGAGGACCTGGTGCACCCTTTCTCTCTGTATCTCTCAAATAAATAAATAAAAAATAAAGTAATAAGGTACAGTGCAATAGAGAAAGTCACTCAGTGTAAACATCTGGCACACACACACACATTATGTACATTATGTACAGATGCATACACATATGCATGCATACCATATACACAAAGATAAAAACTGGACAAAGAAACTAGTCACATTGACCAGTATGCTTTGCAGCTAAAATGAGAACGATCTCTATCACTCACACAGTGATTTCCAGGAGTTTTAAATGAAAAAATGAAAAAAAGCAAAGCATGAAAGAGTATACTTTATATATTCTTTTGTGGTTCAAAAAAAGGCAATAAAATAAGACATTCATACATGCTTAATTTTGTGAAAAGAACTGCAGGAAGGGCAAAGCACACAATGAGGTATAAGTTTAGATATGTGGCACAAAGTACATATAGCACTTTTTTTTTGTTTTGTTTTGTTTTGTTTTTCGAGGTAGGTTCTTGCTCTAGCCCAGGCTGATCTGGAATGCACTATGTAGTCTCAAGGTGGCCTTGAACTCATGGCGATCCACCTAACTCTGCCTCCCGAGTGCTCGGATTAAAGGTTTGCACCACCATGCCCAGCCCCTAGCACTTTTATTTTTACTCTCTTTAAAACCATTTTCAAAGCCGGGCGTGGTGGCACACGCCTTTAATCCCAGCACTCGGGAGGCAGAGGTAGGAGGATCGCAGTGAGTTCGAGGCTACCCTGAGGATACATAGTTAATTCCAGATCAGCCTGGACCAAAGTGAGACCCTACCTCAAAAAAACAACAACAAAAAAACATTTTCATTTGTTTTATTTTGACAATTTCATGTGCTTTTAATGTATTTTGATCATAAAATATGATACTTTTCTGACTGCATCTTTTTGTACAGTTTTGACTTTGGAAAGAATGTCAGTGTATGTATTTCAGTAACCAGTAAACTTCTTCCTTAAGAGTCAGATAGCTAATGTTTTAGGCCCACAGGTTACACAGTCTTATTACAACTATTACAATCAGTAAGGTGGCTATGCTCTAATAAAATGTTATTTACAAAAAGAGTTGGTAGGCCTATGGCTGTATATTCTACAAAGGACTAAAACCAAGGAAGATTATAGACAGAGAGAGAGATTTTTTAAAAAGCAAAGAAAAAACACTAAGCTTTTCAATAATATTAGTACCTAGTACATGACTACTCTTAATAATTACCTGTTAAATAAGCACACCTTGAAATCCTGTTAAGAGTAATATGTCTGAGCTGGGCGTGGTGGCTCACGCCTTTAATCCCAGCACTCGGGAGGCAGAGGTAGGAGGATCGCTGAGAGTTCAAGGCCACCCTGAGACTACATAGTGAATTCCAGGTCAGCCTGAGCCAGAGTGAGAGCCTACCTCGCAAAACCAAAAAAAAAAAAAAAAAAAAAAAAAAAAAAAAGAGTAATATGTCTCCCCAGAGAAGTTTTAGAGATGGCTCTGGAGGTTGGGGAGACTGAAGTCTCATTAGTGCTAAAAACAAGAGGATTTTGCTAGCTTAATGCTATAAGAGACATTCTAACTTGTCCTCCAAGAATCAGGGAGCAGAAAGAAGGTAAGAGCCAGAGAGTGGGGACACCATCCTTCTAACATGAAATGACTGATACATTTGTGATCCCACAGTGGATATTGCAACCTACACAAGACCTGCACAATACTGAGCCCACCAACTTCTGAACTTCTGAGACAGATGATGGAGAAGGCAAAAAAAAAAAAAAAAAAAAAAAAAAAGGACATCAAAATAGAAGAGGGACTACTTGACTACTTGGAAAGAAGATGGAGTTCAGTGGAATGGGAGTTGGGTGGAGGCAAAAGGATAATGGGAGGGTATTATGATTAAATTATATTTTCATAATTAAAATTTTCAATTAAAAAAAAGAGGAAGACGGGTTCTTTCTAGGCCTCTCCTACAGGTAGTATTACTAGTTAAATCATTTAATCTCACCATGTTGACCTCTTCACCTTTAGTTCAGTCTACTTTAAAAACTGTCAAGATTCCTCATTGATGAGGAAAGGTAAAGGCCACTTTCAAAGTTTTTCGAAATGTGGCCATGACCTACTTATATTTTATACTTTTCTGCTTCCCAAATAAGACCTTCACTTTCAGTTTGACCCACTACTTCACTTTCTTCACTCTAGACATTTACTATAACACCTGTTACTACTGTCTATGCCCCATCTAAATAGCCCTCTCTGACCCTCTTCTTCAGTCACATACTTGGTATTTATACACTGCCTTTGTATTTTGTTTTTGTTTTAAGGTGGGATTTCACAATGTTGCCAGAACTCATCTTTTTTTTTTTTTTTTTTTGAGAGAAACACAGAGAGAAAGAGAGAGAGAGAGAGACAGAAAGAGGGAGAGGAAGACAGACAGAGATGGGCATGCCAGCAGCCTCTCAGTCACTGCGAATGAAATCCACATGCGTGTGCCCCCTTGTGGGCAAGTGCAGCATTGCGTCCTTGCCTCACTTTGCATCTGGCTAAATGTGGGACCTGGAGATTGGAACTGATATTCTTAGGCTTAGCAGGCCTTAACCGCTAAGCCATCTCTCCAGCCCCGTCTTGAACTCTTGGACTGAAGAGATCTTCCTGCCTCAGCCTGGGTAGTCTCAAGAAGTCTGCACCAGTAGGTTCATGCTTTCTTAGATGCTAGGATTTCTCCTTCTTTAGGTCCCTTTTTAATTTTTCTTTAAGTGCATTCTCTAGCACTTTCATTTCAATACAAATAATCAAGAGACAAACATTTTGAGTCCCTACATGTTTAAAAAGTATGTTTGTTCTCATGCTTGACAATGTAATTCAGATAAAAAAAATTTAGGTTATCAAATACCCAAAATTGGGCTGAGGAAATGGGTCAGTGGTTAAAAGGACTTATCTGCAAAGCTTCCTGGCCTAGGTTCATTTCCCTAGTACCCACATAAAGCCAGATACACAAAGTGGCACCTGTGTCTGAACTTCATTTGCAGTGACAATTGGCCCTCTTGTGCTCAGTTCCTTCCTTCCTCCTTCCCTCCCTCCCTTCCATCTACCTATCATCTCCCTTTCTCTCTCACAAATAAATAAATTAAAATATGCAGTGCTTCTAATGGGAACTACAATGCTAATTTGTATCCTCCCCCACCCCCCCCACACAAATAACTTATTTAACTTTGGAAGCTTTTATAATTCTTTCATTATCTTAACTCTGTCTTTTCACCATACTGTATCAATTCTCAGGCATGGCATAGAAAGGGAAAGGAAGAGGAGGGGAAGGGAAAGGGGAAAAGAGAAAAGGAAAAGGAAGAAGTAAGGGAAGGAAAAAGAGAAGAGTAATTATACAATCTAGTCATACTATTTTAGACCTTTTTGTTATAGCTACAAAAGGGAGGAAGATTTTTTCATCAAAACAAAAGGAATCAACTTAATTTTCCTTTAACTAAAATATACTTTCCCAACTAATTTTGCAATTCTTGTTAGCTCATATTACAATAGAACATAAAGACTCACATTAACATTTTTAATTTTTAAAACTATGAATCTTATTTAATTTGTGAGTATAAAATGTCCACAATGGAGTAAAATTTAGGTTTCCAGAAAAAAACAATAATTGATAAACAGAAGTACTAGTTCATTTAAATAAAAACAGTTACATAAAGAAGCTCTAAAATTATGCCCCTTGACTCATATCACACATATAATTTTTGCTCATGGCCCAAATAACTGGCCTCAGAATTGTTGGGCAAAATTGCTATACTTTATGTTTAAGACTTCTTCAGATAAACAGACTTAAACATATATAATAGCATTGTTCCTAGAGAAATATAATTATAAAATTCAGGACATAAATTTACATTGTTTACCAGTGTCCATTCATCAGGTCATTCATCTCTCATTTGAACTTAGCATGGAAAAGTTTATTTTCAGAGTAGCCTGTTAAATATATTGGTTCAAATAAATTTGGTAGTAGTCTAAAAGTACTAAAAGAGTCCAATAATCTCAAAGATAATGAGAAAGGTATTTTAAAGAACAAATAAAGAGTCCAGGTATTCCTATGCTTATTTTTATTTATGACTTATATATTATTGTCATTCCATGATTCTACTTTTCTGATTTCAATGCTCAGAATAAAAAAAAATCTAAGTAACAAAACTTAACTTAAAAACTAGCATTACATAATATGTAAATGAAAAATTACACAAGGTATATTAAAATAATGCAAAGAGTATAATAAAAATGACTAGGTGTTATAATTCCAAAACTGGAAAACAATATGATTTATGTTAGTTTTCTTAGAGTATAATAAAGAATGAGAACTTATGTTAATATATAATCTTTTTTTTCCCTTTGCCAAGATGGGGAACCAATCCAGGGTCTTTAGCATATTAGACAATTGCTCTACCACTGAGCTACATCCCCAGCACATGGGTTTTTGAGACATTCTCATCATTGAGCTAAGGCTGGCCTAAACTTAAGATTGTCTTGCCTTTGCCATCCAACTAGTGAGATTACAGGTATATGCCTTGTAATAAATGACTTAATAAACATTAAAATTTAACAATAATAATCCCCCAAATTTGAAAGGGTAGAAACAAACACAGCTATTACCTATTCTACACTTCCTCTCATGCCTGTAATACTCCACTTACAAGAAGACAACAAAGAGTACATCAAATACTTCTAATATTTGGTCATTTCTAGCAAAAAAGTAGAACATGTAAAAAAACATCAATTTACTAAAGCATACATACAAGGGCCACAAATATGAATGTTTGCAGACTAAGTTGTGATGATTCAGAGTTAAAATCAGGTCATAAATACTTACAAAACAAAAATATCAAAAAGTTGTCCTATTTTACAATTAACAGTAAGTGAGCTCAGATGACTTAAGAACAACTGCCTTAGAATAAGTCTAAAATTTTATTAAACTGAATAATAATGGTCTCTTACTCGGCAGAAGAAATTCAGATGCTACACAAACCTAGACAATATTTCATAAGACATTTATCTCTTTCTTGAACATTCAGAATTCCATCCTCACAATTCTAATTAAGCTAGAAATTAACAAGAAAAGCAACAAAAAGTATACCAGCTCCTAGAGACTGAACAACATGCTATTAAACAATGAATGGGTAGTGGAAGAAATCAAATAGGAAATTTTAAAATTTCTAGAATTTAATGATAATAAAAACAAAATATACCAAAACTTTTGGGACACAATGAAGGCATTCCTAAGGGGAATATTCATAGTACTATATAACAAAGACAGAAGAATCTCAAATTAATAACTTAACCATCCACCTAAAGACATTGGAAAAACAAGAAATAGTTAAGATCAGAGCAGAAATTAAAGAATTGGAAACAAAGAAATCAATGTAAAAAATGGATGAAGTGGAGAGCTAGTTCTTTAAAAAATAAACAAGATTGATAAGCCCCTGGCCAATTTGATAAAAAGAAAAAGAGAAGCCTCAAATAACAAGATTACAAATGAAAATGGAGACACCAGTGACTTTTGAAAGAATAATCAGGACATATTTCCAAAACTTCTACTCCATAAAATTGGATAATGTAGAAGAAATGGATGAATTCCTAGACACATACCACCTATCAAAACTAAATGAGGAACAGATAAATTTCCTAAACAAACCTATTACATCCAATGACATTAAAACTGTAATTAACCCTATCCCCCCCCCCAAAAAAAAGTCCAGAACTCGATGGATTCTCAGCCAACTTCTACAAACCTTCACTGATGAACTGAAACCACTTTTCAAGTTATTCTACACAACTGGAAAACAGGGAATTCTCCCAAACTCCTTCTATGAAGCCTGCATTACAATAGTACCAAAACCAGACAAAGACACAAGAAAATTATAAAACAATATCCCTGATGAACCTAGACACAAAAATTCTGAACAAAATCCTCACAAACCAAATTCAACAACACATCAAAAGCATTATCCACCTCAATCAAGCAGGCTTCATCCCAGAGATGCAAGGATGGTTCAACATATGGAAATCAATAAACATAATATACCACATAAATAAAAAGTTAAACACAAGAACTACATGATCATTTCATAGATGCAGAGAAGGTTTTTAAAAATAAAATACACTATCACTTCATGATCAAAATGCTGGAGAGACTAGGGACAGAGGGATCATATCACAACATAATAAAGGCTATATACAAAGTATCTAAAGCCCAAATTATACTAAATGGAGAAAGAATCAAAGAGTTTCCATTAATATTGGGTAAACTACCACCACCCACCACTACCACACCTTAGGAAAGCAAGCAAGCAAGCAAGCAAGAAAGAAAGAAAGGAAGGAAGAAAGAGATTGGGAATAAGACAGAGGTGCCTACTATCACCACTGTCCTTCAACATAGTACTAGAAGTCTTAGTCCAAGCAATAAGACAGGAGAAAGATATAAAAGAAATATAAATTGGAAAGGAAGAAATCAAGTTGATCCTATTTACAGATGACATGATTCTAAGATATAAGTGACCCAAAAGACTCTACCAAAAAAATTCTAAAAGTAATAAATTCCTTCAGCAAAGTGGCAGGATACAAAATCAACACACAAAAGTCAGTAGCCTTCCTATATGCCAAAGACAAATATACAGACAAAGAAATCAGCAAGGCTGTCCCATTTTCAATAGCCACAAAAAATTAAGTATCTTGAAATATTACTAATGAAGAAAGTGAATGACCTGTACAATGAAAACATAAAAACACTTGAGAGCTGGAGAGATGGTGTAGCAATTAAGGGGCTTGCCTAAGAGGCCTAAAGACACAGGTTTGATTCTCCAGTACCCATGTAAGCCAGATGCATGTGGCAGTGCATGAGTCTGGAGTTCCTTTACACTGGCTTGAGGTCCTGGCTCGCCTATCCCCTCCCCCCCCCCCGTTTCTCCCTCTCTCTCTCTCTGTAATAAATAAATAAAAATTTTAAAAAAGCACCCAAGAAATAAACTGAGGAGTACATGAGAAGATGGAAAGACCACCCAAGCTCATGAACAGGTAGAATTAATACTGTAAAAGTGGCAATTTTACCAAAAGTAATATACAGACTCAACACAATACTAATATAAATTCCAGCTTCATTCTTCACAGATAGAAAAAATAAATCTCAAAATTCATATGGAACTACAGAAGGCCTTGGATATCCAAAAATATCCTCAGCAAAAGAAACACTTCTGGAGGTATCACCATACCCGATTTTAAGTTATACTACACAAAGCCAAAGTAATAAAAACAGCATGGTGCTGGCATAAAGACAGACATATAGACCAATGAAACAGAATTGAAGACCCAGCTCTTAGTTCAATTAACTACAGCCACTTATCTTTAACAAAGGAGCAAACAATGTACACTGGAGTAAAGATAGTATTTTCAACAAATGGTGTTGGCAAAATTGGACAACCACAAGTAAAAAAATAAAACTAGACCCACTCCTCTCACCCTCCACAAATCTCAACTCCAAATGGATGAAGGACCTTAATATAAAACCTGAAACTCGTAAATGACTGGGAGAAAAAAATTAGGAGAATTTTCTACAATACAGGAGTGAAAACACTTCCTGAAAAAGACTGCAGTAGTCCAAGAAATTAAACAATCACCCAACCAGTGGATCTCACGAAACTAAAAAGCTGTTGTACAGAAAGACATACCATAAAGAGAATCAACAGACTACCCACAGAATGAGACAAAATCTTCACCAGCTATACCACCAACAGAGGCCTAATATCAAGATTCTGTGCAGAACTCAGAAAACTAAGCAATAAAAAATGAAACAATCCACTCAAAAAAATTGGGCAGAGAACTGAATAGAAAATTCTCAAAGTAAATAATACGAATAGCCAGTACTCAAAGAAATGTTCAACGTCCTTAGCCAGCAGGTAAATGCAAATTACAACAAATATGAGATTCAACCTAACTCCAGTCAGGATGACAATCATGAAAAATTCTAATGATGCCAGGCATGGTGGTACACGCCTTTAATCCCAGCACTCAGGAAACAGAGGTAGGAGGACTGCCACAAGTTCACGGCCACCCTGAGACTACATAGTGAATTCCAGGTAAGCCTGGGCTAGAGCAAGATCCTACCTTGAAAAACCACAAAAAATTCAAACAATAAATGTTGGTGAGGATATGGGGAAAGAGGGACCCATTCACTGCTGCTGGGAGTGCAAACTTGTACAACCACTATGGAAATCAGTAAGAAAATTCCTGAAAAAGCTGAATATAGATCTACCATGTAACCCAACTATTCCTCTCTTGGGCATTTACCCTAAAGACTCCAGCCTTCATTTCACAGATCCTTGCTCAACCATGTTTATAGCTGTTCTACTCACAATAGCAAAGAATTGGAATTAACCCTGATATTCATCAACTGACAAGTGGATAATGAACAGGTGGTATATGTATACAATGGAATTCTACTCAGTAAGGAAAAATAAAACAATAAAATTTGCAGGAAAATGGATGGACTTGGAAAATATCATAAATGAAGTTTCGCAGTCCATGAAAAACAAACACAGCATGTTTTCCCTCATATGTGGCTCCTTATATAGAGCAGCTGCAGAGGGGGGCAAAGGCAGTAAGCATTAAGACTATGTGTGTATAACTAGAATGAAGTCAAGAAAAATTGAAAAGAGAGAGGGAGGAAAGGAGAAAGGTAGTTAAGGGAAGGATAAGGGGTGTGGGGGTAGAAGAGTTGGGGCAAGGGAGGGTGAGGTGGGAAAATACACAAAACTAAAGACGTTAGTAGTTAATACATTAGATACCTTCCCCCTACTATCCAAGAGCTAACCCTCAGTTAAGGGAGGTGATTGAACCAGATTGATATGCCCAGATGGAGAAAGCTTAATCCTAAAAAATCACTGGCTCTGACTTGTGAATCCCAGGACCAGAAGTAGGTTACCCCCCACAGGGAATAGTTGGCCAGGGAGACCCATGAGGTCCTAAAACAATGTTGGCCATTACCAAGCACTTGGTAACTCTACAGAACTAAAATGTAAGACCCTACTGTTGAAGATACCACAGGCCACTGTCTCAGGACACCAAGAGATCACATGGGAGCAGAGAGGAAAGCCAGTCCTCTCTTGGAAAATCCTGTCATTGTAAAGTGTTATGGTAGCTATTGTATAACAATGGTCATCAACAGCACAAATAGGCAGGAGACCCTACAAGCCACACAATCCACCACCAGTACTAAAAATACACATTTGGACAATAGTGGCACAAAGCCCCTGTTGGTAACCAATTGCCCTCTGACTGGACATAAGGCCTGCTCAATGGGAGAGAACTCATAACTGGTACTGGGAACCAAGTCACCATCCCATGGGTAGGAAGCTCACACCCACCAGACAGAAGTTCCCATTGTTCTCTGGATAACTTGAGTGGGTATCCTCATCAAAATGTCTAAAAATTAGCCGGTTGTGGTGGCACACACCAGTAGGAAATTGCTGAAGAGGCTGAGGCAGGAGGATCAGGAGTTCAAGGCCAGCCTGGGCTACACATTTTAAAAAAAAAGAAAAAATGTCTCAAAATTATATGCATATCTCCCTTAATCAGAGCTGCTCTCACCCCTGGCTGGAGGATCTGCTTTTATTTACAGATGGCAGAGAATACTGGGGAGATCCAAGATTCATCAATTTGGCAAGAAAAGACAGCCGACTGCTCACCACAAGATGTTCCACCTCTACCACATTCACCAGGATGGAGAAAAATCTACAGAGGAAGCAGTGATGAGTATTGCTTCCAATGCTAGCCTGACAATCACCTCCAGGGAAACATCGAACAACTGAAACACATTATAAGAGAAATTCAGAGTCTACAGCGAACTCAACACTAAAAACAAACTGCTAACACTACCGCCAAGGCTCAGGGACTATTGTGGAAGAGGGGGCACAAAGAATATAAGAGGCACACAGTAGGTAGAAATATCCTGAGGCACAGCACCCCCCCCCAGAATGACTGAGGCACTAATTACCCCACAGTGAACACCAAGGACCCTACTGAGGAGGACCCTCAGAAAAATGGAGATGGGGGTATGAAGGGATACAAGATACAAGACCATGACCTATGTAAAACTTTTACATTTATGTAAATTGAAAAGGCATAATAAATAAGAAAAAGAAGTAACTACAAGTTTAAACTGAAAATTTTGACATTGTTTCCTAACATCACGATCTTGTATTAGACCCCCTAAACTAGCATAAATGTACCTCCATTCTTTTATACTTGGAAAAGACTTTTGCTGAGTGTGGTGGCACATGCCTTTAATCCCAGTACTCGGGAGGCAGAGGTAGGAGGATCGCCATGAGTTCGAGGCCACCCTGAGACTCTACATAGTGAATTCCAGATCAGCCTGAGCTAGAGTTAGACCCTACCTCAAAAAAACAAAAACAAAAACAAAAAGACTTTCTTCTTGTAAAAGACAATAAGGTGGAGTGAGCAAAGAAGAGGTAAAGTTCTCCAAACACAGAGTAAGCCAGGATCAAAAGACCCAAGACTGAACTGTGTTCTCAGTTCTCTATTCTTTCTTATTTTTATTTATTTGAGAGAGGGACAGAAAGACAAAGAGAGAGGAGAGAGAGAGAGAATGGGTGCACCAGAGCCTCCAGCTGCTATAAATGAACTCCAGACGCATGTACCACCTTGTGCCTCTGGCTTATGTAGGTCCTGGATCAAACTTGGATCTTTTGGCTTTGCAGGCAAGCACCTTAACTGATAAGCCATCTCTCCATCCCTCAGTTTTCTATTCTTAAATAACCTTAGCACAGGAGAGGAAAGAGAATGAAGAGAAGGGAAATAATATCTGGTTGTGATGTTCCTCAGTACCACTCTCATAAATGCTCATTTATTCCTCATAGTAACCCTGAATGCTTACCAATATCCCCATTTACAAGACAAGAAAGCCTAAAAAAACAAGTCATAATTTGTTCACAATCACACCAAAGCAAGTTACATGACATCTCTGAAGCTCAGGTTTCTTTATCTATGAATAGTAACAGCAATGCTTACCCCTCAAGGCTTCCAGGAAGAGTAAATAAGATCTGGCAATTGAAAGCCCAGGCTCGTTGTGTCACAGCACAGTAATACAGAGCAAGACACAAACAGAGGTAAAGCATGAAGAAAGAAACTAATCATGACAACTCACATTCCAGCCAACTAAGTAACGCCTATGGAGAGGCAGCACAGAGGTTGCAAATATAGACTCTGGAATCAGAGCCTCAATTAAAATCCTGGGTCTGCCTCCAATTAGTTTTCTAAACAAGGGGAAGTTTCTTGGTTTCTTTGTGCCTCGGTTTCTTCATCTGTGATAGAATATTTCACAAAGCTATAGGAAGTATGAGTTAACATACATAAGAGCCTATTACAGTGCCTGCACACCTGGCCTCTTATTCCTACATCAAATGTTCTGTACATAAGTAGGGGCCATCTTAATGCTGATCTGTATGTATGACACTAAGGAAGGTTTCAAAGGATGAAGCTAGTGATGAGCTTCTTCCAAGCACTGCTTCCTAAACTGTGTTCCTACAAACTATTGAAGCTGTTTCTATAGCTTTAGGTTTCCTATTTGTTGTTGTTATTGTTTGTTTGCTACATGTAAATAACCACACATAAAGATATTCAGGTCTTTATTGATCTTATTTTATTAAATTGATCTTATATTCTTAGCTTTTTAAAAAATAATCTATATATAATTCAGTAGATTATTATTTAAATAAGAAAGATAATGACTCATGCAAACTAAATCACTATGTTCAGCTTTGTTTGTATTTTACTGGACATCTACATATTTAAATTCTGTTATCAACTTATTTAACATTTATATTTATATTGTTCCTTGTTATACTAACCTATGAGCCTGAATATGTCATAATGGCAATAAAACTACTTGGGGGCTGGAGAGATGGCTTACTGGTTAAGGCACTTGCCTGCAAAGCCAAAGAACCACAGACCAGAGCTAAGACAATGATTGGTTAATGATGGCTAGGACCACACTGGGACTAGACTACTTTTAATTATGGATACCTTTTTCTATTTAAGCCTCATGTCAGGATAATTTAGTGGTCTGGGGGTCACTGGACCCCTTTATTTGTTCTTCCCTATGTGACATACTACATAAATCTCCTTTCTCTGATTTTTACTATTATCTATCTCTGATTGGTATATTGGGGATGGGTGGCTGTGCTTATGTTTGTTACCAGAAGCCAGGTCTTAAAAACTCCAGTAACAGGGCTGGAGAGATGGCTTAGTGGTTAAGGCACCTGCCTGCAAAGACTAAGAATGCTTGTTCAAATCTCCAGGTCCCATGTATAGCCAGACGCAAAAGTGATGCAAGCACACAATGTCGCACATGCACACATGGGGGCGCACACATCTGGATTTCATTCACAGCAGCTGAAAAGGCCCTGGCACACCCATTCTCTTTCAGCTTTTCCTTCTCTCTCTCTCTCTCTCTCTCTCTCTCTCTCTGTTTCTCTCTCTCTACCTCTCTCTCTCTCTCTCTCTCTCTCTGTTTCTCTCTTTGTCTCTCTCAAATTAAAAAAAATTCCAGTAACAATAAGACATTAAAATATTGAGAAATAACTACTAATGGGAAAATAAAGAAGATGAGCATTGAAAGAAAAACTGGGCAAAGGATATAACATTCTCCAGAGGCAATGGTGTCCTTAGCTCAAAAGAAAAAAGTACTAAAAATATGCTCTCAAAGTAGGAAATAGATCTTTATTTCAAGATCCCCCCCCCAAAGATATGTGAGTGTACATGTACCCAAAATATATACATTTTTTAAGTAATTAATAAATAAAGTTATCTTATTCCTGGCTGGAGAGATGGCTTAGCAGTTAAGGCACCTGCCTGCTAAGCCTAAGAATGTCAGTTCCAATCTCCAAGTCCCACTTTTAGCAGATGCAGTGATGCAAGGGCGCAATGCCACACTTGCCCGCAAGGGGGCACACGCATCTGGAGTTCATTCGCAGCAGCTGAGAGGCTGCTGGCACGCCCATTCTCTGTCTTCCTCTCCCTCTCTCTGTCTCTCTCTGTGTCTCTCTCCCAAAGAAAAAAAAGTTATCTTATTCCATTTTATAAAGCACCTCTTTTACCAATAGGCTAATTTTTCATTTTTAACAAGGCTAAATACTACATAACATAATTTTTTCTGTTTGTCATATAGTGTCTATGTGTGTAGCCTAGGCTTGCCTTGAACTCACAGAGATCCTCTTGCCTTAGCCTTCCAAGTGCTGAGCGTAACATACCTTTTAAGACCACTTTCATATTCATTTGTCAGTGCACATTTCTAAACTTGTTGCAAAAGTCTTTTCTTATTCATGTATGGCTACGCTGTTGACCCTCATGGCTCTATTTTTTTCTCATAATATAGCACAGTGGTTCACTTATCTTCTAGATTATCAGCTCCTTGGAGGCTAGATGCTATTTCCCACATTATATATAATTCACATAGGTAGGCACAGTTTCTTTAAAAAAGTAGTGGAGGGGGCTGGAGAGATGCTAAGCAGTTAAAGGCACTTGCTTGCAAAGCCTGACCACCTGGGTTTAATTTCCCAATACCCATGTAAAGCCAGATACATAAAGTGGTGTATACATCTGGAGTTCGTTTGCAGTGGTAAGAGGCTCTGGTGTAGCCGTTCTCTTTCTCTATCTCTCTCCTCTCCCTCTGCTTGCAAATAAGTAATGAACAAAATATATTAAAATAAATAAAAAGTAATAGAAATAAACAATAATATTGGGAAGCAAATTTGATCAGGAAAATAGGGTGGAAAGGGAGATCCAGAAGGCCTTATGCAAAGCCTTAAAAAGTCAGCATACATATTTAAAAAAAAAGTTGACAAAGAGGAAGGCTGTCCCCAACCACACACACCTAAGGCCTGTGAAAACCGGCTGGTGCCCCTGGCACAGGTGCAGAGATATTACAGTGCCCACGTAGTCCTGGGTCATTATAATACTAACAGAACACACCTCTGGGTCAACAGTTAAGGTGCTAATGAGACAAACAATGCATGAAGATGAATATGGAGCTGCATGTAATAGAGCCTACACAGAAGAGCCTATGCTACAGACATGAGGCAAAAAAGGTACCAACTCCTTATACAGCAGGGCCCAAACTAATCAACTTTATTTGATCCAGCCCACTTAACCACCATCCCTTGTTAGTATAATATCTTTTGTTTCCCTTTGAGACAGTCTCATGTAGCCCAGGGTGCACTTGAACTCTCTATATAGTTAAAGATGACTTTGAATTCTTGATTCTCCTGAATGCTAGGATTATGAACATGTGCTATCACATGTAGTTTATGTAGTGAAAGGGAATGATCCCAGGGCTTTGTGCATGCTCAGCAAGCATGCTACTAAATGATCTACAGCCCAGTCCTGGAAGTGTACTGTCTCTTAATAAACTATCTCTGCTTCTGCTGTAATTATATATTTATGCTCAAATCTTTGTTCAGGAACATATGAATCTGTAAGCCTACCAGGGATTCCCTTTCAATCCTGTTATCAGCTGATGGCAAATTATATTCTAGACAAAATGAACTGTTTTCAGCTTTCAATAGTGAAGTGTCTTAAGTCACTTGAAAACCTACTAGTAAGTTAAGGGCATAATGTTAGGAATAAATTAGGTCAGGTTGAGAAAGGTTAAAGCCTTAGCTATATTTTCAAAAAGAAATTAGTTTGCGGAGGGCAGGAGAAGAAAGGGCAAGGATAAGGGAAGGAAAGGCAACTAAAACAACTTATGTTTTAAAATTCCAGAATGACACAAAAGCTCTGTGTGCTAACTAAAAATTAAAATAAAATAGTCAGATTTTAAAATTAAAATATGTTCCTAAACTCAAACAAAAATAAAAACATGGTTACTTTAAATAACTCATAAAGAACTTTTAAAAACACAGTATAATTAAAGTTTCACTACAGTAGCATGGCTGCTATATAACTATAAATATGATCTGATATTGATTACATCACTATTTTAATCAAATTTTTTAAAACTGTTAAATGTGGCAATACTTAACTTACAACTCAACTGCCTTCCTGAGACATAGCTTCCTGAAAAATGTAACTTCATATTGTCTCATGGAAAATACTAAAGCCTTTGTGCAAAGTGCACAGAGGTTAATGATTCACCAAACAAGAGACAACATGGATCCTGTGGCTTTTGCAGAGCCCCAGGCTTTTCTTCCTTTTGTGTTCACTTCCTGTGAAGTTGGACATTTCAAAAGAATGCCAAAGAAGTTTAAAAGTCTGTTTATAAGATTGTCACTAAATCAGGGCTCAAAAAATATGAGCTATTCATTAAAACTGTACCGTTACATAAAATTGCCACTCATTTAAAATTTGGAAAAATGAGTGGAAAGAAATATTTCAATCTTTTCTTATATAAGTATACTGTTCAAGGTTAATGTAACTGCATGAAGAAACTTGCTGATGTTTGGTGACAAAATAGAATCTAATGTAATGAGTCATGTACATTTGATAATATGTAAAAGAAACTCAAGTTCCTTATGATTTCTTAAATGTTAGCATGAAGAAAAATGAATAACTAGAACTTGTGTATTATTCTTCGTATAATAAGGGGTACCTCCAAAACAGTTCTCAGAGGACCTTACTTGATTACTGTAGGAAAACAAAAATTATTCCCTAAATATTCATTGAGTGTACATATTTCATATTTACAAGTGCTTTACCAATAATGAAACCTTATGTTTAAAACTTCTGATAGCTCTCATGAGGAAACAAAGACCACCAGATTTTGTGCTATAAAACTGAACACCATAAACAATAGTTTTCATACAGTGAAAACTGGGCAAGGACAGTGATCTATGAGAGGCTTAAAATATATGGTGAGCCCCATCATCATCATGGCATACTGCCTAGAAAGATTTCAAGCCACAACACTGAAGACAAAATATAAATAGAACCCAGTGGTCACCAAGAAACAGAGATAAGCCATCAAGAATGCCAAGGTGACTAAAATTAAGAGCACAAAGAGTGTTATGGCAGCATAGGAGCCACGCCAAAATAGCCCAAGATGTGATTTAAGCAAAACCACAGCAAAATACACTCTTCTGAAAAGTGCAGGAGTATAGGTTTTTCTTAGACACAGCAGAGAAGCAGGACAGACCCAGATCCACCAGAAAGGAGGAAAACAGCCAGAATCCCACTGAGGAGCTCACAGCCCCAATCAGCACAATCCACCCCAGTATCACCTGCTAGGTGTGCTGAGCAGCAGCAGCAGAGACCAAACAAGGGGACTTTCCAACTTCATCAGCTTCCTTGCAGAGTCAAGAAATTTGAAGGAAAGACAGCTGAGATCAACTAAGGAGCTACTGAAAGAGATACAGGTAGGACTGTGTGAGCAACTCCAGGCTTCCTGAACTCTCCCATCCCCCAATCATAAGAACCTCCGGCATTCAGCCTCCTGTAGCAGCACATCCAGCATAGCTAAAAAGAACTCCAGCTGCAGCTTCACGGCAAAACACAGAGGGATCAATGTGGGCATTCAGCATTGGTGAGATTGGAAGCCACACCAAAAGGTAATGAGGCCAACTGACCAAAATAAATAAATAAATAAATAAATAAATAAATAAATAAATAAGGTACATAGGCCTGCATTGGAAGTGCTAATCTCTCTTTCCATGTCTGGATAGGTTATGGGTTACATATTTTTGGTTTGCTTTAACATTTTCAAATAAACTATATTTTGGGGTTTAATACTGTTGCCTCATGACAAACCTATAGCCAACATAATACTAAATGGGGAAAACCTTGAAGCTTTTCCACTAAATTCAGGAACAAGACAAGCAGGTCCACTTTCCCCACTTTTATTTCTATAGTACTGAAAGTCTTAGCTATAGCAATAAGGCAAGAGACACTCATAAAAGTGATACAAATCGGAAAGGAAGAGATCAAATTATCATTATTTGTAGATGATATGATTCTATATATAAAAGACCCTAAAGACTCTACCAGCAAACTGTTAGAACTAATAAGCACTTTTAGCAATGTAACAATATACAAAATAAGCACACAGAAATCATTAGCTTTTCTATATACTAACAACAAATGTACAGAGGATGAAATCAGGGAATCTCTCCCATTCGAAATTGCCTAAAAAAATAAATAAATAAAGTACCTTGGGATAAACTTAACCAAGGAAATTAAGAATCTCTACAATAAGAAAGCACTCAAGCGAGAGATTGAAGAAGACACAAGGAAATGGAAAGACATTCCATGTTCTTAGATTGGGAGAATCAATAGTGTGAAAATGTCAATCTTACCAAAAGCAATCTATACATTTAATGCAATCCCCATTAAAATTCCAATGGCATTCTTCACAGAAATAGAAAAAACAATCCTAAAATTCATCTGGAAGCACAAAAACCCTCAAATAGCCAAAACAATTTTGAGCAACAAAAATCAGGCTGGTGGTATCACCATACCCGATTTTAAGTTATATTACAAATCCATAGTAACAAAACCAACATGGTATTGGCACAAAGACAGACATGCAGATCAATGGAACAGAATAAAGGAGCCAGATATCAATTCAGGCAGCTACAGCCATCTGATTTTTGACAAAAATGCAAAAAATATTTATTGGAGAAAAGATACCTCTTCAACAAGTGGTGCTGAGAAAACTGGATATCCATATGCAGAAGGATAAAAATAGATCCTTGTCTCTCTCCTTGCATAAGAATGATGTCCAAGTGGGTCAGGAACCTTAATAACAGACCTGAAACCCTGAAACTGCTAGAGGAAAAGTTAGGGAAAACCCTTCAACATATTGGCATAGGCAATGACTTTCTGAATATAACCCCAATTGCTCAGGAAATAAAACCACTAGTCAACCAATGGGCTCTCATGAAATTACAAAGCTTTTGTACAGCAGAGGACACTGTAAATAGAGCCAAGAGACAACCTACAGAATGGGACAAAATCTTTACCAGCTATACATCTGACAGAGGATTAATATCCAGAATATACAAAGCACACAAAAAAATAGAACCATAAAAAAAATCAAACAACCCAATTAAAAATGGGAGTATGGCCGGGCGTGGTGGCCCATGCCTTTAATCCCAGCACTTGGGAGGCAGAGGTAAGAGGATCACTGTGAGTTCGAGGCCACCCTGAGAATACAGAGTGAATTCCAGGTTAGCCTGGGCTAGAATGAGACCCTACCTCAAAAAACCAAAATAAATAAATAAATAAATAAATAAATAGATAAATAAATGGGAGTATGGAACTAAATAGAGAGTTCTCAGAAGAAGAAATACAGAAGGCATATAAACATCTAAAAAAGTGTTCTATATCCTTAGCCATCAGGGAAATGCAAATTAAAACCACTTTGAGATTCCATCTCATTCTGTCCGAATGGCTACCATCAAAAAAAAAAAAAAAAAAAAAAAAAGACAATAAATGTTGGAGAGGATGCAGAAAAAGAGGAATCCTTCTACACTGTTGGTTGGAATGTAATCTGGTCCAGCCATTGTGGAAGTCAGTGTGGAGGTTCTTGAGACAGCTAAAAATAGATTTACCATATGATTCAGCTATAGCACTCCTAGGCATATATCTGAATGACTCTTCTCACTACCTTAAGAGATACTTGCACAACCATGTTTATTGCTGCTCTATTCACAAGAGCTAGGAAATGGAACCAGCCTAGATGTTCCTCCAAATACGAATGGATATTAAAGATGTGGCACATTTATACAATGGAGTTCTATTCAGGTAAAGAAAGATGAAATTATGAAATTTTCTGGGAAATGGATGGATCTGAAAAGGATTTTACTAAGTGAGGTAAGCCGGGCTCAGCAAACCAAACATTACATGTTCTCTCTCATATGTAGATCCTAGTTACAAATGTATACACTTGTGTGTGAGCTGGAACCAAAAATTGGTAGCAAAGGCCAGTAAGCTAGAAAAAGGCTATAAGGGAAGGAGGACAAAGAAGAACTTAAGGGTGGTATTGTATATCTGAAAGTAGAAGAACAGATTATAGGCAGGGGAGAGGCCTAAGTGAGTCCAGGAGAAGAGAATGTGCAAAAGAAGGGCAGGGGAGGGTGATTCAAACTTCAAGATATTTGGAATAAGACTTATGTAAACCTACTTTTTTGAATAATGGTACATACAGAACCTATAGATTGTTACTAGAAAATTTTCAGTGCCAGGGATGGGATACATTCCAGTGAGTTGTTGGCCAGGGAGGACCCTGTTGCCTCCAAAACATTACAGGCTATTGCCAAGGCCCTTGGTTTCCCTTGAGAAACAGATGATAAGACCCTAATGCTGAAGACGTCACTTGCCTGAGTGGCAAGGTCACAGAGGAATCAAGCTGGTGCTGAGCAGAAAACCTTCTCCCTGTAGACCAGCCAACTGAAAGCTGGAAAAAGCTGCACTGCATGCAGCCGTATGGGAGAAAGAAATCATCAGCAGTGAAAACAGTGGACACTGAAAACCTCAAGTTTGGCCAGACAGGCCAAATGACTGAATGGGTACAATAGTGACATGTCTGCTCTGGGAGAAACCAACTGCTCTCTAATTGGACTGGAGGCCAGTTCTACTGGAGGGAATACACACCTGGTACTGAAAAAACTAATCAAAAGACTACGGCAAGAGAGGTCATGAGCTTTAGGGGTATAAAGCCTGCTCTTGTCTGGCTAAATGTATATATTATTCCCACAAAACGTCCCTGAAAACTACACTTAATGTTCATATTCACATATTAATATTACTGTCACTTCTGGTTAGAGAAGCTTCTCTTTTCAGTGGTGATGACCACTGGGATGACCCAAAAGGCAACATAGTGCTGAGAAGAAGGGACAGAGGAGTGTCCATCACTAAAACATCTCTATCACACCCTCCAAGGCTCAGAGTCCATTGCGGAAAAGGTGGCAGAAAGAATGTAAGATCCAAAGGAAGGGTTTGACTCCTTACAATACAACTGTCCAGACAGAAATTGGCCTCAATATCCATGACCTCGCAGTGCCAAGCAATATCTTTACAAGACCCTAACAATAGGGAAAAAAAGATGATGACATCAAATTAAAAGAGAGACTAATAGAGAGAGGGAGGGGATATGATGGAGAGTGGAGTTCTGAAGGGTAATGGGGGAGGGGAGGGAAGGGGAGGGAAGTATCATGGTTTATTGTCTATAGGTTTATTGTCTATAGAAATTGCCAATAAAATTAAAAAGTACAAAGAGCTACAGAGGCCTATATATCCTACAGCCTTCAGCTGAATACTCAGCAGGGTTTACATACTTGTAAAGAAACTACCCAGCAACAGGGCAAGGACAGAACCATCTGTGGCATGGAACAAAGGAATGTTCTGACTTCCACCAGCCAAAAAAAAAAACTTGTATTACAGACATCAGATAAAGTACTCTGAAAGGTACTGCCTGCATAATGAGGAAAGATTAGCTTTAAAGTCTCCTGTTTGTCTAAAAATAAGAAAATACAAAGCCTTGAACAGAACAAATTGTTTGTAGATAACTTTTGTCCCAAAGCACAGTTCAAGAGTAGGTGAAAAATATGAAACATCTAGGACCCAGTAAGACAAAATTCATAATATTTAGTACCCAATAAAAATATGCCAAGCAGGCAAAAATATAAGATCATTGTAAAGAAGAATTTCTTCAGTCAATACAAATAGACATAAAAAAAATAGACATTAGAATTAGTAGGAAGAAACCTTTCAAAAACATTTTAATGTCTATGTTTCATATGTTTAAGAAGGTAAAGGAGCATTAATAAGTCAAAGGAAGATATAAAAAAGGACCCAAATGAAATTTTCCAGAGATGAAAAATACAGTATCTCAGATGTAGATGAGATTAATAGCAGATTAGATAGTTGAGAAGAAAAATATCAATGAGCTTGAAGATAAAGCTATAGAAACTGTCCAAAATGAAATACAGAAGAAAAACAACCTAGTTTAAAAAGACAATAAAAACACAGTGTCAATACGCTGTGGGATCTCAAACAACTCAATATATATGTGAGTAGAGTCTCAAAAGAAAGTGTTAACAGTCCAACTTTCCAAATGTGATAAAATCTATAAGCCACATACCCAAACCAAAGAAGCCTGAATCAGACCATGTGCAGGTACATCATAATCAAACCAGTGTGTGAAAAAAAAAATTCTTACAAGCACCTAGAAATAGAAGTCATATTACATATTGATAAATAAACACACTATAGACTGCCACAGAAATGTTCAAACTGGAAGAGAGAAGAGCAGCATTTTTAAAAACACCAAATTTTAAAATCCCTAAAAATCCAGAATTCTACACTCCATAAACCACCTTTCAATCACTAAGTGAAATATTTTCCAGATATGTAAAAGTTGAAAGACTCCACACTTATAGATCTGTACATAAGCTATTTTAAAAATACTTTTTATTAAAAAGTCCCGAAGACAGAAGGAAAGCAAACCAGATGGAAATCTGAATCTATAAAATCTATCTGAGGGTTGGAGACATGGCTTAGCAGTTAAAGTATTTGCCTGCAAAACCTAAGGACCCATGTTCTACTCTAGATTCTACATAAGCCAGACACAGGCAAGTGCAAGGTCGCACATGCCCACTAGGTGATGCAAACATCTGGAGTTCAACTGCAGTGGCTGAGGCCCTGGTATACCAATTTCTCTCTCTCTCTCTCTCTCTAAAATAAAAAAAATAATAAAATCTATCTGAATAAAAACCACTAGAAAGAAAAATATTTTTAAAATACATTTTTATATTTTTAAAATTTTTGTTAATTTATCCATTTTGAGAGAGAGAAAGGCAGATGGAGAGAGAGAATGGGCACACCAAAGCATCCAGCCATTGCAATTGAACTCCACCAGCCAAAAAAAAAAATTCTATTACAGACATCAGATAAAGTACTCTGAAAGGTATTGCCTGCATAATGAGGAAAAATTAGCTTTAAAGTCTCCCATTTATCTAAAAATAAGAAAATACAAAGCCTTGAACAGAACAAATTGTTTGCAGATAACTTTTGTTCCAAAGCACATTTCAAGAGTAGGGGGAAAATATGAAACATCTAGGACCCAGTAAGACAAAATTCACAATATTTAGTACCCAATAAAAATATACCAAGCAGGCAAAAATATATGATCATTGTAAAGGAGAATTTCTTCAGTCAATACAAATAGACATAAAAGAATAGACATTAGAATTAGTAGGAAGAAACCTTTCAAAAACATTTTAATGTCTATGTTTCATATGTTTAAGAAGGTAAAGGAGCATGTGCCCCCTTGTGCATCTGGCTTATGTGGGTTTTGGGGAATCGACCCTGGGTCCTTAGGCTTCACAGGCAAATACCTTAACCACTAAGCAGTCCCCCCAGCCCCCAAAATACATTTTAATATTATTTTTCTCTTTTATAAAGATAACTGATAGTTTATAAAAAAGTAATATCAAAAACAATAAAACATATTTTTAAATTTAAAAAGTAATACAAATGTGTTGTAAGGTTTAAACATGATAAAATAACATGATTGAGAAAAATACACAAAAGTTACAAAAGAAAAAAATGTAAGTACACTTTTAAGCTATTTTTTCTCTCTTTCCCTTTTTTCCTTTCTTTAAATTTTTATTTATTTATTTGAGAGAGAGAAAGAGGCAGAGAGAGAGAGAATGGGCACAATAGGGCCTCAAGCCACAGCAAACAAACTCCAGATGCATTCGCCCCTTTGTTCATCTCGTTTATGTTGGTCCTGGAGAATTGAACCGGGACCCTTTGGCTTTGCAGGTAAATGCTTTAACCACTAAGCCATCTCTCCAACCCCTTTTTTCCTTTAAAAAATTATTTGAGATAGTATCTTCTTATGTTGCTCAGGCTGACCTTGAACCCCTAGAGTCAAACAATCTTCCTGCCTCAGCCTCCAGAGTAACAATGTGCTACAGGTATGTACCAACATATATTGGTTGTTAGATTTTTATACTAAACAAGAAGTGGTGTAATACCATTAAAAGTTGGATGAGGAATTAAAAATGCATTATTATAAAACATAAAGCAATCAATTATAAAATAATTTTTAAAGTACAAGTACTAAGTTTATAGAAAATACGAATACTCAATGCAAAAGAAAGGCCAAAAAAAGAGGAAAGAAACAAAAATATGGGACAAACAGAAAACAAACACAAAAAGAATTTAAACCTAAGGTTGTGTAATGGCTCAGCAAGCAGCAAGATTGCTAGGAAAGTGTGAGGTTCTAAGTTCAACCCCAGTACCCACATAAAAGCTGGGCATGGCCACACATGCCTATAACCTCAGAGAGGGGCAATAGCAAGAGAATCACTGGGACTTGCTCACCAGCAATTTTGACCATAAACACGGCCTCTCTAGGTTTAATGAGAGATTCTATCTCAAGAACATATAGCTAGTGAGTGACAGAGGAGGGCACCCAACATTCTCCTCTGGCCTCTGCAAATATGCACACAAAAGCCCACATATCTGTACACACACACACATGAACATACCAATATATATCACATAAAGACACACACTTAAACTGAACCCAACCATATCTTACCTCTATATGTCTCAAAAGACAGAGACTGGGCTAGAGAGAGTCT
Source organism: Orientallactaga sibirica (assembly GCA_036365145.1). Lineage (NCBI taxonomy): Eukaryota > Metazoa > Chordata > Mammalia > Rodentia > Dipodidae > Orientallactaga > Orientallactaga sibirica. The sequence goes on from JAEOAD010002517.1 coordinate 2,749,080, forward strand.
CAGTGATAAAGGCACTCACCTTCAAGTCCCCAGTACCCACAAAGCCAGATGCACAAAGGGATGTATGCATCTGAAGTTCATTTGTGGGGGCTAGAAGCCCTAGCATGCCCAATTCCTCTCTGTGTGTCTCTTTAACTCTCTCTCTCTCTCTCTCTCTCTCTCTCTCTCTGCTTGCAAATAAATAAATAAATATATTTGTTTTTAAAAAGACAGAGACTGTGAGATGGGGGAAAACGAAAACAAGATCCAAGTACATGCAGCCTTATGAGAACTCTACTTTAAACATAAAGACATACAGAAATTAAAAATAAAAGAATGAGGGCTGGAGAGATGGCTTCATGGTTAAGGCACATGCTGTGAAGCCTAAGGACCCCAGTTCAATTCTCCAGGTCCCACGTAAGCCAGATGCACAAAGGGGCGCACACGTCTAGAGTTCATTTGCAGTGGCTACAGGCCTTGGTAAGCACATTCTCACTCTCCCTCTCTCTTTCCCTCTCTCTGTCTCTGATAAATAAATAAAAATAAAATCTTTTAAAAAATGAAAGAATGCAGCAAAATGTTCCATTTTAATAAATAAACACACTATTCTAAAAGCCATTAAATGGGAACTTCAGTCTCCTGCTACAGCACCACAAATGACCTTACTTGCAATTGCTCTCATTCTTTCCTTGTTGCTATAGGAGCATTTCCCAGTCCACATCTTCTTGAGATATAATCACACAACTTTTTTTTGTTAAAACATTTTTATTTATTTATTTGAGGAGAGTGTGTGTGTGAGAGAGAGAGAGAGAGGCAGATAGAGAGAAAGAGAATGGGTGCTCCAGGGCCTCTAGTAGCTGCAAAGGAACTCCAGACACATGCGTCACCTTGTGCATCTGGCTTTCATAGGTCCTGAGGAATCGAACCAGGTACTTTGCTTTGCAGTCCAAGCTCCCTCACCTCTTCTTAAAAAAGAAATGGCTGAGAGTGAGACCCTACCTCAAAAAACCAACCAACCAAACAAACAAACAAAAAAGAAATGGCTTCTGTTTCTCCATCCTCTAATCTGGAAAGCCTTATTATATTGCTTTAACCAACAGAATGTGCCTTCCAGCCTTCCAGAAGACAGCTGCTTTGTCAGAAGAATGCCTCTTACCCAAAAAATCAAAAGGCTATGAGCACAGATTTTCAGATGATGTCATGAGGACAAGATACAGGGTTGCAGAGTGAGGCTGAAGAAAGGAAGAAGCACATGTGATTGGAGAGCCAACAGTTTGAATTTGGCAGTAAAGAAGCATCTTGGAATCAAAATCTCTGGCTCAACTTCTGACATCACATGAACAGAGAAAATATGCCCAGTCAAGCTACTCCCAAATGCCTGACTCAGAAAATCATAAGCAGACTGAAATGGTTATTTTAAGAAGTTAAATTCTTTCTCAATTATAAAGAAAATATGTCGTGGTTCTTTTCCATTAGTGTTTAATTCTGTCTTCCAAGTTAAAAAAAAAAATCTTCCTTCTAACCTCACATTCCTCACAATTCTACCTTTACTTTTGCAACATGTGTAATTTTTTTATTTTTATTTTTTCGAGGTTGGGTCTCACTCTAGCCCAGGCTGACCGGTAATTCATTATATAGTCTCAGGCTGGTCTGAAACTCATGGTGATCCACCTACCTCTGCCTCCCAAGTGCTGCATTAAAGGTGTGCGCCACTGCACCTGGTAATGTGTATGTTTAATTATTGTCTCTATTTCTTTTTCTCTCACTCACATAACATCCTAACATACATCATTTAATAATCATTGCTATTTTCACCAGTGATTTCCTTGTTGCTAGAATTTTTTCAGTTTTTACTGTGTATTTCTACAGTGTCTGAAATAGCCAAGTATTTCTTCAAACTTTGTAATCCTGCCTTCCTGACAGTACTATTTCTCTGATTGCTTTATGATTATCCCTTCTATAGCCTGAAAATTCTCTTCTCTATGGATATTTTAAATGTTGGAGCTTCCTGGGATTCTATCCTGAGCCTTCTTGTCTTCTCATAACACATTCTCCCTTTAGGTGGTCTTATCTATTCTCCAAACCTCAATTACTCAACTTTGGAGAAAAAAAGACACCTGGGTTCAAGTCATAACTCTACCAGTGATCTTGTATAATTAAGGGCAAGATATTAAACTTCTCTAAGCATTCACGTACACATCTAATCTTTTTTAAAGATTACTATGAAATTTCAAAGGCATCATAAAAAGTGCTCACCAAACTGCCATGCACAAGACAAACTGTCAATAAAGACTGGCAATTTTTATTATCTATCAAGCTTTCAAGTGGATGCTTTCAAGTCCAAATTTCTAGCCCAGATTTCTTTTCTAATCTCAACAACATATCTAACTGACACCTCCATTGGAGCCACCTATAATTATTTCAAACTCAACATAAGCAAATGGAATTTATCTTCCCAAGAAAATTTCATCCAATCCTGGATTCTTATTTTCAATCTACTATCCACTTAGTTATACAAGCCAGAAACCTGAGTGTCATCATAAGTTAGTCCCCTGTCTCTTACTCACCTGTATGTAGTTAAGTGCTACATCTGATTATACAATGCCACATATTGTTTTAAGTGCTTTACATCTAACATGAGATATTCACATGTAATAAGACGTAAGGTTTATAAATGAATAAAAGGTCATATATACAGTAAGCACAGCAAGATTGTAAAGAACACAGATGTAGAATATGAAGGAAGATAAATGCAGGATATTAAAAAAAAATGGCAAAGTGAAAGGAAACCTTAAAAATGTATGCAAAGGGCAGGAAAGACCACTTCGAAACTCAAACACTCACGTATGGCTGTGTGAGTGGCAGTTAAACAGCCACTCTATCTATCATCTATCTATCTATCTATCTATCTATCTATCTATCTATCTATCTATCTATCTATCTATCTATCCATCCACCCATTCATTTGAGACAGCAAGAGGGAGAAAGAGAGTGTAAGAATGGGTGTGCCAGGGCCTTTAGCCACTGCAAACGAACTCCAGATGCATGTGCCACAATGTGCATCTGGCTTACGTGGGATCTGGCGATTCAAATTGAGGTCCTTAGGCTTTGCAGGCATACGCTTTAACCACTAAGCCTCTCTCCAGCCCTAAATAGCCACTCTAAATACAGAAGATAAGCAGGCTTCTGAAACTGGAGTCTAATATTAGAGGCCTATATGGTTTGAAATTTACCTTATGTCGGCTCATGTGTTTGTACACTTGGTCCCCAGATGGTGGCACTGTTTTTCAAGGTTTTGGAATCTTTAGGAATGGAAATTCACTGTAGGAACTGGGTTACTAGAGGAAGGCCTTAAAGGTTTTTTTTTTTTTTTTTTTTTTTTTTAACATGCTATGTGTGGTGTGCATGCATGTGTGTATGTGTGAGTGTGGAGGCCAAAGATTGATGCTGGGTGTCTCTGTCTTGGTTTCCACCTTATTTAAGACAGGGTCTCTCCCGAACTGATTCAGTTCATCTAGCTAGGCAGCTTACCTTCTGTCTCTGATCCCAAGTGCTAGGATTACAGGCTCACACCACTTTGGTTAGCATTTACCTGCATACTGAGGAGCTGAACTCAGGCCCTAACACTTGCACAGCAAGCACTTTACACAATGAGCCATGTGCCCAACCCCTTTTATTGAGCATGTATGTGTGTGTGGTGTGCACATATTTGTTTGTATGTATGTAGGTAAAAATATGTGTTAACATGCATGTACTTATGTGCATGCATGTGGAAGCCAGTGGTTGATGTTGGGTGCCTTCCTTTTTTTTTTTTTTTTTTTTGAGGTAGGGTCTCACTCTGGCCCAGGCTGACCTGGAATTAACTATGTAGTCTCAGGGTGGCCTTGAACTCAAGGCAATCCTCCTACCTGCGCCTCCCCAGTGCTGGGATTAAAGGCGTGTGCCACCACGCCCGGCTCCTTCCTTATTTTTTAACACAAGATGTCATACTGAACCTAGAGCTCACTGATTCAGCTAGTCTTATCAGTAAGTCCTAGGGATTCTCCTGTCTCTGCCTCCCCAGTGCTGGGATTAGAGGCATACTGTTATGTCTGGCTTTTACGTGAGGGCTGGGAATTTGAATTAAAGTTCTCATGTTTGCACAGCAACAGCTTTACCCATTGAATCATCTTCCCAGCCAAGGCCTTGAGGTTTTATAACTTGGACCCACTTCCTGTCTGCTCTCTGCTTCCTGACTATGGATGCATTGTGCTCAGTAGCATCACACTGCTATCATGCTTTCCCCACCATGATAGACCATATTTCCTTAAAGTATTTGTCAGAACAAACCCTTCATCCCTTCAGTTGTTTCACAGCAACAAGAGAGGTAACTAATACAAAGATGTTACATTCTTGAAAGAGAATGCAGCTAAAGGGGTTGCCTGCTTGAAAAGAACTGCTTTGGTAAGTTTTCTCAAATTCAGCCACCAAAGTTTGTAATGCCACTACAGCTCTACTAGAAGAGAGATGGACTATAGTTTAAGCTGGTGGCAAAGCTTGGCAGATGGTGATTGTTCAGGCATGAAAAATACAAGTCATGGAGGCTGTGCCAAGACTGCGAAAACAAACAAACAAAAATCTATAAAATCCAGAAATGTATAGCAGGGTCAAATTCCCTTCAAGGAGACCCTAAAAGGTAATTGTATAAGGCTGTGAAGGTAAAGCCTAATTTACAACAGAGATTCAGGATGTTAGAGATGCCAAGACTATGGGATGTCAGCCAAGGAAAGTTGCATGCATGATGTGGAATCAGTCCCAGGAGAAAGGCTTTATGTGGTACAGGGAATAGAGCTATTGGGACCGTGCTACCTAAGTTGGCTGGATACTGGATGACTCCATCACAAGCCCATGATGCAGGACATGGAACTTCAGGATTTGGTATTTGCTCTCTTGGGCTTCATTCTTACTTTGCCTCCTTCCTCCCTTTTGGAATAGGAATATTTATTCTGTGTCATTTTATACTGGTAGTATGTAACTTGGTTTATTTTACAGGGGTTCACAATAGAGTCTGCCTTGAGCATCAGAATTGTTTTGAACCATGCTGGGACTATTAAAGGCTATGGGGACTTTTTAAATTTGGAATCACACCTTTTGCATTTTGAGATGGCTGTGAGCCTATGGGAGTCAGCAGTGGAGTATTACAGTTTGAATTTGAAATGTCCTTGAACACTTGCTCTCCATCTGGTAGCACTGTTAGTAAAGGTTGTGGAATCTTTAGAAAGTAGATACCTACTGAAGGAAGTGGGTTACTTGGGATGGGCTTTATAAAGGTATAGCCCAGCCCCACTTCCTATTCATGCATGTAACTAGCTACCTCATACTTTTGCCACCATACCTTCTCAAACTGAATGCCAAAGTAAACCCTTCCTCAATTTGTTTACTGTCTGGTATTTGGTACAAAAACAAGATCAGTAACTAATACAGTACTGTTTAGATTCTTAAAAGTACTGAGAACACAAGAAGTTTTATTCATGTGTATTACAGCCATAAAAATTTACTATATTGATGGTAAGACTTCAATTTAATTAAAATTTAACTAAAACCAAGATATTTATATATATATATATTTTTAAACAATAAACCCAATGCATGTTTTATATGCATAAATAACATACTTATGAAAAGTAACCATATTCATCAAAATAAAAGAACAGCATTTTATAATTTTTGTGTATATGCATGTGTGGGTATACATTGTGTATGCATACTTAAATGTGTGTGGGTAAGTATGAGCATGAATATGAAGGTCAGATACTGATAGCAGGTTTCATCTATCATTTTCCATCTATTTTCTTGAGATAGACTCACTCACTAAACTTAGAAGGACTCTCTTCCAGCCCAAAAAGAAAAACATGGTCTCCTTGAGTTCATGACCCATGAACTAACATTGACTTAAGCCACCCATAAATCACAGAGAAACAATCAACCCATATCCAGACCCACAAACAACCCCTAACCACATTGAAATTTCTGGGGCATTTCAACCTTAGAAACCATACTCCCTATTCACTTGTCGGAAAATACCCTCAACAGCTCCTAGACTTGCACCTGTTCCTTTGATCTGTATGTTTATACGATTCACTTGAGCCCATATAGAGGTCTCTGTCACTCACCAGTTATTGTACTTGTAATAAATGGTTTCTTTCTGTCACAGTTCAAGTCCATTGTCTTTTTCTTCAGCCTTCTTGGCAGAGCTCATCAACTCAACTAGATAAGCTAGCCATCAAGCCCTGGAGGATTCTCCTGTCTCTTCCTCCCAAGAGCTGGGATTGCAGGCACATGCTACCATGCTCACTTTTGTTTCGTGTGTCCTAGGGGTCTGAACTTAGGTCCATGCCAGCACAGCATGTACAATACAAACTAAGCCATCTCCAAGTCCCTATTTTATAACTTCATTAATGCCATTTGGTTGTGTGGTATTCTTGTTTGTATGTGTGTTCATATGCATGTACACGTTTAAGTGAGTAGGTGCACATGTATGCGCATGAGGTCCAGAGATCCTCTATCATTCCCTGTTTTATTTTTTGAGACAGGGTCTCTAACTGAACCCAGAACTCACCAATTCTGCTAGATAACAGCCAACAAGCCCAGAGATCCTCCTGTTTCTGCTTACCCATAACTCACATTACAGGCACTACCACCATGCATAGCATTTTACATGGATGCTGGAGAATCGAACTCAGGTCCTCATGCTTGCATAAGAGCTTTACTGAATAGGCTATATCCTCAGTCCCTAATTTTGGTAATGTCTTTAATATCTGGTTTAAAAGTACTGACCTCTTTTAAATTTACTTCCTTGTAATATATTGTTTTGGTTGATATATACAAAGAAAATGTGGCCTTGGGGAGAAAAAATGTGTTATTAGTCTTCAAAAATAACTATAGATATTCTTTATCCTATACCAAAACTCAACAAATGGCATCTTCTTAAAGATGAACTATAGTGTAGAATCAGAAACTATTATCAATGAACAGAAATAAACTTTTCATATTTGAAGAACTTAACATTTGCTAGTCTCTCTTGAACTCTGAATAGCTTTCTTGCCCGTGCATAATTTTATAATATGATATATTTTTATTTGGGACTATTGATTCACTGACTTATATAGATCTTCCAAATGTTGACAGATATCTTCAAACAACAACAAAATCATATTAACTGATACCATTACTTCTTTCATCAGAATAGTTAGCCATAATTTTAATTTTCATTTGAACACAATTTGTCATTGACAACCTTTTTTTGCCAGTTATTTTCCTTGCATTGACATGTTCCCTTTGTTTACCTTCAAAAAAAGTCTACCAAATACCCAAGCTGTAATAAACACAATTGCTTATCTTCCTTACAAGTAAAGCATGTGTTTTATTACAACAGTAATTAGTTCAGTTTATAGCTCAACCAATAATGTAAATGTGTATCCTCATGCAATCATCACACTTTGGTATATACTTCTGCACATACTGCACTTTCATTACACTGAATTTTACAAAACATAACTCTCAAGGGTGGAGATTTTAAAAATCAACATTTTTAAGTTCTTCAACAAGCATTTGCTTAAATAAAACTGACATATTTTGTTTTTAGTTGAACATATGCAATAGGGGGGAATACAATTACTACCAGTTTCCCTTAACTCATGTAAAGGTGTCAAGACTTTTAATCATTGTATGTTTAAATATAAAAAGGCCGAAGCAAAAAAATAAAATCATATTTTACTGTTAAGTAGCCTGAAAATAGCTTTTAGCTTGTGAATTCCCTTAAGTGGTTTCAGGCACCACCAGGAAATCATAGTCTGTAACCTGAATTGCTGACAACAGAAAAAAGGAGAGATCCCCCCCACACACACACTTCTAAAGCCAAGCCTTTGAGTTATCCAATAGTTGACTTAAAGTATGGGAAACACATTCACTTGATTCCTCTGGCCACTCTGGGTGATGTTAGAATTACAACTTTGACATCATGTTGTGTTATAAATATTCTGGATTCTGTTAGTTTTCCCCAATGAGCACTGTTTATTTGTTTCACAGGCAATATCTTTGAGGAACTCAAAGTACACACTCCATTTACTGAGCAGTAACTCTAGTCTCTCTTCAGGCCTGTCATTAAATAAGCTTCTCTGAGTCTGTTACAAACAAGAATGACTAAGATTTCAGTCAGCAATTTAGATCTATAGAATTTGGGCACTCTTTCACACTTTGCCTTGCAAAAGATCTCCCACTTTCCTCAATGATTAAGATTTTTTGTCAGAACATCTATGCTTTTCTCCACTAATACCCTTTATCCACACACAGTCCTTCCCCAAATCTACTGGACTTGGTACCAGATTGACAACCTATTTCACTCAAGGGCTCATAGTGTCCCTCCCCACTTCTTGTTCAGTCTGTTTGTTCTGCTTATACAGGAATTTCAGACTGTTGTTCCTATACATTGCACAAAGTGGGTTTATCTTAATTTTTCATATGGTAGTCTTCTTCCATCATCACCAGTTGAATATGATGCTCAAGAAAGTTTATATCTGGGGAATTATCATAAGATCTGCCTTAGAAGAAATTTTCACTATTGGGAGAGAACAGGTTTCAAGGTAACAGAAGGGATGTCAGAAGAAGTCCACAGTAGCTCAGGAAAGAGAGAGCATTTAGAGAACAAAGTACCTAATGTACTTTGGTTTATAAAGATTTACTTTAAAGAATCTGATAAATTTATAAAATATTGAAACTAAAATATCCAAATCTCATTTCATCCCCTTGTCCAGTACTATGAACTGCTTGATAGATTTAATAGTTCCAAACACCTGGAAGTCATTTACTATTACCCTTAGATGATACAGTGCATTTCTCTGGTATACTCATCACCTTCTCTCAGTCTTCTGTCTTTCTGCCCCCTTCTCCTGCTCCCCCATCACAATAAAGTCTTAAATCAAAAAAAAATAAAAGGTGGGTTAGAGAGATGGCTTAGCGGTTTAGGTGCCTGCCTGCTAAGCCTAAAAACGCTGGTTCCAATCTCCAGGTCCCACGTTTAGCCAGATGCAAAAAGGGCGCAATGCTGCACTTGAACACAAGGGGGCACACGCATCTCGAGTTTGTTCACAGCAGCTGAGAGGCTGCTGGTGCGCCCATTCTCTCTGTCTCCCTCTCCCTCTGTCTCTCTCCAAAAAGTAAAATAAAATAAAAATAAAAATAAAAATAAAAGGTTGTGAAAGCTTAAATATATCAAAGTCATATCTTCCCCTGTAATGCCAATTATTCTCACAAGAAAAATTACACAGTATCATGTTTAGGTGGCATAACTTTTCTTCACAATTGCCCACTAATTGCCCACAATTACCATTCTTGTAATTTTATACTTTGAAAGGTAATAAAAATTCAGACATTAGCAATATATAATAAATAAAAGTTTTCTATTATTTTATCTTCTAGAGATACTACACTTTAAATTTATATTCAGAAAGCTGGGTATGGTGGTGCACACCATTAATCCTAGCACTTGGGAGGCAGACATAGGAGGATCACTGTGAGTTCAAGGTCACCCTGAGACTACATAGTGAATTCCATGCCAGCCTGGGCTAGAGTGAGACCCTAAACCAAAAAATAAATTATTTTCAGAGATTATGTTTTGCACATAATCCTATCATAAGTAAATTATACTATTTTTCAAACTTGAAAAACAAAAAAATATATTCAGAGATTATGTTTTGCATATAATCCTATCATAAATAAACTATACTGTCTTTCAAACTTTGAGACATGTTTTTTCAAAATAAAGGAACATTGCTTAGAATACCTGAATGCTAGTACTTAAGCTAAAGAGGCTTGAACACAAGCAATTTTTGAAATAATAAATTTCTATTACTTCCTATATGGTTTTCAGTTTCTACCTTTTTTGTATCCTTACAATATCTATGCCAATGAAGGGCACCCTGCAGATGTTCAGTAAGTATGTGCTAATAGAAATAACTACCTAAACAATAAGAATAATTTCTTTCAGATGATGACACAATAATGTTCTGATTTCAATTTGTAAAGGAGAGACCACAAGCCTCTGAAAAGTGCATATCTTTTGCATTATACACCTATTTATTTTTGCATCTTTCATTTGGTTCCCTAGATTCTGAAAGTTTTCTAGCCATTCTTTTTCTTATAAGAGAAAAATTGTCCTATATGTATTTACCAAATTAAACAACTGCAATGTAACATTTCTTTATTAATTTTCTCCACTTCTCTTGTCTACAATCTCTCTGACATACAGTATAAGAAAACATTAAGAAATACAGGTTACCTGTTAACCATTACATAGTTTTTAAAGACATAATAATATTAAAATTCAGGTTTCAAGTAAAGTTTAGGATTCTAATGTAGCTGAAGTTTCATTTTTATATAGCAAAAACCTTTTCTATATATTGAAATAAAAGATAGGTACAGATTAATATTTTATTTGCAATGCTTGGTACAAGAAGTACTTCAGAGTTGGGATCATTCAAATTTTGGAATATTTGCATACATTTGACTGATTGAACATCCCTAATCTAAAAGTTTTAAACCTGAAATGTTCCAAACCTTAAAATTCTTTGAAAGTTATATTGAGGCTCAAACTTGCCTATGCTTAGCCTATAGCAGTTTAAACTATTAATCTAAAATCTTAAGTTCTGATGGTTCACCAAATATTATCCAGCAATGCAGATTTGAAAAACAACAGAACTTAAAGTAAATATTTTTTACAATTACTACATTAGAAATGTTGCCTTTATTAAAACAAAAGCCTTTTCAATAGCTTGTATGCAATAGATAAAATACCTAGAGAACGCAGTTTATACTACTATAATAAAGCTTTCAAGGCATGTCCAACCTGTGGCCAGCAGGCTGCATGTATCACAGGGTAACTATGAATGTGGTCCAACATATTTGTACATGACAATGTCATGTCTCAATGTCAAGTTTGGATACCCTTGCAACAATGCCAAGAACTGGACATGTATTATGCTCAATAATGAGATAGGAATCCTACTAAATTGAACAGGAAAATATACTTTCAAATCATGTAAGTAGCATAATCTCAAATTTTGAATTTTGTTGAAATTTAAGAGCAGACATTTACATTATTAAGAATAAGACCTGGATTTTAAATAAATTATGTAAGTACTATAAAGAATTCTACTTTACTTTGAAGTATCATGTTTTATTGAAAGTTGTTCCTAAACAAATGTTTTGGGTGGTCTGGGAAACGTAAAGTCCATTCTAGTATTTCATTTAAAAATAGCACTATGCATTAAACTACATGTATATGTTAAGAAATAACTTCTTATTAATATATTAGCCATATGCATATGAATATCTTTGTTTTAGCTACTTACTGACAGCCATGCAAGGGATTCCATGATTCGATGTTCACATCGCTCTAAATGTTTTATCATTTCTCTTGTCAAGTTAGCTTCTGCTTTGATAAAACTTTCAATCACTTTGTAAAAATCAAAGGCTTTTAATTGAAGTACATTCAGAATCCATGGGAAGGACAAATCTGTTCCAGAATCCAGATTCTGAGACGTACTTCCTATAAATAAAAGGAAAAATATACATATATGAAATGGTAAGACCTACTAAGAGTTTTATTTGGAAGATCTAATCAAATGAAGGAGTAAAGTACAGTAGAAAGAGTAAAAAAATTTTACTTAAAGAAGACTTTTATTCTGCATTCAGGAAACAGGCAGACTCTCAAGAAATAGGCTTCTAAAATATAAGCATATGTGCATGTTTTCCCTAGAAAGAGGAATTACAGTGTTTTTTTTTTTTTTAATAAAATCAGCAAAGAAAAACACTGCACTGATATCGAGATCAGGTTAATATCTTACCAGCAATTTATTATCGTATCTATTTTAACCATCATTCATTCTTAGAGGGAGAAAGAAAGACGCTTTTGAAATTGGGCTCAAAAAAAATTGGGCTCATGTAGCCAGGTTTGATGGTTCAGACTGTAATCCTTGGTATGTAGGAAGCTAAGGCAGGAAAACTATAAATTCAAGAAGTACCTATGTTACAGCGTGAGTTCAAGGCCAACATGGGCGACTTAGTGAGATCCTGTCTCAAAAATAGAAACAGACAGGTCTGCAGAGATGGTTTTGCAGTTAAAGGTGCTTGCTTGCAAAGCCTACTGGCCCAGGTTTAATTATCCAGCCACACATACAAAACCAGATGGATATTTGTTTGCAGTAGCAAGAGACTCTGGCATTCAAGCATGCATGCACATACATACATACAAATTTAAAAACAAGGGCTAGTGATATACATCAGTGATATGGCACATTGATTCAATTCACAATAGTACAAAAAGAGAAATAATTTCACTAATTTAATCAGTTAGAAAATGGGATCTCTTAAAAATTTATAAAGTTTTTTATGAAGTTTCTATTTTCTGTATGTGTTTGTTATTTTAACTTGCTTTTTTTTTTCTTTTTGGTTTTTCTAGGTAAGGTTTTGCTTTCTAGCCAAGGCTAACTGGAATTCACTATGTAGTCTCAGGATGGCCTTGAATTCACAGCAATCTACCTACCTCTGCCTCCCGAGTGCTGGGATTAAAGGCATGCACCACCATGCCTGGCTCTTCCTCTTTTATTATATAGCTATATCCTTAAACAAATGTTCCTGTTTTTGAGGCAGGGCTTCACTCTAGCCTAGGCTAACCTGGAACTCACTCTGTAGCACAAGTTGGACTCAAACTCACAGCTATCACCTTAGCCTCCTAACTGCTAGGATTACAGGTGTGAGTCAACATGCCTGGCTATGCTCCTCTTTTGATTCTGTTAGCAAAATTTTTTAGATGTATGTGTGGGTGTGTGCGTGGGTGTGTGCGTGTGTGTGCATGTGTGTGTATGCATGTGGAGGGCAGAGGATAGCCTTGGGTATCATACTCAGGAACAATGTCCACCATTTTTATGAGAGAGGCACTCTCATTGGCCTAGAGCTCACCAATTAGGCTACACTGGCTAGACAGTGAGCCTCACGGATCCTCCTGTTTCTGCCACCCCAATACTGGGATTAAAGACCCAGCATTATTTTTATATTAGTACTGGGGATCAAATTCAGGTCCTCAACTTTGCAATGCAAGCATTTTATCAACTAAATTATTCCCAGCCCTGAAAAACTTATTTTTAACATTTGCAACATTATTTTAAATATAATACTTATTTTAAATTACATTAAATACTTTGTTTTCCTTTGTTCTATTATTATTATTATTATTATTATTATTATTATTATTACCATCATCATTATTATTAGCAACACATTTCATATGGATACATCATATGTTGGTCACTCTTTTCACTTGTCCCTGATCCCATTCCCTTGGGGACTCTCCTCGGTGGGGTTGCAGGTATTCCCTATGGGGTTGTGGTTTATACCCTGTGGGAGCAGCAGTCAGTTATTTTGAGAGGGAGTGAATGCCTCTGGGCATGATGTCTCAACCTGTGGCTCTTACAATCTTTCCGCCCCCCTCTTCTGCAAATTTGTGTTTATTTTTTTTCCCAGTAATCATTAAATTTTGGCAGTTCTTATAAAAGCAAACACCAATTAAGAAAACATTCAATTTCTGGTGGGTTCCTGATCTTCATCTCACCACAGAGGAGATATCTCAACAGTGTTTCCCTATGAAGGTTAGAACTTGACAATCTCACAAATTTATGAAAAGGTTTCAATAACTACCTTTCCAGAATCAGTACATTAAGAGTAGAAGCCTAGTAAAATTCCATCCCTCAGATGACCTGAAATGATTCAGATTATAAACCACTTAAACAGCTGAGACAACAAATATGTCATTTTTTGTCTCCTTAACACACACCTCAAAAACAAAACCACAACACACTTAACAGGATTCATTTTCTCACTTCAAAATAAAATGTTTATTTATTAAAATTTAACTTACTGCTATATGTAGCCATTACAACTTCAAGAGCACATGCCAATAAAGACATATGAAAGATGTTGTCATTCAGGAGCTTGCTAAGGGGGGAAAAGAAACAAATGATTTCAAGGTATTTGATTTTAAAAAGTAATTTTTTACTAAAACGAAAAAATTTACCTAAAATTTTGAATGGATAATCGTTCTTCTTCCTGGAACAGACAATTGTTCAAAGTTTAAATGAAACCGTGTTTATGAAGCACTGAGTTTTCTTTCTAGTGTATTCCCTTCAACTTACTGATTTAAGCATGGATTCCATCACTCGGTAATACAATCGAACTCCCAGTTTGTATCGCTACAACAAAGAAAAGAATTATCTTATTATTTTAGAAAGTCAAAAACTTACTGAAAATCTTTGCTTGAAACACACTTCTGATGCTTCTTAGAAACATGGTCAACAAGAGATCACAATACGTCGTTTTCTTAAAATGCAAGGCTAAAATACAAAGTGATGGCCAACATTCCCAATAAATTATCAACACTAGTAAGTTTAATAATGGATTTTCCATTCCTCCATTTCAGCCTACATCACTGAAGAAGTTTGTGCCCAGTACTATTTATGCATGTTGCATGTCTAGAACGATACTTCTGGTAATGTAGAACAGTTTTTTACAAAATGGCTGTCTAGAATTAAGAAAATATTCTCTGTTCATAAAATTTAGTAAAATGGGCATAGGTGAAAATAGACAAAGCTGATATAAGCAAATGCTTTAACTAAATTCCTATCTATTGGGAAAAAAATCCAAGACTTTTGAGTTACATTTTATATATATACACCAACCAAGATAATTTCAAGTATAACTGTTTAAACACTGATAGCAACAAAATACAACCTCACTGTTCTGGAATACTTGGAACATGCATAGTAAGTTTCAATTTTTAAACTCACTTTTAATTATCTTATATTACCCTAATATCACACAAGAAATCAGGCAAAATTTTAAACCTGAATTTCAAAGAAGCTAAATAGCATGTTCAAGACCTCATAGGTCAAAAAAAAAAAAAAAATCAGTAGAACTATATTCAAACCCAGGAAGTAACTTAGAGTCCATAGTCTTACCCAATATATTAGTTTTACATTTTCTAAAATAATATTATTTAATAATGACACTGAAAAATGGCATTTACAGCAAAGTTCCATTCATGTAACTATATGTATGCAAGAATATTCACACATTGATAAATCAAACAAGATATACAAAAAATTTGCCAGGCTTGGTGGTACACACCATTAATCCCAGTACTCAGGAGACAGAGGTAGTAGGACTGCTATGAGTTTGAGGCCAGCCTGAGACTACAGAGTGAGTTCCAGGTGGGCTAGAGTGAGACACTAACTTGAAAAAACAACAACAAAAAAAATCCTTACTTTGGGATGGAGAAAGAGCTCAGCAGTTAAGGCACTTGCCTGCAAAGCCTAACAACTGGGGTTCATTTCCCCAGTACCTATGTGAAGCTACATATACAAGGCAGTATGTGCATCTGGAGTTGGTCTGCAGTGGCTAGAAGCACTGGCACATACATTGTCTCTCTCTGTCTCTCTCTCACACACACACATAAATAAATAAAGTTTAAAAAATTTAGTATCAGAAATTTTATTTACCTATATTGTCTAAAATTTCTATAACTGGCATAACATTTTTATTTTATATAATGGAATGAGGAGTGATTTTGCTTAAAACTTCCCATAAGTAGAAGCACACACAGAAACCAGGGATTTATAATACTGAACAAATATTAAAACAGTGTCTACAAAATCTGGATAGAAGCTGCCATTAAAACTTCCTATGTGAAGCCGGGCGTGGTGGTGCACGCCTTTGATCCCAGCACTTGGGAGGCAGAGGTAGGAGGATCACCGTGAGTTCAAGGCTACCCTGAGACTACATAGTTAATTCCAGGTTAGCTTGGACCAGAGTGAGACCCTACCTCGAAAAACCAAAAAAAAAAAAAAAAAAAAAAAACACTTCCTATGTGGTGGTACTAATAAAAGTGAACTCAGTTACCTGTGATCCAATTTCAGCACATCCTTGTCCCACAGCTTTTGCAAAGTTCTCTTTAAAGATGTGTCCAACATCTTTAACTCTTTTTAGTATATTTTCTTCTGGATTCACTGTGCAGTTCTTAGAAAATATAAATAAAAATAAGTATTGAGAACCCTATTTAATCAGAATTAAATTTTGTACAGTAAATCTTTTGATTATTTCTGAAGAAAAGGAAAAAATTCCACTATATCTAGGTAATCATAACTAGAGAAAATAAACAAACAATACAATTTCATTGAATGTGTATGTGAGAGAGTGGAAGAAAAAAAAGACAAAAGAAAACACAAAATGGAGCACATAGGGAAAATGTAATGACCTTTAAGACATGTTCATTTGGAGGCAAACTATCATCTACATAAACTGTGCAAGTAAGTTTTATGCTTCATTAAAAGTTAACTTATTAGTTGGGCTTAAAAAAATTTCTTTGAGGGCTGGACGGATGGCTTAGCAGTTAAGTCATTTGCCTACAAAGCCTAAGGACTCAGTTAGATTCCCCAAGTCCTGCATAAGCTAGATGCACAAAAGGATGTGTGTCTGGTGTTTGTTTGCAGTGGCTACAGGCCCTGGAACACCCATCCCCTCTCTCTCTTTCTCTCTCAAATAAATAAATAACATTAAAACATTTCTTTGACACAGTGGACACTGAAAATTCAAGTTTGGCCATACAGGCCCCATGACTGAACGGGTGCAATAGTGCATGTCTGCTCTTGGGGTAAACAACTGCTCCATAATTGGACTGAAGGCCCTCTCTATGGGAGGGAATACATACCTGGTACTGAAAAACCTGAGCAATAGTCTATGGCAGGGAAGGTCATGAGCCTTAGGGGTATAAAGCCTGCTCTTGTCTGGCTAAATGTATATATTATTCCCACCAAGCAGCCCTGAAAGCACTATACTTAATGTTCATATTCACATATTAATGCTACTCTTACTTCTAGTTAGAGAAGCTTCTCTTTTCAGATGGCAATGACCACTGAAATGACCCAAAAGGCAACATAGTGCTGAGAAGAAGGGATGGAGAAGTGTCCAGCACTGAAACATCTCTGTCACACCCTCCAAGGCTCAGGGCCCATTGTGGAAGAGGGGGTGGATAGAATGGAAGAGCCAAAGGAAGGATACGACTCCTTACAATGCAACTGTCCAGA
The DNA here is from genome assembly GCA_036365145.1 of Orientallactaga sibirica. Taxonomy (NCBI): domain Eukaryota; kingdom Metazoa; phylum Chordata; class Mammalia; order Rodentia; family Dipodidae; genus Orientallactaga; species Orientallactaga sibirica. The sequence goes on from JAEOAD010002517.1 coordinate 2,766,230, forward strand.
CAGAAATTGGCCTTGACATCCATGATCTTGCAGTGCTTAGCAATACCTTCGTAAGACCCTCATAATAGAAGAAAAAAAGATGATGACATCAAATTAAAAGAGAGACTAATGGAGAGAGGGAAGGGATATGATGAAGATTGGAGTTCTAAAGGGGTATGGGGGCAGAGGAGGGAAATATCATGCATTTTTTGTATGTAAGTATAGAAATTGTCAATAAAAAAATAATTAATAAAAAATTTTCTTTGAGGCAGAATTTCCTGTCTAACTGAAGTAACTCAAAACAGTGGTTTTATGTCCTGAGTAACTGGGGTTATATTCAGAAAGTCTTTGCCTATACCAATATGTTGAAGGGTCTCTCCTGCTTTTTCCTCTAGCAGTTTCATAGTTTCTGGTCTGATGTTAAGGTCTTTAATCCATTTGGACTTAATCTTGTGCATGAAGAGAGATAAGGATCTATTTTCATCCTTCTACAGATACATCTCCTTCTTATTCAGCACCATTTGTTGAAGAGGCTGTCTTTTCTCCAGTGAGTATCTTTGGCATTTTTGTCGAAGATCAGGTGGCTGTACCTACCTAGACTTACATCTGGATCCTCTATTATGCTCCATTGATCTACATGTCTATTTTTGTGCCAGTAACATGCTGTTTTTGTTACTATGGCTCTGTAATATAGGTTAAAATTGGGTATGGTGATACCATCAGCCTTATTTTTGTTGCTCAAAATTATTTTAGATATTCAAGGTTTATTGTGCTTTCAAATGAATTTTAGGATTTTGTTTTCTATTTACATGAAGAATACCATTGAAATTTTGAAGGGAATTGCATTAAATATGTAGCTTGCTTTTGGTAAGATTTGCTCAGAAAAGAAAACCACTAATCAACCACCGAGACATCATGAAATTAAAAAGCTTTTGTACAGAAAAGGACACCTTTGAATAGAGCAAAGAGGCAATTTACAGAATGGGAGAAAATTTTGTCAGCTATACATTTGACAGAGGATTAACATCCAGGATATACAAAGAATTCAAAAAACTAAATATTTAAGAAATCAAACAACCCAATTAAAAAATGGGTATGGAACTAAATGCAGAGTTCTCAAAAGAAGAAATACAGATAGTACATAATCATCTAAAAAATGTTCTACCTCCTTAGCCATCAAGGAAATGTAAATTAAAACTACTTTGAGATTCCATCTCACTCCTGTCAGAATGGCTACCATCATGAAAACAAATGACAATAAATGCTGGCAAGGATGCAGAAAAAGGAATATTTCTACACTGTCTGTGGGAATGCAATTTGGTCCATCCATTGTGAAAATTAGTGTTTTAGGTTCCTGAGACTGATAAAAATAGATTTTCCATATGATCCAGCTATACCACTCCTAAGCATATATCCTAAGGACTCGTCTTACTACCTAAGAGATACTTGCTCAACCATGCTTATTGCTGCTCTATTCACAATAGCTAGGAAATGGAACCAGCCTAGATGTCCCTCAACTGATGAATAGATAATGAAGATGTGGCACATTTAAACAATGGAGTTCTACTAGCAGTAAAGAAAAATGAAGTTATAAAATTTGCAGGAAAATGGATGAATTTGGAAAGGCTTGATGGACTATTCTGGTCACAGTTGAAAACTTGAATGCAGTAAAAACTATGGACTGTGAGGTTTGGCTTGTGAGGGTAAGAAAGAGCTTTGCCTGGACTGGGCTAGAAGCAGTTTGTGTGAGAGGCATGCTGTTATGCTCATGTCCTGAGAACTTGTGCAGGGTTGCATTGCGTAGACATGAACTGGTATGAGCAGAGGGATAAGGCACAGAAATGAAATCTTTGGGCTGAAACTTCTCCCCTTTCAGCTCCAATTATATAAGATTACAACCTTGAGATTGGGCCAGCTAACCTGCAATGGGGCAACAGGAAGTATGTAGACTCTTTTGAAGGGGCCTAAGTACTGAAGGAGTGCCCTGACCTTCAAAGTCTGCTTTATCCCCCCATATTAACAAATTGGCATTCTACCTGGTACTGTGGAGCATTAGAGAAGGAAAGAAAGGGTCATTGAATTTGCAACATGGTCTGTTGCATGAGCAGTGTGAAGCAGGTTTGCTGCATGCCTGCATGGAGACCCAATGGAGCCATGAGGATGGACCGTGGGTTGCAGTGGAGACCCAAAAGAGATGTTGGAACCACGACATGGCTGCTAAGGAGAGCTGCTGGCTCCAGATGACATTTTCCAGGACTGTGAGTAGTAGCGGAATTAGAACTCCAGAGATATGTTGCTGGTTAGAATTATTAAACTTGGAAATAACTCACTAGAATTGTTGGACTTGGAGCTACAGAGTTGGATGTTGTTTGCACTGTTTAAATTTTGTATTGGTTGAATATTGCTTTGCTATGCCCAATGCCATCTTTTACAGTATGAATGTTTATTCTGGGCCATTATGGGTTTTTAGGAGATTTTTTGGTGTTATGGCTCCATTAAAAGATCTTTGACTATGGCAATGTTTGAACACCATTGGAATTGATAAAACTATGGGGACTTTTAAAGTTGGACTGAATGCATTACATTTTACATCATGTATGGTTATCAGTTTATGGGGACCAGGGGCAGAATGTGGTGGTTTCATTCAAGTGTCCCCCATAAATTTAGCTGTTCTGAAGGCTAGGTTCCTAGCTGATTGAGATTTTGGAATTAATGCCTCTTGGAGGCAGTGTATTGTTGGGGTCATGCTTATGGGTATTATAGCCAGTTTCCCCTTGCCACTGTGTAGCACACTCTCCTGTTGCTGTAGTCCACCTTATGGTGGCCAAGGGGTGATGTTCACTGTCTGTCCATGCCATTGTTTTCCCATGCCATGACTGAGTTTCCCCCCCCAAGTCTGTAAGCCAAAATAGTAATAATAATTTTCCCACAAGCTGCTCTTGGTTGGGTGATTCCTGTCAGCAATGCAAACCTGACTGAAACATGAGGTAACCCAGACCCAGAAAGCCAAATGTCACATGTTCTCATGAGAATATGTGGATCCTAGCTACAAATAATTGGACTTCTATGTGAGTTGGAATAAAACTCAGTAGCAAAGGCCAGTAAGCTATAAAGGAGATATAAAGGGAATAGAAAAGGAGGGAGGGGGACTTTAAAGCATGGTATTGTATATATGTAATTAGAAGAACAGATTAATGAGGGTGGAAAGGCCTAAGTGAAGTCGGGGGAAAGACTGAGTAAAGAAAAGGTGGGGGGGAGGGCTAATAAAAATCTAAGAGAGTATAAGTCATATGGAAACCTACTTTTTTGGACAATGGCACACCCAGTGCAAGGGATGGAATACCTTCCAGAGAATTGTTGGCCAGGGAGGTCCCTGATGCCCCCAAAACATTAGAGGCCATTGCTGAGGCTCTTGGTTTCCCACCAGGAATAGATGGTAAGATCCTATTGCTGAAGAATCAACATACTTGGGTTGCAATGTCACTGAGAAATCCTGCTGGAGCTGAGCTGAAAACTTCCTCCATGTAGACCAGCTGACAGAAAGCTGGAAAAAGCTATGTTGTATGCAACTCAATGGGAGAGAGAGAAATCACCAGTGGAGATAAACAACAGTGGACACTGAAAGCCAGTCAGGTCAAATGAGCCAACAGGTGCAATAGTGGCATGTCTCTTATGGGGAAAACAACCACTCTCTGATTACATTGGAGGCCCACTCCATGGGAGGTAATAGATGCCTGATACTGAAAACCTATGATAGAGGAAGTCATGAGCCATAAGGATGTAATGTCTAGTTAGCACTTCCCTTAATGTTCATACTCATATATTAATGCTACGCTCACTTTTAGTTACAGAAGTGTTGCAGTCAGGTTCACATTGCTGGCAGAAATCACCTGACCAAGAGAAGCTTGTGGGGAAAAAAAGGTTTATTTTGGTTTACAGACTCTAGGGGAAGCTATATAATGGCAAGGGAAAATGATGGCATGAGCAGAGGGTGGACATCATCCCCTGGCCAATATCAGATGGTAATAGGAATAGGAGAGTGTGCCAAACACTGAAAAGGGGAAACTGGCTATAATACCCATAAGCACACCCCCAACAATACATTGCCTCCAGGAGGCACTAATTCCCAAATATCCATCATCTGGGAACCTAGCATTCAGAACACTTAAGTGTACAGGGGACACTTGAATCACACTACCACATTCCGATCCTGGTCCCCATAAACTAATAACCACCCATGATGTAATATGCAATGCATTCAGTCCAACTTTAAAAGTCCCCATATTTTTTACCAATCTTAATGGTGTTCAAACATCCCTATAATCCAAGGTCTTTTAACTGAGCCATAATACCAAAAAAAAAAAAAAATCCCCAAAAGCCATAGTGGCACAGAATAAACATTCACACTGCAAAAGATGGCACTGGGCATACCAAGAAAAATTCAACAAATACAAGATTCGAACAGGGCAAACATCAAACTGTAACTCCAAGTCCAACAACTCTAGTCATTAACAAGTCTCCAAGACAATAATTCTAACCAGCAACAAGTCTCTCAAATTCCAATGAAGCCCTTCCAGCTAAGCTATTCACAGTCCTGGAAAACATCATTGGGGCTTGCAGCTCTCCTTAGCAGCCATCTCATGGTCCCGGCATCTCCACTGAGTCTCCAGTGCAATCATCCTCATGGCTCCATTGGGTCTTCATGTAGGCATCCAGAAAATCTGCTTCACACTGTCCATGGCTGTTTACAAAACACAAGACCGTGTTTCAAACTCAATGACTCTCTCTTTCTTGCATTTCTTATACTCCACAATACCAGGCAAGGTGCCAGTTTCTTAACCCAGAGGGGAATAAAACAGATTTTGAAGAACAGGACACTCCTTGAAGCACTCAGGCCCCTTTAAAAGAGTTTACATTCTTACTGTTGCCCCAATCTCAAAGGTTGTAATCTCTCATACAATTATAGCTGAACAGGTAGCAGTTTGGGCCCAAGGATTTCATTTTTGCTGTGCCATATCACTCTGTATACACCAGTCTGTTTCTACACACTGCAACCCCACACAAGTTCTCAGGGCAGGACAGCAAGCCTCTCACACAAACTGTTTATAGCCCAGTCCAAGCAAAGCTCTTTCTCACCCTCATAAGCCAAACCTCACAGTCCATAGTTCAGTTCTTATTGCATTCAGGTCTTTCAACTCTAACCAGAATAGTCCATCAAGCTGCACTTACAGTGCTGCAAGGCATCTCTTAGGCCAAGGTTTCAAATCCATCTACATTCCTCTTGAAAATCAGCTCCAAAAGGCTAAAGCCGTACAGTCAGGTGTCTAGCACAAATGACCCCACTCCCAGTACCAACAATCCTGTTGCAGTCTGGTTCATGTTGCTGGCAGAAATCACCCAAACAGGAGCAGCTTGTGGGAAAAAAGGTTCATTTTGGTTTACAGTCTTGAGAGGAAGCCCCAAAATGGCAGAGAAAAAAATGGCATGAGCAGAGGGTGGACATCACCCCCTAGCCAACATAAGGTGGACAATAGCAACAGGAGAGTGAGCAAAACACTGGCAAGGGGAAACTGGCTATAAAACCCATAAGCCGAAGATGGCGACATAGGAACCTCGCCAAAAGAGGGTAGCGAACAAAAGCAAAACAAAACCCAGCAAAATACACTTTTCTACTAAAAAGTGAGATACATAGTAAACTTTCAAGCCCAGCAGAGGAGAGTTCCAGAGCGTCTGGAGCCCACAGAAGCGGCTCCACAGCCGCCGCAGCTGCCGTGGCGGCGGCGCGGCTAGGCGCTGCCTGAGACAGCTGATCCGCAGAACTTTTAAAGGCAGGCGAGGAGAATTTTCCACTCACACCGCCTCCTCACAATCTCCAGAAGCGTGGAAGGAGGACAGTAGAGACAAACAAAGAGGCTTGTGAGGAAGAGGATCGCGTAGAGGAACAGACGGACTTCAGCCGCCACTCACAGCCTCCTCCTCCCCCACCACGAGTGCAAGTACGGCGAGCAACAGAGACTTGGGAAAGAGCTCGCCAGCAGCATCGGGCGCAGGGAAAGCAGAGACCCACAAACGCAGCTGACCTCCTGAATCCACGTCACAGCAAAGGAACCAAGCAGCCGGGCAGCATAGCTGTGATCAAACCCATTCCAAAAGGTAATTTGGTTTTCACTAGGTTAGTACCCAACAAATAAGCCTGGTATATAATCCTGTTGGATGGTCAGATCTGACATTCCTAAATAAGCTATTTTCTAGGCTGCTCATTTGTTGCTTCCTGATTTGTTTCCTCCTCTGTCATTCATTGGGGAAGGGTCTCTCTTGATCACAAGCTGACCTTGGAACTCTCTACAGATCAGAAATCTTAGCCTCCCAGCTGACAGGATTAGGGGCGTGGGCTAACACATATCCTTAGGAACTGTGACCTTGTCATAATACCTGCTTTTGCACAAATACTCTGTGCTGTATTTCATTGAAGGGGTACATTGTTGAGTTAAATTTTTGGATCTTGACTGTATTCTGTTCCATTCACCCCACTTGATAATCTCATAGCAGGCAAGGGTCACTTCTGTGATTACTTTGAGAGCCTTAAGAACCACACTTAACACCTTTAACTCCTACACTGAAGACATATAATATCAGATTGACTGATACATCTAACATTACTGCAGATATTTAGAAAACCCAAGCATTAAATTAATTCAAGATGCAAAGATCTCTACATTACAATACAAGAAACACAAAACATCCAGACAATATAAATCCACCAAAAAGTATTAATATATCAGAAATGACCTTCAGTGAGGCTGACTTAGAGGACATCCCCGAGAAAGATTTCAAAAGAATGATTATAATTATGTTCAAAGAACTCAAAGAGGAAATGAAAGGGTTCAAAGACCTCAAAGAAGAAATCAAAGGATTCAAAGAAAACACAGAAAACCAATTTAATGAAATAAGGAGGTCAATACTAGACATAAATACGGAAATAGAAAGAATAAAGAAAACCCACTCAGAAATGCTAGCAATAAAGAACACAGTCAGTGAAATTAAAACCTCTGTAGAAAATCTCTCTAGTAGAATGGATGAAGGAGAGAACAGGATATCGAAGCTAGAAGACCAAGTAGCTGATCTAATACAGTCCAACAGAGAGAAAGACAAAATAATAGGAAGGTATGAATGGGAATTACAGGATATTCGGGACACTATGAAAAGATCAAACATAAGAATTCAAGGGATAGTAGAAGGAGAAGAATTTCACTCCAAAGGCATAGTAGGTGTTTTCAACAAAATCATAGAGGAAAACTTCCCCAAATTGGGAAAGAGATGCCAATGCAGATACAGGAAGCCTTTAGAACACCAAACAGACAAAACCTGGAAAGAACCTCTCCCGCCATATTATAATTAAACTACCAAACATACAAACCAAAGAAAATATATTGAAAGCAGCTAGAGAGAAAAAGCAAGTGACCTACAAAGGGAAGCCCATCAGACTCACAGCAGATTACTCAACACAAACTTTAAAGGCCAGAAGGGCCTGGAGTAATGTATTCCAAGTTCTGAAAGATAAAAACTGTCAACCGAGATTACTTTATCCTGCAAAACTATCTATCCAAATAGATGGAGAAATAAGGACATTCCACAACAAAGACAGGCTAAAGGAATTTTTGGCAACTAAACCAGCTCTACAGAAAATACTTGCAGGAATCATTCATGCTGAGGAGAAAGCAAAGCACACACATCAGGAAATAGGAAAAAATAAATCATACTCAAATAACAGTTAAAACAAGTGAGTAAAGGGAAAACAGGAAAAACTAAAAATAAGAAGAATGGTGAGAATAAACACATATATGTCAATAATAACTCTTAATATCAATGGTCTCAATGCCCCTATCAAAAGACACAGACTTGCAGACTGGATTAAAAAGCAGGATCCTACCATCTGTTGCCTCCAGGAAACTCATCTCTCAATAAAAAATAGAAACCTTCTTAGGGTGAAAGGTTGGAAAAAGGTATTTCAAGCAAATGGGCCTAGAAAAAAGCAGGGGTTGCTATTTTAATTTCTGACAAGATAGACTTCAATCCAACATTTGTGAGGAAAGATAAAGAAGGTCACTTTATACTGATTAAAGGAACACTCCAACAGGAGGACATTACAATCCTAAACATATATACCCCTAACATGGGGGCTCCCAATTTCATCAAACAAACACTATTAGAATTAAGGTCAGAGATATCTCCTAACACAATAGTAGTGGGGGACTTCAATACCCCACTCTCATCACTTGACAGGTCTACCCAGCAAAAAATAAACAGAGAGACATCTGCATTAAATGATACCATGGAACAAATGGACCTAACAAATATTTACAGAACATTCCATCCAAATGCTGCAGAATATACATTTTTCAGCAGCACATGGGACATTTTCTAAAAAATAGAGCATATACTAGGACACAAATCAAATCTTAACAAATACAGGAAAATTGAAATAATCCCTTGTACATTGTCTGACCACAATGGGATTAAACTGCAAATAAGCAACAAGAAAATATACAGAGCATACAGAAACTCATGGAGACTAAACAGCACTTTATTGAATGATGTATGGGTCATTGAAGAAATTAAAAGGAAATCAAGAAATTCGTGAGAATCAAATGATGATGAGAATACAACATACCAAAACCTTTGGGACACAATGAAGGCAGTCCTACGAGGGAAATTTATAGCCCTAAGTGCATATATTAAGAAATTGGAGAGTTCACAACTAAACAATTTAATGCTTCACCTGTAAGGCCTTGGAAAAAGAAGAACAAGGCAAACCAAAAATTAGTAGACGGGAAGAAATAATAAAGGTTAGGGCAGAAATTAATGAAATGGAAACCAAAAAAAACAATCAAAAGATCAATGAAACAAAGAGTTGGTTCTTTGAAAGGATAAACAAGATTGACAAACCCTTAGCAAATCTGACCAAAAGAAAGAGAGAAGAGACAAAAATTGATAAAATTAGAGATGAAAAAGGCAACATCACAACAGATACCAAAGAAATTCAGAAAATCATACGGACATACTTTAAGAATATATATGCCTCTAAGTTTGAAAACCTGAAAGAAATGGATGAATTCCTTGATTCATATGACCTACCAAAATTAAATCAAGAAGAGATAAACCATTTAAATAGAACTATAACAACCACAGAGATTCAAGCAGTTATAAAAAGTCTCCCAACTAAAAAAAGCCCAGGCCCAGATGGATTCACTGCTGAATTTTACCAGACATTCCTGGAGGATCTAATGCCAATGCTTCTCAAACTTTTCCATAAAATAGAAAAGGAAGGAACTCTACCAAAATCCTTCTATGAAGCCAGCATCACCCTGATACCCAAACCGGACAAAGACAGATCAAAAAAAAGAAAATTATAGACCAATCTCCCTCATGAACATGGATGCAAAAATTCTCAACAAAATACTGGCAAACAGAATACAAGAATTTATCAGAAAGATTATTCACCCTGACCAAGTAGGCTTTATTCCAGAGATGCAGGGATGGTTCAACATACGCAAATCCATAAATGTAATACACCATATAAATGGTCTGAAGGACAAAAATCATATGGTCATCTCAATAGATGCAGAAAAGGCATTTGACAAAATCCAACACCCCTTCATGGTGAAAGTATTACAGAAACTGGGAATAGAAGGAGCATATCTCAACATAATAAAAGCTATTTATGACAAACCTACAGCCAACATAATACTAAATGGGGAAAAACTTGAAGCTTTTCCTCTAAATTCAGGAACAAGACAAGGGTGTCCACTTTCCCCACTACTATTTAATATAGTACTGGAAGTCTTAGCCACAGCAATAAGGCAAGAGACACTCATAAAGGGGATACAAATCGGAAGGGAAGAGATCAAATTATCATTATTTGCAGACGATATGATTCTATACCTAACAGAACCTAAAGTCTCTACCTGCAAACTGTTAGAGCTGATAAACACTTTTAGCAATGTAGCAGGATACAAAATAAACACACAGAAATCAGTAGCTTTTCTATATACTAACAACAAATGTGCAGAGGATGAAATCAGGGAATCTCTCCCATTCACAATTGCCTCAAAAAAAATAAAATACCTTGGAATAAACTTAACCAAGGAAGTGAAGGATCTCTACAATGAGAACTTTAAAAAACTCGAGCGACAAATTACAGAAGACACAAGGAAATGGAAAGACATCCCATGCTCCTGGATTGGAAGAATCAATATTGTGAAAATGTCAATCTTACCAAAAGCAATCTATACATTTAATGCGATCCCTATTAAAATCCCAATAGCTTTCTGCATGGAAATAGAAAAAACAATCCTAAAATTCATCTGGAAACACAAAAAACCTCGAATAGCCAAAACAATTTTGCGTAACAAATAATCAGGCAGGTGGTATAACCATACCCGATTTTAAGTTATATTACAAAGCCATAATAACAAAAACAGCATGGTACTGGCACAAGGACAGACAGGTAGATCAATGGAACAGAATAGAAGACCCAAATATTAATCCAAGCAGCTACAGCCACCTGATTTTTGACAAAAATGCCAAAAATATTAATTGGAGAAAAGATAGCCTCTTTAACAAGTGGTGTTGGGAAAACTGGACATCGGTATGTAAAAGGATAAACATAGATCCTTGTCTTTCTCCATGCACAAGAGTCAAATCCAAATGGATCAGGGACCTTGATATCAGACCTGAAACTCTGAACCTGCTAGAGGAAAAAGTAGGGGAAACCCTTCAACATATTGGCATAGGTAAGGACTTTCTGAATATAACCCCAATTGCTCAGCGAATAAAATCACTAATCAACCAATGGGACCTTATGAAATTACAAAGCTTTTGTACAGCAAAGGACACTGTGAGTAGAGCAAAAAGACAACCTACAGAATGGGAGAAAATCTTTGCCAGCTATACATCTGACAGAGGATTAATATCCAGAATATACAAAGAACTCAAAAACAGAATAATAAGAATTCAAACAACCCAGTAAAAAATGGGCTATGGAACTAAATAGAGAATTCACAGAAGAAGAAATTCAGATGGCATATAAACATCTGAAAAAGTGTTCCACATCCTTAGCCATCAGGGAAATGCAAATTAAAACCACTTTGAGATCGCATTTCACTCCTGTCAGAATGGCTTCCATCAAGAAAACAAATGACAATAAGTGTTGGCGTGGATGCGGAAAAAGAGGAACACTTCTACACTGTTGGTGGGAATGTAACCTGGTCCAACCATTGTGGAAATCAGTGTGGAGGTTTTTGAGACAGCTAGAAATAGATTTACCATATGATCCAGCTATAGCACTCCTAGGCATATATCCAGAAGACTCTTCTCACTTCCTTAGAGATACTTGCAAAACCATGTTTATTGCCGCTCTATTCACAATAGCTAGGAAATGGAAGCAGCCTAGATGTCCCACCACAAATGAATGGATAATAAAGATGTAGTACATTTACACAATGGAGTTCTACTCGGCGGTTAAGAAAAATGAAATTATGAAATTTGCAGGGAAATGGATGGATCTGGAAAGGATTATACTAAGTGAGGTAACCCAGGCTCAGAAAGCCAAACGTCACATGTTTTCTCTCATATGTGGATCCTAGCTACAAATAGACAGACTTGTGTGTGAACTGGAACCAAAAATTGGTACCAGAAACCAGTAAGCTGGTAAAAGGCTATAAGGGACGGAGGAAAGGGAAGGACTGAAGTGTATGGTATTGCACATATGTAAGTGGAAGGACTGATTACAAGGAGGGGAATGGCCTAACCAAGGCCATGGGTAGAGAATGCATAAAAGAAGGGCAAGGGGAGGGTCAATCTAATTTCAAAAGATTGTGAATAAGACTTATGTAAAACTACTTTTTGAATAATGGTACATCTAGAAGCTGTAGACTGTTACTAGAAAATTTTCAGTACCTGGGATGGGATACCTTCCAGTGAGTTGTTGGCCAAGGAGGTCCCGGTAGCCTCCAAAACATTAAAGGCTTTTGCCAAAGCTCTTGGTTTCCCCTGAGAAACAGATAGTAAGACCCTATTGCTGAAGACATCTCTTGCCTGAGAGGCAAGGTCACTGAGAAAGCAAGCTGGTGCTGAGCAGAAAACCTTCTCCCTGTAGACCAGCCAACTGAAAGCTGGAAAAAGCTGCACTGCATGCAGAGTATGGGAGACAGAAGTCATCAGCAGTGAAAACAGTGGACGCTGAATATTCAAATTTGGCCAGACAGGCCCAAAGACTGAACGGGTGCAATAGTGGCATGTCTACTCGTGGGGTAACCAACTGCTCTATAATTGGACTGAAGGCCCTCTCTACGGGAGGGAATACATACCTGGTACCGAAAAACCTAAGTAAAGTCTATGGTAGGTAAGGTCATAAGCCTTAGGGGTATAAAGCATGCCCTTATCTAAATGTATATACTATTCCCACCAAGCTGCCCGGAAAATACTACACTTAATGCTCATACTCACATATTAATGCTACTCTCACTTCTGGTTAGAGAAGCTTCTCTTTTCAGATGGCGATGACCACTGGGATGATCCAAAAGGCAACATAGTGCTGAGAAGAAGGGATGGAGAAGTGCCCAGAACTGAAACATCTCTGTCACAACCTCCAAGGCTCAGGGATCATTGTGGAAGAGGGGGCGGATAGAATGGAAGAGCCAAAGGAAGGGTACGACTCCCTACAATGCAACTGCCCAGACAGAAATTGGCCTTGATATCCATGACCTTGCTGTGCCTAGCAATACCTCCGCAAGACCCTCATAGTAGAAGTAAAAGAGGATGACATCATATTAAAAAAAGAGACTAATGGAGAGAGGGAGGGGATATGATGGAGAGTGGAGTTCTAAAGGGGAAGGGGGGAGGGGAGGGAAAAATACGCACCTTTGGTATGTAAGTATGTTTTGTTGTCAATAAATATTTAAAAAAAAAAAAACCCATAAGCCCACCCCCAATAATACTCTGCCTTCAGGAGGCATTAATACCTAGATCTCCTACAGCTAAAAACCTAGCATTCAGAACACCTAAGTTTATAGGGGACACCTGAATCAAACCACCATAAGAACCTTCTCTTTTCAGATGGGGGTGACCTTGTGACAACTCAGAAGGCACCATAGTGTTGACATGAAGTGACAGAGGAGTGCCCAACACTGAAACATCTCTATCACACCTTCCATGGTTCAGGGTCCACTGTGAAAGAATGTAAGAGCCAAAGGAAGGGTAAGACTGCTTGCAGTGCACTCTTCCACACTCAAAAATGGTCTGGATATCCATGACCTTGCAATGCCTGACACTACCTACACAAGACCATCATAACAGGAGGAAGAGATGATAACATAAAAATAAAAGAGAGGACTTCTGGGTAAGATGGCAGCATAGGAGCCATGGCAAACCAAATCAGGGAAGGATTTAAGCAAAACTACACCCTTCTTCAGAAAAGAGCAGAATATTTTTTCTGGGAAACAGCGGAAAAGCAGGAGATGGCCAGAATCCCACTAGAGAGCTTGCAGCCCGATCCGTGGCACCTCCACCACTCCGAACCACCACTGCCCCGAGCCTCCACAGCCCTGAATCTCTGCCGCCCCAAGCCACAGTGCGGCTCCAACACACCAGGTGTGCCTAGCAGCAGCAATAGAGACCAAACAAGGGGACTTTCCAAACTCAGAAATCTAAAAAAAGTATGCTGAGCTACTGAAAGAGATACAGAGGAACAGTGTGAGCAACGACAGGCTTCCTGAACTCGCCCATCCCCCAACCATCAGAACCGAGAACCATGAGTATTCAGGTCCCAGCAGCAGCAGCAGCTTATCCAGCACATCTGAACGGAGCTCAAGCTCTGTAGCACAACACCAGCAGGGCATCCAGCACAGCTGAGCCAAGCTCAAGCTCAACAGCTCAGGGAACAAAGTGGGCACTCAGCATTGGTGAGTTTGGAAGCCACACCAAAAGGTAACAAGGCTGGCTGACAAAAAAAAAAAAAAAAGTACATAGGCCTGCATTGGAAGTGCTAATCTCTCTTTCCACTTCAGAGCAGGTTATGGGTTACATAGTTGTGGTTGGTTTTACCATTTTCAAATAAGCTGAACACGGGGTGCTGAATATTGCTGCCTTTAATACTTACAGATTTATAGGGCCTTTGTCTTTTGCTTTTGTCATTATTGGGGGCAGGGCCTGATCCTGATCCAGGCTGACCTGGAACCTAAGTCAGAACAAAATCCTCTACCTCTTAGCTGACAGGCTTAAGGGTGTAGAGCAACACACACCCTTAGGGATGTTGACCTTATAAGACTGTTTGTTTTAATTCCCACACTTGTATACTCTGTCCTCATTTTAATTGAATGTGTATTTTGCACAGTTGAAGTTTAGAACTTGCCAGTAAATTGTTCCACCAGTCCACTACAATACTTGCTTAACAAGCAAATTCAACAGCTAGGATTACTTCTGAGGTTGGATTTGGGTACAAGTGCTACATTTGGCACCTTAAATTCATATCCTGAAAGTATATAAAGGTGGATCACCACATCTAAGAACACTGCAGATAAATAGAAAACCTAAGCGTCAAATCAATCCATGATGCAAAAGTCACTACATTATAATACAAGAAACACAAAGAATCAAGACAATGCAATCCAACCAAAAATTACAAATCCATCAGAATTGTTCACCAATGAGACTGTTTTAGATGAAATATCTGACAAAGATTTCAAAAGAATGATGTTATCTATACTCAAAGAAATGAAAGAAGAAATAGAAGAAATGAAAGGAATCAGAGAAGAAAACAAAGGAATTAAAGAAGAAAACAAACTCTTGAAAGAGAATACAGAAAAACAGCTTAATGAAATAAAAAGGTAATTACAGGACATGAATAAGGAAATAGAAACACTGAAGAAAAACCAGGCTGAAATCCTAGATCTGTGGAAAGTCTCACCAGTAGAATGGATGAAGGAGAGAACAGAATATCTAAACTAGAAGACCAGGTGGCAGACCTATCACAGTCCAACAAAGAGAAAGACAAGCTAATAGAAAGGTATTAATGGGAACTCCAAGACATCTGGGACACTATGAAAAGATCAAACATAAGAATTCAAGGTATAGCAGAAGGGGAAGAATTTCAATCCAGAGGCTTAGTAGGTGTTTTCAACAAAATCATAGAAGAAAATTTTCCCCAAATTGGGAAATAAATGCCAATGCAGATACAAGAAGCCTTTAGAACACCAAACAGACAAAACCTAGAAAGATCCTCTTCTCGCCATGTTATAATTAAACTATTGAACATGCAAACCAAAGAAAATATATTGAAAGCAGTTAGAGAGAAAAAGCAAGTGACCTTCAAAGGGAAACCCATCAGGATCACAGCAGATTACTCAACATAAACTTTAAAAGCCAGAAGGGCTTGGAGTGATGTATTCAAAGTTCTGAAAGACAAAAACTGTCAACCAAGATTACTTTATCCTGCAAAGCTATCTATCCAAATTGATGGGGAAATAAGGACATTCCACAACAAAGACAGGCTAAAGGAATTTATGGCAATAAAACCAGCTCTACAGAATATACTTGCAGGAATCATTCACGCTGAAGAGAAAGCAAAACACACACAGCAGGAAATAGGAAAAAATAAACCATACTCAAATGACAGTTAAAACAAGTGATAAAGTGAAAACAGGAAGAACTACAAAACAAGAATGGTGAGAATAAATACATATCTTTCAATAATAACTCTTAATATCAACGGCCTCAATGCCCCAATCAAAAGACACAGACTTGCAGACTGGATTAAAAAGCAGGATCCTACCATCTGTTGCCTCCAGGAAATTCACCTCTCCATAAAAGATAGAAACCTTCTTAGGGTGAAAGGTTGGATAAAGGTATTTCAAGCAAATGGGCCTAGGAAAGAAGCAGGCATTGCTATCCTAATTTCTGACAGGATAGACTTCAAACCAACATTAGTGAGGAAAGATAAAGAAGGTCACTTTATACTGATTAAAGGAACACTCCAACAGGAGGACATTACAATCCTAAACATATATGCTCCTAACATGGGGGCTCCCAATTTCACCAAACAAACACTATTAGACTTAAGTTCAGAGATAACTCCTAACACAATAGTAGTGGGTGGCTTCAATACCCCACTCTCATCTCAGGTCTACCCAGCAAAATATAAACAGAGAAACTTCTGCATTAAACAATGTCATGGAACAAATGGACCTAACAGATATATACAGAACATTCCATCCAAATGCTGCAGAATATACATTTTTCTCAGCAGCACATAAAACATTCTCTAAAATAGACCATATAATAGGACACAAATCAAATCTTAACAAATACAGGAAAATTGAAATAATCCCTTGTACTCTATCTGACCACAATGGGATTAAACTGCAAATCAGCAACAACAAAAACTACAGAGCATACAGAAATTCATGGAGACTAAACAGCACATTATTGAACAATGTATGGGTCATTGAAGAAATTAAAAAGGAAATCAAGAAATTCATAGAATCAAATGATGATGAGAATACAACATACCAAAACCTTTGGGACACAATGAAGGCAGTCCTACGAGGGAAATTTATAGCTCTAAGTGCCTATATTAAGAAATTAGACAGTTCACAAGTAAACAATTTAATGCTTCATCTTAAGGCCTTGGAAAGAGAAGAACAAGGCAAACCAAAAATCAGTAGACAGGAAGAAGTAATAAAGGTTAGGGCAGAAATTAATGAAATGGAAACCAAAAAAATAAATAAAAATAAATCAATAAAACAAAAGGCTGGTTCTTTGAAAGGATAAACAAGATTGACAAACCCTTAGCAAATCTGACCAAAAGAAACAGAGAAGAGACAAAAATTGATAAAATTAGAGATGAAAAAGGCAACATCACAACAGATACCAAAGAAATTCAGAAAATCATACAGACATACTTTAAGAATATATATGCCTCTAAGTTTGAAAACCTGAAAGAAATGGATGATTTCCTCGATTCACATGACCTACCTAATTTAAATCAAGATGAGATAAACCATTTAAACAGGCCTATAACAACTACAGAGATCCAAGCAGTTATAAAAAGTCTCCCAACTAAAAAAAGCCGAGGCCCAGATGGATTCACTGCTGAATTTTACCAAACATTCCTGGAAGAACTAACACCAATGCTTCTCAAACCTTTCCATAAAATAGAAAACGAAGGAATTCTACCAAAATCCTTCTATGAAGCCAGCATCACCCTGATACCCAAACCGGACAAAGACAGATCAAAAAAAAGAAAATTACAGACCAATCTCCCTCATGAACATAGATGCAAAAATTCTCAACAAAATACGGGCAAACAGAATACAAGAATATATCAGAAAGATTATTCACCCCGACCAAGTAGGCTTTATCCCAGAGATGCAGGGATGGTTCAACATATGCAAATCCATAAATGTAATACACCATATAAATGGTCTGAAGGACAAAAATCACATGGTCATCTCAATAGATGCAGAAAAGGCATTCGACAGAATCCAACACCCCTTCATGGTATAAGTATTACAGAACCTGGGAATAGAAGGAACATATCTCAACATAATAAAAGCTATTTATGACAAACCTACAGCCAACATAATACTAAATGGGAAAAACCTTGAAGCTTTTCCACTAAATTGAGGAACAAGACAAGGGTGTCCACTTTCCCAACTTCTATTTAATATAGTACTGGAAGTCTTAGCTATAGCAATAAGGCAAGAGACACGCATAAAAGGGATACAAATTGGAAGGGAAGAGAGCAAATTATCATTATTTGCAGATGATATGATTCTATATAAAACAGACCCTAAAGACTCTACCAGCAAACTGTTAGAGCTGATAAACACTTTTAGCAATGTAGCAGGATACAAAATAAACACACAGAAATCAGTCGCTTTTCTATACACTACAAACAAACATGAACAGGATGAAATCAGGGAATCTCTCCCACTCACAATTGCCTCAAAAAAGATAAAATACCTTGGAATAAACTTAACCAAGGAAGTGAAGGATCTCTACAATGAGAACTTTAAAAAAATTGAGCGACAAATTGCAGAAGACACAAGGAAATGGAAAGACATTCCATGCTCCTGGATTGGAAGAATCAATATTGTGAAAATGTCAATCTTATCAAAAGCAATCTACACATTTAATGCAATCTCCATTAAAATCCCAATAGTATTTCACAGAAATAGAAAAAAAAATCCTAAAATTCATCTGGAAACACAAAAAACCTTGAATATCCAAAACAATTTTGCACAACAAAAATCAACGTAGTGGTATTACCATACCCGATTTTAAGTTATATTACAAAGCCATAGTAACAAAAACAGCATGATACTGGCACAAGGAGAGACAGGTAGATCAATGGAACAGAATAGAAGATGCAAATATTAATCCAGGCGGCTACAATCACCTGATTTTTTACAAAAATGCCCAAAATATTCATTGGAGAAAAGATAGCCTCTTCAACAAGTGGTGCTGGGAAAATTAGATATCTGTATGTAAAAGGATAAACATAGATCCTTGTCTCTCTCCATGCACAAGAGCCAAGTCCAAATGGATCAGGGAACTTAATATGAGACCTGAAACTCTGAAACTGCTAGAGGAAATGATAGGGGAAACCCTACAACATATTGGCATAGGCAAGGACTTTCTGAATATAACCCCAGTTGCTCAGGGAATAAAACCACTAATCAACCACTGGGACCTCATGAAATTACAAAGCTTTTGTACAGCAAAGAACACTGTGAATAGAGCAAAGAGACAACCTACAGAGTGGGAGAAAATCTTTGCCAGCTATACATCTGACAGAGGATTAATATCCAGAATATACAAAGAACTTAAAAAACAGAATAAGAAGAAATACAACCCACTTAAAAATGGGTTATTGAACTAAAAAGAGAGTTCTCAGAAGAAGAAATACAGATGGCATATAAACATCTAAAAAAGTGTTCTACATCCTTAGCTATCAGGGAAATGCAAATTAAAACCACTTTGAGATTCCATTTCATTCCTATCAGAATGGCTACCATCAAGAAAACAAATGACAATAAGTGTTGGCGTGGATGCAGAAAAAGAGGAACATTTCTACACTGTGGGTGGGAGTGTAATCTGGTCCAGCCATTGTAGAATTCAGTGTGGAGGTTCTTGAGACAGCTAAAAATAGATTAACCAGATAATCCAACTATAGCACTCCTAGGCATATGTCTGAAGGACTCTTCTCACTATCTTAGAGATACTTGCACAACCATGTTTATTGCTACTCTATTCACAATAGCTAGGAAATGGAACCAGCCTAGATGTCCCTCCACAGATGAATGGATAATAAAGATGTGGTACATTTACACAATGGAGTTCTATTCAGTGATAAAGAAAAATGAAATTATGAAATTTGTAGGGAAATGGATGGATCTGGAAAGGATTATACTAAGTGAGGTAACCCAGGCTCAGAAAGCCAAACGTCACATGTTCTCACTCATATATGGATCCTAGCTACAAATGTATAGACCTGTGTGTGAACTGGAACCAAAAATTGGTACCAGAAACCAGTAAGGTCGTAAATGACTATAAGGGAGGGAGAAAAGGAAGGACTTCAATGTATGGTATTGCACATATATAAGTAGAAGAACAGATTACCAGGAGGGGAATGGCTTAAGCGAGGCCATAGGAAGAGAATGCGTAAAAGAAGGGAAGGGGGAGGGTCAATCAAAATTCAAGATAGTGTGAATAAGACCTATGTAATCCTACTTTTTTGAATAATGAGACATCTAGAAGCTGTAGACTGTTACTAGAAAATTTTCAGTGCCTGGGATAGGATACCTTCCAGTGAGTTGTTGGCCAAGGAGGTCCCAGTAGCCTCCAAAACATTAAATGGTATTGCCAAAGCCCTTGGTTTCCCTTGAGAAACAGATGGTTAGACCCTATTGCTGAAGACATCTCTTGCCTGAGAGGCAAGGACACTGAGAAAGCAAGCTGGTGCTGAGCAGAAAACCTTCTCCCTGTAGACCAGCCAACTGAAAGCTGGAAAAAGCTGCACTGCATGCAGCCATATGGGAGACAGAAATCATCAGCAGTGGAAACAGTGGACACTGAAAATTCAAGTTTGGCCATACAGGCCCCATGACTGCTCTTGGGGTAAACAACTGCTCCATAATTGGACTGAAGGCCCTCTCTATGGGAGGGAATACATACCTGGTACTGAAAAACCTAAGCAAAAGTCTATGGCAGGGAAGGTCATGAGCCTTAGGGGTATAAACCCTGCTCTTGTCTGGCTAAATGTATATATTATTCCCACCAAGCGGCCCTGAAAGCACTACACAATGTTCATATTCACATATGAATGCTACTCTCACTTCCAGTTAGAGAAGCTTCTCTTTTCAGATGGCAATGACCACTGGGATGACTCAAAAGGCAACATAGTGTTGATAAGAAGGGATGGAGGAGTGCCCAGCACTGAAACATCTCTGTCACACCCTCCAAGGCTCAGGGACCATTGTGGAAGAGGGGGCGGATAGAATGGAAGAGCCAAAGGAAGGATACAACTCCTTACAATGCAACTGTCCAGACAGAAATTGGCCTTGATATCCATGACCTTGCAGTGCCTAGCAATACCTTCGCAAGACCCTCATAATAGAAGAAAAAGATGACATCAAGTTAAAAGAGAGACTAATGTAGAGAGGAAGGGGATATGATGGAGATTGGAGTTCTAAAGGGAAATGGCAGGAGGGGAGGGAAATATCATGAGGTTTTTGTATGTAAGTATAGAAGTTGTCAATAAAAAAATTTAAAAAAAATCCATCGCTGGCCGTGGTGGCACACACCTTTAATCCCAGCACTTGGGAGGCAGAGGTAAGAGGACTGCCGAGAGCTCAAGGCCACCCTGAGACTACATGGCTAATTCCAGGTTAGCCTGGACCAGAGTGAGACCCTACCTCAAAAAAACAAAAAAAAAAAAAAAATCCATTATGGGGCTGAAGAGATGGCTTAGTGGTTAAGGAGTAAGCCAGATGCACAAAGTGGATCATCATCTAGAATTCATTTGCAGTGGCTGTAGACCCTGGAATGCCCATTCTCTCTGTGTCTCTCTGATAAATAAATAAAATATTTAAAAATAAATAAATAAATAAATGAGAGACTGATTGAGAAGGGGAGGGGATATGAAGGAATATGATATTGCAAAAGGAAAGTGGGACAGAATTACCATGTTTATTGTCTATAATTATGGAAGCTTCCAATAAAAAAAAATATCAGTGAGCTCACCCAATCACAAAAAGATCGTCGCATGGTCTCATTTATCTGTCACTCCTAACCTGAATCCACCCAAGATGCTGCCAAGCCTAATAAGCACTCTGAGGACCAGACAATAGGGAGGGTGGGATGGAGGGAGGGTAAGGGTAGGGGATATAAATAGGAACCCAAAAGGAAATCATACTATAAAGCTCTTTATTCTGAACAACAGGCTAAAACACTGATCCTTCATCAGGCCCACAGAGGGAACACATGAACCACAGGAAACTGGAGAAAACATCATGAAGACCAACCTTAATTTTTTCCTGCTTTTCTCTCTCTCTTTTCTCTCCATCTCTCTCTCTTTCTCTCCATCTCCTCTCTAAACTCACTTTCTCTTTTTCTCCCCTCACCTTTCTAGGCGCTGACTTATAACTCCCAGTACTAGCACGGGGTTAATTTTCACAATGAGCTGTTGATCCGAGACACCTACAAGGTTTCCCAAAAAAGACAG
This sequence comes from Orientallactaga sibirica, assembly GCA_036365145.1. Taxonomy (NCBI): domain Eukaryota; kingdom Metazoa; phylum Chordata; class Mammalia; order Rodentia; family Dipodidae; genus Orientallactaga; species Orientallactaga sibirica. The sequence continues at coordinate 2,787,993 of JAEOAD010002517.1, forward strand.
ATTTCTGTCAGAGTTCTTGATGGCCCAACAAAGGTTAATGGTAAGACCCTACTGTCAAAGACAGCATAGACGTGTGAGACCAAACATGGAGAGATCTGGCCAGAATCTGGAAGAGGGTCAGTCCCCAGACAGCTAGTCTAGTGCCAGAGGGTGCATGCTACACGAGCAACTGGGGGAAAATGGCCAATATCAGTCCAACTTGCAGTCTAAGATACCCAGCAGGAAACAACCTGACACAAACAAGGGCAGTATTGGCACACAGCCATGGTGGGCAACCAACTGCTCTTGATTTGGCTAATAGATCCACTCAGTGGAATGGAACTCATTGCTGGAACTGGGAAATAAGTCAAAACCATGTTCAAATAATGAGCACAGTCTCCAATCAAGATACCACCAAATGTGAGCCAGAAGAGGTCCTACCCATATAAAATTCCCTCCAAGACATCTATGGCCATCCCATATATCTAGTACTAACTTCTCTCTCCGTTGGAGAATTTGCTTATCTTTTTCAGATGGACAACGAACCTGAAGGGAGGATCAGCCAATCACAACTCACCAGGGCCCCAGCTGAAACCACAGAGTAATGCGGGGGGGGGGGGAGGGCAAGGGTTCAGTGTTCTTGGGGATCATGACACCAGAAAAAGGCTGAAGAAGATAAACACAGAGAACATCCAACTCCAACTAAGCCAGATATCCAGAGACACAGAGGCTCCCAAAACCTTATCACAGAAGTAGAACTAAAATACCCCAACGTGGCTCAGGGAAATATGCAGAAGAGGAGGCAGAAAGAATGTTAAAGTCACAAGTTGGGCATTATGCACAGAGACTTGGCCTATCCCCCATAACTCTTGACTACCCCCACAATGTATGACTCACATTCACCATTGATGAGGGTCCCTATGGAAGAGGGAGGACAGGGAGGAGGATAATGGAGTCACCACTATGAACATAAAATTAGAATAATATAAATAAAAATAAATTACAAAAAAAAAAATTTTTAAAAAGAGTTCCCATATACTCCAAAGACTGGAACAAGTATTCAAAGTGAAATGTGAGAACAGATTATCATTCCTTAAATTGTATCATTATCCTTGAGAAAAGTTTTAGGTAATGGGATAAAAATTTCACAATTCTTGACCTTCAAAATTAAAACTTTACACAAGTTAGCCAAATAAAATTATCTGGAAGATAATATACAAGATGGAAAAATCACTTTGCTAACTACTGGACAAAACACAGCAAGATATGACAACAGAATATGACAAATCACAGGCACATTATGCTAGTAAATGAAATGCTAACAACCATCAAAAGCAGATAATTGCCTGGAGAGATGGCTCAATGGATAAGGCACTTGCTACTCTAGCTGGAGTATCCAAGTTCAGATCTTCAAACCACATATAAAAGCCAGAAGCCATGGCAGGCTTCTATAATCCCAACAGGAGACAGAGAGGAGAATTTCCCAGAAGTATGTGGAATAACTAGCCTGGTGAATGCCACAGTTAACAACATTCATTGAAAACAAGAGAACTTGACTCAAATGAGATGGAAGGCAAAGATCAATGCGTGAAAGTTGTTCTCTGACTCCACAGGTGCATGGTGGCATGTGTAGACTACAATCACACACATGAACATGCATATACATACATAATATACACATGCCAGGAAAAAAAGCATAGATTACAATAATAAGCCAATTTCTCCAAAAGGTCCTGTCCTGGCAGATAATATTTGTAGATAACCATTTCATTGGGTCCTACCCCTACTCAGCTGAACTTAAATAAGGAGTGAAGGAGCAAGGTATCAATGCAGTTGACAGTCTTTATTCTCTTTCTCCTCCTTTTTAGGAGAGGAAGGGCAATAGGAGTTTTCAAATACCAAACTTAGGGAATCTCAAGGGCTATGATGAATGTTGTCCAACTCACATCACCTTCAAAGGAAAAAGATATTAAAAGAAGCCAGAAAGAAAAGATAAATTAGCTAAACAGGAGCAGCTCATGTGACAGAAGACTTCTCAGGCACAATGGAGTTAAGAAACACAGTAATATCTTGAAAACAGTACAGTAATATCACAAATTTCTGAAAGTTAATGTGAACCTGGAACTGAAGCTACAACTAAGTCATCTATTATAAAATAGAAGTAAAGATATTTTCATGTAAAAATAGAATCCCAAAACTAAACCTTGTACCTTCACCCTAAGCTGACATCATTATTAAAGAAATTACCAAAAACACAGAAAGATAAAAGAGAATGGACTCCAAGTAAGGAGGCAGAGTAGAGGCTGCCTAAGTGTAACATGGTGAAAGAGAAGTCAGGAGAACAAATGCACTCTATCCCAAAGGGATAAAGAGAAGAGTCCTATAAATTCACAAAGGTAGTGACAGGATACCTGAAAAGAAGCCAAGCCAAAGAGCTCCAGCCTGTGGCTTCCTGCCAAGGGAGGTAGGGAAAGCAGAAGCCTCATCTAAAAGGTTAAGCCAGGCAGCCCTGGTACAGAGAAACTGTCAGTCCTACCTTTCAGCAAGCCCACAGCCCCCTCCCTAAGCCTCAAATACAGTTAAGGGGTAGATGAGACAGTGCTTCTGAGAATGGCCTGGCAGTTTAATTGCACTGTGTGGGAATGCAGCTGTGTATGTCATGTAGCTTGTTGGAAAGTCAGAGCTCTTGGTTCTTTGGGGGTGAAAAGCAAATAAGCAAACCCAGTGGTTGATCCCCATTGACTCAGGCTAAGGTATTTCAAACCCCCCAGCCATTCTGTTGATTAGATGATCTCTTGGTCACTGACAGTGGTGCTTTTCCTGTGCAATTTAAGGTCAAAGATGAGCTTACTGCCATCTGCAGGAGAAAGAAAAGGAAAGAAACAATGAGAGGAAATACAGAAAAAGATAAAGAAGTTAGGAAGGACAGGGAAAGAAGAAAAGGATCACAAAAGAGAGGTATAAGTTGCAAGAAAATGGTAAGCATAAGAAAAATTAAAAACAAAAGTACTAAATTAAAACTATACTATGAATAATATCTAATTTGGGGGAATAAAAAGCATAAAAATGAGATACTTGGGCTAGAGTGAAAGCCTACCTAAAAAAAAAAACACAAAAAGAAAGAAAAAGAAAGAAGAAAAAGAAGAAAGAAAGAAAGAAAGAAAGAAAGAAAGAAAGAAAGAAAGAAAGAAGACAAAAATAAGATACTATTTAATAACAGGATTGGCTCAGCAGTTAGAGGCACTTGCTTGCAAAGCCTGTCAGACAGGTTCAATTCCCCAGTATCCATGTCAGATGCACAAAGTTGTTCATGTATCTGGAGTTCATTTGCAGTGGATAAAAGAACCTGGCATGGCCATATCTCTCATTCTTTCCCCCTGCTCTCTCAAATAAATAAATATAAAAAAGATTGTTAAAAAATAATTTAAATAGCTACTTAATAACTACATGATGGATGAACAGGTAAAGGATAAATTAGTTAAGTGTTTTCAAATACACTGAGAACTTTAACTTCTAATTTCAAGATATTACAAAACTACTATTTTATATATGGCTTACATTGAAATAAGAAATCAGATTTTCTGAAGGTTGATCACTTGCTGAATTTAAAATCATCATTAATTGTTGGATAGTATTCATAACAGTCCTAGAAGAAAAAAGTAGGGAAAAGTATTAAGCAATGAAGAAAAAATATCTACAAAACAGAAATACATCTCTCTCAAGTTAAGCATCTCCTTTAACACAAATTTTACCAGTTATCCTTAAGAGGTATTCTGAAATAAGATCTTAAAAAAAAAAAGAAAAGAAGACTTCTTGGCATGTTGTGGCTTGAAAAAAATCACACTTCATTTAAATCTCCTAGAAAAAAATCATAATCAGCAAGTTCATGCTAAGGAGTTTTCATTTTGGCTTCACCATCTAGATTCTAAAGCCACACTCTTTCACCCTCTATAATCTTATAACTTAAAGGCGTCCTTAAAAGCTAGCATTCTTTAGGGTTCAACCTTTGCCACCCACTCTTGCCTATATATAACATCATTTCAGGAAGTCATATCTACTTTTATGGTTTTGATATCTCTTGATGATTCTCGGGTCTATAAAGAGCCTTCTATCCTATTGCTTACTAGAAAACCATCTCAATAAATGCTACAAAACCAGTTCTCTAAATGTTTATCAAGCTTCTTCTGCTCCTACTTCTACACCACTAGTCAGATCTTCACTATCTCTCAGATGAACTCCAATAGGTCAGTGCAGAGATTTTCACTCACCATGAGAAAGTACAGCATGTAGGATGAAAAAAAAATTCCTTAGGTTATTCTAAAATTGACAGCTCTATTTCTAACATTGTTCTTTGTTCCATTCATCCCCTCACAAACCACTAACTTGTAAACTTGTAAAAGCAAAATCTGCAGCTCCATGGTAGAGTGCTGGCCTAGACCATCAAGGCCCTGGGTTTGATCCTCAATACCACAAAGAAAAAAATTCATATCAAACAAGTCTGACCCCTGCTAATCACCCATTTACAACACAGGTCACATCATGCACTAGGTGAAGTCTGTACTTGGGAGTATGACACATGAGCGTTTTGTGTCTAGTATCAACTCTGCTTGTCCTGTTTCATCCTTTTACTTTACAGTTAGCATAAAGCAGCTAAAAACTTACCAGACATATTACATTGTATCACATTCAATGTTTTTGCAATGATTTTCCCACTCCCTAAAAATGCCTGTCCCATGAAATAGATGCATGGAAAATCAGTTTAGACATCATTTCATAAAATCTGTATTATTTCATTAACTTATCCATAAGTGCACTAATGTGCTGATTTAAAATCATATATATATATATATATATGATTCATGTATATATGAAATGTATTACTCTTTGCTTACTGTGTACCAAGTATTATGGTAGACCTTAATTATTAAAATTGTGAACAAAAAAAGTCATGGTCCATTTAGAAGGGAATTTTAAAGCTACTGTGGGTATTGGTGAAAAAACATATACTACACAAGTGAATTTATAATTATATATATGATATAAGCTATGAAGGAAGGAGAATGATATAAAAAAAGAAAAAGAAAAACTCAGAGAAATACATCTTTTTAAAAGAACAGTATTAAGCTGGGTGTGGTGGCGCACACCTTTAATCTGAACACTCAGGAGGCAGAGGTAGGGGGATCACCATGAGTTTGAGGTCACCCTAGGACTACAGAGTGAATTCCAGGTCAGCTGAGCTAGAGTGAGAACCTACCTTGAAAGAAAATAAAGAACAATATTAATAATTAACATAAAGAAAGAGTGTAGTTGGCATCTCATAGAAAGGAAAGGGTTTCAGGAAGAGAGGGCATCAAAGTTTGAAAGTTTCAAGTATAAAAGAGCTTAGAAAAAGTCTATGGAGCTGATAGAAGATCAGAGGGAACAGAAGAAAATGAGGTTGGAGAGGCCACAGATGTCAGGTCAAAGTAGAGATTATTAAGAAATTTGCACTGTACTTCAATCAGAGGGTCTAAACCGAAGTGTGAACATATACAATCAGATTTATATTTTAGTATCATTCTTGGGGCTCTGTGGAGAATATACTTATCAGTGGAAGAAAGGAACAGAATGAGACACAGTAACAAGATCAGTTTGTGAAGCAAAAATTCAAGAAAGAGATAAAAGTTGTTATGGACAAGGGTGCTAAGAGTAGAACTGGAGAATGAATGGACTCCAGAAATAATCTTATGGTATATTTAACAAGATTTGGTAATAGATTTAGATGTGGGAAGTGAGTAAAAGCAATGACAGAAGCCAGTTCTAATCCTTCAAGATTACATATAGATCAACGGGTAATACGCTTTCTCTTCTGTGCTGAGCTGAAACATAAGCACAGTTTATATTCCGTACATACAAACAGAACTAGGTCTTAAAAACCATAACCTAGGCAACTCAAAATATTCAAGACAAAAAGAGCACTTGATATACATTTTTCTACGTGTGTGTAAACATATAAGAAACAAATGAGCTGGGCGTAGTGCACGACTTTAATCCCAGCGCTTGGGAGGCAGAGATAGGAGGATCACCATGAGTTCAAGGCCACCCTGAGACTACACAGTGAATTTCAGGTCAGCCTGTGCTAGAGTGAGACTCTACCTCGGAAAACACACCCACACACACACACACAAAAGAAAAGAAAAAGAAACAAATGAACAAACCCAAAGCACTACAAAAGACTGTGAGTAAACAATTACAATGGAAATTAGAACTAGTAGCATTCATACCTAACTGGAGTTTGTGGAGGAATCACATTTGCCTCTTCATCAGAGTTGCTTTTTTGAGGTGTTCTCTCTGCTTCAAAACTAAATGATAAGTAAAATAATTTATACTCAAAATTTTTACAATTTGTGTTTATGGGATTAAAAAATCAGTATTACTGTTCCAGCTGCTTCATAGTATCACCCAACATGTCAAGTCATAAGAGAAGTGCCAGGAAATAAATTAGCTAATTGCTGCTTCAATGCATGTTTTTTTCACAAACATGGGTCTCTTTCCAATAAGTTTATGACAAAGAGGTATGCCAACCACTTTAAGTATTTTTAAAATATTATTTATTTATTTATTTGGGGGGGATAGGCAGATAGACAGAAGGGCATGCCAGGGCCTCTAGCCACTGCAAAGAAACTCCAGACACATGTGCAATCTACTGCATCTGACTTACATGGGTACTGGGGAATCAAACCTGGGTCCTTTGGCTTTGCCAGCAAGCATTTTAACTGCTAAGCCATCTCTCCAGTCCCATTAAGTATTTTTTTTAATTAGAGATGTTTCCTGGTTTCAATAACCAAGCTTTTTGGAATTTTAAAAGAGAGCATCTCAAGATTCTCAGTATGCTGTGCTCTCTAAAAATTTATTTCTATTAAATAAAATCAAAAACATGTTACTGTGTTTAATTTAGTAATTATTTATTTATGTATGTATGTATATATATATATATAGGTATATATATATATAATTTGTTATTTAATATAAGAAAATATATATATTATTCTACTACTTTTTAAATTAGTCAGGAAGGCAATGGTAGATGAAAAGGATGGACAAAAGAAGCCCATCCCTTAAGTAAACTAATTAGTTCATCATTTCCTTTTGGTACACAGGTGGCTAAAACAAAGATTATCATAATGCTAGGCTAAAGGGATGGCTTAGCGTTTAAGGCACTTGCCTGTGAAGCTTAAGGACCCAGTTCCATTTCCCCAGTACCCACATAAGCTAGATGCACAAAGTGGCGTGTGCTTCTGGAGTTCGTTTGCAGTGACTAGAGGCCCTGGTATGCCCATTCTCTCTGTCTCTCTTCTCTCTCTTTCTCTGATTGCAAATAAATATTAAATTTTTTTAAAATAAATCATATGCTTACAATACTATATTTTCAATATATAAAGGCAGCTGAAAGTAACTTATTATAAATGACATTTAACGTTCACTAAGAATAAAAACCTATATAAATTATTTTACCAATATCAATCTATGTTAATAAGTAAAAATGCATCATGTATAATAGCTGTCTATAGGATCAGTATATCAATAAATAAAAATGAGTCATGTATAATACCTGTCTGTAGGATCAATATGAAGTGTTTTATCATGATCCAAAAATAATCTTGCATCTAGATCTTTGTTTTTAAGATAAATTTCTTCATATCGTTTGGAGAGACTTTCAACCTCAAAAGGAAGAAATTGGTGATTATTCTTTTTGTGTATTGTAACTCTCAGCATAAAGAAGTAGATTTCATTAAAGAATTGTATTTAATATACATTCAATTTTACAGTGTACACTGAAATCATATTTAATATAATAAAGGCCTGTCAAAATGTGAAATATAGAAAAGTACCCATTTTCTTCAACTTCAAGACAATTTTATGCTATACCCCATTGTGGTAGTTTGAATATATGGCCCCCAATATATTCAGTGTTTTATTAGTTTATAGTTTGCATCTGTAGTCACCTTGCTGGAGGCAATGTCACTGGGGGCTGGTCTTAAGGTGTGGTGGTGGGTTTGAGATTCCATTGTAAAGATATGCAAAGTGTGCCTAATAGGAGTTCCTGAAGTGTGCTGTAGCTTTTGGCTGTAGCTTGCTCTGTGTGCTGTGCGCCTGGTGGGCTTTGCTCTCTTGGCTGGTCCTGTGAAAATAGGCCAGCTTCTTCTGCCATTATGGAACTTCCCCTGGATCTGTAAGCTTCAATAAATATCCCTTCCTCCATAATTGTTGCCTGATCTGGAAGTTCATCTCAGCAAACCTGAAGCTGTCTGCTACACCCATTTATTAGGATTTTATGTAGATATATAAGGATCATCAATGCCATAAACCAGCATTTAAGTTACAAATAGGTATTACAGGTTGAATATCTCTTAACCAAACTGTTTGGGAACAAAAGCATTAAAGATTTCAGCTTTTTTTTCTCCGGATGTTGGAATACTTATGCATGAAAATGACAAACCTTGATAATGGAATCAAATTTAAGTACAAAATTCATGTGTGTTTCAATACATGGCAGGAAATTGATGCAATATGTTAAAATAAAATAGTATGAGACAGCTTCTGCTATAAAATTTTCTACTTGTGGTCATATCAATGCTTTAGAAGTTTCATATCTTACATCATTTCAGATTTTAAATTAGGGATTGTCAATCTGTGTTATAACCAGTTAATTGCCAAGATTCTCCAAACATCCCATTTCCTTTCACCTTTTACCCTGAGAAAACTAAATTGCACTTTAAAAACTATGATAAAGAAATCTAGTTAAATGTAAATTTTATGTTTGCCTACACAACTATAAATAGGCAGAACATTAATTCTGCATGGTGAAGTTTAAAGACTGTTCCTACCCTGCTAAAAAGAAGCATTTATTGGCAACCATCTACTGATTGACAGTAATATGTGAAACAGTGAGGAAACTGCAAAGTGTGTCATGTGATGTCTGTTGAGACAAAACCTTTCTGCAAGTCTTAATATTCTTTAGCAGCAATATGACTTTCAGTTCCTAAGGTATGAACAAGACTTGTTATTGGAAGACCAGGTCCTTTCTTGCTTCTCCATTTCCATATTGTACTATTCTTCGGCCTTGCATTCCAAACTTAAAGAACTATTTGCCATTTATTCAGCAGGTGATACTATCAGATAACAACCAAGCCTTTGAGTCTACAAAGTCCAACCACTGAACATAAGGCTCACTCTGAGATATCACAGAACCCAGGCTTACTTCTATCAGATTCTTGCAGATTCCGGTAATGCTCTTTGGGGCTTCTGGATTTTTTTTTTTCATTAGTTTATATTCATTGTACATAAATTGGATTTCATAAAAACATTATCTTTCAAATGCACCATGTACTTAGAACATACCCACCCACTATCTTCTCTCCCTTCTTTTTCCTCCCCCTTTTCCCTTCTTACTAGTTAGTATCTCTCCCTTCTCAGACCCTCCCTTCTTCTTTCATGTTGTGTGTATGCAAGCATGCACATACATTAGAATGATCCACAAATGAGAGCAAAGATACATTTGTCTTTCTGAATTGCTTATATTACTTAATATCTAATCTCATTATATCCACTTTCCTGCAAACAGCAAAGGTACATTATCTTTATGGCTATAGGGCTGAAAGGTAGCTTAGCATTTAAGGTGCTTGCCTGTGAGGCCTAAGAATGCATGTTCAAATCTCCAGGTCCCACATAGCCAGACACACAGTGACACAAGCGTGCAATGTTGCAATGTGCACAAGGGGACCACACATCTGGAGTTCATACACAGAGGTTAAAAGGCTCTGACGTGCCCATTTTCTCCCCCCCACCGCCTCTTTCTCTCTCTCAAAAAAAAAAAAAAAATGGGTTGGAGAGATGGCTTAGCGGTTAAGGCACCTGCCTGCAAAGCCTAAGAATGCTTGTTCAAATCTCCAGGTCCCACAGTTAGCCAGATGCAAAAGTGACACAAGTGCGCAATGTTGCACATGCATACAAGGGGGCGCATGTGGTCTGGGGTTCGTTCATAGCACCTGAAAAGGCCTTTGGTGTGCCCATTCTCTCTCTCTCTCTGTTACTCTTTCTTTCTCTCTCAAAAACAAATAAATAAATACCAATATATATCACATCTTCTTTGTCCATTTATCTATTGATAGATACCTAAGCTGATTCCATAATCTGGATACTGTGAAAAGTGCTGTAATAAACATGGATATGCAACTATCTCTGAGGTACGTTGTCTTAGAATCCTTTGAATATATACACAGAAGGGATATCATAGGATTTTGAAGACCTATATACTGATTTCCATTACCTTCCCACCAGCAATATATGAATATTCTTTTTTGCCCATATCTTCACCACACGTGCTCTCTTTATAACTGCCATTCTTACTCAGGTGATATGAAATCTTTTATGTTTTAATTTGCATTTTCCTGATGATTGAGTCAGACATTTTTTCATATATTTATTGGCCATTTGTACTTCCTCATTTGAAAATGATCTGATCATTTCATTACCCCATTTATTGATTGGGTTGTTTGTTTGGTATTCTTGGTACTTAGTATTTCATTTAATATCTAACATAAATGATAGATCTTCACTCTCTATCTCTTCATTCAATTGTTTACATTGCTTTGAAGAAGCTTTTTAATTAATTTATTTATTTATTTATTTATTTATTTATTTATTTGAGAGGATAGGTGCACCAGGGCCTCTAGCCACTGCAAACAAATTCCAGACACATGTGCCACCATGTGCATCTGGCTTATGTGGGACCTGGAGATTCGAACCAGGGTCCTTAGGCTTCGCAGGCATGCACCTTAACCACTAAGCCATCTATCCAGCCCAAGAAGCATTTTAAATTTCACACAAACCCATTTGCCAAGTCCTGAGCTATTGGAGTCTTTTTCAGAAAATCCTTGCCTATGACTGCATCTATGCTTTCCTATAGCAGTTTCAGAGTTTTAGGTCATATATTGAAGTCTTTGATACACTTTGAATTGATTTTTGTACAGCATGAGAAATATGGACCTAATTCCATTCTTATACATGTGGCTATCCAGTTTTCCAAGCACTGTTTGCCAAAGAAGCTAAGCTTTCTCTAATGTATGTTTTCGGCCTCTTTGCAGAAGTTAAGTGGCTATAGCTGTGTGAGTTTAATTCCAGGTACTCTACTCTATTCCACTTACCTATGTGATGTTTTTATGTAGTAAAAATTCTGGTTTTGATATAATGGCTTTGTAGTTTGAGATCCAGTATTGTGATGCCTCCAGCATTACTCTTTCTGCTTAGGATTGACTATCTGGGGGTTTTCTGTGCTTCCATATGAATTTTAGGATTGATTTTGTAGAATCAATTGATTCGTGAAGAATGTCATTATAAATTTACAAATTTTCTGAGGATGGCACTGAATCTACAGATTACTTTTGGTAATATAACCTCTATTCTAATTCTACCAATTCATGAATATGGGATATCTTTCCATCTTCTACTGTGGTATTTAATTTCTTTTTTCAGCACTTTAAGATTTCCATTGTAGAAGTCTTTCACTTCCTTAGATAAGATGATTCGTAGGTCTTTTATTCATTTGTTACAGCTATTGTGAATGGCACTGTTTTCCTGATTTCTTCCTCAGCATGTTCAATATTGGAACAAAGAAAAACTACTAATTTTGTATGTTATTTTATATACTGCTATTTTGCTGAAATTGTGTATCAGTGAAAAGTGTTTTCAGATAAAACTTTTGAGTACCTTGTGTGAAGGATCACACTGTCTGCAAACAGGACTAATTTGACTTCTCCCTTTCCAATTTGAAACCCTTTCTCTTGTCTTACTGCGATAGCTAATACTTTAAGCACTACAGGTGAATAAAAGTAGAGAAAGGGCTAGGGAAATAGCTCAATCAGTTAAAGTGCTTGTCTTGAAAGTATAAGGACCTAAGTTCAATTTCCCCAAATCCACATTAAAAATAAAAAGGCATGGTGATGCTTATAATCCACCTGCTGGGGAGGGCAGGTGGAGATCAGTGGGTCCCTGGGGTTCATGCCCAGTCAATTTAGCCTGCTTGGCAAATACCAGGCCAAAAAAAACACCTTGTCTCAAAATAAGGGGGATGGTGCCTAAGGAACACCACCTGAGGTTGTCCTCTAGCCTCCACATGCATACATGTGCAGATACACACACACACACACACACACACAGAGAGAGAGAGAGAGAGAGAGAGAGAGGAGAGAATAGAAAAAGTGAACTCTTATCTTGTTTCTGATTTTTGTGGAAATATTTTGAGTTGTTCCCATTTAGTATGTTAGCTGTAAGTCTCTCATAAATATAATTTATTATGTTATGTTCCTTCTATTCCCCATTTCTTCTATTCCCCAGTTCTTCAGGGTTTTTATCATGAAGAGATATTGGACTTTATCAGAGACTTTTTCTGCCATCTCTTGAGATAATCATGTGATCCTGCCCACGAATTTATTTTTAAAATATTTTTATTTATTTGCAAATAGAGAAAGGCAGACAGACATACACAGAGAGAGAAAGAGAGAGTGACAGATAACAAATCCAGGGACCCTAGCTGCTGTAAACAAGCTCCAGATGCATGTACCACTTTGTGCATCTGGCTTTATGTAGGTACTTGGGGATCAAACCTGGGCTGTTAGGTTTTGCAAGAAAGTGCCTTAACTGCTGAGCCATCTCTCCAGCCCCTTTAAAAAATATTTTATTTAACATGAATTTATTTATGTGATGTATTAAATTTATTTATTCAGATACAGTGAACCATCCCTGTTACCTTGTAATGAAGCCCACTTGACTCTGTGAGTGACCTGTTCTTTGTACAGTTAAATTTGGCTTATAATTATTTTATTGAGTATTTATGAATCCATGTTCATCAGGGAGATTGGTACATATATTTTGCTGTGTCCTTCTTTGTTTTTAGTATCTAGCTCATGTTGGATATATAAAATGAGCTTGGTAGTAGGCCTTCATTTTTATTTTATGGAACAATTTAAAAATACTAATATTAGTTCTTCTTTAAAGGACTGGTGCTGACTCAAAATTTTTAGCCTGGCTAGAGGTACTCTGCAGGTCAACTCTCAGAATACAGGCTTGTGTCACTTGCCCTAAATTCTAAAGTAAGCTGTGCAATGAGGACCTTTGTCTCTAGAGCTGCATAGCAGCTGATTTGGCCCCAGTATTTTTATAGTTTTACAGGTGGGTAGTGGTGGTAGCAGTGGTGCTGGTGTGTGTGTCTATGTATATTCATATGTGTGTGGGTGCGTGCGTGCGTGCATGTGCGTGTGTGTATAGGCTAGATGTTGACACTGGGCATTCTTCCTCAATTGCACCACCTTGTTTTCTGAGAGTCTTTCACTAAATCTGAAGCTCCCATTTTAGCTAGACTAGCTGTGGCAAAGCCCCAGGGATCCTCTTATCTCCATTTCCTTAGTGCTGGGATTACAAACATGTGCCACCATGCCCAGCTTTTTGTAAGTAGGTTCTGGGGATCCAAACTCATGTCTTCTTGCTTGCACAGCCAGCACTTTACCAATTGAGCCATCCTACAGCCTCAGGAGTGCCTTAAAGGTGTTAAGTTGCTACTGTTCCAACTGAGTGTCAAGACAAGAAGACTTTCCCTGTACTGCCCTCTCTGACTGTACAACTACCACATGTGCCTTTTTGTCTTCTACTCTGTTCCTAAAATTATTTGTTACTAAAAGTATTGAGTGAATTTTCACAGGTACTTTCTTCTAAATCATGGTCTGACTACAATTGTCATCACTCACACTGGGAGAGCACTTTTTAGTTGAAGCTTAGCTCTACAAAAAGGACCTCTCCCAGGCGTGGTGGTGCACGCCTTTAATCCCAGCACTTGGGAGGCAGAGGTAGGAGGATAGCCGAGAGTTCGAGGCCACCCTGAGACTACATAGTTAATTCCAGGTCAGCCTGAACCAGAGTGAGACCTCGCAAAACCAAAAAAAAAAAAAAAAAAAGGACCTCTCTTTTTCTCTCTCTCTTCCCCTCCCTCCATCCACTTTCCCTCCTCCCTTTTCCTCCCATCTCTTTCTCTCCCATTTTCTAAAATCTCATTTTTCTGATACTGACAGTAGTGTTTTTCCACATCACCCCCTTGTAGGATAGCAATCCTGTTCAATTATCCCCAATTTATTCCACAGAGATTCTAGAATTTCAGGCATGGGTGTCAACTGCTAACTTCAGGACTCAGTTGGGGGGCAGGGAAGGGTGTGTGTAGACCTCAGTACATACCATATGCTAACCTCAAATTTGACTCAAAATCCTCCTAGCTCTGTCTCTAAGTGCTGAAATTATAGCAACACATTACCACACCTGGCTCCTCCAGTAATGTTCCCTCTCTTCTGGCTCCTCCAGTAATGTTCCCTCTCTTCTGGCTCCTCTGGTAATGTTTCCTCTCTTCTGGCTCCTCTGGTAATGTTCTGTCTCCTCTGGTAATGTTCTATCTCTTCTGGCTCCTCCGGTAATGTTCTGTCTCTTCTGGTAATGTTCTATCTCTTCTGGCTCCTCCGGTAATGTTCTGTCTCTTCTGGTAATGTTCTATCTCTTCTGGCTCCTCCGATAATGTTCTATCTCTTCTGGTAATGTTCTATCTCTTCTGGCTCCTCCGATAATGTTCTGTCTCTTCTGGTAATGTTCTATCTCTTCTGGCTCCTCCGATAATGTTCTGTCTCTTCTGGTAATGTTCTATCTCTTCTGGCTCCTCTGGATGTTCTATCTCTCTGTCTTCTCCGGTAATGTTCTATCTCCTTTGGTAATGTTCTATCTCTTCTGTCTCTTCTGGTAATGTTCTATCTCTTCTGGCTCCTCTGGTAATGTTCTATCTCTTCTGGCTCCTCCAGTATTGTTCTATCTCTTCTGTCTCCTCCGGTAATATTCTATCTCTTCTGCCTCCTCCGGTAATGTTCTATCTCTCTGTCTCCTCCGGTAATGTTCTATCTCTTCTGGTAATGTTCTATCTCTTCTGTCTCCTCCAGTAATGTTCTATCTCTTCTGGTAATGTTCTATCTCTTCTGTCTCCTCCAGTAATGTTCTATCTCTTCTGGTAATGTTCTATCTCTTCTGTCTCCTCCAGTAATGTTCTATCTCTTCTGGTAATGTTCTATCTCTTCTGTCTCCTCTGGTAATGATCTATCTCCTCTGGTAATGTTCTATCTCTTCTGTCTCCTCTGGTAATGATCTATCTCCTCTGGTAATGTTCTATCTCTTCTGGCTCCTCCAGTAATGCTCTACCTCTCTGTCTCCTCTGGTAATGTTCTATCTCCTCTGGTAATGTTCTATCTCTTCTGGCTCCTCTGGTAATGTTCTATCTCTTCTGGCTCCTCCAGTAATGCTCTACCTCTCTGTCTCCTCTGGTAATGTTCTATCTCCTCTGGTAATGTTCTATCTCTTCTGGCTCCTCTGGTAATGTTCTATCTCTTCTGGCTCCTCTGGTAATGTTCTATCTCTTCTGGCTCCTCCAGTAATGCTCTACCTCTCTGTCTCCTCTGGTAATGTTCTATCTCCTCTGGTAATGTTCTATCTCTTCTGTCTCCTCTGGTAATGTTCTATCTCTTCTGGCTCCTCTGGTAATGTTCTCTCTTCTGGCGGCTGCAGTAATGTTCTATCTCTTCTGGCTCCTCCGGTAATGTTTTAACTCTTTGTCTGGTTCTACCATGAGCATCTTAAAAAGTGACTGAAAGCTAAATCCCTAAACCCCAAGTATCTAGCACAATGCTTGACATTCAACAAATACTTGTTGAATTGATAAATTAAGAAGTAGCTACCAATTTAGATCACAGAATCTGAAGTCTAGTTATGTAATTCCATGCCTACTGATAAAGCTTATTTGTACATTTGAGTATATTAAATTTTTTGTTACCATATAAAGTTAATTTTACAATTCTACTTATCTAGTTTCTTTAGTGCAAACAAAAATATTTTTATATACAGTAAATTGATCCTTAGAAATTTAAACAACTAACCCCCCCCAAGTCTCAAAACATATTAATTTTCATTGAATTTTGTTTCTAATTACCTCTGGAAGTCCATTAGAAGTTACAATTCCGAGAGAATTCATAAAAGGTATAAAATTTTTGAAATAAACATTTTTCACCTGAAAAAATAAAGTTATAAATAAGCATTAAAATTTAAAACAAAATAAAATCTAGTTGTTGTCTAAATTAACACTAGAATAAATATATTAAGTCACATTTATAAATTCACATTCATTCAAGCTAATGATATCTTTATAATTTATTCATTATCTTTTCCTCTTTTTTAAAGTTTTTTGGGGTCTGTGTATATGCATATGATATATACACAGGAGGAAGACATTGGGTATTATCCTATGTAGCTCTTCCACCTTACTTCCCTGATAGAGAGTATCTATTTTATTAACTTTTTAATGTCAATTCCAAGTAGCAAAACGGAGGCATTTTGGGGAACTATTTCATGTGATGTATGAAGACAACCCATTCATTCCAACAAACAATTGCACTCAGAAAAACCAGAGTTCTATTACTAGCTTGTCAATACTTGCAACGTCTTATAGAATTTTAAACATTTTGTTATTCTTTGTCTTTTTTTTTCTTTTTTGGTTTTTCAAGGTAAAGTCTCAATCTAGCCCAGGCTGACCTGAAATGCACTATGTAGTCTCAGGTGGGCCTCAAACTAGTTTTTGCAATAGATCCTTACTTCTTGTCACAGTTAACATAAAAATTTCAAAGATTCAACATTTCACATTGTTATCTGATGATATAAACTGTGAATATAATAACTGACAAACATGCTTACTGATAACCAAGATGTTGGATACATGATTTGTAAGAATCCTATCAATTTCAACATGTTACATTCTTGAACAAATTAAGTAATTACTGGATATCCATGTGAATTCCCCACCAGTCATTAACATATTTAGAAAGAGAGAGTAGTTATAGAAAGCTAAACAGAAATTTAATGTTATCATCACTTATCACTAAGATTTCTTGGCAAAGAATTTTAAAATATTATGGGTGTTAGTAATTTTTAGTGCAATTAAATAAGAAATATATTTGAAAATTAATGTCCTGTTGATATACATTCAGTGATTACAGAATGAGGAAACTGTTCTCTTCAAAAGCAAAGTAACTGAGTATGAAAAAGTAATTTTTTTCTAAATATCTTGCTCCAGCAAAAGAACTGATACTAATCAAAAAGACATGTTCACAACAAAAAGAAGCATAGATTACTAGGAAGAACTCACATTAAATTTATCTTAACTGTTTCAAATAAATCATATGAAATTACCTCATCTATATTACATTCATGTTCTTTACAGAGAACTTCAATAATTCTGGTATCATTTTCTAGTTTTGCTATCCGAGCACTCCTGTTCTGACCCCGCCTTGGTGTTCGAGGTGAACCATTAATGGGTATTACAGCTGTTTCTGTAAAATTAGTTAAGAACAATTATAGTAAATTTTAAAAAATAATCAAGTATTCTAATTATAGCTAGGACAAAGTCAGAAATAATATTGGTAAAATTCTACTACTTTCACTTACTAAGCTTCATATAAGGCTAACAATTTCATCTTATTTTTTAATACTTATTATAACCCTCCATGTTTTTTCAGTACTGGTGATCAAACTTGAGGATCCTGGTGAATACTACACATATGCTCTACCACTGAGCTACAGGCCACCCTTGAATAAAAACTGAAAATTACACGTCAATAGTAGATTTTGCCATCTGAATTCCCCAAACAGCTACAGAATATCTATAATCTCATAAGCTAGAGAAGGCCAGAAAATGGATAACTTATTTTTTATTCATTATTAGTAATTCGCATGTGTACGTATACATGTATTTATGGGTGTGTGTGTATGTGCCACATTCTACATGTGTACTTACTCTTCTTCCACCTTTTTATTTGCAACAGGGTTTTTGTCACTGCAAAGAATGCCAGTCTAGTTTGCCTGTGAACTTTCTGTTCTCCTGGCTCCACATCCCATTGCCATAGGCATACTGGGATCAAAGTCGCATGTGCTACTTTGCATCTGGCTTTGCATGTGTGCTGGGAAGGATCAAATTTAGGTAAGAATGCTTTGTAATCTAGTACTTTTAACCAGTGAGTCATTTCCCCAGATCCCAAACAGATAATTTATAAGTATATCCTACTCAGTATACATAATAAAAAATGTTTTCTCCTGAGACTACACAGTGAATTCCAGATCAGCCTGAAACTCTACCTCAAAAAACCAAAAACAAAAAAAAAAGAAGTTTTCAATCTTAGAATTTTTAAATTAACAGACAAATATTTACAGGTTCAATTCTAAATATGATATAAAGCAAATTTTAAATGTTTTAAACTCATTTAAAAGATAGGTAATAATAAAAGCATGATAAACTATAATTTTCTTAAAAATTACTTATAAAACTTCTTAAAATTACTTTGAACACTACTGATTCAACTGAATATAGAGTTCAGCTACTAAAGGTATTATAGACAAAAAGTGCTTATTGTTTCTAGACTAACCAACTCACAAGAAAGTAGAAATCAGAAGAACATGTGAAGTTATGGCACAAGATACAATCAACAAAACTAGACTGTGGAAAACTAAATAGGGCACCAACCTGATCATCTGTTTTGGTCTAGGGGTGGAAGCCAAGCACATACTCTACCACTCTGATTATTTAATAAATTATGCAGGGGAAAAAGAGTGGAAAATGTTTTGGTGCTATAAATTAAACCCAGGGCCTTCTTGCACTCTACCACTGAACTCCATTCACAACCTAGTGAAGAAGCTTTTAGGTGTATAAGCCAATCACGAAGTAGAGATCTTATTTAGACTGTGATTCAGTAAGCCTGAGAAAAAAATTTTAATTAGATTTATGAGATAACTGAAAATCTGAATACTCACATGGTATTTTGTGGCATTAAATAATAACTATTAGTTTTTAAAGGTCCTAATGGTACTACCATGATGTCTTTTTAAAAGTTTTCATTATTTACAGATACATAATGAAATCTTCCAGGATGATACCATATGCAATGATGTGATTCAAAATAATAAAACTGGGGAAACTGGGTGGGGACAAGGATATAGGCTAGTCAAAAGTCTCTGGAAGCTAGGTGGTAAGTACACGGAGGCATACTACTATGTATTTCACTTGAAATTTTCCATCACAAAAGCTAATTTAAAATTAACCATACTCAGTCAATTCAGTATTTCATCCTGGTTTCTCTTTAACATAGCACCTAAGGAATTAAGTGAAAATTTGAATAATATAAAAAAAAATCTACCTAAAGACACATAGTTGCCAGGCATGGTGGGGCGCACGCCTTTAATCCCAGCACTCGGGAGGCAGAGGATAGCATGAGTTCAAGGCTACCCTGAGACTACACAGTGAATTCCAGGTCAACCTGAGCTAGCGTGACACACTACTTTGAAAAACAAAAAACAAAAACAAACAAACAAAAAAAAGAAATATAGTTTACCAATTTTAAAAGGTACAATATTGATTAAAAAATAAGTGAGGAAAAGGAACATAAGAGAAAATTTTAAAGGTTAGGACATTTTTAGGATATATTTTTTGGTTTTAAATTTCCCTGCTTTGTGTGTAATTTGTGCTAACTTAAGTACAAATTACTCTTCTGCCAAACCTGTTTAATACACTCTCAAAATTCTACTGGAGGCTTTCTTTTTCCATTAATTTATTGTTCACAAAGATGAATTAAGTTTCAATATCTCAGCTTCCTCCACAACACTTTCAGACTTCATGCTGTGACCTGTTTTCCATTTTCTAGTACAGTTGTTAGTACTTTCATTATTTCAAGGGCAAGGAGTCAGGGTAGCCTTAATATACATATTTCTATAGCACAAAAAGTGATTTCAAAGTCCTATAATTAAGGCCACCAAAGGAAATAGTTGTAGTCTAACAAAAATATACTCAACTTTGCTTATTGGTACTTAACTATATTAGCAAGTTATTTTCATTTAAACACACTTCCCATTTTGTAATCCACTGAAATTATATCAATGATAGTTCATATAACAAAAAATCAGTCATATGGTTATTACAATATCCAATGCTAATAAAAACTTAAGTTGTTTCTGGAGAATGGGCCACCCTTTCCCACTGAGAGTGATTCATATCTGTCTCTTTTGCTCTTTCTTCTTTACTGGAAATACCCTGCCACAATATCTTCCTTCAAACACCTTTCTTCCCCAATTACTCTCCAACACTCACTTCAGATACTACTTTTTTTATATGATGTTCTTTGGCCTGCACAGCTGGAAAAACTTTAATATTTCTCAAACTCCCATAACATCTTCATTTTGACCAAGACCATTTCTTATAAAAATCTAGTTATATGCATGAAATATTTTATCTTTTCTTCTATAATTTATACTACTCAAAGGCTGTCATAGTTTGAATCTGGAATATCCTTTAAAGGCCCACATGTTAAAGTCTCGATCCTTAGCTTGGCACTATTGGGAGGTAGCAGAAACTTCTAACATAGAGTATTCCCTTGAAGAAGATAATGAGACTAGCCCCCTTCTTTAACTTTCTGTTACTCCCTGAGTGCAAGTGACAGTTTTCCTCCACCACAGATTTCTACCGTGATGTGTTGCTTTGCCACAGTCCCAAGACAAAGGTACTAATTGATCATGGACTGAAATCTCCAGAATTGTGAGCTAAAATAAATCTTTCCTTTCTATAAATTCGTCACTTCAGGTATGTTACAATAAAAGAGAGCTGACTAACACAAAGGACAGAGTCCGTGTCTCAATCTTTTATTATTCTCCCAGTCTTAGTACTGCAGTAGACCTACTTGATATGACTAAAGAGAAGGAGCATTGCATAACTTAAAATACTTACTATAGGGTTCTCTGAGTAGTGCGGGAGGTGAGACCTTGATAAAATAGTCAAGCACACAGAGCATTAACTGAAATGAGATCACTAGATCATCTTCCATTTGTAATACTTCTCCTGAAAATGGATAAGATTCATATATTTAAGGAAAGTTAAGAAATTGATAAATCAGAGAAAAATGAAGGCAAGAGTATATCTAAATATTCATTCATTTGCTGATCAGTAGATCAGTCGATCAGCAAATCAGTAGAGCCATGATAAAGACTTTCCTCTCTTTTTCTGCAAAAAAAAAATCAGATTTAAAACATATAAATAAACAGTTATGGAATTATAAAGTATTAATCTACCCTAATAACTTTAAACATCAAGATTATTAAAATAGTTAGTTCTTTAGTTTCAGTAAAACTTATTTCCTATTTTAGCATGAGGTACAAAATATGTTCCATCTGAAGCATGATACATGCTAATATTTAATTGTAAATATTTATGAAGCATATATCAACTTTAACCTCCTACAAAATATTACAAGTAATCAAAAACTACTATGAAATAAAATAAAAGATATGTTAGGTCTCCAAGGAGCCAGAAGGACCAGGCAGCTCAGCACAGGTCCCAAACCTAAGCACAGGTAGGATGCCAAGAAGCCAGGAACACCAGGTGGTCTACCATAAGCCCCAGTCAATGGTAGGTCACCATTTCCAGAAGCACCAGGCCCTTGACCACAGTAAGCTCATAATAACCTGTCTCCCTCACCCATCCCCTCAGCCAAGAGACATGTAAGCCACCCAAGAGCCAGGAAGACCAGGCCCAATAACCTTGCAATACAGACATGTGTCTCTTTTTTTTTCATGGTATTCCAGATATTTGTGATATTATACATCATTGCAATGATTTCCAGTCAATATATTAATGTATAGGGGGAACCTAAGCAGATGTTCATATTAAACACATTTATTCAAGTCCTAAGAACTTATCTTAAGGAATCAATTAAAAAGAAAATAAAAACCTGTATCAATTTATTCATCACATTTCACTATATTAATTATTTAAATGTTATAAATAAACAATAAGGAAACAAATTAGCAAATTATGTTATATGCAGTCAATTACTATTATGAAGACTAGATAACAGTAAACAAAATTCAGAATATAGTTTCATTCATTATAATTAGAGTAATAAAACTCTTGCCAATTCAAAATAAAGAAAATATAGAAAAGGAGATAACAGTGGTAGGTAAAATGGTAGACAATAATTATGGGCAATAACATCATAATTAAGGAATTATGAATTTTGCTTTTTTGAAAATATACTTTGTGATAATTATTATTCAACAACTTCATTATAGCATAAGATATAAATAAAAATTATATATTTAAGGTATGCACTGTTATAGTCTGATCTCAGACATGTATCTTTAACTGGAACAATACCAGCCCCAGACTGCCCTGTGTCCTCCAGTGGAGTCACTGTTGCTACAAACTCAGCAAGACAAAGGGATTATCTCCAGATGGGAAAATCCCAACACAAAACAAGTAACACAAGAAACCTAGGCAAGATTGCTCACCAAGAATGCCTGTTCCATAGTTGGAAGCCTCCAACAGAAAATGCTTAGAGGAAACTCCAGACAAAAAATTCCAAAACAGAACCATGACAAATACATACAGGAAACGCGGGGACATAAACAAAAACCTGGATGAAATGCAAGAGAATCAACTCAAAGTACTCAGCAGACAGCAGAGTGAATTCAAAGTGGACATGAATGATCAAATGCCTGAATGAATTCCAAGATAGCACAATTACTTAAATGCAATGAGAAAGTCCAACCAAGAAAGGAAAATGGATCTCAATAAAAAGAGATGCTTAAAAAAAAAAAAAAACTAATGGAAATAAAATTTAAATAACTCAATTAAACAGATCCTTAGAAAGCTCCCAGAAAAACCACCTACAGAATAGGTAATGTAGAGGATATTATATAAGTACCTGAGAACAAACAGAGGAAATAGATTGGGAGGCCAAAATTAATGACAATTTCAAAAACATGTATGAGTAGGAAATGAGAGAGATGGGTAACACATTAAAAGACCAAATGTTCAAATCATGGTCATCTAAGGAGAAAAGGAGGCCCATCCAGATATGAAAGAAATATAGAATACACAGGACCAGTGAAGAAATTCCCCATGTCAAATTATAGTTAAAACACTAAAAAGAAAATTAAAAAGAGTACTAAAACTGCAAGACAAACAACTTCTCACTTATAAAGGTAAGCCCACCAGAATGACATCTGAATGATTTTTCAATGGAAACCTTAAAGGCAGAAGAGCATGGAATGGGATGTTTCAAATACTGAAAGAGCACAGATGCCAACCTAAACCACTATACCCAGCAAAATTATCCCTCATAATAGAAGGATAAAGAAAAACTTTCCATGATAAAAGCTGGCTTTATGACTATATGAGCACTAAGCCAGCTCTATGGTATATACTGGAGGAAATACTTCACACTGAAGAAAGAATAAACATATTCAAGAGGGAAAAGGAGAGAAAAAACAATAATCAAAGCTAGAACAGTTATTAAAGCATGAAGATCAAGAGAAAAACAAACTACACACACACACACACATACACATGAAAATTGAAAATTATAGAGCAATATCCTCCATGAACTTAGACACAAAAATTCTCAGTAAGTCTTGCAAATCAAATCCAAGAACACATTAAAAATATCATCCAAATAAAATATTTTTAAAAGGGAGGGCTGAAGAGATTGCTCAGTGGTTAAGATGCTTGCCTGCAAAGCCTAACAACCCAGGTTCATGTAAAGTACTCATGTAAAGTCAGATGCAAAAGTAGTGCAGGCATCTGGAGTTTGTTTGCAGCATCTGGAAGCCCTGGCATGCCCATTCTCTTTATCTACCTCTCTTTCTACTTGCCAATAAATAATAATAATAAAAACTTTACTTGCAAATAAATAAATAAAATATTTTTAAAATATCGTATACCTTAATCAAGTAGGTGTCATCCCAGGGATACAGGGATGATTCAACATACAGAAATCAATAAATATATCATATAAATAGATTTAAGGACAAAAATTACATAATCATCCCAATTAATACAAAAAAGGCCTTTGACAAAATATATCACCCTCCCTCCAAAAAAAGCAAAGCATCCCTTTATGATAAAAACATTGGAGAGACTAGGAATGGAGGAATTATATCTTTTTTTTTTTTTTTTTGGAGAGAGACACAGAGAGAGAGACAGAGAGAGAGGGAGAGGAAGACAGATAGAGATGGGCGCGCCAGCAGCCTCTCAGCTGCTGCAAACGAAATCCAGATGTGTGCGCTCCCTTGTGGTCAAGTGTGGCATTGCGCCCTTGCATCACTTTGCATCTGGCTAAACACGGGACCTGGAGATTGGAACCAGTATTCTTAGGCTTAGGAGGCAGGCGCCTTAACCGCTAAGCCATCTCTCCAGCCCAGGAATTATATCTTAAGATAATAAAGGCTATATAAAAAATAATCCCTAAAGCAAACATCATACTAAATGGGAAAAGGTTAAAGCATTCCCATTAAAATCTGGAACAAGGATGCCCTCTCCTCACTGATATTTAACATCATACTTGAAATCTTAGCTCAAGCAATAAGACAAGAGAAATAAATAAAAGGGATACAAATTGGAAAGGAAGAAGTTAAACTAGTCTTATATTCAGATGATAGGATTCTGTACTTAAGAGGCCCTGAAGCTCATACCCCACCCCCCAAAAAAAAGCCTCCTAGAGCTGATAAACACTCTCAGCAAAATGGTAAGATACAAAATAAACACACAAAAATCAGCCTACTTATATGCCAATGATAAAAATACTGAGAAAGAATTCAGGGAAACAACCATTTACAATATCCACAAAAAAATGTATTGAGGACTATCCCTAACCAAGGAACTGAAAGACCTCTACAATGAAAACATTAAAACACTGGAGATGGGCTGGAGAAATTGCTTAGCAGTTAAGGCACTTGTCTGCAAAGCCTAAGGACCTAGGTTCAATTTTCCCTAGGTCCTACATAAGACAGATGCATATGGTGGTGCATGCGTCTGGAGTTTGCAGTGGCCAGAGGCCTGGCATGCCCATTCTCTCTCTCTCTCTTTCTCTCTCATAAGTAAATAAACCTTTAAAAAAACCACTGAAGAAAGAAACTGAAGAAGACACCAGAGGATGGAAAGATTTTTCCCATGCTCATGGCAAAATTTCCTGTTTCTGCAGATTCTGTTTGGAATAGTTAGATCTCTTTGTATGCTGTAGTGTCAGTAGTAGTGGTCAGGAAGCTAGAATGAGGCTTGGAGATAGAAGTGGGGAGGAACTAGGGCAAGGGATAGTACACAGGCAAGTGGAAGAACAGAATACAGGGAGTAGAAAAGTCTAAGAGGTGGCAGGGGAAAGGAAGAAGAGACACATAAAACTAAAAAGGGTATGAATAAGTACCACAGAAACGTACATCATTACATAAATAAAAGATATAATTTGTTTTTTTCAAAAAAAAAAGAGGGGGATAGAGATGGTTTGGGTAGAGGTTCTGCTGAAGTAAAAAAAAGCTTTACCCTGAAGCTATAGGTTGTTGCAGGGAAATCCCAGTGCTGGAGAATGGCTGCTCAGCCCATAGTGAGCAATGGTCACAGAAACCCGTAAGACTCCCAAAATAATGGAAGTCACAGCCAAAAGTGCTTGGTTACCCACCAGAACTAGATGGTAAGATCCTATTGTTGAAAACAGCACAGGCTGTGGTTGCAGTATACTGACAAATCGAGCTGGAACTGAGGTGGAAGCTATCTCCCTACTAGATAGTTGTCACAGTGCTAGAAAGCACTATGTGAGATGCTGGGGAAGGGGCAGAGAGAAAGGTCAAATCTAGTCTGAACAAATTTCAGATCCTACAAACTACAAAATCAAGGATTCAGGCAAGATTCATGAGCAGATGCAATAGTGGCACATAAGATGAGGGTAATGAACTTCTCTCTGGATAAGAGGCCCCACTTAGTGGAAAGGAATTCATGAACAGAGTCAAAAGTCTATGGCTTGGAAGGTCATAGGCCTCAGAAAGAAGCTTTTGCAGTTCTTTGGGTTATCATCCAAAAGTCTTCTAAGTATATATGTTTATGCCCATTGATTTAGTGTTGATCTTACTTTTACTTAAAAAAAAAAAAAAAAAAAAAAAAAAAAAAAAACTTCTTTTTACAGATGACAACAGATACTAGTGAGACCCAAGACTCAGCAAAATAATAAAAAGAGAAAGTATAGTGCTTATCACAGGGTGGGTCATCTCTGTCACACCTCCCAGGCTTCAAGGGTAGCCGCTGAACAAATATGAGTGCTGCTCTTACCGCTAGCCAGAGAATTGTCTCTATGGAGATGGCAGTAGACACTGAGGAGATTTAAAACTCATCAATGTTGAAAAGTAGTGTTGAGAGTCTAACACTGAAGAGATTTCTATCACACCCTCTGAGGCTTAGAGAACATTGTGGAAGTAAGGACAGAAAGAATTTAAGACCCACAGGGTGCATGAGCATTTCGTCTCATTCAAGCCCTGGCTGCCTTGGAACTTACTCTGTATCTCAGGCTGGCCTCAAACTCCAAGCGTTTTGGAGGTAAAATAAGGTAAACAACCCATACCTCCATAAGACTAGTACCTAACACGGACTGAGCCCAACAACATTTTGATATGATGGACAGAGGAGGACAAAAGGAATGAGACAACAAAATAGAGGAAGGATTACCATAAAAGAGAAGAGTCCTCAGAGGTGGATGGTAGAGGACAGGGGACAGAAGGGGAAAATGAGACTGGAACAATCAAATTACTGTATGTTCATATATTAAAAGTCTCATGCCGGGCGTGATGGCTCACGCCTTTAATCCCAGCACTCGGGAGGCAGAGGTAGGAGGATTGCTGTGAGTTCTAGGCCACCCTGAGACTACATAGTGAATTCCAGGTCAGCCTGAGCTAGAGCGAGACCCTACCTCGAAAAACCAAAAAAAAAAATGTCTCAGTAATTTTTTTTTAAAAGAACAAAATTAAAAGATAATTATAAGATCTATACATAATTAATTTATCATACTTAGCACAAAATCCTCATAGTTTATATATATGCATGCAATAGAGGGTTATATGGAAATTTCAGAAAATATCCCTGTGTCATGTAAGTTTTTCTAGATCCATAGGTATGGTACAAAAATATATTTACAATATACTCAGAAGTTAATAAGAGGGAAACCCACTACTTTTTGTATGCTATTCTTTAAAAAATAATGGAAAAAGGAATAGCACAGAGGTAAAGAATGATATCAAGCACTTCTAAGTAAAAACAGTAAAGGAAAGTCAGATAAACAAACCTCTTTCCTCTGATAGCTAATAGAATGAAATAGAATAATGTGCTGTTTAAAAGTGCTAGTAGAAATACAAAATTTCAAAATAATTCAGAGGTCATTCTTATCTTTTTCTTCTTCTAATTTAAAGGGGTAGAAATCACTAGAGAAGGGTAAAATAAGGAAAACAACTATGGTTAGTGGACTAAGAGATTCCAGTGTACTGTGCTGACCAGGAATGATCTGAACCCTGAAACAATCCTATTGTTTAAAAAAGGGGGGGATTACAGAGTTCATTCTAAAAACAGCTCAGAACCACAAATGCTTACAGGGTTCCAGATGAATTCCCTACTTTCTCCCTCACGTTCTAATTAAAGATAAGTATGATACCTGTTCACTGCACACTACAGTTCTCTCCCTCAGCTGCTGTCCAGCTAAACAGTCATAGTTTAAGTGCAAAGAATTGAATGAACTCTCCAGGCATAGAGACACAACTGTAATCCCAGTACTTGGGAGGTGGAGGCAGGAATATAGCAAAGTTTGAAGCTAGCCTGGACTACACTGTAAGAACTTGTCTAAAAAAATAAAAATGGGCTAGGGAGATGGGTCAGCAGTTAAAGGTGCTTGCTTGCTGTGGTAGTTTGAACATATGTCCCCCAATATATTCAGTGTTTTACTAGTTATAGTTTGCATCTGCAATCACCTTGCTAGAGGCAATGTCACTGGGGGCCGGTCTTAAGGTGTTAATGGTGTGGGTTTGAGATTCCATTGTAAAGATATGCAAATGTGCCCAGCAGGAGTTCCTGAAGTGTGCTGTGTGACCTTTTGGCAGTAGTTTTGCTCTGTGTGCTGTGTGGCTGGGGGCTTTGCTCTCTCTTGCCTGGTCCTGTGGAGAGCAGGCCACTTCTTCTGCCATTATGGAACTTCCCCTGGATCTGTAAGCTTCAATAAATAATATCCCTTCCTCCATAACTGTGCCTGGTCTGGAAGTTCATCTCAGCAAACCTGAAGCTGTCTGCTACACTTGCAAAGCCTGTCAGCTAAATTCATGCATCTGAAGTTTGTTTGTGGTGGCAGGGGGCCTTGGCATGCTAGTATTCACTAAACTTGTGCCCCCCCCCAGTGTATGTGTGTGTGTGTGTGTGTGTGTGTGTAAATATATTTTTAAAAAAGAAAAACAAAGGAATTCACTGAACTCAAATGATATAAAAGCAAAGAAATAGGCAAGCTAAGAAAAAACTGAGACCAAATACCACTAGTATAAAATAGTTTGGTCCCAAACAGATGAATTAGTCACTATAAAAATAGTCAGCACATAAAAATACAAAAGATAAAATAAGAAAAAATAAATTTGGAGGACAAAAACAATCCAACATAAGATAGTTAATGTTCTTGAAGCATAATTGATAAAATAACTTTTTTTGAGGCAGGTCGCATTCAAGCCCAGGATGACTTAGAACTTACTCTGTATCTCAGGCTGGCCTCAAACTCAAAGCAATCCTCCTACCTCTGCATCTCAAGTGCTAAGGCATGTACCACCACACCCAGCTTTAAAATAAAATTTTATATTATAACATATTAATAAATCTCAGAAATGAAATACAGAACCTGAAAGTTAAAAAGAGACACAGTGTTCCAAGAAAAACTAATGTAGTGTAATATAAGTCATGATTTATCTTGATAAAGATGTTAAACATCCAAAATATTTTTAAAAGGAAAAAAGACTTATTCAACTGTTGAGCAACTAAATGAAAGAAGAAAATGAAGCTAGTCTCAGATTTCTCAAGAGCTACATTCAATACCAAAATAAATAAATAAATAAATACTGTCCTAAGGGTAAATACAGCAGCTCAAGAGCAGGACAGAGTCAAGCTGTCCTTCAAGTTTATGAACATGATCAATAAATTTGGCAAACATAAGTGAAATGGCATCCAAAGCCCTCCTGTAAAAACTTCCTTGATGGTACAATCCATAAAATGTAAATCAATAGCTGGGCATAGTGGCTCACGCCTTTAATCCCAGAACTTGGGAGGAAGAGGTAGGAGGATCGCCATGAGTTCAAGGCCACTTTGAGACTACATAGTGGGTTCCAAGTCAACCTGAGCTACAGTGAGACCCTACCTCGAAAAACCATAAATAAAGAAAGAAAGAATCAAAGAACTCAGAAATGAACAAGCTATAATAAGAAAGGAGTGTGGTGGGCTTAGAATACTTTTAAATGCAGAAAGAAGACTAAAAATATATAATTATAAGTATAGATATAATGTAAATGATATAGTTTCTAATAATGACAATAAAATGTATTAATCAGAAAGTGGAGAGAAGGAAGGTATGAGCCCAAAGGAGATCCTAACATTGTTTTTCAAAGTAGATAATTCACATTGCTATAGAATTCCTTTTTCTGAATAAGGTTGTGTCAAGATTCAGATTGTTCTCAATCAGCATGAGACACGGAAATCTCTGTCAATTAACCACAGCTTTCATTTTACGTTTCCTCAGCAATTCTTACCCCTCTAACTCATAAGAGGAAAGAGATGAGCACTCCCCCTGAATTACCTACAAATTTTGATATAGGAACTAACACTTAACCAGTGCATTTTCCCCCCTTTTCCTTTCATTTTTTTGTTAAAATTATCAAAGTATAAAATTGAAAAAAATCCTAACCTTTATCATAATTATTGTTCATAATCTTAGAGTACTATTTTCCTGTTTCTGTTTTCAAGGTTGGGT
This sequence comes from Orientallactaga sibirica, assembly GCA_036365145.1. Lineage (NCBI taxonomy): Eukaryota > Metazoa > Chordata > Mammalia > Rodentia > Dipodidae > Orientallactaga > Orientallactaga sibirica. The sequence goes on from JAEOAD010002517.1 coordinate 2,817,923, forward strand.
TTCACTGTAGCCCAGGCTGACTTAGAATTCACTCTGTAGTCCTAGACTGGCCACAAACTCACAGTGATTCTCCTAACTCTGCCTCCTAAGGGAACTACTTTAAGAAATATCACTTAATGTAATGTATCATCTACTATTTCCATTTATTTCAGTTCTTTTGTAAAATTTGAATCAAATTTTAAATACAGAAAGTTAGATGATTCTAGGAAGGCACTCATCTAACCCATTGTTTTATCAGATTGTATATACAAATATATAAATAAATAAATATATATATATATATATATGTGTGTGTGTGTGTGTGTGTGTGTGTGTGTGTATATGGAATAGTAATCAATTTCAATGATAGTTATTCCTGAGGTAGATCTTAGGTAACTTTTCTTTGTACTTGTCTGTAGAGCTTATATAATTTTTATTAAAAAACAGTTAACCTTTATCTTAAGAATAAAAAGAATTAAAGTCTTAGGACTAGCTCAGTGGTAGAGGACTTCTATAGCGTGTCTTAGCATAGGTTCCAGCCCCAGCATTAGCAAAAAGGAAAAGGAAGAAGGGAGCGAGGGAAGGAAAGACATAAAATGAAACATTTCCAATATTATATTAACAGAGCTACAAGAAGTTGTTAACAGTTAATAAACCATACATAAAATGGGGTGGGAAGAAAGTACACTACTAATTGAATAAACTTTTATATGTAAGCCCAAAGAATAATTTAAATATTGCATTTGAAACATTAGCATGTAATAACATTGTTAATTTACCTTTAGCTAATAAAAATGTGATCCAAGAAATTTTTAGCACCAACATAGAACTTATTTCAGTAGATATCCTGGTAAAGAAATAGCAGGAAAAAAAAAAAGGAAATATTTAACATTGACAGCTTTTCCCACTTTACCTGTGAGGTGGTTTATTTTGTTTTAAATTGCAGATTTGAGTTAAATACAACACAGTCCATCTTAAATGTGCAATTGATACCTCAATTCATTTGCTATGTCTAGATATTTATTCTAATCTAAAAATATATAAATCCCAGTATACACTATAATTTAATCTGTTTGCTCTTTGTTTTCCAATTAAAATTAACAACATAAGCAGGAAAATGATAATTTTTCCAGATATTCAGATATTCATTGAAATATATTCATATCAATTAATGAATACATAATTTCCTTTTATATCAATCATCTTCAATGGAACAAAAAATCTCCAACACTACTCATGCTGTTTCCAAAAAAAAAAAAAACTGTGGATATATTATTAGAGCATGCTTTACACATTTAAAGAAATTATTTAGAAATTGTAATATGGACCTTCATATTTATTCTGACAAAGAAATTATGCTAAACCTTGTTAATAAAGCCCATGTGATAGATCCTCAATAAATATTTAATCAATGAATTGTATTTTTTCCAGAACAGAATCAATTTCCATTTTATTAATTCTCCTTTGCAATACAAGGCATATATTACTTTAAAGGGAAATCTACATAGGACTCCACCACCTTAACTTATAAAGTACCATGCTACCATCAATTAAACTAACCCTAATGTTACTTACACACTGTTGGGTTGTGTCAAATATATAAGTTCACATGTCCTGAAAGGAAGAAATAATTTCATTAATTTTTTTTTTGTTTGTTTGTTTGTTTGAGGTAGGGTTTCACTCTAGCTCAGGCTGACCTGGAAGTCACTATGTAGTCTCAGGGTGGACTCAAACTCATGGCAATCCTCCTACCTCTGCCTCCCAAGTGCTGGGATTATTAGAGGCATGAGCCACCATGCCCAGCTAACTTCATTCATTTTAAAAAGCAGTTTTTAAAGTTACTTTGGGGCTAGAGAGATGGCTCAGCAGTTAAAAGTACTTGCTTCTAAAGCCTGAGAGCCACAGTTCAATTCCCCAATACCATGTTAACCCAGATACAAAAAGTAGCATGTGCATATAGAGTTCAGTTGCAGCAGAAAGAGGCCCTGGATTGCCCATATATTCTCATTCTCTCTCTCTGCTACTTTAATATATATCATAATATATCATATTTATTATAGCACTTTATTCATCTTGGAGAAGTAAACATTTTTAAGACAAAAATTTACATAACAACATTCTGAAACAGAGTTATTCAATTTATGAAATTTCACATCACTGCAATATCTAATTACAAAAGGACTGGAGTCAACATGTTTACTTTTAATTTAAAATGTATTTTATAATTGATTATCTAGTTAGAATCTTACATCAAATGGTAACTAATGACTAGTCATACAAGATACCCTGTAATAAACAGAGTTTTGCATCAAAATTATTTTTCACAATTACTCTTTGGAAAAAGATATAAATAAGACAGAAAAAAAAACTGCTGATCCAATTTTGGTAACATTAAAGTGAAATAAGGCTAGACAACAAAAATTTTAAATCTCTTTTACAAAAGCCTAGTCAGACAGCCCTTAAAGCCAAATTCCTTAAAGCTATATTACTCCCTAGATTAAAATCATTCATTGACTTTCCATTGTCTGCAGGGTATGGTTCAAGCTCACTACCAGTCTGATACCTTCCCACATCATCATTAGAAATATCAAAATGGGGCTAGAAAGCTGGTTTAGCAGTTAAGACACTTGCCTGCCAAGCCTAAAAACTGTTCAAATCCTCCAGATCCCACATATAGACAAATGCAACAGTGATTCAAATGTGTAATGCCATGCATGCCCACAAGGGAAGCATGCATCTGGAGTTCATTCACAACAGCTGAAAGGCCCTGGCGCTCCCATTCTTTCTCTCTCTCCACCTGTCTCTCTCTTCTCTTTGTCTCTCAAAAAAATAATTAAAATTTTTTTTAAAGAATTATCAAAATGCATCCTGCTACTGCTTTGGCACTGTTCCAAATGAAGTCACCCTTGCTTAATATGCTCAGGTCCAATCCTTGCTCATGTTGCTTGATAAATTTCTTTCTCTGTTAAACCCACTTGTCCCTGACTAAAAACACATTGCAAGTTACCCTTCTTATCATAGTGTAGTATTTTGCTCAATGCTAGTTTCTACTTCTGAGTATAATACTCAACAAAGGAGTATCACATTCATGGTTGCTTTTATTTATATAAAATATGATTCATTTATTTACTACAGTTTTTCCATGATCACAGTATCATATGATTTTTGCATCTCCAGTACCTATCATACAGCTGGGCAACTTAGCTTCTGTTTGTCATAACTTATTTATTTGCAATGAAACAGCTGACAATGTGAAGTGTCTTAAAATACATTACACAAAGTACATCTTTCAAAAGATTTTAATTGGTGTTTAATACATATAAGCATATAAATGTGGTCATGTAAGTTTAGAAAATCTGAATTCAACCAAGTCCAACAGATCTATTCCATAGTTCTAATGATCTCAGGTTGCCATTATACATTATGATCATATAAGGGGAGGATATAGTATATAATGTTTCCTAAATTGGGTGGGATTTTGTTGGTTTTAAATGCTGATATTCATGCAAAGCTTTTATGTTTGCAATAGGCACTGAACTCAAGCAATGTCAATAGATTCTTGTTTAATATATTGAGCACTATTATTAACTTATTTATGCATTGGAAAACTAGAGGCTCAAGTTAGATAACTCACTTGTTCAAGATCATACACCATGTGTTAAAGCTCAAGTTAGAAACAGAATTTGTCTTACTCCATTCTCCTTTACATAAAACTCTACCATAGCTTCTTTTTAGTAGCTATCACACTAGACTACTGGTAGGCAATAGGAGGGATAGATCAAATCATTTTTCTATTCTGTTTACTTGATGATATAGAAAGGAATCTACACAAACATATTGTAAATTGCTCAACATAGACAAACTGCTAATGACCTGTTTGTTCAGAGTAATCCCAGTCTACATGGAGCCTTGGGAGGAACTCAGCAGCCGTGCAAACCCAGCTGCATGGAGAGAAAATGAAGGAAAAGTGCAGGAGACAAGTACCAACACCATGAATCTTAAAGACAAAGCTGACCACCTGACTCCAGGAGCAAGACTAAACTACCTTTGCTCCCATTCCCTATGAAGTTCTGTTAGATGGAAATTAGAGGGAATATAGATCTTAAGATGTTAATTTGCTGTCATAAAACAGCAGCTCGCTGGGCTGGAGAGATGGCTTAGTCATGAAGACACCTGCCTGCCAAGCCTAAGAACATCCATTCGATTTTCCAGGTCCCATGTTTAGCCAGACGCAAAAAGTGATGCAAGCGCACAATGTCACACATGCTCCACAAGGAAGCGCATGCTCTGGAGTTCGTTCACAGTGGCTGAGAGGCTGCTGGCACACCCATTCTCTCTCTGTCTCTCTCTCTCAAACAAAAAACAAACAAACAAAAACAGCAGCTCTATGAATAAAGTACAGCTTATAAGATTTAATTCCTATTTAGCTCATTGCTGTTTATGGTGGCAGGCATTACAAAAATATTGTTTGCTTTTGTTTTTTGAGGTAGGGTTTTGCTCTAGCCCAGGCTGACCTAGAATTCACAGTGTAGTCTCAGAGTGGCCTCAAACTCATGGCGATCCTCCTACCTCTGTCTCCCAAGTGCTGGGATTAAAGGCGTGTGCCACCACGCCCAGCTTCATCACAAAGTTTAGTATTCCAGTTACATTCTGAAGAAACTCTTTGAGAACTTTGGCCTCGCATTCTATTAACTAACTTAAAAACACTACTATTTATAATGCCCTGGGGGAAATCCTGATTTCAAAATTATCTGTATAGTTTTAAGCTTTCAAATTTCATTATGTATCAGTGAGGCAGTTAAGGTTACCTCTTCAAGTAGAGAATGAGGCAGTTTAGGGTTAGCAGGGACCCTGAAAGTAAAAGTGACTAAAGGCAAGAAATGTCCTTGAGCTTGTAAGGGGGAATCCAGTTCTTCCTTACCTTCTTTTTCCCATAAAGGAGTTCTGGAAGCTCCCACCCTGCTGGAGGCCAGAAATGTCAGAAGAAGGGTCTGGTCTTTCCTTATCTCTTCTCCCCTAAAGGAGTGTCCCTTCCCTAGAAACCAGGTGTAAGAACTGCAAGAAACCTAGCCACCTGGCATGGAAACTGAATTGATCAGCTCATCCCCTATCCAGGAAAGCCTCATTTATTCCAAGACAGTAACTTTTGGTGGGCTTTCTGGAGACCCCTCCTGCTTTACAGGAGCTCTGTCTTCTTTCCTTCTCTTGAGTGTTACAATAAAGTCATTCTAAACTTAACCCTATATGGTCTGTGTATTTCATTCTTCAAATTCATAAGTCAAAAACCCGGAGGCCACTGACTTAGTGGAAATGTTGTACGACTGTGACTGTCTGAACCCCTAACTCCTGGGTTAAAGCCCAACCAAGAACCAAATAAAGGCTCCATACATCTCAAAGACACCTCAAATTCCCATTTCAATAGTTGCAATATTCAACTTTAACCTTTTTTCTTAGTTTATCATCTGAATTTTCTGGCATTAAAGCAATTCTCTAGTACGTTCTCCTCCCTCCTCCACACTAGCTATTTATATCCCTCAAAATGCAGGCACCAAGAATTTAACATTTTAATTTTTTTAACTTTTGTTTTACTTATTTGAGAGAAAGAGGCAGGTAGAGAGTAAGAATGGGCACCCCAGGCCCTTCAACTGCTGCAAACAAACTCCAGACACAAATGCCACCTTGTAAATCTGGCTTACATGGGTCCTGGGGAATCAAATCTAGATCCTTTGGCTTTGCAAGCAAGCACCTTAACCACTATGCCATCTCTCTAAGCCCACTTTGATAGTTTTTGTTAGAACCATTTAACATTTTGATAGCTTTGTTTGAACTCACATTGACATCTCACAGTTGTTACTCTGTTTCCCAAGATGACCCAGACCACCCATCCCAATAATCACTCACTGTAGTGGTTCACCAAGCAGTCAAAGAATGCCAATGATCCCACTGCCCCATAAGTACTCCCTAGTCTGTAAGGGAAGTTACTTCTGACCTGCCTGGTCAGAGCCCTTCTCAGGCTTCCCCAAAAATAAAGTCTGTCTCAGCTGTTGAGTTGTGTCTTCCCTCTTGTTTCCTTTTTTCTTTTTCCCTAGAGTTAATCTTAAATGTAAAGAGTAAAATGTTGGCATAGTAGGTTTATTTGTTGTTGTTGATCTCTATTTAGAAAAAAAAGAGATACAGATCACCTAAACAAAGTACAGTGTAAAGTCTGAAATCACAAGATTATTCTACTTTCTAACATACTTCTCTACTTCTATGTTAGCCTCCAGGAAAATCAAATATAATTTATCAATGAAAGTGTGATGAATACAGAGATGAATATAAACTAACACCAAAGCAGAATACTGATATGGGACAACAGTAAAGGAGTCGGCAAGTAGCCAACTAAAATTATTATGGCAGAGCTGGAGAGATGGCTTAGTGGTTAAGGTGCTTGCCTGCAAAGCCTAAGGACCCATGTTCAACTCCCCAGACCCCACATAAGCCAGATGCACAAGGTGACACATGTACACAAGATGGTTCATGCATCAGGAGTTCAATTGCAGTGGCTGGAGGCCCTGGCATGCCAATTCTCTCCCTTCCTCTCCATCTCTCTCTCTCTCTCCCTCCCTCTTACTCTCTCACTCTCATAAAAAAATATTATTATGGCAGAAAAAAAGAATGAATTACAATCACCCACATCCCTAAGTTCTAAAACTACAAATGGTCTAGTGTTCCTAGAGGTGAGGGGTTGGTTCTGATATGCAAAGAATTTTCATTACAATTCTCAGAGACGTTTACTCTTGCTTTGTTTATTATCAATGTGATAATATCATAGAGGGAACATACTCAGATGGAAAACCTTTATTATAATTTAGGTAAACTTCCCTCCAATCACTTCATTTTATGTATTTGTCGTCTGGATATTTTTTCCTTAAACACAGTCATGACAATAGTATATTGTTGTATTTATTTAACATTGCAAGTACTTCATTATTCTGTTACTCCTCACCAAAATTACTTTATAATTATACTTATAAAGGGGAGAGGAAGAGAAGAAAGGGGAGTAGACAGGAGAGGAGGGGAGGGGAGGGGAGAGAAGAGGGGAAGACAGGGGAGAGGGAGGAGAGGGGAGAGAGGAGAAGAAAGGATACTGTAGGCCAATCCTTAGAGTTTTCCTTCACTTTTTCATCCTCCATCAGGAATCAAGAAGGAAAGGAAATGAACAAGATACATGCTTCTGGGAAGATGATTCTTTCTAGGGCTGTCTCCATTCTCACTCTTACCAGAATGTCTAAGGACATACCACATTTTCTCTTTACCATCCTATTACACAATTGCTTATTTAGCTAAAACATTAACTTTCATATGGACAGACTCAAACACAGTGAGGACCAAGAAAGCACAGTAACAGTCACACACCACAGTAAGGACTCTGTTTGTATTAAAGACCAGTGTTGGGATAAAAAAATACAGCAAACTGTAACCCAATCTTATGATTTCTTCTCCCAGTTGAACAGCAATGATGAAATCTCTTCTAGACCACCACTGGGAGCAAAAAACACAACTTGGTAATATAGGTTGCATAATTTCCACTGCCAATACATTTTCTTTTTAAACTAAGTAACACAATTAGAAGAAGTTAAAATTCAGGTTACTATTCAGAACTAATAGGTTCTACTAGAGAAAACAAGGCTAAAATAGAAAGTAAGCTTAAAGGTTTAAGAAAATAAATGACAGGCCATTGCCAAGGTCCTTGGTTTCCCACCAGGAATAGATGGTAAGACCCTATTGCTGAAGACTCCACATACTGGGGTGGCAAGGTCACTGAGAAATCCTGCTGGAGCTGAGCCGAAAGCCTCCTCCATGTGGACCAGCTGACAGAAAGTTGGAAAAAGCTATACTGTATGCAGTTCAATGGGAGAGAGAAAACACCAGTGAAGGTACTCAACAGTGAACACTGCAAGCTTTAAATTTGGCCAGCCAGGCCAAATGAGCCAATGGGTGCAATAGTGGCATGTCTCTTATGGGGAAAACCAACCACTCTCTAATTGGACTAGAGGCCCACTCCATGGGAGGTAATATATCCCTGATACTGAAAACCTATGACAGTGGTAGTCATGAGACCTAGGGATGTAACGTCTGCTGGTGTCTCGCTAAATGTATATACTATGCTCACCAAACTGCCCAGTAAGCACTTCTCTTAATTTCCACACCCATATATTAATGCTACTCTCACATTTGGTTAGAGAAACTTCTCTTTTCAGATGGTGGCGACCTTGGGATGACTCAGAAGGCACCATGGTGCTGAAAAGAAAGGACAGAGGAATGCTCAAGCACTGAAACATCTCAAACCTACCTTCCAAGGCTCAGGGTCCATTGCGAAAGAGGGGGCGGAAAGAATGTAAGAGCCAAACGAAGGACAGGATTCCTTACAATGTGCTCATCTAGACACAAAATGGCCTGAGTATCCATGACCTCACAGTGTCTGACACTACCTACACAAGACCATCATAATAGGAGGAAATGTCATAACATCAAACTGAAAAGAGAGACTGATTGAGAGAGGGAGGGTATATGATGGAGAGTGAAATTTCAAAGGGGAAAGTGGGGGAAGGGAGGGAAGTGCCATGGGATATTGTCTACAATTAAAGAAGTTGTCAATAAAAAAATAAATATAAATAAATAAATAAATAATAAATTAAAGAAAAGAAATGAAACATGAAAGAAGTAAGATAGTTAATTTTGGAGCAAGCATTCAAAATGTTTATGACAAGATAAATAATTAAGCTAAGAATGAATGAAAACTAACAACAAAAGGGACAAGTCTAAGGGATAATACTTAATAACTTTATTAAGTATGTAACAGTTCCAGATTTAATCTAATTAAAAGGTGACAGGAAAAACCAAGGCATAAATCAAATACAATTTTTACTTTACCGTTCTAATTTGCTGTAGAGTGCACACAGCACATCGTACTTCTTCAACAGTCTTGACATAGCATTATCAACTTTGGTACTGGTGTCAATTTCTTTTAGTAAGTCAAAGAATCTATATATACTGTAAAGAATAAAACAGAAAAACATGAATGAGTAACTTTCCAAATTTGCTCTAGCAATGCATTGGTATCTTGATGAGCATAGTTGCCTGCCAATTTTGTTTTATTTTAAAATCATAGATACTTCAATTCAAAAGTTAATAACTCTACATCAAATCACTAACTTGTCATTTGAAAAGATTTTTGTTTGTTTTTGCATTTCACTAAAGTTGAAAAGAAAAAATATCAGCTTCCCTTCAACCTATGTCCCAATATCTACAATAGACAATACAAAGACTATAATAAAAAGAGAGGTCACAAAAGAACAAATATATACATAATTTCTAAATGTATATGTATTCATTCTTTCCATTCAATGTATTTTTAACTCATATATAAAAATATAAGAAATGTTTTCATGGGATACCATGTGATATTATCATTCATGTATATATTGTGCAATTTTTTTGTTGTTTTTTCAAGGTAGGGTCTCACTCTAGCTCAGGCTGACCACGAGTGCTGGGATTAAAGGCATGCGCCACCACACCCAGTGAATGTGGTATCTTTAAACTATTCATTTATTTGAGAGAAAGAGGCAGAGAAAGACAGAGAGAGAATGGGCATGCCAGGGCCTCCAGCCACTGCAAACGAACTCCAGATGCATGCACCACTTTGTACATCTGGTTTATGTGGGTCCCAGAGAATCGAACCGGGATCCTTTGGCTTTGCAGGCAAAGGCCTTAACTACTAAGCCATCTCTCCAGCCCCACAATGTGGTATTTTTTTAAATTAAGTTTCCTACTTAGTTTCCAGCAGGTGATACCCTGCTGGAGGAGGTGTCACTGGAGGCAGAGACTGAATCCAGCCCTAAGGCATTCAGTCAGCTCTTTGTGCTTCCTGGTGCTACCTCCTGTCTCTCTGCTATGGCTGTATGATGAAGATAGCTTATTCTGCCATAATGAAGCTTCCCCTAGAATCTGTATGCCTGAAATAACTCCTTTCCTCTCATAAATTTCTTCTGGTCAGGTACTTTGTCCCAGCAACACAAAGGTAACTACAACATAATCTGATAAAATCATCTACTGCTGCATTCTGTAAACATTCAATGAAAATAACTGAATTCTTATAACTGAACTTCTGTAAGTTTTTCAAGATAAGGGTTGTAAATTTCTGAAACAAAATTAATGTATTCTTAAACCTCAACAAAATATTAAGTAACTATTCAGTCAAGTATTATAACTGACATTGAATGTCCAGTAGTTTAAAATACATGTCAAAATATCTACTATATTAAAGTCTTAAACTTTAATAAATCATCAGTATTTCTTTATGATATATTCACTATTTTTATAAAAGTTTAATTATTGAATAAACCTACTTAATAAGTCTTTGATTTTTTGATCCAATTTACCAACAGCTAAGATTAATAAAGGCTACAGGTGAACAGTGAGAGAAAAAAGTTTTCACTAAATACAAACTGTTACATTTTTTGAATGCTACTTTTTTAATTGAGAATTTGCGTATGCAACTGCTATTTTTTGTTGGGGTGATTGAGGTAGGGTCTCACTCTAGCTCAAGTTGACCTGGAATTCACTATATAGAATGGCCTCAAACTCAAGATGATCCTCCTATCTCTGCCTCCCAAGTGCTGGGATTATAGGTATGCACCACCATGCCCAGTAGCTGCTACATTTTTTAAGAAGTGCAGACTTTTGGGTAAGATGGTGGCATACTAGCCACACCAAAACAGCCTAGGGAGGGAAATAAGGAGAAACACAGCAAAATACACTCTTCTACTGAAAAGTGAAGGTGTGTAAGTTATTATCAACCACAGCAGAGAAGCAGGAGAGGCCAAGATCTTCCAGAAAGGAGGAAACGAGCCAGAATCCCACCTAAGCTTCTGCAGCCCCCAAGCTACCCATCACCAGCACAGGGCAGCAGGAGCAGAAGAAAGTAAAGGGATTTTCCACTCACAAAGGCTGCCTCCCAAAGTCAAAAAACCTGAAGGGGAAGACAGCAGGGGCCAGCTGAGCAGCTACTGAAGGAGAATACAAACCAAGCCACCTGAGCATTTCAAGTATGACTCCAGGCAGCCTACACAGCCTCCCATCCCCCAACCATCAGGGCCATGAACCTCCAGAGAACTCATTCACACCTGGCACCCAGAGGGTTCAAGGTCGGCACTCAGCATTAGCGAGATTGGAAGCCATCCAAAAGGTAACAGGGCCTATAGGCCTGCATTGGAAGTGCTATTTCCATGTCAGGAAAGGTTATGTATTACATTTGAATGATATATTCTTGGATGGCTTTACCATTCTCAAATAAGCTATATTTTGGTATTAACTATTGTTGTCTTTCATGTTTCCTGATTTTAGGGCCTTTGTCTTTTTCTTCTGTCATTATTAGTGACAGGGTATGACTGGCCCCAGGCTGACTTGGAATCCATTTCAGACTACAAATCTCAACCTCCTAGTTGACAGTATTAAGGGTGTGGGGCAACATATCCCTTAGGGACTTTGGCATTATTACATTACCTGTTTATTTTAATCCCCACACTTGTATAAATAATCTGTGCTAGTTCTGATTGAATGTGTATATTGCTCAGCTGAATTTTAGAATTTGCCAGTATTTTTTCTCCACCCAGTCTACAATAATACATAAATAGAAGACAAACTCAAAACCTAGGGTCACTTCTGCCATTTCTCTTGAGAAGATGAAAAAGGCACAATTACAATACATACCAAAAATAAAATTCAGAAAATCATAGGGACATATTTTAAAAATATATTCTCAGCTAAGTTTGAAAATCTGAAAGAAATGGGTGATTTCCTTATTTATATGAGTTACCAAAATTAAATCAAAATGAGATTAACCACTTAAATCAACCTAGAACATTTACAGAGATTGAAGCAGGTTAAAAAATCTCCCAACTAGAAAAAGTCCAGGCCCAGATAGAATCACTGGTGAATTTTAGCAGACCTTCATAGACAAACTAACACCAAAGCCTCTCAAACTTTTCCACAAAATAGAAAAGAGAAGAATTCTAACAAACTGCTTCTACAAAGACAGCATTAACCTAATATCAAAACCAGACAAAATAGAGCAAAAAAAAAAAAAAAAAAAAAAGAAAGAAAAGAAAATTACAGACCAATCTCCTTCATGAACATGGATGCAAAAATTCTCAATAAAATATTGACAAACAGAATACAATAATATATCAAAAAGATCATTCACCCCAACCAAGTATCACAGAGAGGCAGGGATGGTTCAACATATGCAAACCAATAAAAGTAATACATAATATAAATGGACTGAAGGACAAAAATCTCATTAGATGCAGAAAAAGCATTTGACAAAATCCAACATCCCTTCATGATAGAAGTCCTACAGAAACTGGGATTATAAGGAACATACCTCAATATAATAAAGGCTATTATCACAAACCTACAATCAACATAATACTAAATGGAGAAAAACTTGAAGCTTCTCTACTAAAATCAGGAACAAGACAAGGGTGTCCACTGTCCCCACTTTTATTTAATATAGTATTGAAAGTCTTAGCCATAGCAATAAGGCAAGAGACACAAATAAAAGGGATACAAATTGGAAAGGAAGAGTTCAAATTATCATTATTTGCAGATGATCTGATTCTATACATAAAGGACCCTAAAGACTCTACACTGTTAAGAGTTTATAGACTCTTATAGCAATGTAGCAGTATACAAAACAAATGCACAGAAATCTGTAGCCTTCCTTTATGTTTACAACAAGCAAACTGAGGTTGAAATCAGGGAATCACTCCCATTCACAATTGGATTAATAATAATAATAATAATAATAATAATAATAATAATATGGTACCTTGGAATAAACCTAACCAAGGAAGTGAAGGATCTCTACAATGAGTTAAAATACTCAAGACAGAAATTACAAAAGACACTATGAAATGGAAAGACATCCATGTTCTTGGATTAGAAGAATCAATATTGTGAAAATGTCAATCTTACCAAAAGCAATCTACACATGTAATGAAATCCCCATCAAAATTCCAGTGGTACTCTTCACCGAAACAGAAAAACCAATACTAAAACTCATTTTGAAGAATGAAAACCTCCAATATCTAAAACAATTGTCATCAACAAAAATAAGGCAGGTGATATCACCACACCTGATTTTAACCCATATTCTAGAGCCATAGTCACAAAAACAAACCCATAGATCAATGAGAATAGAGGACCCAGATGTAAGTCTGGGCAGCTATAGCCACCTGGTCTTCAACAAAAATGCCAAAAATACTCATTGGAGAAAACACAGCCTCTTCAAATGGAGTATCTACATGTATAAGGATAAAAATTGTTTCTTATCTTTCTCAGTGTACAAGAATTAAGGTCAAATGGATCAAAAACCTTAATAACAGACCCAAAACTCTGAAACTGCTAGAGGAAATACTAGGGAAACCCTTCAACATATTGGCCTTGGCAAAGTCTTTCTGAATATAACCCCAGTTGTTCAGGAAATAAAACCACTATCAACCACTGGGACCTCATGAAATTACAAAGCTTTTGTACAGAAAAGGACACTGTGAATAGAGCAAAGAGGCAACCTACAGAATGGGAGAAAATCTTTGCCAGCTATACATCTGACAGAGGATTAATATCCAGGATATACAAAGAACTAAAAATACTAAATAATAAGAAATCAAATGATCAAATTTTAAAAATGGGCTATAGGGCTGGAAAGATGGCTTAGCGGATAAGGCACCTGCCTATGAAGCCTAAGAATGAACGTTTGAATCTCCAGGTCCCACATTTAGCCAGATGCAAAAGTGATGCAAGTGTACAATGTCACACATGCACACAAGGGGGTGCACACATCTGGAGTTCATTCACAGTGGCTGAGAGGCCGCTGGTGCACCCATTCATTCTCTCTCTCTCTCTCTCTCTCTCTCAAAAAAAGGGCTATGGAATTAAATACAGAGTTCTCAAAAGAAGAAATACAGATATCATATAAACATATAAAAATGTTCTATCTACTTAGCCATCAGGGAAATGCAAATTAAAACTACTTTGAGATTCCATCTCACTCCTGTCAGAATGGCTACCATCATGAAAACAAATGACAATAAATAGTGGTGAGGTTGTGGAAAAAGAGACACCCTTCTTCACTGTTGGTGGGAATGCAATCTGGTCCAGCCATTGTGGAAATCAGGTGGAGGTTCCTGAGACAGCTAAAAATAGATCTACCATATGACCCAGCTGTACCACTCCTAGGCATATATCCTAAGGACTAGTCTCACTACCTTAGAGATGCTTGCTCAACAATGTTTATTGCTGCTCTATTCACAATAGCTAAAAAATGGACCCAGCCCAGATGTCCCTGAACTGATGAGTGGATAATGAAGATGTGGTACATTTATACAATGAAGTTCTACTCAGCAATAAAGAAAAATGAAGTTATGAAATTTGCAGGGAAATGGATGGATCTGGAAGGGATTATACTTAGTGAGGTAACCCAGGCCCAGAAAGCCAAATGTCACATGTTCTATTTCATATGTGGATCCTAGCTACAAATAATTGGACTTATATGTGAGATGGAATAAAAGTAGCAGAGGCCAGTAAGCTAGTAAGGGGATAAAAAGAGAATAGAAAGGGATGGATGGGGGACTTAAGAGGATGGCATTGTACATATGTAAGTAGAAGAAAAGATTACTGGGGGTGGAAAGGCCTAAGTGAGGTCAGGGAAAGAGACTGAGTAAAGGAAAAGGGGAGGGCTAATCAAAATCTAAGAGGGTATGAATAAGTCATAGGGAAAGTTACTGTTTTGGACAATGGCACACTCAGAAGCCATAGATTGTTACTAGAAAATGTTCAATGCCAGGGATAGGATACCTTCCAGTGAGTTGTTGGCCAGAGACATCCCTGATGCCCCTCAAAACATTACACACCATTGCCGAGGCTCGATTTCCCACCAGGAATACATGGAAGACCATACTGCTGAACATTCCACATGCTTGAGCTGCAAGTACACTAAGAAATCCTGCTGGAGCTGAGCTGAAAACCTCCTCCATGGCAGAAAGCTGGAAAAAGCTACACTGCATTCATTTCCATGGGAGAGAGAGAAATTACCAGTGGAGATATACAGCAGTGGACATGCAAGCCTTAAATTTGGCCAGCCAGGCCAAATGAGCCAACAGGTGCAATAGTGGCATGTCTGTTATAGGGGAAACCAACTGCTCTCTCATTAGACTGGAGGCCTGCTCCATGTGAGGGAATACAAGCCTGATACTGAAAACTATGACAGGAGAAGTCATGAGCCCTAGGGGTATAATGATTGCTGGTATCTCACTAAATGTATATACTGTCTTCACCATACTGCCCAGTAAGCACTTCTCTTAATGTTCATATCCATATGTTAATGCTACTCTCGCTTTTGGTCAGAGAAGCTTCTCTTTTCAGATGGTGGTAACCTTGGGATGACTCAGAAGGCACCATGGTACGGAGAAGAAGGGACAGAGGAGTGCTCAGCACTGAAACATCTCAAACCCACCTTCCAAGGCTCAGGGTCCATTGTGGAAGAGGGGGTGGAAAGAATGTAAGAGCCAAAGGAAGGACAGGACTCCTTACAATGTGCTCATCCAGACACAAAATGGCCTGGGTATCCATAACCTCACAGTGCCTGACACTACCTACTCGAGACCATCATAATAGGAGGAAAAGATCATGACATCAAAATAAAAGCGAGACTGACTGAGAGGGGAAGGGGTAGGATGGGAAGTGGAATTGCAAAGGGGAAAGTAGCAGGGAGGAATTACCAGTTTGTTGCCTATAACTATTGAAGTTGTCAATAAGGAAATTAAATAAAGAAAGAAAAGAAATAAGAAATGCAGCCTTGGGCTGAAGAGATGGCTGAGTACTCAAAGGCACTTGCTTGTAAAGCCTGTTGGCCTAGGTTCCATTCCCCAGTACCCATGTAAAGCCAGATACACAAAGTAGTACATGCATCTGGAGTTCATTTACAGTGGCAAGAGGCCTTGGTGTGCCCATTCTCATATGCATTCATATTATATATCTCTCCTTGCAAGTAAATAAATAAAAATATTTTTAAATACAGCCTAAATAACCTTTAACCAAATCTATGAAAAAATAAGTCATTATTTGACCCAAATCCTTATATTTAACTTAATTTATTAAGAGGAAAGTATAGAATTATGTTTTTAATGACAAAGACCTAAGTTTATGAGAGAAAATTTACCTGGTTTCTATACTTTTCTGCAGCTCTGTAAAAGTGAATGGCATTTCATCTAGATCAACTGCTGCAATGAAGATACAGGTTCCCCAGAGTTCCTTCTTCTTTTCAATATAACTTTCCTGGAAACAAAGAAAAATTCAAATATTTCACTAAATCATTCCCACATTAGAACCTAGGCTAAAATATATAATAATAATTATATAATAATATATTTTATTTTGTTTTGTTTTATTTTTTTGCTATTCTCTTATTGAGAGAATGGGCACACAAGGGGCTCTAGCCACATCAAACAAACTCCAGACACATGTGCCACTTTGTGCATCTGGATTTACATGGGTAATCAAACTCAGGTCCCCAGGCTTTGCAGACAAGTGTCTTACCATTCCCTAGCCCCCAACTTCTTTCTTATTAAGCATAAAAAAATAATTTTTTTAAATCCTTGTAATGGCATATACTTAAAAATCTTACATTTTACATCAATATCAAAAATGCCAAAATAATTTTTTAAATTTAAGAAATTAAATCGTAACTTCCTATGGAAACTTGAAGAGTTAGTCAATCTTTTGAAATAATTTCCTTCTTTAGTAACCCAATGTCATAAAGCTACATTAAAATATTTTAGGATCTACAACATAAAACTTGTTTTTTTTAAAGCCTACTTTCTCATTAGGTTATCCTTCTTTTGCTCTAAATTCATTCTTCTTTTTGTTGGTCTCACTCTAGCCCAGGCTGACCTAGCATTCACTCTGTAGTCCCAGACTGGCCTCAAGCTCGTACTGATTCTCCTGTATCTGCTTCCCGAGTGCTGGGATTAAAAGCACGCACCACCTTCATTCAAGTACTTTCTAACCATGCATAATTCCATACCTATCTTGTACAGTGGAAACAGTGCATACCTCATGTGGTGGTTTGATTTATGTGCCCCCCTCCCATCAATTTATGTGTTCTGAATGCAAGTTCCCCAGTTAGTGGCAATTTGGAAATTAGAGCTTCCTGGAGGCAGTGTATTGTTGCGGGCAGACAGGTTATAGACAGCTTGCCCTTGCCAGTGTTTGGCACACTCTCTTGCTGCTGTTGGCCAGGAGGTGATGTACAGCCTCTGCTCATGCCAAGTTTTCCCCTGCCATTATAGAGCTTCCCTTCAGTCTGTAAGCCAAAATAAACCTTTTCTTTCCATAACTGCTTTTGGTTGGGTATTTTCTGACAGCAATGAGAAGCTGACTGCAACAGTAAAATTGATACTGAGAAGTGGGGTTGTTGTTACTAGAACCCTGACTATGTGGCTTTTGTCCTTTTGGAACTTATTTGAAAGAGGAATGCAGAAGGATTTGAAACCCTAGCCTGAGAGGTGCCTTGAAGTGCTGTAAGTACAACTTGATGGACTATTCTGGTCAGAACTGAAAGACCTGATAAGGACTGTGGGGTTTGGCTTATGAGGGAAATAAAGAGCTTTGTCCAGACAGGGCTAAATTTAGACAGTTTGTATGAGAGGCCTGTGTCCTGAGAACTTGTGCAGGGTTACACTGTGTAGAAATGGACTGGTATGAACAGAGGTATATGGCACAGAAAGAAATGAAAGTTTGGGCTGAAGCTGCTGCTTATGCAGCTGCAGTTGCTTATGAAATTATAGCCATTGAGATTAGGTCAGCTAATCTACATTAGGATAACAGGAATAATAGACTCTTGAAGTAAGGGGCCTGAATGCTGAAGAAATGCTCTCTTCTTCAAAATCTGCTTCATTCTCCCATGAATTAACAAGTTGGCAGCCCACCTTGTACTATGGAGTGTAACAAATGCAGAAAAGAAAGGGTCATTGAATTTGCAAGACGGTTTTGTTTTTTGGAAATGGCCATTCATGGGCAGTGTGAAGCAGGCTTGTTGGATTACCTGCATGGAGATACAATGGAGCCAGGAGGATGAGCCGTGAGTTGTAACAGACCCAATGGAGACATGAGGACTATAGGATGACTGCCAAGAACTGCCAGCACTGGATGGAGTATATCTCAGGGTATGAGCAGCCAAGCTACAAGGGGTAGAAGTGGAACTCCAGAAACTCATCACAATTTGAACTCTGGAGACTCCTCACTGGTTAGAGATGTCAGACTTGGAGCTACAGAACTTGATATTTGCCCTGTTTGTTTTAAATCTTTTACTGGTTCAATTTTTCCTTGTTATGCCCAATGCCATGTTTTGCAGCGTGAATGTTTATTCTATGTCATTATGTTTTGTTTTTTGGTATTATGGATCAGTTAAAAGACCTTGGACTGGGCTGGAGAGATGGCTTAGGAGTTAAGGCGACTGCCTCCTAACTCTAAGAACACTGGTTCCAATCTCCAGCGGTTCCAATCTCCAGGTCCCACGTTTAGCCAGATGCAGTGACACAAAGGCGCAAGGCCGTACTTGACCACAAGGGGGCCCACACATCTGGATTTCATTCGCAGCAGCTGAGACACTGCTCCCACGCCCATCTCTGTCTTCCTCTCTCTCTCTCTCTCTAACTCTGTGTCTTTATCCAAAAAATAATAATAAAAAAAAAGACCTTGGACTATGGAGATATTTGAATATTATTGAAATTGATAAAAACTATGGGAACTTTTAAAGTTGGTCTGAATACACTGCATTTTTATATCATGGATGGTTATCAGTTTATGGGGCCAGAGGCGGAATGTGGTGGTTTGATTCAGGTGTCCCCCCATAAACTTATGTGTTCTAAATTCTAGGGTCCCAGCTGGTGGTAATTTGGGAATTGGTGCATCCTAGAGGCAGTGTATTGGGGGTAGGGTAGCTTCTTCTTGCCAGTGTTTGGCACACTCTCCTGCCACTCTTGACCACTTGATGTCAACCAGATGATGTACAGACTCTGTTCATGCCAAGTGTTCACCTGCCATCCTGGAGTTTCCCCTCAAGTCTGTAAGCCAAAATAAACTCTTTCCTCCCATAAACTGCTTTTGGTCATGCACTTTCTGCCAGCAATGAGAAGCCAACTACAACACCTCATTTTATAAGAATTAAATGAGATTTAGAAAGCCTATAGCACTGCATATTTAGTAATGGATGAGTGAGGGTTATTCAAGATCATTAAAATACTTTCAGTGTCATTAGAAGCCTCCTCCCAACAACAGTTAAAATTTGGATTATATTAAGTTGCAAAGAAAAGAAGTATTAAGTTATCTAATGATCAAGAAACTGACTGAAACTACCTGTTGAGAGAAGTAAGGACATGACATAGCTTTACACTGTTTGGGAATCTTACCCAAGCTTTATAATAAGGGGACTTCTTGGGTTATCAAACTTTAAAAAAAAATTATTTTCCAAGGAGAGAGAAAAAGAAAGAGAGAGAAAGAGTAGGCCAGATTTCCAGCCACTGCAAACAAACTCTAGGTGCAGGTGCCACTTTGTGCATGTGGTTTTACTTGGGTACTGGGGAATCAAACCCAAGTTTTAGGCTTTCCAGGCAAGTGTCCTGTGGTGGTTTGATTCAGGTGTTCCCCATAAACATGTGTTCTGAATGCCAGGTTCCCAGCTAATGGAGATTTGGGAATTAACGCCTCCTGGAGGGAGTGTATTGTTGGGGGCAGGCTTATGAGTATTATAGCAAGTGTTCCCTTGCCAGTGTTTGGCACACACTCCTGTTGCTATTGTCCACTTTGGCAAGGGGGAGATGTCCAACCTCTGCTCATGCCATCATTTTCTCCTGCCATGATGGAGCTTCCCCTCGAATCTGTAAGCCAAAATAAAGCTTTTTGTCCCCAAAACTGCTCTTGGTCAGGTGATTTCAGCCAGCAATGCAAATCTGATTGCAACACGCCCTAACTGCAGAGCCATCTCTCCAACCCAGATTATCAAACTTTTATGGACAATAGAAAGCTTACCATCATCCAACACTAAACTTTTCCTTTTAATACAAATATTTTTATGTTTATTATTATTATTATTATTAACAAGATGTTCGTAGGGATACATAATATGTTGGTACCCTTTTTGCCCTCATCCCTGCCCCCATTCCATTGGGGACACTCCTCAGTGGAATTGCAGGTATTCTACATGGGGTTGAAGTTTATGCATTGTGGGAGCAGTAGTCAGTTATTTTAGGGGGGAGGGAATGCCTCTGGGCATGATGTCTCAACCTGTGGTTCTTAGAATCTTTCTACCCCCTTTTCTGCAAAATTCTCTGAGCCTTGGTGGGTGGGTTTTAAGTCTACTTCAATGATTAACTCTTAGGAGCCTCTGGATCTCTACTGTGGTAGGTGTTGAATACCGCCAAGGTCTGTCTCCTACACCCTGGCACTGATTGTCAGGAATAGCATGAAAGTAGCCCTCTTGCTCATCTCTCCATTTCTTTGTGGATTCAGCTGTGGCTTGGCTGAAGTGTGAAGGGTAGTTTATCTCTTCCATTCTCATTCTCGCTACCTTCTGAAAAAGAACAGATTCTCCAATGGAGAGTGAAGTCAGCATAGTTTAAATGGGTTAAGCATTATTAATTTAGGGAGAATTTGATATAGTAATGCCTCTTTGAGCCAAAGACTAGGGAGAGCTTGACACTGGAGAACATAATCTTTGTCTCCATAGGATTCTGATCCAGTACACAATTCCAGATATGGGTTCCTTTACACTGAGTAGATGTCTTAGCGAATCAGAAAGCTATTGGTTACCCACTAAAGCTGTGTGCCACTATTGCACTGGCATTTACATCATGTCAGGGTGTTTGCTTCTGAGTAGCTTAGACCTCTGGTTGCTCAGACCATTTTGGGCCATTTTCCCCAGCAGCTCATGTAGCACTTTCCAGCACTAGACAGGCTAACTGTCTAGGAACTGGCTTTCTTCTGAATTCCAGCCAGGTCTCTCCATGCCCTGTGACACCAGCATACGGTGTCTTCATCAACAGAGTCTTAGCTTTTGCCTCAAGCAGGTAATCAAGTGCTTTGACAGAAAGCTGTCTATTGATAGCTCTATGTTCATCCTTTTCAGGAATCTCAAAATTGATTTCTATAGTGCTTGTACAAGTTTAAAATTCCCACCAACAGTAGATGAGGGTTCCTCTTTCCCCATATCATTGCCAACATTTGTTGTTAGATTTTTTTTTTTAATGATTGCCATCCTTATTCTAGTAAGGTGGAAGTTCATGGTTGTTTTAATTTGCATTTTCCTAATGGTAAGGAATACTGGACATTTTCTTAAGTGTGTGTTAGCCATTTATAAGTCCTCCTTTGAGAACTCCTTATTCTGTTCTCTGCCCCACTTCTGGAGTGGGTTGTTTTTTTTTATTGTTTATTTTTTTGAGTTCTTTGTAGATTCTAGATATTAGGCTTCTGTCAGTAGTATAGCTGGCAAAGGTTTTCTCCTATTCAGTGGGTAATCTATGGGCTCTGCTTATGGTGTGTTTGTCTATGCCAAAGCTTTTTAGCTTCATGAGATCCCATTGGTTGAGTACTTTAATTTCCTAGGTGTGGTAGTTTGAATATATGTCTCCCCAATATATTCAGTGTTTTAGTACTTATAGTTTGCATCTGCAATCACCTTGCTAGAGGCAATGTCACTGGGGGGCCAGTCTTAAGGTGTTAATGGTGGGTTTGAGATTCCATTGTAAAGATATGCAAATGTGCCTAGCAGGAGTTCCTGAAGTGTGCTGTGTGACCTTTTGGCTGTAGTTTTGCTCTGTGTGCTGTGGTGGCTGGTTGGCTTTTGCTCTCTCTGCTTGGCCCTGTGGAGAGCAGGCTGCTTCTCTTGTCATTATGGAACTTCCCCTGGATCTGTAAGCTTCAATAAATAATATCCCTTCCTCCATAACTGTGCCTGGTCTGGAAGTTCATCTCAGCGAACCTGAAGCTGTCTGCTACACTGGGCTACTAGGGTTTTGTTCAGGAGGTCTTTCCCCTCTCCTAAATCATGGAGAGTGCCTCCTATTTTTTTTGTTCCAGTAGGAGAAGAGTTTTGGATCTTATATTAAGGTCTTTAATCCATTTGGACTTGATTTTTGTGTATGAAGAGATGAGTGGGTCTAGTTCCATTTTTCTACATATGGTATCCAATTT
Source organism: Orientallactaga sibirica (assembly GCA_036365145.1). Classification (NCBI taxonomy): domain Eukaryota; kingdom Metazoa; phylum Chordata; class Mammalia; order Rodentia; family Dipodidae; genus Orientallactaga; species Orientallactaga sibirica. The sequence continues at coordinate 2,840,195 of JAEOAD010002517.1, forward strand.
GTCCAACACCATTTGTTGAAGATGATGTTTTTTCACCAGTTCTACATTATTGTCAAAGATCAAGTAGCTGCAGTCTGAGTATTCAATTCTGTTCCATTGGTCTGTATTTCTGTTCTTATGCTTATACCATACTGTTTTTGTTACTATGGCTTTGTAATATAGCTTTATATTGGGTATGGTGATACCTCCAGAGGTAGTTTTTTGCTGAGGATATATTTGGATATCCAAGACCTGCTGCCATTCCATATAAATTTAGAGATCATTTTTTTCAATCTCTGTGAAGAATGATTCTGGTATTTTTATTGGAATTGCATTAAATCTTTTGGTAGAATTGCAATTTTCACAGTATTAATTCCACCTATCCAGGAGCATTGGAGGTCTTTCCCTCTTCTCAAATCCTCTTCAAATTCTTTCTTGAGTTTTTTTTTTTTTTTTTAATGTTTTCATTATATAGTCTTTCTCATCCTTGGTTCGTGTTTTCCAAGGTATTCAACTTTTTTGATGCTATTGAAAAATGGAACAGCCTCACTGATTTCTTTCTCTGTATATTTGTGCTTTCCCTATAGAAAGGCCACTGGCTTTTGTGCATTAATTTTGTATCCAGCCACTTTACTGAAGGAATTAATCACCTTTAGAAGATTGAGATTGAGACTTTCAGGTCACATGTGTATAGGATCATATCATCTCCAAATAGAGCTAACTGGACTTCTTCCTTTCCTATTTGAATCCCTTTTATCTCTTTCTCCTGTCTTATTACTTGGGCTAGTACTTCTAGAACTATGTTGAAGAGCAGTCATGAGTAGTCATGAGTCATGAGAGTGGGCACCCCTGTTTTGTTCCCAATTTAAATGGAAACTCCTTGAGTCTTTCCCCATTAAGTATTATTTGGGCTTTGGATGCTTTACATATAGCCTTTATTGTGTTCAGATATAAACCCTCCATGCCTATTCTTTCCAGCATTTTGATCATGAAGTGGTGTTGTATATTGTCAAAGGCCTTCTCTGCATCAATTGAGATTATCATGTGGTTCTTATGGTTAAGTTTATTTATGTGTTGTATTACCTTGACCAATTTCCATATGTTGAACCATCCCTGCATCCCTGGGATGAAGCCTGCTTGATCAAGGTGGATAATTCTTTTGATGTGTTGAATTCAGTTTGCAAGGATTTTGTTCAGGATCTTTTCATCTAAATTCTTCAGGGATATAGGCATATAGTGTTTGTTTGTTTGTTTGTTTGTTTGTTTGTTTGTTTGTTTGTTTTTTCTTGTTGCATCCCTGTCTGGTTTTGGTATTAGGGTGATGCTAGCTTCAAAAGAGGAGTGGGGAAGGACTCCCTGGTCTCCAATTACACGAAACAGTTTGAGAAAAATTGTTTTTAGTTCTTCAATGAAGGTTTGATAGAATTGGACTGAGGAGCCCTCTGGTCCTGGACTTTTCTTTTGGGAGAGGTTTTTGATTACCTTTTCAATCTCCATGGATGTGATGGGATTGCTTAGGAGATTAATCTGCTCTGAGTTTAGTTTTGGTAGGTGCTATGTGTCTAGGAATTCATCCTTTTCTTCCAGATTACCCCATTTTGTGGATTAGAGATTTTGGAAGCATGCCCTGATGGTTCTTCCAATTGCATTGATGTCTGTTGTGACCTCTCCTTTTTTCATTTCTGATTTTGTTAATTTGACACTTCTCTCTCTCTCTCACTTTTTTTTTTTTTTGCTTGATAAAATTAGCCAGGGATTTATCAATCATGTTTATTTCTTCAAAGGCCCAGCTCTTTGTTTCATCGATTTTTAAAATTATTTTCTTAGTTTCCACTTCATTAATTTCTGCTCTGATCTTGATTTCTTTCCATATGGAACTGTCAGGGTTGGAATCTTCTTGTTTTTCCAATGCCTTTAGGGGTACAGTTAGGTTATTAATTGTGAATCTCTCTGTCTTTGTCATGAAGGCATTTAGTGCTATGGATTTTCCCCTTACAACTGTCTTCATTGTGTCCCATAAGTTTGGTAGGTTGTGTTTTCATTAACATTCAATTCTAGGGATTTTACAGTTTTTTTTTTTTTTATTTATTCCACAACCCATTCATTGTTTAAAAGTGTGTTATTTACTCTCCAGTAGCTGGTGGAGTTCTTGATGTGTCTCTTGTTCTTGATTTCTAGCTTTAAAGCATTATGATCTGATATGATGCAGGAAGTTACTTCAATTTTCCCGAATTTATGGAGGCGTGCTTTATGACCTAATATATGGTCTATTTTGGAGAAGGCTGATGAGAAGAATGTGTATTTTGTAGAGTTGGGGTGGAAAGTTCTATAGATATCCATTAGGTCTAGTTGATCTATGGTGGTGTTGAGCTCTAATATTTCCCTGTTGATTTTCTGCTTCAATAATCTGTCTATTAATGATAGTGGTGTATTGAAGTCTCTGACTATGATAATGTTGGTATTTATTTCTGTTTCATTGTCAAGTAGGTTTTGTTTTAGAAACTGTGGTGCACCTGAGTTTGGTACATACAGATTTATGATTCTGATGTTCTCATGTTGAATCATTCCCTTGGTAAGTAAGAAGTGGCCTTTGTCCTTTTTTATTACTTTTGGTTTGAAGTCTAGTTTATCAGATATTAATATGGCAGTGCTGCTTGTTTTTTATTTCCAGTTGCTTGGGATATCATTTGCAATACTTTTACCCTGAGGAGGTGCCTATCTTTAGTGGTGAGGTGGGTTGTTTTTGAAGACAACAGAAAGAAGGGTCCAGTTTGTTGATCCACCTTGATAACTTGTGTCTTTTTTTTTTTTTTTTTTTTTTTTTTTTTTGGTTTTTCATGGTAGGGTCTCATTCTAGCCCAGGCTGACCTGGAATTCACTATGTAGTCTCAGGGTAGCCTTGAACTCATAGTGATCCTCCTACCTCTGCCTCCTGGGTGCTGGGATTAATGGCATGCACCACCACACCCAGCAATTTGTGTCTTTTGATGGGTGAGTTAAGGCCATTAATATTTAAGATTATTACTGTGAATTTCAAATTAACCTCCGCCATGCTGAGGTGTTTTATGGGGTTTGTGTTTCCTTGTATTTTGTACTTTTTTGAGCTCGGTCTATCTATTGTTGGTTACTATTTTTGGCCTGCTCCTTTTACCCTCCTACTTAGGGGAATAGGAATGTCAGTACTCAGGGGCCAGTCAGAATACCAGAACAAAAGTCCTGCTTTCACAGCCCCCACACAGGGACCAGGCCTCCCCAAGCCAGGTGCAGGACCACCTATAGGAAAGAAACTGGGAGGAGCCCAGGGAAACAGTGATCTGGCCTACTCACTCCGCACCCACCTGCAGAGCACACCTTCCAGGGCAGGGTATCTGGGAATTGGGGATCCAGGGGCACTTCGATCAGGAAGTTTCACAGGAAGCTTACAGGGTCCAAGTAGCCCCAAGTCAGCTGCAGGGGGACCTACCTCCTACCTACCAGGAGGGACCAGGGAACTGGAAGAAGCTGGGGAACAGGGAACTGGCCTACTCACTTGCAACCATGCCTAACACAAATATTTTAAAACACATTACAAGTATACATTCCCAAATGGTTGAAGTTAAAGAAACTGACAATATCAAGGGTGGGAAAGGATGTAAACACTAAAGCATCAGTGACAAAAGTATAAAATGGTGAAGCCACTCTGAAAAGCGAGTCTGGCACACTCCTATAACATTAAATAAGTACCTTATATAACACCAAGCAATTCTACTTCTGATAATATATGCCAGAAGAAATAAGAATACTAGACTTCAATGCTCATAACAGCTTCATTCACAGTGGACTAAAACTGGGAAAAACTCAATTATACAAAAACATGTATAATGATAAATTGTAATATATCCATAAAATTGATGCCATGTGACAAAAAGTCCTAATAAATATTAACATATATAAGTCTCAAAATTATCATACTGAGAAAAGGCCAGATACAAAAGTAATGTTGTATGATTCCTGTCATATGAAATTCTAGAAAAAGGCCACATTAATCTTTAAATGTCAGAGAGTAATAAGTGCTACCCAGGAGCCAGAATGGAAATTATGAGAAATGATTGCAAAAAGAATTAAGAAAACTTCCTGATGTGAGCAGAAAGTTCTAATTCTAAATGGCAATGATTACATGGGTAAAAGTATATGTCAAAACTTACTGAACTGGGTGGAAGGCAAAGGTTCAGTGGGTAAAACAACTCATGCAAACATGATTACCTGAGTTCAAATTCCCAGCACCTACATAAAATGCGGGAAAGTAGAGGAAGGTGGATCTCATAGCTTGCTGGTTAACTGTCTAGCCCAGTCAGCTCTTCCTTCCTCCCTCCCTCCTATTTCTTTTAAAGGCTGGAATATGAAGTAACTAAAGTTACTAAAATTTGCTAAGTTTCCTCATTCTTTTAAACACCAACAAAATATATTTGTGTGGGCGATTTAGGATTGAACCCAAGGACCCAAAAATTCTAGGCAAACTTAATACCACTGAACTATATCCCAGACCTAAAATTTCAAATTTTATTAGAATATAGCTCACTCAATTCAACACAGGATATTTGATATAAAATATCTAAAGAAAATGTTTGATAAATAGGTTTGACTTGTAAGTACCTGTGGAAGTTTCCTATGAGCAAAATACAAATTATGAACTTTATTTCATAAATGGTGGGGGTTTGTTGTTATTGCTGTTGTTGGGACAGGCTCTCATTCTATAGTCTAGGCTGGCCTCAATCACTATATAGCCAAGGAAAACCTTGAATTTCTGGACCTCCTATCTTTACCTCCTGAGTGCTGAGATTACAAGCATGAGCTAACAATCTGATATTATGCTGTGCCAAAGATCAAATCCAGGGCTTCCTGCATGTTAGGCAAGAACTCTGTCAACTAAGGTATATCCTCAGCTCTTTTATACATTTTTAAATGGTATATTTTGAAGGATAGATTTTAATTTTGATTAAGCACAATTGGTGCTTAAAAGTGCTATTGGGCAAATACAATCCCTTACAAAATAAAAATTATACTTTTCAAAAAATATTTTCTGAAAATGGTGAATATAAGAATAGTGTTGGGCTGGAGAGATGGCTTAGCAATTAAGGCACCTGCCTGCTAAGCCTAAGAACCTGGTTCCAATGTCCAGGTCCCATGTTTAGCCAGATGCAAAGTGACACAAGGGCGCAATGCTGCACTTGCCCACAAGGGGGCACACACATCTGGATTTCATTCACAGCAGCTGAGAGACTGCTGGCACACCCATTCTCTATCTGTCTCCCTCTCCCTCTCTCTCTGTCTGTCTCTCTCTGTCTCTCTCCGAAAATAAAAAAAAAAGAATAGTGTCAACTGAAGAGGAAAAAGCACTAGAATACAAAATTATTTCCATTTTTGCATTTCTTGATTCTAATTTTTAAAATATAATAAAAATTTGAATTGCAATTTCAAGTTTAAAATATTCTTAAGCTAGTTGTGGTGGCATGCACCTTTAATCCCAGCACTTGGGAGGCTAAGGTAGGAGGATCACCTTAGTTTGAGGCCAGCCTGGGCTACAGAGTGAGTTCCAGGTTAGCCTGAGGTAGAATGAGATCCTGCTTTAAAAACTATATATATATATATTTTTTTTTTCCTCCCTTACAGCAGAGTGAAAAAGTGAGAATGGCCCCAGGACTTACCAAAGACAAACATGCTGCATTCCCGCATTCAGTGCCTATATCACTCCAGTCTCCACTGATGCCATGCCCAAAAGAAAAGCTAAAGCAAATGGTGAGAAAGAGAATGCCAAGGAGAAGGACAAGTCTCAAGTCTGTCTGCTAAACCTGCTTACAAAAGCCAGAGCCCAAGCCTAACAGGGCAAAGATGGGAATAATCATGCAGAATGTGGAGATGCCAAAAGAGAGCAGGCACAGAAAGCTGAAGGTTCTGAAGAGCCAAGTGAAGTGTGTGTGGTATATAGTTTGAATACTATTTCTACTGAATTTTATAAAAATGTATAACTTTGTTTCACTTTTTAAAATGATTTATTCATTTATTTAAGAGGGAGAATGGGCATGCCAGGGTCTCTTGATGCTACAAAACAAAAAAATGCATGTGCCACTTTGTGTGTCTGGCTTTATATGGGTACTGGGTTTAAATCAAATGCTGATGGGCAGGCCTTACAAGCAAGTGCCTTTAACCAGTGAGCCATCTCCCCAACCCTCACTTGTTTTTAAAGCTATGATATTATCACACAGAACATTTGGTTATTTTCGGGGGGTGGGGGACATATGTGTCACTAACAGAATGTCTCATAAGCTGGAGTATAGGGAAAACACCTTTTCCATCTAGTTTTGAAAGATTCCTTTTGGCTCCCAGAAGGAGGGATACTCTGATGTTGACACATAGGGCCACCTTTACACAAATACCTTGTGATAGGAGAAAACTCAAAATTCATTTTTATGCTCTCACTCTCCACCATCAATATAGACTTACCAGAGACCTGTTGGGACCTAACCCCTTAAAATTGGTTTTGTCAGTGTGTCAGATGATCTGGACTTTGCAGCGACATCATTGCGATGTGTTCCTTTGGTGCCTTTTCTAAAAGATTGTTATTTTTTCAGAGTGATAACTCTGCCATTTTCATTTCATTTCCTGAAAGTCAGGGTCGGCTTATGAAAAGTTATTAAACAACATGCATTGTGTGAAATGTTAAGCCTCACTCTAAACTTTCCCTGTTCAGAAAAATCAAATGAAGAATTTTATAGTACTTTCTGATTTTGGTAGTCCACATAAGAAGGGAATCTGAAAGTCGCTCTATTCCCATGGCCTGCCTGAAAAACCATGATTGTTATGAAAAACATCTTTAAAAGCTGGATATAGTTTGGCTTGGGAAAAAATAAAACAATAATAATATGCTAATATGCCAAAAACTGCCATTTTATTTGTACAGCATTAGATGGCAAAAGTCTACTACTAAGGACATTCTTGGATGAGCACAGAAGTAAAATGCAGGAATGCATAGCCACAAAGAAGAATGTAAAAGCCAACCCTGCTTGAACTCAATCACATTGTTAATAAGACATGCTTGAGCCTGAATAACACTGAATCATACCCATCCAGTTATACAAAAAAAAAAAAAAAGTTACTACAAGGCTACAGAAATGGCTCAGTTGATAAAGCACTTGCAGTCCAATTATGAGAACATAAGCTCACACCTCCAGAACCCAGGTAAAGTCAAAAGCTATAGCATGAGCTCCTACAACCCCCAGTGCTTCTATAGTGAGATGGGAGGCAGAGACAGAAAAATCTCCCAGAACAATTAGAAACCCGGCCTCAAACAAGATGGAAGGTAAAGACCAACACCCAAGGTTATCCTCTGTGATAGTTAAACTCTAGTTGTCAGCTTGACAGGATTTACAATCTCCATGGATACAAACTATGGTCATGTCTATGAAGGATTTTCTAGACTAGGTGGGAGAGCCCAACCTAAGTGTGGGTAGCACCATCCTATGGTCTGGGTTCCTGGACTATATGAAAAGGAGAAAACAAGATTGTTTAAAAAAAAAAAAAAACAAGGAAAGGAAAGGAAGTAAAGTAAAGAGGAAGGAGAAAGGGGGAGGGAAAGAAAAAACATACTGAACATTTAATTCCTACAACTCATACTCAATTCCATTAATAAAAGAAATTTACAAAGCTGTTATGTCAATTCCTTCTACCAAATTTATAACACTTTAAAAAAGAAAAAACAGCCGGGCTTGGTGGTGCAAGCCTTTAATCCCAGCACTTGGGAGGCAGAGGTAGGAGATCACCGTGAGTTCGAGGCCACCCTGAGAATACATAGTGAATTCCAGGTCAGCCTGGACTAGAGTGAGACCCTACCTCAAAAAACCAAAAAAAAAAAAAAAAAAAAAAGAAAAAAGAAAAAACACTACTAATAAATAAATAAATGGACACTAGTCTCTCAGTTTTATTGATGTATAAATGACTGATTAAAAAGTTGCTTATATTTAAGACATACAATATATACTAAATGAAAAATCATTAACACAATATAATTAATATACCTATTACTTCACATTGTTATTATTCTTTGCATGCTAAAAGAAATTTAAGATCTATGATCCATAAATCCCAAATTTTCAAAAATTATTAATTATAGTCACCATGCTGTACAAGGTCTCCAAAACCCATTCACCTTGTAACTAAAATGTTGTACTCTGATCAAAATCTTCCCTTTTTCCACAATCATTTTTTATTCTACATGTATTGTATTTTTAAATTTTTTCTTTTTTATAAGTATTTTAATTTATTCACTTGAGAGAGTATGAGACACAGAGAAAAAGGCAATCAGAGAGAGAATCAGAGTATGAGCATGCCAGGGCCTCCTGCCACTGCAAATAATCTCTAGATGCATGGGCTACTTTGTAAATCTGACTTTACATTGGTATTGGAGAATCAAACCCAGGCTGTCGGGCTTTGCAATCAAGTGCCTTTTAACTGCTGCGCCATTCTCCAGCCCGTTTTTAGTTTTCTCAGGAACTTTTACACTGTTTCTTACATAAACACTGTACAAATTTGCATTCCCTCCAAAGTGTGGAAGGGTTCCTTTTTCTCTACATTCTTTCCAAAACCTGCTATCTTTTGACTTTGATCACAGCCACTCCTAATGTATAAAATGATCTCTTTGTGGTTTTGATCTGCATTTCTCTAGTAATAATGAATGAAGTTGAGCACCTTTACATATTTCTATTGGCAACATGTATATCTTGTTTGTAAAATGTTTATTTGGTTTCTTTCCTGTGTGTGTTCACATGTATAGGTATACATGTATGCCCACATGGAGCCAGAGATTGATACTGGGTATCTTCTGGGATCACTATCCACCTTATTTACTGAGGCAGGGTCTTTCACTTGAACCAAGGACTTCCTGATTCAGCTAGTCTAGCAAGTCCATTTTCCCCAGGGATCCCCTATCTCCACCTTTCATGCACTGGAATTACAGGTAGGCTACTACACCTACCTGGCCTTTTAGTGGGTGCTCGGAATTCAAACTCCATTCCTCAAACTTACATAGCAAGCACTTTATACACTGAGCATCTCCCAGGCCACCTATGCCCATTTTTCTTATTTTTTTCACTATTAAGTTATGAATTCCTTATATATTTTGGATGTACCCCTTAACAGGAATATGTTTAACAAGTATGTTCCTTAAATACCATAGATTTTTCATTTTGTAGATTGTTTCCTTTGCTATGCAGAAACATTTTAGTTTGCACTTCCAGGCAAGATAGCAGATTACACGCTGTTCCTTGTGAAATGATTTAAAAGTAGGGCTGGAAAGATGGCTCAGCAGTTAAGGCACTTGCCTGAAAAGCCTAACAACCCAGGTTCAATTCCCCAGTACCCTCATATAGCCAGATGCACAAAGTGGCTCATGCATCTGGAGTTCATTTGCAGCAGATAGAGGCCCTGGTTTGACCATTCTCTCTCCCCCACCCCTCCTTGCAAATAAATAAATAATAGTATTTTTTAAAGAGTCAGTATAAGAACAGACTCTATTTTAAAGAAAGAAGAAGGTGCTATGCAGGCTGGCAGGGGAGAAAATCAGTTTTACCCAGTGATGTGCCCACTGATACAATAGTGACATGACTGTTATGGGACCAATTAACTGACTTCTGATTGGATTTGAGGCATGTTGCATAAGAGGAAATTCATGCTTGGATCTAGTCAAAAGCCCATAGGTGGGGAAAGTCACAGTCCCTAGGAGGGAAACTACTATTGTTGTTTAGGTAGCTGGACATGTTGTATTCATCAAATTGCTTTCTAAATATTTATATTTATGTCTATAGACTAATGCTACTCTCAGCTTTGGTCAGAAAATCTTTTTTTTTAACAGTGGATGGTAATTACAGAGGAGACTCAAAAGTCATTAAAGTGCTGAAAATAAGTGCCTCTTGAGTATTCATATCTAAATGGAACATCTATGTTGCCCTTTCTAAAGCTCAGGGAACACTGAGGAAGAGGCAGCAGAAAGAGACAGCCTACAGACTGCAAAGCTAAGGGTGGCCAGCAGACTCTTCTGACACCACAGGGAAGCTACTGAAGGTGAAAACTGTTCTTGTAGATGTTAGACCCTTAGTCAGTATAGGCTCAATACCACAATAAAATGTAGGAAAGGTAAGAAAGAGTCCATAAGTTCAATGGCTCCACCCCCATGAATATAACTAGCAATCTCTAAATTTCAAGGACCCAGAAAGAAGCTGTTCCAACCCTTGTACTTCTCCTTTACATATTATAAAAAAAGGTTTTTTTTGAGACAAGGTCCCATGTGGTCCAAGCTGGCCTTAAACTCAAAATGTAGCCATAGATGACCTTAAACAACTTCTTTTTTGTTGGTTTGGTGGGGGAGTGGTGTTGCTTTTTGTTTTTGGGTTTTTTTTTTTTCTAGGCAAGATCTTACTCTAGCCCAAGCTGACCTGGAACTTATTCTATATCCAAGGCTGGACTCGAACTTACAATGACCCTCTTACCTCTGCCTGCCAAGTGCTGGGATTAAAGACATGCAACCACCATGAGCTTAAACTTCTGATACTCTTGCTTCCACCTCTGTAGTGTCAGAATTACAAGTATACAATCCCATGCCCAGTTTATGGAGTGCTGAGGATGAAAGTCAGGGCTTTGTACATACTAGACAAGCACTCTATTAACTACATTCCAACCCTTCTATTCCCTTTCTTTTTTCCTCCTTTTCTTCTTTTCTACACTGTTTCTATTTTTTCCTTTTTTCTCAACTTTTATATTTATATTTTATTTGTATTTGTATTTATATTTTTATATATTTATATTTGGTTTTTTAAAGCTATTGTTTTTATTTTTTATTCTTATATTTATCTAAATTTGTTTTCAAACTTTATCATTGAGATATTTTTTCTTCTATTTTTCTCATCTCTTTCTCTTTTCCCTTCCAAAACACCTTTTCTCCACTCTTCTTTTTGTTCTTTTTATTTAACCTTGCTTCTTCTCTATTTCCCTTCCCTGCCTCCTTCTCTTATTCATTTACTATTTTCATATTTATCCTACATAATATTAACTTCATAACACATTAGTTTTGTCATTTTCTACTTTGTGGTCATTGCATTATGTTAGTTGACTTTAGTAGATGTTAATTTCTGTGGTAGTTTGAATAGATGCCCCCCCCAATACATTCAGTGTTTCATTAGTTTACACTTTACATCTACAGCCATCTTGCTGAAGGCAGTGTCTCTGGGTGGACCTTAAGGTGTGGTGGTGGGTTTAGGATTTCAATCTAAAGATATGCAAAGTGTGCCTAGCTATAGTTCCTGAGGTGTGCTGTGCTGTGTGGCTTTTGGCTTGTAGCTTTGCTCTCTGTGTTTGGTCCCGTGAAACTTCCCCTGAACCTATAAGCTTCAATAAATATTCCTTCCTCCACAACTATGCCTGGTCTGGAAGTTCATCTCAGCGAACCTGAAGCTGTCTGCTACAGAAGTTGGTACCAGGAGTGGGGTATGATGAACCTGACCATGTGGATTTTGGTCTTTTGGAATCTTTATTTTGGAGGAATGGGCATGGACTTAGTGCTTGCAAGTGAAGAAGCCTTCTGGAGTGGTAAGACAAGTTTTATGGACTATTCTGATGAGAGTTTGAGAGTGCTAAGTGCAGACAGTATTGAACTTTGAGGATGGGCTTATGAGCTTTCTAAGGTGAAGGAAAGACTGTACAGGACTCTGTTGGAACTGGAATACTGGCACAAGGGATGGCTGTGTTCTGCTGCCCTGGCCCAGAGAGTTTGATCAAGGTTAAATTTTCAATGGACTGATTTGCTTGGCTAAAGATATTGGACTGAGAGATTTAAGATTTTAAGTTGGAAAACTCAAGCAAGTTAAAATTACAGGCACTGAGACTGGTTTTAAGTCACTGAAGCTGCTAATGTCAAACACATTAGCAATCTTAAGGAAGATGGCCCAAGTGCTTTACATTAAAACAATGGAGAGGATGCCTGAGGAAAGACTATGATAGAAATGCAAACTCTTTTGGGGAAGAGTTAAATGGAGAAGGAAACTGCTTTTCAATGTTCTAATTTATTTTGTCCCTGAATTAAGAATATGGCTGTGTCCTGCACACCTGGTATTAGTTTTGGAAGCATGAAAAATGTGTGGAGTGGTCATGAATTGCACACGGTTCCATGAGCCACTGCTGAGATGTGACATAAGGCAGGATGTGATGCCCTGATAGGCTGGAAGAACCTTTGGAAGATGGACCATGGTTTGCATAGAGACCTAAAGGCATTTTGGATATGCCAGGACTGTGAAAGGGCTACCACCGAGTGCACTGTTGGCTTGGGATGGAATTTTTCCCTGGCTACTCTGCCTAGCTGGAGGGGTGGAATTGGAATCAGTTTCTGTTATATTGAAATTGCACAGCAGAAGTCTGATGATTGCTGGTGGTGGCTGAGTTTGCATTGTTCTAGTCTTTCCTTGCTATGCCTTACACCAGTTGAAAATGTTTACTCTGTGCCTTTATATGTTGACAGTATTTAACTTGTTTGATTTTATAGGACTCACTATTTTAAGTTGGTCAAGACCATAGGGACCTTTCAAATTGGACTGAATACAATTTACAATGTGTGATAATTTAAAATCTATAGTGTGCATCTACAGCCACCTTGCTGGAGGCAGTGTTGCTGGGTGGATCTTAAGGTGTGGTGTTGGGTTTAGGATTTCAATCTAAAGATATGCAAAGTGTGCCTAGGGGGAGTTCCTGAGGTGGCTGTGCTGTGTGGTTTTGCTCTCTGTGTTTGGTCCTGTGAAAGCAGGCCAGTTTCTTCTGCCATTATGGAACTTACCCTGAACCTATAAGCTTCAATAAATAACTGTGCCTGGTCTGGAAGTTCATCTCAGCAAACCTGAAGCTGTCTGCTACACTTTCCATATTATGTCAGGTTTTGTACAAGTGTTGTTCCAACAATTTGTTTTCATCTCTTTGAGTGATACTGGTTATTGAGCCCAAGAAGAGGCTGCTCAATCCACAAATAAAACTAAAAGGTAGATTCAAACCAACAGATGCACATATCAGAGAAACATGAGAATATGAAACAGCAACATAACATGACTTCTTTAAAAGATCACAGCTCCAATTTCTGAATTCAAAGACAGTGAACAAGTCAAATGCCAGATGAAGATTTCTAAGATTTGCTAATAAAAGCGATCAACAACCTCTATGAGAATGCTAACAAACAAACATAAGCCAGTCAGTAAACTGTTGAGAAAATTAGCAAATGGATGGAAATGTCAGCAACATGAACAAAACAATTGAGTAGGGAAACTGACATTCTGAGAAATGTTTTGGTTTAATATAAACAGTCATACTCATTAATTTTTGTTGCTTATGCTTTTTAGTGTCCTATCAAAAACTTACTGCCAAACCAATGTCAGGGGAATTTCTATATATGCATCTAAGAGGGTCATTGTTTCAGGTTTTAAGTCTTTACTCCACTTTGAATTGACTTTGGTGTATGATGTAAGATAAAGATCCATTTCCTTTTTTTTTTTCCAGTTTTCCCAATGCCACTTATTCTTCCCCCATTGTATATACTTAGTGCCTCTATCAAAGACTAGTTGTTCACCTACATTTTGTGTTTATTAGTAGGACTTCTTTTCTTTCTATTAATATATTCATTTGTTTTCATACTGGTACCATATTCTTTTGATTACCATAACTTGCTATATATATAATTTGAAGTCAGGAACTATGCCTCCAGCTTTGTTCTTTTTTTCAGCTTTGTTCTTCTTGATAAATACTGTTTTTGCTATGGAAGGTCTTTTGTGGTTTTATTTTTTAAAAAACTCAAATGATTTACTGCTTTAAATAACTAAATAACAAAAAGAAGATACAGGCTATAGTCTCCAACAAGACAATCGTCACTCTTTCTGAGGGTCGCCAGTAGCATACACTTCAAGTCTTCATTCTTTCTAGACAATATAAACATGTGATAAACATGTAACAACACGGTCAATAATACACTGATGAATACAGTTCACAGCAAAGGCACTCAACCAACCCAGGAGCCCTGGAATGACAAGTGTATCGTGATTTGTAAATGGTGCTAAATAGAAAATAAATTAAGTAAAGTGGCATCAGTATTAACACAGAATACTTTCTTGAACTTTCTTTAAGAGAAGGTCAAACCTCCATTTCCAAATTACCAGCATTTGCAGGACTACTTTAGGAAAAGCCAGCTGGCTTGGGCACCTCCCCCTACCCACAATGGTCTTTGCCAGAGCAGCAGAGTACAGGGTTTTTGGTAGAAAAGGCACCTCACACAAGCCAGGGCACAGAGCAAGAGGATAGAAGTGATCCAAAGCCTTGATTAGGGGTTTCCAAGGAGTTGACCCAGATAGGCTTGAGCCCTGTGTACCTAAAAGGTAAAGACCCTCCCTAAGGTAAAGAATAGTGGGACCAGGGCTGGGCCTCCAGCCCTGAAATCCAGGATGATGACCTACTTTCTATTCAAACACAGGTGGGTCACTAGGACACCTTTCCAGTGAATGCTCAGAAACAACATTGCTGGGGAGTGACCTATAAGGAGAGGTAAAGCTAAGCCAAAAGGTAGCAAAACCAACCAGATGCCAGCAAGCTCCAGAGGATTTCCAGTGCATCCAGTTTCCTTCAGTTTGCTGAAGCAGGCAATCTCCTGGCTTCCACTCCTAAACCAGATCACCATGGAGCCCATTGGGATCCTGCTATGATCAGCAGACTATCTGCACAGTCCCGCCAGTCTTTCCTTCCTGAACACCTAGGAGGCTCTACCCTGCTGCTGTCTCCCCACTAGTTTGCCACTCTTTGGCCTTGTAAAACTGATCTCAATTCTTCTCATTTTCTTCTGTTTTTTTTCTGCTTTTTGTCTCACTCTGAGTTTACCTTTGGATTTCCAATCTGCCTGCCATGCATTTCTCTTTGGGAGAATCAGTCACCACTGAATTGTGGATTCATTTGTAGTTTTCTGAAGTAGACTTGGTTTCTGAAGAAATACAATCGTTTTGGTGGATGTGCGCCCTTCTCTGGTAGTCTTGATGACACAAGCTGGAGGTTTGGTCCCACGGGGTTTCTAGTAGCCCACTTGCTGGCAGACTTCTAGAGTGCCACACAGGCCATGCCATTGGTCAGGTCCCTGCCCTGGGCCTGCTGTAGGGTGTCTGAGCACCCATGAGCATCCTCCACATGGCTCTTGCACTGCAGCAATATGTCCAGCTCTGAGAAGTCCTTCACCCCCAGCTCAGGAATCCAAAGGACTGTCCACTACCTCATAAAACTGCTTCAACCCATGGGAGGGATCCACCCTGTGCAGGCTAAACAGCTTGTCAACTTTGCCCTGAACCACATGTACTTCAGAATAAGTCATCCACTGAACTGGGCTTCCACATCGAACCTAGGGGCATCTTATTTCCCCATGGCTCCCAGGGCTGGAGACAGGGCACAGCAGGCCACACAAAGAACGGACATGTTGCCTAGGGACCCGCAGAGCTCATTGCACTGTGCTTGAGAGAATGAGCCTAGACTCCCAGTGCTCCTGCTGGCTTCCAGAATGTAGAGCTAACAGTTATTGTCATTGTTGTTGTTTTAATGAGATACTGTGGTAGTTGGAATGGATGTCTCCCAATAGATTCAGGAGTTTATTAAAGCTTGTAGCTTAGATCTTCAGTCTGGCTAGAGGAGGTGTCACTGTGGGCAGATCCTAGGGTCCAGCTCTAAGGTGTGTTTGGGGGTGGATCTGAAATTGCAGCCTAAAGTATGCAAAGAGCAGTCTGAGTTCTGCCTGGCTTCTCTGCTGTTTGGCTGCCCATTTTTGCTCTTGCAAAAGGTAGTGGGTTTTCTCTTTGTTGACATTATGGAACTTCCCCTGGATCTATAAATTTCAAATAAATTCCACTCCTTTCCTCCTATATCTGGTTTGGAAGTTCATTCTAGCAATGTGAAGCTGACTGTGACATATACACATAGACTTATTTTGATCAGTAAAACCAAACAGAACTGTACTTTTATACTATTATGCTGAGAAAGTAAAATCAATCCAAGTATCTGCCTGACGTACAACTTAGCAGTAAAATCATAAATATTGTAGCGCTTTTGGCATAAAGGTAGGGGAAAGATGGGATCCTTTATACTGCTGGTGGGAATATGGAAATCATATGAAAGCTTTAAAAATAACTACCATATATACATACAACTATATACCATACAACTAATGTTGTATACATACCCAAAGGACTCTAAGTCAACATACCACAGAGATATTTGCACATCAGTGTCTACTACAATACTAATAATGGCTGAGTTAAGAATCAGCCTAAGTGTCCATCAACAGATGGAAGAATAAAGAAAATGTGGTACATACACACAATGGAGTGTTATATTAGTCCAAGTATAAAGAATAATGAAATTATGTTGCTTGCTGGAAACTAGATACAATTAAGAGATCATAATGAGAGAAACAAACCAGACTAAGAGGACAAATGTCATATGTTTTCTCTCATTTGTAGACACTAGATTTCACATGAATACATAAAGCCATTTGTAGATACATGGTGTGGAAGCATAAAGAAGGGGGCAGAGTAAAGAATATCTTGGTCTAGTAACTTATCGTCACTGTACTTCAGTATCTTCATCTATAAAATGAAGATTTCACATTTTGAATGTAAAATAAATACTTTATATTTCATATCTCAATAGGTTACCTCACTTATTTGCAAGCTTATACTATTCCTCTGACATATAAAAATAGCAATTATTTCCTACTGTCATTATTATGTTCAGATACACACACACAAAGAAAAATTGGAAGAAATATGTCAAAAATATTAATGATTCTGAATTCTAACAAAACTAATTCTGAGAAGATCAGAAAATCAATCACTGGTTGAATATTAGAAGATATTAAAAATTATTTTATTAGAGGTGCTTATACTTTAAATCATTACATCATAGTGAAGAACTGATGAATCAAATATCTAAGATTTGTTTTGAAATATTTCGGTAGGATATATACATGGAGAGTTTTTAAAATACATTTTTATAACAATCAGTTGATTCTTTGAAAATATAAATAAGAAAATTCTTAGCCAAACTAATCAAAAGAAAGAGAAAATCAAAATTAATAAAACTAGAAGTGAGAAAAGGAAAGTTACCACAGACTCCAATGAAATTTGAGAATCACTAGGAAATTCTTTAAAAACTTCTATTTCAAACAAAAACCTAGAAAATGCCAAAGAAATTGATAAATTCCTATTCACAATAACATCATAAAAATACCTACTTAACAAAAGAAGTGAAAGGCCCCTACAGTGAAAACTGAGAGACTAAATAAAGAAACTGAAAACATGAGAAGATAAAAAGGTCTCCAATGCTTACAGACTGGCAGAATTAATATTATGGGAAAGGCTAGTTTACCAAGTGATTTACAGATTCAAAGCAATCCCGATCCAATTTTCAGTAAGTCTCCAGAGAACTAGAAAAAAATCAATCCTAAAACTCATTTAGAAGCACAAAAGACCTTGAATAACCAAAACAACCCTCAGCAGAAAGAGCAATGCTAGAGACACCACAATGCCTGGTCTTAAATTATACTACAGAGCCATTGCAACAAAATCGGTATGTAGCTGCACAAAAACAAACATGGAGACAAATGGGAATAGCACACAGGACCTAAAATTAAATCCACACAGATACTGACACCTAATTTTTTTTAATTTGGAGAAAGAGAGAGAGAGAGAGAGAATCAGTGCACCAACAGCCTCTCAGCTGCTGTGAACAAACTCCAGATGCGTGCACCCCCTTGTGGGCAAGTACAGCATTGCGCCCTTGCGTCACTTTGCATCTGGCTAAAGATGAGACCTGGAGATTGGAACCAGCGTTCTTAGGCTTAGGAGGCAGGCGTCTTAACTGCTAAACCATCTCTCCAGCCCTGACACCTCATTTTTAACAATCAAAAATAAAGATTGTTTCTTCAAATGGTGCTGGGAAAACTGGGTATCCACCTGTAAAAGAATGTAACCTGATCCATAACTCACTTTGCCCCAAAAATCAATTCAAACTGGATCAAAGGCCTAAATATAAGACTTGAAGTCTTGAAAATGCTGTAGGAAACATAGGTAAACATTTCAAGATATAGGTATATATATAGCAGAGGAAACAACCTCAAGTTGCCAACTCTGTATCAGGTGGAATTAGGATCCAGCACTTACAAAGGACCACAAAAATTAATCACCAAAATTTTTTTTTAAATCATCTGACCATTAAATGAGCCAATGAACAGAACACACATTTCTCAAAAGAAATACAAAATAGTCAATAAATATTTCAAAAAGTATTCAACATCCTTAACCATCAGGACACACAAATTAAAATTGCTTTGAGATTCCATATCACCCAAATCAGAATGGTTATCATCAAGAAAATAAACAAATGTTGATGAAGACATGCAAAAGAAAAATCCTTATATATTGTGAATGGAAATATAAACTGCTACAGCTAATATGGAAGTCAGTGTAGAGGTTCCAGCTATACAACCCCAGGGTGTATACCTGTGTTACTTTGAATGTATGCCCCCATAACCTCAGGTACTTTTTATTAAGGTTTAATTTCATGCTTAAGTCTATAGCAGCCTTCTTTGAGGGGGTGGGTGAATATGTCACTTGGGAGAATTTGCATTCTAGCCCAAAGATATAGAGAACAGTCTGAGCTCTGGGGGCTCTGCTTGTTGCTGGTTCATGCTCGATGCTTTTTGGTATTTGCTGGTTGGTGGTTGTTGCTCTCTCTCCTTATATCTATGAATGGGAGTCAGCTTCTTCTGCCATTGATGGAACTTCCCCTGGTTCTGTTAGCTTCCCTTCCTCCCATAAAACTGTGTTTGGTTGGATGTTCATCCCAGCAATGTGGAAGCTGACTACAATAATACCCAAAGAACTCTAAGTCAACATACTACATCCATGTTAACATATTTATGTTTGTACATCCATGTTTATTGCTAAACTATTCATAATAGCAAAGAAATAGAAATCATGACATCTGTAGGAAAATGATTTCAAAAGGAGATCATTATATTAAACAAAATAAGCCAGAGGCTCAGAAAAACAAATAACCAGCTGTGAAGATAACTCAGTCAGTACAGAGCTTGCCTCCTTGTACTGAGTTAATACTGATTCTGATTCTCAGTATGCTCATCAAAATGCCAGGCATGGCAGTGCTTGCCTAGAAGCCCCGGTGTGGGCCGTCTGTGCAAAGACAGGAGGATCCCTGGGAATCACTAACCTAATTGGTAATCTCTAGGCCAATGAGAGACTCTGTGTATGGTGATTGTGAGGAAGGCACCCATGGTTGTCCTCTGTCCTCCACATGTATGTATGCACATGTGCCTGCACCTGCACATATATGCCCCCAACAAAACAAAAAGACAACACGTTTTCTCTCACATGCAAACTTTAGGTTTAAATATGTGCACGCACGTGTATGCATGAGTATGATAAAAGTCAGACAGGGTCCATGAGGGGGAAGGAGAGATCTTAAAGGATGGAGAAGAAGGGGAAAGGTCAAGGCAGAGCGATGGAATACATATGACATGAAATCAGAAGGTAAGGACTATTTAGAGGATGGGAGGGGACAAAACAAGAGAAGGACAAGAGGCATAGGGGAGTATAGTGGGAATGAATAAAGCAATAATGACATTTAAGTATGAAAAGGCCAGAATGAAACCCATTACTCTGTATGCAAACTTAAAATAAAAACAAAAACTCGTAACAAAGATTTAAATGAAAAGCAATATTTTTAATGTCAGCAGAGGTTAAGTTACTTCTAGTTCTGGTTAGTAGAATTATCACAAGCTTTTACTTTATACTTTTCTATTTTACAAATTTTCTACAGCAATTTAAAATTACTTTTTAAAAATATTTTATTTATTTATTTGAGAGACAGAAAGAGGCAGATAAGAAAAGAGAATGAGCAAGTCAGGGCCTCTAGCCACTGCAAATGGACTTCAGATGCATATGCCACCATGTGCATCTGCTTTATGTGGGAACTGGGGAATTGAACCTGGGTCCTTAAGCTTCACAGGCAAGTGCCTTATCCGCTAAGCCATCTCTCCAGCCCCCTGATATTACATTTTTTTGTGAGATAAGGTCTCATATAGCCCAGGCTGGCCTTGAACTCACTATGTACTAGAGAATGACCTTGGAACTTCTTATTCTCCAGCTTTCACTTCCTGAGTGCTGAGGTTACAGGCATGTGCCACTAGACCCAGTTTATGCAGCACTGGTGATTGAACCCAAAGCCTCATGCATGCTAGGCAAGCACCTACCAACTAAACCAGATCTTCAGACCCTGAAATTACTTTTAAAACAAAAACAATTTTTTTTTTTAATTTAAGAAACTCCTTACCAATACTCCATCCACAGATGAAATTTTCTCCCAAGTTAACCAAGCTCTTTCTCTGACATGATCTGGTATCTTTAATTTCTGGCATAATGCAGTAAATTCAGGCTCTTCAGTTTCTTCAAAATCAAGCCTACCAAGTGAAAATAATTATATAGTAGACACACATCAATCAAAATGATCAAGTAAACATTTGTTTCAACACTTAGCACACAACAGTTAGCATTATTCTGAAAGAATACCACTATGTACTTTAAGGTCTGATTTCCTATTTAGAGAATTTTAGCATTTGCTTATATCTTTCATGGTCCTTCCAAAATAAGAATACCACTTAGTGAAAAACAGTTGCTATTATTGTGAATCAAATATACTCCAGACTATCAAAACAATTTTGTGAAAGAAAGTAAGTGGGATAATAACAACAGCAAAAAGAGAAAAACCCAGACAGTATTATACACTTCATTCAATGTCAGTGACCTTGCTAAACTCTAGTCTACACATGTCAACATTTCATGACTCATTAATATTTCTTAAAGGATTAACTTGAAAGAATATGTATCATTTATTTCAGTTCTATCTCATTGGCCTTTCTTTTTTAATTTTTTGTTGTCTGTATTTTTTTTTAAGGCAGGATCTCACTTGCTGATCTGAAACTCACTCTGTAGCCCCAGGCTGGCCTCAAGCTCACAGAGATACTCCTACCTCAGCCTACTGAGTGCTGGAACTAAAGGCATGCACTCCCACACCTGGCATCCTTGACCTTGCTTAACCACAATATGAAATCAATGACTAATTATTTTGCATTCATTCAATAACTATTTGATATATAGTAGTAAAAGTATGAGGAATGACTTAGCTTTTGATTATTTCCTATGATCCTATACAAAGGGTATCTTAGATGCATGGTTTTACTAAGTCCCCAAACCAGATTCATTCAGTGAGTACTTACTCTTACTCAGCCTTATTTTACAAATATGTACCAAACACAGAATTAAAGCATTTATTAAGATCAGCAAGGAAGGAATATTCAGAATGCAAATGCCATAGTCTAAACTTCATAATCTATGCCCCTGACCACTATTCTGGGCTGGCAACTCCCCCTTCAAAGCACAATTAACTTGATTGTTTCAATAATGAAAGTGGCATTTTGTTCCAACTCATAGTTTCTTTTCCAACTATATTACTTAGGCAAAAAACAGAAATAACATCTGAACCAGAAAAAGTAGAAATAGTCTCTATCACTGAAAGTACGTTGGACTGAGCATTAAATCCATCTTTAAGCAAGTCTGCCAGCTTCACATTGTGCAGCTGTGGTTCTACTTTTTGTAAGTACCGTCATGTGCCATTTAATGACATTTCAGTCAACAACAGAGTATACAACAATATTTCTATAAGATTATAAAAGAGCTCAATGAGTCTGGCCTCAAAAAAATTAAAAATAAATAAATAAGGACCTCAAAACTTCACATCTCTTAGTGAATCTACATCATGGTGTTGTAGCACAATGTATTCAATACTCATGTTTGGGTGAAGCAGGTGTAAACAAAACTACTGCACTGACACTTGAAAAATACAGCATATTCTATTGCATACGGGACTTAAAAATAAATGACTATGTTATTGGTTTGTATACTTATTATATTATAGTTTTATCATTATTCCTAGGGCATAATCCTATTACTAAAAAATAAAGTTGATTGCAAAACAGCAGCTTCGAATATTCAGAGTTTACTATCTGTCTTGATGACAGCACGAAGCCACAATGAATGATTGATCTAGACCATCAAAGTTTGAGTAAGTGAATTCTACAGTGTTCATACAAAATTCATTTATCAGCACAGTTCACAGAAAGTAATGGATCCCTCTTGTTAAGTACACGAGACTTTAGTTAATCTATAGAGATCAACTGTCAGTGCTAATGAAAACCTCTGTGGCAATGAGTAACCAAGAACAAACCTATGGTCCTGGCTTACAAGAGAATTTCTGATAGTTCTCAACATTTAAAGGTAAATAATAATGAAAGAAAACTAGGTCCTTCTTTTCCCATATCAGAATTCATTATTGATCCTTACTCTACATTTATCAAGAATGCATCCAAAGCTGTATAGATGACATGGATTTTTTAAACATCTTTAAATATTTATTTATTTGAGAAAGAGAAAGAGGCAGAGAAAGAGAGAAAATGGGCACGCCAGGGCCTCCAGCCACTGCAAACGAACGCCAGATGCATGCACCACCTTGTGCATCTGGCTTATGTGGGTCCTGGAGAGTCGAACCAGGGTCCTTTGGCTTTGCAGGCGAATGCTTTAACCACTAAGCCATCTATCCATCCTGGCATAGATTTTTTTTTTAAGAGTATATATTACTGCTCTTTCCAAAGAGAAACCTTCTAATATTGGATGCTTCCAATTTAAATTAAACAAAAAGTGAAATCTTCTCCTGCAACACCCCCCAAGTTTGTGTGTGTGTGCGTGCGTGCGCGCGTGTGTGTGTGTATGTGTGTGTGTGTGCTAACAGTATGGTTTGAGTTGACATATAAGACAATCCTCTTAAATAGACATATTTTTTTAAAGTGTTGGTCTGAGGTTTTTGAAGAGCATGGCGCATGCAAAAGATAAATAAATATAAAAGGGACTCAGTGGAGATAAAACAGAGCTCAGCACACTGAGTGGTGGTACATGCCTATAACCACAAGCACCTGGGAGACTGATAAAGCAGGATGGAAAGTTCAAGAAGAGGATTGCACAGGTAGATTACCTCAAAAAAAGAGACGGCCTTAAGCATGAGTGGTGAGGAACAGAATAATTTGAGATCTGAAGTCTCAAAATAAAGCCAGTACAGACAATAATAATGACATTCACACACTCGATGTAAATCACACAGCAGCAGAGTGAAGAAAATTCACATGTGGAAATACAATAAATATTAGTCATTCTTATTGAATCTGCAGACTTAAGATTAGTAAGGAGGGAGGAAAGTTCCTTGTGAGAAGAAGGATACCACTGACACTGCATCAAAAATAAGACTAGGACACCAAGATCCTTGATGGCTCAAAGGGAAAACATTAAGAAATAATGAGGCATAGTAAGGCCAATTAGCACACAAGAAGAGTCTTGTTCAACAGGAAGAAGGGAAAAATAAAACTTTTAAAACGTTTAAGCACTTGTGCTTAATGTGTCATGAAACTTTTGCCCGCATAGCAGCCTTTGCTCTGAAGTAATGCTCCACCAGTTTCCACAGAATCCCTAAGGCCTCCAAGCGTTGTTCTAAGGAAACCCTACAAAAGCCCCAGTACCTCGTGGGCAACTGACACCCACGACCCTGCACTTCACATCCCGGCTTCTCTTAGCCTTTCCCAGGACTAGGCGCCAATGCAGTGCGCGACCAGAGGAAAAAGACTTATCAACTGTTGAATCGCAAGCGAAGGGACCCGGGTGTGCTCCAGATCTCCACAGGGGAAAAACACCATCAGACACCGGTCATTTGGGCCTGTTTTTTTTTCTTTTTTTCCATCTTTTCTTTCCGTCTTTCTCTTTAAAAATTTTTTAATTGGTATGTATTATTTATTTTTGCGCTTGCTGGGGGTTCGCAGTGGCCGGCGCCTCCGCGCCTCGGTCTGGCCAGAAGAGATTCTGCACCTGTCACTTCGCTCAGGAACACCAGCCCCACCCGCCCGGCACCTGTCAAGCTGGAGCCGAGACCCCTCTGGGACGCTCCCCCTCCACGGAGAACCGAGAACCGAGGGCCGACCGCGTCGCCATCTCGCCGCGGCAGGCGGAGGCGAGGCTCGGACGGACACCCGGCGCCCCGCGAAGGCGCGCGGCCCCGCGGCGCCCTTCCCGCCCGCGGTCTGCGGCTCGGCGGGCTCTCACTCACCGGGCCAGAGGCAGGTCCTCGGGGCCGCTGTCGGGCTCGGGGTCCTGCTCCGGGGGCGGCGGCGGGGGCTCCAGGGCCGCTGCGGCCGCGGCTCTCCGGGGGGCTTTGGGCGGCATGACCCGCGGCCGGCAGGCTCGGGAGGCGCGCGGAGCGGAGCGGAGCAGCGGGCGCGCGCGCACGTCGGCCACGCCCCGTTCCCTGCCGACTCCCGTTACAAAAATAATTCGAACGTCCCCTGAGAAAAACCGGACGCACCCGGCAACCGAGCGCCGCGTCCAACCGCGGGAAAACGTCACTTCCGTCCGCGGCGTCACGTCCGCGAGGCTCCCGGGCCGTGGGCGTCTGCGGGGGACAGGAGCGCGGGGCGCGGCGCGGGCGGGGAGCCAGGCCTCCCGGGGAGCGAGCGCGGCCGGGACCCTCCCCGGCCCAGGCTCCGCCCTGAGGCCCGCGCCCACTGCGCGCCGGGCCCGCCCGTCCAAAACAAAAACAAGCGTGCAGCCGGGGGAAGACGCCCTCTGCCAGTCACTTCCGAAGTGTGGCCAAGTTGTTGATCTCTTGGTGATTCCAGGTTAAGGGAACAGAAGCTATGGGCCACGAACAGGTTACAGTGTAATAAAAAGGCTTCGTGGTGTCAAAACAGGAGGAACTCTCTCAAGGGGATCTTCAAAGGAAAAGCGTCCCTAGAATACAAGATTGCTAGCATCCACCTGACGTTTGAAGTACATATACTATGTTCCAAGCATAGTCACCTTTCATAATCAACTCATTTAATACCCAGAAACAGTCAGTGAAAATGGATACATTAGCATTCCACGTTTAGACTGGGAAACAAGCTCAAAGGAGTTAATTAGCTCTAACTTGCAGTATGTTTGACTCCTTTTATCTATTCCATTATGCTGCAAAAATTAAAAAAAAAAAAAGAGAGACCTCAGAAAGACCTTACTATAACTACTATCGTCAAACACTGGCTAAGAAACTATATCTCTTCTGTCTCTTGCTATTTATTTATTTATTTATTTATTTATTTATTTATTTATTTATTTATTCTGTAGAGAGAATGGGAGCGCCAATAGCCTCTCAGCCGCTGTGAACGAACTCCAGACATATGTGCCGCATTGTGTGCAAGTGAGGCATTGCGCCCTTGCGTCACTTTGCGTCTGGCGTGGGAGCTAGAGAATCAATGTGGCGTTCTTAGGTTTAGCAGGCTAAACCATCTCTCCAGCCCTATTGCAATTTATTTTTATACATCTGTCATTTCAGTGTAAAAATTGTTGATTGACCTCTCAGGATTCCCAATACCGATAATATGAGTAAAATACAGTTGTGCTGTGATGTACATTCCCTTATCCTGGAACAGCTGAGAAAGGACTGAGGAAGCAGAACTTTCTAGTAGGTTGCAAGAGTTGGTTTATCCC
This sequence comes from Orientallactaga sibirica, assembly GCA_036365145.1. Lineage (NCBI taxonomy): Eukaryota > Metazoa > Chordata > Mammalia > Rodentia > Dipodidae > Orientallactaga > Orientallactaga sibirica. The sequence goes on from JAEOAD010002517.1 coordinate 2,865,892, forward strand.
GGCATGTTGTACAATGAATTTCCATTGTCTTTGCATGCCATGACATATGCCAGCTTGTGTGAATGCTTGGCAAGACGCCTTCTCAACAACCAGTCTTGCCTAACTCCAAAGCCCTCCAGTAGGGGTCCAAATGTTTGTGGAGGAGTAGGGCTCCAGAGATCCAGCCACAGAGAATAAATGTAATTGAAGTGTCCGTTGCATTCAACTTGCCCCAGATTGAGGCAAGAGTTCAGGTGCAGTTTTCGCCTTTGGATGATAAAGGATAGTCTGCTGGGAACTGATAATATGAGATACATAAATGGCACAGTTCTTCTCTTAACTGTTATGAGAATGTGGCATTTGTCAGTTGCTGCACTGGAGTAATCTGAGGTAACACAACATAGGATAAGGCAGGGATATTAAGATTAGTGCAGTAGGAATAGAATCTGGGTGGTCAACGAAGCCTATGATTTGGCCATTCCTGGAACTGACCTCAAATGAGCTGACAGAGCTGTTTGTACTAGTGAAGGCATCATGACTAACGTTTCTCCTTTGAGTCCCTTCAGGACAGAGTTCAAATCTCAGTTGCTCTGGTGGTGCAGACCTGTAATCCTAGCTACTCAGGAGGATGAGGTAGGAGGATTGGAAGTTTCATGCCTGCCAGGATTGCAGAGTCAATTCAAGTCCAACCTGGGCAACTTAGCCCCTATCTCATAACGAAAGGTAAAAATAAGACTGAGGACATAACTCAGTGGTAAGGTGTTTGTCTGGCATGTGCCTTGATTCAAATTTAATTCCCAGTAAAACACACACACACACACACACACACACCAAATCTTAGTCATCATTGTAGCCTTAATACTTAGTAACTGTTGAGCACACAGTAAATGATTGCTTGCTTAAGAGGTGGGAGAGTGGAAAAGCCAAGAAAAGTTCTCAAAACTAAAGTTAACTCTCTTTACATGTAGATATTACTGGTTTTATTTAAACCTAGTTTATCAACACAATTGCAGTAAACTAAAGACTTATCAATTTACCAAATGACGGGTATCTTTACCATTACTATGGCTATGAGACTATCTCAAATAAAAGGACTTCCCACACAAGTTGGAGAGCAGAGAATTATTCTGTAATTTTTTTATTGAGAGATGTCAATAACCAGGTTTTGGATACTGCTGTGTCAAACTATTACAAACACTAAGCACTTTTTTTTATAGCTAATTTATTTTATTTTATTTTGGGAGAGACAGACAGAGGGAGAGGGAGACAGATTGAGAATGGGCACGCCAGCAGTCTCTCAGTTGCTGTGAACGAAATCCAGATGCGTGCATCCCCTCGTGGGCAAGTGCGGCATTGTGCCCTTGCTGGTCACTTTGCATCTGGCTAAACGTGGGACCTGGAGATTAGAACAGGGTTCTTAGGCTTAGTAGGCAGGTGCCTTAACCGCTAAGCCATCTCTCCAGCCCAACACTAAGCACTTTTGAGAAAAATTAAAATGTCTTTCTTACTTCCTTGATATCCTGGAACTGAACCCAGAGCCTTGTTCATGCTAGGCAAATGTCCTAACACTGTGCTATGTACCCAGCTCTCCCCCTCACCATTGTTTGTTTTTATTTATATTTTTAGGAGAGTTTCACTCTAGCCCAGTCTGACCTGGGACTCATGCTGTAGCCCCAGTTGACCTTGAATTTACAGCAATCCTCCTACCTCAGCCTTTCAAGTGCTGGGATTAAAGGCACGAGCCACCACACCCAGTGCACCCACCTTTTAAAAAAATAAATAAATGCCATTTTTTTCAGTCAGAGTGGCTGAATAGCAAGCCTAACTGACCCTCTTGTCTCTGACCTCTCAGTATTGGAATTGCAAGTGACTGTTTTATGGGTGCTACGGATTGAACACAGGTCCTCATGCTTGCATCCTTACCCATTGAGCCATCTTCCTAGCTCTGATTTTTTAAGAGTGTCTGTGTGTGTGTGTGTGTGTGTGTGTGTGTGTGTGTGTGTGTGTGTGTGAGAGAGAGAGAGGGGGAGAGAGAGGGAGAGAAAAGGAGAGAATGCATGCAGAGGCCAGAGGTTACTGTCATGTAACTTCCTTGATCACTCTCCTCTTTATGTACTAAGATAGAGTCTCTCATTTCAACCCAGAGCTCACTGACTAGACTAGTCTAGCTAGCCAGCATGCCCCAGGAGTCCCCTGTCTCCACCTCCAAAGTTTTGAACTTACTGAAATTTCTTTAATTCTCTTCTTCCAGGTTCCTATCTCCTTTATCTCCTTTTTTTTTTTTTTTTTTTTTGTGGTTTTTCAAGGTAGGGTTTCATTCTGGTCCAGGCTGACCTGGAATTAACTATGTAGTCTCAGGGTGGCCTCGAACTCACTGTGATCCTCCTACCTCTGCCTCCCAGTGCTGGGATTAAAGGCATGCGCCACCATGCCTGGTTTTCCTATCTCCTTTTGAGACAGATTTTTCTATTATTGTGTTATTAAAACAAAATATAGAAAAAGTACATTATCTCCTTCAAGTGTCATGTCACCAATCCAGTTTCCAGTTCACCTATATTAGATCATTTAACAAGCAGAGATACACACTCATTTATCATATAAATATTTTCAAAATTTATGCCCATGCTGTCTGTATAGTGTTTTTTTAAGTGACAAGACACTTTATTAAGAGCAAAGTGATAATAAAGGTTTGAATCACTGTCCAAGGGCAATGGGCCACTGGAGTAGAGAATACTCAAGAGCCTGTGTACTGGGTTTTTTTTTTGTTTGTTTGTTTGTTTTTGTTTTTCAAGGTAGGGTCTCAACCTAACACAGGCTGAGCTGGAATTCACTCTGTACTCTTAGGGTAGCCTTGAATTCACAGCAGTCCTCCTACCTCTCCCTCCAAAGTGCTGGGATTAAAGGTGTGTGCCACCACGCCCAGCCATTTGTACTGTTTTTAATAAGACATATTGATAGCAACAGTTTTTCTTCTCAGGGAAAAATCCCTGCACTCAAAAGAGTTTACAAAAGAGTTTACTCTTATGTTGCAAGGGCTTTGCTCACTGGCTTGAATTGTAGTGACCCAGCAGCTGGCTGCTCTGGCCTATTTCTGGTAAGGTGAGAGGAAGGTAAGAAATCACGTACTATGGAATGAGATCTAAAAACACACAGAGAATGTATTGTCAATAGTATAGGCACTACCTAGAATTACATTAGCTGCCAATAACAAAACACAAAATAATGGGTTATTTAAAATAAAAAAACCATTTTTACTCAAAGTAAATGTCTAGATATGAGACTTCTAGGTGCTCAAGAACATCTTCAGGGACACAGGCATCTTCAACTCTTAACTCCTCATTCTTGCACAGTGCTCACAATTCAGCTTGGCAGCCAAAGTCAAATGCACATTTCAAACAACCAGATAAGGAAAAGAATGAAGACAATGCTAAGGATCATGCCAGGTTTACTTGAAGAGGAGTCCCAGGAACTCATGGAAGCTGCCAGAATACATTTACATCCTACTGATCAAGACTTGTACAAAAAGCCACATCCCAGGCTGACCTGGAACTCACTCTGTATTTCCAGGCTGGTCTCCAACTCACAGGGTTCTTCCTCCCTCTGCCCCCGGAGTGTTGGGATTAAAGGTGTGCACCACCGCAGCTGGTGGAATTTTTTTTATTCTGATTTTACATTCATAGTATTGATTCCATTGTCCTCCTCCCTGTCCTCCCTCTTTCAAAGGGACCCTCATCAATGGGGAATGTGGGTCATGCATTGTGAGTTTAGTCAAGAGTCTGGGGGGTAGGCCCCAGTCTCTGTGCATAATGCCCCAACTTGTGACTCTAACAATCTTTCCGCCCCCTCTTCCGCGAGTTTCCCTGAGCCACACTGGGGTCATTTTAGTTCTGCTTCAGTGATGAGGTTTTGGGAGCCTCTGTGTCTCTGGATATCTGGCTTAGTTGGAGTTGGATGTTCTCTGTGTTTATCTCCTTCAGCCTTTTTCTGGTGTTGTGATCACCATGAACTCTGTATTCTTGCCCTTCCCCTGCATTGTTCTATGGTTTCAGCTGGGGCCCTGGTGAGGTGTGGTTAGCTGATCCTCCTTTCAGGTTCGTTGTCCATCTGAAAAAAGATAAGCAAATTCTCCAACAAAGAGAGAAGTTAGTACTAGATAGAAGGGATGACCATATATGTTTTGTAGGGAATTTTATATGCATTGGCTCTCTTCTAGCCCACATTTGGTGGTATCTTGATCTTGGAGACTGAGCTCATTTTTTGTATGTGGTTTTGACTTATTTCCCAGTTCCAGCAATGAGTTCCATTCCACTGAGTGGATCTATTAGCCAAATCAAGAGCAGTTGGTTACCCACCATGGCTGTTTGCCACTACTGCACTTGTATGAGCATTACACCAACTTGTTTCCTGCTGGGTATCTTAGAAAGCAAGTTGTTTGGACCAATGTCGGACATTTTCCCCCTGTTGCTCGTGTAGCACCCTCTGGTACTAGACTAGCTAACTGTCTGGGGACTGACCTTCTTCCAGATTCTGGCCAGGTCTCTCTGTGTTTGGTCTCATACACGTATGCTGTCTTCGACAGTAGGGTTTTACCATTAACCTTTGGTGGGTCACCAAGAATTCTGACAGAAGTCTTTCTTTTTTTGGGAAACCTTGTAGGTGTCTCAGATCAACAGCTCATTGTGGAAGTTAACCCCATGCTGGCACTGGGAGTTATAAGTCTGCATCTAGGAAGGTGAGGGAGGAAAAAGATAGATAATATAAAAGAGAAAGTGAGTATAGAGAGGAGAGGGAGAGAGAGAGAGAAGAGAAAGAGAAGCAGGACAAGATTAAGGTTGGCCTTCATGATGCTCTCTCCAGGTTCCTGTCGTTTGGGTGTTCCCTTTGTGGGCCTGCTGAAGAATCAATGTTTTAGCCTGTTGTTCAGAGCAAAGGGTTTTATAATATCTTTTCCTTTTGGGTCCCAATTTGTATCCCCCCCTTGTCCTCCCTCCCACCCTCTCATTCCCTCCCACCCTTACCCTCCCTCCATCCCACCCTCCCTCTTGTCTGGTCCTCAGAGTGTTTCTTAGGTTTGGCTGCATGTCACTTAGGTTTGGCTGCATGTGGATTCAGGTTAGGAGTGACAGATAAACAAGACCATATGATGATTATCTTTTTGTGCTTGGGTGAGCTCACTGAGGACGATCTGTTCCATGTTTGACCATTTTTTTTTCAAATTTCCTTATTTCATCTTTCCTTACTGCTATGTAGAATTCCATAGTATAGATATACCACATCTTTGTTATCCATTCATCTAGTGATGGACACCTGGGTTGATTCCAGCTCTTTGCTAATATGAATTGAGCAGCTATAAACATGGTTGAGCAAATGTCTGATCTGAGGCTTGGAGCCTTTATGGTAAATGCCCAATAAGGGAATAACTGGATCCATTGGTAGGCCTATGGTCATCCTTTTCAGGAGTTTTGAGCAGCCACAAGTTCAGTAGAAATTCAGGAATTCTATAAACACAAGGCAAAACTATTGAGGAAACAGTTGGAAGTCTCTGCTATAAATAGCAATGTAAATGCCTATAAATTGGATACTTTGACACAGGTACTCCATGGTAAACTGAATTAATTAATTAGAGTTCTCTAGAGAAATAGAATCAATAGAATGATTTATGTGTCTGTCTGTCTATAAGACAGAGAGAAAGAAGGATGGAGGGAAGGAGAGATAAAGTGGATTTCTTAGGTTGGTTTGCAGTTTATGAGCTGGGCTGTCCAACAATGATTATCTGCAGGCTGGAAAGTCTGAGAACCTAATTGCTGCTCAGTCCAGGAAGCTGGATGCTTCAACAGTCCCAATCTGGTACTGAAGATCTGGATGATTCTGGGAGAGCAACTGGTCTTTAGTCCACTTTGGAAGACAAAGGGAGCTGGTTTCTGATATCCACAAAAGATAGCAGCAACAGAGTGCATGTGCATACTCTTAAGTAGTAAGTGTAGCTAGGCAGCTTGACACTGCCTTTTCCTGGAATCTTCTTACATAAAAACAGGCTAACACTGGAAGAGCTGCCCACGCTAGAGGAAGTTCTTCTTCCCTCAGTCCCTCCTGTGGAAACATGCTCACAGACCCACCCAAGAGGCATGTCTCTTACTTGATTCCTGGTATAGCAAGTTGACAATGGAAATTAACCATCACATAGACCATTACAATATTGGCCTCCAGTGAATCATATATATATAGCCACACCCTTGTGCAGTCCTTTCTACATTGCTGCTGGGCTTGGCCTCATAACTGGTTTAGCCAATTGGATCTCAGTAAACATATTGTAACTAGTACCTTGATAAGGGCTTGTGGTCTTGGGGACTGCCACCCAAGCATGAGGGCCTGAGTTTAATCCCCAGCAGCCACACAAAAAGCCAGGCATGTGCGTGCACACACACACACACACACACACACACACTCCCCCCACAGCACACACATGCACACATACACACACTAGCACAAAACAAAGAGCTGGTAGTCTCCTGAAATCTATGTGCCATATCAAAAGCAAAGGTTGGTCCCTATGAAGATGATAGACTATATGGAGAAAGAGAAATAGTATGCCAGCTGAACTCGGACTCTCACCCATATACTAGATGAGATCAGCAGATGAATCACTCAATCACTTTATCAATTCATTATTTCTTTCACTCACTAATTTTGGTTGGGACTTGTTATGCAGCAGTGGATGAGTCGTTTCTACAGAATGTTCTATCACTCATCATGCATTCACTGAGCACCAAACATGACACAGCAGTGTTTGCAGCACTAAGGAGGATACAACATATTGCTTAAAATTGGTTCATTGGCCTCATGAAACAGAAATAGTCTGTATAACTTAGAAACAAAAAGGAGGATTAATTAGAAGAATGCACTGCAAGGAATGAAAATAAATGCTAAAATGAAGCTCCAGAAAGCGAAGAATATCAGTCACATCAATAAATGTACATGGTCTATAAGCATAAAACCTCACCAACTTTCAGGTCAATAGACTTTCTCCCCACAGCAACCAGCTCTGCATGAGCTCTGCCCAGTCATGGCTGAAGTGTCAGATATCCCATGAGTATATTTCAATAACCCCACACTCTTTCCCCCAAAACCACATATAGCTCACCTCCCAACATAGCAGGAATGACATCCTGCCTGACTGTCTCTAATGTATGAACATCCTGGAAGTGTAAGGGAATTAATGGCTATGTGGTAAATTCTTACAAACTCTTAATCAATACAGATGGATCTAGCTGACAAATCTCCATTCTTCCACCAAGACTATCCTGAAATGTACTCTTATGTCACAGATAAATCTGCAGGGCTTAACACCAAGCAGTAACTATTTTGTTATTACATTATACAGTCATGCATTGACTAGTGACAGAGGCATGGTTCTAAAAATGCATTGTTAGGCAATTTTATCCTCATGCAATCATAGAGTACACCTACACAAATTAAGACAGCTATGACATCACTAGGCAATATAATCTTCTGTGACCACCATCATATATGCATTTTATCATTAAGTGGAACATTACTATATGGTATGTAGCTGTATTAGTTTCTTCTCCTTCCATGTATGTTCTCTTTGTTTTCACACCTGTTTATGTCAAATTGCACTCTGTATCTGGTTTCTGGAGAACCCAAGCTAAGATACCTGGCGCAAGGAGTGTACTGTTGACCTCCAAGACACTCAAAAATGTTTGCTTGATGACTAGATTGCCTAACAATTCATTTTCGGAACCAGGCAAGATATCTGAGTTGGGTTATTCAATGATCTCATGGCAATAGAGGGCCATGGAATGGTAGGTAAATGAGTAGTAAGCAGAAACCACAGCCTTGTCACCATTACTAAGCCTTCCGATCTGTAGCTATTTGGGATGCAGTTCTGCTAGAGGGTGGTATAGGTGGTGGCCACGCTGTTTGAATACTGAGGGAATGAGTATTGTAAAGTGGGCAGGATTATGGTGATGGAGTTGTATACCTTGCAAAAGAAAATACAACAACCTGTCACCAAATACACACTGTGAAAAACGTGCCTCTAATGGCACTTTTTAGTAGGACTGGTTTTTCTATAACCTAAAGCAAACTATAAAAAGCAGGTGAAGCATCTGATTGTAAGAGAAGAGGAGTTGAGAAAGAAGTTGAATGCCTACTAACTTACAAGGTCTCCTAGGTCCATATCTGCTCACTGGAAAAGGAAAAACAAACCCCTAAGACATAGGATGAGATATTTGGATGGAGAAGCCTAAAAATATTTATTTTTTTACTCCATGAACTATGTACCTTGTTTAATGAATCTTCTGATCATGTGCTTGGTAGTCATGAAAATATTAATTGCATTTCTAAACAAATGTTTTTAATTTCTAAATTTATCTTACCATAAGCTAGTATTCAAGTGTTCAACAAACAATACCTATCTATAAACTCCACTTTGAAAAGAATGACTTGAATAGGCTTGCAAAACACATCATGCTTTGGTGGTTTGAATCAAATGTCCTCCATAAACTCATGTGTTTTGAATGCTTGGTATTCACCTGGTGGCAACTTGGGAGGTGGGAACTTGTTGGTGGAGGTGTGTTCTGCACAGAGGGCTTTGGTGTGTTAAAGTCAGCTTCTCCTTGCCAGATTCAGCTCCCTGTCTTCCTGCTCTTTTCCACCTGGCAAGGAGGTGATATCCAGCCTCTGGTCTGCTTTGCTTTCCCCTGCCACCATGAAGCTTCCCCTCAAGACTGTAAGCTAAAATAAATTCTTTCCTCCCATCAGCTGCTTTTGGTGTGGTGCTTTGTTCCAGTAATGAAAAGGTAACTAAGGTAACTGCCCCGACCGGCGGGGTTCAACAGAGGCTCGAGGGGAGGCTAAACCTGGATGGGGAACAAACAGGCACAAAGAAAGAAATCCCTGCTTCAAACTCCAGTCAAGGCTTCATTTATTATTATTCATACAGAGGTATATATAGGGGAGGCAGGAAGAAGGCAAGTGGGATTTATGGCTATAGGGGAGGCAGGAAGAAGGCAAGTGGGATTTATGGCTGCCTAATGGATTTTATGGCTACCAGAGGTTTTGATTGATGAGGAGAGAGGGTCGGGGGTCTCTTGAGTGATAGGCCTCATGGATGTTTACAAGAATGTCTGTTGAGATTACAGGCAGGGCGGATTTACATCAATCCTGTTTGTTAAGATACACATCTTTAGGTTACATCTTGTTCTTATCAAAGCAGGCTTTTTGGGAAGGCTTGGTAAATTTCACAGGAACTCAGGAAGCTGAAATCTTAACACAAAGAGTGGAGGCTTCTTCCTCCAAATGGTTGCAGTTTGGCTCAAGGTCTCTAACAGGTAACTACAGCACATGCCAAAGAGAAGATAAACTCAGATAACCAAGGACTCACTACACAGAAGAAATTTGGAGTATTCAATATTCTTTGTATGTTAGCAACAGTGTTTTTACTTCTCACATTCTGCCACTAAAATAAGTGATACTTTTAGTGTGCATCTTTGACTTTTGAGAGGCATATACCTTTAATAAGCTTGACTTCAAGCAGAGCATATAAAATGGCTAAAACTTGTTCTAGAACCATGATTCAGCACTCCTTATGTTGATGAGATCATTGTATGGAGTACACCAAAAGAGCACCTGCTCGTGCATGCACTCTGTAGATAAGTACCCCATGTCTGGAATAAAGTGTTCCTCCCTGCTTGGCATTGCACTGAATTCTGCAAATGTTTGCTCTGTAGACCTTCTTCCAGCTGGGCTTACCCCCTCCACAAATTCCCATGGAGTTTTCCACTCCTGACAACTTGGCATCATTGATGGGATGAGGTGAGTGAACCCTTGCCTGTCCCCCCCACCCCTGCCATAAAAGAACTGCCTTGAGGGGATTCCTCACCAGAAATGTGGCCCCTGACTGAATGGTGTGTCCAGTGGTGGCTTTCTGGATGGATTGGGCTCCCCTGAGGATTGGGGAGTGATTAGGCCTAGTCTAGGCAAAGTGAGAAAGGCCCTGGAAAAATTGAAGGGACGAATCCTATGGGTCCATTGAGAGATGGATGGATGGGTAGCTTGACTACATCTGTCTGTATTGAAGCAAGTTCAGCAGGACTGCCATGAGTTGCAGGAACTGTGAACAAAGGTTTTGTCTGTACTGGGACAAGTCCACTAGGATAGCCAAGATAATCAGGCACTGCTGGCACTGTGAACACAGAAGCTGGACCTTGAAGGACTCCTAATGGTGGTGGAGCAACAGTTGTGTGTCCCAGCCTTGGAAGAGGACCTTGAAGACAAAACTCAACAGTGAGGGAATCTGATTCCTGGCATACCAGCCAGGTACATTCAGCTGGATGTCAGAGGTTGGAGGTGGAGGAACAGCTCTGGGACATACAGGCTACCCAACAAACCACATAGATATACAACATATAAGGCCATGGAACAAAGGGAACTGGCCAAACAATGCAAACTGCAGAAGGAAGGGATGATGCCCACCTGGCTATTGCATTTATGGGATGATGAAGCCGATAACACAGCTGATCCCTGAATAAATGGCAAAAAAATGGTCAGTATTACTAATGTCCTATCATTAAGACAAAGATTGCAGGAAGTGTGACCTATGACTTCTGATGCATAAAACCTGTCCCTGGCCATCTGACTGATGTTGGCTACATGGACAGTATGGAAAAATGCCCCAGACATGCTGGAACATGCCAGAACAGGTTAGTTAATGGACCACCCACCTGGACTTGGTACAGATGATCCAAGAGATGGCATGTGACAGATGATATTTAGGCTGAATTATAAGAGCACAAATGAGGAAATGTTTACCTCTTGAATGAAGGATATGATTTTGGCACCTAGGTCCCATGGGACATTTGTGCTTTCAGCTCTCCTAGCTCCCTACTCTGATCTACAGGTTCATGTGGTAGTCGCTGCACTGGCCTGCCTATGAGATGTTGGAGTTAGGTGACAGGGCAAGTAGGTATGACCAACAAAAAAGCATGGCCCAAGGCCATTAAAGGGGAATAAACACAGAAATTTTATTTTATTTTTATTTTTATTTTTGTTTTGGTTTTTCAAGGTAGGGTCTCACTCTGGCCCAGGCTGACCTGGAATTCACTATGTAGTCTCAGGGTGGCCTTGAACTCACGGCGATCCTCCTACCTCTGCCTCCCGAGTGCTGAGATTAAAGGCATGCGCCACCACGCCCGGCTAACATAGAAATTTTAAAACTACATTCCCCAAGTCACTGGAAGGCCAAATTGGATGGCCAGACCTTGGATGTGCTATTAGCTTTGTGGAAGAAATTGTCCCCAAAACAGCAGTATACCCCATTGCCCACATCTCTTCAGGTACAAGAGCTAAGTCTGGCTGACTACTTCCCCAACTAAGACACTAGCCAAGGCACACTAAAGGGAACCTAGGCAACTGGAGGACTCATGTGGAATTGATTATTTATTGTATCCCACAGACTGCCCAAAGGAGAATTGCACTTTCTGACACGGGCATGGACACCACCCTTATCTTTGGAAATGCTTCCAAATTCAGCTGCCCAATGGACAGAAGATAATGACCAGGCAAGCCAATGATTTTGGGTGTAGGAGAACTCCCACCTTGTAGCTACACTGTGTGTGTTGCCCATAGCTGAGTACATCCTGGGGGTGGATGTCCTGCGAGACTTGTAAGTTACCAGGGTGGGAAGGGATTTTCACCTCCATATAGACTTTGAAAATTGTGGTGAAGGGTTTCCACACCATGCCCCGGTACAACTACCACAGGCCTCCCAAATAATGACTGTGAAGCAATATTAATTGCCGGGGAACATGCAGAAATCCAGGCTACTATTTTGAAATTGGAAGAAGCTGGTATCATCAGGTGGCCCATAGCCCATACTTCCCAGCATGGCCTGCATGGAAGCCAATGGTTTCTAGAGAATGACTGTGGACTATAGGAGAACTGAATAAAATTACACCACCACTGCTCTCTGTATACTGAACATCAGGAGCATCATGGACTACTTGACCCACAAATTGGAAACATCATTATGTCTTGGATTTAGCCAATGCCTTCTTTCCCATGGACATTGTGCTTGAGAGCTAAGATAAATTTGCTTTTACATGGGAAGGCTGAAAATAGACTTTTGTCAACCTCCCCAAAGTTATTTACATAACTCCACAATATGCTATGCCCTGGTGGCCCAGGATTTGACCAGATGGGAACACCTGACATTGGTTCATGTGAATCATTACATTGATGACATAATGCTTACTTCTGATTCTCTTACAGATTTGGAGCTCAAGTGCAACCAGCCTACCCAACATGTTAGGTGAATGGGGGTGGGCAGTGAATGACAACAAAATGTAAGGACCTAATTTATCTGTCAAATTCTTGGGTGTTATTTGGTCCAGTAAGACAAAGACATTGCCTGAGGCTGTTATAGACCAAGGCAGCCAGAAACTGTGAAACAATTGCAAGCTTTTGGGAGTCTGTTAGGGTACTGGAGTACCTTTTTGTTCAGATAGTACAGCCTTTATACTGCCTGACAAAGCAGGGGGAAACTTGGGATTGGACCCCAGATATAGAAGCTGCTTTCAAGACGGACAAATGCCTGGTGATTTAGGTGCAAACCTTAATGGTAGTAGACCCACATCCCCCATTCTAACTAAATGTCCACGTAACCCTGGAAGTGTATAGTTGGAGGCTATGGCAGTTCTAAAGTAGGAAATGAGTCTTTATAGGATTCTGGTCTCAATTGTGAAAGGGATCCAAAGAGTGGAATTCCCTTACTGAAAAGCAACTGACCATAGCCTATGCAGCCTTATATGCCACAAGGCCTGTCATTAGAAACCAACAAGTACAGCTAAAGACACCCATCCAATAGAGAGGTTGATCCAAACATGGGGGACAAACCTTTATTCAGGAGTTGCACAAGCCTCACCTTGACTAAGTGGGGTATTTACTCAGACCAACAAGCATGTTTTTTCTTCTAGCCCACTGTCCCAGGAGTTATAGGCAGTACTTGAACAGTGACATATGTCACTAAAGATAAGGGTCAGGATGGCATACCTTGGAGGAATTGCATACTTTAAGCCCATACATGGAGGATCTGGGCGCCCCTCCCCAGGAGGCCTGTTATATGAATGGTTACTGTAAAGGGAACCTGTCCACTTGTGTAACAATTGCTCTTCAGCCTTCTATAGAAACTTTTTGGTATGATATGAAACAAGGACTGTCCAATCAATGGAGTTATGAACTGTTTGGCTAGTACTGATGCAAGCAAATGCTCTTGCAGTAGTCTGTACAGATAGCTGAACTGTATACCATGGCCTAACCTTATGGTTGTCGCAATGGGTCTCCCAGGAATGGAACAGGGAGATGACCTTTGTGAGGGAAAGATATGTGACAGAAATTATGGGAGATAGGTCCCTAGAAGTGGATTCCCATTTAATCATGTTTCAGGGCACAAACCCAATCTGTCCCCTGGTAATGATGTGGCAGATACTCTGTCACAGCTACAGGTCATAGTTATTCAAACCCTAAGTAGTATAGATCTCTGGATATACAATAAAATTGGGCATGTAGGAATTAAAACTCTGCAACTTGTTGCATGATAATGGAGACCACAGCTCACTGCTGAGGATGCAAGATTAGCTGTGCAACAATGTCCATGGTGTGCAAAGCATAAGTGGCCCCACTAGGGACCATAATATACTCCTGAACATGTGAAATGATCACTGGAACCCCTCTCTCTGACAGGTGGCCAATATCTGTCCCCTGATCTCTACTACTGGTTTGAGGTATCTCTTTACAATAGTAGACACAACTACCAGATTAGGTTTTGCCTATCCATTTGTGACCCTGTCTCAGGCTACAATCATCCTGACCTTACAGCAGCTGGTGTCCAATTATGGGTTGCCTATGGAGATCCAAAATTACTGAGGCTTGGCTTTTGTTGTGCAGGACGCCCAATCTTGATCCAAGAAACAGGGCATCCTATGGATGTTACATGTGCCCTGCAGGCCCCAAGTGGTGGGTATTATTGAAAGATTTAATTGTCTCTTGAAAACAAAACTATGTTCTCTGTCACCCATAGGATGAGATTGGCAGAAAATATTACCTATAGAAGTGCAGCTATTAAATGAACAACCCTGCAAAGATAGAAAGAGTCCCCTGAATAGAACATTATTGGGGAATGTCCATTGGGTCTTTTTGAAACCAATTAATATTATTAGCCCCCATGGCACTGAGTCTTGGTAAGTGACTCACATAGACTTGGGGGGGGGGGCTCAAGCCATAGTATCTGGACCATGGACAATTTTAGTAGAACCATAGGGGCAGGACTAAAACATAATGTAACTTTATGCCCCAATATTACTACATGGCCAATAGAAGTAGTTGCAGAATTACCAATTACCAGTTCTGTTATTAAAAAAACACAGTGTGGAGCCGGGCATGGTGGCACACGCCTTTAATCTCAGCACTTGGGAGGCAGAGGTACGAGGATCACCGTGAGTTCAAGGCCACCCTGAGAATACAGAGTGAATTCCAGGTCAGCCTGAACTAGAGTGAGAACCTACCTAGAAAAAACAAAACAAAACAAAACAAAACAAAACAAAAAAACACAGTGTGGTGGCTTATGCTTGACTGATATCCCACTTAGATGTGGAAATGCTAACTTCTACTGTCACCATACAAAGGGAAAAAGCATGTTATCCTTGACCTGGATGAACAGCCACTCCTGTAACCTTCTGTAACAAGACAAACAAGTGGAATGTATATTGCCTGATGGCAAAGGTTTACCTTTAATGGTATCCTTAACCACTTTCTCTTTCTGACCTGGATTGCCCAGGCTAACTGTAGTTTCCTGGGCTCACACCTTCACACAGGTCCCAATGTGACTTGATGCTGGATCTCTATGGAGCTGCCCACTGATGTGACAGGAGAACTACCATGGCACACTGCCCCAACCATTTGACAATTGAACTGCTGTGTAGTGATGGAACATGAATCATTCATCTGGTTTGGAATGGGACCAACAGAGGCAGTGGATTGAAGCCCTCTTACAGAAGAACCATGATAGCACCTCTACCCCATTGGGACAGGTGGTATACAATGGGTGAAGGTGGATGGAAAGTGTTTAAGTTTGGCAGACATGGTTCCATTGTGTGCTGAAGATAAACATAGGGATGTTTTTCACAGGGAGTTAAGTTGGATGCCTCCATGTTCTGTACTGTTACAATACAGAATAGAAAGAATACATGGGGGGCTGGCCACCCACTTAAAGGTATTAAACCCATCAACTTTCTTCCCCCAGGGAATATTTTGATATGCAATATATTTAGATGGCATTATCTCTCAGCTAAGTGGATAGGATGACATACTTGAGGAAGTCTATACACACCTGTCCAAATCCTAATTACTTTCTCCTCTCAGCAACATAATTGGGATGTTATGATACATTACAAGATCAAAGCCACCACCAAGTTGCTCATGGTACCCAGCGGTTTTAATCAGTGGCTATATTTGTCCCAAAAGCAGGCACAATAGTCATAGAATTACAAGTAGAAAACCTTGTCCAACATGTGGATCAGTCTTTGACTATAACTTGCAAGGCACATGCTTGATTTACTGTTAGATAAGACTATCCAGATGAGGAAAGTGGTGTTACAGAATAGGTTGGCCTTAGATTTGCCTACTGCTGCCCAAGAAGGGACTTGTGCCCTCTTACATGTAGAATGCTTTGACTGTATCCCAGATCATACATAGGATATTGCACAGGTGTTACAGGAAACTTCAGAAACTTACTGAAGACTCCTTCACCTCTTGGTGGGCATCTTTGGATCTACCTGACAGTGAATCTTCATAAGTTTGGCTTTAATTGCATGTATTTTAGAAATAAGTTGCTGACTTTATATTGTTGCTGGGGTTGTAGACACAAGGCTAAGTTCTCTGGATGAAAAGAGCATATACTCGTCAGGTCCCTCAAGCCTAATGGGTGGAATGCAGAAGCATATACCTTTAATAGGCTTGACTTCTGGCTTAGCATATAAAATGGCTGAAACTTGTTATATAACCATGATTTAGCACCTTTATGTCAATGAGATCATTGTATGGAGTGTACATACTCCCTATATCATTCCCCTGTGTCTAGAATAACATGTTCTGCACTGCATTGCATTGTAGTTAGTGTCTGCAAATGTCTGCTGTGCATGCCTCTTCTAGCTGGGCTCACCCCCTTCAAGAATTCTCCTGGAGCCACCCACTCTTGACAGTTGATAAATACAATTCCAGTCTATTTATCGTATGAATATTCCAACTGTAAATGGAGACTGATGTCAGAGGCTTCTTCTTAATTAGATCCAGGCTGCAGTGCAAGCTACCCTGCCACTTGAGCTCTATAACCCAAAAGAGCCAGTGGTGTTAGAGGTACATGTGGTGGATAAGTACTGTTTAGCACCTCTGACAAATTCCAGTAAGAGGTAACTTCCTGAGGTTTTGGAGCAAGGTAGTTACTTTTGCAACATGAAACTATTGTCTACTTGAAGGGAAGCCACTTCTGTTATTTGGCTAAGTGGATATGTTGTGCCCATTAAATTGCCCTCTAAACATTTATGTTCATTCCTATAGGTTAATCTTGATCTTAGCTTTGGTCAGAGAAGCTTCTTTTTGCAATTGGCAGTGACTATTGGGAAAACACAAAATTCATCATAGTGCTGAGAATAAGTGACTGTTGAGTGCTTATTGTTAAATGAGATACCTATATCAACTACTTATAAGGCTCAAAGAACATTGTGAAAGAGAGGGTAGGAAGAATGACAAATGCAAAGGATGGGGAGGAGTGATGTGGAGTGGTATCTTCTGGTCATGACGTGGCTGTTGCATTCATTGTTACCAGCACAAGACATGCACAACACTGAGCCTGTAAACATTCTATCATGGACCATAGAGAGACTTATGAGGCCACATCATGAAGAGATATTGGCAGTTAGTGTTTGCTGGAGGAAGGGCTGGCATTTTCTTCAGTGGTGTAGACACTAGTAAGTTGCCCATGCTCTATTAAATAGCCCTCACCAATGCTCATGTAAGGTACTCTAATTAAACTTAGTGGATTACAAAAACATTCATGAAAGTAGAAGTGGGACTATTTGGAATGCTTAGTGGGAGGGAGAGTGGGTCAAAGAGAAGGTAATAGAAAGTGATTATGATCAAAATATATACATGTAGAAAACTGTTAAAAATAAGAGCTGGAGAGATGGCTCAGAGGTTAAGGCACTTGCCTGTAAAATCTAAGGACCTGGGTTCAGTTCCCCAGTACCCAAGTAAAGCCATATGAACAAAGAGGTACATGCATCTGGAGTTCATTTTCACTGGCTACAGGACAGGGCATGCCTATTCTCATTCTCTCTCTCTCAAATAAATAAAGAAACATTTTTTTAAATAATTTTTTAAAGGTAAGACTTAGTGGGATGCCTAGAATCAGCTAAAAATAACTTTCAAGGAAAATATCATTAGAGTATATGTCAACAAAGTAAAAGAGCTCAAGAAAAAATAAGGAATATAAAAGACTGGATTTGGTTGTCAGCCATGTATGTAACTTAAATAATATCAACCTGTTTATTCCATTTAAATTCAATTAAAAGTACATTAATTACTTCAAAAACACTTTCCAATTGTAGACTTAAGCACTGTATTTAATTGCTATATGTAAATTATTTATCAATTAAAAAATAAGATATAAAAGCAGAAGGTAAAAAAAGAAAAGCAAAGGGAAGTACTTACTTGCTAAAGAATGGCACACTTGCAGGCAAGCTAAGGTGCATTACCTGTACTTCAAAATTAAAAGACAAACATATGGATTACTTGCTGCCACATAAGATCTATAAGAACAAAAGGTTTCAAATGAAAAAGCACCTCTGATTCATTCAATCCTCTTAGTCCTTTTGCCTTGAAATGTATTCTTCAATTCACCCAAAGAAAATGCCATCCTACCAGTGAATTCTATGAACTATGTTTCCTATATGTAACAAATAAGCAGTCATAGTATGACCCACACATAACCATAGCTTCTTAGAAACATTTCAGGATAATTTTAGAGAGAGATCAAGATCAAATTAGTAGTACCAACTGATGAGTAATATGTCTAGGAGACAGCATCCAAACAACTGGAGTGCAGCTACTCTTTAAGGTGAGTGATGGTGGCATGACACTGATGTTTCAGTAGAAGACATATAGAATCTTACTTCTAAAAAAAATAGAATTTGGAGCCAGGTATGGTAGCTCACACTTTTAATCCCAGCACTCAGGCAGCTGAGGTAGGAGGATTGCTATGAGTTCAAAGTGGGCCTTGTCTACAAAGTGAGTTCCAGGTCATCCTGGGCTAAAGTGAGACAATGCCTCAAACACCACCAACAGCAATACACACACACACACACGGATTTGGCTGCCTGCTTGTGTCACCAGAAGTAGGGCTATTGGAGCTGATTGCCCTTCCCAGCCCTGAGAAGTGAGTAGGCCACCCAACATCCAGGTGATCACTTTTTCATACCCGCCCCCATGCCTACTCAGACCCATGGATACAACCCTGGCCCCTGCATGAAAGCAAAAGAAGATCAAAAGAATACCAACTCCATAAAGAC
The DNA here is from genome assembly GCA_036365145.1 of Orientallactaga sibirica. Classification (NCBI taxonomy): domain Eukaryota; kingdom Metazoa; phylum Chordata; class Mammalia; order Rodentia; family Dipodidae; genus Orientallactaga; species Orientallactaga sibirica. The sequence goes on from JAEOAD010002517.1 coordinate 2,884,512, forward strand.
TTCAGCGTGACAGGGATTAACTCACATGTCTCAGTTATAATTGTGAACATCAATAGACGCAACTCTCCAATCAAAAGACAGGTTAACAGGCTGGATCAAAAAATTGGATCCATCCATTTGCTGTCCTCAAGAAACCCACCTTACCATTAAAGACACATACAACAATAGGGCGAAAGAGTAGAAAAAGGTATCCAAAGCAAATGGAAATAAGAATCAAGCAGGTGTGGGTATACTAATATCTGACAAAATAGACTTTAAACCAAAAATAAACAAAAGAGATAAAGAAAGCCACTTTATACTCATCAAGGAACAGTTCAACTAGAGGTTATTACTATTCTAGACACATATGTTCCAAACATAGGCACACAAAATTTTATAAAGCAAAATCAAGTAGACATTAAATCAGAAATAAATGGCAACACAATAACAGTGGGTGACTTTAATACCCCACTATCCTCAATAGAGAGAACATCTAAACAGAAGTAAATAGAAAAACAATAGAAACACACCATAGATCAAATAGACTTAACAGACATCTGTAGAACATACAAACCAAACTCTGCAGAATACACATTCTTCTCAGCAGCTCGTGGAACCTTCTCTAAAATAGGTCACATATTAGGACATAAAGCATGCTTCCACAAATTCAGAAAAATTGACAAAATTTCCTATATTATATCTGACCATAGTGCAATAAAGCTAGGAGTCAAAAACAAGAGAAACAACAGAAAATACACAAACTTCTGGAGATTGAACAACACAATATTGAATAATGAATGGGTCATTGAAGAAATCAAGAAGAAAATCAAAAACGTCCTGGTATTGACTGTGTATGTTTATTACATACCAAAACCTATGGGACACAATAAAGGCAGTCCTAAGAGGGAAGGTCATAGCTCTAAACGCCTACTTTACAAAATCAGAGCAATCTCAAGTAAATACTAATCCATCTAAAGGCTTTGGGAAAATATGAAAAATCCACACCCCAAAATACCAGATGCTAAGAAATAATGCAGATCAGAACAGAAATCAATGAATTGGAAATGAAAATTCTAAAAATTTATGCAATGAAGAGCTGGTTCTTTGAAAGAAATAAACATTATTGGGTTAGAGAGACGGCCCAGCAGTTAAACGTGCTTGCTTGCAAAGCCTGATGACCTCAGTTTGATTCCCCAATACCCACCTAAAGCCAGATGCACAGAATGGCACATGCACCTGGAGCTCATTTGCAGTTGCAGAAGACCCTGGCATGCCCATTCTCACTCTCTTTGTGTCTTCCTCTGTCTCTATCTTTCTCTCAGATAAATAAATACAATAATTTTTTTTTCAGGTAGGGTTTTGCTCTAGCCCCGGCTGACCTTGATTTCACAATGTAGTCTCAGACTGGCCTCACACTCACAGCAATCCTCCTACCTCAGCCTCCCTAGTGCTGGGATTAAAGGCATTTGCCACCATGCCCAGCTAAATAAAACATTTTTTTAAACAAATACTGATAAATACCTGGTCAAATTGATCAAGAGAAAAAGACAAAGGACGTTAATCAGCAAAATTAGAGATGAAAAAGATGTGACAATAGATAACAATGAAATTGAGAGACTCATTCAGACATATTTCAAAAATGTATCTTCCACAAAATTGGGCAATCTGAAAAAAAAATGGATAAATTACTTGACTCATATGACCCACCCAAATTAAACCCAGTCCTATATGGATTCACTGCCAAATTCTACCAAACCTTTATATAAAAACTAAAATCACTGCTTCTCAAGTTATTTCACAAATTGAAATAGAGAGTTCTCCCCAACACCTATGAAGCTAGCATTACACTAATACCAAAACCCAGGTCACAAGAAAAGAAATGTATAGATCAATATACCTGATGAACTTAGACCCCAAAATTCGCAATGAAATTACTCTAAATTGAAAACAAGAATACATAAAAAATATTATCTGCTGGGTGTGGTGGTGCATGCCTTTAATCCTAACACTCAGGAGGCAGAGGTAGGAGGATCACCATGAGTTTGAGGCCACTCTGAGACTACATAGTTAATTCCAGGTCAAGGGAGGCCCTGTCGCTTAGCTGGTCAAAGCGCCTGTCTAGTAATTCCAGGTCAGCCTGAGCCAGAGTGAAACCCTACCTTGAAAAGCCAAAAAAATTGCGTGTGTGTGTGTGTGTGTGTGTGTGTGTGTGTGTGTGTGTGTGTGTATTCCACCTCAAACAAGCAGGATTCATTCCAGGGACAGTTCAACATATGGAAACAAGAACAGAATTCACATGATCATTTCAATAGATGCAGAAAAGGCCTTTGACAAAATACAACATTCTTTCATCATTTAAACACTAGAGAGACTAGGAATGGAGAGAATCGGGATCTCAACATAATATGGGTTATGTACAACAGACTTAAAACCCTTATCATACTAAATGGGGGAAAAGTTGAACCATTTCCACAAAGGTCTTGAACAAGATGGGGGTGTTTACTCTCCCCATGGCTATGTAACATAGTACTTGAAGTCCAAGTTCAAGCAATAAGACAAGAGAAAGAAAAGGCATACAAATTTGAAGTCAAACTAGCCTTATTAAAGATGATATGATTCTATACTTAAGTGACCCAAGAGACTCCAGCAAAAAGTGGAATGCAGATAAACGCTTTCAACAAAGTGGCAGGATACAAAATCAACACACAAAAATCAGTAGCCTTCATATATACTAATTACAAATATATGAAGAAATAAATCAGGGAAGCAGTCTCATTTACCATAGTCACAAGAAAACCCAAACAGGACATCTTGGAGTCCTGAATGTGTTGTTCTTTTAGTCTCTATGTCACTAGTTTCTGGCCTGACTTTGATTATTTCTTATCATCTACTGCTTTGGGGTTTGGATTGTTCTTGTTATTCTAGGGCATTGAGATACATTGTTATTTATTGGAGATCATTCTGATTTATTAATATGAACACTCGTAGCTATAAATTTCCTCATAGACTGCCTTATCTGTATTCCCAAAGGGTCTGGTAAATTGTTCACCCAATTTCTTTTGATTCTAGGAAATTTTAAATTTTCTCCCCAATTTATTTATTTATTTGCAAGCAGAAAGTGAGAAAGACAGAGACAGTGGTGTGCCAGGGCCTCCATCCATTGCAAAGGAACTCCTATAATTTTTCTCATAGTTTTTCTGGTTGGTTGAAGTATTATTATTGTTATTATTATTATCATTATCACTATTTTCATTATTATTTTTATTGGTTTTTTGAGGTAAGGTCCCACTCTAGTATGTAGTTTCAAGCTGACCTTGAGCTCACATAAATTCTCTGACCTCTGCCTCCTGAGTGCTGGTTCTAAAGGCATGCAGAACCCATGTGGCAAAGAGAGTGAAAATGGGTGTGCCAGGGCCTCCAGCTAGTACTCCACATGCATGTGCTGCTTTGTGCATCTGGCTTTATGTGGGTATTACGTGATTGGACTCTGGTTGTTACGCTTTGAAAGAAAGCACTTTAACAGCTGTAACAGACAGCTTCAGGTTTGCTGAGATGAGCCTCCAGATCAGGCACTGTTATGGAGGAAGGGATTTATTTATTGAAGCTTACATGTCCAGGGGAAGTTCCATAATGGCAGAAGAAGCTGGCCTGTCTTTTACAGGACCATCAAGAGAGAAAGCCACAAGCCAAAAGCCAGGCAGCACAGCACAGCACAGCACACCTCAGGAACTCCAGCTAGGCACACTTTGCATATCTTTAGATTGAAATCCTAATCCCACCACCACACCTTAAGATCCGCCCAGTGACATTGCCTCCAGCCAGGTGGCTGCAGATGCAAACTATAAACTAATAAAACAATGAATATATTGGGGGCCATCAATTCAAGCTACCACAACAGCTGAGCCATCTCTCTAGCCCAAGCTATTCTTTTTCATTACATTCTCCCAATGGATTCTTTAATAACTCTTTGTTATTCAAGTATTCCTTCCCTGGACACACTATTACTTTAAAGTGTTTTCTGCAGAGCTGCCTTAGTGGACATGAACTGGCTTAATTTATGTTTGCCTTCAAATGTTCTTATTTCTCTATTGATTAAAAAATCTGGCTTTACCATTTCTCTCTCTCTCTCTCTCTCTCTCTCTCTGTGTGTGTGTGTGTGTGTGTGTGTGTGTGTGTGTGTGTGTGTGTGTGCTGTCTCTCTACTCTCCCTGTTTACAAATAAATAATTTTTTTAAAAAAATACAGGTCTGGAGAGATGGCTCAGCAGTTAAGGCACTTGCCTGCAAAGTCTAACTACCTGGGTTTGATTCCCCTATACCCACGTAAAGTCAGATGCACAGAGTGGTGCATGCATCTGGAGTTTGCAAAAGCTAGAAGCTCTGGTGTGCCTTTAAAAAATATTTATTTATTTACTTATTTAAGAGCAACAAAGAGGGAGGGAAAGAGAGAGACAGAAAGAGAAACAGAGAGAGAGAATGGGTGCACCAGGGCTTCCAGCCACTGCAAACAAACTCCAGATACATGCACCACCTTGTGCCTCTAGCTTTAATGGGTACTGGGGAATCAAACCAAGGTCCTTTGGCTTTGCAAGCAAGTTCCTTAACCACTAAGCAATCTGTTCAGTTCCTCCCTTACACTTTTTAATATTGTTTCTTTGCTTTTAATTTTTGACATATTGGCTAAAGTATGTCATTGATTAAACTGACTATAATTGGTCATGTACATATGGGATTCTACATATTTCTTCTGTTTGAATGCTTTTTTCTAGACTTGGAAAATTTCCTCCTTAATTTCATTGAATAGATTCCTATGCCTTTAGTGTTTATCTTAGCTCCTTGTTCTATTTTGAGTGTTCTTAGGTGTGGTTTCTTAATCATATCCCAGATTTCCTAGATGTTTTGGTTATGTTCATGTTATAACTTTCCTTTGTCATATTTGAATGCAGTATATCAACATTTTTTTCCTTCCATCTTTAATAGTCTTTGTGCTGCTTGGTTGAGTCTGTTGACAATGGTTTCAGCTATGATCTCTATTTGTTCAATTGAAGTTTTCATTTCCAACTTTTCTACTTCAAAATTTTCAGCATCTCAATTTGCTTGGTAAATTTTTCTTTCATGCTGCTGAATTTTTTATACATATTGCTGATTTTTCTCATCCATTGTGCTTTTATTTTGTGTTGCTAACCTTCCTCTCTAAAACTTAGTTTGAAATCATGTGCTTATTTGTATTCTCTTTCAGACCATTGCCCATTTTTATCTGAAAACTTCTGAAATATTCACTTTTCACTTTATCTGTTTCTGTATCTTTAAGTCCACTCATTGAGGAGTTATGAACTAATGGATTTCCAAAGCTTTCCCCTATTTCTGTTTGGGATCAAGTCTGTTTGTTTTTATTCTGACTCCTCTTAACTAGCTCTTACAGTGCTGTCACTAGTCTGCCTTCTTTCTTGAACAGAGAGTCATTGAAGAAATCATGAATAAGTTGAAAATTCATAGAATGAAATGAAAATTATTATGCAACATACTATAACCCCTGGGATATAGACAAAACAGTTCTAAAAGGAAAGTTTATAGCTATAAGTGTCTGCACTAAAAATCAGAGATCAAAGCCAGGTGTGATGGCTCGTGCCTTTAATACCAGCACTGGGGAGGCAGAGGTAGAAGGATTGCCCAGAGTTCGAGGCCACCCTGAGACTACATAGTGAATTCCAGGTCAGCCTGAGCTACAGTAAGAACCTACCTTGAAAAACCAAAACCAAAACCAAAAAAAAAAAAGAGAGATCAGTGGTAGAGTGCTTGTTTTGGAATATTTAAAACACTGGATTCAATTCCAGTACCAAGATTAATTAATTAACTTTTTAATAGATTAAAAATTAAATCTTAAATAATCTAATGATGTATCCCAAGATTCTAGAAAAACAAGAATAACACAAGCCCAAATGCATTAGATTTCAAGAAATAATCATGATTAGGACCCAAATTAAGGAAATAGAGACCAATAGCACAATACAGAGTTTAGCTCTTTGGAGAAATTTTTAAAAAACTAAAATGAAGTGAGAGAAAATTAATAAATTAATACAAATTACTAAATTAGACATTAATAACATTAGACATGAAAAGAGAATTGTTACAATACATTCCATGGAAATCCAGAAGATTATTCAGAAGACTTTGAAAACATATTCCAAAAAGCTAGAAAATCTCAAAGAAATGGATAAGTTCCTAAACATATATAGCCTATAAATATTAAACAAAGATATAAATAACTTCAATAGATACATAACAAGCAATGTTATTGAAGCAGTACTTAAAAGTCTTCACACACACACACACACACACACACACACATTAAAAAGTTTTAAACACGGAAGGATTCACTGCCAAATTTGAATAAACTTTAAAATTTTTTTGTTTATTTATTTATTTGAGAGTGACAAAGAGGCAGATAGAGAGAGAATGGGAGGCCAGGGCCTCCAGCCACTGCAAACGAACTCCAGATGTATGTGCCACTTTGTGCATCTGGCTTACGTGGGTCCTGGGGAATCAAGCCTCGAACCGAGGTCTTTAGGCTTCACAGGTGTATTGGACAGCTTCAGGTTCGCTGAGATGAACTTCCAGACCAGGCACAGTTATGGAGGAAGGAATATTTATTATAGCTTACAGGTTCAGGGAAAATTCCATAATGACAGAAGAAACTGGCCTGCTTTCACAGGACCAAACACAGAGACCAAAAGCCACAAGTCAAAAGTCACAAAGCACAGCACACTTCAGGAACTCCAGCTAGGCACACTTTGCATATCTTTAGACTGAAATCCTAAACCCACCACCACACCTTAAAATCCACCCAGTGACATTGCCTCCAGCCAGGTGGATGTAGATGTGAACAACAAACTAATAAAACACTGAATATATTGGGGGCCATCTGTTCAAACTACCACAACAGGCAAGCACTTTACCAGTAAACCATCTCTCCAGCCCTGAACAAACTTTTACAAAAGAGCTAACACAAATATTTCTCAGACTGTTCCATAAGTACAAAAGGAAGGAATATTACCAAAATCATTCTATGCAGCCATTATCACCTTGATGCCAACACTTGGTAAGGACACAACAAAAAAGAAAACTATAAACCAATTTCCATGATGAACATAGATATAAAAAGTTTCAACAAATAATACTCACAAAACAAATTGAAGAATCCACATAACTCAACTAGTAGAGTGCTTGCATGTGACGGTGGGTTTGATCTCTTGTACCATATAAACCAAGTGTGGTGATACATGCCTGTAATCCCAGCACATGGCAGGTGAAGGAGGAAGAGAAGTTCCAGTTCAGCTTCAGTTACATAGTGAGGTTGAGCCCAGCCTGGAATACATGAGACCCTATATCAAATATATATATAGTAGCCAGGTGTGGTGGTGCATACCTTTTTCCCACACTTGGGAGGCCAAGGTAGGGGGTTCACCCTAAGTTTTAGGCCAGCCTGAGACTATATAGTGAACTCCAGGTGAGCCTGGGTAGAGAGAGGCCCTAATTTTAAGAAAAATATATTATACATTAAAATCAAACTGGCTTCATCCCAAGGATGCAAGGTTAGTTCAGTATATATACACACATAAACCAATAAGTGTAATATACCATATAATTAGACGTAGGGACAGAAATCACATGGTCACCTGAACAGATGCAGAAAAGGCATCTGATAAAGTTCAACATGTCATCATGATAAAGCTTTGAACAAAGTAGGTCTACTAGAACATATCATAATAAAGGCTATTTGCAGTAAACCTGTAGTCAACATTGTAAATTAAATAAGGGTGTGGGGATTTGATTGAGGTACTCCCCATAAGCTTTGTTCTGAATGCTTACATTCCCAGCTAATGGCAATTTGAAAATTCAGTCCTCCTGGAAGCAGGGAATTTTGTGTGTGTGTGGGGGTGAGCTTATGAGTGTTATAGCCAGCTTCCTCTTGCCAGTGTTTGGCACTGGAGGTGATGTCCACCCTCTGCTCATGCCATTGTTTTCACCTGCCATCATGGAGCTTCCCCTCAAATCTGTAAGCCAAAATAAACAGTTTTTCCTACAAGCTTCTTTTGGTCAGGTGTTTTCTGCCAGTAATGTGAAACCTGAATGGAACAGGGGGAAATGAGACAAGGTGCCACCCACTCCCCTTTTATTTAATATAATACTTAAAGTCTTAGCTTGAACACTAAAACAAGAGAAAGAATAAGAGAAATTTGAATAGGAGAGTGAGAAGTCAAATTACTCATATTTGCAGATAACATGATCCTTTTTTTGTAATTTTCATTTTTTATTGACAACTTCTATACTTACAGACAATAAACCTGGACGATTTTTATTTGGAAGATATTTTATAACTGCTTGGATATCCACACTTTTTATAGATCTGTTTAAATTGTTTAAATATATAATTTTTATTGACAACTTTTACACTTACAGACAATAAGCTATGATAATTCCCTCTCCTCCCTCACTTGCCCCTTCACAAACCCACTATCCATCATATCCCCCCTCTCTCTCCATTCATCTCTCTTTTATTTTGATATCATTATCTTTTCCTCCTATTATGAGGGTCTTGTGAAGGTACTGCTAGGAACTGTAAGGTAGTGGATACAAGGCCAATTTCTGTCTGGACAGTTGCATTGTAAGGAGTCATACGCTTCCTTTGGCTCTTCCATTCTGTCTGCCATCTCTTCCACAATGGAGCTTTGGTGGATGTGATAGAGATGTTTCAGTGCTGGACACTCCTCTGTCACTTCTTTTCAGTACTATGTTGCCTTTTGGGTCAGCCCAGTGGTCACTGCCATCTGAAAAGAGAAGCTTCTCTAACCATAAGTGAGAGTAGCATTAATATAGGAATGTTAAATATAGTGCTTACAGGGCAATTAGGTAAGCATAATATATAATAGATGCATTTAGCCAGACAAGAACAGGCTTTATACTCCTAAGGCTCATGACCTCCCCCACCATAGGCTTTTGATTAGGTTTCCAGTACCAGGTATGTATTCCCTCCCATAGATGGGCCTCCAGTACAATCAAAGAGCAGTTGGTTTCCCCAAGAACAGACATGCCACTATTGCACCTGTTCAGTCATTTGGCCTGTGTGGCAAAACTTGTAGCTTCTAGGTGTCCACTGTTTTCACTGCTGATGACTTCTGTCTCCCATAGAGCTGCATGCAGTGCAGCTTTTTCCCACTTTTAGTCAGCTGGTCTAAAGGGAGGAGGTTTTCAGCTCAGCCCCAACTTGATTTCTCAGTGACCTTGCCTCCCAGGCATGTGGAGTTTTCAGCAATAAGGTCTTACCATCTGTGTCTGGTCTGAACCAAGGCCTTGGAAATAGTCTGTAATGTTTTGGCGCCAACAGAGACCTCCATGGTCAACAACTCACTGGAAAGTATCCCATCACTGGCACTGAAATTTTTTTAGTAACAATCTATGGCTTCTGGATGTGCCATTATCCAAAAAAGTAGGCTTTCATATGTCTTATATTCAGAACATTTTGAATATTTATTGAACCTCCCCACCCTTCTTTAAAGTTTTTTTAAAATATATTTTATTTATTTACTTGAGAGAGGGAAAGAGGCACAGTAAAGACACAGAGAGAAAGAGAGAGAGAGGGAGAGAATGGGCATGGCAGGGTCTCCAGCCACTGCAAATGAACTCCAGATACATGTGCCCCCTTCTGCATCTGACTTATGTGGGTCCTGGGGAGTTGAACCTGGGTCCTTTGGCTTTGCAGGCAAACACCTTAACCACTAAGCCATCTCTCCAGCCCCCCCCTCCCTTATTTTTCTAAATCTCTTCCCCTGGCCTTGCTGTCCCTGTACTCTGTTCTTCTACTTACATATGTACAATATCATCCCCTTCTCCTCCCTCCCTTGTAACCTTTTTCTAGCTTACTGGCCTCTGCCACTGATTTTTGGTTCCAGCTCACACAGAAGCCTTAACATTTGTAGCTATGATCCACATATGAGACAGAATATGTGATGTTTGGCTTTCTGGGCCTGGGTTACCTCACTTAGTATAATCCTTTCCAGATCCATCCATTTCCCTGAAATTTTCATAAATTCATTTTTCTTTACTGCTGCATTTCTATTTCTCCATTATGTAAATGTACCACATCTTTATTATCATTCATCTATGGAGGGACATCTAGTCTGGTTCTATTTTCTAGCTATTATGAATAGAGCAGAAACAAACATAGTTGTGTATACCATAGCTCAAATATCTGAAGCATTTTTCAAAATCCACATTATTTTTATTTTTTTGGTTTTTCAAGATAGGGTCTCACTCTAGCTCAGGCTGACCTGGAATTCACTATGTAGTCTCAGGGTGGCCTCAAACTCTCTAGGCAGTCCTGCTACCTCTGCCTCCTTAGTGCTGGGATTAAAGGCGTGCACCACCACGCCTGGCTAAAAGCTACATTCTCTTTCCAAAAGGAAATGCTTTCTGAATTTCTGGTTTGACTAAAGCCTCTTGAACTTTTGTGTCCAACATCATGTTAGTAAACAAGATTGTGGGGGAAAAACGTCTTTTCTAGTAGGTCAAAATGAATTCACTTTTTTCCCCAGTGGTGTACTGGGAAGGGAACCTAGGGCCTCATGTATGCTAAGCAAAGGCTCTACCTGTGAGCCCTAATGTGCCACTTTTAATTAGAGCTTGAAGGACTTTCACACCAAAAGATTCAGGCCCTAACTGTAGCCTGGGAAAAATAAAGGATTTCATACTTAGGAATCTGAAAAAGGTGGTTATTTAAATGCCTTAAGAAACAGTGACATAGGAGCGGTGCTTTCAACAAGCTTATGTTACATGTAAAGGCAGTTATTCCTTGGTGCTCCTTGCACAGAGCTGAACAGTGGAAGTCTTTCACAACATAGATAAAAGTTAAAGGTTTTAGGTTACATTACAGCTGTAACTCTAAGGATACTGTTTTGAAACTTAGAGCATATATATTCTTAAAGTATGTCCTTATGATTTTCTGAATTTCTTTGGTATCTGTTGTAATGATGTCTTTTTCACCTCTAATTTTATTAATTTTTGACTCTTCTCTCTTTTTTCTGGTCAGATTTGCTAAGGGTTTATCAATCTTGTTGATCCTTTCAAAGAACCTACTCTTTATTTCATTGATTCTTTGAATTGGGAGGGTCTATTTCATTAATTTCTGCCCTAATCTTTATTATTTCTTCCCATCTATTGATTTTTGGTTTGCCTTGTCCTTCTTTTTCCAAGGCCTTAAGGTGAATCATTAAATTGTTTACTTGAGAACTCTCTAATTTCTTAATATAGGCACTTAGAGTTATAAATTCCTTCTTAGGACTGCATTAATTGTGTCCCAAAGGTTATGGTATGTTGTATTCTCATCATAATTTGATTCTATGAATTTATTGATTTTCTTTTTGATTTCTTCAATTCATCATTCAATAGTGTACTGTTTAGTCTCCATGAATTTCTGTATGTTCTGTTGTTTTTCTTGTTGCTGATTTGCAGTTTAATCCCATTGTGGTCAGAAAGAATACAAGGGATTATCTCAATTTTCCTGTGTTTGTTAAGATTTGCTTTGTGTCCTAATATATGGTCTATTTTAGAGAATGTTCCATGTGCTGCTGAGAAAAATATATATTCTGCAGCACTTGGATGGAACGTTCTGTTTATATCTCTTAGGTCCATTTTTCATGACATCATTTAATTCAGATGTCTCTCTGTTCATTTTTTGCCAGGATGACCTGTTAGTTGATGAGAGTGGGGTATTAAAGTCACCCACTACAATTATGTTTGGTGTTATCTGTGACCTTAAGTCTAATCGTGTTTGTTTGATGAAATTATGAGCACTGTGTTCGGTGCATATACACTTAAGATTGTAATGTCCTCCTGTTGGAGTGTTCCTTTAATCAGTATAAAGTGACCTTCTTTATCTTTCCTAACTAATGTTGGTTTGAAGTCTGTTCAGATACTAAGATAGCAACCCCTGCTTGTTTCCTAGGCCTATTTGCTTGAAATACCATTTTCCATCCTTTCACCCTAAGACAGGGTCTATCTTTTATTGAGAGATGTGTTTCCTGGAGGCAACAGATGGTAGGATCCTGGATTTTGATCCACTCTGCAAGCCTGTGTCTTTTGGTTGGGGCATTGAGGCCATTGATATTAAGAGTTATTGTTGAAAGGTATGCATTTATTCTAGCCATTCTTGTTTTGTAGTGCTTCCTGCTTTCCCTTTACTTGCTTGTTTTAACTGTTATATGAGTATGGTTTATTTTTTTCCTATTTCCTCCTGTCTGTGTTTTGCTTTCTCTTCAGCATGAAGGATTCCTTCAAGTATTTTCTGTAGATCTGGTTTAGTTGTCATAAATTCCTTTAGCCTCTTTTTTTTTGTGGAATGTCCTTATTTCTCCATTAATTTGGATAGATAGCTTTGCAGGACAAAGTAATCTTGGTTGACAGTTATCTTTCAGAACTTGGAATACATCATTTCAAGTCCTTCTGGCTTTTAAAGTTTCTGTTGTGTAATCTGCTGTTATTCTGATGAGCTTGCCTTTGTAGGTGACTTGCTTTTTCTCTCTAACTGCTTTCAATGTATTTTATTTGGTTTGCATGTTTAGTAGTTTAATTATAACATGTTGAGGAGAGGTTCTTTGCAGGTTTTGTCTGTTTGGTGTTCTAAAAGCTTCTTGTACCTGCATTGGCATTTATTTCCCAATTTGGGGAAATTTTTCTTCTATGATTTTGTTGAGAATGCCTACTAAGCCTCTGGATTGAAATTGTTCTTCTACTATAACCTGAATTCTTATGTTTGATCTTTTCATAGTGTCTCGGTTATCTTGAAATTCCCATTCATATCTTCCTATTAGCTTGTGTTTCTCTTTATTGGACTGTATTAGGTCTGCCACCTGGTCTTCTAGATTTTTAATTTTTTTGTTTATTTTTATTTATTTATTTGTGAGTGACAGAGAAAGAGGCAGATAGACACAGAGAAAAATGGGCACACCAGGGCCTTCAGCCACTGCAAACAAACTCCTGATGCATGTGCCACCTTGTGCATCTGGCTTACTTGGGTCTTGGGGAATTGAGTCTTGAACCAGTGTCCTTAGGCTTCACAGGCAAGTGCTTAACTGCTCAGCCATCTCTCCAGCCCTAGTCTTCTAGTTTAGACATTCTGTTCTCTCCTTCATCCATTCTACTGATGAGACTTTCCACAGAGTTTTTTATTTAACTGACTGTGTTCTTCAGAGCTAGAATTTCAGCCTGGTTTTTCTTCAGTATTTCTATTTCCTTACTCATGTATTGTAATGACCTCCTTATTTCATTAAGCTGGTCTCCTGTGTTCTCTTTCTGGAGTTTGTTTTCTTCTTTACTTCCTTTGTTTTCCTCTTTGATTCCTTTATTTCTTCTTTGATTCCTTTGAGTATAGATAAAATCAATTTTTTTTTGAAATCTTCTTCAGGCATTTCATCTAAAACAGTCTCATTGGCAATCATTACTGATGGTTTTATAATTTTTGGTGGGATTGCATTGTCTTGATTCTTTGAGTTTCTTATATTATAATGTAGTGACTTTTGCATCCTGAATTGATTTGATGCTTGGGTTTTCTACCGATCTGCAGTGTTGTTAGATGTGGTGATCCACCTTTATATACTTTCAGGATATGATTTTTAGGTGCTACGTGTAGCTCTCATACCCCAATCCAACCACAGGAGTAATCCTAGGTGTTGAGTTTGCTTGCTAATCAAGTATTATAGTGGACTGGGTGGAATAATTTACTAGCAAATTCTAAACTTCAACTGAGCAATATATACATTCAATAAAAACCAGCACAGAGTATACAAGTATGGCGATTAAAACAAATAGATATTCTTATGAAGCCCAAATCCCTAAGAGTGTGTGTTGCTCTACACCCTTAATCCTGTCAGCTGGGAGGTAGAGAATTCTGTTCTGAATTGGGTTCCAGGTCAAGCTGGATCTGAATCAGACCCTGCCTCCAATAATGACAGAAGCAAAAGACAAAGGCCCTATAAACCTGAAAGGATCAAAGGCAACAATATCCAACCCCCAAATATAGCTTATTTGAAAATGGTAAAGCCAACCAAAAATACGTAACCTATAACCTGCCCTGATATGGAAAGAGAGATTAGCACTTCCAATGCAGGCCTATGTTTATTTTTCAGTCGGCCTTGTTACCTTTTGGGGTGGCTTCCAATCTCACTAATGGTGAATGCCCACTTCAATCCCTCTGTGTTGTGCTGTGGAGCTGGAGTTCTGTTCAGCTGTGCTGGATGCACTGCCATGGGGGCTGAATGTTGGAGGTTCACAGTTCTGATGGTTGGGGGATGTGAGAGAGCAGAAAGCCTAGAGTTGCTCATGCAGTTCTACCTGTATCCCTTTCCATAGCTCCTTAGTTGATCTTAGCTGTCTTTACTTCAGATTTTTTGACTTTTCAAGGAGGCTGATGAGGTTGGAAAATCCTCTTGTATGGCAGGCACACAGAAGGGGGGCTGCAATCACCCCAGTGGGATTCTTGCCATTTTCCTCTTTTTCTAGTGGATCTTGGTCTCTGCTGCTTTGCCACTGTATATAAGAATAACCTATACTCCTTTACTTTTCAGCAGAAAAGTGTGTTTTGCTGTGGTTTTGCTTAAATCCCTCCCTAGGCTGGTTCAACATGGTTCCTATGCCACCATATTACCGAGAAGTCTGCATTGCATTTTGTATTATGGATGGTCACCAGTTTATGGGGGCTATGGGCAGAATTAGGTGTCCCCCATAAACAAATGTGTTTTAGCCAGCTTCCCCTTGCCAGTGTTTGGCTCACTCTTTTGCTGCTGCTGTTGTCCACTTGATACTGGCTAGGAGGTGATATCCAGCCTCTGGTTATCCATCATGGAGTCTATAAGCCAAAATAAACCTTTTCCTCCCATAAGGGGCTTTTGGTCAGGTGCTTTGTGCCAGTAACCTGAAACTAACTGCAATGCCATCTGTATCTTTCCTCATTGTCTCCTCCATCATAAAATGATAAGTTTTGTGTTGCAGTCAAGCTCATGTTGCTGGGATGTTACTTTGCCTATAAAATTAATCAAACTTTAAACTTTTCAGCCTAACATACCTCCATTAGTTCCTCTAAAGCTAAGTCAGACCTTTTGATCTCTGGACTAAGTAAGTAAAAATTATAAACTTTCTATATTAAGAGCTTACAAAACCTTTAAACCTGAGAAATAGCTGGAGAGATAGCTTAGCAGTTAAGGCATTTGCCTGTAAAGCCAAAGGATCCAGGTTCGATTCTCCATAACCCATGTAAGCCAAATACACAAAGGGTGCACACATCTGGAGTTTGTTTACAGTAGCTGGAGGCCTTGGTCTGCCTATTCTCCTTCTCTCTCTCTCTCCCTGCCTCTTTCTCTCAAATAAATAAACTTCAAAATTAGTTAATTTTTCTCTCAAATAAATAAATTGTTTAAAATTAGTTAATTTCTTAATCTCTACAATAATTTAAATTCCAAAAAAATTGTTTCATCCAAAAATTCCTTCTTTCTATACACAAAATTGTTGCCTCAATACTAGTCAATCTTTATAGGCCTTCCTGCCCTTGACTCAGCACCTAAGCTAACTGCCTTTATATTTCCAAAAATTCCAATTAACTCTTTCCCCCCCTTCCTCAAAGTAATTCCTTCTTTCTCATCCCCTCTTACCCCCTTCCTCAACAACATCCTTATATTTTCTTACCTAAAAGCACATAAATATCTCCCCTGACCATGTTTATTATTTTTCACGACTCAATGTGGTTTTTTTCCCGGTGTTTTAGTGGGGATATAATATTCATGTCACTCAGTCAAATGTCTCTCTTTTGCTCTACCTGCCGGTGGTGAGGAAAAAAATAGCCCCAGCAATCCATATTTTCTTACCTACCACCCATGATATTATTTTTCAACCTTAGATATAATATTCATGTCACCTGTAAATGTCATGACATATACAAGAAAATTCATACATAGATATTAGATAGATCATAATGACTAATAGATTTAATATGATCTAAGAGTTTCTTTCCTAATGGCTCAGATAATTATCACTCTCCTGAAGAGCTGCCACTTTGCCTGTTCATAAAAGCCATGTAAAACCACAGCCTGCTATGTACACAAGGTACAAAATCAAATTAAAAACCAAAAGCTAAGACTCTCAGAAGCTACACCTTGTGACTAGAACATCAATGTTGGACTGCAGCAACTGTGTGGACTCTAGAGCCAATAATATTTTGGGCTGTATTAGCATTTTTGATGGCCAATAATATTATTTTTCTGCATGTGACTTGAAAATTCTCTGTGATCAGCTAAAATATCTATTGTTTTAAGTTTAAAAAATCTCACAACTCTACTACCTTCAAGGTAAACCTACCCTGTCTCTGACATGCACTTTATTCCCCTGATTATGATAATATTCACTCTTTCTTTTGGTCCTTACATACTCAGATACATCACTGAATTCCTCCAAGACAGAATACATGCCTTCACTTCACAGCAAGTCACTAAATTCTTCATGGCCACTGCTTATCAGCCCCTGGACATCCAACCTCCACAGGACTGCATGGGACACCTCCAGATCTACTGCCACCTCCAGCAGGAAGTTGTCTAAGAGAGCTCTTCACCCCAATTCTGGCCCCTGCAGTCCTCCCCTTAATGCCCCACTCATCCCCAGTTCTCCCCAATCATTTTTATCCTTCCAGAGTCTGGACTGAAGGATTAATAGCTGTTGCAGACAGCTTCAGGTTCACTGAGATGAACTTCCAGACCAGGCACAGTTATGGAGGAAGGGATATTATTTATTGAAGCTTACAGATCCAGGGGAAGTTCCATAATGGCAAGAGAAGCGACCTGCTCTCCACAGGGCCAAGCAGAGAGAGAGAGAAAACCAACCAGCCACCACAGCACACAGAGCAAAACTACAGCCAAAAGGTCACACAGCACACTTCAGGAACTCCTGCTAGGCACATTTGCATATCTTTACAATGGAATCTCAAACCATCACCACACCTTAAGACCGGCCCCCAGTGACCTTGCCTCTAGCAAGGTGATTGCAGATGCAAACTATAAAGTAATAAAACATTGAATATATTGGGGGACATATATTCAAACTACCACAATAGCCTTCCCTGAAAACTAGAGGGAATTAAAGAGTTAATAACTAACCTTAAGATGAGAAGGCTTGGAGCCGGGCATGGTGGCGCACGCCTTTAATCCCAGCACTCGGGAGGCAGAGGTAGCAGGATCGCCGAGAGTTCGAGGCCACCCTGAGACTACATAGTTAATTCCAGGTCAGCCTGGACCAGTGTGAGACCCTACCTCGCAAAAAAAAAAAAAAAAAAAAAAAAGATGAGAAGGCTATAAAGAATGGAGATATCCAGTCCTCCCTAGTCAACTCTGCTAAAGAGCCTATTCTGAGCAAATAACTTTGATGCCTTATCTACTTCCCTTGGACCTGCATTTAATTCAGTATTTTTGCCTTACAATACTCATTAGTTTGAACCCCAGCCTGACTTGGGGCCTCAGCCTTCATCCTGTGGGAAAGCTGGGGTTTTCTCCCTCACTGTTTTCTCTCAATAAACAGACTTCTGTAGAGATCAAGTCTGGTGTTCTTTCTTGCTTTTCTCCTGCACTTTCCTTACACCCCAGAGTGGGTGGCCCCTCTCAGATGGGAACTTTATATAAGGAAGCTATGGGTGAAAAGAGCCTCTTCCTTCCACTTGGCTGGTGGATCTGCTTGCTGCCTTCCAGTGTGGATTGAAGACCAGCACAGACTGAAGATGAGTGTCAATTAAATTATCCATGTGGATTGAAAGCCAGTGGCTCTTCAGGAAGCCTATAGGCCTTCAGTGCTGGATTGGGACTTCTGAGGCATCTAGTCACATGGACTGAGCAGCTACCCGGTTCCTTGAGTCTCAGGCCTGCAACTGTTATTGGACTACTGTAAGCTAATCCAATAAATTCCCTTTTGAATATAATTCATTCTAGCAGTTCTGTTTTTCTAGTGAACCCTGACTAATACACAATGCAAACTCAATAATCATCAAGCAAACATCAAACGACTGCAGTTCAACTCAGATATCATAACCAGTGACTGACAGTCTCTAGATTTTTCCAATTCTGCCCTTCCAGCTGGGCTGAATAGCTAGGGGAAACTTCCATTCTGATCCAACAGTGCTCCATGGTAGCCTTTACATACCGTTGTTACATACGAAACATCTTCGGTCTCCAAGAAAACCATGGTTTGTCTTCAAATAGCTTCAGTGGTCTGTCAGGGTCATCATGCCCTGCCTATATGCTGCCTCAGCAGCAGCTCCTGGAACCATATGCACTTAATGATTCACTCCATACATTTTTCCTTGCTTCCAAAATCAATACCAGGTGTGCAGGACACAGCCATATTCTTAATTCAGGGACAAAATAAATCACGATCTTGAAGAGCAGGTTCCTTCCTTTCAGTCATCTCCTTTCAATAGTGCATTTTTTACCATTGGGTCTTTCCTCAGGCATCCTTTCCATTGTTTCAATGTAAAGCAGTTGGGCCATCCTTAGTCAAGGTAATATCTCCTTAACAATAGCAGCTTCAGCAACCAGTCTCAGTGCCAATAATTTTAAACTTGAGTTTTTCCAACTTTAAATCTTAAGTTGTTCAGTTCTGTATCTTTAGCCAAGCACATCAGTCCATTACAAATTTAACCTTGGCCAGGTGTGGTAGCTCACACCTTTAATCTCAGAATTTGGGAGGCAAAGGTAGGATTGCTGTGAGTTTGCAGCTACTTTTAGACTACAGAGTGAATTCCAGGTTAGCCTGGGCTAGAGTGAGACTCTACCTTGAAAAACAAAACAAAACAAACTAAGCCAAATTTAACCTTGATCAAACTCTCTAGCATGGGCAGCAGAATGCAGTTAATCCTTATGTCAGTAGCTCAGTTCCAACATAGTTTTCTGCCATCTTTCCTTCCCCTTAGAAAGTTTTAAGCAAAGCCTACAAATAAAATTGTCTCTGTATTTAGAATTTTCAAATTTTCACCAGAATAGTTCATTGAACTTGGCTTACCACTCTGGAAGTATCTTCAGTTGCACATACCAAGTCCATGCCCATTTCTCCAAAACAGAAGTTCCAAAAGGCCAAAGTCCACATGACCAGATTAATCATAGAATTTCTACCATACTCCTAGTACCAATTCTGTTGCAGTGATCTCATGCTTCCTGAAAACTAGAGGGAATTAAAGAGTTAATAACTAACCTTAAGATGAGAAGGCTTGGAGCCGGGCGTGGTGGCGCACACCTTTAATCCCAGCACTCGGGATGCAGAGGTAGGAGGATCGCCGAGAGTTCGAAGCCACCCTGAGACTACATAGTTAATTCCAGGTCAGCCTGGACCAGTGTGAGACCCTACCTCGCAAAAACCAAAAAAAAAAAAAAGATGAGAAGGCTATAAAGAATGGAGATATCCAGTCCTCCCTAGTCAATTCTGCTAAAGAGCCTATTCTGAGCAAATAACTTTGATGCCTTATCTACTTCCCTTGGACCTGCATTTAATTCAGTATTTTTGCCTTACAATACTCATTAGTTTGAACCCCAGCCTGACTTGGGGCCTCAGCCTTCATCCTGTGGGAAAGCTGGGGTTTTCTCCCTCACTGTTTTCTCTCAATAAACAGACTTCTGTAGAGATCAAGTCTGGTGTTCTTTCTTGCTTTTCTCCTACACTTTCCTTACACCCCAAGTGGGTGGCCCCTCTCAGATGGGAACTTTATATAAGGAAGCTATGGGTGAAAAGAGCCTCTTCCTTCCACTTGGCTGCTGGATCTGCTTGCTGCCTTCCAGTGTGGATTGAAGACCAGCACAGACTGAAGATGAGTGTCAATTAAATTATCCATGTGGATTGAAAGCCAGTGGCTCTTCAGGAAGCCTATAGGCCTTCAGTGCTGGATTGGGACTTCTGAGGCATCTAGTCACATGGACTGAGCAGCTACCCGGTTCCTTGAGTCTCAGGCCTGCAACTGTTATTGGACTACTGTAAGCTAATCCAATAAATTCCCTAGCAGTTCTGTTTTTCTAGTGAACCCTGACTAATACACAATGCAAACTCAATAATCATCAAGCAAACATCAAACGACTGCAGTTCAACTCAGATATCATAACCAGTGACTGACAGTCTCTAGATTTTTCCAATTCTGCCCTTCCATCTGGGCTGAATAGCTAGGGGAAACTTCCATTCTGATCCAACAGTGCTCCATGGTAGCCTTTACATACCGTTGTTATATACGAAACATCTTCGGGTCTCCAAGAAAACCATGGTTTGTCTTCAAATAGCTTCAGTGGTCTGTCAGGGTCATCATGCCCTGCCTATATGCTGCCTCAGCAGCAGCTCCTGGAACCATATGCACTTAATGATTCACTCCATACATTTTTCCTTGCTTCCAAAATCAATACCAGGTGTGCAGGACACAGCCATATTCTTAATTCAGGGACAAAATAAATCACTATCTTGAAGAGCAGGTTCCTTCCTTTCAGTCATCTCCTTTCAAGAGTGCATTTTTTACCATTGGGTTTTTCCTCAGGCATCCTTTCCATTGTTTCAATGTAAAGCAGTTGGGCCATCCTTAGTCAAGGTAATATCTCCTTAACAATAGCAGCTTCAGCAACCAGTCTCAGTGCCAATAATTTTAAACTTGAGTTTTTCTAACTTTAAACCTTAAATTGTTCAGTTCTGTATCTTTAGCCAAGCACATCAGTCCATTACAAATTTAACCTTGACCAGGTGTGGTAGCTCACACCTTTAATCTCAGAATTTGGGAGGCAAAGGTAGGATTGCTGTGAGTTTGCAGCTACTTTTAGACTACAGAGTGAATTCCAGGTTAGCCTGGGCTAGAGTGAGACTCTACCTTGAAAAACAAAACAAAACAAACAAAGCCAAATTTAACCTTGATCAAACTCTCTAGCATGGGCAGCAGAATGCAGTTAATCCTTATGTCAGTAGCTCAGTTCCAACATAGTTTTCTGCCATCTTTCCTTCCCCTTAGAAAGTTTTAAGCAGAGCCTAAAATTGTCTCTGTACTTAGAATTTTCAAATTTTCTCCAGAATAGTTCATTGAACTTGGCTTACCACTCTGGAAGTATCTTCAGTTGCACATACCAAGTCCATGCCCATTTCTCCAAAACAGAAGTTCCAAAAGGCCAAAGTCCACATGACCAGATTAATCATAGAATTTCTACCATACTCCTAGTACCAATTCTGTTGCAGTGATCTCATGTTGCTGGGATGAACTTCCAAACCAAGCACAAATTATGGAAGGAAGGAATTTATTGAAGCTTACAGATCCAGGGGAACTTCCATAATGGTAGAAGAAGCTAACCCCCTTTCACAAGTCCATGCAGAGAGAAACACCACTACCAGCACCATTAGCAAGCACAGCCCAGGAACCCCAGACAGAGCTCAAGTAATCTGCATATCTTTAGGTTGGAATTCAGATCTGTCCCCCAAAGTACCTTAGGGCTAGACCATAGGATCCTCCCACAGTAACACCTCCTCCAGCCAGGTGGCTGAAGATCCAAAACTTCAATAAATTCCTGAATCTACTGGAGGACATGATGTTGGCCAAGAGGTGATGTCCAGTCCCTGCTTATGCCATATTTTTCCCTGACATCATGGAACCTTCCCTTAAGTCTATAAACCAAAATAAAACTTTTCCTCCCACAAGCTGCTTTTGGTCGGGTGCTTTGTACCAGCAACCTGAAGCTAACTGCAATACTACTTGTACCTTTCCCCGTTGTCTCCTCAGTCACAAAATGATACCTCTTGTAGGGTAGGTTTTTTTTTGTTTGTTTTGTTTTGATTTGTTTTTACTACTTACTCTTTCAATACATGGTTCAATTTTTTCTGTAATTCAATATAATATAATTTGTTAGATACTTTTTATAATTGAGAGAACTGAAATTCAACAAAAAAGATTGCTCAAGGTCATATATTTATTGATTGGTGAAAGGCTTGACTGACATGAGGAACCAGATTAGACCATATTAGCAAAGTTACTCCAGGTTTATTGGCACAGCTCTTGGAGGAGGTTCACCAGGCTCCAGGCAAATGACGCTGGGGAAGTTGCACCTTGGGCCTAAGATGGAGGTCCTTTAAAGGCTTGGGCGGGGGAAGACTTTGTGTTAGTTAGGAGCCAGGGGATGGTTTGGGCAGGCGAAGATGATATGTTAGTTAAGAGTCAGGGGAAGGCTTGGGAATGTTACTTTTCATGGACAGGAGGGAGCAGGGGCCTCCTTAAGAGGGCAAAGCTGGGATGTGGGCTGACCGCTGCCCAGTCAAGGAGTCTTGAAACCACTGGCTCAAGTCCCTCTGACGAATGTGGGGTGCGGTCACCATGTTGGTCCTTTGTTCTGAGCAGATCCGCCTAACCATTGGTAAAGCCTGAAATTCAACTTAGGTTGTGATTTTAAGCCTAGCATTCTATCTTCTACATTTTAGATAAAATTCTACTTTTTTAATCTTTAGATTGGAATTTTATTTATTTTTAACTTTTTTTATTTACATGAAAGAGAGAAATACAGAAATAAGCAGGTAGAGAGAGAAAATGAATGGGCATGTCAGGGCCTCCAGCCACTGCAAACGAACTACAGATGTGTATGCTCCCTTGTGCATCTGGCTTATGTGGGTCCTGGGGAGTCAAACCTGGGTCCATGGCTTTGCAGGCAAGCTATCTCTCCAGCCCAAAATTCTACTTTTAATAGCTTAGCATAGGTTTAATTATTTACATGATAATGCTAGAAAAATAATAAATGCTATGTATTATGTTTGAAAATAAAAGCAATATTGAACATTCATGTGGTTCTTTTTCTTCTATTTCCTCCTTTCCTTTTAACTGGAAATAAGAGCTGGAGAGATGGCTTAGCAGTTAAGGTGCTTGCCTGCAAAGCCAAAGGACCCAGGTTTGATTCCCCCAGGAACCATGTAAGCCAGATGCACAAGGTGTGGCATGTGCCTGGAGTGTGTTTGCAGTGGTTGGAGGCCCTGACACACCCATTCATATTCTCTTCTCTTTCTCTCTCTCTCTAACCCGGGTCATTAGGCTTTGCAGACAAGCGCCTTAACTGCTGAGCCATCTCTCCAGCCCTTCTTTTCCATTTTAACAAAGAATTTAGAAAATGGACTCTGAGAAGAGTAAGATATGAATTAGTTTATTTAGGGAGAAATTATGAATTATGAGGTTTATTGTAGGGAGAATTAAGGTTCAAAGAAGAGGCTAGCTGACAGACTCAAGCCAGAGGAGAATTCTATTCCTGCTGAAAAGGGAGAGAGGAGACACACAGAATCTCCATCATAGGGAAATCTCCAGAAAGTTAAAGGGCTTTAAAGGAAGCATACACACCCACACCCACACTTGGAAGGCAAAGCATAAGAACCAAAAGATCCACTTCACATAATAGACCAGAGAGGATTAAGAGATACTAAAGAACTTGAAGGTCAAAAAAAAAAAAATCACACGTGTAACAAAGTGAGAAAGCACCCCAAAACAAGACACATGTAGAAGGAAAGCAGGAAAATACCCAGGCCAAGAGAAGCGCTCCCCTTTCCTAGCCATGCTGAGAAGAGACAGATTTAAACACTGGTATTCAAGCAAATCACATGGCTCCTTTATACATATGAGGCATCCAATTAGGGTGAGCCTTGTTATCAGATTCAGGGGTGTAAAGAGAGACCTGTTTGGTTCATAAACTCAAGGGATTGATTCCGGAGGATCCAAGACCTGATTGGTTCATGGACTGATTCAAGAGAATCCAGCCCACCTAGTTGTGTTGAGCTGAGGAAGAATCAGGAAGTTTCTGCTGGGGACTATAGCTTGCAGCCATCTTGGATGGGAGTGGACCAGAAGTGGGTGCTCTAGTCATGCAGGGCAGGCCAGGCATTATTGGACCCTTGTCCCTGACTGACTGACTATGAAAGGCTAGTTTTAATCCTGTTTTCCTTTCATTAACAAGTCAGTCATTGGGCTGGTTGGCAGGTAGTCTTGCAGGATATGGCTTGATTAGTGAAATCTTTGAATGTACCCAAATATTTGATGGCCTCTGTAGGGCACAGAGATTCTGCAATTGGATCACCAGAAAGTGTCTAATAGCAAATGTATTAAAGTAAGAGAGAAAGACCTCTTCAGGTATGATAAGAGATGAGGCCTCCTCTGGTCCATGGTGTTAGGCTTCATTGACTCTAGAATGTTGGCAGACTCCTTGGACATAAAGGGGCAGTGATATTAGTCTTCAGTACTTGAATAAAGGAAATTTGTGTTGGCATCAAATGTACTTTGCTGGTTCTGCAACTGGATCTCTATAAAATGTCATTCTAGAGTCAGTGAAGTCCAACACCATGGTCCAGAGGAGGCCTCAAGTCTATTGGATGGTCTTGATCCCACCAGAACAGATCCCTCCCTCTTACATTACCATTTACCTGAGTGAGTTGGGGAGTCTCTGCTGCTACTGGGAGATCAGTGACTAACTCCAGAAATTACTCACATAGCATTTTGTACCAAGCTCTGTCTGTATCCAGGAGATGGCTACAGAACAATGGTGAATGAAGCTGTTTATCATGTCTGGTGAATTACCAAACTCCTGCAAAAGCCCATATGATGGTGTACAGGGACTCCACCTGGGAATCTTCATAGGGTCTTCCACTCAGTCCATGAGAGGGTGTCAGACTTTGGCCACAACTAAATAATGGAGTATGGGTGTAGCAAATGACCCTTGCTTTAATATGGCTGTTGGCACTTTTAAGCAGTAAGTTCCTGTCAGAACTATAGAGTACAGATAATTCTTCTCTTTGTACAAAGAGAACTTTTTCTTTGTGTAGAATGGCTAGATATGTCTTTGGATTCTCCATAGTTTTGGCCAGGGGCAATTCAGAAGTTGGAAGATAGCTTATGTCCTGGAAAGAGGCTGGAATAGGCAGCACAAAAGATAAATATAGGGCTGGAGAGATGGCTTAGAAGTTAAGGAATTTGCCTGTGAAGCCTAAGGACCCCAGTTCAATTCTCCAGGTCCCACCTAAGCCAGATGTACAAGGAGGCACAAGCATTTGGAGTTCATTTGCAGTGGCTGGAGGCCCTGGCATGCCCATTCTCACTCTCCCTTTCTCTTTCTCTCTCTCTGTCTCAAATAAATAAATAAATAAATAAATAAATAAATAAATAAATAAAATCTAAAAAAAAAAGATTAAAGATAGAAGTCATTGGTAAGTTCCACCTGTGATTCATTCATGAAGCAGAAGACACTGGGCCCACGAAATATTTTGTGGCAAGACTATAATTGACACAAAAAGAACTACAATTCTCTTAGGAAGGTGAGACAGGATAATTGTTATTTTGATAGTAGCCTGAGCTACACAGTGGGTTCAAGTTCAGGTTGTGGCTACAGAGTTTCAAAAAAAAAAAAAAAAAGGATTCTATTTCTCTATAACACACTCATTATATTCTATCAAATTAAGCATATTAACACCAGGCATTTTGAAAATAAATGTATTTAGAGGATCAATTTTGCCATCAAACCCCAAATTGAGAACACAGATCATTGACTTTCAAACATCCCATCCTGGTGATAGATGCTTACAACTGGCCTTCCTCTTTAAGATGGCTGTGTTTTCAGTAAGGCCCTGGGCCCCTTTTTTATTTGCTTGGTTTGTTACTAAGCAAGAGTTACAAGAAGTCAGGATGGATTTCAAAGCATCATGTGAAGCCCAACGGCCCACTCATATCATGCTTCATATAGGTGTGTCCATCACCAAGAAAGCCATGTGCCTTTTGATTCCTCTAACCAAAGGCCACCTTATCAGAAGTGGAGGTTTTATTAAACACAGGTAAATAAGGTTTGACAGTAAACTATGAGAAACTAAAATACTTTTCTGACAAGATTAAAATGACCCATACAAAATTTCTCTTATCCCACCATACCTTTTTCAAGAAAGCTAAAGCTGGCATCCATTTTTCAATCCTTATAACTAGGACATTATAAATAGAAAGCTCATTTATTATAGATATTTAATATATGCTTCCTTTTAAAGTTTTTATAAAACTTATTTACTTATATTATGAGCCAGGGTATCACTCACTTGTCTAGGCCGGTTGTGAACTCATGATGCTTCTATCTCAGCTCCCCTAGCACTGGAATTTTAGGTTTGTGCCAACATATCCAGCTTAATTCTCATAAACTTAAAAAGGTAGTTACTACCATATACCCCTTTTATAAATGAAATATCTGAGACATTTAAGAGGCAAAATAAATTGCTCAAATTTATAACCTAAGAAGTAGCCAGAAGGGAATTTGAGCTCTTAGTACATAATTCTCAGCCATCTTAGCATGACTGCTGCTTTCTGTTGTGAGGACTGGTAGCAAAGAGGAAGTGAGTACAGGACCTTGATGGGAAACTGGGTGATGAGTCCATGGATTTGAAGTGATTTGTATATACTCCCAAGAGGCTTAAAGAACCCTAGGCTGGCAATTCACAAACTATTTGGTGTCAGGATCCTTTTACATTCTTAAACATTATTGAGTACTCTATACATGTTTTTTGTCTAATATACCTACTGAAATTTAATATCTTATAAATTAAAATTAGAAAATTTAAAATATGCATTTATTAATTTCAGTAAAATAATATGTTCATTACATGTTAACAAAATATAGTTTTATGGCTACTTTCTAAAACAAAATAATTGAATGAAGAGAAAGAGAATAGCACTGCATTATAGGATATATCTGAATAGACAATGGATTCTCATAGCTACTTCTCTATTCAGTGAGTTGCAACCCCACCAGTCATATATCCTCTGGGAAGTTCCACTGAATACTCAAGAGAATAACAATGAAGCAGGTTATCTTCTTGAGATTGTTGAACACTATGGAGGATAAAGAGAACTGGTTAGCACTAAAATTGCTGCCAAAGTCAGACAGCATCAGAGTAGAAAGGAGGACCTGGCTCTGCTGCTCTCAATTCAAATTGGGATCAAGTGACTGATCAACTTTGTGATTATCATTTTCACTCATGAACATATGAAAGAACTGTGATACAACTCTACCAGGAAAGGAAATACTGTGACTCCTGACTCCCATGTGTTCTAATCAAACAGTTTAGGACTCTCTGTGAACTATGTTTAAACAAAAGAGAGAGACCTAATAATGTTAGGTTGGGTGCTCAGTTGGATTTAAACTCAAATTGGATTTGACAAGATGGCATAGATGAGACTGGACCCTTACTGAGTTCTTTGTCCTGACTCCTCTTCAGATTTCTTTAGTATCCTCTTTTAGGTGCCCGCCATTTGAACCAGCCTTTATATTTATGTATTATTTAAATGGCCCTTCATTTAGCTTCCTACTCAGTCAGACAATCCTAAATTTTAAGAATCTATTTGCTTTTGGTGGTGGTGGCAGGTGTGTGTGCATGTGTGTGTGTGTGCACATGTGTGCATGCATATGTGTGCACAGTATGCAAAATTTGAATTAGAGGCTAACAGGAAATAAAACACCTTTATATTTTCCCCTTCCACAAAGACCATAATTGATTTACAGCTTTATGCCTTTCTGGTTTCACTGGTTTTCTAACAAAGAGCATAAAACATTACATCAATTATGGGAACAAACACCTTATTAATTTTGTATTTTTGTTTGCCTTTTAGATTACACATCTGCTGTGTAGTAAGTTTCAATAAAATGGAAATAATGTCATATGTTCTATTGGCTTGTACTAAGAAGAAAACTAGCCAAGTTTTCCTGAAGCTTCAAATCCTTAAGGAAAATACTTTTTTTAAAATTAGTTATGTATATAGTATATATACATCCATTGTTAGCCTTCTCCCTGTCCTTCCCCCATGGGTAATGTGGGTCTTGCATTATGGGGGTAGTCATCAGTTATGTGGGAGAGGCAACAACTCTGTGCATAATGACCCAACTCATGGCTCTAACAATCTTTCCGCCTCCTCTTGGCGAATTTCCCTGAGCCATGTTGGGTTCATTTTAGGTCTATTTCAGTGACGAGGTTTTGGGAGTCTCTGTGTCTCTGGATATCTGATTTGGTAGGAGTGAGTGTTCTTTGTGTATATTTCCTTTGCCCTTGTGCTGCTACCAGGTACACCGATAAAGCAGCGCTCTTGCTCATTTCCCCTATAACTCTATGGCTTCAGCTGGTGCCCTGGTGAGGTGCAATGGGCTGATTCTCTCCTCAGGTTCTGTGTTCATCTGAAAGAGAGAAGCAGATTCTCCAACGGAGAGTGAAGTCAGTGCAAGATACGTGGATAACCATTAATTACAATTTTAGAGAGAATTTAATAGGTGTAGGCCCTCTTGTATCCCACTACTGGTGGGAGCTTGATATTGAAGAGCAGGCTAGTTTTTTGATATGGTTCTGACTTATTTCCCGGTTCAAGGTATGGGTTCTGTCTCACTGAGTGGATCCCTTAGCCAAATCAAGAGCAGCTGGTAACCCACCATGGCTGTGTGCCACAGTGCACTTGTGTGAGCATCATGTCAGGTTGTTTGCTGCTGAGTAGTTTAGACCATGAGTTGCTTAGACAGATGTTGGTCATTTTCCCCCAGTCACTTTGTAGCACCTTCTGGCCCTAGACAAGCTAACTGTCTGGGGACTGACTCTCTTCCAGATTCCATCCAGGTCTCTCCGTGTTCTGTCCGAACAGCAAATGGTGTCTTCAGCAGTAGGGTCTCACCATTAACTTTTGGTGGGTCATCAAGTACTCTGACAGAAATCTGTCTTCTTTTGGGAAACCTTGTAGGTCTCATTGATTAACAGCACATTGTGGAAGTTAACTACATGCTGGTATTGGAAGTTACAGGTCAGTGCCAAGGGAAAAGAAGGAAGAAAAAATATATGAAAGAGGAAGAGAGAAGAGAAAGAAGAGGGCATGATAGAGAGAGAAACAGGAGAAGATTGAGGTTAGTCTTCATCATACCCTCTCCAAGCCCTGTGATTCAGGTGTTCTCTCCAAGCACCTGATGCAGGTTTGACATTTTAGTATGCCTTTCAGGATATAGGATTTTATGGTATGATTTCCATTTGGGTCCAGTTTTTTGTACCCTCACCCCCACCCTTTCCCTGCCCTTCCACCCACCATCCCTATCATACAGTCCTCGAGATGTTTATTAGGTGTGTCAGCATCTTGGGAAAATACAAATTAGGAGCCACAGATGAATGAGAACATGTGACATTTATCATTCTGTGATTGAGTGAGTTCTCTGACAATGATCTGTTCCAAGTTTGACCATTTTTCTTCAAATTGCTTTGTGTCGATTTTTCTTACTGCTGTGTAGATATACCACATCTTAGTTATCCATTCATCTAATGATGTACATTTGGGTTGATTCCAGCTCTTAGCTATTATGGATTGAGCAGCTATAAACATGGTTGAGCAAAAATCTCTGATCTGAGGCTTGGAGCTTTTAGGGTAAATGCCTAGTAAGCGGATAACTGGGTATGTTGGTCATCTTTTTTGGAGTCTCCATATTGCTTTCCATAGTGGTTGTACCAGCTTATATTTCCACCAAAAGTGGATGAGGGTTCCTATTTCTCCACACCCTTGGCAGCATTTGTTGTCATTATATTTTTTATGTTTGCTATCCTTACTGGGGTAAGGAGGAATGTCATAGATGTTTTAATTTGCATTTCCCTTATGATTAGGGATGTTGAACATTTTCTTAAATGTGTGTTTGCCATTTGTATTTCTTCCTCTGAGAACTCCCTGTGCAGTTCTCTGCCCCATTTTAGACTGGGTTGTTTGACTTTTTATTGTTTAGGTTTTTGGGTTCTTTGTAGATTTTAGAAATTAGGCCCCTGTCTGATGTGTATCCGGCAAAAATTTTCTCCAATTCTGTGAGTAATCTATTGGCTCTGCTTATTGTATGTTTGTTGCTGAAAAAGCTTTTCAGCTTCATGAGATCCCAATGGTTGAGTGATTGTTTAATTTCCTGTGCTACTGGGGTTTTGTTCAAGAACTCTTTTCCCACTCCTATATCATGGAAAGTTCCTCCTACTTTTTCTTCCAGCAGTAGCAGTGTTTCCAGTCTTATATTGAGGTCTTTGATCCATTTGGACTTGATTTTTGTGCATGGAAAATGTATGGATCAATTTTCATTTTCTTGCATATGGTTATCCTGTTTGTAAAGCACCATTTGTTAAAGATGCTGCCTTTTTTCCAGTCTACATTACTAGTGCCTTTGTCAAATATCAAGTAGCTGTAGTTACTTGACCCAAAGTCCAGATCCTTGATTCTGTTCCAGTGGTCTATAACTGCTTTTATGCCAGTATCATATTGTTTTTATTACTATGGCTTTGTAGTATAGCGTAAGATCACATATGGTGATGCCTCCAAAGGTATTTCTTTTGCTGAGGATATGCTTGGGTATCTGAGGCCTTCTGCCATTCCATATGAATTTTAAGATCATTTTTTCTATCTCTGTGAAAAAAAGATGTTGGGATTTTTATTGGTATTGCATTAAATCTGTATATTGCTTTCGGTAAGATGGCCATTTTCACAATGTTAATTCTCCCTATCCAGGAGCATGGGAGGTCTTTCCATTTTCTCAAGTCTTCCTCAGTTTCTTTCTTGAGTGTTTTCTGTTTTCATTGTAAAGGTCTTTCACCTCCTTGGTTAATGTTATTCCAAGGTATTTTTTTTTATATGTAAGTAGAAGAACAGAGCAATGGGGGGGGGGAAAGGCCTAAGTGAGGTCAGGGGAAGAGATTGAGTAGAGGAACAGTGGAGGGAGGGCTAATAAAAATCCAAGAGGATATAAAAAAGTCATATGGAAACCTACTTTTCTGGACAATGGAACACTCAAAAGCCATAGATTGTTACTAGAAAATTTTCAGTGTCAGAGATGAGATACCTTCCAGTGAGTTGTTGGCCAGGGGAGGTCACAGATACCCCCAAAACATTATGGGCCATTGCTGAGGCACCAGGCATAGATGGTATGACCTTATCGCTGAAGACTCCACATACGTGGCTGGCAAGTTCACTGAGAAAACCTGCTGGAGCTGAGCTGAAAGCCTCCTCCATGTAGACCAGCTGACAGAAAGTTGGAAAAACCTATGCTGGATGCAGTGCAATGGGAGAGAGAAAACACCAGTGAAGATACTCAACAGTGAACACTGCAAGCTTTAAATTTGGCCAGCCAGGCCAAATGAGCCAATGGGTGCAATAGCAGTATGTCTGTTATGGGGGAAACCAACTGCTCACTAATTGGACTGGAGGCCCACACCATGGGAGGGAACACATCCCTAATATTGAAAACATAAGACAGGGGTAGTCATGAGCCCTAAGGGTGTAATGCCTGCTGGTGTCTCACTAAGTGTATATACTATGCTCACCAAACTTCCCAGTAAGCACTTCTCTTAATGTCCACACCCATATATTAATGCTACTCTCACTTTTGGTTAGAGAAGCTTCTCTTTTCAGATGGTGGCAACCTTGGGATAACTCAGAAGGCACCACGGTGCTGAGAAGAAGTGACAAAGGAGTGAACAGCAATGAAACATCTCAAACCTAACTTCCAAGGCTCAGGGTGCATTGTGGAAGAGGGGGTGAAAAGAATGTAAAAGTAAAAGGAAGAGTAGGACTCCTTACAATGTGCTCCTCCAGACACAAAATGGTCTGGATATCCATGACCTCACAGTACCTGACACTACCTATATAAGACCATCATAATAGGAGGAAAAGATCATGACATCAACTGAAAAGAGAAACTGATTGAGAATGGGAGGGGATATGATGGAGAATGAAGTTTCAAAGTGGAAAGTGCAGGGAGGGAGGGAAGTACCATGGGATATTGTCTACAATTAAAGAAATTGTCAATAAAAAAAAGAAAAGAATAAAAAAGAAAATGGGACAATGCTGCTCATTTCTTTCTCAGTATCTTTGTCCTTTGCATTTAGAAGGGCTACTGATTTTTGTGCATTGACTTTGTATCTTTGTACTTTACTGAAGGAGTTAATAATTTTTTAAGGGTTTTGAGATGGAGGTTCCTGCATCACTTATGTATAGAATCATGTCATCTGCAAATAGGGCTAACAACTTCTTCCTTTCCAATTTGTATCCCTTTTATTTCTTCTCCTGTCTTATTGCTTGAGCTAGTACTTCTAGTACTATATTGAAGAGCAGAAGTGAGAATGAACACCCTTGTTTTGTTCCTGACCTCAATGGGAATTCCTTCAGTTTCTCCCCATTAAGTATTATTTGGGCTTTCGGATCTTTATATATGGCCTTTATTATGTTTAAATATAGACCATCCATGCCTACTCTCTCCAATGTTTTGATCATGAAATGATGTTGTATTTAGTCAAAGGCCTTTTCTGCATCTATCAAAATAATCATGTGTTTTTTGTGTTTAAGCTTATTTATGTGGTTTATTACATTGACAGAGTTCCTTATGTTGAACCATCCCTGCATTCCTGGGATGAAACCTACTTGATCCAGGTGGATAATGCTTTTGATGTGATGTGCTGTTGAATTCAGTTTGCAAGGATTTTGTTTAGGATCTTTGCATCTAAGTTCATCAGGGAAATTGGCCTGTAGTTTAGCTTTCTTGTGGCATCTCTGCCTGATTTTGGTATTTGGGTGATATTAGCTTCATAGGAGGAGTTGGGGAGCTTTCCCTGTTCTCTGATTCTGTGGCATAATTTAAGAAAAATTGGTTTCAGTTCTTCCACAAAGGTTTGCTAGAATTCAGCTGAGAAACCCTCTTCTTTTTAGGAAGGTTTTGAATACCCTTTCAATCTTGATGGTTGTGATAGGTTTGTTTAGGAGATTAATCTGCTCTGAGTTTAGCTTTGGTAGGTGGTATGTATGTAGGAATTCATTCATTTCCTCCATATTATCCAATTTTGTGGAGTAGGGGTTTTTGAAAAAAGTCCTTGCAATTCTTCCAATTTCACTTATGTCTGTTGTGATCTCTCCTTTTTCATTTCTAATTTTGTTAATTTTAGTTGTCACTTTTTTCTGCTTGATTAAATTATCCAAGGTTTTATCAACCTTGTTTATTTTTTCAAAGGACCAGCTCTTTGATCAATTCTCATGTCTTCTTAGTTTCCAATTCATTAATTTCTGCTCTACTCTTAATTATTTCTTTCTGTCTGGAGTTTTTGGGTTAGATACCGCTTGTTTTTCCAATGCCTTTAGTTGGATGGTTAGGACATTGATTTGGGATCTCCGTCTTTGTTATGAAGACATTTATGCAATGAATTTTCCCCTGAGGACTGCCATGTGTCACATGAGATATGTTATCATTGTCATTTCTACAAATTTTGCAATTTCATTTTTTATTTCGTTCACTAACCATTCATTGTTTAGGAGAGTGTTGTTCAGTTTCTGGGAGCTAGTTGGGTTTCTGGCACAACTTTTGTTAATTTCTAGCAATACAGCATTGTGATCTGATATCATGCAGGAAATTATGTCGATCCTCCTAAATATATGGAGGCAGGCTTTATGACTGAGTATATGATCTATTTTAGAGAAGGTTCCATGGGCTTCTGAGAAGAATGTGTAATCTGTGGTTTTGGGGTAGAATGTTCTATAGATGTCTGTTAGGTCTAATTGATCTATGGTGTTGTTGAGCTCTCTTACTTTCCTGTTAATTTTCTGTTTCTGTTGGATGATCTTTCTACTGCCAATCATGGAATGTTGAAGTCTCTAACTATGATGGTATTGGTAGTTATGTCTGTTTTGTTGTCGAGTAGATTTTGTTTTATGAATTGTGGTGCACCTGTGTTTGGTACATAAAGATTGATGATTGTGATATCCTCTTGTTGGATCATTCCCTTGATGAGTAAGAAGTGGTCTTCTTTGTCTTTTTTGATTACTTTTGGTTTGAAGTCTATTTTACCTGATTTTAGTATAGCTACACTGGCTCGTTTCTTGTTTCCATGTGCTTGGAATATCATTTTCCACCCTTTCACCCTGAAGTGGTGCCTGTCTTTAGTGGTGAGATGGGTTGTTTGAAGACAGCAGATTGAGGGGTCTAATTTCCTGATCCACCCTTAGCTTATGTCTCTTGATGGGTGAATTAAGGCCATTCATATTTAGGGTAATACCTGTGAGGTTTGATTTACTACCTGCCATATTGTGGTGGTTTATGTAGTTTGGTGTTTTCTTAGTCTTTGTAGTTTTTGTGCCTTCTCATGGTTTGGTTATTGTGATCTACTTCTTGTGGGCACTTGTGGTTGGTTATTTGATTCTTCTGTGTGTAGAATTCCCTGAAGTACTTTCTGTAGGTTTGGCTTTGTGTTAATATAGTTATAAAGCTGACTTTTATCATAGAAAGTTTT
Organism: Orientallactaga sibirica; assembly: GCA_036365145.1. Classification (NCBI taxonomy): domain Eukaryota; kingdom Metazoa; phylum Chordata; class Mammalia; order Rodentia; family Dipodidae; genus Orientallactaga; species Orientallactaga sibirica. The sequence continues at coordinate 2,918,837 of JAEOAD010002517.1, forward strand.
TCTTTCACCATCTATTATGAGGGATACTTTTTCTGGACAGAGTAGTTTGGGTTGGAAGCCATAAGTTCTTAGAGTTGGCAGTGTTACATTCCAGGGTATTCTGGATTTTAGGGTGTCCATTGAGAAATCTGAAGTCGTTCTGATGGGGTTTCCTTTATAGGTAATGTGTTGTTTCTCTCTAATTGCTTTTAGGACTTTCTCTTTGTGGTTGATGTTTCGAGTCTTAATGATAATATGTCTTGGAGAATTTCTCTTTTGTTCCAGTCTGTTTGGAGTTCTTCTAGCTTCTTGTGTCTTGATGGGACTTTCTTTTGAGAGTGTGGGAAAGTTTTCTTTGATAATTTTGTTGAATAGGTTTTCCATGCCTTTGGTCTGTATTTCTTCCCCTTCTGGTATAGCCATGATTCAAATGTTGGGGAGCTTAAGGTTATCCCACATTTCCCTCATGTTCTGTTCACAGAAATTTTTTAACTTATTGAAACTTTTGTACTCACAAACTCTTTCTTCTGTTTTATCTTCCAGTTCTGAGTTTCTATCCTCCACTTGGCTGACTATTCTTGAGAGCTTTTATAGAGTTTTGGGTTTGTTCAATTTGGTTTTTATTTTCTACTGCTTTTTTATGTATAGTTTCTATCCCTCTATCAAGTTCCCTTTTCACATCATTTTCCAACTTTCTTAATGCTTCTTGGAGTTCATCATTACATTTTTTTTGTTGTTGTTGTTTTTTGTTTTTTGAGGTAGGGTTTCACTCTGGCTCAGGCTGTCCTGGAATTCACTCTGTAGTCTCAGGGCGGCCTCAAACTCTCGGCGATCCTCCTATCTCTGCCTCCTGAGTACTGGGATTAAAGGCATGCGCCACCACGCCCGGCTCATCATTACATTTTTTAATGTCTTCATTGAGCTTAGCCAGTTGATTATTGAGTTCCTCCTTTTCTCTCTCTCTCTCTCTCTCTCTCTCTCTCTCTCAGATCATTTAACTGTCTTTGGAACCTTTCCTCGTTCTTTTCTATTAGGTCTAACATAGCAAGGACACCATTCATACAATTATTGGCTCTTTGTTGAGTTTCTGCAAGTTCTGCTATTTGCTTGTCCAGGATTGCATAGCTTGTCTCTTCATTTTGGTGTTCTGATCCTATTGTCTCTTCTGTTTTCATTAGAGACATCCATTGTGGAGCTGGGAAATCGAGCTGGGTTTACTTGCATCTGATTTTTCATGCTATTCCTTTTTCGCTGTGGTCTGCCCATCACAATGGTACCGAAAGCCTAGGGTGTGGGATGCTAGCCTGCTGGCCTGGGGTGGAGGGGTGGCAGTGAGTGTGAGGGCAATTGCCTGAGGATTTCAGAGAGGCGGGGGGTGGGCTGGGTCCCTGTTCTGGGGTGGGAGGGATCAATGGCGAGTGTGTATGGGGCTCAGAAGGCTAGGGTGGGGACAGTGGTCTGCAGGCCTGGGTCCCTGTTAGTGGGTGGGAGGAGTCAGCAGCAGGTACCACTGATCACACATGCGGGGCTCAGAAAGGGGTCATAAAACTGGGGTCAGAAAGGCTAGGGCAGGGACACTGGCCTGCTGGCCTGGATTCCTGCTTGGGAGGCAGGACTACAGACTGAGACCAGCGTCATGATTGTAGCTCAGAAAGGCTAGAAGCAGCGATTGCACCAGTGGAGCTCTGTGCGATGGCAGGAAAGCCTGTGGTGGAGATCCTGCTAGTTGGGTCCACTTGGCCTGCGGTTAGTGCAGGAGGGACTTCTGGAGGGGACCAGTGGCTAGGACAGCTGCTTGAGAGAATTGAGGAATTGGTAGGCTACCCTAGAGCTTGGGAATCAGTAGATTCCTTATTTTTCTCCTCCACACCCTCCCACTGGGAGCCTACTAGAATCCGCAACATCCTGAAAGACCCCTTGAATCTCAATGGTCTTGCCTTTCCTTTCCCTCAGGTGAGGCCATGTTAGGCACATGCCATCTTGACAAGAAGAAGGCTATTATTCTTAAAGTACTGCCTCAGAATAGAAGTAGCTAGATCATAGAGGGAATTGTTAGAAATGCAAATTTGAAGGCCTCAAAACAGAAGTGATGAATCAGAAACTCTGAAAGTATGTATTTTTAAAAATATTTTAAAAAATTATGCATTTATTTATTTGCAAGGAAAAAGAGAGGGAGAGATATTAAGAAAGTATGGGTGGTACACCAGGGTCTCTGGCCACTGCAAATGAACTTCAGATGCATGCATCATTTTGTGCATCTGATTCTCCATGGGTACTGGGAATCAAACCCAGGCTGTCAGGCGTTGTCAGGCACTCTAAGTGCTGAGCCATCTCTCCAGCTCTGGTAGCATGTATTTTAAAAAACCTTCCATATAATTGTGTCCCTGGCTAAAATAAATTATAAATCCTACAACGTTCATGGATTAGAAGACAAAATAGAATGTTATCATATAATGGAATATTATTCATCTTGCTACACATGGTAGCAATATTATGCTAAATGTAATAAACTAGGCAGAAAATGCAATGAGAAAGTAATTGATACAATGAGGTACTGAGAATAATCAAATTTATATTGACAGAAAGTAGAATGGTGATTACATGGGGCTGGGAAAATGGGAGAATAAAGAGTTATTTAGTGGACACGGAATTTCAGTTTTGTAAGACAAGAGTTCTGGAGATTGGTAGCATAACAATGTAAATGTACTTATTACTTCAGAACCATACATTTAAAATTGCTTAAATTATCAAACTTTTGTATATTTTATAATTAATTTTTAATGTTTTGATTTAAACATTAGTCAATTGCCATGTAAGGATTATTTTTGGATATGGATTCAAATACAAAAACTTAAAAGGAAACCAAAACATCATAGATTTTAGGAAATTTTAGGAGTAACTATATTTAATGACTATCTAGTTTTTAGATGTGGCATTATTGTCTTTTTAAAAATCCTAACTTAGAGATAAGTATATGGATAAATTAGCTTAATATATGGAAGTTAATATAGTAAGAATAGATGAGAACATATATGATACTGGACTGGTTATTAGTTGATAATGATAGTTGAGGGGCACACCTGAGTTTATTTTGTCCTCAAAATCTCTCAGTGTCTCTCTCTCTCCATATATGGATACAAATAGATAAATCTTGATAACATTATGGTCGGCTTACAGTGAAAATGATGGAGAACTAGATATAGCTGTAAATAACCATATATTTGCATATATAATACCCTTTTGCTTAAATATGTCTGTTTTTTATTTTTATCTTTACTACTAAATATACATTAATAAAAGAATATTTGTGTCAATTTAGTCTTACAATGACATCCTTATTTTTCCATCTTGCTACTTCTATTTCCTTCTGTCAAACACCATGGAATGAAGCCATTCCCTGCATTTCAATTGCTCAGAAGACAGAATAACTACATTCCACATTGTACCATCAGTTCATATACACAGTCAAGAAATAACATTAGAAAACAGGTAACTAATTACATGCCTCTCTGCTGAAAGATATCCTGTGAGCCACAGGTGCCCAAAACCTGCAGTCTGGTTACTGCCCTACAAACAGGACAACACTGCAGGCACTGAGACTGATTGTAAGGTTAAATTTATCCACAAAAGAAATGGAGAGCAATATTTCTAAGAAATGAATAGCAAGCACATCATGTAGGTAGTTCAAACCATTGTCCCTAGAGCTTGCTGCTGAATGAACAATGCACTCAAACTATGTTTCCTAAATGGGTGTGGTGGTGCATACCAGTAACCCCAATACTCAGAATCTGAGGCAGGGGGATCAGGAATTTTGAGGTCATCCTCAGATACATTGCAAGTTTGAGGCTGGCTTGGGCCACATGAAACTGTCTCAAAAATGACAAATGAGTCGGTTTTGTGGTTTAAAACACTTGTCTGTGAAACCTAAGGACCCAGGTTTGATTCCTTGAACCCACATAAGTCAGATGCAAAGGTAGCACATGTGTCTGGAGTTTGTTTGCAGTGGCTAGAGGTCCTGACATGCTCATTCTCACTATCTGCCTCTCTCTCTCAAATAAATAAAAATAATTTTAAAAAATGACAAATGATAGATGATATATAGCTTGCTCACTGGAATAGTCAATGAAATGTTGAAACAGATGCAATTCATATAGCAGTCACAGTGAGGGGCCATACCAGTTCAAACAAACTGATGGTAATCTTAGTTGTCAACTTGACAAGATTTAGCTTTGCCATGGAAACATATCTCTGGGCATGACTGTGATTAGATTAGGTAAAGGTGGGAAGACCCACTCTAAGTATGGACTGAGGATCTGGACTGTTGTGAAAAGCAGGAAGCTGGAGGAACAGTAGAAATTATCTGTCTGCTTAGAGATTATGGCTGAATGTGACCCACTGCTTCATTCTCTTGCTGCCATGCCTTTCCCACCATGATGACCTGTATGCTCAGAGCCGTAAGCAAAATAAATCCTTGCACTTTAAGGCACTTTGTCATATGTAGCAAGGAGAAAAGTAATACATACACAAAGTATAAAAGGTCATTTTTAATTCCAGTAAGAATTCTGAATCCAGATTTTCTGTGAATTAGCTGACAGTATTTTGAAGACAGAAATATTACTATGATTTTTTTTTAAAAAAGAAGAAACAGCTGAGCATGGTGATACATGCCTTTAATCACAGCACTAGGGAGGCAGAGTTGAAGGATGGCTGTGAGTTCAAATCCATTCTGAGACAACATAGTGAATTCCATCCAGGTCAGCCTGGGCCAGAGCAAGACCTTAATTCAAAAAACAGCAATAAAAAACCCAAAACAAAAAAAGAAACAAAGTATTGCATATTTATGTGTGAAATGGTAGTTGAAATTTGCTTTAAAGTACTATAGAAGCAAAAATAAAGAGGTATTTATATTGAAAAAGACAAAATGTTAGTTGGTAAACGAGATATGGGTTTTTGAGAACTGCATACTATTTCTACTTTTGTGTTTAATTTGAAATTTTTTCCAATAAAAGTAAAAAATGTATGTGATCCTAAAAAACAAAAAGGAAGTGGTTAATAGAACCACCACTTATGTGTCTGATTATCTGTCTTCTGTGCCCTCTGCCTTGTCTTCAATGTCAAGTTACCACTTTGCCTGTATAATGAGGCATGGGTGGGTGGGTCAGTAATGTTTGAACAAGGAGCTCAGGCATCTGTATAATACTCAGGGTAATTCTTTGAAAGAGAATAGGTCAACAGGTCATAACTTGTCATGAACTTCTGGTTGTTATCGCTCTGACCTCTACTTACGACTTTTCCATAATAGTTTAAGTTCTCCTTCTTTGCAATGCCTTGTGTGTGTGGCTTTGTGATCAACCAAAGCTGGTCCTCCACATCTTTAACTCAACTCCCTGTGCTTAGAGTTGATCCACACAAGTCCTTACAGGATCCACATGAATTTTGATTTTTCAGATTTTACTCTGTATATATACTTGACCACTTAACAAAGCTTATTACTCTGTTTTTGTTTATTACTTCTAACCAGAATTTGGTGGTGAAAATCTCAAGTTAAAATTACAGGCACTTGCCGGGCGTGGTGGTGCACGCCTTTAATCCCAGCATTTGGGAGGCAGAGGTAGGAGGATCACCATGAGTTCAAGGACACCCTGAGACTACAGAGTGAATTCCAGGTCAGCTTGGGCCAGAGCGAGACCCTACCTTGAAACCCCCCCCCCCAAAAAAAAATACAGGCACTGAGACTGGTTTTAGGTTACTGAAGTTATTATTGTCAAAACACATGAACAATCTTAAAAAAGAAGGCCCAACTGCATGAGAAAAGACTATAATAGGAATGCAAACTCTTTTGAAAGAGTTGACTGGAAAAGGAACCTAATCTTCAAGGTCATGATTTATTTCCTCCCTGAATTAAGAATATGGCTGTGGATGTGAGGGCGATCTGGCTGCGACATCTGTCACCCCATTGATCACCAGGGTTGATTTGGCCGATCTGGCTGGCTAGGTGGGTGTCCCCTTCCTCCCTCACCACTCCATGTGCATCCCTCCCGAAGCTGCACACTCGATTGAAGAGGACGACCTTCCCCAAATAGAGGAGGACCGATCTTCGGTCAAGTGTATACGAGTAGCTGCGCTCCCCTGCTAGAACCTCCAAACAAGCTCTCAAGAATATGGCCATGTCTTGTAAACCTTGTATTAGTTTTGGAAGCATATGAAAAAAATCCATGGAGTGGTCATGAATTACACATGGTTCCAGGAGCCACTGCTGAGATGCAGCATGAAGCAAGGCATAATAAACCTGATAGGCTCACAAAGCCATTGAAGGATAGACTGTGGTTTACATAGAGACCTAAAGATGTTTTAGACATACCAAAGCTGTACAAGGGCTACCATGGAGGCTGTTGGCTAGAGATGGAAGTTTTCCTTGGCTACTCTGCCCAGCTAGAGGGGACGGAATTGGAAAATCCAAAGACTGGCAGTCACTGGCTATATCAGACTTAAACTGCAAAAGTTTAATGTTTGCTTGATGGTTGGTTTATATTGTTCTAGACTCTCCCTGCTATGCCTTATGCCAGTTAAAAATGTTTATTCTGTGCCTTACTATGTTAAAGTTAACTTGTTTGATTTTACAGGACTCACAGCTAAAAGACAGTCTTAAATCTCAGAGGAGACTCAGGACTTTGGAACTATCTTAGTTGGTAAAGACTATGGGAACCTTTAAAATTGGACTAAATACAATTTACAATGTGAGATGGCTATAAAAATATTGGGGGCCAGGAGCAGAAGGTAGTAGTTTGAATAAATGGCCCCTAATATACTCAATGTTTTATTACAGTTTGTAATTTAGATTTCCAGCCAGTTGGCTAGAGGAGGTGTCACTGGGTGGATCTTAGGGTCAAGCCCTAAGCAGTGGTGGTGGATTTGAAATTCCAATCAATAGATATGCAAAGTCCCTGGAGTTCCTGAAGTGGTTTTAGGGATTTGGCTTGGGGCTTCTCTCTCTCTGCTTGGACATGCTAGGCCAGCTTCTTCTGCCATATGGAACTTCCCTGAATCTGTAAGCTTCAATAAATCCCTTCCTCCATAACTGTGTCTGGTCTGGAAGTTCATCTCAGCAACCTGTAGCTGTCTCTACAAGAACATGTTACTTATTGACCACTAGGAAGCTGGATTTTCTGGGTCACTTAGTAGAAAATATTTTACTATAATGACAAGGCTGACTTAAAAAGTCAGTATCTGATATGCTGGGCACAATAAAATTATGTGTTGGGATGAATCAGTGAGAAATAGCTCTAAGCTTCTACTTTGAATCTCTCTACTATTTAAACCTACCCAGACTGGTAAATGTTAGATTTGAAAATAAGCAGAACTTTTCTCAAAGTGCCTTCTCCAAAAGGACCTTTATTTATTCATCAGTCTGCACTTCAATACACTCTTCACTGCCATTTTTTTCCTCCAAGCTGATTCAGCATTACCACATTCAAAGAAATCCCACCTTAGAAGAAATCTGAACTTCAGACATTAAAATAAGGTGTTATGTCCCCAGAAGATAGGAGGGCCCTTAGCAAAAAAAAAAAAAAAAAAAAAAAAAGAGTGTTGTGGTTTGAATAGGATGTTCCCCATAAACTCATGCCTGGTCCCCAGCTGGTAGCAATCTGGGTGGTGAAGCCTTGCTGAAGGAGATATGTTGTTGGGGGCAAACCTAGGGGTGTTATAGACGTACTTGCCAGAGACTGGCACACCCTCCTGTTGCTGTTTTCCACCTGCTGAGGCAAGATGGTAATGTCCAGCCTCTGGTCATGCCATGCTTTCCCCTGCCATTATGAAGCTTACAATGGAGATGTAAGCCAAAATTAAAATTTCCTCCCATCAGTTGTTTTTGGTCAGGAGCTTTGTCCTAGCAGTGAGAAAGTAACTACAACATAAGGTAACAGATTTTTTTTTAATGTGAGAGAATTGGCACACTAGGGCCTCCAGCCACTGCAACTGAACTCTCTTGTGCCCTCTAGTGCACATGTACAACATTGTGCACTTGTGTAATTGTTCATCTGCCTTACGTGGAATCTGGAGACTTGAACAAGAGTCCTTACATTTCACAGGTAAGTACCTTAAAAAACCACTAAGCTGGGCTGGAGAGATGGCTTAGTGGTTAAGGCACCTGCCTGCTAAACCTAAGAACCCAGTTCCAATCTCCAGGTCCCACATTTAGCCAGACGCAAAGTGACGCAAGGGCGCACTTGACCACAAGGGGGTGCACACATCTGGATTTCGTTCACAGCAGCTGAGAGACTGCTGGTGCACCCATCTCTATCTGTATCCCTCTCCCTGTATCTCTCTCTGTCTCTCTCCAAAAATAAATAAAATAATTAAAAAACTAAAAAACACTAAGCCAACTCTCCAGCACACAGAATTTTAGACACTGTCCAGCTTACTTTCATAACATCGCAACAAAACCAAGTCTGAGGTGTATGTAACTTGCATTCCAATGGCCATTAAAACCCTTACTGACTGAAAGGAAAGAAAAAAGCCAAAAAGAAAAGTCTGATTTTTGATAGCCCTTAAAGTCTATAAAATAAAGCCAATCTCCCTCTATCAAGCTCTCTCTCTAGAATATAATATAGTATAAGATGGCCTTCATATATGCTAAGCAAGCTAAAACTGGTCCTGAATTCCTCTCTAGATCTTCTGTCCTTGAACTTTCCTAATCCTCTTGCCTTCATCTCCCAAGGGCTAGGATTATAGATGCATATTACCATGTATGGCTGAGGCTAATTTCTTACAAGGAGGCTACATAGAACCTTAATAAAAGAAATTGAGCAAGGGGCTAAGATGTAACTCAGTCAACAGAGTGCTTGCTTAGTATGCATGAAACCTTGGTATCAATCCTTAACACTGCCTAAAACTGGGTATGGTGAGATATGCCTATAATTCCAGCACTTGGAGGTGGAGGCAAGAGAGGATCAGAAGTTCAAGATCATCCTGGTTACATTTGAGACCAGGCTGGGATACATGAGACCTTGTCTTAAAACAAAACAAAACAAACCTGAGCAAAATTAATTCAGCAAATATTTGAATTTTTAGAGATTGTTATTTTTAGAGATCGGGACATAGCATGAACAAAAAAACCAAATAAACGAATACAAAATAAGTGTAATGTTTCATGTATAATAGGTGGTATGGAGAAAAAGCAGCATCATGGTAAGTTATGGCCAAGAAGGCCTCTTGAGGGACAGAGTGCAAGCTCGGGAAAATGCTGAATACTAAAATGCCTATGCTGATAGTAATCAGTGTAAGTAACAAGTGGTTTTTGAGTTTTCTGTCAACAAAAGTAAAAAGGAAGCAAATTATCTAGCTGTAATAATTTAACTGGTGTGATCAGAAGAGGAAAAAAAAATCAAACACTAATTTAATAATGTAAAGGGCTGGAAGATGGCACAGGGGTTAATTGTGCTTCCTGCACAAGCATGAGGGCCTGAGCTCAAATCTCCTGATTATGCTTAAAACAAATGGAGTTGGCCACATGCATCTGTAACCCCAGTCCTGCAAGGGAGCACAAACCCAAGAAAACTCCCCTGGCCCAAGCTCTGGAATTAGAAAGAGGAGACTCAGTGCAAAACAAGACCAGACAGAAGGCTGGAGCAGTTCGCCTGATGTTCCACTTGAGCCTCTACAGGTGAGCATACAGGGTACCACAAGGGCACATACATGTACATACATACATGCATACATACATGTGCAAACATGCCACATTACACATGAGTGTACACACGCCAAAAAAGTGTATAGATAAGATACAATAGATGGATACAATGTTTTTTCTTCTACTAATACTTTTATAAAAGTTGAAGGAACATTTAGGTTCTTATCTCAATCAGTTCTCAATAAGACACAAGAATATAAATTAAGGTTCAAAGAAGGCCTTCCTAAGGACAGTCAAAGAAAGTCAAGAAAATCATTTTCTAGAGACTAGCTGCTTGCACAGAGCACCAGACTCCTTCCAGAGGGACAGGATTTTGATTTCAGACTCACTCACTTTTCTGTACATCTTTAGCAGTGTTTGTGATGGAAGTTGGATATCCAGTAATTAGGAGTTAATCTGTAATGTTTTCTGGAGTTCCCCACCCCCCTCAAAAATAGACATGTATTAGTTACTAAATGTATTCTTAGATAATTATTGGTGCCAAGTAATGTTCTAAAAACTTGCAATATTTTACCCAGAAGGAAGGAATTCCTGCCTCTATTTGGGAGGGGGTGGTTAATGGATACCTTCATCCCTGATATTCTGAAAACTCTTCTGAGGCACCCATCTGCTTCCCAATGGAGATGTAACTGACAAGTTAGGCGGGGGAAGCATTTATGCACGTTTGTGCACAACTCCCTTCCACTCCCCCCCTTTTTTATGAGTCTCAATGTGCAGCCTAGGCTGCCTTCCAACTCTATTTCCTTACCTCATCCTTTCAAATGCTAGGTTTATAGGAGTATGCCGCCACTACACCCAGCTTAGGACTCACTACTTTAAAGACATTTAACCCCGGCCCTATCTATTAAATACAAATAGGATCTGCCAGTCTTGTGACAATACAAAAAAATTCCTTGGGGCTAGAGAGATTGCTTAGTGGTTAAGGTACTTGCCTGTGAAGCCTAAAGACCCAGGTTCAATTCTCCAGGTCCCACGTAAGCCAGTGCACATGCGGCACGTGTGTCTGGAGTTTTTTTTACAGTGGAGGCCCTGGTATGCCCATTCTCTCTCTGTGTGTCTTAAATTTTAAAAAAAAAGTTGAAGATACTTAAAAAAAAAAATTCTTGTATTAAACCTGAACTTGGCATTGTGGTTAATTAAGCTTAGCTCAGCTCCCATTCAGAACCCATAAATGACCCCAATTTGGATCTGTAAGTGGGCTTTACCCACTCCTGCATTCTCATGGCAGAAACTTTTCATACTATTTTCTCCTTCTTTCTTTTAAACTAATAACATTGATGGTGGTTTGAATTAGATGTCCTCTAAAACCTCATGTATTCCAAATGCCAAATGCTTGGATCCCAGCTGATGGCAGTTTGGGAATTGGAGCCGAACTGGAGGTGTGTTGTTGGGGGCAGACATAGGTATTTAGCCAGTTTCCCCTTGCTAGTGTTCGCACACTATTCTGCTGCTGTTATCCACCTGAAGTTGGCCAGGAGGTGATGTCCAGACTCTGCACATGCCATACTTTCCCCTGCCATCATGGAGTTTCCCCTCAAATCTGTAAGCCAAAATAAACCCTTTCCTCCCACAAGCTGTTTATGGTTAGGTGCTTTGTGCCAGCAAAAAGAAGGTAACTGTAATAGTAAAACTGGTAGCAGTGGAATGGAATTGTTGCTACTAGAAGCCTAACTGTGGTTTTTAGTCTTTTTTGCAAGAGGAATGTGGAAGGGTTTGAAACCTTAGCCTAAGAGACATCTTGCGGTTGTGAACTGTAACAACAGGCAACTGCAACATTGTCTCTCTAAACTTAAAAATAAAAGCTCCAGATGGAAAGAAATAATTAAGATCAGAGCAGAAATTAATGAATTGGAAACTAAGAAGACAATTAAGAGAACTGATCAAAGAGCTGGTTCTTTGAAAAAAAAAATAAACAAAATTGATAAACCCCTGGACAATTTGATCAAGCATAAAAAAGAGACAAATTAACAAAATTAGAAATGAAAAAGGAGAGATCACAACAGGCAAAAGTGAAATCGGGAAAATCATCAGGACTTACTTCAAAAACCTCTACTCCACAAAACTAGACAATATGGAGGAAATGGATAAATTCCTGGACACATACCACCTACCAAAGCTAAACTAAGAGCAGATTAATCTCCTAAACAAACCTATCATAACCATTGAGATTGAAAGGGTAATCAAAAATCTCCCTAAAAAGAAGAGTCCAGGACCAGAGGGCTTCTCAGCTGAATTCTAGCAAACCTTCATGGGAGAACTGAAACCAATTTTTCTCAAATTGTACCACACAATCAGAGAACAGGGAAAGTTCCCCAACTCCTTCTATGAAAGCTAGTATCACCCTAATACCAAAACCAGGCAGAGATGCCACAAGAAAGCTAATACAGGCCAGTTTCCCTGATGAACTTAGATGCAAAGATCCTGAACAAAATCCTCGCAAACCGAATTCAACAGCACATCAAAAGCATTATCCACCTGGATCAAGTAGGTTTCATCCCAGGAACGCAGGGATGGTTCAACATAAGGAAATCTGTCAATGTAATAAACCACATGATCATTTCCATAGATGCAGAAAAGGCCCTTGACAAAATACATCATTTCATGAACAAAACATTGAAGAAACTAGGCATGGACGGTCTATATCTCAACATAATAAAGGCTATATATAAAGACCCTAAAGCCCAAATAATACTTAATGGGGAGAGACTGAAGGACTTCCCATTGAGATCAGGAACAAGACAGGGGTGTTCACTCTCACCTCTGCTCTTCAACATAGTGCTAGAAATATTAGCTCAAGCACTAAGACAGGAGAAAGAAATAAAAAGGATATAAATTGGAAAGGAAGAACTTAAGTTAGCCCTATTTGCAGATGACATGATTCTATACATAAGTGACCCGGGAACCTCCATCTCAAAACTCTTAAAAGTGATTAATTTCTTCAGTAAAGTAGCAGGATACAAAATCAATGCACAAAAATCAGTAGCCTTTCTCTATGCAAACAATAGAGAAAGAAATAAGCAACATTGTCCCATTTTCAATAGCATCAAAAAAAAAAAATACCTTGGAATAACATTAACCAAGGAGGTGAAAGACATTTACAATGAAAACATAAAATCACTCAAGAAAGAAATTAAGGAGGACTTGAGAAAATGGAAAGACCTTCCATTCTCCTGAATAGGGAGAATTAACACTGTGAAAATGGCCATCTTACCAAAAGCAATATACAGATTTAATGCAATACCAATAAAAATCTCAACTTCTTTCTTCACAGAGATAGAAAAAATGATCTCAAAATTCATATGGAATGGCAGAAGGCCTCAGATATACAAGCATATCCTCAGCAGAAGAAATACCTCTGGAGGCATCACCATACCTGATCTTAAGCTATAATACTACAAAGACACAGTAATAAAAACAACATGGTATTGCCATAAAAACAGGATAACAGACCAATGGAACAGAATCGAGGATCCAGACTTTAGGGCAAGTAACTACAGCTACTTGGTATCTGACAAAGGCCCCAACAATGTCGACTGGAAAAAAGACAGCATCTTTAACAAATGGTACTGGACAAACTGGACAACCATATGCAGGAAAATGAAACTTGATCCACACATATTGCCATGCACAAAAATCAAGTCTGAATTGATCAAAGACCTCAATATAAGACCAGAAACACTGCTACTATTGGAAGAAAAAATAGCGGGAACTTTCCATGATATAAGAGTGGGTAAAGACTTCCTGAACAAAAACCCCAGGAGCTCAGGAAATTAATAACTGAACCATTGGGATCTCATGAAACTGAAAAGCTTTTTCGCTGACAAACATACAACATGCAGAGCCAATAGATTACCCACAGAATGGGAGAAAATTTTTGCCAGATACACATTGGACAGAGGCCTAATTCCTAAAATCCACAAAGAACTCAAAAACTTAAACAATAAAAAAATTAAACAACCCACTCACAAAATGGGGCAGAGAACCTCACAGGGAGTTCTCAGAGGAAGAAATACAAATGACACACACTTAAGACAATATTCAAGGGCTGGAGAGATGGTTTAGTGGTTAAGGTGCCTGCCTGCTAAGCCTAAGAATGCTGGTTCCAATCTCCAGGTCCCACGTTTAGCCAGATAGATGCAAAGTGACGCAAGGGCGCAATGCTGCACTTGCCCACAAGGGGGCGCACACATCTGGAGTTCGTTCACAGCAGCTGAGAGACTGCTGGCGCGCCCATCTCTGTCTCCCTCTCCCTCTCTGTCTGTCTCTGAGTCTCTCTCCAAAAATAAATAATAAAAAGAAAAAAGAAAAGAAAATATTCAACATCCCTAATAATCAGGGAAATGCAAATTAAAACATCTATGACATTCCACCTTACCCCAGTAAGGACAGCAAAAATTAAAAAAACCTAATGACAACAAATGCTGGCAAGGATGTGGAGAAATGGGAACCCTCATTCATTGTTGGTGGGATGTAAGCTGGTACAACCACTATGGAAAGCAATATGGAGACGCCTAAAAAGGATGACTATAGATGTATCAACAGACCCAGTTATCTGCTTACTGGGCATTTACCCTAAAAGCTCCAAACCTCAGATCAGAGATATTTGCTCAACCATGTTTATAGCTGCTCAATTCATAATAGCTAAGAGCAGAAATCAACCCAGATGTCCATCATTAGATGACCGGATAACTAAGATGTGGTATATTTACACAATGGAATTTTACACAGCAGTAAGGAAAAATGATACAAAGCAATTAAAAAATGGTCAAACTTGGAAAGATCATTCTTAGAGAACTCACCCAATCACAGAAAGATAAGCGCACATGGTCTCTCTCATCTGTGGCTCCTAATTTGCATTTTCTTGAGATACTGACACACCTACTAAACATCTCGAGGACTGGACAATAGGGATGGTTGGGTGGGAGGTCAGGGAAAAGGCTGGGTGGGGGGACAAAAAACTGGGCCCAAATGAAAATGGTACCATATAATCCTATATATCCTGAAGGACATACTAAAAGGTTGAACCTGCATCAAGTTCTTGGAGAAGAACCTGAATCACAGGGGCTGGGAGAGGGTAGGATAAAGAGTAACTTCACTCTTACACTGTTTCTCTCTGTATCACTCCCTCTTCTCTCTTTCTCTTTCATATTACCTATATTTTTTTCCTCCTTCTTTTCCCTTGGCACTGACCTGTAACTCCCAATACCAGCATGTGGTTAACATCCACAAGGAGCTGTTGATCAGTGAGACCTACAAGGTTTCCCAAAAGAAGACAGATTTCTGTCAGAGTACTTGATGACTCACCAAAGGTTACTGGTAAGACCCTACTGCTGAAGACACCATATGCTGTTTGGACGGAATATGGAGAGACCTGGATGGAATCTGGAAGAGAGTCAGTCCCCAGACAGTTAGCTTGTCTAGTGCCAGAAAGTGCTACATGAGCTACCGGGGGAAAACGACCAACAACTGTCTAATCAACTCATGGTCTAAGCTACTCAGCAGCAAACAACTTGACATGATGCTCACACAAGTGCAGTATGGTACATGGCCATGGTGGGTTACCAACTGCTCTAGATTTGGCTAACGGACCCACTCAGTGGAATGGAACCCATTCTTGGAAATGGGAAACAAGTCAGAACCATATCGCAAAATGAGCCCGCTCTCCAATATCAAGCTCCCACCAACAACTGGATACAAGAGGGCCAACACCTATTAAATTATCCCTAAAATAATAATGGTTATCCATGTATCTTACACTGACCTCGCTCTCCATTGGAGAATCTTCTTCTCTCTTTCAAATGGACACATATCCTGAGGAGACAATCAGCCCATCTCACCACATCAGGGCACCAGATGAAGACATTGAGTTATAGGGGAAATGAGCAAGAAGTGCTGCTTTTATGGTCAATCTGGTACCAGCACAAGGCCGAAGGAGATAGACACAAAGGAATCTCAACCCCTACCAAATTAGATACCCAGAGACACAGAGACTCACAAAACCTTGTCACAGAAATAGACCTAAAATGTACCCAACATGGCTCAGGGAAACTCACGGACAAGGGGGCGGAAAGATTGTTCGAGCCATGACTTGGGTCGTTATACACAGAGTCATTGTCTCTCCCACAAAACTGATGGCTACACACATAGGGCAAGACCCACATAACCCATGGGGGAAGGACAGGGAGAAGGCTAACAATGGTACCATCATGGCTGTATATATACATAACTAATAAAAAATTTATTTAAAATAAAAAAATACATATCAATAAAAAATACAAAATAGGGCTGGAGAGATGGCTTAGCAGTTAAGGCACCTGCCTGCTAAGTCTAAGAACTCCAGTTCCCATCTCCAGGTCCCATGTTTAGCCAGATGCAAAGTGATGCACGGGCGCAATGCCACATTTGCCCAAAAGGGGGCACACACATCTGGAGTTCATTCACAGTGGCTTAGAGGCTGCTGTCGGGGATTTTTCCCTCCACCACTGGCAGGTAGAGTGGAAGAGAGAGAGAACCGGGCCAGCCGCTTCTCTTGAGGCTGAGTGGAAAGGCGGATGTCGGCGACTCAAACCCCTCCCCCCCAAAACACCGGGGAGAAAAACCACATTGAGCCGCAGAGACCGTCTAGGGCGGGAATCTCTCCCTTTATTGTCGTGGGAAGGTATTTATATATTTTGAGAGAGGGTGGGAAAAAGGATGAGGTAAAGGTGTAAGGGCCAATAGTATTTCACCACGTCAGCAGCAGCTGGGCGGAGGCAGTTTCAGCTTAGGTGCTGAGTCACTTCAAGGACAGGTCACGAAACTCTACTCAGGCTCTGGAAGCTCAACTAGGCCTCACCGGGAGTAGGCCAAGACTGGCTGGGCTAACCACTAGGCTTCACACCAGGCAGGGCCCAACATCTCCCCCTTTTGTTTTTGTAAGAACGGTGGACGGCTATGGCCTCTGTCCTAGGTTGTCCCCCTCTGGGAATCTTACCCATCATTGAGCACCATGCCTCTAGCCCATTGACCACTCCACGCCCTGTCTTAGGTTGTCTCAGCCTGTCTGAGATCTTACCCGTCATTGGTTCGATGGAGGGCGGGGGAGGGATGTTAGGTGGATAGCCAGTAAGTGGAAAAGCCATTGTCTTTGAGTTGCAAACCTGTGGTGCCTTGACCTGATGAAGTTTAATTGCCTCAAGCTGTTGGTGAATGAATTGTGTAATCTTATTAATTACACAGGGCCCGAGAGTGAGGATAAGAAGAAGGAGGGGTTTAGGGGGAGGGAGAAGGTAGGGTAAAGAGCAAGAAGAAGGAGGGGTCCAAGGGGAGGGAGAAGGTGGGATAAAAAGCCATGTAAGCTCGTCTACAGCAGGTTGTCTTAGAAGTCTCGACTCCTCTTCTGTAAATCTTTCTGGAGCTTTTCTGGTTTCATTCGGGTCTAGTAGCATCCACACCTTCAGTTGTTCCTGGGGAAGAAACAGAGGCATAGTTCTCAGGGGTGTGACACTCCCTGGAGAATTGATTATTATCATCCCCTTGTTGGGGTAAATATTTTAAGTCTCTTGCCGGTACCCAAATAGGTCTTTTTTCCTCTTGAGGAAAGACACATCCAAATCCTCTCCCTGCTGTGAGGAGGGGGTCTGGTCCCTTCCAGGCCCCAGTTAATGGGTCCCTCCATTTGACCCAGATGGAGCTGTAGGTGACAGCTGAGGTCCAATGTTTTTGAAAAGGGGACAAGTGTCTATCTTTTTTAGAAAAATTTAAAATACTTAGGGTTAATAATGTCTTTTTTACTTGGTCATGTGGGGGTAGGGATTCCCCCTTTTGTTTTTGTAATTGAAACTTGAGAGTTTGATGACATCTTTCCACGATGGCCTGGCCCCACGGGTTATATGGGATGCCTGTGGAAAGTGAGATTTTCCAGGTTTGGAGGAAATCTATAAAAGTCCTGCTTACGAAGCAGGGACCATTATCGGTTTTGATTTGATCTGGCAATCCAAGGGTGGCAAAGCATTGAAGCATATGGCTAATAGCATGTTTAGTTTTTTCCCCAGTATGTGCTGATGCCCAGCAAGCATGGGAGAAAGTATCAACTGAGAGAAAAATGTATTTAAGTTTTCCAAATGGAGAATAGTGAGTAACGTCAATCTGCCAAAGGTGATTAGGGCGTAGTCCTCGAGGATTGGCTCCTGTAGTTTCAAGAGGAGGTACCTGGAGGAAAGGCTGACAGGATTTGCAAGTTTGGACAATTTTTTTAAGGTCCTTGACTGGTACATGGGGATATTTATGTTTAAGGCCCCTCCAATTTATATGAGTTAATAAGTGGAAGTGTGTAGCTTCTGAGACTGTATTACATTGAGGCTGAGAGGCCAGTTTGTCAACCAAATCGTTTCCTTTAGAGAGGAATCCTGGTAAATTTTGATGGCCTCTGAGATGTTGAAGGAAAATGGGGTTAATTCTTTGTTTAAGTAGGGAGCGGGCTTGAATCATCAATGGGGTTATAATATTGGAGTCCAGTCTAATATGGGCCTCAATTAGGTTGGGTAACAGGTTAACAACATAAAGGCTGTCAGAAAATAAGTTAAATGGCTCCTGAATAGTGTCCAAAGCCAAAACAACAGCAAATAGTTCTTTGAATTGTGCTGATCCTGTGACCTCATGGGAGATTGACTTTAAGGGCATAGGCTTTTCTCCCCTCCTTAGGGGAGGGTAAACAACTAGGGAAGCTCCCAAGTGCCCCCCATCAGTGAATACGGTAAGAAAATCAGGGTTGGGTTTAGATAAAAAAAAGTCTGGGGGGGTCTCCATTCCAACCTAGAGAAGGAGCTCATCTATTTATAAGGACCATAGTGACAATCAATTATACCCAGAAACCCCTCGAGGGCCATAGCAACCCTGTTGTTATTTCTCTGAAGCCAAGTGAAGTCTGTTACCTTAAAGGGGGTGACAATGACATGAGGCTCTGTGCCAAACAATCGGACAGAGGTGTCCCTGCCCTTCATAATGCAGTCTGCTTAGTTATAGAGTAAACTCTGGGGACTCCACCAAGGGAGAGGTGAATCCATTGGATGGGTTCTCCTTCCTGGGCTAACAGCGCAGTGCATAATGTTTCCCCAGAGAAAATACAGAGGGAGATAGGTAAGTTAGGATCAAACCTCTTTAGGACAGTAGCATCAATAGCCCGTTGTACCTTATGTAGAATTTGTTAATGACAAGGGGGCAAGGTTATCTGAGAGGAGAGAGTAAGGCCCTTTAAGAGGTCAAATAAAGGGGACAGTTCCTCAGTAGTTATGGGTATCCAGGGCCTCATCCAATTAATTTCCCCCAGCACCTTTTGGAGTTGAGGCAAAGTATAGAATTTTTGAATATGGAGTTGGGGTTTGACAGGGGAAACAGTATCAAGGAATAACCTGGAGCCCAAAATTTTGAAGGGAGGGGCAGTCTGGATTTTTTTTCTGGAGACACCTGTAAAATGGCAAGGCATTTAGCAGTGAGGTCTTGGAGATCAGATGGGTTGGAATGACCTAAAATAATAATCAAGGAAGAAAAGATATGAGACATGTATTGTTAGGGTCAATCCAGGGCTGAGTTAGTAGTTTTTATGATGTTGAAGCTTATAGATCTAGGGGAAGTTTCATACTGGCAGAAAAAGTTGGCCTCTTTATAGAGCCATGAAAGAGAGAAGAAGAAATTAATTAGTCACACAGTACATAGAGTAAAATTATTGTAGTTAAGCCACAGCAAGCTTTAGGAACTCCTGTTAGGCACATTTTGTATATCTTTATAATGGAATTTTAAATCATTATTACACCTTAAAATTGGCCCCCAGTGACATTGTCCTTAGTATGGCGATTGTAGATGTAAACTATAAATTAATAAAATACTGAATATATTGGGGGACATATATTTAAATTACCACATTTTGTCCCTGGCTTTTAATAAATTTATAATACCAGTAACAATAATAATAAAATTAAACAAGTTAATTGGTATAAGGCATAGTAAGGAGAGACTAGAATTACTTAAATTTAACCATCATTAGCCGTTATTAAACTTTTGTAGTAACCAGAGACTGACAGTTTTTAGGTTTTTTAATTTTGTCCCTCCAGCTGGGCAGAGTTGTCAGGGAAAACTTTAATCCCAGGCCAACATTGTATTACCGATTGAGTTAGTTGGGCTTAGTTTTATGAATTGAGTTAGGCAGGCAGAGAGAGAGAGAGAGAATGGGCGTGTCAGGCCTCCAGCCACTGTTTACATGGGTACTGGAGAATTGAGCCTCAAATTGGGGTCT
Source organism: Orientallactaga sibirica (assembly GCA_036365145.1). Lineage (NCBI taxonomy): Eukaryota > Metazoa > Chordata > Mammalia > Rodentia > Dipodidae > Orientallactaga > Orientallactaga sibirica. The sequence continues at coordinate 2,938,777 of JAEOAD010002517.1, forward strand.
TTAGGCTTTACATGCAAGCGCTTAACCATTAAGCCATCTCTTTATTCCCACGTTAATGGGAAGGCAGTGAAGGGTGGGACAATGGTGTGTCATAGAGGGGGCGCCCAGAGGCAAAAGGGGCAGGGACGGCAGCGGTTTGCCTCATGGCCTCATGGCGGACTGCCTGCCCGTTCCTAAGATATTTTTAAAGTAAGTTAGAAGCCCGCCCATCTGTCTCCTTGCCATTTGGTTGGCTTGTTTTTTTTTTTTTTTTTTAACAAAAGTGAGGCCTGGAGGTGTGGGCGAGGCGGAGGCTCCGGGGCAGGGGCAGTGGCTGGGCCAGGCCGGAGCCGCTGCTCAGGACCGTCCCATTTGGCCCACTCCCCACAGGGATGTCGGCGGAGCCTGGCGGACCAGTGACTTGTGCCCCACGCCCGTGAGGAAAGTTAACCTGGGTTTGGGACGTTTGGGGAACTCGAGCTTGTATTTGATCACAGTTTACATCCACAGAAAGCTACACGGAGGAGCTGTATGAGGCAAGGAGTTTACTGAAGAATGTTAGTGTGGAAGAATTTTGACACGCCCATATCCTCCATCAGGGGTTTGAGCACATTTGCCTTAGGCAGTAGTTAGGGGCTGAAAAGAGCTGAAAAGATAGTTGCCCGGTGGCGGCCTTGGGAGAAAGGAGATTTTAAAAGTTAGTTTTAGCCTTTTTTTTACAGTTTTTAAGGGCAAAAATGAACTTTTTTACGGAAAAGCTTTTAAGGCTGGCAATTAAGGCAAGGAGGACTGAATTAATCCATGGGGCTAAAACAAAAGTTTCGTCCCCAAAGCCATGGAGGTTTTTTTGTTTTAGGAGTTTTTGTAAGATCAGGGCAATAGTAATACATATGAGTACAACATAAGCATAAAGTCTCAAAAAATAGCTAAACATGTTGTGGAATTAAGTTTAGATTTAGATTTGTGACGGCCAGATGAGTTTGTGCCCTTAGGGGAGGCTTAATGAAATCAAACACAGTGTAGCTGGGAGCAGATCTCCCCATTAGGTTTGTTTTGTCTTTTGGGATGGAGTTTTTATTTAAATGAGGAGGCAAAATGTGTAAAGTCTCTTCTAGGTCTGCCCACATGGTGTGTCCGCCATGAACTGGCATTTAGAAATGGCGGCAAACCGGAAATGAAAGGAAAGAGAAAGGAAGTTAAAGCAAGCACAGATTATAGAAGTAAAGGTTAGAATATTAAATATGAAGATTACCTCATAACTTATGAGGATACACCCGTCAGCAGTACGATTAGCCCGTCAGCTTAATTTTGAATTTTTCCTTCGTCACGTCAGAGACATCAGTCCATAGTCCGTTTTGAATCCTCACACGTAGTTTCTCAGGTAGTTTTATTCCCTCACACGGGGCACCAGTTGTTGCGCCCCACATTTGGGCGCCAGTTGCCGGTGATTTTTCTCCACCACCGGGAGGTAGAGAGGAAGAGAGAGAGAACCAGGCCAGCCGCTTCTCTTGAGGCTGAGCGGGAAGGTGGATGTCGGCGACTCAAACCCCTCCCCCCCAAAACACCGGGGAGAAAAACCACATTGAGCCGCAGAGACCGTCTAGGGCGGGAATCTCTCCCTTTATTGTCGTGGGAAGGTATTTATATATTTTGAGAGAGGGTGGGAAAAAGGATGAGGTAAAGGTGTAAGGGCCAATAGTATTTCACCACGTCAGCAGCAGCTGGGCGGAGGCAGTTTCAGCTTAGGTGCTGAGTCACTTCAAGGACAGGTCACAAAACTCTACTCAGGCTCTGGAAGCTCGACTAGGCCTCACCGGGAGTAGGCCAAGACTGGCTGGGCTAACCACTAGGCTTCACACCGGGCAGGGCCCAACAGGCTGCTGGTGCACCCATTCTCCATCTGTCTTCTTCTCCCTTTCTGTCTCTCTCACCAAAAAAAAAAAAAAAACAAAACCTTGTACATTTACAAAATATATTATTTTATTATTTGCAAGTAGAGAGGGAAAAACGAGGTGCACCAGGGATTCTGGCCACTGCAAATGGAATTCCAGATGCATGAGTCACTTTGTACATCTGGCTCTACATGGGTACTGTGGAATCACACCTGGGTTTTCAAGGCTTTGCAGCTAAATGCCTTTGACCACTGAGCAATCTCTTCAGCCCTTGATACATTTTTAACTTAGTCCTCATGCCTTTTGGTAATCAGGCTTTAAAAGCCCATCAGTATCCTTTTGAATGTGGAAGAGCATGTGACCCAAAATACTACTTTTGTGGAAGACATGATCTTTTGAAATATTTGTATATATTATTAGCCACCTATTTCTATCATATAAAAACCTTAATGCCATTGCACAAGAAGCCTGACAGGCTGAAATAACCAGCATGAAAAAGCCTTATCAGCTATATGAGTTGACCCAAAAGGAGAGTGAACTTTGCAAATGGACTAGTAGAGGGTTGCATAGGAATATAAATTAACAATGCTAGCCTCTCTGAGGACTTAATCTGGGGTATGTGAAAGATGAGAACTTACTGAAGTGTTTGTTTCTATAGGGAAAGATATAGGGTAGAAAAAGAAAAATCTGACTTAGGCAGGGCATATGAAAACATATGAAAAAGGTGAGAATATGACCAAAAATGGTGAAAAACTCTTGAAAGTGCTATATGTTAAGGCTTAGGCATATGTGGATTTTTCCCTACATGCAGCAAAACAAACACTAAAGAACTTCAACTGAGCTCTATAGTGAACAAACTTGAGGCCAGTCTAGATTTTCAGAGACAGATTTTTATCAAGTGTCCCATCATACAATGTAAAGGTGAGCTAAAAAGTCTAGAGCAATTCAGGAAGGAATAATTCATTCAATAAATAAGAGCTTCACATATGTGCAAGGTCTGGAGGCCAGGGACTTGGAATGTAGCTCAGTGGTACAGCATGTGCTTACCATATATGAGGTACTGGGTTCAATTCCCAATACCACTAAAAAAGATACTGATAATTAGTATCTTTAGTCATATTCAATGCCACAAAAGAGAAATGTACAATGCAAATGAGATTGAAAAGTAACTTTTACTACTGGTTCAGGAAAGGGAAATACACTGAAGAAGGAGCCTATGTGCAAACATTGATGTTGAGTAGACAGCCAGGAACCTTAAGGCAGTCTTTTCAAGGGAAAATAGTATTTACCTGCTGAAAATAAATCTGCAAGGCTGAAAAATTAAGGAGTGTGGGAACTAGTATCCCTCCCATGTATACACAAGTGGCATCAAAAATATTTGCATTCACAAATTAGCTCAGCAAATAGTTCAACAGATCTGAATTTATTCTTAATATGACAAAAGCTTAAAAATGTTCAAGAGTGCTGAGACAAAACTATGTCTCTTCCTCAAAGAAGCATTAAAATGAAAGACCTGGAGAGCAGAAAGCTGGCAATAACTTTAGATAAGACATTCTATAAAGTAAGATAGCTCTACATGGATAAAGCGTTGTCTTTTCTTATCTAAATAGACACAATGAAGTATCAAAGCATTACCATGCAAGGAATGGTGTCCAATACAGAACAGGGTTTCTATAACTGGATGGCAAACCTTGCACAGTAAAAGAAGTATGGAGCACAATGAACTATTAAAAGTGTATCCAGGGCTGAGGAAATGGCTTAGTGGTTAAGGCACTTGCCTGTGAAGCCTAAGGACCCTGGTTTGATTCCCCAGGACCCATGTAAGCCAGATGCACAAAGGGACACATGTGCCTGGAGTTTGTTTGCAGTGGCTGGAGGCCCTGGTGCACCTATTCTCTCTTTCTCTTCCTCTCTCTCTCTCATAAATAAATAAATGAATAAACAAACAAACAAACAGATAAATAAATAAATGTGCATCCAGGGCTGGACAGGATGGCTTAGCGGTTAAGGCACTTGCCTGCGAAGTGAAGCCTAAGAACCCATGTTCAACTCTCCAGATCCCACGTAAGCCAGACGCACAATGGTGAGGCAAGCGCAAGTGTCTGGAGTGCAATTGTAGCTGCTGATGGCCTGGCACACCAATTCTCTCCAGCCCCCTCTTTAAAAAAAAAAGTGCATCAAGAATCTTACAAGTTTAGCCCAGCATTAACTCCAGACCACACTGAAAAGTAGAATTTGGACTGTTTCTGTCCAACAATCTATGAGTTTCTTTAAGCTGTACATTCCTCTGCTTTGTGAGATAAACACCACTTAGAACATTGTGTATTTTTTTCTTTGACTCACTTACTAAAATGGGTATAAAAAATATTTAAAAGGATCCAGGAAAGGAAGAAATGCAATATTACACATAAAAAAAAAATGCTTCCTTGCTAATAGCATTAACTGCCAACAAGTGGGCTGAGCTGGACAAATTACTTTCATACTCATTATTTTATTTATTTATTTATAAGCAAGAAGGAAGGAAAGGAGGGAAGGAAGGAAGGGGAAGAAAGAGAATGGGCACCCTAGGACCTCTAGCTAGTGCAAAAAAAAACTCCAGATGCATGTGCCACCTTGTGCATCTGGCTTATGTGGGTACTGGGGCCCTTAGGCTTAGCAGGCAAGCACCTTAACCACTAGGCTCTCTCTCCAGCTCTCAGCCACCTTTTGAGACAGAGGTTTACATGTCTGTGTCACAGATGAGTGACCAAAGTCCCCACCATTTGCCAAGATTTACTTATATCTTGCTTTCTTATTTCTGTGCTCTTTAATCACCAAGTGCCAATATACAAAGATGAGGTACCTTAAAATCTGCATATTTAGTAGCCCATGGCCCCTACCCCAGAATCCATATTGAGATCCTTACCTTCAAGATGATGATGGTATGAAGAGATGAGACCTTTGGAGCAGTGATATACAGGTGGAGCCCCATGAATGTTCCCTTACAAAAGAATCCTCAGAGATCTGTTATGAGTCTTAAATGTTATTTTAATTGCATCCACAAATATGATGTGGTTATTAATGCCTTATTTTTTATTCTTAAAAACCTGTGATTTTAGCCAGGTGTGGTAGCACATGCCTTTAATCCTAGCACTCGGGAGGCAGAGGTAGGAGGATTGCCATGAGTTCGAGGCCACCCTGACATTACATAGTGAATTCCAGGTCAGCCTGAGCTAGAGTGAGACCCTACCTCGGAAAATCAAAACCAAAAACAAAAACAAAACCTGTGATTTTACCCACTGTATATAGAGAACTAGATTTTTGTATGATAGTTTCTTTCTGTATGTGGATTGTGTTAAAATATGAAGAACCAAGTTCTTTGGTTTTATTGTATGAGAAAAACAACACACAGTCCAGTCAAAGAACTTTGTGGTATTTATATTCTATTGAGATATGCATTATACAAATTAGTAACATGAGTTATTTCTTAAAATTCCAAACATTCTAAAATATTATTATAGCAGATGCCTAGGATATTAAAACATCAAGGTTAAAATCATACTCTAACAGTTAAATGCAATACTGAAAATATTGCACATTTTAATTAAGGAAGATTAAAAGATAAGTGCTGAAATGCTCTAAGAAGCTAGGTAGCAGGACAGCTTACTATAAAGAAGTCCATTTTAACATATGATTATTCTTTAGAGAACCCTCTTCTTAAAATGGATAATTAAATCACAAAAATCCAGATAAATGATTTCAAGAAATTTAAATTCTTCCTAATACCCAAGTTTTATGATCAAGTATTATCTAAGACTTCATACATTAACTCAAATAGAAAAGACACCACACTTTGAAAGAAGAAAATAGTTTTTTAAAGATAATGGTTTTAATTGAATTAATGAAAGACAGTGAAGCCCTGTTTGCTACTTACATGAAAGAAGATTTAAAAAATAATCACTGCACACAATACAACAGGTGGGTTATGCTACGCTGTTACATTTTCTGTTTTTCTTGACTGTTCAAGAACAAATTAAAGTTTCCACAGCAAATTTGTTTTCAAAATGTCGAATTGTGACACAAGAACTGACTTCGCGTTTCTGAATACCTGTATGGGAGGGAAGAGTTTTAGGTTCATTAGTAATAAATATTCACACTAATTCTTAGTTATTTTTAGATCTATAGAAATATTTCACTCTATATTCCATAAGCTTCTGTAGTTTAAGTTTGTTCTGAACTAGAAAATTTTCATAAGAATAGCAATAATAATAATGCCTTCCAAAATACTTGCAAATTTATAGCTTATAAGTATTGGAAACTCTACAATTGAGCAGAGTTGCATCTGTATGCCCATGTGTACATTTGTGGAAATTCAGAACTGCACACTAAAAAAGACAAATTTCAAAGGTAACTATTTCACAGAACTCATCAGTCTGAGGTTGAGTTTTTTTTTATTAAAACCCAAAAAAAAAAAAAAAAAAAAGAATGATACTGGGCATGGTGGCACATACCTATAATCCCAGCACTTGGAAGGCAGAGGTAGGAGGATCACCATGAGTTCAATAGTGAATTCCAGGTCAGCCTGGGCTAGAGTGAAAACAAACCCTATCTCCAAAAAAAAAAAAAAAAAAAAAAAACCCAAAACCAAAAAAAAAAACCAACTAGAAAACACTTTTACTAGGACACGTTCTGTAGTTGTCACATGGGCTTATATTTTATTTTTATAATGGAAAGGAAATGGGGACATACTGCTATCCTCATTGTTCAGGGGAGAAAATAAAAGTTGAGTGATATGGCAAAACTATAACATTAGTGATATGAATGCTTTTAACTCCTAACTAACTTATGATTATCCTCAATGTGATCCAAAAGGCTGCTGAGAATCCAGAACTGTGAGGATATAAGTGAAAAGCTGAACTTGAGACATTCTCAGTAACGAGACCCTCTCAGTATGGCCAAGCCACAGTGGGGATGCATTCAGAGTGGGGAGCTCTGCGGAAAGTGAGGTATTAGTGCTTCAAGACGTTGCACACTGACCCATTTCTATCAAAACAGTAGATTTAAGACTAAGTTGATGCTATGAAATCTGGAAATAGTAACATAGTAACACATACAACTATTTTTTACTTATGCTAATCACATTGGTAACAATGACTAGGGTTCACCTAAGTTGGTTAAAAAAATGAAGTAGCACACAATGACTTTTCCACCAACATTTTGAATTACAAATTTTGAAATTACCTTTAATAGTTTCTCTGCGTTGCAGTTTGTAAGTTTCCTTGTCATGACACAGCCGATAAATAAAGAAACCCAAGTGATCAACATTTTCAATGCGATCAGTAATAACCATGTGTTCATGAATGAGGTACGACTGAGGCAAATAGGTTCCAGCCTGCATTCAGAAAACATTACAAGCCGATCTCAAACTATGCATTGAGTAAAGTACAAAACCAGGGGACACACAAAATTCTTAGTTTTGACAGGGTTATAAACTATTTGCCCATTTGTTATTATAAATATTACGGTTTTGAGTTTTGCTTGTTTTGAGTTGGGGCTCATTATGTTACCCAAGCTGTTCCCAAACTCTGGGGCTCAAGTGATCCTGCTGCTCCAGCTTCCCAAATAGCTGGGATTACTGTGCCCAGCTATGTAGACTACAGCCATTCCCATTTGATCACACTGTCTGAGTCATCAGAATTAAGTAATTAGTTAATATTTACTTTCCTGTCCTTTAGAAAAATTTAAACGTAATGAAAGAAATCTTTTCAAAGTATGTTATTAATAAAAAAAAGTTACTTTTAATTTCAAAATAGCATTTTAACAACAAAGGAAAACCGCTGAAAAATCTTAGTTCTTTGTAAAACTCTTGACTATATTAGAAAGATGGGCTCCAGTAAAGCTAACTTCTCAACAGGGAATTCCAAGACCTAATCAGAGACAGTAAGATCTTTATACCTTTATGTTAATAAGTAGCTCCAACAGGTTTCTGGGTGGCATAACAATGGAAGTGTTTAGAGGGATCACATAGCACTTGTCCAGGTTAAGATCTAAATAAGCAGTGAGTTTCTGAAGATAAAAAGATATATTTCTGTGAGATTGGTTACTGTGTTACTCCAAGATATATAGTAAATAAATTTTTGTTTTGTTTTTGAGGTAGGGTCTCACTGTAGCTCAGGCTGACCTGGAAATGACTATGTAGTCACAGGATAGCCCCGAACTCATGGCGATCCTCCTACCTCTGCCTCCCGAGTGCTGGGATTAAAGGCGTGCGCCACCACGCCCGGCATAAATGAATTTTTAAGAATTGATATCATTAAAATGAGTTGGCTTTAGACACTTATATACATTTATAAATCACTTGCATTTCAACAAATCAAGGCCTTGGTAAGATAGATATGGAAACAAGAATTGAAAAGAAAAAAAAAAAACTATTGCTAGTAAATACAGTTCTTATCAGAGGCTCACTTCTATAGTCAGTAATTACAACAATTATTACAATGAACTACAAATACCATCTGATTGAGAGATTTAGTATCCTCACTCAAATCTTGTAAGCTCCTATCTCCCTAAGGCATCTATATCCACTGCAGTAAATACTCAGTTCTCTTCTATGTATCTGAAATAACAATACTATCCTTAGAAAAAAATAGTCTGTTGTAGATTTTGTCATCTGTGATTCAGGTGAGATTGGCCAGAAAAGAAACATAAATCTCAAAGGATGGTTTTGAGGATTTAATTAAACCAAACCCCATAAGCACTTGGATTTCCAAGAGTGCAATAAGTGTTAGCTATTGTCATTTACTATTTGTTTTGGCTAAGCTATTTTTCAAAATGGTTTATATAAATATGTATCAGATGTACTTAAGACATGCTATGGTTACAAAGCTAACTTTAGTTACTTGCTTGAATATTCACATTGGCAAGCTTATGCAGAGACATGGAAAACAGGGGAATAAGTAAACTTCTGAATCTTGGAATTCTAATTTGAAGAAACAACACTTTGTTCAAACAAAAGCAACAGAGAAATTTAAATATAATCTAGATAATTTTCTTAAATGTGATGATATGGGGTTTTATAAAACATGTTCAACTTAAGAGACAAGAGTTACTTAATGAGATAAAAATAAAGCAAATATGGTAAAATATTACAGCCAGGTAAATTTATTTAATTCAACTCTTGTACTACATAAAAAAGTTAAAAGGGTGGTAGAAAATATAAAATGAGCTTATTATTGAATTTTGAAATTGTATGAAGAAATGTGAACACATTTTTAAAGTAAATATGGCTAAAATCAGGTAACAAAAAACAAATAATAATTTGTCTCCAAAGGAACAAAATCCAGGTATTAGGTTCTAAGAGTAGGCAAGTCATAGGAGAAAGCACAGCATCATACAACAAAACAAGCTAAGCATTTTGGGCAGAGAATCCCAACTCTGGTTGCTTAGTTTTGTGTTATGTTTTGTTTTGCTATATGGACCAGGCTGGCCTCAAACTTGTGATTCTCTAGCCTCAACTTCCCTGGTGCTGGGATTTGATTAAAGGTATGCTTGGATTCTCCATTTTTTTAAAAGTAAAAACAAATCCTAAATAGAATAATTTAGCAAATACTGAAATTAAAATTATAAAAAGCATGAAGAATCCATATTTTCAGGATTCTGCATACTTGGCTCACCTTGTTAAAGTCATGGACAATGTTGGCAGGATCACTGTCTGCAAACTCAGGCACTGGCACACTAATAAACTCAACCTCATCTTCTTCAAAGATCTTGATGTTTTCTTCAATTGTCTGGTAGCGAGCAGCTGGGGCATCTGCAGAAGGCTCATTTAACATGACATCATCTTTGATGTACTTTATTCCACAGTAGTACACATCATCTGGCTGCAGAGTTTAAACATCCATTTCAGCAATTCAGCATGAGACAGGTTTTTAAATATAAGCATTACTTATGCTGCCACCTCTATCTAAATAGTATTTTGCTTACAAACTCTTCCTTTTAGATGTCAGGTCAGACAGTTTAATCATAGAGTTTACACAGTCTTTAAGATCAACTGCTGAAGTTGGCTTTTAAAAAAAAGTTTCAGACGGAAAAGCTACTGGTTTCACCGTTACTTTTGTATATAAAAACAGATATAAAACATCTGGTGAGGGCATGATGGCACACACCTTTAATCCTAGCATTCTGGAGGCAGAGGATGGAGGATCACTGAGTTTGAGGCCAGCTTAGGACTGTCTTCAAATATACAATAAAGACTGGGCGGGGGGGGGGGGAGTTATAAAAAGACAACCAAATGTGATCTATGAACAGAACTAGAAATAATTTTTTTCTGTACCTTATGCTTTTTGCAAAGCAAACAAACAGAAAAACCTCAGTCTTTAAGACCCTACCTCGAAAAAAACAAAAAACCAACAGCAAAAAATAAGTAAAAGATCTGGTGACAAGTGAATCTGAAGAAACACAGGCCTACTTTGACCTGTAGGCAGGTTTTCACACACGATATCCAGAAGCAAGTAATATGTCCCTCTTTTCTTCCTTCCAGAAAGGCTCTCACGTAGTCTGGGCTGGGTTCTAACTATGTAGCCAACAATGACCTTAAAATTCTGATTGTCCTGCCTCTACCCGCAAGTGCTGGTTTTATAGGTACACATTGACCAGTATATGCAGTGCTGGATTAAACCCAGGGCTTTGTGCATGCCAGACAAGAATTCTACCTACTAAATGACATCCCCATGTATATCAAGAACATATTTGTAAAACTTGAGATTTTTTGCATATGTATGTTTATGTGTGTGAACATGCACATGTACATACGGAGGCCAGAGGTTTAATCAGGTGACTTTAGCTCAGTATCTCTCTACCTTCTTTTTTTGAAACAGAACTTCTGGCTGAACCTAGAGCTCACCTTATCCTGCTAGACTAGCTAGCTGCAAGCCTCAGAGATTCCTCCTGTCTCCACCTTCCCGGCACTATGATTACAGGCATAAGCCATCATGCCTAGCTTTTATGTAGATGCAATGATTCTGAACTCAGATCCTCTGAATTTGCTCAGTTTACCCACTGAGCCATCTCCCCAACCCTACTTTTAAAACTTGATGTGGTTCATTTATTATTTTCCTTTTGTTAGGCAAAAAAAGAGGATTATTTTCCTGTTTCTACATGCATACAGTTAATTTCCTTGAACACACAATAAAGTGGATATTATGCTACAGCAAATATTTGTAATATTGTCTTTTTCATCCATAAAAAGTATATGTGGGGCTGGAGAGATGGCTTAGCAGTTAAGGCATATGTCTGCAAAGCCTAAGTCCTGGGATCAATTCCCTAGTACCCACGTAAAGGCAGATGCACAAAGTGGTGCATGTGTCTGGAGTTTGTTTGCAGTGGCTAGGGGCTCTGACACATCCATTCTTTATCTGCCTTTCTCTGTCAAATAAATAATAAAATAAAATAAAGTGACTTTTTAAAAAAGTATACACATTAACAATAAAGACTGGGGGGAATATAACAAGATAGCACCAAATGCTATCTATGGACAACAGAACCACAGTAAATTTTTCTATAGCTTATTATTATTATTATTTGCAAAAACCAACCAACCAACAAACAAAAAAAAATTCTGTCTTCTAAAAAAAAAATAGCTGGTGTGGGGATGCCTGTAATATGACACTTGGGAGTTGGGAGTCAGGAGGATAAGGAATTCAAGACCTCCCTTGGCCGTATAGCACATTTGAGCTCAGCCTGGATAAATGAAACTGTTCTCAAAACAAAAAATACATGGCTGGAGAGATGGCTCAGTTGTTAAGGCACCTGCCTACAAAGCCTAACAACCCAGGTTTGACGATTTCCCAGTACCCACACAAAGTCAGATGTACAAACTGGCACATCCATTCTCATTCTCTCTCTCTCTCTCTCTGCTTGCCAAGTAAATATTTTTTTAAATGTGCTTTTCCTAGTACTTCAATACTGTTTATTATCTTCAATAACATTGAAAATGAACATGCAATTTATACATTTGGAAGAATATTTCAAAATTAGTTAAAGTATATCTGGTTGTCAACTATTTCTTTAAATTATGAAACATTAAAACATCTGAAGTAGTTATAAAAAGCTTTAAAGAAAATCCCCCTTTAAAATTTCATAAGGGAAAAGAATGAACCACTGAATTATTGCCAAGAGAAATACATCACAAAAAATCATAATCATAATTAAGCAGAAGAAAAATCTATGCCTTAACTCCCCGGGATTACTACTAAACACTAGTTGTGTATTTTCACCCTAAGTTACTTAATATCACTGCTGAAGTCACCAAAGTCTTTAGATAAACCAACAAATAGAAGAGGCAGAGAAACTTGGTGCCAGTCTCCTGTGGGCCCAAGAGTGGAAGGCTACCATATAGGTGCCCCAAACTGGCAATCAAGTGATAAATCAACATGATACAAGTGAGGCTAATGTATTCACACAAATGACAACTCATGGTTCAGTATCTCTTGGCCATTAATTATGGTAAGAAAATGAAAGCCCATTTTGAAAAATCATCTAACATAACAATCTAAACTCTTTAGTTAGCAATATTTCAAAACACTGACATTTTGCTTTTAGTGACTATAGGTCAAATTGTGTGACAAACACATGGCCAGATTTTTTTAAGCAAATAAGACCACCATGCTAGCTAAAGGCCACAGACAAACTACATGGTTAGAACAAGTTGGGGACAATGTTCCAGTACACAATGGAAAATTTTTTTAAGTGGAAATATAGAATATATTTTTAAAAGTGTAAAGATAGAATATATTTTTTCTGCTTACTTGAAGTGCAAAATATTTGTACAGGTACGCTCCTCCTAGAATGACACCGGCAAGCATGAATGCCAGTCCAAAGCACATGCACCAACACCAGGCTCGCCTCTGTCCAACGGGAACCACATCATCTGGGTCCTAAAATGTGAAAAGGACAGCCAATCTTTACACAGACTCACAGAAGGCTCAAGATTAATAAATGAATACACAAAGAGCAAGGGAGTTATTAGGTCTTTGGTTAATATCAACCCAGGACTCACCCCAATGCCTCTTCAGTTAGAGAACAATGGTTCTAAGGGAGAATTCTGCCTACTTCTCTCAGCACCCCATAAACTCCATTTCTAGCTTGCCACAACTTGAACATTTAAAATTCAGAAAGGTTGTTATGATGCATTGTATATTATAGATCTAAGGTATTTATTGGATCATTTATAAAATCATTAGCATGCTATAAGTAATTTATATTTCAAGGAAGCTCTTTTAACCTCTAAGCCATCTCTCTAGCCTATAATTTATATTTCATACCAAATGTAAAACCATACCTAACAATCTACAAGAAAAAGTAACAGGATAACAAATAAAATTGTTTAAACTACTAGAATCTTAAAAATCATGGCAAGGTTATTTATTTACCTAGAAATAATCTTATAATTCCACTCTACCCCAAATCCTAGTTTGATAAAATTCTTAATTTTAGTTTTAAGACAGAAGCAGTAAGAAAAAACCATGCCAGGCATGGTGGCACACGCCTTTAATCCCACTCGGGAGGCAAAGGTAGGAGGATCTCCATGAGCTTGAGGTCATCCTGAGACTACAGAGTGAATTCCAGGTCAGCCTGGGCTAGAGCAAGATCCTACCTTGAATCCCTCCCTCGCCTCCCAAAAAGTCATGAGCCATTAATTAAAAAACAAACCCAAGCAAGGCATAGTGGCTTTTGTTTGTAATCCCAACACTTGGGAAGTAGGTAAGATCAAAATTCAAGGCCAGTTTGGGATATATAATAAGGCACTATCTCAAAATAAACAACTCATCACTAATTCAACAGTAAAAAAATGATACCTAATATGGACTATGTCAATGACAGAATAAAGTAGACTTAACCTAAGTCAATAAAAGATAGAAAATTTCATAAATGAAGGACAAAAATAGGGTAGATCTATCAGACCAAGAATGAAATATGGTTAAAACAACAATTCACCTAAAAATGAAAGCTACAGAGAAGAATTGTGCCTTGACAGTGCTGGGAAAAGTCCAAGTCCAGATACTGCAGCAAATAAGAACAATCCAAGGCTAAATAGTGTGCTCCTACGTGAAAGCTCTATTTCTTTTGAGTCAGACTATGTAGCACTGGCTGGCCTTGTACTTGCAGTGATCCTCTTGGCTTCTCCCTCCCAAATGCTGGGTTTTAGGCAAATACCACCATGAATGGCTCAAAGCTCTATTTTTAAACACAGAATTTCATACTGAACAACAAATAATATTAAATCTAAGAATCAGATCAAATGTTGTGAAGAAAGTTACATTTGGGGTAGTTCTTGTCAATATACTGTGTGTACATTCAAGGCAACAATTATGCTGAAATGTAGTATAAATGAAAACAGGCAGAGAAGAATTTATTACAGATCCTATTTGTTGAAAGTTCTAAGAATTCTACACATAATAAGGCATTATGAAACCTAAGTATAAAGCATACATGTTTTCATGAGCTCTTGTCTGACATAAACATCTCAGTAGATAAGAAACAGTTCCTAATATAATTAATTTCAGGGTGGAGGCAAGCGTGGGGGGGGTGACAGATGGAAGTAGTCATTCTCAACATTTGTTATCAAGTGCTGAGATAGCCAAATTTTTGCACACAACCCTGTCTGGCAGGCTCTATCTTCTACAGTACAAAAATGAATAGCTGAAGACCACAATAGATGCCTAAAAGGAATGTGTATCCTAAATTGTCAAACTGATGGCAGGCTCAGACTTTGTGACTCATCATTTTAGCTGTTCAACAAACAGTAGTTTTGAGAATTATAAATGTCTAAAACATTTGTACTTGGAGTTACTATAGTAGGCACTGGAAATACAGCCTCTCCAAGGATAAGAAGGCTAGTCAGTCTGAAAAACAGATAAATAGACAAAATGTTTGCATAGAAATAAAAAGAGGCAAGTATGGTACACATTGGTACACATTTGTACTTCCAGAGGACTGCCATGGATGTGAGGCCAGCATAGGCTACATAGTGAGTTCCAGGCAAACCTGGGCAATAAGAGGATATAATTTTTTTTCTTAAAAAAATGAATAAAAATAAAAAAATTTAAAACCCAAAATATAAAGATGATATGGGCCTGAAGAGGGAAAATGCCAGAACACATAGAAGAGGGCATCTAGGGACCTTCCAGGGGAGAAGACTCAAGTGGCACATTAAAGAACAGATACACATTCCTAGGCAGAAGGTAGTTCCAGGAAATCAAATGAAAGGTAAAGAATGAATAATGCCTAGAATCACAACTTAACCTGGTGTGGTAGCTGACTCCTTATAGTCCTTGCACTTAGAATACTGACATAGGAAAAGCAGGAGTTCAAGGCCAACATTGGTTAAACAGTAAAATTGAGGCCAGCCTGGGCTCCAAGAAACCCTACCTCAAAAAACTAATACAAACAAAATGAAAACAAAACAAAATAAATAAAAGCCCAAAACCTGAATACACAATATTGCCAAGGGCAATATATGGTAAAAACTGAGTGTGCAATGTTGGTGAAAATGAGAACTGGAGCAGACCACAAAGGAGCATGGTATAGAGTTGCATACTCATGTGATTAAAAAAAAAAAATGCTTTGGGCTGGAGGGATGGCTTAGTGGTTAAGGAGCTTGCCTACAAAGCCAAGGGACCCAAGTTCAATTCCCCAGGACCCACATAAGCCAGATACACAAGGATATGCATGTGGAGTTCATTTGCAGTGGCTGGAGACCCTTGCATGCCTATTTCTCTTGTCTGTTTCTCTCTTTCTAAATAAATAAATAAATAAATAAATAAATAAATAGAAATTATTTTTAAAATAATGTTGCAGAGGCTGAAGTGATGGCTTAGCAGTTAAGTACCTGTCTGAAAAGCCATGGACCCATGTTCAACTCTCCAGGTCCCAGACACACAAGGTAATGCAATCCAGACACACTAGATGATACAAACACTCAAGGTCACACATTGTGCACAAAGTGACACACACGTTTGGAGTTTGATTACAGTGGCTGGAGGCCCTGGTGGGCAAATTCTCTCTTTCTCGATCTCCCTCTTGCTTGTTCTCACTCCCTCTCATAAAAGGAGGGGGGCAGCCTGTTGGACTAGCCTCAAAAAAAAAAAAAATGTTTCAGGACTATCCTAACAACAACAACAACAACAACAACAACAACAAAATTCTTAAAGAATTTAATTTGCAAAATACTTATCCAAAAGTCCTTTATTCAGCATGTCAACAATGTAAAGCATGGCTTGAGAGTAAGGAAATAAACAAGAATCTTAATAGCTAACATATGGACCCAAAGTCCACATACCATCAAAAACTTCCTAAGAATTATCAAGGTCTGAAAGTCTTATCTAATGGTTTTTTTTTTTTTTTCTCTCCATATAGATCTTTTCTCTTGCTAGTAGGTTATAAGATTCCCATAAGTGTTTATTCATTTGACACTATTAGTAACTCTAAGCCAAGGGTTGTATAAAGAGCTTGGCTATTTTAACTTTTCATGATGCACAAGTTACATCAGCAGCCAGCAAAATAGGGGAGAGTAACAGAATTTATGGTGCACAACTAACTGGCTATTTGGCAAGAACAGTCACCCTACTTAGTTTGACCTCTATTAAGGGGCCTGTTATGTGATAATAAGATATGGTTCACACCAACAACATTTTATAGTCAAAAATGAACATTATGTATAACAAATGAATGATATCATATATTACAACCTGAGTCACTGAAAAGGTATTGAAGTGGATTCAAGACTTAAAAACTTTTTAATTAAGCTAGACATGGTGGCTGAGGTACGAAGACTGTCACAAGTTTGAAACCAAACTAGTATTACACAGTGAGTTGCAGGCCAGCCAGAGCTATACTATAAGACCATCTTAAAAAAAAAAAAGAAAAGAGGCCAGGTGTGCTGGCACACACCTTTAATCCTAGCACTTGCAAGGCTGAGGTGGGAGGATTACCATGAGTTCAAGGCCAGGCTGGAGTTATAGAAGGAGTTCCAGGTTAGCCTGACCTAGAATGAGACTGACTTGAAAAGTAAAAACAAAAGGGGGCGAGGGAGATAACTCAGCAGTAAAAAGAACTTGCTTGCAAAGCCTGCCAGCCAAGGTTCAATTCTCAATGGGTACTCACCCACGTAAAGCCAGAAAAACAAAGTGGCGCACGTATCTGGAATTTGTTTATAATGGCAAGAGTCCCTGGCACACCTACACACACACGTTCTCTCTCTCTCAAATAAATGAATAAATAAATAAAAAGGCAAGAGAAAAAAAAACATGGCTAACTTCATAGTTGATTTACTTAAACTTCTATTCTAGCCTTTCTAGTCAGAGACAGACATGCTTACTAAAACTGACTCATTGTTTCTATGCAACACAGTAATAGAGATCCCAGACAGCCAGTACACAAATACTAACAGGTGTAAGATTAGGAAAAAAGGAAACAAAACTATCATCACTTGTAAATAATCTATTTAGCTGGTCGTGGTGGCACACATCTTTAATCCCAGCACTTGGGAGGCAGAGGTGGGAGGACTGACAAGAGTTCAAGGCCACCCTGAGACTACAGAGTGAATTCCAGGTCAGCCTGGGCTACAGTGAGACCCTATTGCAAAAAACCAAAATAGTAATAATAATGATCTATTTTTAAAAATCCAACAAAGTCAAATTATTCAAACTACTAAGAAGTCAGCAAGATTACTAAAAGTCAATCATCAAAAATTAACAGATGTGGAGAATGTAGCTCAGAGTGATACAAAGCTTGTTTTGCTAGGGCAAAACCCTGGGCTCAATTCCCAGCTCAGCATAAACCAGGAATGGTGGTGTACAAGTTCAATGACATCCTCTACTATGTAGTTTTCAAGGCCAGGCTGAGCTATGTGAACTCAGTCTCCAAAAACTAAATAAGTAAATAAAACTCCTTGGCTATAGGACTTTAAAAACAAAACTGCTTAAGTTTGTTTCTTTCTATATGCCTGGAATACTTTACAACTTGAAAAAGAAAAAGAAATAATAAATAATAAGCGAGAATTTTTTCACTAAGGAATACAGCTTTACTTGGCCTAATTTAAAAGAAGTCACTTACACATTCCTCTCCATGTATTGCAGTGAAACTGGTGCATCTTGAGCTACGCGTTTTTATGAGAACAGAACTCCCATAGGTCCTACACAATTACCATCTCATTAATCTTCCTGAGACCTCAAAATTTTAGCTCTATTTATTAATGAAGCCAGAGAAGCCCACACTGACCTATAACCACTCTCAACAGTAGGTATATAAAGACAAAGCACTCAGAGACAGGACAGGCCTAGCAGTGCAGGCCTTAAATCTCAGCTACGTGGGAGGCTAAGGCAGGCAGATTGCAAGTTAAAGGCCAGCCAGGGCAACCTAGTAAGATCCTATTTCTAAATAAATAAATAAAAATAAAAGGGCTAGAGATGTAGCTCAGTGGTAGAGTGCTCACCTAGAATGCATGAAGACTCAAGACACACATGTATACACTCAAAATATTCTCACATAGGCAGGATGATATTTTCTGGTTGAAATAAAATAAGATCAACCAATTATATATTAAACATAATATAAGATAAACTGAGTAGTTCAATTAGTTCAAAATCAGGTCACCTCAATCATTTCCCCATGAGACTTCAATAAATGTACTTCAATTATAAATTTAGTTCAAATAAAATTTAGGTTTTTCATATTTTTATTTTGTTCTCAAACAAATAACTTCACACCCTTCACATCTATTTGAGCTGTGATGAATGAAGCTTTTAAGAAACATCTCAAATGTACTATTTTACATTATTATACCAAATGCTACAACAATGCTTTAGAAAACAGAATGCCAGGATGGAGCTCAGCTGGGTAGAGAGCGCTTGCCTACCATGCACAAAATCCTGAGCTCAACCAGCAGCATTACAATACAAATAAATAAGACCATAAATAAAGTAGCTGGGCGTGGTGGCACACACCTTTAATCCCAGCACTCGGGAGGCAGAGGTAGGAGGATCGCCATGAGTTCGAGGCCACCCTGGGATTACATAGTGAATTCCAGGTCAGCCTGAGCTAGAGTGAGACCCTACCTCAAAAAACCAAAAAATAAAAATAAAAATAAAATAAAATAAAGACCATGTGTCATGGTCATGCCTGGAATCCCAGTACTTGGGAAATCCAGGCAGGAAGATCAAAAGTTCAAGGTCATCCTCAGCTACTCAGTGAGTTAGATCACAGCCTACAGGAAACCCTGCCTCAAAAACAAAATGATTATAGGGCCAAACAGAAAGTTGGGGATGGAGGAGACAAAGGCATAAAAACACTAATATAAAAAAGATAGAAATATGGAAAGGAGTAGCCGGGTATGGTGGCGCACGCCTTTAATCCCAGCACTCAGGAGGCAGAGGTAGGAGGACTGCGGAGAGTTTGAGGCCAACCTGAGAATACAGAGTGAATTCCAGGCCAGCCTGGGCTAGTGTGAGATCACCTCAAAAAAACAAAACAAAACAAAAAAAACCAAAAAAAATAAAAAGAAAGAAAAGAAATATGGAAAGGATCAATACAACTTACTCAGAATAGTATGAGTTACTAAACCAGTAGGAGATTTATTTAGAAGTACACATTTTTAAAACAACTTTAATTTTAATTTTAAAACAACTTTAAGTTGTTAAATATAGGTGTATATACATAGGTGCCTATGATGTGTTAGACTACATGTTTTTCAAAATAAGAGAATTAGTTACCAGTGTTTAAATAATTAAATAATTATTTCTAATAAATGATGTTCCATTTATTAGAAAAACAGATTTCTCACCAATGATCTAAATTTTTCTCATCACTTTTCGTCCTCCTTGAAGACCAAACATAATGTTACTGGATTTTGAACCCTGGTCTTCATTTCCAGCTATGACTGGCTAAAACATAAAAAAATTCAAAGGACTTCTTCATATACAATATTTTGACATTTCTGTGAAAACTAAAGTTTTTTTTAGAAAAAAAGACCACACACACACACACACACACACACACACACACACACATATTTTTTCATTCAGAGAACAGGAATAAAGGGTGTATGCATATAGCTCAGTAGTGGAACACTTGCCTGCCAGGCACAAAGCCATGGATTCTATCCCTAGCACTGAGAGAAAAAGTTGGATAGTATTTCTCTTCCTTAATCTCTATTACACTGTAATCTTGGGTTTACTCACTTTAAGATTACTTACTGCCTAAAGGATTTTTCTTCCTTTACAGAAAGCCATAACAAGACATTTCAGGAGCAGCCAGGGATTTCATGATACTCAACACTGAACTGTTTCTAGAAAGTACAATTTGGATGTGTGTTATATAAATTTTACCTAAGCTCCTATGTTAACAAAACTCTTACTAAAACTTGGCTTTTTTTTTTTATAACCAAGTTTTTCCCAGATTGTAACTGAAAACAAACATTCTTGAAAATAAGTTAAGGAAAAAAGTAGCCTTAAATCTGGAAAAAAAGACATTTTGAGTTGTTCTTTCCCCTTTGGGTACTGGGATTGAACCAAGGGCCTTGTCTGATTAGCAGTGAGCCCCAACCCATTCTTCCTTTCCTTTCCCTTTAAAAAAAAAAAAAGAACTTTTTACTTTGAGAGAAAGTCTCATAAATTGTCAGGGCAGCATGCTGGCCTTGAACTTGCAGTGTCTCTCTCTCAGTCTCCCTAGTAGCTGTGATTATAGGAATATACCACCAGGCTTGGAGACTTAAGGGTTTTAGGATATGGCAAATGTTCTATTTACCTGGTTTCTTTCTACAGTGGGTTGCTTTTTGCAATATATAAACATCAAAACTGACACAGCCTAGTAATCTGCTCTTCATTAATAGCATGATATGATAGTTTGAATGGATATACCCCAATAGATTGAGTTTTAGTCAAGCATGTAACTTGGCTGGAGAAGGCATTATTGGGAGTTGTGGTGGCTTGATTCAGGTGTACCTCATAAATTTAGGTGTTCTGAATGCTAGGTTCCCACCTGATGGAGATTTGGGAATTAATACCTCTTAGAGACAGTGTATTGTTGGGAGCAAGCTTATGGGTACTATAGCCAGTGTTCTTATGTTGGCCAGGGGGTGATGTCCACCCTCTGCTCATGCCATTGTTTCCCCCTGCCATCATGGAGCTTCCCCTCGACTCTGTAAGCCAAAATAAATCCTTTTTTCCCCACAAGCTGATTTTGGTCGGGTGATTTCTGCCAGCAATGCGAACCTGTCTGCAATGGGGTGGATCTGAATTTCAGCCTAAGATATACAAAGTGCCTGAGCTCTGCCATTATGGAGTTTCTGAGTGTGCTTGCAGGTGATGGTGGTCTTTTTTTTTCTCTCTGCTTGGACCTATGGAAGTGGGTCAACTTCTGCCATTATGGAACTTCCCCTGGATCTATAATTTTCAAATAAACTCCTTCCTCCATAACTGTATAAATCAGTATATGAATTTTGCTACTAATTTGCTATTGTCACAACTGTACTAACAAAGGCCACCTAAAAAATACTGTTTGAGGGCTGAAGAGATGGCTTATCACTTAAGTGTGCTTCCTGTGCAAGCATGTGGGCTTGAGGGGGGCCTGAAACCACCTGATTGCGAATATCCAAAACCCTCATAAACAGCTAGGTTTGGCCATACATACCTGTAATCCCAGTTCTGCAAAGAGAAGCAGAAACTAGGGAATTGCCCAGCATTTGTAAAAACAAGCACACTCTTGTATCACTAAGACTCCCAGTCAAACAAGGAGAGGAAGACCCAAAAGTCCACTTTCTGTTCAGCCAAGGCAGATGAGCCCAGCCCCTGCCCTGTGGGAGTGTATGGGGTCCCCAGCAAGGGCATATACTTGTGAATACACCACACACACACACACACACACACACACACACACCAAGAAATATTATATGACAGGTAAGTAAGAAGCAGTCCTCCAAGTGCTTGACATTATGCAGATATGAATAGAAAGCTGGTTTTTGACAGGCAGGCTGGCCTTGAATTCACCGTGTAGTAAGGATAACCTTGAATTTCTGTTCATCCCTGCTTGAACCTCCTGAATACTGGGATTACAGGCATGGACCTGATTGTATGCAATGCTGGGGATCAAAACTAGGGCCTTGTGTGTGCTAGGCAAACACTCTACCAATTGAGCTACATCCCCTGCCCTCAGAACATTGTTCTTTATATTTTTAAGTGCCACATCTCACAAAGACCTCTGTTTTCTCACTATTGGCTTTTCCTCAAACCAAACGAATGAGTACTCAGTCAGAATTAGAAAGTATACCAACATGTTTAATTAATAAAGTTCTTGAATTATTCTATATTTGGAATAGGAGGAAGTTTTAAAAAGAAGTACTTAATTCCAATGAAAATTCTACAACACTGTTTCTCACTAGCACTTTGGTTTGCAAATCCCACAATACAAAAACAACAACATAGAAAGAACAAAATAAAATCTATGGAATCTGAACCAGGCTATCAGCATCATATTAAATTTGCAGATGTTTAAGTTAAAGAAACATGGATCAGAACTAAAAGAAAAAAGTAAAGCACAGGCTGTAAGTACATGTAGGACTGGACCAGAACATAATCAAACTTGTATCATTGGGGATAAGAGAGTATCTGGTGCAAAGTAAAATACTTTAGTTTATGAATAGCTTAAAAAAATCTCCTAGTCTTTTTCTACATAGTTTAAAATCTTCTTTTTCCTACATGGTTTAAAAGTTGACCATCATTTCTGTAAGTACATATTTAATCCTGGGTTTATAAATCTTTCCTTTATCAGTGATAATAGTTTATGAAGCAAAAATTAGCAAACTTTCACATTCATATAAATTAAAAACAAAAACAAAAAACATGGGGCTGGAGAGATAGCTTAGTGGTTAAGCCCTTGCCTGTGAAGCCTAAAGACAATGGTTCGAAGCTCAATTCCCCAGTACCTGTGTAAGCCAAATGCACAAGCTGGTACATGCATCTGGAGTTCATTTGCAGTGGCTGGAGGCCCTGGTGCGCCCATTCTCTCTCTGCCTCTTTCTCTGTCTGTTGCTCTCAAATAAATAAATAATAATAAACAAAAAAAGAAAATAAAACCACACATCAGGACATGGCTAGGGAAATGGTTCAGTGGTAAAGGTACTTGCTAAATTCAATTCCCGTACCCATGTAGTGCACCTATATTCTTCTTCCCTCTCCCCGCCCCAAATAAATAAATTTTTTTTTACAGCACCAGGACAAGCTGGGTATGGTGATTTACACCTTTAATCCCAGCACTCAGGAGGCAGAGGTAGGAGAATCACTCTAATTTTAAGGTCAGCCTGGGCTAGAATGAGACTCTACTTCAAAAAATGTCTGTTATGGGAGAAACCAACTGCTTTCTAATTGGACTAGAGGCCTGCTCCATGGAAGGGAATACATGCCTGGTACTAAAAACCTAGTCAAAAGCCTAATGGGAGGTAACAAGCCCTAAAGGTGTAACGTCTAATGGTGTCTGACTAAATGCATATATTATGCTCACCAAACTGCCCTGTAAGCACTTTTCCTAATGTTCATACCCATATATTAATGCTTCTTTCACTTTTGGTTACAGAAGCTTCTCTTTTCAGATGGCAGTGACCATTGGGATGACTCCAAAGGCACCATAATGCTGAGAAGTGACAGAAAAGTGTTTAGCACTGAAACATCTCTATCACACCTTCTAAGGCTCAGGGTCTTTTGCAGAAGAGGTGACAGAACGAATGTAAAAGCCAAAGTAAGAGTAGGACTGTTTGCAATGCACTCTTCCAAACACAAATTGGCCTCGATATCCATGACCTCACAGTGCCTAGTACTACCTATACAAGACCCTCATTGTAGGAGGTAATGATAAAGGACTTGCACAAACTGGTAGATGTTTGTAAGTAACAATAGTACATGCAAATTCAACAACTGCTAATAAAAATATCCTTTTCCAGGGACAAATAACAGGTAAAGACAGATGTTTGTCCATACAAGTGGCTAAATCACACTAGAATCTTATTGTTCCTAATATTAACTGTGTTCCTAAAATTTTTAAGCATGACAAAATGTCTACTGTTTATGTGTTCATGAAGTAAAAACAATGGAAAATACTCAGGCTTACCAACATGAATGCTTGAAACAAATACAAGTCAAAGATATGAATTAAAGACCGTGCATGGTGGTGCACACTTGTATCCTCAGGGATAGAGAAAGGAGGACTGTTGAAACTTTAAGGCCAGCCTGGTTTACACAGCAAGTTCTAGTTTTGCCAGGGCTGTGCAGCAAGACACTGGCCAAAAAAAGAAATTACATATACATACATATGTATGTTCTACTTATTAAAAATGAAACTTGCCAGGCATGGTGGCCCACACCTTTAGTCCCAGCACTTGGGCACTGGGAAGGCAGAGACAGGAGGAACACTGTGAGTTTGAGGCCAGCCTGGTGCTACAGAGTAAGTTCCTCAAGAGGAAAGAAAAAGAAAAGACAAAAAAGAAACTCAAAGTTACTATGGTAAAGCCATAAACCAAAATCACAGGACCAGTAGTGAGCTATCTTGAAAATCACTCATGAAGGTTTCAGTCTTGGCACTTTGGAGAAGACAGAAGATGTTGGTTTATCTATTTTCTAGATTGCCATGTCAGAACTTAAGTTAGTGCTAATAATTCAGATGGTTTCCATCATTAACACTGCCATTTGTAGTGCAAAAGAAAACATTCTAATTAAAAGCTATGAAGACAGCTAAATTGGAAATCATAGTATTGATTTTGAATTAAATGTTTATCTTTCTCCTGAAAACTAAATAAAGTGATGGCAAATGGAAAAACAAATGAACTTTTAGCCACATAGAATGGAAATGAATGACAGCAGGTAAGTTCTGTTAATGAGAGTTTGAACTGGTATCATAAGGGGAAAAGTACCAAAGCATAAGAAGAAAATCTCAAGCCTCTGGAGAGGAAATTAAACAAGAAAATTTATATATGTATATTAAAAAAAGACCAGGAATCAGAATAGTAAGAGAATAGAAAGCAATGACAGTGCTAATAAATCGTCAGTGAAGTATAAGGATCCACTAAGCATGTTGGTCCATGCCTATAATTCCAGCACTCAAGAAGTTGTGATAGAAGACTGCTGTGAGTTGAGGTAAGGTGAGGCTACATGAGTTCTAGGTCAGCCTGAACTGTAAAGTCAGACCCTGTCTCAAAAAACTAAAGGGGAGCCGGGCGTGGTGGCGCACACCTTTAATCCCAGCACTTGGGAGGCAGAGGTAGGAGGATCGCCGTGAGTTCAAGGCCACCCTGAGACTACATAGTTAATTCCAGGTCAGCCTAGACCAAAGTGAAACCCTACCTCGAAAAAAACCAAAAAATAAAAATAAAAAAAAAATAAAGGGAAAATAAAACAAGGCAGGGATCAAAATGTTGACATGCAAGGCTTAAAAATTTCTATCACAGACACTGCTTTTTCAGATTTATAATACAGCAGATTCTTCTGCAGGTGAGATGCGGGAAAGGCAATTCCAGAGAATTTCTGACACAATGTATCAATCTATGCTCTACTCACCAAAATCCAGAAGCTACTTTATAAAATTTACAAAAACGCAAAATATGGCCCAGTAGCCATCCTGGTAATAACAAAACTAGAAGAAATTGAGGAATGAACATAGTGTCTGTGATTAATTTAGGTGCATAGGAATTAAAATAATGATTTACTCAAGGACAGAGGATAAATTGCAGAGAACGACACTAGCCCTGTCAGCTGATGACAATATTCTATATTGATTAGGGTGTTAGTTCAGAAATATACATTGAAATTACCTGTTCACACAGGAACATGCATTTTACTGCACATAATGATACTGCAGCTGTTAAAGACTGTGTTTCTTTATAATACAGGATTATTTGCTAAATATTAAAACCTCAAATTAAATTTTAAAAATTCAGTTAGTACATATTATGTAATGGAGAAATGCACATTTCTAAATCATAAAGGTTTTACATTGCAAGAATGAATCCTTGCCAGAATATTCTACTGAAAAAAACTGCCAACAATATTGTTAAATAACTGACATGTGAGGTAGGGATATGCAGTAAAGTAACACAGAATATTCCAAAATAGGAAGGATAAACAAGGAGAATGAGGACTTACAGATATTATGCTGATGGGCAAACATGCACAGAAAGCTGAAATGATTAACTCAAAGTATAGTATGTGACCACATTTTAAAATGTGAAGTATGACTGCACAGCCTGATTTCTCAATTACTTCCTAAAGTGCACGCCACCCCTATTCAATGAGGGTACTGTGCAAAAGGAGAAATATCATTCTTTTCATTTCCTCCCAACCATTTAAAAATAAAGAAACCATTCCCTTTTCTCTTTTCTTTTTTTGGTTTTTCGAGGTAGGGTTTCACTCTAGCCCAGGCTGACCTGGAATTCACTCTGTAGCCCCAGCTGGTTTCAAACTCATGGTAATGCTCCTACCTCAGCCTCCTGAGTGCTGGAATTAAAAGAACATGGGCCACCACAGCCAGCTCAAACTTAATTTTTAGAAATAATCTTAGCATTAAGAGATGGCTCAATGGTTAAAGGCATTTGCTAGCAAAACCTGACATCCTGGATAGAATTCCCCAGTACCCACTCAATGCCAAGATGCAAAAAGTGGCACATACAGCTGGAATTCCTTTGCAGTGGCAAGAGGCCCTGGAATGTTGATTCCCTCCCCCTTTGCTCTCTCTGCTTGGAAATAAATCATTTAAAAAAAAAAAAAAAGTTGCAGGTCGTGGTGGCACATGCCTTTAATCCCAGCACTTGGGAGGCAGACGTAGGAGGATCACCACAAGTTTGAGGCCACCCTGAGACTACATAGTGAATTCCAGGTCAGCTTGGACTAGAGTGAAACACTACCTCGAAAAACCAAAAAAATAAAATAAAAGTTAAACATCTAAATATACAAAAATTTATCAAAGATAGAATAAAATTCAGCTATGCCAAAAAAGTTTATTCAAATATTCAAAATTTCTAAGTATTAAATTTCTAGCCAGGTGTGGTAACTCACACCTGGAATCCTGGCACTCATAAGGGTGAGGCAGGAGGTAACTGTACATTCTAGCTAAGCTTGAGACTCCATAGTAAGTTCCAAGATGAACTAGGTTACAGTGAGATCTTGTCTCAAAAAAATTAAATTAAATTAAAAATAAAAAGGTATATAATAAGACATTAAGTGAAAAACCAGAATAGTCCTCCAATCAAATAGTTATTTTTACATTTCTCATCTCTACAACTCACAATTTAAATTGTTCTGCTTAGAAAAAAAAAGTCCATTATCAAATCTAGATTTTTCTTACAATTGGACAAATATTGCACAAGTTCCCCCCCCACCGCCACTCAATTTAAGAGTTTTAAAAAATAATTATTTTGGTCTGTAGAGATGGCTTGGCGGTTAAGGCACTTGCCCACAAAGCCTAAACACCTGGGTCCGATTCCCCAGTATCCATGTTAAGCCAGATGCACAAAGTGGCACATGTATCTAGAGTTCTTTTACAATGGCTGACTGGAAGCCCTGGTGTGCCCATTCTCTTTGTCTCTATTTCCCTCTGCTGGAAAATAAATAAATAAAAATTTTAAAATAAATTATTTAAAATAATCCTGTTCATTTAATTGTTGGGAATACATATAAAATTAATTTTCTTAAACATGGTAAGAATATGTCTTGTAAATACTAAATAAAATGGAGAAGCATAATTAAATGGAATTTGTAAAAAATTTTGTGTTTTATTAATTTTTTAAGTTAGGATACAAAGTAATTGAGTTTCATTTTAAAAGAAAGTTTCAAAACAGTATCCTTAGAGTTACAGCTGTAATGTAACCTAAAACCTTTAACTTTTAGCTATCTTGTGAAAGACTTCTACTGCTAAGCTCTATGCAAGGAGCGCCCAGGATTAACTGTCTTTACATATAACATAAACTTGCTGAAAGCACAGCTCCTATGTCACTGTTTCTTAAGGCATTAAATAACCACCTTTTTCAGATTCGTAAGTATGAAATCCTTTATTTTTCCCAGGCTACAGTTAGGGCCTGAATCTTTTGGCGTGAAAGTCCTTCAAGCTCTAATTAAAAGTGGCACATTAGGGCTCACAGGTAGAGCCTTTGCTTAGCATACATGAGAGGCCCTAGGTTCCCTTCCCAGTACACCACTGGGGAAAAAAGTGAATTCATTTTGACCTACTAGAAAAGACATGTTTTTTCCCCCTCCACAATCTTGTTTACTAGTATGATGTTAGACACAAAACTTCAAGGTTCAAGCGGCTTTAGTCAAACCAGAAATTCAGAAAGCATTTCCTTTCGGAAAGAGAATGTAGCTTTTAGCCAGGCGTGGTGGTGCACGCCTTTAATCCCAGCACTAAGGAGGCAGAGGTAGCAGGACTGCCTAGAGAGTTTGAGGCCACCCTGAGACTACATAGTGAATTCCAGGTCAGCCTGAGCTAGAGTGAGACCCTACCTCAAAAACCAAAAACATAAAAAATAAAAAGAATGTGGCTTTTGAAAAACACTTCAGATATTTGAGTTATGGTATGCTCAAACTGAGAAGTCCTCCAATTGCTGCTTAGTTCATTTTTCTATGGATAGCCACACTAAAGTCAAACTTTAGCAATGCATAATAAGCTTGAATTGAATACTGACTCATCTTAAGTCTAACAACACAAAACACTCACTTCAAATCCCCATACTCCACATGGCAGCCAAAACATAATAAGCATACAAATTTTACTGGCTCTGGGCATGGTGGAACAAACACACCTACAATCCCAGCTCTTGAAAGGCTGAGAGGCAGGAAGATTACAGCCAAGTTCCAAGTCAACCTGGTCTACAAAGTGGGTTCCAAAACAGCCAGGTCTATAATACCAAAACTCTTGTCTCAAAACAAACAAACAAACAAACCAGAAATTTACAGCCTAATATTTACAAACATGAAATTATATGACTAAGTAATGAGATGCACTTTTTTTAAAGAGAACCAAGCTCCCAGTTCCCTCAGTGAATGTCCAGTCATGCATATGCCCACAAAACCACCCCCCAAAATCAGCACAAAAACTTAAACTTATTAAACCATTCACTCCAGATTGTGCAAACAGAGAAAATCAGAACGAATCAAGAACTAGGATCCACACTCAAGTCATTTTGTAATGGGTAACTGAGAATTCAGCTGTCATTCCCAAAAGCACCCGTTCTGTTCAATTTTCTCCCCTACAAAAGCACTTTCTCTTTAAAAAAAAAAAAAAAAAAAAAAAAAAAAAAAAAAAAAAAAAAAACTCCAACCTAGCAGAAGCAGAAATGCAATGATCAGCTACCTAATCAGATATCTAATGAAGAATATTAAGGTTATTTGGGGGACTAGTATTGAGAACGAGGGTTCATAAGCATGGTGCATAAAGTTGATGACAACTTAGCTATTCTACAGTGAGGTGACCGAAACTGACAATTTGCTTTATTACATCATACTTCTATTCATTTCCTTTTTCTTGGAAATGAGGGAGGTATAGAACATGCTAAACATGGAAAGGAAGAAAGAAAACATCTAGTTATGATGAGGAGGTAGTTGTTATTTTTCGCAATAACAACAATTGGATTGTTAATTGGGTGTGGCGGTGAGGCAAACAGTTTAGGGATGACAGGACCCCAAAGTGAATAGCCTTCTAAACTAAATGAAGGAATTATCCTTGAGCCTAGAGGGGAAAATTGGGTCATTACACTATTTACTGCAGGGCAGAAAGTCAGAAGGGTCTGGCCTCTCCTTATCTCTTTCCCCTTAGGGAATCCTTCTACTCCCATCCTAGAGAATTAAGACTTCTGGAAAGATTGCCCTTTTCCAGAAATCCTGACTCTAGACATCTGACAATAGGAATAGACTGGCAAAACCAGCCACCCATGCACCATGGGAGCTCACATAAAAATTCCCAACCTAAGTCTCCAAGATGGGCTTCTCAAACCCCCTCTTTTATTCCTGGGCAAGAGCTCCATCTTCCTTCCTTCTCTTAAGTTTAGGGCTTCCCAAACCCTGTCTTGGCTCCTTGGGCAAGAGCTGTATCTGTCTTCCTTCCCTGAAGTCCCCCCTTCTTTTAAAGTTATCCCTCCTTAAATATCTAAGCTATAATAATAAAATCTTCCTGAACCTTATCCTCTGAGCTGTGGATTTCATTCCTAGAAATCATAAGGCGAGAATCCAGAGACACACCCAAATTATTGGTGCACTGATGTGTTGGTGAAGAACCCTAAAATTCATATATCAGTGGTGCAAGCCTATAATCCCAGCACTTGGGAGGAGATAGGAGGATTAGGAGTTCAAGGTCATCTTCAGTTGCACAATAAGTTCAAGGCCAGCCTGGGCCATGTGAGACTCTATCTCAAAAAACCAAAACCAAAAGCCAGAACAATTTAATTCTTGCTAAAATATAATCATATAATCAGAATATCTTCAAAGAAATCTTAAAATTGAAAGAGCCCTTCTTACTACCTGGTCCTACCCTCTCATTTTACAAAAAAGAAAACTAAAATTTAAGTCTAAAATCAAACAGTTATATAAGGGCAAAGCTGGCACTTTCGATCCAGTACATTTACAAATTTCTTTGATACACACACACACACACACACACACACACACACACACACAGAGTTTCCCAGGGATCAAAGCTACACACACAAAACATGTATGTCATTCCAGCTCCTACTTTTTTTTTTTTTTTCCTTTTTTGCTGGTTTTATGCCTTTAAGAGCTTTGTGCCTATCAGGACAGATGAGAGAAAATACAAAAGAAAAAATGAAAGGTAGTTTAAATACTGAAATCAACAGAAACAGCTGCTGGAATTAATAGCTAGTGAAAAAACAAAATTGAAGCCACAATATAGAACAGTGGAGCTGATTCCAGAACATTCTCCTCCTGCAGAGAAAAACAGCAAAAGACGGGAGCAGTGTAAAAGTACTGGAATGCATGTTATGTAAGACAGGTGACTAGAGTGATGAGAATTAGCGTGGCACAGGGTAGTAGAATCTACATTTTAAAACCAGATGCTACCAGAGCAGGTAGTCCTCAAGCACATTATTAGCATCCTTTTTTTTTGTTTTTTCAAGGTAAGGTCTCACTGTAGCTCAGGATGACCTGAATTCACTATGTAGTCTCAGGGTGGCCTTGAACTCATGGCGATCCTCCTACCTCTGCCTCCCGAGTGCTGGGATTAAAGGCGTGTGCCACCACGCCCGGCTCTCAAGCACGTTATTAAAAAAAAAAAAATAGGACTATAAATATTGCAGTTTAAGAGAGTTGAAAAGTACTAAATTATTTTATTTAGGAGCTCTGGGCCATAACTAACCTAGCTTGGTCCTCACAATCAAAGGAAATGCCCCAGGCAAAACATTAATGTTAATTCGGTTTCCAGCCCAGGCAGTCAGACAAGGTGGTTACCTCACAGTCTTGCCCAGAGGAGCCAAATTATGTAATCACTTCCCAAGCTCTAAGATGAAATCAGAAGTTCTCACACACAAAATTATCACACAAAATTAAGGGTTTTCTTTATCCTTTCTATGTCTATTGTAGGGAACTACTGACACCCACTGAGAAAAGTCTTCCAGCTTATAGATGGAAAAAGAATGTTATTTTTGTATTTCCCAGTTCACCTGTGATTTCTGTGCGGCAACAAAGAAAGACTTTTCACTGCTTTTCTTTAGATATAAGGTTCTGCGAAAAGAAATGTAATACAAAGTACAGAGCTCTAAATGGCTATTGTTCATAGCAATTATAAACATAAAATTTAAATTATGGTGAATGTGAGACATGCTATGAACGTGAAGATTAGTATTTCATAAATGACAAAAGTCAGATTAAAGCTGCTCAGCAAAGGTAATTCTGATGTTTGTCCAGAGTTTCACTACAGTGGAACAGAGAGGCTTCATAAAATGACATCATCCAAATGCTTTCTCTCAAGTGGGAGGAGATAATTTTTTAGAATTTTAATTAATTAGTTTATTTGAGAGAGAGAGAGAGACACACACACACACAGATAGAATGGGCATACCAGGGCCTCTAGCCACTACAGACTCCAGATGCATGTGCCACTTTGTGTATCTGGCTTCCATGGGTACTGGGGAACTGAACCTGGGTCCTTGGGCTTTGCAGGCAAGAGCCTTAACCACTAAGCCACCTCGCCAGCCCTAGAATTTAAATTTTTATACATATATAATAGCATTATCTATTGTTATATATATGAAGCTGGGCATGGTGGTGCACACCTATAATCCTACTACTTGGGAGGTAGAGGCAGAAGGATCAGGAGTTCAAAGCCACCCTGGGGAACATGAGAACCAGTCTCACATAACAAAAAATAAAATTGAGGCAATTGTGACTAGTACTTGACTGTCAATCTATTTTAGATACAATGTAGATTATATTAAAAAGTTAAAATAATGGTATTTTTTAAATTTGTGTGTTTTAAACATTTTCTTTTAACACTAAGACATTTGCAAATGGGTTTAAAAAAAAAAAACCCTGAAAACAAAAATAAAACCTTTCATCCTTTTAGGGAATCAGCTTACTGTTGCTATTTGAAGGAATCATTTAAAAATTAACCCTTGATGTTTGTTTTTAACTGGAACATTTCCAGAAAATTAAGTACACGCACATGTGGAAGTCATCATTATATTCTCAAAATTTTTACAGTGTATTTAGTGACCTGTTTTTCATTAGTAATTTTTCAGTAGTAATTCAGTAGTAATTCCAGCACCTAGAATACAGATAATTCTTTTTAAATCAAAATTATGCCCATGTAACAGATCTTGAAAAGTGCTAATGAAAAATTAAGCAATATCTACAGCTTAAAGGAGATGTGGTAGAAAGAGAAAACTTATGATGTCACGAAAAAGTTAACATGTAATTGCTTCACTCATAAGTTCTACTTAGTGCTAAGGAGGATCTTATAAAATGAAGGTGAACTTTATAGGGCCAGGAGAAAATTTTTTGTGCTTGGTTTCAAGGTTTCACTTAATATGAATCCTTACAAAGATGCTGATAGAAATTAAAAGTCAACTAACTGTTGGTTCTACAGTGACATCCACAATAGCAGTTACTGACTTTTATTTGGAATATTTGTTTTAATTATAAAATGAACAGTCAGAACCTACTCCCAGCATGTTCCCTTTTCCCAGACACCACGCAGAAGTTTACCTGCCAAAGCCAAAGGCCGTGGCATAGAAGGGAGGTTTAAAAAAAAGCTTTTAAAATGAAGACGCGTACAGTGGCTGGATTTGGTCCAAGGGCTGTTCAGGGTAGAAACGAAAGTAGGAAACGACAGCGGTCGGGCTTGTAACGCTGTCAGCCATTTTGGCTCCTTATTTCCCCTGGGAAGAAAGTGCCAAAGTCGGGGTGGTCCGCGGACGACCGCTGGCCCGGGAGGACCCGGGCCCACGACAGCCGCTGGGCGCGTCGCCGGCCGAGCTGCCCTCGCCCTGGAGCCCGCCGCCCGCCCGCCCGCGCGCCCGCCCGCCCGCGCCGACCTTGCAGTCCACCGCCACCGCATCCGGGGGGACAATGAGCGCCTCCTCGCTCTTGGGCTCGTCCTTCTTGGCCTCCTTCTGGGCCAGGGCCGAGTTGAACGTCACCTTCACCATGGTGCGGCCTGGGCCCGGAGCGGGCGGCGGCGGGCCGGAGCGCGGAAGGAGGGCTCGCGGCTGCGAAGGCGGCCGGCTAAGACGGCAGGAGCGGACGAGAGCTGAGGCGGACGAGTGCGGGCGGCTCTCGAAACCTCAGCCTAGCAGCTAGGGCGCGGGGTCCGGGGGCGGGGCCTGAGCGAGCGAGGGCGGGGTGTCCGGGGGCGGGGCCTGAGCGAGCGAGGGCGGGGTGTCCGGGGCGGGGCCTGAGCGAGCCAGCGAGGGCGGGGCGTCCGGGGCGGGGCGGGGCCTGAGCGAGCAAGCGCGGAGAGGGCGGGGCTGCCGGGTGGGGAGGGGGGAGGGGGGAGGGGGGGAGGGGGAGGGGAGGGGAGGGGAGGAGGGGAGGGGAGGGGAGGGGAGGGAGGGGAGGGAGGGGAGGAGGGGAGGGGAGGGAGGGGGGGGGAGGGGAGGGGAGAGGAGAGGAGAGGAGAGGAGAGACAGGGCGGCCGCCGCACCCGATCTTGCCAAGCCCAGAGTGGAAACTGGCCAGTTACTGTATGCCTGCCTGAAGGCTGGTCACTTCTCTAGGCCTCCTGGATTTTCTGGTTCTGAATTCACTTTCAACTAGGTTATGTCTGAGACCCAGTGTTGCAGGTGGTTAGAATACAGCATTGGTGGGGCTGGAGAGATGACTTAGCAGTTAAGCGCTTGCCTGTTGAAGCCTAAGGACCAGGGTTTGAGGCTCGATTCCCCAGGACCCACGTAAGCCAGGAGCACAAGGTGGCACATGCATCTGGACTTCCTTTGCAGTGGCTGGAGGCCCTGGTGTGCCCATTCTCTCTCTCTGCCTCTCTCAAACAAATAAGCAAATGAAAGAAAATCTTTTTTAAAAAAAGAAAGAAAATAGGACTGATTAACCTCTGACAACACCAAGGTTTCCTCTTCTTTTCAAGCTGCCTCCAGGGTGGAGTCAAAGGCCATGGAATTTTTTGTGTAGAACAATCTTCATTTTCCTATTTATTAGTGAACCAACTCAGTAGAGCTCTATATTCTTGTGATCTGGCTTATCTTTTACAGATCTCACCTAAGGGCATTGCGTGAGTGTCTTGCCTTCTCTTTCTGCCTTGAGAGGTCAAGACCTAGTCTCAAACCAATTCTAAGGAACCTTCTTAGCAGGTTTGTATTCCTAGCATCCTCACACTGGTAAAACCAAAACATGCCAATGTTGTGCAGAGCAGATTTGGCAAAGCAAAGCAAATATATGCACTTAGAATGGTTACCTTCCTGGTCCCGAGACAAAACATCTCACCAAAAGTGAATGGGAGGAAAGTTTTGCAGATAGAGAATGTGCGCGCCAGTGGTCTCTCAGCGTTGTGAATGAACTCCAGATGCTTGAACTGCTAAGCTATCTCTCCAGACAGGGAGGAAAGTTTTTATTCTGGTTAACAGTCTCCAGGGGAAGCTCCATGCTTGGGGCGGGGTGAGGGGGTGGAAGATAGCATGAGCAGAGGCTGGACATCTCCACTGCCATTGCAGGTGGAAAACAGCCACAGGAGAATGAGCTGAGCTCTGGTAACAGGGAGCTGGCCACAATTCCCTAAAACCCACCCCCAACAACATACCGCTTGCAGCAAGGCTCCACCTCCTCAAACTGTCATGAGCTACAGACTAAGTATTAACAATACAGTGAGTTTATGGGGAACATCTGATCCAAATCACCACATGCACTGGGCTGATTTGCGATGCTCAGCCATGCTTCAAAATGAAAAATACTCATTGAAGCTGCACCAACATTCTCCTATTTCTAAGAGTTCACTTACAATTGATGCCAGAGAACACTTTGGTTGACAGTACTCATTGTTATCCCAGAATTGGGCCTGTGTTCTATAAGATTTGGGCTGTTTAAGTTTTGGCCTAAGTAAACCTTGAAGAAAGTGATTATTTCTGAGGTTCCTGGGTATTTGGCTCTGCTCAAAGAGGATGTCTTAGAACTCTGCATAGAATTCTGGATCACAAATCCTTCAGAAGCAACTCAAGATGTCCAAATATTAGGAATATACTAGTCTAAGAGAGAAATCCAGTATAGACTTTGAGTTTTCTTTGGCATGCTGAAATCCCAGTCAAAATTAATAAGTGTTCAAATGACAGTAGGAAGGCTTAGTTCCAGTCTGGATGAGTTTTAATAGTAACTAGCCATGCAACTTAGAGCAACTTGTTGGATGGTGTCACCCACACATCTACTCTGTAGGGTTCAATATGCCAATTGACTTTTGACAGTAAAACTGGAATCTTTTATAGTTTTTTGTTTTTATTAATCCTTTATTTATTTGCAAGCAGAGAGAGAGAGAGAGAGAGAGAGAGAGAGATTGAGATTGGGTGCACCAGGGCTTCTAGCTGCTGCAAACAAACTCCAGCACATGGGCCAATTTGTGCATCTGGCTCTATGTAGGTACTGGGGAATCAAACCCAGATGGTTAGGCTTTGCAGGCAAGCATCTTAATGACTGAGCCATCTCTCCAGCCCCCTAAAAACTAAATCTTAATTTTTCAAAGTTAACTAGTGCCCCAGCTCCCTAATTTCACAGATTCCCTAAGACATAACAATTGAACCCCAAGGAATTCTGAGAGCAAGATCTGCAGGATTAAAAATGTTTGTATAGGTGGTGGTTTGATTCGGGTGTCCCCCATAAACTTAGGTGTTCTGAATGCTACGTTCCCACCTGATGGAGATTGGGGAATTAACACCTCTTGAAGGCAGTGTATCGTCGGAGGTGGGCTTATGGGTATTATAGCCAGTGTCCCTTGCCAGTGTTTGGCACACTCTCCTGTTTCTGTTATCCACCTTATGTTGGCCAGGGAGTGATGTCCGCCCTCTGCTCATGTTGTCATTTTCCCTGCCATCATGGAACTTCCCTTCAAACCTTAAGCCAAAATAAGCCCTTTTTTCCAAAAGCTGCTCTTAGGTGATTTCTGCCCAGCATTGTGAACCTGACTGCAACAGTATATAAATCTGTCAAAAGAGAAAATTAAGATCTTAATTGTTAAACTACTATTGTTTTATGTTAGAATTGAGCAACATTCTATAAAAGAGGATGTTAGCTTTTCAGATAGAAAAAAGAAGTACACAAAAGAAAAAGCTGAAGAAAGCAGATTGTCATTGCCAATTTTAATGTAAGGCAAGGACAAAGAGGTAGAACAAGAGAAGAATAACTAGTTGGTTAACATCACGTTGTTTCAGTTACCCATTTTATATAGTGAAAAATGCAGACGGCAGCTGTACTATGTCACAGATGCAGAGTGGTTGCCTAGCATATACAAAGCCATAAATTCAATCTTCAGCACTGCATAAACAGTTAGAGATAGCACACCTATAATCCCAGTACTCAAGAGGTGGCTGTAGGAGGCTAAGAAGTTCAAGATCGGGCTGGAGAGATGGCTTAGTGGTTAAGGTGTTTGCCTGTGAAGCTAAAGGACCCAGGTTCGAGTCCCCAGGACCCACGTAAGCCAGATGCACAAGGGCTCATGAGTCTGGAGTTCGTTTGCAGCGGCTATAGGCCCTGGCATGCCCATTCTCTCTCTGTCTCTCTTCTTTCTCTCTGCTTGCAAATAAATAAATAAAAATTAAAAGAAAAAAAGAAGTTCAATATCATCCTCAGCTACTGTGGTGGTTTGATTCAGGTATCTCCCATAAACTTAGGTATTCTGAATGCTAGTGTCCCCAGTTGATGGTAATTGACATCCCCTGGAGGCAGTGTGTTCTTGGGGGTGGGTTTATGTGTGTGATAGCCAGTGTCCCCTTGCCAGTGTTTGGCACACTGTCCTGTTGCTATTGTCCACCTGATGTTGGCCAGGGGGTGATGTTTACCCTCTGCTCATGCCATTTTCCCTTGCCATCATGGAGCTTCCCCCTCAAGCCTATAAGCCAAAAATAAACCTTTTTTCCCCCACAAGCTGCTCTTGGTTGGGTGATTTCTACCAGCAATGTGAACCTGACTGCAACAGTAATGTTGGTACCAGGAGTGGGGTTGCTGCTAGACACCTGATTGTATGGCTTTAGCCTTTTGGAGCCAAGAGGAATGTGGAAAGATTTGAAACCTTGGCCTAAGAGACACCTTGCTGTACTGTAAGTATAGCTTGATGTACTATTCTGGTCAGAGTTGAAAGAAATGAATACAGTAATAACTATGGACTATGAGGTTTTGCTTATGAGGGTGAGAAAGAGCTTTGCTTGGCACATTCTTCTGTTGCTATTGTCCACCTCATGTTGGCCAGGGGGTGATGTCCACCTTCTGCTCATGCCATTGTTTTCCTCTGCCATTATGGAGCTTCCCCCTTGAGCCTATAAGCCAAAATAACCTTTTTTTTTGCTGCTGTTAGTCAGGTGATTTCTACCAGCAATGTGAACCTGACCGCAGCAGCTACCTAGGTAATATGGGGCAAGCCTGAACTATATGAGATTCTGACTCAAAAGAAAAACAGGAAAGAAAAGGGGATTTCCAGTTAAGATGGAGGACTCATAACTACATGATAGCTCCTGGTGTGATATCAATAGGCATTGAGAACTTAGGACAACCAAGATCTATCAACAAGACAGGAAAAGGTAGCTGACTCTCTGGCAGGAGATGAACCACAGATGGTACATCAGCTAGGACCCAGGTGAAATCACAGAGAATTGAAAAGATGAGCAATGACAAACTTGGCAACCTGTGCCAGAGTCATAGAGATAGACACTGAGGATACTCAACATGTACCAAAGCAGACATCCATAAGCTTCTGAGAGCTCAACACTAAAGTAGATGTAAAACACACCCACCATGGCTCAGAGAGGGCAGAAAGATTGTAACAGCCACAGGGTGGGAGGGAATATCCACAGCGATTACCGCCCCCCCCCACACACACAATGACTGACTGCTGCTTTCAAAAGTCATAACCCACAAGCCCATGGTAAACCCGGAAACCCCACTGAAGAGGGCCCTCAGCAAAATGAGGGCAGGGAGGAGGGAAATCATGGTACCAACACATGATGTGTCCATACAATGTATATACATAATAAAATAAAGAAAAAAAAAGGAAAAAAAAGCAGAGGGGAAGTTCATTAACCTATCAACTGGAACAGTCCTGCATTGGAAGTTTGGACTATTCTCACTTTAGTCCTTATAATCAGGTCAAATAAATAGTTTCTATTGTGACATGGAACTTCAGTGTGACTTGACTACATTTTGATTTTTAGTCTACTGTGCTGGGACCACTTGCAGTAGCTTAGTCCAAAACAACAACCTTTGTATAATTTTTGTTTAAGCCTTCCTAGTTCTTTCTATGAAGAATGAAATGGTAAAAGAGTACCAAAGGCAAGTTGCAATTGCTAGAACTAGAGAATAAAAGAAATTTTTTCCTGAATAACACAGTCACATAGATAGGAAACTGAGTCAAAGGAAGAACAAGTGAGGTAGACAGATCGAGAACTCCTGTATTCCCTAAGACTTTTATTTTAAAAGACTTGTGAATAAAAGATTATCTCTTTCCTTGTGAGCTAGCAGTGATTAACATTTTTAAATCAATTAACAAACAGTCTGGGAATAATCTGATTCCTTTCTCTGTTTGGCTTGTCTACAGAACTGTATAATGCACAACAGCGGGGATAAAAAAGAACCTGGGTCAAGTCCAAATAGCAAATACAGTCTCCTGATTTATAAAAGGTTGCCCATTAACCCTGAAATTAAGGAGTTGGGGTGGAGGAGAGTGATGACTCAACAAAAAGTTAAAAAACACAGTCATGGGGCTGGAGAAATGGTTTAGCGGTTAAGGCATTTGCCTGCAAAACCGCAGAACCTAGGTTCGATTCTCCAGGACCCACATAAGCCAGATGCACAAGGGGGTGCATGCATCTGGAGTTCATCTGCAGCAGCTGGAAGCCCTGGTGTACCATTGTCTCCCTGCCTATTTCTCTCCCTCTCTCTCAAATAAATAAATAAATAAAAATAAAAAAATATATTAAAAAAAAAACACAGTCAGGCGTGGTGGTGCACACCTTTAATCCCAGCACTCTGGAGGCAGAGATAGAAGGATCGCCATGAGTTCAAGGCCACCCTGAGACTACAGAGTGAGTTCTAGGTCAGCCTGACCTAGAGTGAGACCCTACCTCAGGAAAAAAAAAAAAAAAAAACAGTCATAAGTTACTATTAACTACAAATCTAAAGAAGTCTGAGAAGAACTGTCTTCTCCCTTTTCATGTTAGCTTTTGAGGCCAAAGAAGACTCTATTTTTAAAGAGATAGTAACCTTACGTTTCACCAGAATCCAAATTAGCTTTTTCTTCTTAATGAAGAAGAAAGGTAACTAGAAGTAGAATTCTAGAATCATAGTTCCTTTAAATTTCTATAATGTGCTTGGGCAGATTCTTTTTATTTTTTTAAGGGTATTTCTACTACTATTTCTTCTTTTTCAGAAAAGTAATTTCCTGTTCTTCAGAGAAATCTTTTGGGATTGAGTAGAATTAAAAAAGCATCTTTTTGTAAATATAGGGATTGATAAAACATTATCACAGAATATACCCTTTGAAATTTGCCCTTAGCACCTCTTTTACTCCAGTTTGTGACTTTAGGTAGGCATCTTATGGCTTTGTCCTCTGACTGTATATGGGTGCTGGGATCAGGTACTCATGCTGGGTGGCAAGCACTTTATCCACAGAGCCATCTCCCCAGCCCCAGTCAGTGCTGTTTAGCACAACCAGCTTCTGGGCACTTGTTTTTGATTCTTGGCCTATAACTGTCCTAAACCTTCTTTGGAATTGTTCTTATAACAAATGCAAATCTCTTTTGATTTCATTGATTATGGCATTGGGAGTTTTTGTTTTATTTGAGTGTGAAAGACTAGATCTGTCTACGTGGGGTTCTTTATTCTTCAGTTGTCCTCTCATGGCTTCTCTCCAAAAAAGGGTAAGCCCTGTGTCCATGTTTAAAATATTCTCTTCACCCTGAAAAGAGAAGAATAGAAATGGTAATAAACATAAAGAAAGAGAGAAAGGAATAAACAAGGTAAGAGAGACAGGAAGGAAGGAATCCAGAGAATAAGGTGAAAAGCAGGTGTGGTGGTGTACTACTATAATTCCAGAATGGGGGAAGATCAAGAGTTCAAGGCAAACCTCAGCTAGATAGCAAGTTTTAGGACAGTCGGGTCTATGTAAGCTGTCTCAATGAACAGAAACAAAAAAGGTAGGATGTGAAGGATAAAAAAAAAAAGTACAATGGCCTAAGCGAGGCCATGGGAAGAGAATGCGTAAAAGAAGGGCAGGGGGAGGGTCAATTTAAATTCAAGATATGGTGAATAAGACTTATGTAAACCTACTTTTTGAATACTGGCACATCTAGAAGCTGTAGACTGTTACTAGAAAATTTTCAGTGCCTGGAATGGGATACCTTCCAGTGAGTTGGCCAAGGAGGTCCCGGTAGCCTCCAAAACATTAAAGGCTTTTGCCAAAGCCCTTGGTTTCCCTTCAGAAACAGATAGTAAAACCCTATTGCTGAAGACATCTCTTGCCTGAGAGGCAAGGTCACTGAGAAAGGAGGCTGGTGCTGAGCAGAAAACCTCCCTTTAGACCAGCCAACTGAAAGCTGGAAAAAGCTGCACTGCACGCAGCCATATGGGAGACAAAAGTCATCAACAGTGAAAATAGTGGACACTGAATATTCAAGTTTGGCCATACAGGCCCAATGACTGAACGGGTACAATAGTGGCATGTCTACTCTTGGGGTAACCAACTGCTCCATAATTGGACTGAAGGCCCTCTCTACGGGAGGGAATACATGCCTGGTACTGAAAAACCTAACCAAAAGTCTATGGCAGCTTAGGTCATGAGCCTTAGGGGTATAAAGCTTGCTCTTGTCTGGCTAAATGTATATATTATTCCCACCAAGCTGCCCTGGGGGCACTACACTTAATGTTCATGTTCACATATTAATGCTACTCTCACTTCTGGTTAGAGAAGCTTCTCTTTTCAGACGGCGATGGCCACTGGGATGACCCAAAAGGTAACATAGTGCTGAGAAGAAGGGATGGAGGAGTGCCCAGCACTGAAACACCTCTGTTACACCCTACAACGCTCAGGGACCATTGTGGAAGAGGTGGCGGATGGGATGGAAGAGCCAAAGGAAGGGTATGACTTCTTACAATGCAACTGCCCAGACAGAAATTGGCCTCGATATCCATGACCTTGCAGTGCCTAGCAATACCTTCGCAAGACCCTCAAAATAGAAGAAAAAGATGATGACATCAAATTAAAAGAGAGACTAATGGAGAAAGGGAGGGGATATGATGGAGATTGGTGTTCTAAAGTGGAATGGGGGGAGGGGAGGGAAATATCATGCTTTTTGTATGTAAGTATAGAAGGTGTCAATAAAAAAATTAATAATTAAAAAAAGTACAAAGGCAGGTAGTTCAAGGGACAGAACTCATTTGAAAGACTTAGACCCCTGCGATTAGCTTTCTTAAACTTCTACATGCTTTATGATTTATTGATCATATAGTTGTTATCTAAATGCATAGGGGGGTTGATTCCAGGATATCCTTTCCCCTATGGATACTCAAATCCTTAAGTCCTTTATATAAACTGGTATATTATTTGCATATATTTTCTGCATATATTCATATATACTTTAAGTCATTTCTAGATTATTTTATAATACCTATGTGGTAGTTTGAATAAATGGCCCCTAATATATTCAGTGTTTTATTAGACTATACCTTGGATCTGCAGCCACCTGGCTGGAGGCAGTGTCACTGGGTGGATCTTAGGGTGTGGTGGTGGGTTTGAGATTTCAATCTAAAGATATGCAAAGTGTGCCTAGCTGGAGTTCCTGAAGTGTGCTGTGCTGTGTGGCTTTTTCACTTGTGGCTTTTCTCTCTGTGTTTGATCTTATGAAAGCAGGCCAGCTTCTTCTGCCATTATGGAACTTCCCCTGGATCTGTAAACTTCAATAAATCCCTTCCTCCATAACTGTGCCTGGTCTGGAAGTTTATCTCAGTGAACCTGAAGCTGTCTGTAAATGTATGTAAATGTATGTGTGTAAATGGTATACAAGTAGTTGTTATGTCATTTTGTTTAAGGAAAATGCAAAGAAAAATAATGACAAATAGAGATGCAACTTTTCTGAATATTTTCAATTTGCCATTGATTGATTCCACAAATGGTGATATGGAAGGCTGTTTGTACTTTACAAACCAACTGTTGACCATATGATATTGGAATCTAGAGTGAGCTACCGGTAGACTGTTCAGATTTCATAGATAAGACAGAGTTTTAGAGGAATGGAAAGGGTTTGTATGAAGATAAAGGAAGAGCAGCCTGAGTAGACAAAGAATGTCCTGAGTACAAGGGAAGAGCATGAAGGAGGGCACCAAGATGAGAAGAAAAGACTGAGCCAGGTGAGAACCACCTGAGCAGGCAGAATCTGTTGAGTAATTGTTGTAAATTTGGCAGGCAGTATATGGGGCCATTCTCTGTATGTTGTATGCTCTAGAGACAGTCAGTTTACAGAGAATAAAGGATTGTTTGACTCACAATTTTGGAGGTTTCAGCCCATGGTTAGTTGTCCATGTTGCTTTTAAGCCTATGGTGAGGCAGCACATCATAGGAGGAACATGTGGTGGAGAAATCTGCTTACCTTATGACAGCTGGGAAGCAAATAGTGAGAGAAAGAGACTGAGATCCCTCAGTTCCTTTAAGGCCATGTCTCCTGTGACCTAAAAACCTTCCCCTAAGTTCTACTAGTTAAAAGTTCCACTGCTTTCCAATAGAACATTTGGAGAGAATAAACAACAATATTTTTCCCTGGTAATATTTTCATGGATCTAACAACTTAAAATTAGTTTGTCTAGAACCTTTATGAGAATGACTTAAATAGTCAAACCATGGTTTGATGTCCTACATCTTTAAATATTCTTTTATGTAATTTGTATATATCATATATATATATTATATGTGTGAAGTATATAAGCAATTTACATCTAAATTGAAATAGAAAAAACTTCTAGGTAGGAAATTAAAAATAAAATATAGGGCTGGAGACATGGCTCAGTGGTTAAGGTGCTTGACTGTGAAGCCTAAGGACCCTGGTTCGATTTCCTAGTACCCACATAAAGCAAGATGCACAAAGCGGCACATATGTCTGGAGTTTGTTTGCAATGGCTAGAGGCCCTGGCGTGACTATTCTTTTTCTCTCTTTCTCTCCCTCAAATAAATAAATAAAAATAAAATGCATATTTTCTGGCTTGGTGTGATGGTTAATACTGTCAACTTGACAGGATCTAGAATCATGTAGGGGATAAACCTTTTGTCGTGGCTGTAAGATAATTTCTGGATTGGGTTAATTAAAGTAGGAAGACCCATCCTAAATATGGGCAGCATCTGCCCATGAACTGAAGTCTTAGATTAAATGAAAAGGAGAAAGTGGGCTGAACACCACTATGTTTCACCCTCTGCTTCCCCACTGAGCATGCTACTTGATCAGGTGTCTCACTCTCTTTCCACTATGACTTCCCCATCATGATGTACTGTACTTCCAAACTATAAGTCAAAACAAA
The DNA here is from genome assembly GCA_036365145.1 of Orientallactaga sibirica. Taxonomy (NCBI): domain Eukaryota; kingdom Metazoa; phylum Chordata; class Mammalia; order Rodentia; family Dipodidae; genus Orientallactaga; species Orientallactaga sibirica. Next base: position 2,982,872 of record JAEOAD010002517.1, read on the forward strand.
CCCTTTCTTCCTTAAGTTGATTCTACCAGCTATTTTGTCACAGCAACAAGAAATTAATGTACTTGGGAAATTTCTGAAAACCATAAATTTTAAGTTTCATGTTCATAGACTTAGTAGACAGAAGTCTTTGCCTTGGGTTCAAATGATGTGCCAGCTAATAAAATCAAAACCCTGGAGAATAACTTTAAAAAGCCTCTGATAGCCAGGTGTGGTAGCACATGCCTTTAATCTTACCACTTCAGAGGCAGAGGTAGGAGGATTGCTATGAGTTCAAGGCCACCCTGATACTATGTAGTGAATTCCAGGTCAGCCTTGGCTAGAGTTAGAGTGAGACCCTACCTTGAAAAACAAAAACAAAACAAACAAACAAACAAAAAGCCTCTGATAGTTCTTTTTTGCCTAGTCCAAGAAAAAAGTATACTCTAATGCAATGAAGATGATTTTTTAGACAGACTCTTTTGGTAAGGCCACAACAAAATTATTTTCGATATGATCATTGAACAAAACTATTCAAAAAACTCAAAGTAAAAGTGGAACTGTTCTGGTTTCCTGTAGAACTGTGGAGAATGGACAGCTATAGATTGGGCAGGTACTTAAGAAATCTTTCCAGTCTATGTCCATACCACCCTGAATTTGCCTGATCTCTTCTGATCTTATAAGTTAAGCAAAGTCAGACCTGGGTAGTACTTGGATGGGAGAAATCTTTCCAATGTGGTACTCCATGGCACATTGTATTGGGTAATATTTACTAAGAAAGTAAAAACTCCATAAAGCTACATAATTAATCAGATAAAACAATAAGACCTTTATTGTATACTTAATTTTCATAACTATTAGATTAGCACAGCCCTGGAAGAGATACTCTGGGAAGCTTGGAACTAAGGGACCATTTTCTAAATGGGTATGGCTATCTGTCTAAGCTGTGCTCATATTCCAGGCCACTAGACATATTGACCTGGGAAAGGCTGCCCATGGGTTACTTACAAATAAACCCTTAGAAGTGACTGGCACAATTAACCTTGTTGTGGACTCCTCATGTTACTTCCTAGAACAAGCAGATACGATCCAGCATGGGTTTGTGTTTCTCAAGTGTGGGGAGCATTGCAAGGTCTTTGGGCTGGTTTAGAGAACTCTGTCCCTCCCTCTCTTCTTCCTTCCCCCTCTTCTTCCCTCCATCCTGTCTTCCTTCCATCCGTTTTGCCCTCTATTCTTCGTTTTTTTCCTCCTTTCTTCTCTTCCTCCCTTCTTCCCTCTATCATTCCTTCCTTCTCTCTTCTTCCTTCCCTTTCCTTTGTTTCTTCCAGTTCTTAGCATAATTTAAAATTAATTTCTTAAATTAGCATACAAAGCAATACATTTCATAAGGCATTTCCATACATGTCTCATACTGTGTTCTAAACCATCCCCCTTTTCCACTGACCTCTTCTGTGCCCACTGGTGCCCTCTGCCTTCTTTCCCCCACATAGTTCCCACCTCCTGCTTTCATGTCACATGGATTTCATTACCCTCTCCTTTTCACCTTTGCTTAAGATCATGTCCTCCCCTCTCAGAAACCCCTTTTTTAGATTCATGGCCTACACATACATATATATGTACACATGTACACATATATTATTTTAACTCTTGGTGCACATATAAGAGAAAATATGCAGTGTTTGCCTTTCTGAATCTGGGTTACTTCAGTTAACATAATTATTTCCAGTTGCATTTTTAAAAAATATTTTTATTTGTTAATTATTTGAGAAACAGAGATAGGCAGAGAGAGAGAGAGAGAGAACAGGCATGCCAGTGCCTCTAGCTACTGCTAAGCCATCTCTCCAGTCTTCCAGTTGCATTTTCCTACACATGTCATGATTTCATTTTTCTTCACAACTGAATAAAATTCCTTTGTTTATGTATCACATTTTTTTAAATTCTTCATATATTGATGGATATCTATGCTGGTTCCATTTCCAGGTATTGTGACTACTGCAGCAACAAATGTGTGTATGTGTGTGTGTGTGTGTGTGTGTGGTGTGTTGACTTAAGAATCCCAGGAGTAAAATAGATAGGTGATATTGTAGTTCTGTTTTCAGGATTTATTTTTGTTATATGATAGTGTCTCATGTTTCCTAGGCTGGCCTAAAACTCATGTAGCCAATGATGACCTTGACCTTCTGATCCTTCTTCCAACAGGCATGCAGCAACATTCCTGGTTTATTTGGTGTTGGGATCACAGAGCTTTTTGCAGGCTAAGCAAGTATTCTACCAACTGAGCCAAATCTCCAGCTTCTATTTTTTTTAGTTCTTGAAAATACTGCTATACTGATTTCCATAGTGGCTGCACAAATTTACATGACCCCGCCCCACCCACCCAGAGCAGTATATATGGGTTCCTGCTGCTTCACCACATCCTCACCAGCATTATTTTTTCTTGACAGAAGTTCTGACTGGGTTGAGATGAACTCTCAAAGAAACTTAATTTGCATTCCCCTGATGGCTACGAGCATTGAACAACTTTTTAAGTATTTATTTCTTTGTTTTAGAGCTGTTTAATTAGTTCATTTACTTTGTTGATTGACTGATTTGGTCTGATATGCAGTTGAAAAAGATATTTTCCTGTTACTTTTTCTATTGCTGTGTGGAAACTTTTTAATTTCATATAAACCCATTTGTCAATTATTGTGATATTTCCTGTGCTGTTGGAGCCCTTTTCAAAAAACTCTTGCTTATGCCTACATATTAAAGTGTTTTACCTATGTTTTCTTATGGCTGTTTCAAAGCTTCTTATATTAACCATTAATCCAATTTGAACTGATTTTTGGTGCACAATGATAAATCAGGTCTAGCTTTACTCTTCTATGTATGGAAATCAGTTCTCCTAGCATCATTTGTTAAAGAGTCTGACTTTTCCTGAATGCATGTTACCATGGTTTGTGAAAAATTAAGTGGCTGTAACTGTGCAAGTTTATTTCTGGGACATCTATAGTAGTCTACATTTCAGTTTATTTATTTTTATTGATTGATGAGAGAGAGAGTAAGGGCATACCAGGGCCTCTTGCCACTGCAAACAAACTACATATATGTCAGCTTTATTTAATTTTTCCTTATTGATTGATTTACTTGCCTGTGGCATGTGTTTGTGTACGCATGCCAGGGTCTTGTCACTGCAAATGGCTTTACATAAATGGTGGGGGGGGGGCTAGCAGGCATTGCAAGCAAGCTCCTTTAAGTGCTGAGCTATGTCTCCAAGCCCTATATGTCAATTTTGTGCTGGTATTATGCTTTTTTTGTTACTATTACTCTGTAATATAATTTGAGATTAATATAATGAGATTAAGTATTTTTTTCTTGCATTTTTTTTTCCTGCTAAGGATTGCTTTCACTACTTGGGGCCTTCTGTGCTTCCATATGAATTTTAGGATTTCTTTTTCTAGTTCTGTGAAGAATGTAATAGGGTTTTTTTTTGTTTTGTTTTGTTTTGGTTTTTTGGTTTTTCGAGGTAGGGTTTCACTCTGGTCCAGGCTGACTATGTAGTCTCAGGGTGGCCTCGAACTCACGGCGATCCTCCTACCTCTGCCTCCCGTGCGCCACCACGCCCGGCTTGTAATAGGGGTTTTGATGGGGATTGTGTTGAATTTGTAGATTACTTTTGGTAATGTTACCATTTCTACAATATAAATTTTGCCTGTCCATGAGGATGGGAGGTCTTCCATCTTTTCATGTCTTCAGCATCAGTCTTCTGTGTCTCAGCGCTGTCATTGTAGAGGTCTTTCACCTCCGTGGCTAAGTTTGCTCTATGTATTTATTTTTTATTTTATAAGTTTTTGCTTTTTTTGAGGTAGTGTCTCACTGTAGCCCAGACTGACCTGGAACTCACTCTCTAGCCCCAGGCTGTCCTTGAATTCACAGTGATCCGCCTACCTCTGCCTCCTGGGATTAAAAGTGTGCTGGGATTAAAAGTGTGCATCACCATGCCCAGCTTTATATATTTTATTTTTCTAAAGTTATTTTTTCCATGATTTCTTTTTCAGAAAGTTTGTAATTGGTATACAAAAAAAGTACTAATTTTTTTGTATGTTAGTTGTATATGCTGCTACTTTGCTGAAACTGTTTTATCATAGTTTTCTGGTGAATTCTTTGGGGATTTTAAGTATAGGATTACATCATCTGCAAGTAGGAATAATTTCATTTATTATCTTCCTATTTGTAACCCTTTCATTTTTTTTTTCTCTTGGCTTTGCATTAAGCCTTTGAGCACTATATTGAATAAAAGTGGAGAGTATAGATATCCTTGTCTTATTCCAGAACTTAGAGGAAATACTCTCCATTTTCCCCCATTCATTAGAACATTGACTCTTAGTTTATAGTATGTAGCGTTTATTATGTTAAGGTATGTTCCTTTTATTCCTAGTTTCTTCAGGGCTTTTATCAGGAAGGGATGTTGAACTTTATTGAAATGATATGATTTCTGTTCTGATATCTGTTTATGTGCTGTATTACATTCATTGCTTTCAGTATGTGGAACCAACATTGTAACCTGATCTTAATGTGTTTTTACTTTGATTTGCAAAAAATTTATTGAGAAATTTCTATATTCACCAGGATGAATTATTCATAGTTTCCTTTTATTGTTATATCCTTACCTAGTTTTGATATCAAGGTAACGCCAGCTTCATAAAGTGAGTTTGATAATGTTCCTTACCTTTCTATTTTATGGAATAATTGATGATGTTTCTTATTTCAAGATATGATAGAATTCAACAATGAATTCATCTGGTCTTCAGCTTTTTTTTTGTTGGGACACTTTATTACTGCTATAATTTTGTTGATTGTTACTGTTTAAATTATTTATATCTTCTTGATTAGAATTTTGGTAGGACATATGTATTTGGAAATCCTTGATTTTCTAGTTTTGTGAATGTGTTTTCAAAATATTCTCTAATGATTTTCTGGATTTTGTTGGAATCTGTGGTAAGCTCCCTGTTTTACCTCTACTTTTATTAATTTTGGTCTTCACTCTCTTAATTTCTGCCTTGATTTTATGTTTTCTTGTTGTCTATTGCCTTTGGGTTTAGACTGTTCTTGTTTTGTAAAATCTCATGGTTTATCATTAGGTTATTTACGTAAGATCTTTCTGAATTTTCAATGTCAGCACTCATAGCTTTCTTAGTACTGCCTTAGCTGTATCCCAGTGTTTCTGGTATGTTAAGCTTTTTGTTTGTTTGTTTGTTTGATTCTATTTATTTCTTCAATGATTCAGTGATCACTCAAGAGTTCATTGCTCAACAGGCTACTGCCAAGGCTCTCAATGGCCCACTAGAACTAGATGGTAAGACTCTATTGTTGAAGACACCACATGCTTGTACAGCAAGACCAAAACCAAGACATGAAGCTAGAGCTGATCTGGAAGACACATCCCTGTTGACTAGCTGTCATGGTGTGCTGGAAAGAGCTATGCACCCTGTTGGGGGAGAACAGTCATCAGTGGTCTTAACCAGCAGTGAATGCTATAGGATTTACACCTGGCTAGCCAGGAAAAATGTGCCAACTGGTGCAATGGTAGTGTGTCTGTTGGGGGGAAACCAACTGCTTTCTTACTAGATTTAAGATCTACTCCAAAAGAAGAAATTTAGGCCTGGTACTGAAAACCTAATCAAAAGCTCATGGTTGAGGACCTCATAAACCCTAGAGGGGAAGCTATCACCGTTATTTGGTCAAATGACATATTATGTCCATCAACTTGCCCTCTATGTGTTTATTTTTATGTCCATATACTAATGTAATTCACATATTTGGTTAGAGAAGCTTCTATTTTCAAATAGTAGTAACCACTGGGGAGACTAAAAACTCATCAAAATGCTGAGAAGTGACAGTGGAGTGCTCCACACTAAGTGTGACATCTTTATCACACAAGGCTCAGGACCCCCACAGAAAAGATGGTGGGAAGAACATCAGAGCCAAAGAAAGGGAAGCAGTGCTTTGCAATATGTCTTTCAAATACAAAGTGGCCCCATAGTGCCTGATGCTACCTGTATAATATAATGACAAAAAAGCAATGATGACATCAAACTAGAACAAGGTCTAGTTGGAAAGGAGAAGGGGTTCAGTGGAGGGGAGATAACAGAAGGGGACAAAGGAGGGTGAGGGGATAATTATGATCATGTTACATGTTATATGTTGTGGAGGTTGTCAATGAATTTTTTAAAGGAGTGTATTGTTCAAACTCCAAAGATATATGTAGTTTCTCTTGCTAGTTATTTCTAGTTTTATTCTACAAAGATCTGATTAGATATTAAAAATTCCTTTTTTTTAATTTGTTAAGACTCTTTTGTAGTTATGTATGCTAGAAACTGGTCTGTTTTAGAGAAGATCCTATGAACTACTAGGTGAATACATATTCCATATCTGTTAATATTCTGTACATATGTCTTGAGACTATATGGTGTTGCTAAATTCAAAATATTCTTTGGTTATTTTTAGTTAACCTATCTAAAAATGAGAGTGCTATGTTAAAGTCATATACTATTACTGTATCCAAACATATCTGAACTTTTATGTCCATTAGAGTTTATGAAATTGGGAGCTTCTACATTTGGTAGATATATGTTTATAATTGTTTCATCTTCTTGATGAATTGTTCCCTTTATTAATATAGTGGTTTTCCTTATCTCTTATAAATTTGGTATTGAAGTCTACTTTATTAATTATCAGAATACCTATGTCAGCTTGTTTTCAACTTCAATTCACTTGATAGATTATCTTTCATCATTTAAAAAATATTTATTTATTTACTTATTTGAGAAAGAGAGAAAATGTGTGTGAATGGGTATGACAGGGTTTTTCAAGCAAGCACCAAGCATCTTTCACCACTGAGCCATCATTCCAGCCTGTCTTTCATCTTTTTTTTATTTTTATTTTTATTTTTTTGAGGTAGGGTCTCACTATCCCAGGCTGACCTGGAATTCACTATGTAGTATCAGAATGGCCTTGAACTTATGCAATCCTCCTACCTTTGCCTCCTGGGTTTAAAGGCATGTGCCACCATGCTTGGCTCTTTCATCTTTTGTCTCTCACTCTGTACATCTTTACTAGTAAACTATGTTTCTTGGGTTACAACAGATAGTAGGCTCTAATTTTGTAATCCAGTCAGATAGTCTGTTTCTCTTTCTTAGTGATTTGAGGCCATTTATATTTAAGGTTATTATTGAGTGATGCCTATTAATTCTTATTGGTTGTTTTATGGTTGGTTTCATTATTAATTTTTTCTCTCTCCTCTGTTGGTATTAGGGGTTTGCTGCTTTTATCTGTTGGACATAATTAATTCCTTCTTAGGTCTCCTTTGTTCATATATTCCTATCATGAAAATCAATTATTTCCTGTGCTTTCATGATTGAAATTATCTTCCTTCTTTCTATATGTATAGTATTCCTTCAAATATCTTCTGCAGTGCTGGCTTGGTGGTTGTGAAATGCTTTAGTATGTGATTGTATGTGAAATCTCCTTGTTTCTATATCATTTTTAAAAGATAGCATTGCTGGATATGGCAAATTTTTTGGTGGTCAGTTATTTTCTTTCAGGGTTGAAATACATCATACCACACTTCTCGTGGCTTTCCCACTGATGAAAAATGTGATGTTATGTTGATGTTTATGCCTTTGATGATGAGTTGATTTTCTCTTACAACTTTTAATTGTTTCTTTGCCTTGTATTTTTTTTTTTAACATAGAAAGGTTTTTGTCTGGTCATGTCTCAGGTTCTAAATGCCTCTTCAGTTTGGTTTCATTCTCTATATTTGGGGAATTTTTTGCTATAATTTTATTGACTAGATTTTCTGCCTTTAGATTTTTTTTTGTTTATTTATTTATTTATTTGAGAATGACACAGAGAGAAAGAGGCAGATAGAGAGAGAATGGGCATGCCAGGCCCTCCAGCTACTGCAAACGAACTCCAGATGCATGCGCCACTTTGTGCATCTGGCTTATGTGGGTCCTGGGGAGTTGAGCCTCGAACCAGGGTCCTTGGGCTTCACAGGCAAATGCTTAAGCCATCTCTCCAGGTTCTGCCTTTAGATTTTATTTATTCTGATTTTATTCTAGAGATCCTTAGATTTGATCTCTTGTTCATATTCCAGAGTTCTTTGTGGTCATACTATATTCTTTCTTTATTGAAGTTGGAATATAGTATTTTACCAATCTTATCCTCTGTCTCTGGTATTCTTTCTTCTTTAATTGAGTTTCTCATTGGCAACATTTCCATTTTTTCCAAATCTCACTTTCCCTGCTGAGTTTCTCTTTTTTTTTAATTTTTATTTTTTATTGACAACTTCTATACTTACAGAAAAGAAATCATGATATTTCCCTCCTCTCCCCCCTGAGTTTTTCTTTCATATTAATGACTCTTTTATCCATATTGCTGATTTTCTCATCCATTTGTAGATTTTTTTCTTCTTTGTTGCATTGAGTTCATCTGTTTCCTTGTATTCTCTTTCAGGTTTGAAATCTTCATCGAACAATTTACCTATTTCAGTATCTTTGACTTACAATTTGAAGAAATACTGCCCATCATAGAAGGGAAGGAGTGAGAGCAGGAGGTAGCAGGTCTCATTGAGTTCACAGTAAGTATAGCAGTTATCTTCTCATTGCCAAGACCAAGCACCCAACCAAAAGCTGCTTATGGGAAGAAAAGGTTTATTTCAGCTTATTGTTTTGAGAAGAAGTTTTCTCATGGCAGGGAAAGCATGGCAGACCAGATTGCTGGACATCAAATTTTGTCATATCAGAGGGGTAGGAAGTAGTCTGGGCAAGCTATTTCTGATCATGGAGTGGGTTGGACTAATAAATCTCAAGGTCAGCCTCTAAAGACACAGCTCCTGCAGCAAGGCTCCACCTGACAAAGGCTCCGCAACTTTCCCAAATTTCCACCAGCTAGGGACCAAGTATTGAAAACACATGAGGATATGAGGGGACATTTGTCATTTAAACCATCAGAATCAGGAAGCAGAGAGTGATGAATGCTGATCCTCAGCTCATTTTTAGTTCATTCAGTCTGGGACACTGGCCCATGGAATAATACTGCCCACATTTAGGATGGGACTCCAACTCAGTTAATCTAATCTAGAAGTTCCCTCACAGACAAGCCCAGTGGTTTATTTTCATGCTGATTCTAAAGCCCATAAAGTTGACAAATGAGATTAAACATCCCAGATTTTTTTTTTATAGGAGTATGTTGCCTGGTGTTTTCATATTTCTTATATCTCTATGTTTTAATTTTCACCTTCCATTTTTATTTTGGGCTTTTCTTGTTGCCTTTTATTGTATAGCATGCTCTTTAATATATATATATATATATTCAGGGCTTGGAGAGATGGCTTCGTGGTTAAAGGCCTTTGCCTGCAAAGACAAAGGAACTCAGTTCAATTCCCCAGGACTCACATAAGCCAGAAGAACAAGGTGATGCATGTGTCTGGAGTTTATTTGCAGTAGCTGGAGGCCCTGGCATGCCCATTCTATTCCCCCCCCCTCTGCTTCTTTCTCTCTCACTCTCTCAATTAAATAAAAAGAAAATTAAAAACACTTAAAAACTATTTTCATTTATTTGAGATTTTTATTTATAAGAGAGAGAGGAAGGAAGGAAGGAAGGAAGGAAGGAAGGAAGGAAGGAAGGAAGGAAGGAAGGAAAAAGAGAAAGGGTATGGGCACAATAGGTCCTTTGTCGCTGCAGATAACTCCAGATGCACGTGTCAGTTTGTGCATCAGGCTTTACATGGGTACTGGGGAATGGAACCTGGACCAATGCAGGCCTGCAGGCTTTGTCAGCAAATGCCTTTGACCACTGAGTCATCTTCCCAGCACAGTAGCATACCCTTAAAGGCTCAATTACCAGTACCACCTTGAGAGAACTGACTTCTCCTTTGTTCTGCCCTAATACTTGTGTTTTGAAATAGGGTCTCATGTTGCTGAACTCTTGATATCTCCACTCACTATGTGCTGAGATTACAGGTGGGTACCACCATATTTGGTTTTATGCAGTGCTGGGGGTTAAACCCAAGGCTTTGTGCATGCTAGGTCAGCAGTCTACCAACTAGCTACATTCTTTTTTTAATTTTAATTATTATTTTTTATTGACAACTTCTATACTTACATACAAAAAACACATGATATTTCCCTCCCCTCCCCCATCCACTTTAGAACTCCAATCTCCATCATATCCCCTCCCTTTCTCCATTAGTCTCTCTTTTAATTTGATGTCATCATCTTTTTCTTCTATTTTGAGGGTCTTGTGAAGGTATTGCTAGGCACTGCAAGGTCATGGATATCGAGGCCAATTTCTGTCTGGACCGTTGCATTTTAAAGAGTCATACCCTTCCTTTGGCTCTTCTGTTCTATGCGCCCCCTCTTCTGCAATGGTTCCTGAGCCTTGGAGGGTGTGACAGAGGTGTTTCAGTGCTGGGCACTCCTCCATCCCTTCTTCTCAGCACTGTGTTGCCTTTTGGGTCATCCCAGTGGCCATCGCCATCTGAAAAGAGAAGCTTCTCTAACCAGAAGTGAGAGTAGTGTTAATATGTGAATATGAACATTAAGCGTAGTGCTTTCAGGGTAGGGTGGTGGGAATAATATATACATTTAGCCAGACAAGCACAGGCTTTATACCCCTAAGGCTCATGACCTCCCCTAGCATAGACTTTTGTTTAGGTTTTTCAGTACCAGGTATGTATTCCCTCCCGTAGAGAGGGCCTTCAGTCTAATTATGGAGCAGTTGGTTACCCCAAGAGCAGACATGCCACTATTGTACCCATTCAGTCATTGGGCCTGTATGGCCAAACTTGAATTTTCAGTGTCCACTGATTTCACTGCTGATGACTTCTGTCTCCCATAGGGCTGCATGCCCTGCAGCTTTTTTCCAGCTTTTAGTTGGCTGGTCTACAGGGAGAAGGTTTTCTGCTCAGCACCAGCTTGCTTTCTCAGTGACCTTGCCTCTCAGGCAAGAGATGTCTTCAGCAATCGGGTCTTATCATCTGCCAACTAGCTACATTCTTATCCCCATATATTCTATTTTTAAATGTTTTAAAATTATTTTTAAGTTAGCATCCAGAGTAACAGGTTTTGTTATGGGATTTTCATTCATATTTTGTTCTTTTTCATCCCTTTTCCCCACTTCCCTCATTTTTCCCCTGACTGCCTCTTTCTGGTCCTCTTTCTTCCTTCCAATAGACCCCTTATGATTTCATGTAATATCTAATCCATTACCCTCTTTGTCTCTCCCTTAATATTTCTTCTGTCCCTCTTATGGTCTCCTTCGAGTTTCATGTCATTTTGTATCTGGCTTATTTCACTTAGCACAATCATTTCTAATTCCACCCACATTCCTGTATCATTTTTAAATTCGTAAACATTTATTTTGATGTCAAAAAGAAAGCTATTAAAATATATCATTGTTTTAAAGAAATGACAGCTGTAAGGCAAATTGGAGCTTTTAACTACAGGAGTAATGAAAGTATAAGAAATGAATTGTGGAGCTGGAAAGACAACTCAGTCTATAAAGTGCTTGCCTCCCAAACATGAGGACATAAGTTCAATTCTCAGTACCCATGTATAATTGCTGGGCATAGAGGCACGTGCCTGTAATTCCAGTGCTTGGAAAGTAGAAAAAGGTGTGTGAAGAGGGTTCTGACTAGCTGGTCTAGCCTAATTGATGAGCTCCAGACCAATGAGAGACCCTGTCTTAAAGAAGGTGGACAACATTCTTGAGGATAACCTCCAAGGTTTTCCTTAGGTATCCATAAACACACACTTACATACATGTGTGCCCATACTAACATATACATGCACACACACACACACATACACATATGCACATGAATGCTAAAACAAAATGGTAAAAAAAAAAAAAAATGAATTATGTGATGGAATATATACCAGGGACCGAACAAGCTCTTAAAGAAGTATGTTTGATCTGGGTGTGGTGGTGCATGCCTCAGCATTTATGAGGGTGAGTCAGGAGTATTACCATGTGTGCCTTGCTAGCCTGGACTACAGTCTGTTTCAAGAAAACAAACACTAAACAAATAAAAAGTATGTTTAACAACTCCATTTATTACAAATTGCTTCCTACAGTACACTCAGATAGAGAGGGAGTTATTTCATTCACAAATCTGCCTATGTCTCAGCCGTTTTAACCAATCTGCAAAAGGATATGGAAAACATAAACCAAAACAAAAGAAATCTGCATGGATTTTTATCCTGCATCCAACATAATTCACTTTCTTCTATCATTGATGACAGTGGTAACCTACACCTAAGAAAAGATTGCTTGGATTCTGAATCAATCAGAAAGCTACCAAAGAAGTTGATTTTATATAATCTCTCATTTAGGTTTCCTCTCAATTATTTTTATTTTTATTTATTTATTGAGAGTGACAGAGAGAGAAATAAGCAGATAGACAGAGAGAGAGAGAAAGAGAGAAAATGGGCACAAGAGGGCCTCCACCCACTGCAAACGAACTCCAGATGCATGTGCCACTTTATGCAACTGGCTTACATGGGTACTGGGGAATTGAGTCTCAAACCAGGGTCCTTAGGCTTCACAGGCAAGTGTATAACCACTAAGCCATCTCTCCAGCCTCTCCTCTCAGTTATTTTAAGAGAGGGGTGTTTGATTTCTTAAAAATTTATGACAACCCAAATAACAAATATTTATGTAAAAACTTGTTTAAGTTAAAAAAATCCTTTAAGGATATTTCAGACCAATAAATAAGTTTAGATTCAGGATCTATTTTTAAATTTTTTTTGACAATTTCATACACACACACACACACACACACACACACACACACACTATACTTTGGTTATCTTCACCCCATTACCTTTTCTTGTCCCTCCAATTTCCACTGAACTTTCTCTTCCCAGGTCGTCCTCCTTTTACTTCTTTCTTGTGACCCACTGAATTTTATTAGGATTTCTTGCATGAGCATGGGTCCCGGAGGTTATTTACTGGAGTATAGGCAACTTACAACTGGCTATGCTACAGAAAAATATGCCTTTTCTTCCCCAGCACCCATTAACTGCCAGTAGCTCCTCTAGGGGGTGTGGAGAGGATATACTGCTTGAAGGTCAAGGGAAAGTCACACCTGTTAAATATACTAAACAAAAGTTTCTCCTTTGGTTTGAATAATCATACTGCATAAAAGACCTATTAATTCCATCTTGAAGAAAAAGTGCATGGCCTAAATCAAAGATACCTTGTTTAACTGCCAGTTGTTTTAGAGACTATACAGAGGAAAAGACATATAAAAGAAAATGTGAAGTCAGTGTGTCTCAAGCCTGTAACCCCAACACGTGGGATGCTAAGGCAAGAGGATTGATGTATGTTTGAGGCCAATCTGGGCTACATAGTTCCAGAACAGCCTGGGCTACAGAATAAGACCGTGTCTCAAAAAAAAAGAAAAAGTCTCTGGACATGGATGGTGCATGCCTTTAATCCTAGCACTTGGGTGGCAGAGGTAGGAGGATCATTGTGAGTTTGAGGTTAGTTTGGAACTACAGAGTGAATATCAGGTCAGCCTGGGCTAGAGTGTGACCCTACCTTGAAAAAAAAAGTCATTCAGCACCCTCACCACTTTATTCCCTTTCTGAGTTCTCAGGATTATTTTTTTTTCAAGGAATAGAAATATTAGAGGAACACTTGTATGTGATGGCAAGCACAGCAAGTTTGAGGCCAGCCTGAGCTTCATGACAGCCTGTGTTAAAAAATGAAAAAGAAAGACTAGAGGAACACACATAGTTAAGACATTCCCTGAGAAAATAAAATTGCATAGAAGTAAACCTCTACTCAACATAAAAGGCAAGTGTTTAAGAAACACACATACAAAATGCTTAAAAACAACATACATTCAGGAAATGTCCCAACATAGCCTAGACTCAGTTAAAGCCCATGAGTTAGTAATAACCTCAAGGTGACCTTGCACTATACCAGGAGGAAGGGCCTGTCCTGCTTCACTCTTTCAGTGCTGGAGTCTCCTAACCCTGGGCTTCAAACTATTGAGGGAACATGCTTCTGTAAACATTCTTTAGTTGTTCCTTTTATGGGGGGTGTGGGGGAGACACTGTTTTCAAACTTTGATACTCTAGCACAAAGCCCTGGGTTTGATCCCTAGCACTATATTAACCAGTGCTGGTGCTGGTAATCCCAGTATTTGGAAGGTAGAGGCAGGAGAATCAGAAATGCAAGGTCAATCTCAGTTACGTAGTGACTCCTAGGCCAGCCTGGATACTGGAAATCCTGTCCCCCCAAAAAAGAGATATTTTTGTAAAGTCATTTCTTTATGAAACTGCGCTAATTACATTTTGAAATGAGATAGATGACTTTAGAGGTATAATAAAACTTTGTATTATAGTCATTAGCAAAAAATAATAAGACCATCAGCCTGAGGCCCTGTAGATAAGAAGGGTGTTGCTGTTGCTGTTTTGAGGCAGGATCTCTCTCTGTAACCCTGGCTATGTTGGACAGACTGGCCATAAACTTGGGAAAACCTTTTGCCTCTGCCTCCTCCTCCTTCTTCTTTTGGAATGTTCATCAAAAGGGTTTATTTTAATCAACCAACTACAATGATTGAGTCTTAAGGAGAAAAATTATCTAGCGTATTAGGAACACTTTTTAAAAGGTATTATTTAACTTAAAAGACAAATATGGTGCTTCTCAAACCCACCCTTACCTCCTTGGGCAAGAGTTCTGCATTTCTTCCTTCTCTTACGTTCTGGGCTTCCCCATTTTTCTGGAGTCTTGCTCTTGCCCTCTCTTGGGCAAGAGCTCTGCTTTCCGTCCTTATCTTATATTCTTATTGTCTAGCAAAATTTTTCTGAACCTTTAAAAAAATACAATGCTGCTAGATACTTTCTTTCTTTCTTTCTTTGTTTCTTCTTCCTTTCTTCTTTCCTTTCCTTTCCTTTCTTTTCCTACAGTGGCTATTGCTATCATTAACCACCAAGGAGGTATAAAAATGTTTTGCCAAAAGTAAAATGCTTTATTTGTATTTTTAAGAGTTAATTCTTTGTAAATATTCTATTTATTTATTTGCAAGGAGAAAGAGAATGAGAGGGTGACACAATGGGCACGCCAGAGCCACTGCAAATAAACTCCAAATGCATGCACCACTTAGCGCACCTGGCTTTACATGGGTACTAGGGAGATGAACTCTGGTTGTTAGGCTTTGCAGGCAAGCCCCTTAACCACTTAGACATCTCTCCAGTCCAAAATGCTTTATTTTATACCCATTATAGATTGTTATTTTGACTTTGAATAGGTTTTCTTAGGCTTCTCCTGAATTATTTATTATATCCAGTTATAGTTAAACCATTTGAAAGAATAATAATCTATATATTAAATTAAAAATATTTCTATCAACATGAGTGTATTTTTTATTGAGAACTTTAATAAACAAACAAATAAATACAGTAATTTGATCATGTTCCCATCCTTTTATACTTTTTTGTTCCCTCTCTCTTGCCTCCATCCCCTGATGTTCCTCCTCTTTTAAGGCAGTCCTTTCTCTGTTCTATTGTTTCATTCTTTTTGTCTTCCTCTATCCTCTGCATCAATGGAGGGATGGACTCAGAACAGTGCAAGATATGTGGGGGAAATGGTAACCACTGTGGGGTTATGAATGCACCAGTTGGTTCATCATGGGAAGGCAATGTCCCACAGTATGCCTATGCATCCTGCGGCTCTTACATTCTTTTGGTCCACTCTTCCCACAATGTTCCCTGAGCCTTGGAAGTGTGATAGAAATCACCTATAGTGTTGAGCTCTTCATGGCCTCTTCTCTACTTTGATGAGTTTTGAGTCTCTTCACTGTCTAGTTCCATCTCCACAGAGAAGTGCTCTGGCTAGCACTGAGAGTATCATTCATATTCTTTCAGAGACTACCTCTGCAATGTTCCTGAGGACTGGTGGGTAGGATTGAAAAGACTCCTTCCATTCTAAGCCTGACAGTGAGGAATTGTTGCCAAACTATAGAGCAGATAAGGCTGTATTCCTCAATGATGCTACTCTCCTTTGGGAACAGTCTCTGTCAGCCAGACTGAAGAATATTGCTTATAACAGGCTTCTTGCAGAGGTAACTTGAAACCTTACAAAAAAGAGAGAGAGGAAACCAAAGGAGTGTTTTTAGTCTCATACATCCGGTGTTTTTTTTTTTTTTTTTTTCAGCTGCTATTTTAGAAGATAAACATTACTTTTGTGGCTGAGTTATTTTCCAGGTTAAAGAAAATAAAACAATATGGTCATGAAAAGAGGAGACCTGCAATGTAGTTAATGACCTAGGAAAAGTACATTCTTTTCTAGGTTTTAAGACAAAACAAAACAAAAAAAGAACTTACAGCATCTCTAGTACCCACAGACCCCAACCTGGGTCCAGAGTGACCTCAACAAAAGATTATTTCACAGGAAGTTTTATGAGCTGAGAGCTGGCCTACCTTCTGTGTAACTATATGCTGTTTTCAGGTTTCTTTTCATTGATATTGATATAGGTAGGGAGTTTGTTCATCTTGAGTTTTATTTATTTATTTTATTTTTTGGTTTTTCGAGGTAGTGTCTCACTCTCTAGTCCAAGCTGACCTGGAATTCACTATGTATTCTCAGCGTGGCCTAGAACTCATAGCGATCCTCCTACCTTTGCCTCCTAAGTGCTGGGATTAAAGGCGTGTGCCACCACACCTGGATCATCTTGAGTTTTATTTAAAGGAGGCATAGGGCTGGAGACATGGTTTAACCATTAAAACTCTTGTCTCCAAAGCCTAAGGACCCAGGTTCTATTTCCTAGAACCCAAGTAAGCCATATGCACATGGTGAAATATGAGTCTGGAGTTTGTTTGCAGTGGCTAGAGGACTTGGTGTGTTCATTCCCCCCATTCCTCATGCACACACACACACAAATAAATAAATAAAAATAAAATACTTTAAAAAGTAGACATAATCTTAATTAGGAAAAGAAAGCAAATTTTATCTAGGATATGAGCTACACTGTTTTGTGCTATTGTAACAGAATACAAGGCCAAGCCCTTGAGAGGCACGGGGATGAGGATCAGGAGGACAAGGCCAGTTTGGGATACATGAGACTCTATCTCAAAAAAAGCATGAAGGAAAAAGGAAGGGGAAGGGAAAAGAAATATATTGACCCATGGTCCTGGAGGATGGAAGTCCATGATTGAAGGGTGTCATCTGTGAGGGCTTTGTGCTACCTCATAGCCTGATGGAGGGCACCACATTGTGTGTATAAGCTTGGGTTTTTTCCTTATCTCTTTATACCATTATTCCTACCAGGTGAGCCCCATGCTCATGAAACCTGCACCTCAAAATACTCTCAACATAAAGTTGAGGATTAAATATCCAATATATGAACTTTTGGGAAACACATTCCATCCATGGTGGAAAGCTAGCAATTTTCTTGTGGGTTTAAAGGCAATCCCATTTTACTCTTGAGTTACTCCATAGAATGCATTGGTTTCACATTAGATACCAAATGTAGCCGTCACTTTTTTACTCTTTCCAGAACCCTGATGTTGTCACACAGGATATTGTTAATGACAATAACTGATGGAGAATTTGAGAGAAAGACATTAACCTGTATAGGACTGGTCAGAAAAAGGGCAGACACCTCCAGGTCTAAATATTTTCTACTCTTCTTGAGAAATTATTTCAAAGTAGTCAGTTGTGGTGCTGCATGCCTATAACTCTAGCACTCAGGAGGGCTGCAGGTTGGAAGCCTGCCTAGGTTTCATAGCAAGCATTGGTCTCAAACAACAAAACAAAATAAGACATTCCTCTGGGTGACTTATGATAAGTATTGAAAGGTGATGTACAGTGGTTTCCCTTACAATTCCAAAATGCAATTATTCCATGAGGGCAGAGTTGGAATACAAAGGGGCTTCAGGAGATCTCAGTTCCATGGTTCTCAAATCTCCAACTAATAAAATGTGTTAATTTATTTGCATGTTGGTTTCCTATGGCTGCTCTAAGAAATTTCCATCAACTGTGTAGTTCTGGAGGTCAAAAGTCCTAAAGTAATATCTACGTGTCCATAGGGCTGTGCTCCCTCTAGACACTCCACAACAGAATCTGTTCCTTACTTTCTCCAATTTCTGTTGGCAGTAGATATTGTGTGATTTGTGGCTTTTAAGATAATTGGTTTATCATTAATTTTTTTGTGTGTGTGTGTGTGTGTGTGTGTAGGTTCAGAGGCATGTGTGTGTGCAAGGTGTGAGGTGAGCAGAGGACAACCTCAGGTGTCATTCTTAGGAATGCTATCCACCTCCTTTGAGGTATGATCTTTCATTGACCTAGAACACACCAATTAGGTTACCCTAGCTGGCCAGCATGCCTCAGGGCTCCTCCTATTTCCACCTCACCAGTTCTGGGATTATTACTGCATACCACCAAGCACATTATTTTTACATGGGTATTAGGGTTCTAAACCAGGCTCTCGGAGCTGGAGACATAGCTTAGCAGTTAAGGTGCCTGCCTGTGCAGCCCAAGGACACCTGTTCAATTCTCCAGGTCCCATGTTTAGCCAGACGCAAAAGTGATACAAGCATGCAATGTCACACATATGCACAAGGGGGTGCACATCTCTGAAGTTTGTTCACAGCGGCCGAGAGGCTGCTGGTGCACCCATTCTCTCTCTCTGTCTCTCTCAAATTAAAAAACAAAAAAGGTCCTCAAGCTTGCAAGGCAAATACTTTATATACTGAGCGATTTCCCTACCCTTTCTGTTTTAAAAGCAGTCTCATGTGTCCCATGCCAGCCTCAAACTCACTCCAAAGTAGAAATGACTTTCAATGTCTGAACCTCCTGCTTCTACCACTCAAGTGCTGGGATTAGAGGCAAGGGCCACCACACGTGGCTTTGGTTTCTGGCCCCATCACTCTAATTATCAAGGCCAGCATTTTCAAATCTCTCTGTCTGCTCTTTTACATTCCTATTCTCTCTCTCTTTTTCTATCTCTTCGATTTTTTTCCCTCTCTAATGGCATTTAGGGCTCACCAGATAATCATGGCTAATCTCTCTATCTCCGGGTCCTTAATTTAATAACACCTGTGATTAAAGACCATTCTCCCATATAAGTTAATATTTACAGGTTCTAGGGATTAGGACCTGATATCTTTGGGGACATTTTTAAGACTTCTGTAAAGACATACACTCTGTTGTTCTCTGTGTGCATATGGTAACATAGAATGCCTACCCACACTATTCAGAGAACTCCAGTGACTAGCATTGAACATGCACTCTATGCTGAGCACTGTCCATTGCAGCAGCAAAGCAAGAGTCTGAAACACAATCCCTGCCTTGAGGAAAAGCAATTATGGTTGGATGACAAAACTTCTAACAACTTCTAAACATGTGACTTGAACAGAAATTCTGTAAGACAGAAGAGAGTTAGACAGTATATATTATAGAGTTTCAAAAATGAGAGATCTTTATTTTTTTAAACACAACAAAAATATGAATAATTTAAAGACTGAAGTTGGGCTGGAGAGATGGCTCAGCAGTTAAGGTTTGTGGTGGTTTGATTCAGGTGTCCCCCATAAACTTATGTGTTCTGAATGCTAGGTCCCCAGCTGGTGGCAATTTGGATAATGGATCCTCTTGGAGTCCATGTATTTTGGGGGCTCACTTATGAGCATTATAACCAGCCAATAACACACTTCTTCCAGCAAGGATCCACCTCCTAAAAGTTCCATCACATTTGAAAACAGCATCAACAAATGGGGGCCAAGTGTTCAAATAAATGAACATATAATGGATATAATATAACGTGGTAGTTTGAATAGATGGCCTCCAATATATTCAGTGTTTTATTAGTTTGTAGTTTTCATCTGCAGCCACCTGGCTGGAGGCAGTGTCGCTGGGTAGATCTTAAGGTGTCCTGGGTTTGAGATTTCAATCTAAAGACATGCAAAGTGTGCCTAGCTGGAGTTCCTGATGTGTGCTGTGCTGTGTGGCTTTTGACTTGAGGCTTTTTAGTTTTTGCTCTCTGTGTTTGGTTTGGTGAAGGCAGGCCAGCTTCTTCTGCCATTATGGAACTTCCCCTGGATCTGTAAGCTTCAATAAATCCCTTCCTCCATAACTGTGCCTGGTCTGGAAGTTCATCTCAGCGAAACTGAAGCTGTCTGCTACATATATTTAAACCACAACAGTGATGATAGTGCATACTTGGAATGCAGAATCTAGGAAGCTGAAAAAGGAGGATCATGAGTTCACACCCAACCAGTAAGACCCAGTATCAGAATTAAATAAATAGATCTGAACAAGATAATAACCTTAGGGACATTTTTGATTTTTTCCCCTGATTTTTCAAGGTAGGGTCTCGCTCTAGCTCAGGCTCACCTGGAATTCAGTCTCAAGGTGGCCTCAAACTCATGGCTATCCTCTTACTTCTGCCTCCCAGAGTGCTGGGATTAAAGATGTGCACCACCATGTCTGGCTCATTTTTGACTTTTGTAAAAGCTTGAAGCAATATTCTAGTCTTACAACCTGGGAATTGCACCCAAAACCTTGTGCATATTAAGCAAGTACTTTACCATTGAACCACATACAGCCCTCATTTTATTAACCAATGTTATTACCCAATGTTATACTGATGACACTCCTTAATGAAGAACAAATTGACTTTTTTGAAAATGGATTTTTTTGTAGAAATGGAAATTTCAGGGGTTCATAGAACCTCACTGATCTAAACAATTAGAACGGGCATTAAAATACATATAAACAAGCTGGGCACAGTGACGCACACCTGCAATCCCAGCATCCAGGGAAACTGAGGCAGGTAGAATGAGACCCTATCTCAAGTACATGCATGTGCATGCCTGCATGCATGGACACGCATAAACACACACAAATTACTTTTTTAAAAAACTTTTCTAAGCTAAAATTTATTGTTACTATCAATTATCAAGATTAAAAATGAGGGCTAATAATACATGGTTGAACCTCAGCATGTTTGTACAAAGAAAGCAAAGACAAGTGAGAAAAATTTAGGAGACAGAGGGAGAGAGGGCAGAAGCAGAGTACTGTGGTATCAGGTAGAGTCAGAACTAAAGATTACAAGTGAACAAGTGAGAAACAAAATCACTACATGATGGCTAAATGTATATTAAAATATAATTATGGTGGCACATGCTTGTAATCCCACTACTGGGAAGGAGAAGGTACCAGGATAAGGATGGAGTTCAAAGGTAGGCTCAGCTGAAATTGAGTCCATGGCCAGCCTGGACACTGAGGCACTGTTTCATAATATATTAAGAACATTAAAAGTCCCAAAACACAGAGTGAACAAATGCCAAACCTCAAAGCTAAATATAGGCAGGGATAAATAGAAATATATTTGAAATTGGAGAATTAAAGCTTTCTCTATCAAAATGCTAGTACAACCTGAGTGTGGTGGCACATGACTGTAATCCTGGCACATGACTATAATCCCAGCACATGAAGACTAAGAAAGCAGGATTGTGAGTTCAAGTTTAGCCTGAAATGCATAATGAGACCCTGTTGTAAATAACCTTGGGGATGGGCATAATAAGTAATTAGATAACTGAACAATGAAATACAACAGAATTAAAAGACACAGAGAGTAGAATTTACAGACATGAAAAGACATTTACTTCTTCAGATGCAGAAAGATATTTGAAGATTCATGATAAACCACAAGATACCATAAATTTACATGTCATTTTGTCCAAGATCCAAAAGAATAGAACTTAAAAGTAAAACTAACCACCTGGAAAGTGTAGAATGTGTTCTTAAATCATACCTCAGTTGGAGAAGAATCATAACTATTAACCAAACAGGCCATATTACTGAAAAAAAAAATAGTAGATGCTTAAAAATGTGTAGTGAACATTGTGGCTAATGCTTCAACAGCTATTCCATTACAATCATATTGCCAGGAATTTCATTCTGAGCTAGGCACAAACACGTGTTCATAAGTGTAAGTCTATAAAGCAAAAAAATTGTTTTTGTTTTTATAAGAGAATTATGAGGAGAGGAACAGTCTTCTTCTTCTAGACTTCACCGCTTGGGGCTACTTGGCAATGTTGCTTCCAATATTTTCAAATCTAAAAATAGGATAGAACCTGAGTCTTTAGTGGAATTATTGAAATGAAATATTAGATAGCTGTTGATCTTGCACTACTCATATATCTTAAATTAATTAAAACCTTTCCTTCATTGTGTTTTGAATTTCTGAGACAGGGGCTCTATGCCAGATACTCCTGTCTTCACCTCTAAAGTGCTGGCATAACAAGTGTTCAGTACCACACCAGGCCAGCATTTCCTTCTTTAAAAATACAAATAAGCAAGCAGCTGAGTGTGGTGGTGCACACCTTTAATCTCTGCACTCAGAAGGCTGAAATAGGAGTTCAACATGAGTTCCAGTCCAGCTTGGAGCTAAAAAGTGAGTACCAAGTCAGCCTAGGCTAGAGTGAGACCCTGCTTCAACCCTCCAAAAGAATACAAATAAGCAAACAATAGCAGCACAACAATTCAACCACAGTAAGATTTGAACCCAGTAGTCTCATTCCAGAATACTTACATGCTATGCTAGGCTGCCTCTCTTTTTCTGTATTTCTTTCTGTCCAAAAAGTAGTTGGAGCTGGGAAGATGGGGCAACACTTAAAGGTGATTGCTTGCAAAGCCTATGGCTCCACACTCAATTCCCAAATCACCCATGTAAGTCAGACCAAAAAAAAGTGGAATAAGCATCTGGCAAACAAAAAAAAAAAAAAAGTATCATAAACATCTCAAAATGACTACTTTCAAAATGACTTTCTTAAGGGACAACAAGATGGTGTTGGCTGTCTCCTGGGCTCAGCCTGGGCTGAGGGCCTCTTCACAGATAGCTCGGGCTTCTTCCCAGCACTGTGGCTAAGTTCAAAGTGCAAGAGTATGAGAAGAACTCAAGCAAAAGTTGTACTGCATTTGATAACCTTACCTTGGAAGTCATACAATGTCACTTCTGCTACCTCTCCATGACAGTAGTGTTGAAGAAGTGCTGCTTTGTAACTGGGAAGGTATACTATGCCATAAACATGATAGAATAAAATAGGGTAGCAGGCTGGGAAGATGGCTTAGTGGTTAAAGGCGCTTGCTGGTCAAGCCTGCTAGCTCAGTATCCCCAAGATCCCAGATGCACAAAGTGGCTCATGCATCTGGACTTCATTTTCAGTGACAAGAGTCCCTGGCATATCCATACTCTCTCAATTCCTTTCTCTTTCTCATTCTTTCTCTGCAGGCAAAACTAAAAATTTTTTAAATTATAGTAAATGAGATATGGAGTAGGAAAATGCTGTCACAAAGATAAGGAGTGGAGAAGCTAAGGTTGGATATGTAAACTAGTGACAAATCAAATGATTTGGCATGTGCAAGGACCTAAGTTCAATATATAACCCCCACCCTCAAAAAAGCTTAATTTAAAAACTTCCAAAATAACTTTAAAAATTGAACATAGGGACTGCTGAGTAAGATGGTGGCATAGTAACCACACCAAAGCAGCGTGGGGTGGGAGGAATAAGCAGAAAAACAGCAAAATACAATCTTCTACTGGAAAGTGAAGGTGTATCAGGAATCACCAACCTCAGCAAAAAAAGCAGGAGAGACCCAGAGTTTCTAGCAAACAGAGAACCAGTCAGAATCAACTCCCACTGTGACACTGCTCCAAGTGGTCCCCAGGCTCTGCCTGAGCAGCAGGAGAAGCCAGGTGAAAGGATTTTCCACTCACACCATCCTCCTCACAAACTCAAGAAAACTGAAGGAGAAAACAACAGGGACCAGCTGAGTAGCTCATGAGGAAGCAGATCATGGGGATCAACTACACAGCTCTAGTACAACTTCAGGTAATTCCACAGCCTACCCTCCACAAACTGCCAACACAGACAAACACTGGAGACCTGGGGAAGGAAGCTCAGCTACACAACACCCAGCACAGGTGATCAGAGCAGCAGACCCATTGACCCAGGAAGTCTAGCCAAGCCTACAATGCAGTAAAGAGGGACTGAAGTGGCCACACAGGATAGGTAAAAGAAAAGCCATCTCAAAAAAAGATAACAAGACCTACTTATATGGGCTCAGTACTTGCCTCAAAGTCTACTATGTAAGACTGCATTGGAAGTGCTAATTGCATCTTCCATGTCAGGGTAGGTTATGTGTTATATTTGATTGATGGTTGACTTTGCCATTCTTAAGTAAGCTGTATTTTGGGGTTGTCCTTTGTTGCTTCCTGATTTATAGTGCCTTTGTCTTCTTCTGTCATTCTTGGGGGCAGGGTCTTACTCTGCCTCAGGTGCACCTGAAAACCTTTACAGATCAGAAATCTGTTTCCCAGTTGGCAGGATCAAGGGTGTGGGGAAAGAGACACTCTTAGAGACTTTGACTTTGTTAGATTATCTGTTTTAATACCCACTCTGACATAAATACTCCAGGCTGGTTTTGATTGAATGTGTATATTGTTCAGTTGAATTTTAGAATTTTCCTGTATTTTGCTCCACCCAGCCTACAAGAATATTTGCATAGCAGGTAAATGGAGCATAGGTGAGATCAAAGCCATCCCAAAAGGTAACTGGCATTACACCAGGTCAGTACCCACCAAATAAGCCTGGTATATAGGCTTGCATCCAGTTAAACCTGATGGATGGTCAGATCTGACATTCTTTTTTTTAAATTATTATTATTATTTTTTTATTTTTGGAGAGAGACACACAGAGAGGAAGACAGATAGAGATGGGCAAGCCAGCAGTCTCTCAACTGCTGTGAACGAAATCCAGATGTGTGCTCTCCCTTGTGGGCAAGTGCGGTATTGTGCCCTTGTGTCACTTTGCATCTGGCTAAATGTGGGACCTGGAGATTGGAACCGGGTTCTTAGGCTTAGCAGGCAGGCGCCTTAACCGCTAAGCCATCTCTCCAGCCCAGATCTGACATTCTTAAATAAGCTATATTTTGGGCTTCTCATTTGTTGCTTCCTGATTTATAGTGCTTTTGTTTCCTCTTCTGTCATTCATTGGGGAAGGGTCTCACTCAGTCACAAGGTGACTTTGGAACCCTCTACACACCAGAAATCTTAGCTTCCTAGTTGACAGGATTAAGGGTGTAGGGCAACATACATCCTTAGGGACTGTGACTTTGTTAAAGGATCTGTTTGTCATAATACCTACTATTGCACAAATACTCTATGCTGTATTTCATTGAACAGGTACATTGTTTAGTTAAGTTTTTAGAATTTGACTGTATTCTGTTCCATTCAGCCTACTTGAATACTCTCATAGCAAGCAAACCCAACACCTAGGGTCACTTTTGTGGTTACTCTGAGAGTCTTAAGAGCCACACCTAGCACCTTAAGCTCCTACCTTGAAGATATATAAAATCAGATTGATTGATACATCAAATATTACTGCAGATAATTATAAAACTCAAGCATTAAATTAATCCAAGATGCAAAAATCTCTACATTATTGTACAAGAAATACAAAAAATCAAGACAATATAAATCCACCAAAAAGTATTAATGCATCAGAAATGACCTTCAGTGAGACTGAATTAGAGGAAATGCCTGAGAAAGATTTCAAAAGAATGATTATAAATATGTTCAAAGAACTCAAAGAGGAAATTAAAGGGTCCAAAGACCTCAAAGAGGAAATCAAGGGATTCAAAGAACACACAGGAAACCAGATTAATGAAATAAGGAGGTCAATACTAGACATAAATAAGGAAATAGAAATAATAAAGAAAACCCAGTCAGAAATACTAGCAATAAAGAACACAGTCAATGAAATAAAAAACTCTGTAGAAAATCTCTCTAATAGAATGGATGAAGGAGAGAACAGAATATCTAAACCAGAAGACCAGGTGGCCAACCTAATACAGTCCAACAAAGAGAAAGACAAACTAATAGGAAGGTATGAATGGGAATTTCAAGATATTCGGGACACTATGAAAAGATCAAACATAAGAATTCAGGGTATCATAGAAGGAGAAGAATTTCACTCCAAAGGCATAGTAGGTGTTTTCAACAAAATCATACAAGAAAACTTCCTCCAAATTGGGAAAGAGATGCCAATGCAGGTACAGGAAGCCTTTAGAACACCAAACAGACAAAACCTGGAAAGAACCTCTCCCTGCCATATTATAATTAAACTACCAAACATACAAACCAAAGAAAATATTGCAAGCAGCTAGAGAGAAAAAGCAAGTCACCTACAAAGGCAAGCCCATCAGGATGACAGCAGATTACTCAACACAAACTTTAAAAGCAAGAAGGGCTTGGAGTGATGTATTCCAAGCTCTGAAAGATAACAACTGTCAACCAAGGTTACTTTATCCTGCAAAGCTATCTATCCAAATTGATGGAGAAATAAGGAAATTCCACAACAAAAGCAGGCTAAAGGAATATTTGAATACAAAACCAGATCTATAGAGAATACTTGAAAGGCTCCTCCAAGCTGAAGAGAAAGAAAAGCACACATATAAGGAACCTGGAAAAACAAACCATACCCCAATACTAGTTAATACAAGAGAGCAAAGGTAAAACCAGACTAACTACAAAACAAAAAAGTGACAAAAATAAATACACCCCTTTCAATAATAACTCTTAATATCAATGGCCTGAATGCCCCAAACAAAAGACATAGGTTTGCAGACTGGGTTAAAAAGCAGGATCCTTCAATTTGTTGCCTCCAAGAAACTCACCTTTCTACAAAGGATGGACACTATCTCAGGGTGAAAGGTTGGAAAATGGTGTTTCAAGCAAATGGGCCTAGAAAAAAAGCAGGGGTTGCTATCATAATATCTGACAGGGTAGACTTCAGACCAACATTACTTAGGAAAGATAAAGAAGGTCACTTTATATTGATTAAAGGAACACTTGAACAGGAGGACATTACAATCCTAAACATACATGCACCTAACATGGGGCTTCCAATTTCCTCAAACAAACACTATTAGAACTAAGGTCACAGATAACACCAAACACATGTGTAGTGGGTGATTTCAACACCCCACTCTCACCAACTGAAGGTCATCCTGGCAAAAAATAAACAGAGATGCTTCTGGATTAAATGAGGTCATAGAACAAATGGACCTAACAGATATATACAGGACATTTCATCCAAATGCTGAAGAACACACATTCTTTTCATCAGCACATAGAACATTCTTTAAAATAGACCATATATTAGGACACAAAGTAAATCTTAACAAATATAGGAAAATTGACATAATTTCTTGCACTCTATCAGATCACAATGGGATCAAACTGCAAATCAATAACAAGAAAAGCTATAGAGCATACACAAAATCGTGGAAACTAAATAATACACTACTAAATAATGAATGGGTCAATGAAGAAATCAAGAAGGAAATCAAAAAATTCATGGAGTCAAATGATAATGAGAACACAACATACCAAAACCATTGGGACACAATGAAGGCAGTCCTAAGAGGGAAATTTATAGCTGTAAGTGCCTATGTTAAGAAATTAGAAAGGTCACAGGTAAACAACTTAATGGTGCACCTTAAGGCCTTGGAAAAAGAAGAACAAGGCAAACCAAAAATCAGTAGACAGGAAGAAATAATAAAGATTAGGGCAGAAATTAATGAAATAAAAACCAAAAAAAAATCCAAAGAATCAATGAAACAAAGAGTTGGTTCTTTGAAAGGATAAACAAGATTGTTAAACCCTTAGAAAATCTGACTAAAAGAAAGAGAGAACAGACACAAATTAATAAAATCAGAGATGAAAAAGGCACCATTACAACAGATACCAGTAAAATTAAAAAAAATCATAGGGACACACTATAAGAATATATACTCCACTATGTTTGAAAATCTGAAAGAAATGGATGATTTCCTTGATTTATATGACCCACCTAAATTAAAGCAAGATGAGATTAACCACTTAAACAGAGCTATAACAACTATGGAGATCCAAGCAGTTATAAAAAAGCTCCCAACTAAAAAAAGTCCAGGCCCAGATGGATTCATTTACCAGACGTTCATGGAAGAACTAACACCAATGCTTCTTAAACTTTTCCATAAAATAGAAAAGGAAGGAATCCTACCAAACTCCTATGAAGCCAGCATCACCCTGATCCCAAAACCAAACAAAGATAGAACAAAAAAGGAAAATTACAGACCTATCTCCCTCATGAACATAGAGGCAAAAATTCTCAACAAAATATTGGCAAACAGAATACAAGAATATATTAGAAAGATCATTCACCCTGGCCAAATAGGCTTTAACCCAGATATGCAGGGATGGTTCAATATACATAAATCAATAAATGTAATACATTATACAAATGGAATGAAGGACAAAATTACATGGTCATCTCATTAGATGCAGAAAAAGCATTTGACAAAACCCAACATCCCTTCATGATAAAAGTCCTACAGAGACTGGGAATAGAAGAAACATATCTCAACATAATAAAGGCTATTTATGACAAACCCACAGCCAACATAATTCTAAATGGAGAAAAACTTGAAGCTTTTCCACTAAAATCAGGCACAAGACAAGGGTGTCCATTGTTACCACTTTTATTTAATATAGTACTGGAAGTCTTAGCCATAGCAATAAGGCAAGAGACATACATAAAAGGGATACAAATTGGAAAGGAAGAGATCAAGTTATCATTATTTGCAGATGATATGATTCTATACATAAAGGACCCTAAAGACTCTACCAGCAGACTGTTAGAGCTAATAAACACCTATAGCCATGTAGCAGGATACAAAATAAGCACACAGAAATCAGTAGCCTTCCTATATATTAGCAACAAACACACAGAGAATGAAATTAGAAAATCACTCCCATTCACAATTGCATCAAAAAAAAAAAAAATACCTTGGGATAAACCTAACCAAGGAAGTGAAGGATCTCTACAAGGAGAACTTTAAAACACTCAAGTGAGAAATTGCAAAAGACACTAGGAAATGGAAAAACATCCCCTGTTCTTGGATTGGAAGAATCAATATTGTGAAAATTACCAGTAGTAATCTATACATTTAATGCAATCCCCATCAAAATTCTAATGGCATTCTTCACGGAAATAGAAAAAACAATCCAAAAATTCATTTGGAAGTACCAAAACCCTCGGATATCTGAAACAATTTTGAGCAACACAAATAAGGCTGGTGGTATCACTATACCTGATTTTAACCTATATTACAGAGCCATAGTAACAAAAACAACATGGTAGTGGCACAAAAAACAGACGTGTAGATCAATGGAACAGAAAAGGGGACCCTGATGTAAGTCCAGGTAGCTATAGCCACCTGACCTTTGACAAAAATGCCAATAGGACTCATTGGACAAAAGAAAGCCTCTTCAGGACATGGTGCTGGGAAAACTGGATATGCATCTGTAGAAGGATGAAATGAGGTCCTTATCTCTCTCCATTCACAAGAATCAAGTCCAAATGGATCAACGACCTTAATATCAGACCTGAAACTCTGAAACTGCTAGAGAAAAAGTAGGGAAAACCCTTCAACATATTGGTCTTGGCAAGGACTTTCTGAATATAACTGTAATCGCCCAGGAAATAAAAACACAGATCAACCGCTGGGACCTCATGAAATTACAAAGCTTTTGTACAGCTAAGAACACTGTGAATAGAGCAAAGAGGCAACCTACAGAATGGGAGAAAATCTTTGCCAGCTATACATCTGACAGAGGGTTAATATCTAGGATATACAAAGAACGCAAAAAATTAAATAATAAGAAATCAAACAACCCAATTAAAAAATGGGCTATGGAACTAAGTAGAGAGTTCTCAGAAGAAAAAATACAGATGGCATATAAACATCTAAAAAAATGTTCTGCATCCCTAGTCATCAGGGAAATGCAGATTAAAATTACATTGAGATTCCATCTCACTCCTGTCAGATTGGCTACCATCATGAAAACAAATGACTATAAATGCTGGCAAGGATGCGGTAAAAGAGGAACCCTTCTACACTGTTGGTGGGAATGCAATTTGGTCCAGCCATTGTGGTAATCAGTGTGGAGATTCCTGAGACAGCTAAATATAGATCTACCATATGACCCAACTATACCACTCCTAGGCATATATCCTAAGGACTCATCTCACTACCTTAGTGACACTTGCTCGACCATGTTTATTGCTCTATTCACAATAGCTAGGAAATGGAACCAGCCTAGATGTCCCTCAACTGATGAGTGGATAATGAAGATGTGGCATGTTTACACAATGGAGTTCTACTCAGTGGTAAAGAAAAATGAAGTTATGAAATTTGCTGGAAAATGGATGGATCTGGAAAGGATTATACTTAGTGAGGTAACCCAGGCCCAGAAAGCCAAACATCACTTGTTCTCTCTTATATGTGGATCCTCGCTACAAATGATTGGACTTCTATGTGAGTAGGAATAAAACTCAGTAGCAGAAGCCAGTAAGCTAGAAAGGGGATATAAAGGGAATAGAAAGGAAGGGTGAGGGGACTTAATAGGATGGTATTGTATATATGTAAGTAGAAGAATAGATTAAATAGATTAATGGGGGTGAAAAGGCCTAAGTGAGGTCAGGGGAAGAGATTGAGTAAAGGAATGGTTGAAGGAGGGCTAATCAAAATCTAAGAGGATATAAAAAAGTCATATGGAAACCTACTTTTCTGGACAATGGAACACTCACAAGCCATAGATTGTTACTAGAAAATTTTCAGTGTCAGGGATGGGATACCTTCCAGTGAGTTGTTGGCCAGGGAGGTCACAGATATCCCCAAAACATTATAGGCCATTGCTGAGGCTCTTGGGTTCCCACCAGGAATAGATGGTAAGATCCTATTGCTGAAGAGTCAACATACTTGGGCTGCAATGTCACTGAGAAAACCTGCTGGAGCTGAGCTGAAAGCCTCATTCATGTGGACCAGCTGACAGAAAGTTGGAAAAAGCTATGCTGCATGCAGTTCAATGGGAGAGAGAAAACACCAGTGAAGGTACTCAATAGTGAACACTGCAAGCTTTAAATTTGGCCACCCAGGCCAAATGAGCCAATGGATGCAATAGCAGCATGTCTGTTATGGGGGAAACCAACTGCTCTCTAACTGGACTGGAGGCCTGCTTCATGGGAGGGAACACATCCCTGATACATGACAGGGGTAGTCATGAGCCCTAAGGGTAAAATGTCAGCTGGTGTCTCTCTAAATGTATATACTATGCTCACCAAACTTCCCAGTAAGCACTTCTCTTAATGTCCACACCCATATATTAATGCTACTCTCACTTTTGGTTAGAGAAGCTTTCTTTTCAGATGGTGGCAACTTTGGGATAGCTCAGAAGGCACCATGGTGCTGAGAAGAAGTGACAGAGGAGAGCTCAGCACTTACCTTCCAAGGCTCAGGGTCCATTGCGGGAGAGGGGGGCGGAAAGAATGTAAGAGCCAAAGGAAGTGTAGGACTCTTACAATGTGCTCCTCCAGACACAAAATGGCCTGGATATCCATGACCTTACAGTTCCCGACACTACCTACATAAGACCAGCATAATAGGAGGAAAAGATCATGACATCAAACTGAAAAGAGAAACTGATGAGAGGGGGAGGGGATATGATGTAGAGAGAAGTTTCAAAGGGGAAAGTGGGGGTGGGAGGGATATTGTCTACAATTAAAGAAGTTGTCAACAAAAAAATTTAAAAATAAAAAAAATTAGAAAGGTAACAAGTAAACACTTAATGCTTCACCTTAAGGCTTTGGAAAAAGAAGAACAATGCAAACCAAAAATCAGTAGAGAGGAAGAAATAATAAAGATTAGGGCAGAAATTGATGAAATAGAAACTGAAAAACAACACAAAGAATCAATGAAACAAAGAGGTGGTTCTGTGAAAGAATAAAAAAGATTAATAAACCCTTAGCAAATCTAACCAAAAGAAATAGAGAAGAGACACAAATTAATAAAATTAGAGATGAAAAATGCACCATTATAACAGATACCAATGAAATTCAGAAAATTATAAGGACATACTTTAAGAATATATACTTTGCTAAGTTAGAAAATCTGAAAGAAATAGATTATTTCCTAGATTTATATGACCTACCAAAATTAAATCAGATGAGATAAGCCATTTAAATAGATCTGTAACAAGTACAGATATCCAGGCATTTATATAAAAAAAAAAATCTCCCAACTAAAAAAAAGTCCAGGCCCAGTTGGATTCACTGGTGAATTTTTACCAGACCTTCATGGAAGAACTAACACCATTGCTTCTCAAACTTTTTCATAAGATAGAAAAAGAAGGAATACTAGTGAACTCTTATAAAGCCAGCATCACCCTGATACCAAAAACAGACAAAGACAAGACAAAAAAAGAAAATTACAGACCAATCTCCCTCATGAACATACATGCAAAATTTTTGAACAAAATATTGGCAAACAGAATACAAAAAAATCTGAAAGATTATTTACCCCAACCAAGTAGGCTTTATTCCAGACATGCAGGGATGGATCAACATATACAAATCGATAAATATGATACATTGTATAAATGGGCTGAAGGACAAAAAACCCATGATCATCTCAACAGATGCATAAAAGGCCTACTTTTTTGGATAATGGTACATCCAGAAGCCATAGATTGTTACTAGAAAATGTTCAGTGCCAGGGATGGGATACTTTCCAGTGAGTTGTTGACCAGGGAGTTCCCTGTTGCATCCAAAACATTACAGACTATTTCCAAGGCCTTGGTTTCAGACCAGAAATAGATGGTAAGACCTTATGGCTGAAGACTCCACATGCCTGGTCACTGAGAAATCAGGTTGGGGCTGAGCTGAAAACCTCCTCCCTGTAGACCAGCTGACTGAAAGCTGGAAAAAGCTGCACTGCAAGCAGCCCTATGGGAGATAGAAGTCATCAGCAGTGAAAACAGTGGACACCTAGAAGCCACAAGTTTTGCCTTACAGGCCAAATGATTGAATGGGTGCAATAGTGGCATGTCTGTTCTTGGGGAAACCAACTGCTCTTTGATTGTACTGGAGGCCCATCTATGGAAGGGAATACATGCCTGGTACTGGAAACCTAATCAAAAGCCTATGGCAGGGGAGGTCATGAGCCTTAGGAATATAAAGCCTGCTCTTGTCTGGCTAAATGCATCTATTATATATTATGCTCACCTAATTGCCCTGTAAGCACTATATTTACCATTCATATATCAATGGATTCCATGGTGAATTTTACCAGACCTTCATGGAAGAACTAATACCAATGCTTCTCAAAATTTTCTAGAAAATAGAAAAGAATGGAATACCTCAAAACTCCTTCTCAGAAGCCAGCATCATCCTGATATCAAAACCAGCAAAGACAGAACAAAAAAAGAAATAACAGAACAATCTCCCTCATAAACATAGACGCAAAATTTCTCAACAAAATATTGGCAAACAGAATACAAGAGCATATCAAAGAGATCATTCACCCTGACCAAGTAGGCTTTATCTCACAGATGCAGGGACGGTTCAACATATGCAAATTGATAAATATAATACACTATATAAATGGACTGAAGGACAAAAATCACATGATCATCTCAATAGATGAAGAAAAGGCATTTGACAAAATCCATCATCCATTCATGGTAAAAGTCCTACAGAAACTGGGAATAGAAGGAACATATCTCAGCATAATAAAGTCTATTTATGACAAACCTATAGCCAACATAATGTAATGGAGAGTGGATTTATCAGGAGGAAAGTGGGGGAAGGCAGAGATTTTTCATGGTTTATTGTTTATAATTATTAAAGTTTTCAATGAAAAGGTTTAAAAAAAACACTTCACACAAAGCACAGAAAGACAAACCCCACATGTTTTCCCTCATCTGTCATTCCTAACCTGGAACAGCATGAGTTGCTGGCATACCTGACAGGAAACTTGAGTTACATACAATAGGGATGGAAGGATTTGGGGGTAAGGGAACAGGGATGTGGGGGAAGAAACACACAAAACGAACCCCAAAATGAGTTGGTACCATAGAAAACTTTGTCCTGGATAGTAGACTAAAATATATAACCCTCACCAGGAATACGGGTGGATCATCAGGTAAGAAGGACCCTGGAGAGCATGGGATGAAGCCTAACCTTAAAACATGTGGCTCTGGCCTGTAACTCAAAGTACCAGAAATTGATGCTACCCACATTGAGCTGTCACTCAGAGAGACCTGCAAGGTCTCCAAAACAAGAAAGTTTTCTGTGAAAGCACTTGATTACCCACCTGAGGTAAAAAGTAAGACTCTATTGGTGAAGACCACATGCTGCTGACACAGAACACCAGGAAATCCAGCTGGAACCCAGAAGGTAGCCAGTTTCCATATGGTTAGCCCATAGAGTGCTGGAAAGTGATACATGAGCTGCTGGCAAAAAGCGGCCAATAACGTTGTGAGCAAGCAGGGAATTCTGCTATATGCAAGCAACCCTCCTGACAAGGTATACGTACCTGTGCAATAGTGGCACAATGTCTAGTTGGGTAGCCAGTGGCTTTCTAATTGGCTAAGAGATGCATTCAATGGAAAGGAACCCATAGCTGGAACTGGAAACCAAATTAGAATCATAAAGATCAAGGTTATGGTCTCCAATGTCAAGCTCCCACTAATTTTTGGCACAAAGTGAGGCTATAGCCATCAAAATATCTCCAAATTAACAATGTGTCTCCCCTTTGATCTACACTGATCTCACTCTGTCAGAGATTCTGCCTTTCATTTTTAGAAGGCAGTGAGAACCAAGGACAGCCAAAATCTATCAAAAAGACAAGAAAAGATAGCTGACTGTCTTGCAGGGGATGAACTAGCCCTAACACATTAGCTATTGTTGGGCCCCACGTTGGGCACCCGTTGTTGCGCCCCACGTTGGGCACCCGTTGCCGGTGCTTTTCCTCCACCACCAGCAGGTAGAGCGAAGAAGAGAGAGA
Source organism: Orientallactaga sibirica (assembly GCA_036365145.1). NCBI lineage: Eukaryota > Metazoa > Chordata > Mammalia > Rodentia > Dipodidae > Orientallactaga > Orientallactaga sibirica. The sequence goes on from JAEOAD010002517.1 coordinate 3,017,795, forward strand.
GAGCCGGGCCAGCCGCTTCTCTCGAGGCTGAGCAGGAAGGCGGGTGTCGGTGACTCAAACCCCTCCCCACCAAAACACCGGGGAGAAAAACCACATTGAGCTACAGAGTCCGTCTGGTGGAAATCTCTCCGTTTATTGTCACAGGAAGGTATTTATATATTTTGAGAGAGGGTGGGAAAAAGGATGAGATAAAGGTGTAAGGGCCAATAGTATTTCACCATGTCAGCAGCAGCTGGGCGGAGGCAGTTTCAGCTTAGGTGCTGAGTCACTCCAAGGACAGGTCGTGAAACTCTACTCAGGCTCTGGAAGCTCGACTAGGCCTCACCTGGAGCCAAGTACAGGTAAACTCTGGCTGGGCTCACCACTAGGCTTCACACCGGGCAGGGCCCAACAGCTATGGCCCAGGTGAAACAACAGAGGAATTGGTGAGATGAGCAAGAGTGCAGCTTTCATGGTGAACCTTATAACCTGTGGCAGGATGAAGGAGACAGACACCGAGGATACTCAGCACATACCAAAGCAGAAATCCAGAAGTTCCTAAGAGCTCAGCACTGAAGCAGACTTAAAACACACCCACCACAGCTCAGAGAATTTTGTGGAAAAGGGGCTGGAAATATTGTAAGAGCCACAGTTGGGAGAGAATATCCAGAGGAATTGCCTCCCCCCACAATGATGACTACTGCTCTCTCAACTCATAACCCACACCCCGTGGGGAATTCCATCAATGACCCACTAAGGAGGGCTGTCAGTGGAATGGGGGCAGGGAGGAAGGAAATTATGGTACCAATAAATGATATTTCCAAGTTATATACTTAACAAAAAACAAATAAAAGTTAAGGGACTATTATATATTGTACCAATTGTGACATAAGGGTATTGTATATTATGCTAATACACATTTAAAAATACTTTAAATAAAAAAATTGAAAATAGTATTTGGCTTGGCTGAAGGTACATTATAAATAGGTTTTAGATTTTAGGAAACTGATAGCATGTATATTCTTTGATACAACATCAAAATTTGGAAATACCTAAAGCCTGATGAGAGAGTGGTCCATACAATGATTTTGTATAGTTTAATAATTATATGGACAATGAAAATATCTACTGTATAATCAACTGTAGATATAAATAAGGGACATATTAATAAAACAGTACAATAATAGCACACATAACATGTGAAAACTATGCACTCTACACATACACATACACATACACAGATGATGAGAAGTGACTATAGAGTTGAAGCGCTTTTCTGTGTTTTTGGATTTTGTTTTCTTGAGACATTGTATTTCTATGTTGACTTGGCAGGGCTGGTATTTGTTATACAGCCCAGACTGGCCTCAAACATGTGGCAAATCTCTTGCTTTAGCCCACTAAATACTGGACTTCAAAATGCATGTCATCACATCTGATTTTGTACTTTTCTATCCTACAATTGCTTAAGTGTACTAATTTATACCATTGTAAGTACTAATAAGTACTGTTTTTTAAATTTTAGATTTTATTTTTATTTATTTATTTACTTATTAGAGACCGGGAGAGAGAGAAAGAGTGAGAATGGGCACACCAGGGCCTCTAGCCACTGCAAACGAACTCCAGACATATGAGCCACCATGTATCTGGCTTATGTGGGACTTGGAGAATTGAACTGGGATTCTTAGGCTTTGTAGGCATGCACCTTAACCACTAAGCCATTTCTCCAGCCCAAATACTGTTTTTTTTTTTTTTTTTTTTTGAGACAAAGTCTCATGTAACACAAGCTGGCCTCAAAGTTATGATTTGTACTGAAGTATAGGCATATGCCAGTATACCTTATTTTATGTAGTGGTAGAGATCAAACTCAGATCAAACTCAAGCATGCTAGGCAGGCAGTCTACTAACTGAACTACATTCCTAACCCCACTAATAAATAATTTCAGTACACTATATGAATTGGAGATACTACAAATTCTAATCATTATAGATATAAGACATTAAAGAAGGAGTTCATAAGACACAGAAACATACTATTTTATCGTATAGAGGCTAGTAATACTATTTATAAAAATTGTAGCATGGAGTGGTAGCACATGTCTTTAATACCAGCACTCTGGAGGCAGAGGTAGGAGGAGCTCTGTGAGTTCAAGGCCAGGCTGAGACTACCTAGTAAATTCCATGTCAGCCTGGACTAGAACAAGACCCTAACTTGAAAAAAAACAAAACAAAGCAAAAATTGTAAGAGCCTTGTGTAGTGGCATATACCTATAATCCCATCACTTGAGAGGTGGAGGCAGGAGTCAAGGTCATTCTTCACTACATAGGGAGTACAAGATTAATCTAGGATATCTGTAACCATGTCTCAAAAAAAAAAAAAAGCCAAAACAAAAGTTGAATATTGAAGAATAATTTGCCTAACTTTTAGAATTATTAGGCTAAAGATTTCATACTATTGCTTGAAAATAATTACATAGGCTATCAGCAAATCTAAATTTTCTAAAAAGCACAAGAAATATTGACATATATATTATTAGATTAGTGGAGCAAACCCTATTCTAAACTTTAGTGTAAAATTTAGTGTCAGTGGTAACAAGTGGACGAACTCATGCTGGAGAGGCTGTATGGGATAGGGAGGGAGCAAAGAGGAACTTTGTACTTTTTAGACTCATTTGCTGTGAATCTCAAACTGCTTTAAAGTGTAAAGCCTGTTAATATGAAAAATAAGGAAACAGTTTAAAATCCCTAGAGTATCAGAGATTTTATGGATAGGAGTAGTCTGGGAACACTGAAAGGCACTGGGTAAAAGGAATATTCTTTGGCCAGTAGCTTTCTAAGTGGAAGGGAGACAGAGCATTTACTTCCAGGACATTTGTGCAGACAAGACATTCTCAGCCATTATTTTTAGCTGGGGGGTTATCACTCCCACCTGGGCAAAACCTGTTAGAAATCACTATATTTTCTGGCCCTCCAAAGGATATTAGTAGATAAGCATATAGATAGCATATCTAAAGTACTTAAATTCATGGGGCAATTAGCTTGGACTAAGGGGAAAGGGTCAAAAGATTTCTTTGGAGGGCAATAAAAAAAAAATGTAGCCAGGCATGGCCTGTAGCAGCAAGTTCAAGATCTGTCTGGGGCTACATGAAAAAAAAAAAAGTTGAGAGGAGTTGCTGCAGAGAGTATTTAACTGGAGGAGGATAGAAGAAGGGATGGGTTGCTCTTCTGAGCATCTCTGCTCTGGCCCAGCCACAATCATCCCAGACCAGCTCTGAGCATTACAACCAGTTCCCACAGGCAGAGATGCTCAACCACAAAGAAAAGCAGCAGAACAAGGACCACCAGGTTTTTAAGGAACATCAAAAAAGACTGGCACCAAACCCTATATATCTAAACATGAATGTCCAAGGAAATAAATAGTTAATAGAGCAATAAGTTTTAAAACTAACTTAGAAATGTAAAGGGATTCTGCAGTCATAACTATAGGCAGCTTTTAAAGAATCATTGATGAAAAATTAAAAAAATGATTAACAAAATAATAGACTTAGTAGGTAAACGAAATAGCAAAATAAATATGACGAAGGATAAAATAGAGGTCTGTAGAAACTGAACCTGAGTTCATCTATAGTACAGAATACAAGATAGGAATAGAAAGTCCTACAAAAAGCAATAAAATAATACATTTTAATTTCCTGATTTGTTTTGAGACAGAGTCTCATATAGCCCAGGCTGGTCTTGAAGTTGCTGTGAAACCTAGGATAGACTTGAGCTCCTGATCTTCCTGCCTCTGCCTCTCAAGTGCTGAGATCACAGGTGTGTATCACCACGTCTGGAGATGCATGCATTTTTCTTTAAATAAGAAAACCTACATATACATGTGGTATACTTCTAAGATGTCTCCCAGAGATATAATCTTGTAAAGAGAGACTTTGTTGTTTTTTGGCTTTGTATTTTTAGATCCTGCTATGTAGCCCAGGCTGGCCTTGAACCCACATTCCTCCTGCTTCAGCCTCCCAAGTGCATTACAAGTGTTTGGCACCACATGTGACTGGCTTATCTTGCAGAATTTTATTTGTTCTCTTTGAGGGAAACTTTAAAGGGCATCTTGCTAATGTTCTTATTTCATATAATTGTGAAAATTATTATCCCAAAATATTTCTCAGTTGCACAGTTTACAAAGCAAAACACTTCTTCTCAACCACACTATCATTGCCTTAATGTGTGATTTATTCCTTCCTTGCCATTGTACTGTGGGGTCTTGGCATCAATGAGCAGGCTTGAAAAGGATTCAACAGCTTTCTCTTGTCTGTTGCACAGTAGCAGTGCCCAGAGCACTGAGGCAGTGGCAGAAAATGCAGCTTGTCTAAATTAAGTGAACCACTGTAATGATAGTGGCCCTCAAACTACATATTTATTGTACTTTGTAAGGACCAGTTAACAGTGATGAAAACTAATTATCTGCATATCATAGTTCAATTAAGTGGGAAGGCAAATGCTGTGTGGTTCTTCCAAATTTATTATACTGCAGCAAAATTTAAACATTCCACAATTCCTAACTTTTTCTTGCTCCCTTGGATTTCTGTGAATAGGCTTAACTAGCACAGACTTAACTAGTCTCATGTAAAAATAATAGCTAATACTTGCTTATTGTGTTCCAGAAAACTTGTATTATGTTCCAGGTGTTGCAGGGACACCAAGTTTCACTCAGAGAGGTTGGAGAACTCAGGTTTTTAACATCAGCAGCCCCAGAGGACTTCACACTCCCAGCTCTGGTCCCTAATGTCTGGTTGCTCAGGGTTTACACAGGCAATTTGACATCATCCTAGGCCCTTTACATTATTGGTAAGCTATGTGACTATGACCAGTATTCACAGAAAGAAGCTTCTTTCCTTTCCTTTACTTTCTTTTCCTTCTTTTTATGCATGTGTGTGTGCGCATGTGTATGCCTGTGGGCAGGTATGTATGTATGTGTGTGCATACATGAGGAAGCAGAAGACAACTTCAGGTGTTGTTCCTCATGAATGCTTTCTACCTTTTTTGTGATACCTGCTGAGTTCCCAGAGGAATTCTCAGGAATCCCAAGAAGGGCTTGGCTAGTTCTAATTCCCTAGATCTGTAAATAAATAGAGGTCTGGGGAATAAATTCTGCCCAGGTGGATATCTTTTCTGTGACTCATTTTCATTAATATTCAAAATTCAGAAGTATTTTTGTTTATTTGTGTTTGTGTGTGTGTGTGTGTGTTTGTGTGTGCTGTGTCGAACGCAGGGCTTTGTGCATGCAAGGTGAACACTCTAATACTGAACTATATCCCTATCCAGAAGACCACTTGTTTATGGTAACATAGATATGTCTAACTAAAATTATAAATCATGATCTACTTTCTATACATCTTTCATTTTGGCCTCAAATCCTTCATAACACATGATAGACTGCATAAAACATATTCTTGAGGCTACTGTATAAGGTAGAGTAATTGCAGGGAGTGAGAGGAATAAAAACAAACCAATTCAATGAGCCTAATACAATAACAAGTAATACTGAAGAAGACATTCATATACATCACAGTGAGCTTAATGTAGAGGGTCTGTTTACAGGTGTCTTGGAGGAATTTAAGGGAAGGAGAAGTCCTTACAATGACATGGAAGACTAAAAATAATCCTTCCAAAGTTAACACAAAGTTAAATTTTGCTAGTCATGAAAATGGACTGGCTAATAGATAAGAGGTCAAGCATTTGCTTTATCAAAATGTCATCCACAGAATGCTTAAAGTGTGTGCATACTGGGATTAAAGACATGCACACCACTTTGTGGTCAGCTTTATGAATGTGCTGAGGAGGATCAAACAGGTTAGCAGGTTTGCATGCAAGTGCCTTTTAACTGCTAAGCCACCTCCCCAGCCCATGGGTTGGTTTGGTTTTGTTATTTAATGTTACAATAGACCATCTGGAGAATGTTTTTCATTGTCTTGCATCTTATATTCTCAAATATCTCTGATACTTGTTTTACTTTCTCTGCTCTTCCATTTATTTATAGGTTATACTGGTAACATTAAATATGTTTCTTAGAGTATGAAAAATAAAGAAAGCGACCCTCTCCATGAAGAACAGAGACCTTCCTCTTATTGACCCTCACAGGTTTCTTTATACTACTTTCTTATGTAGCTTGTACTTTTATTTTTTTTATTGGATTGCAAGACTATTAGTTTTGCTGCCTGGAACATAGTGAGTGCTTAATAATTATTTGTTGAGGAAATGAAGACGAGAGAAGCAATTTAACCATGAAAATGATGCACTATTCTCTCTCTCTCTCTCTTTCTTTCTGAAAACCTAGTTTAAGGCTAGTATGGGGATTGAGACCAAATGTTGTTTTCAATATTACCACTTCCTGGCTGTCAACAGAGGGGAAGTAGCCTCTCTGATGCTACTTTCATCATGTAAAAACGTTCATAAGGGGCGGGGCATGGTGTTACACGCCTTTAATTACAGCACTGAGGAGGCGGAGGTAGGAGGGTCACCATGAATTTGAGGCTAGCCTGAGACTATAGTGAATTCCAGGTCAGCCTGGGCTAGAGCAAGACCCTGCCTCAAAAAACCAAAAACCAAACAAACAAACAAAACAAAAACAAAAGCAAAACAAATAAAGCTCATAAGGTGTACTGTGAGGATTTTAATACTTATGCCAAATACTCGGCACATAGTAAACATGTAATGAATTTAACTAGCGTTATTACTAGAAAGAATATTAACATGTATTGATGTTTAGTTCTAACAAGGAGATCGGGATGACTACTGTCTCATTGTTGTGTTTGAGAACTCAGTTCTAGCATGGGCTGCAGGGTAAAATGGAAGGTATTCTCAACTGCCACAACTTGAGCTGAAACCCTTGAAACTATTTCTTCTTCAATACCTACTAAGATTATTAAATTGAGAAACTGGATAGGAAGCTTCTGGTGTACATTTTATTGCAGACAACAAGTTCTTAATGAGAAAAACAGCAAGACATTGGGAATACAAAGAGCACAATTACATATAGCAATCTTGGTAGTTTAAATATATTTTTAAATGGTTAGAACTCTGATTATAAGCCTAGGAAATTTACAGGGAATGGATGTTGCCTTTTCTTTCAAGGGAAGACAACGTTAAATTGTATTTTATTTTATTACCCTATGTGGAAAAAACATTTTTACATTCATTATTTATACCCTACCTAGTACAAGAATTGCATGAAGCAATCGAGAGAACATGAATGCATAAAATTCAGAAATTTAAATAGAATTTCTCCAGTTTGTCTTTTGTTGTTCAGGCACTGACCTTTTCTCTGAAAATGTTAACAGAAACCTTAATAAAGAACATGAAATCCAGTGACCAAGGAGAAATGGCTTAGCAGCCCCAGGATGGCAGTGGCTTGTCTTGTCAATTTAGGGAGGTGAGCTCAACCCTCTCTTATAATTAAGATTGTCTTGGCCTGTAAATAGAGTAGCCATATGTTTGAGATTTTTCTGGTACAGCCCCAATTAAAATATTCTTTCCCATTGTTAGACCATGTGTCAGACCATGTGTTCTGATATTTTTATGTAAAATGTGGTCAGCTTTCACCAAATTGTCAATATTTCCATAATGGGCCTTTTTTAGGTACAAAGAAGCCTCCATATCTGAGCTGGGGTCAGCATCCTGACACATTGTGTGTGATTCAGCTGATATCTTTGTATTTCTGCAAATCCCAACCTGATTTCTTCAGCCATCCCAGAAACCTTCATTTTGCCATATCCTCCTTGTCCTCCTCTGCCCAGCATGTAGTTGCACATGGTTGGGATGTTCTTATTATTATAACATATTCTTATTATTTTACATGTTATGTGTGCTTAATTCTCATCTCCTCAACACACTTGTATAATCTGAAGGAAGCCTGTAACTCCAGCTTCTCAGAAGGCTGAGGCAAGTGAATTGCAAGTTCAAGGCCTGTCTGGACTTCAGAGTAAGTTCATTCCCAGCCTAGGTAACTCAATGAGAGCTTATCTGAAAGTGAAAAATGTAAAACGAGGACTGGGAATAAAGTCAGTGGGACCTTGATTTCTTTTTTCTTTTCTTTCTTTTTTTCCCCCCTTGAGACTGTGCCTCATGTAGCCCAAGCTAACCACCAAATCCATAGGTAACCCAGGCTGAACTTTGAACAGTCCTCCTGCCTCTGTTCCTAAGTAGTGACACTACACCTGTGCACCATCACTCCTGGCTCACTCATTGTTTTAGTATTGTTTTGAGACAGGGTCTTATATATCCTAGGCTATTCTTGATCTTTATATCTTCCTGCTAAGACCTTAGTACTTGGAGTATAATCATGTTCCACCATACAGGGCTTTGTGCATGCTAGGTGAGCACTCTTCCAATTGAACCATAACCCCAGGCTATTTTTACATGCTTTCTAATAGCAAAAGGTGGCCAGGCATGGTGACACATGCCTTTTATCTCAGCACCCTGGAGGCAGACGTAGGAGGATTACAGTGAGTTTGAGGCCAGCCAGAGACTACATACTGAATTCTAGGTCAGCCTGGTCTTGAGCAAGACCCTACCTCAAAAAACAAAAAAACAGGGCTGGAGAGATGGCTTAGGGGTTAAGGCGCCTGCCTCCTAAGCCTAAGAACACTGGTTCCAATCTCCAGCAGTTCCAATCTCCAGGTCCCACGTTTAGCCAGATGCAAAGTGACGTAAGGGCGCAATGCCGCACTTGACCACAAGGCTGCGCACACATCTGGATTTCGTTCGCAGCAGCTGAGACACTGCTGCTGCACCCATCTCTGTCTCCCCCCCGTCTCTCTCTGTGTCTCTCTCCAAAACAATAATTAAAAAAAAAACAGGGCTGGAGAGATGGCTTAGTGGTTATGGCACTTGCCTGCAAAGCCTAAGAACCCGTATCTATTTCCCCAGTACCCACATAAGCCAGATGCACAAGTTTGTGCATGTGTCTGGAGTTTGTTTGCAGTGACTAGAGGCCCTGGCATGCCCATTCTCTCTTTTGCTCTTAAATACATAAATGAAAGAAAAATATTTAAAAACAAACAGCAAGGTGAATTTGTGGCTTTGTGATAGGGATGAGGAGGAGGGTAATTTTCTCCTTGGAGGTAGCCAGCTAGAGACTGGCCCAGGGAAACATGGATACTATTTTGCCTGACCTGATAGGACTAGGCTCACTTCTGATCCAGGATCATCCAAGATGGCTGCAAGCAACAACTCCAACATCAGCTTCTTGCTTCTTTCTCAACTTTTCAGGGATTAGCACACCTGTGGGTTGGCCCTTCCTGAGTCAGCCTCTTGAACCCACCAACCTATCAGGTTTCTCCTTCCATGGTAACTCTGATGTTGAGGATCATTCTAATTAGATGTCTGATTCATATAATTGGACCTGAGCCATGTGTATGTGTTGGGCATTGCTAAACATGGGCTGGGACTGTGAGGAAGCTGGCCTGGGCTGTTGGACATGGCCGGGGACCTTGGGCTGTGGGGGTTGCAGCTGGCCTTATCATCGGGAACCCACCCTGGCAATGGTGACTAGCCCTTCCTGCCCTCTGGCAAGGTTGTAGTGTGCCCAGTCATCTCCCAATGGGCAGAACTGGCAGTACCCTCCCCCCTATTGATCCCCAAAGAATTTGAACATTCCATAGTCAGGCTTTGCTGGCCCCCCATAGTTCCTGACCTTGTGGCTAGCTGCCCAAAAGCCCCTTATGTGGCTGAAGTCACATAGCTTTTCCTGCCATTTCTGTTAGCTCCCTTACAGTGCCTCCCTCGCAACTCTAAAGTCAGGTAGATTTTCCCACCACTATCTCCCTTACACTTCTGCCTTTCAACCAATTAGATAGCAACCCATAAACTATGTATCCAATCGCCATATAGTCTGTATATGCCTTCTTGACCTTTCTCAAGTGTTTATAAACCCACTCCCCTGTTGAATAAATGAGAGTGTGCTATCCATCAGACTCCCTCCCCGTTATTCATTGCCTGTTGCACTCACCCTGCTGCTCCAGGACCCTGCTTCCCCCCAACTCTTCCTGTGCCTGGGACATTGGTGGCCAATTACCCCTGGCAGTGAGGACCCACATGTATGAGTTCTCTCTTGGCCCCTTATCATTCTTTACCCTTTACTGTCTTAGCCTCTTCTCTCCTTTCTTGTGAGGTAGATCTTCTTGTTCTATCTTCTCACTTCCTGGTTGGGCACTTTCCTGCTTTGCTTTCCCTCTTAACTCTTCTGGAACAAAATTTCATAATTCAAAATTTACCCTCTTCTGAGACTTCATTCTGAGTTCTTTGTGAACATGGATAAAAACCCAGAACTTGAAAGCTGCTGGCAGGAGTTCTAATCCCACAGGTCTCTCTTGTACATCAATACACAACTTCTAACCATCCTTTTTTTTTCTGTGAGTCTTTCTCTTCCTTCTTTTAGGCCCTTGAATGTGGATACCCTTCCAAACTCATCTCCTCTAAATACTTGTTCAATGAAGATTGCTTACAAGGGAGACTCCATTACCTTAAGGTTATTTTCTTTTAAATTGCTGTCCATTGAACCCTAGGCAAGCACTCTACTGCTGAATTCCATCACAGGCACCCTCTAGGTGGTTTCTGTCATATCTGAATCTCTCCTGGCTCTTCTTTGCACTCCTGCCAGCAAGTCACAAGTAAACAGAGAATGTAAGGACTGCAATGAGCAGTGAGATGTCTGAGGAGATATGACATCAGAAATCAAGGAACCCTTTCAAAAACTCATAGAAAGGCTTGAGAGATGACTTAGAAGTTAAGGAGTTTTCCTGCAAAGCCAAAGGATCCTGGTTTGATTCTCCAGGACCCATGTAAGCCAGATGCACAAGGCATGCATCTGGAGTTCATTTGCAGTGGGTGGAGGCCCTGGCATGCCCATTCTCTCTCTCTCTCTTTCTCTCTCTCTCTCTCTTTCTCTTGCCTCTTTCTCTCTCTCAAATAAATAAATAAGTAAAATATACTAAAAAAAAATAGAAGATGGTCCATGGTGGGGTTTCAGTTTCACATGGCATATAGAAAGGCATGTGTCAGTGAACTCCAGTCCTGGAGCTAAGGTCTTATGGCAGCATGCATCTATCACACCACCTTCTTTATCTAATGTTTTCATTTCTTTCAGAAGTAAAAGTTTTCCTTTTCCTGGAGAATTGAAATTTTAAGAGGATTAATTTTCCATATTCATGTGTTTAATGTTTTAGATTTATAAGAAGTATTTAAGTAGTTGGGGAAATTTTTCTCAAAAGATGGTAAATTTATTCTATATAAACTTGAAATGCTTAAAATAAAAGTTGATTCTAATAAATTTATAAATTAATTTTAATTGTTTAAGGGGATTTAGTCATGTTTGTAAATTTTTGGTTTTTAAAATTTAATTTGGTTTCTTTATCTTGAGTTTGTCAACTATTAGTCAAAGAAAAATAAATGACATCTTAATTCCTTTATGCTCCTTAAAGTCCTGAAATTTATGTACTACAGAGGCAGGGATCAGGAGAACAACTGCCCTCTGATATTCCTGCACCAACTTCACCAAAAATGATATAGGAATTTTGAGGTCCCTTATAATTTAGATTTTCCCCTACAGGTCCAAAGATAATTCCAGACTTCAGTCAAGGAGGTTATTCACTTTGAGGTTCTGTCACCCCTAAACTGCCTAGCCAATTTATATCTCCTATGCAGCACTTTCTTTAGTTTGAGGAGAATTATTAGCACTTTAAAAATTCCCTGTTAAATGCAAAAATTTCTTCAGCTGTCAGGTGTGTTAGTAAGTGCTGTGTTCCAGAATGGAATTTGCTCACTGGCTTTGTAAATGTTATGTGCTAATCTAAGTTTCTTACCAAATAAATGATGTAGACTCTTCTATCATTTAGAGAAAATAAATCACATACTTGTCCTCCCTCAATTCACCTTTTTTGTTGGGAGCAATTTGAGTTAAAGAAAAAAAATTCTTATGGCAATAGATTCAAACACAAATACAAAACCGAATTTCTTCTAAACTAGGAAAGTTTAAACTTTACACTACTCTTTTCTCACTTCTGGACCACATATATCTACTTATGTAAAACTGGAAATGAAGACCCTACCACTGTGCAGGTCCACCATGCCTGATTAAATGCCTGTCAGACCACATGACATCTTTCAGGACCTATAACACCTGGTATATGGTGACTGTAACTTGTAGCATGGCCTATCTTCACAATCCTACACTGTAGATGGCCACATTTACTTTGGCAGTTTTGTACCATATGTATAATTTTTTTGAGCCTAAGTCTCACTATACAGCCAGGTTGATCTTGAACTAGAAATGCTCCTACATCCTCCTCCTAATGCTGGGATTATAGGTGTGTACCACCATGCCTTAGTGCTGTTGATATTTTTGTTAAGGAAAAAGGAATATCTACAAGACTCCCACCTGGCTTAGTTTAATTAAAGAATACCCTACAAATGTAGACAGACTCTAAGGTGCAAAAGAAACCAATAAACAAAAAATGTCCTGTGTAAGTATTACATATGTGATGCAGCATTTTCTTGCTATTGTAAATTCAAAACTAAACTCAGGAATAAATTGGATATAGGGATGCAAAACATAACACAAGATGCAACTTCTATCACTCATGTTAAATTTATTTTTATTAATGAGGGGTTAATGATTGTTGCAGTCAGGTTCACATTGCTGGCAGAAATCATCCAAACAAGAGCAACTTATGGGGGAAAAAAGAGTTTATTTTGGTTTACAGACTTGAGGGGAAGCTCCATTATGGCAGGGGAAAATGATGACATGAGCAGAGGGTGGACTTCACCCCCTGGCCAACATAAGGTGGACAATAGCAACTGGAGAGTGTGCCAAACACTGGCAAGAGGACACTGGCTATAATACCCATAAGCCCACCCCCAACAATATACTGCTTCCAGAAGGCATTAATTCCCAAATCTCCATCAGCTGGGAACCTAGAATTCAGAACACCTAAGTTTATGGGGGACACCTGAATCAAACTACCACATTCTGCCTCTGACCCCCATAAACTAATATCCATACATGATATAAAATACAATTCATTCAGTACAACTTTAAAAGTCCCCATGGTTTTTATCAATCCTAATGATGTTCAAACGTCCCCATAATCCAAGGTTTGTTAACTGAGCCATAATACCAAAAAATCCCCCAAAACTTATAATGGCACAGAATAAACATTCACACTGCAAAAGATGGCACTGGGCATAGCATATAAATATTCAACCAGTACAAGATTTAAACAGGACAAGCATCAAATTCTGTGGCTCCAAGTCCAACAACTCTAGTCAGTGACGTCTCCAAGTCTGATAATTCTAACCAGCAACATCTCTAGAGTTCCAATTCTGTCCCTCCAGCTAGGCTACTCACCATCCTGAAAAACATCATTTGGGGCTGGCAGCTCTCCTTAGCAGCCATCTCGTGGTCCCAGCATCTCCACTGGGTCTCCACTGCAACCTACAGTTCATCTTCATGGCTCCATCGGGTCTCCATGCAAGAATCAAGTAAACCTGCTTCACACTGCCCATGGCCATTTCCAAAGACCTCGTTGCATATTCAATGACCTTTTCTCTTTCCTGCATTTCTTATACTCCATAATACTAGGTAGGGTGCCAATTTATTAATCCAGGGGGAATAAAGTAGACTTTGAAGGATAGGACAGTCCTTGAGCACTCAGACCCCTTCAAAAGAGTCTACATTCTTCCTGTTGCCCTAATGCAGGTCAGCTGGCCCAATCTCAATGGTTGTAATCTCTCAGTTGCAGCTGAATGGGCAGCAGTTTTGGCCTAAAGATTTCATTTTTTCTGTGCCATAGCTCTCTGCTCACATCAGTCTGTTTCTACACAAAGCAACCCTGCACAAATTCTCAGGATACAGGAATAACAGCAATCCTCTCACAAAAACTGCTTCCAGTCCAGGCAAAGCTCTTTCTCACCCTCATAAACCAAACCTCACAGTCCATACTTTTACTGCATTCAGGTCTTTCAACTCTGACCAGAATAGTCCATCAAGCTGTACTTACAGCACTGCAGGGCATCTCTTAGGCTGAATTTTCAAATCCTTCCCCATTCATCTTGAAAATCAGCTCCAAAAGGCCAAAGCCACACAGTCAGGTATCTAGAAGCAATGCCACTCTCAGTACCAACTTTACTATTGCCTTCAGGTTCGCATTGCTGTCAGAAATCACCGAACCAGGGCTGGAGAGATGGCTTAGCAGTGAAGGGGCCTGCCTGTGAGGCCTAAGAATGCCTGTTTGATTCTCTAGGTCCCATGTTTAGCCAGACACAAAGTGACACAAAGGCACAATGTCTCACTTGCCCACAAGAGGATGCACACATCTGGAGTTCATCCATAGTGGCTGACATGCTGCTGATGAGCCCATTCTCTATCTATCTCTTTCTGTCTCTCTCTCTCTGACTCTCTCTAAAAAAAAAAAAAAAAAAAGAAAAGAAAAGAAAAGAAAAGAAAAAAAATCACCCAACCAAGAGTACCTTTTGGGAAAAAATGGGTTTATTTTGGCTTAAAGACACAAGGGGAAGTTCCATCATGGCAGGGGAAAATGATGACATAAGAAGAGAGTGGCCTTGGTTTCCCTTGAGAAACAGATGGTAAGACCCTATTGCTGAAGACATCTCTTGCCTGAGAGGCAAGGTCACTGAGAAAGCAAGCTGGTATGGAGCAGAAAACTTTCTCCATGTAGACCAGCCAACTGAAAGCTGGAAAAAGCTGCACTGCATGCAGCCGTATGGGAGACAGAAGTCATCAGCAGTGAAAACAGTGGACACTGAATAATCAAGTTTGGCCATACAAGCCCAATGACTGAACGGGTGCAATAGTGGCATGTCTACTCTTGGGGTAACCAACTGCTCCATAATTGGACTGAAGGCCCTCTCTTCAGGAGGAAATACATACCTGGTACTGAAAAACCTAAGCAAAAGTCTATGGCAGGTGAGGTCATGAGCCTTAGGGGTATAAAGCCTGCTCTTGTCTGACTAAATGTGTATATTATTCCCACCAAGCTGCCCTGGGGGCACTATATTTAATGTTCATTGTTCACATATTAATGCTACTCTCACTTCTGGTTAGAGAAGCTTCTCTTTTCAGATGGCGATGACCACTGGGATGACCCAAAAGGCAACATAGTGCTGAGAAGAAGGGCTAGAGGAGTGCCCAGCACTGAAACACCTCTGTCACACCCTCCAAAGCTCAGGGACCATTGCGGAAGAGGGGGCGGATAGAATGGAAGAGCCAAAGGAAGGGTATGACTTCTTACAATGCAACTGCCCAGACAGAAATTGGCCTCGATATCCATGACCTTACAGTGCCTAGTAACACCTTTGCAAGACCCTCAAAATAGAAGAAAAAGATGATGACATCAAATTAAAAGAGAGACTAATGGAGAGAGGGAAGGGATATGATGGAGATTGGAGTTCTAAAGTGGAATGGGGGGAGGGGAGGGAAATATCATATGTTTTTTGTATGTAAGTATAGAAGGTGTCAATAAAAAAATAATAATTAAAAAAAGAAGAAGAGGGTGGACTTTCCCCCTGGCCAACATAAGGGGGAACAATAGCAACAGGAGAGTGTACGAAACACTGTCAAGGGGACACTGGCTATAATATCCATAAGCCCACTCCCAACAATACCCTGCCTCTAGGAGGCATTAATTCCCAAATGTCCATCAGGTAGGAACCTAGCATTCAGAACACCTAAGTTTATGGGGGACACCTGAATCAAACCACCGCAATGATTTTCCTTGATGCCATAGGGAACTGAAGGGTTACTGATGATCTCTGAAACTAGGCGTTCTTGGGAACATCAGAGCAATTCAGTCCCACACAAGCTTGACAACTCCCCTGATTGATAAACTTCTCTTAACTCAGAAGGCCTTGAGGGAATAGAAACCATCTGGGACATCTTACCATAGACCAGCTTGCTAAAATAGCTTATTCTGATTCTTTCAGAACAAGGTCACAAATAATTACAGTTCCTTATCAACTCCCCTTAGACCTGCACCTGGTCCAGTCCAGTTTACTTCAGGGTCATCCTTGTAAGCTTAAACCCCAGCCTAGCTCAGTGCTTTAACCTCCACCTCACTGGAAGGTTGTAGCCCCTCACTGTGCTTCAATTAACAGTTTCTGACTGTTTTAGATCAAATCCGATTCTTCTCTTGTGCCTTTTTTTCAGCTCAGAGTCCCTAGGGACTTTTGGACCATGTGCTCCCTCCTTCTCTTTCCCTGTTTATCTCTCTCTACCTCCCTGCCAGTGTTTTACTCCCTTGGGAGGACAGTTTTATTGGTGTTCTATGTAAACCCAGCTTGATACCTGGTGGTTTCTTCCTTTTCTTCTGCTTTTCACCCTCTCCTCTGAGACTTTTGAACTCCAGATGAGAGGCCATTCACCATTTGACTGACTTCCATCTGCATCCTTATCCAGCCTTCATGACAAGGTACTCACTCTTGGTGTGCCTCAAAGGCACCCTGTCTCAGACCTTAGAAACTCCAGGAGTTTCTCACTTTCTCCTCTGTCCATGGACAATCAGACTCTAGGAGCCCCCCACATATTGGATGCCCCAAACATTCTGAGTGTGGAGATTATCTCTCCTAATTCTTGGGTCTTGCCTCATTTCCCTCCCTAAGTCTCAGAGACATTCCTGGTGGTGGGATCAGCCACTCCACTTAGTCCTTATCCTCCAAATTGGGCTGTAAATTATCTGTTCCAAAAGATACTCCATTGGTCTGTCTCAAAATGAATTTAAAAATACTCAGGCTATCTGAGCTCCTGCCTACAAATTACTCCAACTCTCTATTCAGATTTGGCCACAATATTCTCTAGATAATTGCCACTGCTGGCCTAAGATTGGCACTTTTCAATTTCAGGATTCTCATTGATTTCTATAACTTTGTCCAATGACATGACAAATGGTCCAAGGTTCTCTCCCACACTCACAGCTGGCCATGACTTGCCAGAGTCTTTCCCTCTCTCACTCACCAAATTCAAGCCACCCAACTAAATCAAATATAAACCCAGCCCCAAAAAAAACCTCTCTTTACTGGGTCTCTTTAATTCCTTCTACATATGGATATCTAATTTTTCTCTCCTTACTAAAAATTTAAAATCACTGTACTGTTTTTTTCTTTCTTTCCCCTTTTCCCCTTTTTTTCATTACAAGCCACCGCCACCACAACCAACAACAATAAAAACCCCAACGACAGAGATGGGACAATCACAGTAAACAAAAACTTAACCTTAAATAACTAAAAAAACAAAAACAAAACAAAACAAACAAAAACAGTGCCCAAGACACAACTAGATAAAATAAACCAAAACAAACACCAAAGAAAGTACTATAGCCCAAGGCCCCTTACATACAGCTAATGGCCATAAGAAAATGGTCAGCTTTAAATTAAAACCACTGGCTATTGCCCTGTTAAGATTAAGTCCTCACCAATTTAAAACATAACTAAAATTTTAAAAAGAGATATCTCTCCATGTTTTGTGTTGTCACGGCTAATGCTTGCCAAGCATGTCATGTCATGTCTTCTGTGTTTCATGTAGTCTGTCTTTATGTGTAACTGAATTCATGGTCATTAATTCTTCCAAAGCTTATAGTCATTAAATGTTCTAATACTTCTTTAAGATGTTGTTAAATTACTAAAACCAAGTTTATAATGTACTTCTCACTTTAAATTCTAAGTTTTTCTACTAAAATGTTTCTCTACAGATTTCCAATAATAAAATGGTTAACTTTGTGATGCTAAACTACTTACTTCTCTGTAAATTGGGTAAAGTTTCTCTTAATTGTTCTATAAACATGATTAAAGTTTTATAAAAGACGAGATTGTTAAAGGAAAATATAAAAAGAGATTTTCAATGATAGATACCCAAAACATTATTTAAAAAAATGTTTAAATGGGCAATGCAAGTACAAACAGGAGTGAGGATGCAAACCATAAGATTAAAATAACAACAGGGCTGGAGAGATGGCTTAGTGGTTAAAGTGTTTCCCTGCGAAGCCTAAGGACCCTGGTTCGATTCTCCAGGTCCCACATAAGCCAGATGCACAAGAGGGTAGACATGTCTGGAGTTCATTTGCAGTGGCTGGAGGCCTTGGGGCCTCTCTCTCTTTCCCTCTTTCTGTCTTAAATAAATAAATAAATAAATAAATAAATAAATAAATAAATATAAATAAAATCTTTAAAAAATAACAACAACAGCAAAATGCTAAAAAGTGACAAGACATCAGACAATGTAAATACTCTTAAAGTTTCTCCCCATAGTCTTTGATGTTAGCTGACAGAAAGATCAAAAACAAATGTTCTAACTATTAGAAAACCTGAGTCTTAAGGTAAAGGTTCACTTATTAGTGTTTAATTTCCCAAGATAGAATCTCATACTAAAACATTAAAGTTTTAAAAATAACTCCTATTTTATTTAAACTAAAAGCATTGGTTATCCAACAGTGTTTTTTCGCTTTAAAAACAAATTTGTCAAAGGTTGTATTAGAGCTCATCTGTTTTAGTTCAACAATGACCAAATTCAGCTTTTTAATGTACCATCAAATAATTAAATAACTGTCTTATTTCTGGTATCTCAAGTTCATTCCTCATAAATAAATTAACTCTTAAGACATATTCTCTACTTCAGGGTACAGCCCATGCTCAAACAATGTTCTTCGTCTAAAATAAATGATTTAAAACTGTATGGCCCTGTTTCTTCTTAACTCCATAACACAACTACAGATGCCTCTCTGTACTTAACCTTTTTTTTTTTTTTCAGATTTTAAAAGAGACTCCCCTAGACTCAGGCTGAAGTAAAAATAAACTGATTCTCCACTCCATCTCTGATACCGGTTCTGTGAGCCTAAATTTCCCACTTCAATATCAAGGTTAACAATATCAAGATATTTTAACTAATTTTGTCTATTTATTTAAAAATCTATCTAAATGTGACATAAAAATCAAAACTAAAAAATTAATGTAAAGATCCTTCTGGATCTCTAGAGTTTCGGCAATTAACTTCAGCAGATACTATAACAGACTAACACCATCTATCTGGGCCCCTTTTGATTGCTTTTCAATGCCTAAAAGTCAACAAAAGTACAGGCCCTTGCCCAAGTTTTTTTGCACCATCCCACTTCAGCTTAAAAAAAATATCAAGCTTGGTTGATAAATGTAATACACTATAAATGGACTGAAGGACAAAAATCACATGCTCATCTCATTAGATGCAGAAAAAGCTTTTGATAAAATCCATCATCTTTTCATCATAAAAGTCCCACAGAAACTAAGAATAGAAGGAACATAACATAATAAAGGCTATCTATGACAAACCTACAGCCAACATAATATTAAATGGAGAAAACCTTGAAGCTTTTCCATTAAAAAAAGGAACATGTGAAGGGTGTTCACTGTCCCCACTTTTATTTAATATAGTACTGGAAGTCTTAGCCATAGCAATAAGGCAAGAGACACACATAAAAGGGATACAAATTAGAAAGGAAGAGATCAAATTATCATTATTTGTAGATGATATGATTCTATTCATAAAGGACTCAAAAGACTCTACCAGCAAACTGTGAGAGCTGATAAACACTTATAGCCATGTAGCAGGATACAAAATAAACACAGAAATCAGCCTTCCTATATTCTAACAACAAACATGCTGAGGATGTAATCAGGAAATCACTCCCATTCATAATTACCTTAAAAAATATCTTGGAATAAACTTAAGCGAGGAAGTAAAGGATATCTACAATGAAAACGTTAAAACACTCAAGACAGAAATTGCAGAAGATACTAGGAAATGGAAAGATAGACATCTTGGCTTGGAAGAATCAATATTGTGAAAATGGCAATCTTACCAAAAGCAATTTCCACATTTAATGCAATCCCCATCAAAATTCCAATGGCATTCCTCATGGAAATAGAAAAAAAAATCCATAAAATTCATTTGGAAGCACAAAAAACCTCAAATATCTAAAACAATTTTGAGCAACAAAAATAAGGCTGATGGTATCACCATACCTGATTTTAACCTAAATCAGAGATCCATAATACTGGCAACAAACAAGCAAGCAAGCAAACAAACAAACAAAAAACAGACATGTAGATCAATGGAATAGAATAGAGGACCCAGATATAAGTCTGGGCTGCTACAACCACCTGATCTTTGACAAAAATGCCAAAAATACTGATTGGAGAAAAGACAGCCTCTTCAACAAATGATGCTGGGAAAACTGAATATGTATCTGTAGAAGGATGAAAATAGAACCTTATCTCTCTCCATGCACAAGAATTAAGTCCAAATGGATCACAGGCCTTACTATCAGATTGGTGACTCTGAAACTGCGAGAAGAAAAAAATAGGGAAACCCTTCAACATAATGGTATAGGCAACTTTCTGAATATAAGCTTAGTTTTTCAAGAAATAAAACCACTAATCAATCACTGGGACCTCATGAAATTACAAAGCTTTTATACAGCAAAGGACATTGTGAAAAGATCAAAGAGGCAATCTACAGAATGGGAGAAAATCTTTGCCAGCTATACATCTGACAGAGAATTAATATCCAGGACATACAAAGAACTCAAAAAACTACATAATAAGAAATCAGCCAACCCAATTAAAAAATGGGCTATGAAACTAAATAGAGAGTTCTCAAAAGAAGAAATAAGATTACATATAAACATCTAAAAAATGTTCTGCATCCTTAGCAATCAGGGAAATGCAAATTAACACTACTTTGAGATTCCATCTCACTCCTGTCAGAATGGCTATAATCAAGAAAACAAATGACAATAAATGCTGGTGAGGATGCTGAAAAAGACAGACACTTCTACACTATTGGTGGGAATACAATTTGGTGCAGCCATTGTGAAAATCATTGTGGAGGTTCCTGAGACAACTAAAAATAGATTTACCATATGATCCAACTATACTGCTCCTAGGCCTGATCTTGGAAGCTAAGCAGGGTCATATCTGGTTAGTACTTGGATGGGAGAAACTTGCTCAACCATGTTCATTGCCGCTGTATTCACAATATCAAGGAAATGAAACCAGTCTAGATGCTACTCAACTGATGAGTGAATAATGAAGATGTGGCACATTTATACAATGTAGTTCTACTCAGTGGTAAAGAAAAATGAAATTATGAAATTTGCAGGAAAATCTATCAATCTGAAAAGGATTATACTTAGTGAGGTAACACAGGCCCACAAAACCAAATGTTGCATGTTTTCTCTCATATGTGGATCCTAGCTACAAATGATTGGACTTTTATGTGAGTTGGAATAAAACTCAGTAGCAGAGACCAGTAAGCTAGAAAGTTGCTATAAAGGTAATAGAAAGTAAGGGAGGACAGGGGACTTAAGAGGACACTACTGTGTATATGTAAGTAGAAGAACAGATTACTGGGGGTGAAAAGGCCTAAGTGAAGTCAGAAGAAGAGATTGCGTAAAGGAAAGATGGGGGGAGGGCTAATCAAAATCTAAAAGGGTATGAATAAATCATATGGAAACCTACTGTTTTGGACACTGGAACACTCAGAAGCCATAGATTGTTACCAGAAAATATTCAGTGTCAGGGATGGGATACCTTCCAGTGAGTTGTTGGTCAGAGAGGTCGATGATGTCCCCCAATACATTATAGGCCATTACTGAGGCTCTTGGTTTCCCACCAGGAATAGATGGTAAGACGCTATTGCTGAAGACTTCACATACTTGGGCTGCAAGGTTACTCAGGAATCAAGCTGGAGCTGAACTGAAAACCTCCTCCATGTAGACCAGCTGACAGAAAGCTGGAAAAAGTTATGCTGCATGCAGTTCTATGGGAGAGAGAGAGAAATCATCAGTAAAGATAAACAACAGTGGACACTTCAAGCCTTAAATTTGGCCATCCAGGCCAAATGAGCCAAATGGGTGCAATAGTGGCATGTCTGCTATGGGGGAAACCAACCACTCTCTAATTGGAGGTCAGCTTCATGGGAGGGAATACATGCCTGATATTGAAAACCTATGACAGGGGAAGTCATAAGCCCTATGTTTGTAACATCTGCTGGTGTTTGGCTAAATGTATATACTATGCTCACCAAACTGCCCAGTAAGCACTTCTCTTAATGTTCATACTCGTATATTAATTCTACTCTCACTTTAGGTTAGAGAAACTTCTTTTTTCAGATGGCAGTAACCTTGGAATGACTCAGAAGGCACCACAGTGCTGAGAAGAAGTGACAGAGGAGTGCTCAGCACTGAAACACCTCTATCACACCTTCCAAGGCTTGGGGTCCATTGTGGAAGAGGTTATGGAAAGAATGTAAGAGCCAAAGGAAAGGTAGAACTCCTTACAACATGCTCCTCCAGACACAAAATGGCCTGAATATCTATGACCTCACAGTACCTGACACTACCTATATAAAACCATCATAATAGGAGGAAAAGATAATGATATCAAAATAAACAGAGACTGATTGAGAGGGTAAAGGGTATGATGGAGAGTGGAGTTTCAAAGGGGAAAGTGGGGGGGGAATTACCATGGTTTATTGTCCATTATTATAGAAGTTGTCAATACAAAAGGAATTCAATGGACAGAGGAATGAACTCAATGAGGACATAATAAATGTATAAATGAATTCCAGAGACAATAATAAAATCAAGAAATGATAACGAAAATCAATAAAGACGGAGATGAAGAAATACATAATGGAAAACAAAATGAAATAACTCATTGATACAGTCCCTATGAAAGCCTCACCAAAAGAATAGATCATGTGGAGGACAGACTCAGGGATTTAAGACAAGACAGAAGAAATAGATCAGGAGGACTGATTGAGAGGGATAAGGGGTATGATGGAGTAGAGTTCCAAAGGTGAAAGTTGGGGAGTGGAATCAGACTTGGACTGGAGAGATGGCTTAGCAGAAACTTGTCACCCATCTTCCAAAAACCTGGGGTCTCTCTCTCACTCTCTCTAAAAAATAGACATTAGGCTTTAAAGAACATTAATATACAGGCCCAATTTCCTTTGCAACTGATAACTTTAAAAAGGTTGTAAAAAGTTGCTTAATTTCAGATTGAGATAGCTAAATTTTATCCAAATATTAAACTTATATGTTCTCCATCTGATAAAGCCTTTATTTTGTTACATAAAACACCTGTTTACAACAGTAAGTTTTTAAGTGTTCTACTCTTTCATGTTTTCCTATTGGATAAAACTTTTACTTGTTTACTATAAACTTATTGTAATAGATAAAACTAGGCCAAACTATATAAAATATACTTCAGAGTATTATGTAATCATTATAATTATATAAAACATAATTTCATTATGTTCATAAAATAAACAACTGGTAATAAGAAATTATCAAGACTAATCAAACTTTTAGCTTTTTCAGCCTAACATGCTTTCACTAGTTATTCTAAAGTTAAAAACTTTTTGATCTTTGGACCACATAAGTAAAGACTATAACCTTCTATGTTAAAGACTTACTTAAACTTCAAAAACCCTAAACTGCAAAATTAGTTAATTTTTTAATCTCTATAATGTATAAATTTAAAATAGTTTAAGATATTTTAAATATTGTTTCAATACTAATCTCTTATACTTTCTATCTTACCTAAAACAAATCTTTATATTTCCAAAAATTCCAATTAATTTCCCATCCAAGTTAATAATTCCTTCTTCCTTACCTATCACCTATATTATTATTATTTTTCAACCTTAATTATAAATGTCATGTCACATACAAAAAGTCATACATAGATAATAAGCAGATCATAATGGCTAATAAATTTGACATGATCTAAGAGTTTCTTTCCTAATGACTCTAATAAGTATCGCTCTCCTACAGAGTTACCTCTTTGCCTGTTCATAAGATTCATGGGAAAAATAGTTTACTATGTACACAAACTACAAAGTAAAGATTGACAAATAAAATATTAAAACCTAAAACTCAGCCAGGCGTGGTGGCAAACGCCTTTAATCCCAGCACTTGGGATGCAGAGGTAAGAGGATTGCTGTGAGTTCAAGGCCACCCTGAGAATACAGAGTGAAGTCCAGGTCATCCTGGGCTAGAGTGGGACCCTAACTCAAAAAACCAAAAATAAAAAAAACCTAAAACTCACACTGATGTGAATAAAACTTCCATAAACTACAATGATTGTGAACAAATAAATGTTATCAGTCTAAAGCAAATAAGATTTTGGGCTATATTAGCCTTTGTAATGGCCAATAGTATTATTTTTCTACATGTGACCTAACATCTCTCTGTGATCAGGTAAGATATCTATTGCTCTAAGTTAAAAATAGAAATCTCTTTTTTCCTTTCCTTTTTATTATTTATTTTAATTTTACATTCATGTTGGTGCCTCTGGTAGCCTCCTCCCTGACCTCCTCCCTCCAAAGGGACCCTCCTCATTAGGGAATGTGGGTCATGCATTATGGGGGTAGCCAACAGTTATGGGGGAGAGGCAAAGTCTCTGTGCATAATGACCCAACTTGTGGCTCTAACACTCTTTCTGCCCCCTCTTCTGTGAATTTCCCTGAGCCACTTTGGGTTCATTTTAGTTCTACTTCAGTGATGAGGTCTTGGGAGCCTCTGAGTCTCTGGATATTTGGCTTAGTAGGAGTTGGATGTTCTCTGTGTTTATCTCCTGCCTTGTTCTGGTGTTGGGTTCATCAAGAAAGCTGCACTCTTGCCCATTTCCTCCATTACTCTATGGTTGCAGCTGGGGCCCTGGTGAAGTGCGATAGGCTGATTCTCCCTTCAGGTTCGTTATCCATCTGGAAAAGAGAGCCAAATTCTCCAGAGGAGAGAGAAGTTAGTACCAGATAGATGGAAGGGCCATAGTTATTTTAGAGAGAATTTTATTATGTGTATGCCCTCTTCTAAAAAAAAAAAAAGAAGAAGTGTCCTCAACAGCATGGAGGCAGGAATGAAGGAAAAGAGGGTACCAACACATGATGTATCCATACAAAATATGTTGTTAATAATAATAACAATACTACTAATAAAAAACATAAAAAGTATTTTTAAAAATCTCACAACTCTACTCCCTTCAAGTTAAACCTATCCTGTCTCTGACATATAATTTAGTCCCTAATTATGGTAATACCCTCTACTTTGGTTCTTACATACTAAGATGTCTCACTAAATTCTTCCAAGAAAATACATGCCTTGGACTTCCAGCCAAGATGGCATCTGCCGAACCACACTTCACCTCATGGGGAAGGAAAGGCAAGATTGGTGGGGCCCATATGGTCTGCAGGTCCTAGAAGACCTCCAGTGGGAGGGCACAGAGGAGCAAAGTAGGGAATCCACTGATTCCCATGCTCTCAGGTAGCCCACCAGTCCCCCAAATCCCTCAAGCAGCTGTCCCAGACACCAAGCCACCAGGTTCCTCCTGCACTACCTGCAGGCTATGCAGACCCAGGTCAGCAGGCTCACATTCCTTACTTTCTGCCTTGGCTATTTTCCCTGTTTCCCCACCAGGACCTTCATCCCAGCAACCACCAACATCCCAGCCAATGCCCAGCCATACCAGGCTACTTGCACCCAGGCAGGCCGACTGGCATTCCTTACTCTCTCCCTTGGCTCTTTTTCCCATTTCTGCCACCAGGGCCTCTGTCCCAGCCATGACCATCATGCCAGCTGCCAACTTGCCATGCACTTATCAGGTCCTCCTGCACTTCCTTCAGGCTACACAGACCCAGGCCAGCTGGCTAGCATTCCTTACTCCCTCCCTTGGCTTTTCTCACTGTTTTTGCCACTGGGACTTCAGTCCCAGCCACGACCTCCATCCCAGCCACTGTCCTGCTGCATGCAGACCAGGTCCTCCTGCACTACCTATAGGCTTCTTGGACCCAGGCCAGGCAGATAGCATTCCCCCTCCCTCCCTTGGTTTTCCTCTGACTTCCCTTCCTACTACCAGGACCAGGATGGCTGCCCCATTCCCCACTGCTGTGCCACATCACCTGACCTACAGCAGTCCCATCCCCCTATCCTGCCTTGTCACAGAACCCTGGAGTCCCATCTACCCCCTGCTTTGCAATGACAGCTGTCCTATCCCCTCACCCTGCCACATCACAGGACTACACAATCCAATCCTCCCACGATGGCACCACAACACCAGGCAGCTCTGTCCCATTCACCCCAGCACCCTATACCATCAGGCCACCTGACCATGCAGTCCCATATTCCAAACCACCAATCAACAAGCCCCTACACCAGGTCTTTGGGCCCCCACCAGAGTTTGTGGACTCCTCCCATCTGAGCAGACAGGCCCCATTGCCATCAGAAGCCTAACTGAGGCAAACATAAAAGTGAATAATCACTGAAGACATTTCAAGGGTAAACAACAGCTTCTGCCTGAATTAAATAAGATTCCTACACTGTGATGGGCAGAACAAAGTGCAAAAGGAATAATATGAAAAATTAAATGGAAGTAAATCCAACAAGGTTGCCCAGTCCCATGGAAGTCTCTAATCAAAACATGGAAGAGACAACAGGATCAGAACCCCAAAACAAAGACAGAAGCTATGCGACCCCAGCCAAGCAACTAGCAGAACTTGCAGAAAATCAACAAAGGTCCAATAAGTGTATTAATGCTATCCTCACTAGAGTAGACCTAATAGAAAAAAAACAGGAAGTGTTCCAAAGACAGTTAAATGTACTGAAGCAGAGTGAAAAAAAAAGACCTCAATAATCAGCTGGCTAAGCTCAATGAAGACATAAATAAATTCAAGGATGAATTCCAAGAAGCATTAAGAAGTCAGAAAATGACAACAAAATGGAACTTGACAGAGGGATACATACTATACATAAAAAGACAATAGAAAATAAAAACCAAATTGAACAAGTCCAAACCTCCATAGAAGCTCTGAAGAATAGAGTTTTTAGAGGAATAAATACAAATGGCAAACATACACTTAAGGAAATGTTCAACATCCCTAACCATCCAGGAAATGCAAATTAAAACAATTATGAGATTCCACCTTACCCAGGAAGGATCGCAAACATTAAAAAATCCAATGACAACAAATGCTGGTGAGGATGTTGAGAAATAGGAACCCTCATTAACTGTTGGTGGGAATGTAAGATGGTACAACCACTATGGAATACAATATGGAGGCTCCTAAAAAGGTTGACTATAGAGTTACCAACAGACCCAGTTATTCCCTTACTGAATATTTATCCTAAAAGCTTCATGCCTCAATTCAGAGATTTGCTCAACCATGTTTATAGCTGACCAATTCATAATAGCTAAGAACTGGAAACAACCCAGATGTCCATCATTAGATGAATTGACAACCAAGATGTGGTATATCTACATGATGGAATTCTACTTTGCAGTAAGAAGAAATGACACAATGAAATTTGTAGAAAAATAGTTGAACTTGGAACAGATCATTCTCAGCAAACTCACCAAATCACAGAAAGACAATCATTGCATGGTCTCACTCACCTGTAGCTCCTAACATGAATCTGCCCGAGATGCTGACATACCTGAATAGCATCGTGAGGCTTGCACAATAGGAAGGGTGGGGCTGAAGGGGCGGATAAGGGTGGGGCACAAAACTGGGTCCTACCTTGAAAAACCAAGAAAAAAATGAAATTTGAAAAAAAAAAAAAAAAGGTTCAAGGCCTGGGGCTGAAGAGATGGCTCGGTGGTTAAAGGAATTTGCTTATAAAGCCTAATGGCCTGGGTTGTATTCCCCAGGACCCATGTAAGCCAGATGCACAAAGTGGAACATGCACCTGGAGCTCATCTAACATGGCAGGAGGTCCTGGAATGCCCATAGTTACTCTCTTAATCTTTCTTCCTCTTTCTCTCTGTCTCTCAAATAAATAAGAACATTTTTATTTATTTTTATTATAAAATTTTAAAAGTTATATCCCCTTTCCCTACCCTCATTCCATTGAGGACCCTCCTGAGTGGGGTTATTCATATTCATTATGGGGTCTTAAAGGCCTCAGTCAGTCTCTCTGGCAAGGTGGGGGCAGTGTCCCTGCTAATCCTACCATTAGGCCCTTAGAAATCTTTCCATCTCTTCTTCAACAATGTTCCCTGAGCCTTGATGGATGTGTTAGAAGTCTGATTTAGTGTTGAATTCTCTGTAGTCTCTGGATTTCTGTTTTGATGACATTTGAGTGACCAGGGTGTCTGTCACCATCTCCCTGGAACTGGTTTTCAGGCTAGCAGTGAAAGCAGTATTTGAGTCACAACTTTCTCTGAAATGACTCATGGGCTCCAGGAGATGGGGTAGAGGTAACTGGTCTCATGGTAGGCAGTTGGCTATCTTTTCTTGCAATGATGTATCCTGGATTTCCCTAGTATTCTCTGCAACCTGCAAGATAAAACAGATTCTTAAACCAAAAGTGAAAGCAGCTTGGATTAAAGAGGATGGGCATAGTTATTTGAAAGACTTTTTGATGTGTATGCTCATTCTTCTTTGCCAAAGAGCAGTTTGTTGTGGTTCCCCCTAAGGCCAGACTAGGGGGGAAGGTAGGGTCTCTGCTGAGTTGGGGTGAGCAGCGCAGACTCACAACACAGACTCCGGGAGTTGGGTGGAAGCGGCAGAGGGCAAGCTGCCACAAACTCGTTTATTGAGGAAGTGCACATGGGTTTTAAAGGGCTTGGTTGGCTAATCATTGTATGGGGTGGCCGCCTTTTTGTGACCAATGACAGCCTGTCTCTGGACAGGGCATCTTGTAGCAGGCTTCTCACAAGCATGGGACTGTAACTATTGTCACACCAAGCCTGCGCAGAACACCATGTTCACAGAAGCCACTTCCTGTTTTCTTCTGCCATGTGGTCTGGCTAGGACCAGGCCTGTATTGTGCCATACACATCCTCCTTTTTGTTTTTATTATTGGCAACCCTGAGAGGTATGGTTTTTTGCCAAGCCATTGTTGAACCCAGGCCCCAAGGGATCATCATACGTGATGGTGCCTCTTAGGTTGCCCCATCTCACGGAATCTTACCCGTCATGGGCTATCTGCCATCAGGCGCCAGATGTTGCGGTCCCCCCGAAGGCCAGCCCAGGAGGGACGGTAGGGTGTCTGCCAAGTTGGGGTGAGCAGCACAGAGTCACGACACAGACTCCAGGAGTTGGGTGGAAGCAGCAGAGGGCGAGCTGCCACAAAATTGTTTATTGAGGAAGTGCACGTGGGTTTTAAGGGGCTTGGTTGGCTAATCATTGTATGGGGTTGTCCCCTTTTTGTGACCAATGACAGCCTGTCTCTGGACAGGACATCTCGTAGCAGGCTTCTCGCGAGCATGGGACTGTAACTGTTGTCACACCAAGCCTGCACAGAATGCCATGTTCACAGAAGCCACTTCCTGTTTTCTTCTGCCAGGCCTGTATTGTGCCATACAGCAGTGGAGACTATGGAGTCTCTGGAGTCTATGAGTTTCCTATCCATGGGATTCTGACTTGGTTCCCAGTACTAGGTATGGGTTCTCTCCCACTGAGTAGATCTCATGTCCAATCTGAGAATACATGGTTACCTGCCTAGGTTGTATGCCATTATTGCACATGTTTGTACTTCTTACTGGATGGTTGATTTTATATCTTGCAGGCTCTCCTGCTTGTTCATGCTGTTGGTAACTGTTATCCCCCAGTAACTCCCATAGCACTTTCTAGCACTATGAGGACTAGCCTGTAGGAAACTGGTTTCTCTATCAGTTCCAGCATGCTCTTTCAATGTCCTGGGACAATTGGCTGTGGTATCTTCAGTAATAGGGTCTTACCTTTCAGCTCTGTCCAGTAACCAAGTATTTTGGCAATAGTCTGCATTATTTTGGGGATTTATGTGTCTCCCTGACCCACAGCTCACTGTGTATGTAGGAGTGGTAACCCAATTCTGGCCCTGAGATTTACCATCCAGAGCCCTTGATTTTGTATCTAAGCTTTCTCCATCTACAGGGTACTTCTGTCCAGGTTCCCTGTCCCCTTATTGAGGATTATAACTGGTAGAATTCTAGGAGAAAGATTTCTATGGTATTTATTCATGTTGTCATTAGTTTTGTGTAATCCCCCACATTTTCCCTTCCCTCTACTCCCCCAAAAAGCATTTCACCCCCTGTAATCTTTCTTCTTTCCTTCTTTCTTTCTTTCCTTTCTTTCTTTCTTCTTTCTTTCTTTTCTCCCTAGACTTACACTTGTTGAGTAACCCTTCTCTTCTTCCTCCCTATTTCGCCCCTTTCCTAGTTTCATTCTAGTTCCATGTCATTATTACTAATGTTTACTATCACTTACAATCAACTCAAGCTGTCCCAGACAAGGAACTGCACATGAGAGAGAACATACAGCATTTGTCTTTCTGAGCCCATGTGACCTTACTTAGTATGACCTTTTCCAATTCCATCCATTTTCCTGCACATTTCATTATTTTGTTTCTCCTTACCACTGAATTTCTCAAATAAATAAATAAAAATATTTTTATTTATTTAAATCATTCTTTAACATTCATATTTATTTATAAGCAGAAAGATGGGAGGGAGGGAGGGAGAGAGAGAGAAAGAGAGAGAGAATGTGCATGCCAAGGCCTCTAGCCAATGCAAACAAACTCCAGAAACATGTCACTTTGGGCATCTAGTGTTACATGAATTCTGGGGAATCAAACCTGGGCCAGCAGTGTCTTTAACTGCTGAGAAATCCCCAGCTTTACAAATATTTTTTACAAAGCAATTCAAGTCCAGTCTTGGCTACAGGAGACCCTGTCTAAGATATGAAACTAAAAATACCATAGAAACCTTACTCAGTCTTGCAGGACAATACAATGCTTTTTTTAAAGTTTATTTTTATTTATATTATTCTAATTTTACATTCATAGTGGTGACTCCATTATCCTCCTCGCTGTCCTCCCTCTTCCATAGGTACCCTCATCAATGGTGAATGTGGATCATGCATTGTGGGGGTAGTCAAGAGCTATGGGGGATAGGCCAAGTCTCTGTGCATAATGCCCCAACTTGTGGCTCTAACATTCTTTCTGCCCCCTCTTCCGCAAATTTCCCTGAGCCACATTGGGATCATTTTAGTTCTACTTCAGTGGTGAGGTTTTGGGAGCCTCTGTGTCTCTGGATATCTGGCTTAGTAGGAGTTAGATGTTCTCTGTGTTTATCTCCTTCAGCCTTTTTATGGTGTCATGATCCCCTAGAACGCTGAACTCGCCTTTCCCCCACATTACTCTATGGTTTCAGCTGGAGCCCTGGTGAGGTGTGATTGGCTGATCCTCCCTTCAGGTTCATTGTCCATCTGAAAAAGATAAGCAAATTCTCCAACGGAAAGAGAAGTTAGTACTAGATATATGGGATGGCCATAGATATCTTGGAGGGAATTTTATATAGGTAGGCCCTCTTCTAGCCCACATTTGGTGGTATCTTGATTGGAGACTGTGCTCATTTTTTGTACATGGTTTTGACTTATTTCCCAGTTCCAGCAATGAGTTCCATTCCACTGAGTGGATCAATTAGCCAAATCAAGAGCCATTGGTTGCCCACCATAGCTGTGTGCCACTACTGCACTTGTTTGAGCATTACGTCAGGTTGTTTCTTGCTGGGTATCTTAGACTGGAAGTTGTTTGGACCAATGTTGGCCATTTTCCCCCAGTTGCTCATGTAGCACCCTCTGGCACTAGACTAGCTGTCTGGGGACTGACCCTCTTCCAGATTCTGGCCAGGTCTCTCCAAGTTTGGTCTCACACGTGTATGCTGTCTTTGACAGTAGGGTCTTACCATTAACCTTTGGTGGGTCATCAAGAACTCTGGCAGAAGTCTATCTTTTTTGGGAAACCTTGTAGGTTTCTCAGATCTACAGCTCATTGTGAAAGTTAACCCCATGCTGGTACTGGGAGTTATAAGTCAGTGCCTAGGAAGGTGAGGGGAGAAAAAGATAGATAATATGAAAGAGAACATGAGTATTTAGAGGCGATGGAGAGAGAGAGAGAGAGAGAGAGAGAAGAGAGAGAGAGAAAAGCAGGAGAAAATTAAGGTTGGTCTTCATGATGTTCTCTCCAGTTTCCTGTGGTTCAGGTGTTCCCTCTGTGGACCTGCTGAAGGATCAATGTTTTAGCTTGTTGTTCAGAATAAAGAGTTTTATAGTATCATTTCCTTTTGGGTCCCTATTTGTATCCTCCCACCCTTGTCCTCCCTCCCACCATCACCCTCCCTCCATCCCACCCTCCCTATTGTCTGGTCCTCAGAGTGCTTATTAGGCTTGGCAGCATCTCGGGTGGATTCAGGTAAGGAGCGACAGATAAATGAGACCATGCGACAATTATCTTTTTGTGATTGGTTGAGCTCACTGAGGATGATCTGTTCCATGTTTGACCTTTTTTTTTTTTTCAAATTTCATTATTTCATCTTTCCTTACTGCTATGTAGAATTCCATAGTATAGATATACCACATCTTTGTTAGCCATTCATCTAGTGATGGAAACCTGGGTTGATTTCAGCTCTTTGCTATTATGAATTGAGCAACTATAAACATGGTTGAGCAAATGTCTCTGATCTGAGGCTTGGAACCTTTAGGGTAAATGTCCAATAAGGGAAAATCTGGATCCGTTGGTAGGTCTATGGTCATCCTTTTCAGGAGTCTTCATATAGCTGCCCATAATGGTTGAACCATTTTACATTCCCACCAGCAGTGGAAGATTGTTCCTATTTCTCCACAGCCTCGCCAGCATTTGTTTTCATTTTTCTTTTAATGTTAGCCATCCTTACTGGTGTAAGGTGGAATCTCATAGTTGTTTTAATTTGCATTTCCCTGATGATTAGGGATGTTGAACATTTTCTTAAATGTGCATTTGCTATTTGTATTTTTTCCTCTGAGAACTCCCTGTGCAGTTCTCTGCCCCATTTTGTGAGTGGGTTGTTTGATGATTTAGTGTTTAGGCTTTGGAGTTCTTTGTAGATTCTAGAAATTAGGCCTCTGTCAGTTGTATAGCTGGTGAAAATTCTCTCCCATTCTGTGGGTAATCTGCTGGCTTTGCTTATGGTATGTTTGTCAGTGAAAAAAGCTTTTCTGCTTCATGAGCTCCCACTGGTTGAGTGATTAATTTCTTGAGCTGCTGGGGTTTTGTTCAGGAAGTCTTTTCCCACTCCTATTTCGTGGAAGGTTCCTCCTACATATGGTTGTCCAGTTTTTCCAGCACCATTTGTTGAAGATGCTGTCCTTTTTCCATTCTGCATTGGTAGGACCTTTGTCAAATATCAAGTAGCTGTAGTTATTTGACCCAAAGTCTGGGTCTTCTATTCTGTTCCATTGGTCTATATTCCTGTTTTTATGCCAGTACCATGTTGTTTTTATTACAATGGCTTTGTAGTATAGCTTTAGATCAGGTATGGTGATGCTTCCAGAGGTGTTTCTTTTGCTGAGGATATGCTTGGATATCTGAGGCCTTCTGCCTTTCCATATAAATTTTGAAACAATACAATTCTTTAGTGTGTCAGTTAAGGTGACCTCTTCAGAGGGGGAATGAGGATATATAAATTGGCTAGGTAGGTGACAGTAACAGGAACCCCAAAATGAGCAGTGTTCCTGGCTAGAAGCAGGAAATAGACCTGAGACTGCAAGCAGATATCTGTTTTTTCCTTATTTATTTCCCCCTAAAACCTGACAAGAGGATGTGCATGAGATCAGTAGGTGCTTGAACATATGGCATGAGATCTGGTCTTTCTTTATCTCTTCTTCCCTAAAGGAGTCCCCCTTCCCTATAAATCTGACAGGAAGATGTGAATAAGATTATAAAGTGAGGCTAAGGAGATGGCCCAGCACTTAAAGATGCTTACTTGCAAAGCCTGATGACACAGCTTCAGGTTCAATTCCCTATTACCCATGTAAAGCAAGATGCACAAAGTGGCAGATGCATCTGGAGTTCATTTGCAGTGACAAAGAGGCCCTAGTACACCTATACTCACTCTTCCTTTCTCTATATATATCTAATAAATAAATAAGTAAGTAATTTTTTTAAAGATTACAAAGTGGCAGCTGGGGATATGGCTCAGCAGTTAAAGGTGCTTTCTCAGGTTTGATTCCCCAGTACCCGCATAAAGGCAGATACTCAAAGTATTTGGAGTTCATGTGCAGTAGCAAAAGGGCCTTGTGTACCCATTCTCTCTCTTTTTTTAATTAATTAATTCACTCATTACAAAATTACTAAGTGCTGGACACCTGGCATGAGAACCATACTCAGCAGCACAACCTCTATTCAGTAAATTCCCATAAAAGACATCAACCAGAGTCACCAAGTAGGTTTTTCCATTTCCAGGGTCTGCTTTCCTTTACATCAGGGGCCTCTGCTTTATCTGTCACTTAAACTATATAATGAAATCTTTCTAAATTCCATGCTCTATGGTCTATGGATTTTAATCTTCAAAATTCATAAGACAAGAACCTCAGGCCATTGACTTAGTGGAAGTTTTATGTGATTGTGACCTCTGGCACCCTAACTCCTGAGTTACTGCCCAACCAAGAGCTGAGAATGGCTCCATCATTCTCAAATACACGCCAGATTCCTATATCATGTAATTGTATTTCTATTTATAGGATTATTTGGTCATCTGCTTGTAGTCTGGACTATAACGGACAACAGAAATGACTTTCTACTAACTTATCTAGCTTACTGACACTAAGGACCAAGGGACTGTTAAAGTCTTGGGAGAAGCTGTTGTCTGAATTTTGTTCTTTTGCTTCCCAAGAGCATTCATCTTGTTGAGATTGTGGTAGACCAATAGGCCTGCCTTTCCAGTTCTGCTGTTCCTTTGTCCTCTAATAAGCCCTTGTGATTGCAGGCAACTGTGTTGCTTAGACAGATTACAGTATTATTGACCAAGCAAGAGAAATACTCTATTAATAATAGCAGTAATCATATTTCATGCATTTATATTGCACTTTATGATGTTCCAAGAGCTCTTTTTGAAAGAAATATTTTTATTTTTATTTATTTATTTGAGAGAGAAAGAGGCAGAGAGAGAAAAGAGAGAGACCCAAAACTCTAAAACAACTAGAAGAAAAAAACAGAATACTCCACAATATAGGCATAGGGAAAGACTTCTTGAACAAGACCCCAGTAAATCAACATGGAACCACTGGGATCTCATGAAACCAAAGAGCTACTGTATGGATAAACAAACCATCAAGAGTCAATAGACATACCACATGATGGGAGAAAATCTTCACCAGGTACATCTCCAACAAAGGTCTAATATCTAGAATCTACAAAGAACTCAAAAATCTAAACAAGTAATTAAAAATCAAAGGCCCCAATCAAAAAATTCTCAAAGGAAGAAATACAAATAGCCACTACACACTCAAAGAGATGTTAAACATCTTTAGTCATCAGAGAAATGCAAGTCAAAACAACTTTGAGATTTCATCTCACTTCAGTCAGAATGGCGTTCATCCAAAAAAAAAAATCAAATAACCACAAATGCTGGCAAAGCTGTGGGGAAAGAGGAACCCTTACCCACTGCTGGTGGGAATGCAAACTTGTACAATCACTAAAGAAATCCTTAAAAAGTCAAGAGACTCCTAAAAAAATAATAGATCTACCACTTGTTCCAGCAATAACATTCCTGGGTGTATACCCTAAAGACTCCACTCTTTACTACAGAGATTCTTGCCCAGCCATGTTGTTGCTACTCTATTCACATTACCTACAAACAAAAATCATCCCAGATGCCCATTAACTGATGAATGGATAATGAAGATGTATACATATACACAATGAAATTCTACTAAGCCTTAAGGAAAAGTGAAACAATGAAATTTGCAGGAAAGTGGATGAAGTTGGAAAACATCATTCTGAATGGCCCAGAAAGACAAGTGCTGCAGGTATTCTAATCTGTGATTCCTAACTGGGATCAATTGCAGATGAGTACAAATGATAGTAAGCACCAGGAATATGGACGTAAAACAAGAATAAGACCAGGAGGCAGGAAAAATAGAGAGAGAGGGGAGGAGGAATTACTTGACAGGCTAGGGGAGAGACAGACTATAAGGTATGGGAGGGGTTTAAAGGGGTAAGGGTTTGGAAGGATAGGGAGGGAATTACACAAAAGTTAAGACAACATGAATCAGTTCCACAGAAACCCTCCTTCTGGCTAGCATTCTGCAAGACATAATTAGCAGTAAAGGGAGAGATGGGACAGTTCCAAAAAAGGGTTGAAAAATTTTAACCTTAAAATCATAGAGTGGCCGGGTGTGGTGGCGCATGCCTTTAATCCCAGCACTTGGGAGGCAGAGGTAGGAGGATCGCCGAGAGTTTGAGGCCACCCTGAGAATACATAGTTAATTCCAGGTCAGCCTGGACCAGAGTGAGACCCTACCTCAAAAAATCATTAAAAAAAGAAACAAAAACAAACAAACAAACAAAAACCCTAGAATGTAGCCAGTAAATCTCAGGCCCAGAAATGGGTTGTTCCCCACCACCACAGTGAGCTGTTGGCCAGGGAGACCCATGAGGTCCTCAAAACAATATAGGCCATTGCCAAAACACTTGATTGCCTGCCAGAGCTAAAATGTAAGATTCTATTGCTGAAGACACCACAGGCTGAGGTCATAAGACATTGGAATACCATGCTGGAACTGAAAGGGAAACTAGCTGCCTCCTGGCTAGCCCTTATAGTTCTGAAAAGCTTGATGGGAGCCACTGGAAGACAACAGTCACCAACAGCATGAATAAGTACAGGACCTGCAGAATACAAGATTAACTAGCCAGACAAGAAGCACACACTTGTGCAATAGTGGCACACTGCCTCTGTAGTAACCAACTGTTCTCTGATTGGACATGTGGAACACTCAGTGGGAAAGAACTCATATCTGATACTGGCAACCAAATCAGAATCCCATGCTTAGGAAACTCATAGACTTCAGAAAGAAGCCTCCACTGCTTTCTGGAGAAGAAGAGTGGGCTTGCACACAAAAAGTCTCTCAAAGAACTTTGTATACCCCTTTAACCCAAGATGCTCTCACTTTGGGTTGGAGAATCTGTTTTACTTTACAGATGGCAGAAAAAAATGGAGGAGATCCAAAATCCATTGACAAGATAAGAAGGTAGCTGACAAGATGTGACACCTCTATCATATCTTCTGGGACCCAGAAAAAAATGGAGAGGACGAGGCCAAATGAACAGTGCTCCTACTTCTAGCTTAATAACCAGATCCTGGGATGGTGACAGACACAATGATCAATCAAAACCCATCAAAGCAGAAATCCAGAGGCAATTGAGAATTCAATTGAGAATTCAGACTGCCAACAGGGTTTCCATGGCTCAGGGAACATTGCAGAAGAGGGTGTGCAAAGATGTAAGAGCCACAGACTGTGTAAGAATATCTGGAGGCATGGTTCTG
The DNA here is from genome assembly GCA_036365145.1 of Orientallactaga sibirica. Classification (NCBI taxonomy): domain Eukaryota; kingdom Metazoa; phylum Chordata; class Mammalia; order Rodentia; family Dipodidae; genus Orientallactaga; species Orientallactaga sibirica. Next base: position 3,055,148 of record JAEOAD010002517.1, read on the forward strand.
TTCTTCCCTCCCCCCAGCCCACCTACTGTACAAGGACTGACTGAGACCATCATGACCTCTCAGTGAACCCCATAACTCAACTGAGGAGGGCCCCCAAGGAAATAGGGGCAGGAACAAGGGGATAAAAAATATAACCTGTTATAATATGTATATTTTGTCCCTAAGGCTCAGAAGTCTGTTAACCAAGATGATGAGTGCTGACATGGAAGTAGTTGATGCTGAAAACCAGGTGGAACTGGAAGAAAAACCACTATTTATTAACTGAATGTTGGGACTCCAAAACACACTTAAAGATCCTTTTACAAGAGTAGATGAAGTTAAGGAAGAATACTTGAAGCTGAAGTCAGAAAACCAAGTTCATGCACAGTACATAGAAAGCCTCATGCCTGCTCCTAGTGTTTTTCAAGTGACTGACACAAAAAGCAAAAGAAATTAAGGGACTGATTTTCCCTCTGTTTCATAAAGTTGCTGCTCTTTTTCTTTCTTGCTTTTAAAAGTTGGATAGGATACAAGAGTTATATTACTTTTGTTTGTGGCTTCCCTGAGTATTTATGAGAATAATGTCAGGGCTAGGTACAATTAACTGCATGACAGGAGACTTCCATACATTTGTGTACTATCTTAGTCTAAGAAAATTTGAAGATATAGAGACTTTATAATTAGAATTACATATATTTATGAAACTTGAAGATGGATGTTTAATCAATTTGCTTTGATTTGTAGATTTACCCCTGTCTTTTATTATAAGTAAAATATACAAGAAAATGAAAAAAGGAACCAAAATCATGTGCTAAATGCACAGCTTTCTGTACCCTGTCCACCATCTTGTGCCTCTGCCTTCTCATTTCCTTTCCAAAAGTGACTTTGGTAGTTAATCTCCTGTGAGAGTAATCTGAACTTAACTGGCACCAGTGCTTTCTTAGCAGAGATTTGCTTTTGGTGATACTTACTGACAAGAGAGGATGCTGGTTTTCCTTTGATCAATTGAAAACTGATTGAGATTCTTTTCTTTGTAAATGAATTGTCATATTGAGAAGGTTTAAAACTTCCTTTTGCACAAAATAACCCATTTGGTATCTGAAAATGTAGGTTGTGTGTTAGAAAGAGAAAATCTTGAAGAAAAATAGATATTGGGTAGAAACGTTGATAAACAGAAGTAACCAAATCCAGTGTTTTTACTCCAGGTGCAGATTCTCTTGGGTCCAGGGACCTTGTGGGAAATGTATGTGAGAGTAGATTAAGTTTGACACGTGGGTTCAGTAAGCCACATCTTAACAAGCCCACTTGGAGTTTGGTCTCAAAGTTTTATTTGTATCCAGCAGATAAACTATTGAACACTCATTGAGAGTATGTTAGTGTCAAAATCAGAAAGAAGTAGGAGAGTTTTGTTTATGTTGTAATTGTTATTTTATTATTTTATCTTACTTGTTTTTCCAGAATTTGACACTATGTGGTTTGCAGAGTTTTAGCCATTGTTTAACAATTTTTTAAAACAATGTTGTTTGTAGATCCTATTTCATTAAAAAAGTCAATAACGGAAGTAATATTAAAATGTTACAATAGGATGAGATCCTCTCATATAGCTTATTGTTGTTAGATTTAGGCTACTTTTAATTTTTTTTTATTTTATTTTTAGAGAGAGACACAGAGAGAGACAGGCACAGAGAGAGGTAGAGGGAGACAGATAGAGAATGGGCGTGCCAGCAGTCTCTCAGCTGCTGTGAATGAAATCCAGATGTGTGTGCCCCCTTGTGGTCAAGTGTGGCATTGCGCCCTTGCATCACTTTGCATCTGGCTAAACGTGGGACCTGGAGATTGGAACCGCTGGAGATTGAAACCAGCATTCTTAGGCTTAGGAGGCAGGCGCCTTAACCGCTAAGCCATCTCTCCAGCCCAGATTTGGGCTACTTTTAATCATGGGATAATCTCATGTATTAGTGTAAGATTTGATAAATGAATATGTAACAGTTATACTGCAAACATTTTTCAGCCCTTTTGTGACCTAATTTACAAATATTTAAAGTTGTGTTCAAGTTCTGCTTTGCTGTTTAATAAAAAGCTGTTTCAGTAAAAAAATTCAACAAGACACTAGCAAATCAACATCTTATAAACAGAATTATACACTGTGCTCAAGTGAGATTAATTCCAGATATGTATAGCTGGTTCTCCATTTTAAAATCAGTCATTATAATTCACCACATCAATGGATTAATTAAGAAAACTCAGGGCTGGAGAAATTGCTTAGTGGTTAAGGCACTTGCCTGCAAAGCCAAAGGACCCAGGTTTGATTCCCCAAGACCCACGTTATCCAGATGCACAAGGTGGTGGCACATGTAGCTGGAATTTGTTTACAGTGGCTGGAGGCCCTGGGGTGTTCATTCTCTCTATTTATCTCTGTGTGTGTCTCAAATAAATAAATGAATAAAAAAACAAACAAACAAACAAACAATATTGAAAAAAGAAAATTCAGGGGTTGGAGAGATGGTTCAGTGGATAAGGCTCTTGCTTATAAAGACTGACCACCTCGGTTCGATTCTCCAGTACCCATGTAAAGCCAAATACCCAAATAGAGCATGCATTTGGGGTTCATTTGCAGTGGCAAGGGGCCCAGGCATGCTTGCTCTCTCTCCTTGTAAACAAATGAAAATATTTTTTTAGAAAGAAGAAAATTCATATGGTCATATCAATTGATAGAAAAATCATTTGACAAAATTTAACACCCATAATTGATAAAAACTATCATCAGACTAAAAACACAGGGGAACCTTCTCAATTTATAGAGCATATCAACAAAAGCCTACAGATAGCACACTTAATAAGAAACTGCATGTTTTTCCCTAAGACCAGGAAAAAGCCAAAGCATACTTTCTCACTATTCATATTCAATAATGATCTGGAAGTTCAGGCTAGTGTAATGAAAAATGAAATAAAATGTGTATAGATTAAGAAGGAAAAATTGAAAAAAAAAAAGCTTTACTAAGAACAAAGGGTAGCATGCAGGGCCTGTTTAGGACTTGCAGACTTTCCTCATGCCATATTTGTTTTCTGTTTCAAAGATTTCTGCTCTTACTTCATTGTTTTCCTTCTAGTTCCCTTGGTTCTCGTCAGCTATTCTTTTGCTAGCTAGCTTCTTAAGAAGTTTGAACCATACTGTTTTCCATCTTTCTTTTTTCAGCTATATACTATAAAAATGAATTTTCATTTACTTCTACTTTTGTTTCCACATGTTTTACATCATATATTCATTTTTGTTTTACAATATTTTCAGATATCTCTGTAATATTTTAGACCTATGAGCTATTTCAAAATGTGTTGCATGGGCTAGAGAGATGGTTTAGCAGTTAAAATGCTTGCCTGCAAAGCCTGAGGGTGCAGATTCAATTCTCCAATACCCATGTAAGCCAGATACACAAGGTGGCCATTGTGTCTGGAGTTTGTTTGCAGTGGCTAGAGGTCCTAGTGTGCCCATTCTCTCCTCCCCCTTGGGTCCTTAAGCTTTGCAGGCAAGGCACATGTCTTAACCACTAAGCCATCCCTCCAGCCCCTGTATGCAATGTATTTTGATTACATGTACCCCCATTGCCCTCTTTGACTGCCTCTAACTCCTGTTGAATTCCATCTTCCCAATTAATCCCTTTCTCCTCCTTTCATATCTTTTTATTTTTTTTTTATTTTAGGGTTGCTTGCATGAGCATGGTGCATGTTTTTTGTTTTTGTTTTTTTGTTTTTTTTTTTTTGTGGAATTTGGTCCAACTACCAGTGACTACATCATTAAAGAACATGACTTCCCCATCCCAGAAACCCATTTACTGTCAATAGCTCCTCAAGGAAGGGTGGGGGCCTCATAAACCCCACCCCCATTCATAACAGAATGTTGATGAGCTCAGCCTTGTGCAGGTAACTACAGCTGCTATTAGTTCATGAGTATAATGGTAATGTAATGTCCAGAAGACAATGTTCATTGCGTCTTGGTCTTTGACTAAGATCATATGAAGAAGACAATGTTCTACCATACTCCTACCCATCCTCTGGCTCTTATATTCTTTTCGTCTGTTCTTCCAGGATGTTCCCTGGACCTTGAAGGAGGTGATATAATGCTCTGTTTAGGGCTGAGCACTCAACCATAACTTGTTCCTAGCACTTTCACCAGTCTGCATATTAACTGGTGATTACTGCAAAGAGAATCTTTCCACCAAGGCTGACAGCAACACTAGTCTATGGGTACAAATATAAACATAAATATTAACATTTTTTTATTTTATTTATTTTTGGAGAGAGACACAGAGAGAGACAGATAGAGAGGGAGAGGGAGACAGATAGAGATGGGCGCGCCAGCAGTCTCTCAGCTGCTGTGAACGAAATCCAGATGCGTATGCCCCCTTGTGGTCAAGTGTAGCATTGCGCCCTTGCGTCACTTTGCATCTGGCTAAACGTGGGACCTGGAGATTGGAATCAGGTTCTTAGGCTTAGCAGGCAGGCGCCGTAACTGCTAAGCCATCTCTCCAGTCCTAAACATAAATATTTAGAAGGCACTTTAATATGTCCATTTAGAAAAACAATAGTAGTAGATTTCCCCATGCTATAATTTTTAGCAAATTATTTACACATTATAAATTCTGAGATACATACAAATTTAGGATTATTTTATCTTACTGTTTAATTGACCTTTTTTTTGTTTGTTTTTATTGTTAGAGTTTTCTCATATCCCTAGAAAGACTCTTTTCTCTAAAGTCTATGTTGTTGGATATTAATGCAAGACATATTTTTTAATTGTTTTACTTTAGGATCGTGTATCCTTATACTTAAGTTGAATCAATTATAAAGAGCATATAGATTTTGCTTTTATATTTAAAAAGAACTTTAGTCTTTTAATTATAGCAATAATTCATTGACATTTAATGTAATTATTGGAATGTATATGTTTAAGTATACTAGTTTGCTTTATATTTCTGTTCTTTATTCATTTGTGTACCTTTTTTTAACAGAGGGGCCAAATTTATTTGTAAGTTTTAATTTTTTTGTGGTACACTGGGGATGAGTGTGAACCAGGGCCCAGTCCATGATAGGCTAGCACTCCACCACTGAGCTTTATCCCTAGCCCTGGAATAAATATTTTTTATTATTGTTTTTCCATTTTAGCTTCTTGGTTATCAGTTTTTAGAAGGTCCAGATCATTTTATTCTCTTCTTAAAACTGCAGCAGAGTGCAGAGAAATCACCTTAATCTTGTTGGGGTTGGTTTTTAATTTTCATTAAGGCTGGTCCATTTATGTTCTGAATTACAGGACATATTCAGTATTTATGGAGTGTCAATCAGACGTTTGTGTGTTGCTGGTACGTATAGTTGCAACACTCTCTCCAAGACCATTGCTGCAACACATCTTTGTTTATCTAGCTCTTAGCTTCTCAGCCCTCCTTCTCTCTCTCTCTCTTTTTTTTTTTTTTTATTTTTCAAGGTAGGGTCTCAATCCAGCTCAGGCTGAACTACAACCCACTATGTAGTCTCAGGTTGGCCTCAAACTCATGGCAATCCTCCTACCTCTGCCTCCCAAGTGCTGGGAATAAAGGCATATGCCACCACTCCCGGCCCTCCTCTTTATTATATTGCTCTCCTATCTGTGCTTGCTGAGTTTGGGAGCTGGAAATTATGCTAAGTGGGGAGTTCACTTTGCTGCTATTCTTTTCTCTTGGATATTACCTGTGTTTTTGCTCACAGCTTTGAACCCCACTCTGCCTCCTTAGGGCCCAGTGAAACTGTTGTTTGCTCAATTTCCTACTGTATCAACTGGGTCAGGGTGAACAGGAAGCTCATATTGATGTGGGGTCTTTTCCTAGGGATCATCTGCTTTGGGTCTTTCCAATGCCTTCTGATGACATGTTGTGTATTTTGCTCACTAGTTAGGTTGTTTTCAGTAAGAGGGTTCAATCTAAGCTACTTTACTATCGGTATATTTCTCAAAAGTCTTCTACTTTCATAGTTTGTTATTATTATTATTATACCTAAAAAAAATCCTAACTAGAGAGACATAAGTAAGGAAATTGTAAAATCAAAAAGACTAAATCATGAGCTACCAAACTCCAATCCTTATCTAAGTTCATCTAGAAGTCTTTTGAATTCATTATTCTGTTTAGAACAAAGACTCTCCCTTTCTTAACTTTGGTTGTGCTGTTGTTTTTGATTTTTGAGATAGTCTCCTTATATAGCTCAATCTGGAATGAATCTCCTGTCTCAGTCTCACAGGTACTGGGATTATAAGCATGCACTACCAAACCTGATTAAGTTTGTTCTTGGACAAGAACTTTGTACTTGTAAAAGCTAATGTTTTGTCTGTCAGCTTCCATATAAAAACTATGATCCTGAACAACATACCAACCTTTTACTAACCTGACATTATTATGTATCAGTCAAGGTAAATGGTCACTAATGTCTGCTTGCTTCACATCCTTTCATAAGTAAGCAGGGTATAAGTAAGTAGAGAAATGCTATATAGAGAGGCTTCCTTGTCTTCTTTTTTTTTTTTTTAAATGTTATTGTCAGCTTTCATAATTATAGAGAATAAACTATGATAATTCTCTCCCCTCCTCCATGTTCCCCTTCACAAATCCACTCTCCATCATATCCCCTCCCCCTCTTAATTAGTCTCTCTTATTTTGATGTCATCATCTTTTTCTCCCATTATAAGGGTCTTATGTAGGTAGTACTAGGCATTGTGAGGTTATGGATATCAAGGCCATTTTATGTCTGGAAGATTGTAAACAGTCCTACCCTTCTTTTGGCTCTTACATGCTTTCTGCCACCTTGTCTGCAATGGACCCTGAGCCCTGGAAGGCATGATAGAGATGTTTCAGTGCTGAACACTCCTTCCTCTGTCACTTCAACTCAGCACTATGGTGTGCCTTTTGAGTCATCCCACGGTCATCACCATCTGGAAAGAGAAGTTTCTTTAATCAAAACTGAGAGCATCATTAATATATGGTATGAATGTTAAGAGAAATGCTTACCAGGCAGTTTTGTAAACACAATTATGCATTTAGCCAGACACTAGCAAGTGTTACATCCCTAGGGCTCATGACCTCCCTTATCATAGGTTTTCAGTACCAGGCATGTATTCTGTCACATGGAGTGGGCCTCCAGTCCAATTAGTGAGTGATAGGTTTCCCTTATAAAAGATGTGCCATTCTTGCACCTGTTGGCTCATTTAGACTGCTTGGACAAACTTAAGACTTACAATGTCCACTGTTATTTATCTCCACTGATGACTTCGCTCTCCCATAAGACTGCATGCAACATAGCTTTTTCTCATTTCTGTCAGCTGATCTATAGATCTATAGGTAGGAGGTTTTCAGCTCAGCTCCAGCTTGATTTCTCAGTGACCTTGTAGCCCAAGCATGTGGAGTCTTCAGCAATACTCCCTGTCTTCTTAACAGCATTTTATAGGTTAGCTGAGATTTACCACTTGTCTTCCCAGAGGGAGACCTCTGTTTTAATAATGTTGCAGTTAGGTTCACATTACTGGCAGAAATCACCTGACCAAGAGCAGCTTTGGGGGAAAAAAGGTTTATTTTGGCTTCCAGAATTGAGGGGAAGCTCCATGATGGCAGGGGAAAATGATGGCATGAGCAGAGGGTGGACATCTCCCCTGGCCAACATAAGGTGAACAATAGCAACAGGAGTGTGTGCCCAGCACTGGCAAAGGGACACTGGCTATTATACTCATAAGCCCACCCCCAACAATACACTGCCTCCAGGAAGCTTTGATTTCCAAATTGTCATCAGCTAGGGACCTAGCATTCAGAACACCTAACTTTATGGGGGACACCTGAATCAAACCACCATGGATAATATTCCACCACTTGGACAGTTTCTTCTCATGCTCTACTTTACTTTCTTCATCTTAGAGCTGTGAATTGACACCACCATTGACATTTGAGTGGGGTGCTAGCTTAGGGAGAACTGGCTTACCCAATAGACAAGCCAACAAGGAGCCCATATTATCAGAAGGACTCTTATTGGTGTGAAACCTGAACAAAAAAGCCAACAAAATGATTCAAAAGTGGCATAGAATCATAATTATCATACACACCTGCAGTCCAAGTGCCTGGGAAGTGAAGGAAGGATGAGAAGTTCAAGAGCAGCCTTAGCTTTATAGCAAGTTCAAAATCACCCTGGGCTACATGAGTCCCTGTCTCAAACAACCACACCAAACAAAACCAATAAAACAAGCAAAGTAGAATGACATCAGGTTCCCACAGCTACACTGAAATGTTCTCGTTGTGTCTATGATTACTTTTTCTGGGCTTTTCTCCTGCCCCAGACTTTTTCAATTGCTATGTCATCCTTAACATTTTATCAGATTCACCATGGTCGGTGGCCTGCTGCTCACTTTATGATCTCCTTCCATTTTTCCCTATGTGCTCAGCAACAGCATGGCTCTTAGAGTCTTGCTTCCTATCCCCAAATGTGGAGTGAATGCCTTGTTATTATCTCCATGTCTAAATGGCTCAATGAACCAACACCACATAAAGCTACCTACTAACTTCTACCTTCACACCAGTCTTGGAGGTCAGCATCTTAATTTCAAAGATGTGGGGACTAAGGCTTACAGGGGTAAGGCATCTTCTCAGTGTTAAAACCTGGAATGTTTAAGAACTTGTGTTCAAACTCAGGTCTGACCCCCAACCTCAGCCTTCTGCCTGTTGCTGCTAACAAACACTAGATTGGTTAAGTGCTCAAATTATGAATCCATGAGCAGAAGAAAGGGCACTTTTTTATTTGCATGCAGAAAGAAATAGAGGGGGTGGGCATGCTAGGGCGTCCAGCCACTGAAAATGAACTCCAGGTGCATGTGCCACTGCATCTGGCTTTATGTGGGTACTGGGGAGTTGAATCTGGATTCTTAGGCTTTGAAAGCAAATACCTTAACCACTAAGCCATCTCTCCAGCCCAAAATGTCTCTTTTTTAAAAGTTAATTTTGTTATTATTATTTTTTCAAGGTAGGGTCTTGCTCTAGTGCAGACTGACCTGGAATTCACCCTGTCATCCCAGGCTGGCCTTCAACTTACAGAAATTCTCTCACCTCTGCCTTCTGAGTGCTGGGATTAAAGGCATGAGCCACCATGCCTGGCCAAAAAGTTGATTTTTGTCAAATAAACAACTCTAAAGTCTAGCATTCTTTCATACCTTAATGTCTTAATTTATGTTCCTCTTTTTATAATTAATCACTTCATGTCTATTGAATATCTATGTGCTAATAGCATAATAATATAACAAAGTAAGAGTATAAATTGATATAGCCTCTGAAGGTGGTTATTCAATGTTTTTCATCTGCCACATGCACATAACCTTTGTCCAGGTTACTGGTCCTCTATTTTAGGACCACTCACCACTGTGCTCACCACTGTGCATTGAGTCTACAGTCTAGAAATATTAAAAAATATATAAATATGCACAAAGGACAGTGATCTCAAATTGAAGGACATGAGAAAGAAAGAAAGAAAGAAAGAAAGAAAGAAAGAAAGAAAGAAAAAGGAAGGAAGGAAGAGAGAGAGAAAGAAAAAGGGAAGAGGTATTAAAGGCAAGGAATATGATCAGTATTTACATTCACTTAGGGAATAGGGAAAGATATTTAAAGCTAATGTACATTGACAGGCAGGTTGATGTCTATGTAGCAGGCCAGCTATCTAGGAGCACTTGAGCAGAAGATGATGCTGCAAGGAAGAATTTCTTCTCTTGGAAAATTTTACTTCTGTATTTAATTTTTTTCAACCAGTTAGATGAAACCCATTTAGATGAACACTAGGTTAGTGTTAAACTAAATGACTGAGCAACTGTGACCTATCCATGCTATCATATAAAACAAACCAAAACAAGAGGGTTAAAATTAGGTTGCTTAAGAATCAACAGCAAGCCAGGTATGGTGGCGCACACCTTTAATCCCAGCACTCGGGAGGCAGAGTTGGGAGGATTGCCATGAGTTTGAGGCCACCCTGAGAGTACATAGTAAATTTCAGGTCAGCTTTGGCTAGAGGGAAGCCCTACCTCAAAAAGCCAAAAATAACAACAAAAAACCAGAAACAAACTAATTAATAATAATAATAAAAAAATATTCAACAGCAAACCAGGTTTTGTGGTACATGTTTGTAATCCCAGCACTAGGGAGGCTGAGTCAGGAGAGCTGCTGAAAATTCAATGCTATCCTGGAATACAAAAACAGACTCTGACAAAGAAGAGAGAGAGAGAGCACTGGAGGGATGGCTTAGTGGTTAAGGTGCTGGCCTGTAAAGCCAAAGGACCCAAGTTTGAGTCCCCAGGACCCACGTAAGCCAAGTGCACAGGTTGGTGCATTTGTCTGCAGTTCATTTGTAGCAGTGGGAGGCCCTGGTGCACCCATTTTTCTCTCTCTCTCTCTCTCTCACAAATAAGTAAATTTTAAAGAAAAAAAAAGAAAGAGAAAAAGAAGGAGGGAGGGTGGAAGGAAGGAAGGAAAAAAGGAAGGACAGTAGAGAGAGAGAGAAATAAAATCTTAATCAAATACCTTAAGCATGTATGAGTGCAAGGAATCCAGAAATAGGCTGGCATCCTTTGGTTCTGTCCATCTTCATTACCCTGCTTCTTCTTTCTCCTTCCCCTTCTCCTCCTCCCCTTCTTCCTTCTCATTTTTTGCAAGATAGGGTCTCATTCTAGCTCAGGCTGAACTAGAACTCACTCTGTAGTCCCAGACTGGCCTTGAACTCAGTGAACCTCCTACCTCTACCTCCTGAGTGCTGGGATTAAAGCTGTGTGCCACTACACCTGTCTTTACCCTGCTTCTTTTTTGTTGTTGTTGTTTGTTTTAGAGTGAATTTAATGGGTGTAGGCCCTCTTGTATCCCATTATTGGTGGGAGCTTGATATTGGAGGGTGAACTCATTTTTGGATATGGTTCTGACTTGTTTTCCAGTTCCAGGTATGGGTTCCTTTCCACTGAGTGGATCCTTTAGCCAAATCAAGAGCAGTTGGTAACCCACCATGGCTGTGCACCACTATTGCGCTTGTGTGAGCATCACGTCACGTCGATTGCTGCTGAGCAGTTTAGACCACGAGTTGCTTAGTCAGATGCTGGTTATTTTCCCTCAGTCTCTCATGTAGTACCTTCTGGCACTAGACAAGCTAACTGGGGACTGACTCACTTCCAGATTCCAGCCAGGTCACTCCATGTTCCATCCCAATAGCATATGTTTACCCTGCTTCTTCTGAGGGGTTCTTGCTCAGGCTACTTAACAAGATGGCTGCAACAGTTTTCCAGACCTCATCTTTTTGGGAAACTTTTCAGATGACTTTAGAAAACCACCTTCCCTTTATCATTGGACGGAATCAGGTCACGAGTCCATATCTGAGCTATCTCTGTCTCTGAGAAGAAGGATTTGTGTAGAGGATCTACATCAGTTATGACAGAGAAATGGAAATCTGTAATTACCTTGGGGCAGGAGCTCCCCACTCTTTCAACAAGTAGTGATTGTGCAGCTGGCTAACTGAAAAGACTGAAAGCAAGCACCCTAGAATGTCAGATGGTCCCTGACTATTCCAAGGGATAAATATCTTTGCATACCAGTGGGTGGGAACACATTTGTAGAGTTAAACCAACTAGGAACCACTCCCTGAGGATGAGATCCATTTCCAGTTTTTTTAACTGTATGAGAAAAGAATACCAGAAATAAGATAGATGACAAAATGAGGGAAAAGTGTTTTACAAATCTTATAAAAGGGTGGTTTCCTTCAGATGAAAAGAGCTCCTAAAGTTTAATAAAAGACTAAAAACCAAATAGAAAAATATGAAATGGTGCAAGCACTTTACAAAAAAGGAAATACAAATGGCTCAAAAATGAATGAAATATGTTCAATCTCATTCATAATTTAAAAAATAAGAGTTTAAAATACAGTCATACTTCATTATTTTCCCTCAGTTTGACAAGACCAAACAGTTCAAGAACTACTTTGTGGTCAAAGCTGAGAGGAAACCAACATCTTACCAATTGCCAGTGAAAGTACAAATTCGTCCAATCTTGATAGAAGGCAGTTTAAGTAATGCCTTTTACTTTCAGATGAATATAACCTTGACTAGCTATTCTACTTGTAGGACTTGCTTGACCAAGAAGCGACATATATGCAAAAGGAAGTATGGAAATCTTTTGCAAAAGCTCTGGTTTTTGTATATGAATTACTACACATTTATAAAAGAAAGTGAAAATTTTTTATGTGTACTGGTATAGAACTATCTTTAACGTATTTTTTTTTCACCTGAAGAGAAATAAATTCAGAGCATATTTCTGTGTGCAGGCATGTGCATGTGTTTTGATATAACCTAGGCATTGATTTACTTATTTATTTATTGTAACTCATTCTGGAAATATACAAACCCTCATTCTGGCTTTCTCTAGGAAAGGAAATTTATTATCTAGGGAAAGAATATCAGGTGATTATTTTTAAACTGTACATTACTTTGTGCCATTTGGATTTTGAATCATGTAAACATGTTATCTTCTCAAAAGTAGCATAGGCTATTTTAATGAAGAATAAAGAGGCAAGAACACATGAGTTTTAAGAAGCTTTTGGGGGTTTTCACTTTGTTTATTTTTATTATCTTTATTGGGAACTTTAATATGTGAACAAACTACAAATTGGTCATATTCCTATTGGTTTATCTTCTTTTCTCCCCTCTTAATTTCCTCCATTCCATTGAGGACCCTCCTCAGTGGGGACATTGATATTCATTGTGGAGTCATGAATGTACCAGTCAGTTTCTGGAGGGGAAAATACTTCACAGTATACCTTTCCACCTGTGGCTTTTATATTCTTTCTACTCCCTCTTCCACAATGTTCCCTGAGCCTTGCAGTGTGTGTGTGGGGGGGGTGTAATAAGTCTTCTTTGATGTTGAGCTCTTAGCAGCCTCTGATTTTCTGTTTTGATGAGTTTTTAGAGTCTCCTCAGTGTTTACTGTCATCTCCCCAGAGGAAGTTCTCAGGCTAGCAGTGAGGCCAGCACTCATATTTAACTTCTACTTCCTCTGTAATGTCTCCTGGACCCTGACAGGTTATGATAGGGTGTCTCATTCAGTGCTAGACACTAGGATTTCTCTTCTTATCATTTTGATGGGTCTCTCCGATATTTGTTGCCATCTTTGTAGGTGATAGGGTATTTCTCTTGCAGTTTTTAGTACTACTCCTTTGTTTTCTGTGTTTAGTGATTTAACTATAATGTGGCATGGGGGAGTTCTTCTCTGGTCCTGTCTATTTGGCATTCTGTATGCCTCTTGTATCTGGATCATAAGGATTGGAAAATTTTCATCTATAATTTTATTGAAGATATTTTTTATGCTCTTGACCTATAGTTCTTCCCCTTCTTGTATGGCCATGAGTCAAACATTTGATCTTTTAAGGTTTGGTCTTTTAACATTTCTCTGATATTCTGTTTGTATGATTTTTTGAACTTTTTTTGGCTTCCTGATCTATTTCCACTGCCTTTCCCTCAAGTCCTGATATTCTATCCTCTGAATGACCTATTCTGTTGGTATGGCCTTTTGGGGAGTTTTTTAATTGAGTTATTTCATTTTTTATTTTCCATTAGGTTTTTCTTCAGCATTGCTGTGTCTTTATTGTGCCCCATTTTCCTTTCTTGGTTTGACCTTCTCATTGCATTTAGCTAATTGTGCTCTCTTAGAATTCATCTAGGCATTTTTTATTCCCTCTTTGAATTCATTCAGATGCCTGTTTAGTTCTTTTTAGTTGATTATCTTACATTTCAGTCAGCTATTTGTTCATGTCTTCTTTAAGTTTGTTTCACATGCTTATCATAATTGCAGTTTGGAATTCTTTATCTAGAATTTCTTCTCAGTAGTTTTCATTGGAGGCTCCAAATATGGAACTAGATATTCTTGGTGGGGATAGCTTGACTTTTTTTAAATTTTATTTTTCTTTATTCGATAGATAGGTAGATAGATAGATAGAGAGAGAGAGAGAGAGAGAAATAGGTGGGGAAGGAGAGAGAGAAAGAGAGAGAATGGGTGTGCCAGGGCCTTTATCCTCTGCAAATGAACTCCAGATGCGTGTACCACCTTGTGCATTTGGCTCACGTGGGTTCTGGGGAATCGAACCTGGATCCTTTGGCATTGTAGGCAAGTGCCTTTACTAAGTCATTTCTCCAGCCCTTGACTTTGTTTCTTGTTATTTGCTTTGCATGGAGTTTGCCATGTGGGTATAATCCTTTTGTCTTGCTGAGAATGCAGTAATAGTGGCTCTACTGGGACCTGTTTTGAGTAGCCTGGTCCATCTTGCTCTGGGCAGGGGTGGGTAAGCAGTCTATGCGTGAGTCCGGGCTGGTTGCATGAGGAGTGGGATCAGATCTAGACAGTCTAGTTCTCCCTGCTCTGTGACTGGTTTGGGCTCAGGGGGAGAGCTTCCTGGTACCTAAGCACTATTCCACTTTGCTCTAGGCAAAGGCAGTGCATTTGATCTACATGCAGTTGTAGGCTGGATATTTACTTGCTGGTGCTTGAGTGAACTTTTAAAAGAATGAATAAATGGTGAATTATATATTATGTGAATTTCTACCCAATGCAACAATGTGAAAAAGATGAGCAGGCTCCCAATCAGACTGAAAGACCCAGCTATTTTTGCTCTAATGTCCCTTTCTCTTGGCATGGTGTGCCAATAAATGTTTAATAATGGACTCTCTGTTCTCCAACATATAAAGCATAATGTGTAGCTTACCAGGTTTCTGTGATCTAAATTATTCCCACCCCTGAACAAGGAGTTGGGGCAGGTGCTGATATGATCCAGCTGCAATGCAGCCCTGGCATCTATTCAGTTCTGAAACATCAGCCTTAGGAAGTGTCCTTGAATACCAGACTTATCCTGTCCCCACCCCACCCAGCCAGCTCTGTGGGACTATTTGATTGCCTCAATAAATGTTTAAAATATTTTATTTATTTATTTATATATTTATTTGCAAAGGGAGAAAGAGAGAAAGCAGGAGGGAAGGAGGAAGAGAATGGGTACACACCAGGGCTTCTAGCCACTACAAATGAACTCCAGATACATGATCCACTTTGTGCACCTGGCTTTATATAAGTACTGGGGAATCAAACTGGAGTCATTAGGATTTGCAGGCAAGTACCTTAACCTCTGAGCCATCTCTCCAGCCCCTGCCTCAATAAATGTTAATATTCATTTTTCCTGCACTGTTTTTAAATTTTGCCCTTGAATATTAACTTGTAGGAAAGAAAGTGGCAAGGGTTGGTAACTATTACTTATACAAAGAGAACTCTTCTTGTTTTGGGGAAGTGACAGCATAAAAGTTGCTTACACATTTCAAAACATGTCTCTGTTTGGTTAAACACTGTGTGGCAAGGGTTAGACAGGGAGCACAGAAGTTCTGATGATAGTTGAGAAATGGAATTACCCAATTATTATTTGTCTTCCTCCTTTTTCTTCTTTCTCCTCCTCCTCCTTGGCCATACAAATGAGAGGAGGGGGGCTGGAGAGATGGCTTAGGAGTTAAGGCACTTGCCTTCAAAGGCAAAGAATTTGGTTTGATTTTCTATGACCCACATAAGCTAGATGCACAAGGTGGCACATGTGTCTGGAGTTCATTTGCAGCACCTGAAAGCCTTGGTGTGCCCATTCTCTCACTATATCTGCCCCTTTCACTCTCTCTCCCTCTAAATTAAATAAAATTAAAAAAAAACTCAACAAATGAGAGAAGGGGCTGGTGGTATGGCTTAGTGATAAAACACTTGCCCAGTATCCTCAAAGCCCTGAGTTTGATCTCCAGCACCAAAAATAAACAAATAAATAAATGTTAAAAATTGAAAAAAAATTGTGGAGAGAGGTGATTGAACATGAAGTAAGAGCTCTGCTCTTACTTACAGCAAGACAAAAGGATTATATCCACATGGCAAACTCCATGCAAAACAAATAACAAGAAACAAAGTCAAAGGCTGGAGAAATGGCTTAGTAAAGGCACTTGCCTACAATGCCACTTACAGCTTTGTTACATCCTACTGTTATGATGAAGTTCCTTGTCTATTTTTGAGTAGTATCAATTTTGCTATAAACTATATGTGCAGGATAAAGCTACATATTCCATTAAAAATAGCTTATTCATGACAGATAAGATAGTTCCTACTCATAAAATATTTTGGCCACTGTTTTGGAAAGTAGAAAATAGACTTTTGACTAAAACTGGTGTGGTAGTTTGAATATATGGCCCCAATATATTCAGTGTTTTATTAGTTTGTTGTTTGCATCTGCATCCACCTGGCTGGAGGCAGTGTCACTGGCAGATGTTAAGGTGTGCTGGTGGGTTTGAAATTTCAGTCTAAAGATATGCAAAGTGTGCCTAGATAGAGTTCCTGAAGTGTGCTGTGCTGTGTGACTTGGCTTTTTGGTGCTGTCTCTCTCTCTCTCTCTCTTTCTCTCTCTCCCTCTCTCTCTCTTGGCTAGTCCTGTAAGAGCAGGCCAGCTTCTTCTGCTATTATGGAACTTCCCATGGATCTATAAGCTTTAATAAATCCCTTCCTCCATAACTGTACCTGGTCTGGAAGTTCATCTCAGCGAACCTGAAGCTGTCTGCTAGAACTGGTATGGACATCAAAATGTGTAGACTGCCCAGGAAGCTAAGCACCACATGTTCTCTCTCATATGTGGATCCTAGCTACAAATGTTTGGACTTGTATGTGAGTTGGAATAAAACTCAGTAGCAGATGCCAGTAAGATAGAAAGAGGATATAAGGGAATGAGGAGGGCAGACTTATGGGAATGGTATTGTATATATGTAAGTAGAAGAACAGATTATTGGGGGTGGAAAGGCCAAAGTGAGGTCGGGGGAAGAGGTTGAGTAAAGGAAAGGTGGGGAAGGGTTAATCAAAATCTAAGAGAGTATTAATAATTCATATGCAAGCCTACTTTTTTGGACAATGGTGCACCCAGAAGCCATAGGTTTTTACTGCAGTGCCAGGGATGGGAAACCTTCCAGTGAGATGTAGGCCAGGGAGGTCCCTGATGCTAAGAAAGACACCTCCACAAAAAAAAAAAAAAAAAGGAGGAAGGTTGAGCCAGGCATGGTGGCTCACGCCTTTAATCCCAGCACTTGGGAGGCAGAGGTAGGAGGATCACCATGAGTTCGAGGCCACCTTGAGACTGCATAGTGAATTCCAGGTCAGCCTGACCTAGAGTGAGACCCTACCTGGAAAAACCTAAAAGAAGGAAAAAAAAGGAGGAAGTTTGAGCCAGCTGAGCAGCCAAGTAGCTTTGTCTTCCACACTACTCTTAAACATGGAGACACTCTGGAATGGCCTTCATCCTTCTGCCACCACACTCTACTTTCATAGCCCTGCAGTAACTTCTTTGTCCTTTATGGTTATTGATATTGTTTCACTTGATTTCACCTATATGTAAAGTGGTAAGAAGGAGGACAACATGGAGGAGGGGAAGTACATTGGATATTGTACCCACTGATATAATAGCCACCCACGTCCAAGGAAATCCTAGGTAGAACTTAAGTGGGATTTGAGGTCACTGCTTCCCCATGATAGACATGACCAGGTCTGAGTCAGGACTGACTTTAGCTTGTTACTTTGCCAAACTGGAAGTTTGAGAAATCTTGTCCTATGACCTGTTTTTTTTTTTTTTTTTTCCCCAAACTCTTAACTTTCCCCTTATTGCCACTGGCCATCAAGTAAAAACAGTCAAGACACTGAAATAACCATCTTCATGCAAAACATAGAACCAATTTATATAAGAAAAATGAAAAATGAAGTCAGGTATTGTTACACACACCTTCAGTACCAGCACTCAGGAGGCTGAGGTAGGAGCATCACTCTGAATTCAAGGCTAACCTGGGGCTTCAGAGTGAGTTCCATGTCAGTTTTGGATATAACAAGACTTTGCCTCAAATTTTAAAAAAAATGATTAAGCCATTGTGATACCAACATATATTGTGGCCCTTCTATACTGCTTCTTGGAGACAAGGGGGAAAGAAAGAGAATATAACAGTAGAAAAAAAATAAAAAGATGGTCAGAGTGCTAAGAAGAAATGACGGTGGAGTGGTTAGCACTAAGTGAGACATCTCTGTCACACTCTCCAAGAGTCAGGGACAATTGCAGAAATAGTCAGAGGTGGCCAAAAAGAATGTAAGAGCCAAAGGAGGGAGGACTGCTTACAATGCCTTCATATTCATGCTCTCACAGTGGCTAACACCACCTACACAAGACCTGCAATACTGGAGAAAAAAAATGATGGCATTAAAATAGAAGAGAGACAATTTGAAAAGAAGAAGAGATTCAGTCGAGAAGGGATTGGGGAAAGGAAAAGAGGAATGTTGGGAGAGGATTATGATCATGGTGTATGTCTCTATGGAAGTTGTCAATAAAAAAAAATTAAGAAAAAATGAAAGAGCCAGGCATGGTAGCATATGCCTTTAATACTGAGATAGGGGGACTGCTGTGGATTTGAAACCAGCTTGAGTGTACATAATAAATTCTAGGTCACCTTGGGTTAGAACAAGACCCTTCCTCAAAAAACAGACAAACAAGTAGCAACAACAGCAAGAAAAGACAGAAGACTTAAGAGAAAAACAAGGAGGGATGTGACAGTCAATCCCTGTGTAGACTGACCTTGGAAGCAGTGTGTGTGTGTGTGTGCATGTGTGTGTGTGAGATACAAATGTGTATGCACATATGCACACATCTGCAGAAGCTGGAGGAAAATGTTTAGCATCCTCCTCTTTAACTCTTCAGCCTAATTCCCCCCCCCAAAAAAAAAAGCCTTTCTCTGAAACTGGAGCTCTCTATTTTTCAGTTAGACTGGCTGACCCGGGAGCTCCACCTGCTCTTATCTCAGTCCCACTCAGAGCTGAGGTTACAGATATGCTTGACCATACACAGTTTTTATTTGTGTGGTACTTGGAATTGAACTTAGGTCCTCAGCAGGTAGAACTGCTTGCTGCTGAGCCATCTCCTCAGCCCCAGAAGCACTTAAAAAATAGCTGCTTCTTTTGATTTGATGTTATTTTTATTATTTTTTTAATTGACAGATTCCATAATTATAGATAATAAACCATGGTAATTCCCTCCCCCCCACTTTGCCTTTGCAACACCACTCTTCATAATATCCCCTCGCCCTCTCAATTAGTCTCTTTTTAAATTTTTGTATTGACAACTTCCATAATTGTAGACAATAACCCATGGTAATTCCCTCCCTCCCCTCACTTTCCCCTTTGAAACTCACACTCCATTATATCCCCTCACCCTCTCAATCATTCTCTCTTTTATTTTGATGTCATGATCTCTTCTTCCTATTATGATGGTCTTGTGTAGGTAGTGTCAGGCACTGTGAGGTCATGGATATCCAGGCCATTTGTGTCTGGAGGAGTACATTGTAAGGAGTCCTACCATTCCTTTGGTTCTTACATTCTTTCTACCACCTCTTCCACAATGGATCCTGAGCCTTGGAGGATATGATAGAGATATTTCAGTGCTGAGCACTCCTCTGTCCCTTCTTCTCAGCACCATGGTGCCTTCTGAGTCATCCCAAGGTCACTGCCATCTGAAAAGAGAAGCTTTCTAAACAAAAATGAGAGTAGTATTAATATATGGGTATGGACATTAAGAGAAATGCTAATCACACAGTTTGAGGAGCATAGTATATACATTTAGCCAGACACCAGCAGATGTTACACCCTTGGGCTCATGACCTCCTTGGTTGTAGGTTTTCAGTATCAGGGATGTATTCCCTCCCATGGAGCAGGCCACCAGTCCGATTAGAGAGCAGTTGGTTTCCCCCATAACAGACATGCCACTATTGCACCTGTTGGCTCATTTGGCCTGGCTGGCCAATTTTAAGGCTTGCAGTGTCCACTGTTGAGTATCTCCACTGGTGATTTCTCTCTCTTCCATTGAACTACATGAAGCATAGCCTTTTCTAGCTTTCTGTCAGCTGGTCCACATGGAGGAGGTTTTCAGCTCAGCTCCAGCAGGATTTCTCAATGATTTTGCAGCTCAAGTATGTGGAGTCTTCAGCAATAGGGTCTTACCATCTATTCCTGGTGAGAAACCAAGAGCCTCTGCAATGGCCTATAATGTTTTTCAGGTATCTGTGACCTCCATGGCCAACAACTCACTGGAAGGTATCCTATCCCTGGCACTTAGAATTTTCTAGTAACAATCTATGGCTTTTGAGTGTTCCATTGCCCAAAAGAGTGGGTTTACATATGACTTATTTATATTCTCTTAGATTATGATTAGCCCTTCCTCCACCTTCCCTTTACTCAATCTCTTCCCTGACCTCACTTATTTTGATGTTAAATGTTATCAACTTTTCCTCCTATTATGATGGTTCTGTGTAACTAATGTCAGGCACTGTGAGGTCATGGATATCCAGGCCATTTCATGTCTGGAAGAGTGCATTATAAGCAGTCCTACCCTTCTTTTGGCTCTTACATTCTTTCCGTCACCTCTTCTGCAATGGACCCTGAGCCTTGGAAGGTGTGATAGAGATATTTCAGTGCTGAGCACTCCTCTGTCACTTCTTCTCAGAACTTTTGTGACTTTTGAGTCATCTCAAGGTCACTTCCATCTGAAAAGAAAAGCTTCTCTAACCAAAAGTGAGAGTAGCATTAATACATGCATATGGGGCCAGGCATGGTGGCATACACCTTTAATCCCAGCACTTGGGAGGCAGAGGTAGGAGGATTGCCATGAGTTTGAGGCTACCCTGAGACTACATAGTGAATTCCAGGAGGTCAGCCTGGGCTAGAGTGAAACCCTACCTCCAAAAACCAACCCACCCCCCAAACAAAACATGGATATGAACTTTAAGAGACGTGTTCACCAGGCAGTATGGTGAGCATAGTACATACATTTAGCCAGACACAAGCAGACATTACACTCCTAGGGCTCATGACTTCTCCCATCATAGCTTTTCAGTATCAGGCATGTATCTGGCAGAAAGCAGAGAACCCAAACTATAGGTTATGATCACAGTTACAGATGGGTGTGGGGATGGAGTATGTATGTATTCCTGGAGTCTATATGGGAAAGTCATCCTGTTACAGGAAAATTAGTCACACAGAGATGGCACCAGTGATAGAGTGGAGAATCAGAAAATTTATTCATGTTGACAAGGACTCTGGTGAATAACTTACACAGCTTGAGTCCTGAGCTCTGATAGTTCAAAGATTTTGTAGACAAACATGGCAGGCAGTCTGACATCATCTTGAATTCTTTACACTATTGTGGGTTGCAAGTTTCTAAGGCTACATGATTTTGGGGTACTAGCAGAAAATTCCTTAGAAAATTCCTAGAAAATTTCTTATCAATGATAAAGTATAAATGTTTGTTCAGAGATGTTTGTGCCTATGGCTGCACTAACCAGATAACATACAAGCAGGGTGCAGCTGCATAGATAGGGAGGAGATTCAGGGTCATGCTGTCTTCCTGGTAAAGTCTTGTACAATAGAAACTATGTTTCAGAGTATCTGTGTCTGGTTTCCTGTTAAATTTCTTCTACCACAATCCCAATAATTCTGCTGTCAGTGAACATCATTGGATATACTCATAAGGTCTTTTGATCTAGGCCTCTTAAATACCAGGTCACCCGCAATACACAAAGGAATGAGCTACTAATGTTATAACTTCAGGAGTCCCTAGAATCCAGATTAGTTTCCTTACCCAGAGGGAAGAATTTTCCAGTATTTCTCATTTATTTTCTTTCTCTTTTCAGTTTCAACTCTGCCATAGACCCCGGGGGTGGACACACACTTCTTGGGTCATACTTATGTTAGAATGTTTTTCCCTGTTTCTCACCTTTTTTACCTTGTGTTCATGCAAAGTCATGCTTATTAAGTAACTACTACTGGGTAAAGAAAGGAGGTTTTTCATGGGGAGGGGCCCTTTATTCTGCTATCCACAGCTTCTCTGGCTTCCTTTCTGCAAAATGACAGGAAGGTTCCCACTCCTTGTGACCAATATCCTTGATGAAGCAATTATTTCTGTCCCCCTGAAGTGCTTACATGGTTCAGTTGCTACACACCCACGATAAACGCTTTAAACAAGCTGCCTGTTGTCAGGAGTCTGTTGGTGTGGGCGTGAAAAAAATGAGCCACTTTCTAGAACTTTCCACAGGACAGTGTCATTAGCAGGTTGGCTCATGTAGCCAACCAATGACACTTTTATCCCCAAAACAGTGGGTTTGGGGACAGTGCTTTGTACTTAACAAAAACAATAATTTTCCACAGCCTCTGGAAGATACAAATTGGCTCTTGTGTGGTGGAAAGTGCTTATTTTCATTTCTGCTAATCCAATGAGATTGCAAAGTTCAGAAATTTTCATCACTACCAATGTTCTTTGTAAGCAGGCTGAGGGGTAACTAGCATTCCAAATTCTTAGCAGGAGAAACTGGTTTTCTATACCCAGTTTTATCCCATCAAGAGAAACTATTGCCTTCCAGGTAAAAGCTGCTGCCTGTTTTACGTGGATTTTGAACCTACCTTCTCTCAGCCCTCACCTTGTGTCAGCTGTAGATCTATCTCCTCTGGTTTCAATGCCGGAAATGCCATTTACCTGAAATGGCTCCTCTCTGACAACCTGCAACGGCTTGTGTAGCCTCCAACCACACCTTGCTTCTGAGGCAAATAAGCAACCTTAATTTGGGCTCCCAAGTGGAAAAAGCAGATAGTCATCAGAAACAGAAGGCTCTTGCCTGGGCTTGCTCCAAAAGTCCCCACTGCACAGGGCAGTGCAGCTGTCTCTCAGCTCCCCGGTAATGCTTCCCTCATCACATTAGCTGAAGTTGAATTCTGTCAAACATTAACCCTGACCTGAAGGCTTGGTGTACTTTAGAATGGAAAAAGTACAGGAAGAGAGAGAGAGGGAGGGAGCGAGAGGGAGAAGTTATAATATGCTCAAAGCATTATCTTCAATCCCCAGCAACATACACACTCTAAGAGTCACAGCGCTCTCTCCCTCCCTCTTTCCCCTCTTCCATGTGCCCACTAGATAGAGGTTCTGAAGCTATATCCTGTCTGTTAATTGAGACTTCAGAGAGCTGCCCCTCTTTGCTCTCCTTATGCTCATAGCTGGCCTTAAATGAGACATTGGGCCCAAGAAACTGTCTCCAAGTCCTCTATTGAAAATCCCAAACCTGACACACAACACATACACACAAGAAAGGAAAAATTCTTGGAGAAAGCAATCAGGGAAAGACCCTTCCTCAAAAAACTAGGGTTGAGATAAAGCTCAGTAGTAAAGCCTTTGTCTAGCATACGTAAGGCCC
The DNA here is from genome assembly GCA_036365145.1 of Orientallactaga sibirica. Lineage (NCBI taxonomy): Eukaryota > Metazoa > Chordata > Mammalia > Rodentia > Dipodidae > Orientallactaga > Orientallactaga sibirica. The sequence continues at coordinate 3,078,456 of JAEOAD010002517.1, forward strand.
TGTCCTTGGTCCTTTGTATAAATAAATGGAAAAAAAAGTAAATAAATAAATAAAACTTTGCCTGTAAGAACAGTGAAATGTCAGGTGTGGTGACACACATCTTTAATCCCAGCATTTTGGAGGCAAAGGTAGGAGGATCCCTGTGAGTTTGAGGCCAGCCTGGGACTACAGGCTTGAGCTCCAGGTCACCCTGGGCTAGAGTAAGACCCTACCTTGAAAAACAACAACAACAACAAAGTAACAGGGAATAAAACTTTTAGGGACAACTGCTTCAGAGAATTACTCTGTGGATAAACTCAGGAGCCTAACCCAACAAAAATTCTCTGGGTTGAGGTAACAATAAAGAGAAATTTTATGCCACCACTATTCTGACTCACTTTGACCTACTTTGTTTCCTGCTTATGGGTGTGTTGTTTTCTATTGCACTGGTATCATCATTTGTGGGTTAATTACCTTCTCAGGTAGGTTCAGGTGTCTCCTTTGTAAATACATATACACATACGTGCAGGTGTTTCAGAGATCTGCATGTGGGAAGCACTGCAGTCCTAAGGCCCTGTTATTATTTCCTGGTTCTTGTGTGTCTATCCTTTCTTACAGCTTCTTTGAAAAAACAACTATATAGTCTTAACTTTAAAATTTAAACAAGTCATGATAATTAATAATTACTAACTCAATTTGATTAGAAACTAAAACAATAGAAGAGAAAGTTATTCTCTCAGCTTTTAGGTAAATATAGAGGCTAAGATGCATGCTCATGTACTCCTTTCTCCCTGTTCTGAGAAATAATAGAAACAACTTTCTTTCAGCTGTTTGTAGAAACAATTTTTTTCTTTTTTGGGACCAGGTATTTATTTATTTATTTATTTATTTATTTATTTTAGTTTTAGTTTTTCGAGGTAGGGTCTCACTCTAGTCTAGGCTGACATGGAATTCATGACATAGTCTCAGGCTGGCATCAAAGTCACAGTGATCCTCTTACCTCTGCCTCCAAGTGCTGAGATTAAGGGCATGTGCCACCATACCTGGCTAGGGACCAGGTATTTATTACTATGTATCCCAGGCTGGTCTTGAACTCATGATACTCCTATCTTAGCCTCCTAAATGCTTTTTTCTGCTGTACACCATCATGCCCAACAAAAAGAACTTTTGGAAGCTGAAAGATAAGAAATATGGCCAATGATATCATAGACCCAAGAAAACTGAATCTTAAGTCAACATTGGAGACATTTAAGAACACAGCTGGAATTCCCAAAGGTTTAGACACAGACAGCTCTGGCAGCTCTGTCAGGGAGGTGGCATTGTGAAAACCAGCAGTGACTCAGGATGTTTTGGAAGCAATTAGACTCCCAGATACCTCCTCCGTCTGTAGAGCCAGGCCCCTGTTCCCAAAGATCAGAACAGAAAATCTGAAGATTGAGGATGCTGAGCATATTAAGAAGATAGGCATTAGCTAGGGGTGGTGGCATACACCTTTAATCCCAGCACTTGAGAGGCAGAGGTAGGAAGATCACCTAGAATTTGAGTACACCCTAAGACTACATAGTGAATTCCAGGTCAACCTGGGCTAGAGAGAGACCCTACCTCGAAAACAAACAAACAAACAAATAAAAACATAAAAGCTAGGTGCTGTCTGAGAAAGAAATGTATTAAGTGGATAGAGGATGACCCACTGCTCTGTCCCCAGTGGGCTCCCACTATGCTGGCAGCTAGAATTATATGTTCATATGATCTGGGCATGAGCACTTCAGAGGAATTTGATCTTCCCAAAGAGGAAAAACTTAAAAACACAATGTGCAGATTCTTCAAGCAAACAGCCTAGCTAGAACATATAGTGGAACTTCTAGTCAATATTCAGAAATGAAAAAATTTAAGAAATTAACTAATTTTGAAGGTTTTAGTTATCAGGCTTAATGTCCAATAGAGGTGGCTTAACATTTTACTTACTTGGGACAGAGATTGGTCTTAGATTTAGAAAGACGAATGAAAGTGTGCCAGCCTGAAAGAGAGAAGAGCTTCAGTTTAGTAGTTTATTTAATCATAGGCATAATGAAATTTTGTATAATTAAGCCCAATTTTCTCTATCAGAATAAGTTTTTTATTGAATAAAGGTTTTAACTAATAGAAAAACATAATAGCAGAGCAATATTTAAGAAAGCCTTATACTATAAGTATATAACCAAGTGTTATATCAAACAAATAAAGGATTTACACAATGGGAAAACATACAAGCTTAGCATTAGGTCTAATTTAATCATAAATTTTAGGCATGTCATTTAGTAAAAGGATAAAACATAAAATCATTGTAAGCAATTTTCATAAGCATTGGTATGAACAGAACAATATTTTTAAAATCTTGAGGCTGGAGAGATGGCATAGTAGTTAAGGGACTTGCCTACAAAGCCAAAGGACCCAGGTTCAATTCTCCAGGACCCACATAAGCCAAATGCACAAGGTGTCACATGTATCTGGAGTTCATTTGTAGTAGCTAAAGGCCCTGGTATGCACATTCTCTCTCTCTTTTGCTTTCTTTCTCTGTCTTTCCCATAAATAAATAAAAATAAAATATTAGAAAGAAAAAAGAAAGTCTGCCTTCAGTGCAATAAAATATTAAAAATATTTTTTTCTTTATAAGCCATTTTTATAAAAGTAGAGTAATAGGTAAGAAATCTTGAAATTTTGGTCTTATAGATTTAATATTTTTATTTATTTATTTGATAGAAAGAAAGATGAAGTGAGAGGGTGAGAGAGAGAAAAAGAGCAAAAAAATGGGTGCTCCAAGGCATCCAACCACTGGAAATGAACTCTAGACGCATGCATCATCTTGTGAATCTGGCTTACATAGGTCCTGGGGAACTGAATCTGGGTCCTTTGACTTTGCAGGCAAATGTCTTAACTGCTAAGCCATCTCTCCAGCCCAAGGCCTTAGAAATTTAATAGTCATTAATAATATAACCATGACATATTCTTTAGTTTAACTCTCACATGTATTTTAATCAGAAATTTAATAGCCATTAATGTAAGCTTTTAACTTTTTAATTTAGAAATACATATTTTAAAAATTACTTTTAAAATAAAATACTCAGAAATGATAGCTAGAAATACTTTTGAAATGAAGACTTAGGTAAGACAGAAAAGCATGTATATTTTATTTGAACAATAATGGTTAAAACAGAGTAATTAAACATTTTGAAATGAAAAATTAAGCCAGGAAGAAAATACAGTTTAACAGAAACAAACAAGGTAGACTAATATTTTTGGAGATATTTTAATCAATAGATTTAAATTAATCAATTTAATAAAGAGAAAATAAGTACCTCAAAATTGTTTTGTTTAAAAATGGCAATCAGGGACTGGAGAGATGGCTCAGCAGTTACGGCACTTGCCTACAAAGCCTAATGACCTGGGCTCAATTCCCCAGTACCCACATAAAACCAGATGTACAAAGTGGCACATGCATCTGGAGTTTGTTTGCAGTGACTAGAGACTCTGGTGCACCCGTCCTCATATTCTTTCTCTCTCTCTCTGCTTGCAAATAAATAAATATAATAACTAAATAAATAAATAACATTTTTGGTTAATCTGTATCCCTTTATAGTTAAGTATATTAATTACTCAAGGAAAGTTAAAGCAGAGATAAGTCTTTGTCTCAGTCTTTGGATTGTAGGAATTATAGTCTAGAAGACTTTCCCCCAGATGAGGGCAATTTTCCACAAGGGAGAAACTGAACCAGGAGCAAGAAACATTATGTTCTGAGAGCGAATCTGAGCAAAAGGGACTTCTTGTGAAATTAGAACTGAGATATTGACTATCAAATAAAATCTTGCTTAAGATTGTTTAATTATGTAGAAGTAACATAGGATTTGATCATTGATAACCATAAATTGGACAAGATACCAACCTTGAGATATCTGCTATCTCGTCTGAAGGAGAAAAACCCAGATAAACAAGCATGTTTTTTGTGTTCTGATGTGAAAAGGAAATTCACCATAAATATCCCCAGTACATAAAAAGCTTTAATTTGATAACTGTATATTAATTTAATAAAGGACTTTTTTTTTTTTATATATATATATATATATATATATATATATATATATATATATAATATGTGTGTGTGTGTGACTGTGTGTGTGTGTTATAATAGCTTATACTCTTTGATTCCCTCACCCCTGCTCCCATTTATCAGGGGCTCTCCCTCCATGGGGTTATGGTATTGTGGGGTCATGAAGGCCTCAGTCAGTCCCTGGGGGTTAATAGAGGAACCATGCCTCAGGGTATTCTTACCCACTGTGTGGCTCTTACCATCTTTCCACACCTTCATCCACAATGTTCCCTAAGCCATGGCAGACCTGTTGGCAGGCTGATTGAGTATTAAGTTCTCTGTAGCCTCTGGAATTCTGCTTTGATGGGTTTTTATTGATCACAGTGTCTGTTGCCATCACCCTGGAGCTAGTTGTCAGGAAAGCAGTGAAAATTCATGTTGCTGCTTTCTCTGCAATTTCTCCTGGGCTCCAGCAGACTTGGAGGTGGCACATCTCATGTTGGACAGTAAGCTATCTTCTTGTCTTATTGATGGATCTTGGCATGTTATGGGAAACCAAGTTACACAAAGATGGTACCAAAGATAGAGCGGTGAGTCAAAAAATTTATTCATGTGGACATTGACTCATGGGAATAACTTTCAAAGCCTGAGCACTGAGCTCTGATAGCTCAGAGTTTTTGTGGATTTTTTTGTTTTAAATTTTTATTTATTTATTTATTTATTTGAGAGACACAGAGAAAGAATGTCCATTCCAGGGCCTCTAGTCACTGCACATGAACTCCAGATGAATGTGCCACCATGTGCATCTGGCTTATTTGGGTTCTGGGGAATCAAATCTTAGGCTTCACAGGCAGGTGCCTTAAGCACTAAGCCATCTCTCTAGTCTAGCTCAGTGTTTTCATAGACATATGGGAAGTGGTCTGATATCACCTTGAATGCTTTACACTATTGGTAGGTTAAACTTCTGGGCTATATAACTGGGGGCATGGGTAGGAAGTGAAAAGTGGCCTACATAAGCAAAATGAGGGGGTTTTCATGGTTTGGTCTTATAAGATATATGACTAACCCAGGATGGTACTCAGTGAATAGGACAAGGTTATTTACATTCTTTTATTCTTTCCTTTCTTTCATCCTATCTTTTTTTTTTTTAAGCCTATAGCCCCTGGTATCCCCAGGTGGTTTCTCATCCATTTACTAACCAGATCCAACACTACTTAGCTTCTGAGATCTGAGAAGACTGAGCATGTTTAGGGTGGTGTGATGGTTTTGTGTCAACTTGATCTGTTTAGGAATCCACAGACATTCTTCATAAGTGGGTCTCTGAGGTTGCTTCCAGGAAGGATTAACTAAAGGAGGAATCCTTCCCCCAGGGTGAGCCCTTCCCCAGAGTGGGTGGCCCCTCTCAGGGGTGGGGGGCTTTATCTAAGGAAGCTCTGGGAAAGAAAGTATCCCCTTCTCCCACCTGCTTGCTGTTTGCTGCTTGTCAGTGTGGACTGAAGACCAGCAGCTCTCTAGGAAGCCTCCAGGCTTTCAGTGCTGGATTGGGACTGCTGAGGCATCCAGCCTCATGGACTGATCAGCTACCGAGTTCCTTGATTCTCAGCCCTGAAAACTGCTATTGTTGGACTGCCACAAGCGAATCCAATAAATTCCCTTTAATACAATTCATTCTTTCGGTTCTGTTCCTCTAGAGAACCCTGACTAATACAAGTGGTATAGCCATAGACTGTTTACATTCTTTTTACCTTAGAATCTGAGGAGTTTGTAGAACACTGCTTGGCACAGAAAAGGGGAGAGGGGCTTTAGTTTGATTGAAATATCCACCAAAGGTTCTTCTCCATTTTCTCTGACATCTATAGAACAAAACAGATTCTCCAACCAAGAGTAGCAGCTTGGGTAAAGGGGGTATGCAAAGTTATAAGAGGAAATTTTTGGTGTTCTCCAGAGAGCAGTGGGGACTTCTCTCTGAATTCTGTGATTTTCCTGACCATGGGATTCTGACTGGTTTCCAGTACCAGATATGAGTTCTCTCCCACTGAGTGGGCCTCATGTCCAATTCGAGAACAGATGGTTACCCGCAAAGGCTGCGTGCCACTATTTCACAAGTGTGTACTTCTTGCCCTGCTGGTTAATTTTGTAGTCTGCAGAGTCTCCTGCTTATTTATGCTATTGGTGACCATTGTCTTCCAGCAGTACCCATACAGCTTCCCAGCACTATAAGGACTAGTCAGAAAGGAGCTCGCTTCCCTTTCAATTTCAGCATGTTACTCTGATGAAGGAGTTTTTGTTCTTTTTTTTCAAGGCAGGGTCTCATGCTAGCTCAGACTGACCTTGAGCTCATGGCAATCCTCCTCCTTCTGCCTCCCAAGTGCTTGGACTAAAGGCGTGCACTACATACATGGCTGAACAAAGAACTTCTAATGTACATGATTTAAAGGTGTTTTGATTATCACAAAATAATTTTATGTTTTATTACTTGTTATGATTTTACAAAAAATGAAATGTTACAAGTATAGACAGAAGATAGCGGCAGTCCTGTGTGTTGGACCAGAATCAGGCCTGGGTACAACTGAGGTGACATGAAAATGAAGATAGAGAAACTAACCTGATTCTTTTTTTTTTTTTTTTTTTTTTTTTAGGTAGAGTCTCACTCTATCTGAGGCTGACCTGGAATTCACTATGTAGCCTTAGGTTGGCCTTGACCTCATGGCATTCCTCCTACCTCTGCCTCTCAAGTGCTGGTATTAAAAGCATGTGCCACCAAACTCAGCAAAAGGGTTGGTTTTTGGTATGCACTTAGCAGGAGGGAGTAGTGAATTCTAAAGTACATTAGTCTGACCATGCCAATTCATTGTTTTATGAACTTTAGTAGCCAATTGATTAGGCTGGATCCAATTAGCAGTACTAGTGAGAGGGAGTACAGTTACTGGACCTCTGAAAGTAAAAAAGACAGGAAAGTTTACATTTGCTAGAAATCAAAGATGATCTGACTTTTTCTCTTGTCCAGTTCCCTAGTCTTTTTTTGTTTTTTATTTGAGAGAGTGAGTCAGAGTGAGAGAGATTAAAAGAGAGAAGGAGATAATGGGTATGCCAGGGTCTCCAGCCACTGCAAACAAACTCCAGATGCATGCATCACCTTGTCCATCTGGCTTATGTGGGTCCTGGGGAATTGAACCTGGGTCCTTTGGCTTTGCAGGAAAGCACCTTAACTGCTAAGCCATCCCTCCAGCACCTAGTCTTGATTTTTCACAACCAACCAGGACCCTCCTGAGAGGGAGGTCTTTTATAGGATTTAAACACTGTGGTTAGTCAAGTTCAGCCCCTGGAACTTGGTGGCAGGGCTAGCATCTTTTTGAGACAGCCCCTAGCCCTAACCAACCAGCTGTCTGTCTGTTTCACCTGAGCCAGAAAACAGCCCACCACTATAAGGTTATAAATACCTTTGCAAGGGGAGGGCAGGCTCTCTGACCACTTGGAAAGTTCCTATTGTGGGTGAATTTTTGCTCTGCTGGGCCTGGGTTGGCTCAGCTCATGCCCAGGCCCAGGGCCAACCCAAGCCTAGGCCCAGTCAGGAAAGCCCCTTGCCCTTACTCTCCACATGGACTCCTTTATCCCCTCCAGCTTCCCACATGGCAGGAACTCCTTGAACTTTCTTTTTTTCTCTTTTCTTGCCACATTTTTTTAGCCCTTCCACATGGGATCTCTAGCTACATGAGTGCCTTTCCTTGGCTCTGTACTTCCCTCAATAAATATAATAATTATCCTTCTCGGTCTTTTTTATTCAATTCTTTGATTGAAATTGAAAATGAACCTAGGGTTTAGGATTCAAGGACTTTCCTGGACCTCTGACACCATGTTACAGATGGCAACCCAGATGGAACTATCTTGGGGGAAAAAACAAGATGAGTAGAAGGACTAAAGGTCCTTCTAGGCCATAAGCAGGGCAGTTAGCCAGGGGTTCCAGTCAAACAGCCACTGAAACCAGAAACTATTGGTCTTTCCTTTCCTCTGGCAATTTTTTCAGTTTCTTTTACCTTTTTTAAGGTGTTTGTGATAAGGCCTGATTTATTGGCATAAAAACATAGTTCTCCTTGTGACATAAACATTAGGTCAAGGTCCCATCAGTTTGGTAACATCATTTCTGCCATGGAGTTAACCTGATTGTTGAGCATACTAATGGAGTCTTGCAGGAATCCCAAATCCATGTCAATTTGTAGGGACATTTGTGACAAGCCAATTTCACCCTTTACCGATGCTGTTGTCCCTAGAGCTGCTGATCCTGCTATTCTAAGTACCAACAGGATGGGCACCAGTAAAGGAGCTGCACTTTTAATATATGACCCAAGGTCGGGAGTAGCATTTGGTGTTCACTCTCAGGTACACTGTAGGTATGTACCTGGGGAAGGACTGTGACACACAAAATGGGGCCTTGATTAACCTCTTTGAGTACGATACATCTGGTGAGGCCAGAGGTGCAGGCCAGCCAGGTCCCATTGAGTGCAAAGAAGGCCTTGGGTTTAGTCAGATTTGCAGTAAAGGTGTTATTACGAGTTGCCAGGAAAAGGGATTGGGGGAAGTCATAATTAGAAGTTATTAGGCAAGCTGTATCTTCCAAAGTTAAGGATCAGTTAAGTTCTCCTCCAAAACTCACATAGTAAGAGAGTTTGGGCTTAGTTTTTACTCACTCAGTTCAGAGATCAAAAAGTCTTAGCTTTAGAAGAACTAATGAAAGTGTGTTGGGCTGAAAAGTTAAAAGTTTAGCCAGGCGTGGTGGCGCATGCCTTTAATCCCAGCACTCGGGAGGCAGAGGTAGGAGGATTGCCATAAGTTCAAAGCCACCCTGAGAACACAGAATGAATTCTAGGTCAGCTTGAGCTAGAGTGAGACCCTGCCTCAAAAAACAAAAAAAAAAAATTTAAAAAAAAGTTAAAAGTTTGATTAATCTTAATAATTTGTTATTATCAGTTTTATAGGCACAATGAAATGTTATATAGTTAGGCCCAATTTTTATCTATTAGAACACATTTATAGCAAATAAATAAAGGTTTTACCCAATAGGAAAATATATAAGAGTAGAATATTTAAGAAACCTATTATTGTAAACAAATGTTTCATCAAACAAAATAAAGGCTTGTGCCGGGCATGGTGTCACACACCTTTAATTCCAGCACTTGGGAGGCAGAGGTAGGAGGATCGCTGAGAGTTCAAGGCCACCCTGAGAATACATAGCGAATTCCAGGTTAGCCTGGGCTATAGTGAGACCCTACCTCGAAAAACCAAATAAAATAAAGTCTTGTCAGATGAAAATCCAAGCTTAGCATTTGTATATAACTTAATTATAAGTTTTAAGCATCTCCTTTAAAACAAAATATTTGTTTGTAAACCATTTTGTGAACATTAGGAGAGTGATATCTATGAGATCTATTATTGTAACAGAATTAGACACTGTGTAAACATTTTAAGAGTAGTCTTATATTTAAGAAAATTTGAATTTTGACCTTAGAACTTGAACAATATTTAATAATATACTCATATTATCCTTTGTTTAACTTTTAAAAATATTTTAATCAAAAATTTAACAACCCCCGAAACATTATAGGCCATTGCTGAGGCTCTTGGTTTTCCACCAAACATAGATGGTAAGAGCCTATTGCTGAAGACTCCAAATGCTTGGGTTGCAGGTCAATAAGAAATCTTGCTGGAGTTGAGCTGAAAACCTCCTCCGTGTAGACCAGCTGACAGAAAGCTGGGAAAAAACTATGCTGCATGCAGCTCCATGGGATAGAGAGAAATCACCAGAGAACATAAACAACAGTGAACACTGCAAGGTGTAAATTTGGCCAGGAGGCCAAATGAGCCAATGGGTGCAAGAGCGGTATGTCTGTTATTGGGGAAACCAACCACTCAGTAATCAGACTAGAGGCCCACTCCCTAGGAAGGAATACATGCCTGATACTGAAAACCTATGACAGGGGAGGTCATGAGCCCTAGGGGTATAGTGCCTGATGGTGTCTGGATAAATGTATATATTATGCTCACCAAACCCTGCCCAGTAAACACTTCTCTTAATGATCATACCTATACATTAATGCTACTCTCACTTTTGGTTAGAGAGCCATCTCTTTGCAGATGGTAGTGACCTTGAAATGACTCAGAAAGCACCATAGTGCTGAGAAGAAGTGACACAGAAGTGCTCAGCACTGAAATATCTCTATCACACCTTTCAAGGCTCAGGGTCCATTGTAGAAGAGGTAGCAGAAAGAAAGTAAGAGCCAAAGGAAGGGTAGAACTCATTACAATGCACTCTTCCAGGTACAAAATAACCTGGATATCCATGACTATATAGTGCCTGGCACTACCTACCCAAGACCATCATAATAGGAGGAAAAGATGATGACAACAAAATGAGAGTGACTGGTTGAGAGCGGGAGGGGATATGATGGAGAGTGGAGTTATGAAAGGGAAAGTGAGGAAAGTGAGGGACGAGGGAATTAGCATGGTTTATTACCTATAATTATGGAAGTTGTTAATAAAATTAATTAATTAAAAATTAACAACTTCTTTATATCCCTTTTAATCTATTAACACATATTATACATTTCATATCTCTATTTTTTAGTACTAGGCCTCTGGTCGGAAGGCAATGGCTTCTTCCTTTCAATGTTAGCAGGAATAAAGGAAATTGGGCCTGTATTTCAATGACCTCCAAGTCCAATGTCTGTCTTTTAAAAGTGGATAGAGAGACCCCACTTTTTTTTTGAAGATGGATGCTGGGTTTGAGTTTGACTTCAAGCTGAAGTGGGACAAAAAAAACTTGGAAGGGGAGTCTCTACTCTTGTTGACTTTTAGGTCTTGGAGAACAATCAAAAGAGACCCAGATAGATGGATTAAATCTGTTATAGGGCCCTCTAAGTTGGATTGGTAGAATTATAGAAGTGTCTTACTTTTTAAAAAATATTTTCATTAGTGATTTATAATCAGAGAGATGCAGACCCAGAGAGAGAGAGAGGGAGAGAGAGACAGAGAGAGAGACAGAGAATGGACGAATAGACATACTAGAGCCTCCAGCCACTGCAAACAAACTTCAGACACATGCATTGCTCTGTGCATGTGGTTTATATGGGTACTGGGGAATTGAACTCAGGTTGTTAGGCTTGGCACCTTAAGCAGCTTCCATTTTTTTATGTTACACTTACATAAAGTTTAAACAAACAGACAAAACTAATTGAAATATATCTTGATTTTGTTAATCACTCAGATTTTCAGTAGTCAAAGATTAACATAGTAAGAAACCTATGTATACATAAATTTTAACCTTGATATGAGACATGGCACTATAAATAAATTTACTAACTTATAAGAAGTTTGAATTATATAAACAAGTAAGGTGAGATAAAATACAGAGAAACAACCTTTTATGTTAACCTATTTTATCTTAACTGAAAACATACTTAGTAATTGTAAATTTGTTGGTACCTTTTGTATTTTTATTACCATTATCATAAAATTTAGATATTAACTTTAAAAACTTGCTTGACACAGCAGAAAACATATATATAATCTTAACAGTTATAAATATAAACAAAAATATCAATTTTTAATATTTTATTTATATTTATTTGAGGGGTGGAGGCAGAGAGAGTGAGAGAAGAGCATGGGTGTGCCAGGGCCTCCAGCCACTGCAAACGAACTCCAGACACATGCACCATCTTGTGCATCTGGCTTATGTGAGTCTTGGGGAATCAAACCTGAGTCCTTTGGCTTTGCAGGAAGGTGCCTTAACTGCTAAGCCATCCCTCCAGCCCCATATCAATATTTTTGTTTTTGGTCAGCAAACTCAAATTAATCACTTTTAACCATTCAACTCATAATAAACATTCATAAGACATTGTTAGAAGCAGGATTAAATTTTTGTATATCTCAAAATATATCTGTGAACATCTGAACACTTAATGACTATAAGTACTAGAACAATTACTGACTATAATTTAGTTACACCTAAAGACAGAGTACATGAATCAGAGAACACGGGGCATGACATGGCTAGCCAGTATTAGACATGACAAAGAACATGAAGCATGATTTAGAAGAGACCTTCTTTTTCTTGACATTTTATTTATACTTTAAATTGGTGAGGGCATAAGTTAATCTGGTATTTTTAATTTTATATGAGCTTTCCCTAGTGAGGCAATGTTCCCATACCATACAGACAATATATTTTTTAAACATTTTTATTTATTTATTTATTTATTTGAGAGATTGAGTGAGACAGAGAGAAGATGCAGATAGAAAGAGAAAGGGAGTGACAGGGTCTCTAGCCACTGCAAATGACCTCCATATGCATGTGCTACCTTGTGCATCTGGCTTACATGTGTCCTTGGGATTCAAACCAGAGTCCTTTGGCTTTGCAGGCAAATGCCTTAACCATTAAGCAATCTCTCCAGCCCTAGACAATATGTTTTTAAAGCCAAATTGTTATTCGGATTATTTTCTTTAAAGTGCCAAGTAATCTTAAAGACAGGGCAGCAGCTGCTTGCGGTTTGAATTTAAAACTAACACTCTTTTTTTTCTTCTTCCTTGAGAAAACTCTAACATGTGAGAGTGGCCTGTATGCCCTCATGGAGTTGAGGAGCAGGTCTCCTTAACTTTATCTGGTGTCATAAAGAACAATTTATGTGGCCACTGTTATGATTGGTAAATGAAGGCCCACACAGGGGAGTATAGAGTCACTATATTACCATGTGAGAGCAAATGTTAGGAAAAAGTTGTGACTGACATGAGAGTGGGAGGAGATATCTGCAAGAGCTGAGATGGTGGGAGGGGGAGGATGAGTCAGGGATGGCTGCTGCACAGTGGTGGAGGGAAGAGTTCTAGTTCTATAGGCTCTGCTGTGGAAAAGAAGGGTTGGTGGTATGACCAGGGCCCACCATGGCAGCAGTAGGCAGAGGTGGATAGGGGGAGACCCAAGGCCCAAGGAAAGGCAGAAAAAAAAAAAAAAAGAATGTCCATTGTGGGTAGGTGTGTTAGTTTGAATAGATGGCCCCCAATATATTCAGTGTTTTATTAGTTTGTAGTTTGCAGCCACCTGGCTGGAGGCAGTGTCAGCGGGTGTATCTTAGGGTCCAGCCCTAAGGTGTGGTTGTGGGTTTGAGATTCTGATCTAAAGATAATGCAAAGTGTGCCTAGCTAGAGTTCCTGAAATGTGCTGTGCTGTTTGGCTTTTGGCTTTTCTGTCTGTGTTTGGTCTTGTGAAAGCAGGCCAGCTTCCTCTGGGTCTGTAATCTTTAGTAAATCCTTCCTCTATAACTGTGCCTGATCTGGAAGTTCATCTTAGCAAGCCTAAAGCTATCTGCTACAGTAGGGGAACATGGGTTTTGAAGAGGCTGGGGTATGAGGAGAAGGGTAAAGAGGCGGGCAGGGTGTATAGAAGAAGAATTTTGGTTAACAGAGCAATCTCAACTGATGGAGGAGCATGCATGTAAATGGAAGAACGTTTGGATATATGGGATTCCAGAACCCTTGCCCTTTCTTCTGATGTAATTGTCCAGGTCAGTGAGGACTCATAAATCAAGTTTCAAATCCAAGCCAAATCCTTGGGAATAGACAGCTTGGTGCCCCTTTTGTGGATTGGTAAGGCACAGGGTAGATTCTGGTAGCAAGTCATTACTTAGTACCAAAATAGAGCCAGAACAGAGGTTCCAGGGAGCAGGAAAAAGGCATCCCCAATCTCCAACCTCTGAGAAGCAAATAGTCACAGGCAATTAGCCAGAGGCAAGAGACTGGGGGAGCCCCTGGGGTATTTAAGGATGCCTTACCTTAATGGTGTTTGGTGAAATGTTGGATGGACTCAGGGTCAAATGGTGAGGTCAGAATGGATAGAAGAGTGAGCAAAGAATTAAGTGGAGTATAAAAGACTGGGAACTGAGTTTACTTGACCCATCAATACAGATCTCATTACAGGACTTGTACTGCTTTATGAAGGCAAAGGCTGTAAAAGCCAAAGGCTTCAGGTCACAACTAGCAGCTGTCTAACCAGTTAGTAAGAACAGAGGATGTTCAAGTTCTCAATGGAACCCAGTGTGAAGAGAAAAAAGGAAGGGTGGGAGAGAATTAGAGGAAAATGTGGCCCTGTGGACTACCCTGAAAAGGGAATTCAGAGACCTGAATGAACTCAGCAGGGGTTTTCAGATGTTCACCAGAGACCTGCCATGGCCAGAACTCTTCAGTCTCTACAAGTGAGTAGTGAGTCTCATGCAGTCCCCTGGGCCAAGAAGCAGAGGAAAGGCTAGGGCCCAAGAACCCCAAACCCTCCAGGGCTTTGGCACTACTTTATTGAACCAGAATCAGGCCTGGGACCAACTGAGTCAATGTGAAAATGAAAACAAAGAAACCCATCTCAAGAGCAACAGATTTTTCTTTATTGGAACAATGAAGAACAACAGGTCCCTGAAAGATAAAAACTGTTGCACTGGGGTGTAGCAGAGTTGGGAATTTTAAAGGGCCAGAGGTGGGAAAAGCAGAGAAAAAGAACAACTGGAAAAGGAGGAAAAGAAGACCAGCCTATCCCACACTTTGAGTCTGTCTTCTTTATGGCCTCAGGGCAGGGGTCTCTGCACAACAGACATTCTTATGAGAAAAACTATTTGAAGTATTTGATAGCCCAGAGACTTTCTGGGAGATCTTTTGTTCTGAACCTCCACTGAGATCAGCTGCTATGTCATACTGTGATTTATTAACCCTTCATTGTGTCATATCAATAAACCAAATGAACTGATGTGTTAAAATTTGAGATATTATTATAAGCATTTAGAAACCAAAAAAAGTTCATCTGAGGAGTCTTGCCAGCTTGGCTGCTAGAGACTCTGGTCTGTCCCTTCTCCCTCACTCCATGCAGCACAATGCAGAATCTCCCCATTCCCTTCTTTTTTTCCCCCAAAGGGCTTACAAATCTTCTCTCTCCCTCAGGCATGCTGTCTGTCTCTCTTTCTCTTCTCTCTCTTCAGCAATCCTGCTTTAAGGTGCAGGCACCCCTTTTGTCTCTGAATCTTCCTCAGTACCAGATTTGGAGTTCCCTGCCACCTCCTCTTTCCCTTCCACTCAAAACTTCCTTCCTTCTTGTTCTGCTCCTTTCCTCATAGCTTGGATAAGAGTTCTCTTCCATCCTCCTCCAACTGGTTCTGAACCCTGCCACCACCACTCTCTTGCTGGTATTAAATAAAACCTCCTGCCCAAGAAAACTTTTCAGGGTCCTCTATTTCTGAACCTGACATAAATGGTGCTATGACTCAGATAGGGGCATTACTGAGACTAACTGCCTTCTTGAGATTTCCTTTGCCCCTTTATTCCTCTTTTCCTCCTTCTGCCTTTACTACTGCACCACCACACCCTCTATTCTGTGGTGAACCTGCCAGTTCCATTGGGATACCTGCTGAATGTCCAAAATTTTAATCTTGAATCTGGTTACTTCCTTCCTCTAGCAAGGTCCTGAACTTCATTGCCCCAAACAGCGAAGTAGGAGACTCAACTGTCTCGTCTTAATTACCACAACAGGAGATAGCCCCTAGGTCTACTTAGAGTATGGTCTTTTTGAGAGGGAAAGAAAGATATGGCAGGAGGGAATTCTGGGATTTTTACAAGAACTTCATTAAGCAATTTAGTGTCCATTCTTAGATAAAAGCAGATAATCTACGTTTATCAAATGTTGTATAAAACATCTTGCATGAAATGCAGAGATCAATGTGAACAGAATAAAACCATTTTGAGGAAATAGAAGGGCTGGGGATACAGCTCAGTGGTAGAGTATTGTAAGGCTCTGGGGTCAATCCCTACTACTAAAAAAAAAAATAGGAAAACAAATAGTGTAGGTTGAAGAAAATACCTCTGATTATTGCTCTTGGAAGTAAAATATATAATCAGCAAATAAGAACATGATAAGGGGGAAAGGAGCATTCAGGGAACCTTCTATCTGTTCTCTTCAAGAAACCCACCTCACCAATAAGAGACACCTCCTCAGAGTAAAAGGATCAAAAATTATATTCTAAGCAAATGGAAATAAGAAACAAGCAGATGTTGCTATATTAACACCTGATAAAATAGACTTTAAACCAAAAGTAACCAAAAAGACAAAGAAGGCCACTTTTTACTCATCAAGGGAATGATCCAACAAGAGCACATCACAATCATAAATCTATAAATACAGGTGTGCCAGAACTTATAAAGCAAAATCTACTTGACAACAAAACAAATAAACACCAACACCATCATAGTTGGAGACTTCAATACTCCCCTATCATCAATTGACAGATCACACAAACAGAAAATCAACAGGGAAATACAAAAGCTCAACACCACCACAGACCAACTATACCTAATGGACATTTACAGAACATTTTACCCAATTTTTACAGAATACACATCCTTCTCAGCAGTCCACAGATCTTTCTCCTAAATAGATCATATATTAGGACATAAAGCATGCTTCCATAAATTTAGGCAAATTGAAAAACTTCCTGTATCATATCAGATTACAATCCTTTAAACCTAGAAATTAACAAGAGACACAGCAGGAACTCAACAAGCTTCTGGAGACTGAACAACACACTTTTTAATAATAATGAATAGGTTGTGGAAGAAATCAAAAAGAAAACTGTAAAATGTATAAAATTGAAGGATAATGAAAACATAACTTACCAAAATTTATGGGATATAGTGAAGGCAGTCCTAAGGGGGAAATTCATAGTCCTAAACCCTTTCATAACAAAACCAGGGAGATCTCAAATCAATAACCTTACAACCCACCTGAAGACACTGAACAAACAAGAACATACCTCCTCACTCCTCTCATGAAGCTGGCATCACCCTAATAGCAAAACCAGACAGAGATACAACAAGAAAAGAAAACTATAGGCTTATATCCCTGATGAACTTAGATTCAAAGATCTTGAACAAAATCCTCACAAATTGAATTTAAGAACACATCAAAAGCATTATCCACCTGGATCAAGCAGGCTTCATCCCAGGGATGCAAGGATGGTTCAAAATACAGAAATAGGTTGCTGTAATAGACCACATAAATAAACTTGATCACATGAACCACATGATCATTTCAATAGATGCAGGAAAGGCTTTGGCAAATTATAACATTACTTCATGATCAAAACACTGGACAGAATATACAAGGAGGCTTTTTATCTCAACACAGTAAAGCCTATATACAAAGCCCCTAAAGCCTAATACTTAAAGCACCTAATACTCCATGGCAAAAGACTGGAGGTGTTCTCATTGAATTTGGGAACAAGACAGAGGTGTCTACTCTCACCAATGCTCTTCAAAATAGTACTAGACGTCCTAGCCCAAGCAATAAGACAGGAGAAAGATATAGAAGGTATGCAAATTATAAAAGAAGAAGTCAAGTTACTCCTATTTGCAGATGACATGACACTATACATAAGTGACCTGTAAATTTCCACCTCAAAACTTCTAAAGGTGATTAATTCATTCAGCAATGTGGCAGGATTCAAAATCAACACACAAAATCAGTAGCCTTTCTATATGCAAATGACAAATATACAGAGAAAAAAATAAGTGAGGCTGTCCCATTTTCAATAGCAACTAAAAAAACAAAATAAAAACCTTGGAATAACATTAACAAAGGATGTGAAAAACCTATGTAATGAAAACATAAAAACACTCAAGGGGCTGGAGAGATGGCTTAGCGACCAAGGCATTTGCCTACAAAGCCAAAGGACCTCAGTTCAATTACCCAGGACCCTTGTAAGCCAGATCCAAAAGGTGGTGCATGCATCTGAAATTTGTGCTCAGTGGCTGGAAGCCCTGGCATGCCCATTCTCTCTCTCTCTGTGTCCCTCTTTCCCTCTCTCACTCTCTCAAATAAATAAGTAAATACTTAAATAAAACTTTTTAAAAACACTCAAGATAGAATTTGAGGATGACATGATAAGATGGAAAGAGATCCAACCCTGGGTAGGTAGAATTAATATTGTGAAAATGGAAATTCTACCAAAAACAATATACAGATTTAATGTAATACCAATAAAAATCCCAGCATCATTCTTCACAGAGTTATAAAATATGATCTCAAAATTCACAGGGAATGGCAGAAGGCCTCAGATAGCAAAACATATCCTTGGCAAAAGAAAAACCTCTGGTGGCATCACCATACCTGATCTAAAGCTGTAACAAAAATAGCATGGTATTGGCACAAAAATAAGCATATAGACCAATGGAACATAATTGAAGACCTGGCCCTTAGGTCAAGTAACTACAACTACTTGATCTTTGACAAAAGTGCCAAAAACTTACACTGGAGAAAAGACAGCATCTTCAACAAATGGTGCTTGACAAATTGGTTAATCACATGTAGAAAAATGAAACTAGACCTAATCATCTCACCAGATACAAAAAAAAAAAAAAAAAAATCAACTCTAAATGGATTAAAGACCTCAAAATAAGACCTGAAACTTTTAAACTATTGGAAGAAAAAAAATAGGAGGAACTCTCCACAATATAGGAGTGGGGAAAGACTTCCTGAACAATAAATACCCAAATAGCCCAGGAAATTAAACAATCATTCAACCAGTGGGATTTCATAAAGCTAAAAAGCTTTTGCAGAGACAAACAGACCATAATCAGAGCCAATACATTATGCTCAGAATGAGAGAAAATCTTCTCCAGCTATACCACTGATGGAGGCCTAATATCTAGAACCTTCAAAGAACTCAAAAAACTAAACACTAAAAACACAAAGAGGACTTCTGGTCAAGATGGCATCCACCTAACCTTGCCTCACCTCACAAAGAAGTAAAGCCAAGACCCTTAAGGTTTAAGAGATATGTTTTTAAAGGGCTTGCTGGTTCTTGCATGCTTCCAGAGGGAGGGGGTGGATGTGCAAAAAAGGGAATCCACTGATTCCCACGCTCTCGGGCAGGCACCACTGCCTGTCAGGTCCCATCGGGCCTGCCTGAGCCCCCTTGCTGGTTAGAGCCCCTCATGCCATCACAGGCCAGGTGCCCTGGGCCTGTGGAGCTGCACTGCAAGTCAGATCCCCCATCCCTCCCTTCCCAGCCAGAGCCCCTTGTGCCATCACAGGCCAGGTGCCCCAGGCCTGTGGAGCCACATTGTGGGTCAGATCCCTCCCATCCCCCTGCACCATCACAAGACATATTACGCTGGGTCGTTGTGAGCTGCATCACTGCTCTGATCCCTCCCTTGCTGGCCAGAGCCCTGAGCACTATCACAGTCCAGGTCTCTCTGGGCCTTCCTGAGCCATATCAGGTCCTGCTGGGCCTGCCTGAGCCCCTTCTCCAGTCAGGTCCCTCCCTCGCCAGCCATAGCCCCACGCGCCACTGCTGGTCAGGTCCCACTGGACCTGCCTGAGCCCCATCACTGGTCTGGTCCCTCTCTTATCAGCCAGAGCCCCAACATTGGTCAGGTACCTCCCCAGGCTTCCTGAGCCCCATTGCCAGTCAGGTGCCATCATCCCCCCCCCCACAACAGATCAGAGATCCAGGGTAGTAGGCCAGTGTTCCTGCACTACCCTTCCTGAGCCCAAGTAGGGCAGTTGCAGTCCCCTCCCCCTCCCACCTTGGATAGGCAACCCAGGCCAGCAGGCCAGGGGCCACCACCCTGACACTCACCACTGCGCCCAACCCCACCCCAGGGCATCAGGCTAGCATTTCACAACCTAGGCTTTCTGAACCATGGTGATGGGCAGACCACAGCAAAAAAGGAATGGCATGAAAAACCAGATACAAGTAAATCCAGCTAGACTATTCAGTCCCACAATGGATGTCTCAAATCAAATCATAGAAGATACAATAGGATCAGAACCCCAAAATGAAGAGACAAGCTATGTAACCCTGGCCAAACAAATAGCACAACTCTCAGCAACTCAACAAAGAGCCAATAATTGTATGAATGTGATACTTGCTAGATTATACCTAATAGAAAAGAACCAGGAAGGGTTCCAAAGACAGTTAAATGATCTGAAGGAGAGTGAAAAAAAGAGGTCCTCAATAACCACCTGGCTAAGTTCAATGAAGACATAAAAAAATGCAAGGATGAACTCCAAGAAGCATTAAGAAAGTCAGAAAATGACATGAAAAGGGAACGAGACAGAGGGATGGAAACTATACATAAAAATACAGTAGAAAATATGAACCAAATTGAACAAGACCAGAACTCTATAGAAGCTCTTAAGAATAGAGTCAGCCAAGTGGAGGATAGAAACTCAGAACTGGAAGACAAAGCAGAAAAAACAGTTTGTGAGTCCAAAAATTTCAACAAGTTCAAAAATTTCTGTGAACAGAACTTGAAGGAAATGTGGGACACCCTTAAGCATCCAAACATTAGGATCATGGGTATACAAAAGGGGGAAGAAACATAGACCAAAGGAATGGAAAAGTTATTCAACAAAATAATTGAAGAAAACTTTCCTACTCTCTCAAAAGAAAATCCCATCAAGTTACAAGAAGCTAGCAGAACTCCAAACAGACTGGACCAAAGGAGAAATTCTCCAAGACACATTATCATTAAGACTCTAAACATCAACCACAAAGAGAAAGTCCTAAAAGCAGCCAGGGAGAAACAACACATTACATATAAAGGAAACCCCATCAGAATTACCTTAGACTTCTCAATGGAAACCCTAAAAGCCAGAAGGGCCTGGAATGGAACACTACAAACTCTAAGAACCTATGGGTTCCAACCCCAACTACTCTACCCAGCAAAAGTATCCCTCATAATAAATGGTGAAAGAAAAACTTTCCACGATAAAACTCATCTTTACAACTATATGAACACAAAGACAAACCTATAGAGGGTATTTCAGGGAATTCTCCACAAAGAAGAATCAAATAACCAACCTCAAGTACCCCAAAAAAGCAGTCCCCATTAACAAAAAAGAAAAAGAAAAAAGAAAAAAACAAAAAACACAAACACCAAACCACATAATCCACCACAATATGGCAGGTATTAAATCAAACCTCACAGTTATTTCCCTGAATATTAATGGCCTTAATTCACCCATCAAGAGACATAAGTGAACAGGGTGGATCAGAAATCTAGACCCCTCAATCTGCTGTCTTGAAGAAACCCACCTCACCACTAAAGACAGACACCTCCTCAGGGTGAAAGGGTGGAAAATGATATTCTAAGCAACACAAATAATAAACAAACAGGCATAGTTATACTTATCTGGATAAAATAGACTTCAAACCAAAAGAAACCAAAAAGATATAGAAGGCCACTTCTTACTTATTAAGGGAACAATCCAACAAGAGGATATCACAATCATCAATCTTTATGCACCAAACACAGGTGCACCACAATTCATAAAACAAAACCTACTTGACAGTAAAACAGAAATAACCACCAACACCACCATAGTTGGGGACTTCAATACTCCACTATCAGCAATAGATCCTCCAAACAGAAAATTAACAGGGAAGTAAGAGAGCTCAACAACACCATAGATCAATTGGACCTAACTGACATATATAGATCATTCTACCCAAATTCCACGGATTACACATTCTTCTCAGCAGCACATGGAACTTTTTCTAAAATAGATCATATACTGGGGCATAAAGCCAGCCTCTAAATATTTAGGAGGATCGACATAATTTCCTGCATGATATCAGATCATAATGCTCTATTGTTAGAAATTAACAACAAAAGATGCACCAGGAACCCAACCAACTCCTGGAAACTGAACAACACACTCTTAAACAATAAATGGGTAGTGAACAAAATAAAAAATGAAATTGCAAAATTTCTAGAAATGAATGACAATGAGAACACAATGTACCAAAACTTATGGGACACAATGAAAGCAGTCCTCAGGGGAAATTTCATTGTGCAAAATGCCCTTATAACAAAGACAGAGAGATCCCAAATCAATAATCTAACCATCCTCCTAAAGACATTGGAAAAACAAAAAGTATCCAACCCAAAAAGCTCCAGACAGAAATAAATAATTAAGATCAGAGCAGAAATTAATGAATCAGAAACTAAGAAAACAATTTTAAAAATTGAGGAAACAAAGAGCTGGTTCTTTGAAAAATTAAACAAGATTGATAAACCCCTAGCCAATTTGATCTAGCAGAAAAAAGAGACAACTCAAATGAACAAAATTAGAAATGAAAAAGGAGAGATCACAACAGACAGGAGTAGAATTGGGAGAATCATCAGGACTTACTTCAAAAACCTCTACTCCACAAAATTGAATAATATGGAGGAAATGGATGAATTCCTAGACACATACCATCTACCAAAGTTAAACTCAGAGCAGATTAATCTCCCAAACAAACCCATCACAACCACCAAGATTGAAAGTGTAATCAAAAATCTACCTAAAAAGAAGAGTCCAGGACCAGATGGCTTCTCAGCAGAATTCTATCAAACCTTCATGAAAGAACTGAAACCAATCTTTCTCAAATTGTGCCACACAATTGGAGAACAGGGAAAGCTCCCTAACTCCTTCTATGAAGCTAGTATCACCCTAATACCAAAACCAGGCAGAGATGCCACAAGTAAAGAAAACTATAGGCCTATTTCCCTGATGAACCTAGATGCAAAGATCCTGAACAAAATCCTTGCAAATCGAATTCAACAGCACATCAAAAGCAGTATCCACCTGGACCAAGTAGGTTTCATCCCAGGAACCCAGGGTTGGTTCAACATATGGAAATCTGTCAATGTAATACACCACATATAAGCTTAATCACAAAAACCACATGATTATTTCGATAGATGCAGAAAAGGCCTTCATGATCAAAACGTTGGAGAGAATGGGCATGGATGGTCTATATCTTAACATAATAAAGACTATGTATAAAGAGCCTAAAACCCAAATAATACTTAATAGGGAGAGATTGAAGGAATTCTCATTGAGATCAGGAACAAGACAGGGATTTCCATTCTCACCTCTGCTCTTCAACATAGTACTGGAAGTACTAGCTCAAGCAATAAGACAGGAGAAAGAAATAAAAGGGATACAAATTGGAAAGGAAGAAGTTAAGTTAGCCCTATTTGCAGATGACATGATTCTATACATAAGTGACCCAAGATCCTTCACCCCAAAACTCTTAAATTAGATTAACTCCTTTAGTAAAGTAATAGGATACAAAATCAATGTACAAAAATCAGTAGCTTTTCTATATGCAAAAGACAAAGACACAGAGAAAGAAATAAGTGACATTGTCCCATTTTTAATAGCATCAAAAAAAAAATAAAATACCTTGGAATAACATTAACCAAGGAGGTGAAAGACCGTTACAATGAAAACATAAAAACACTCAAGAAAGAAATTGAGGAACACTTGAGAAAATGGAAAGACCTCCCATGCTCCTGGATAGGCAGAATTAACATTGTGAAAATAACATCTTACCAAAAGCAATATATAGATTTAATGCAATGCCAATAAAAGTCAGAACGTTTTTCTTCATAGAGATAGAAAAAATGATCTCAAAATTCATATGGAATGGCAGAAGGCTTCGGATATCCAAGCAAAAGAAACACCTCTGGAGGCATCACCATTCCTGATCTAAAGCTATACTACAAAGCCATTGTAATAAAAGCAACATGGTACTAGCATAAAAACAGGAATATAGACCAATGGAACAGAATCGAGGACCCAGACTTTGGATCAAGTAACTACAGCTACTTGATATTTGACAAAGGCCCAAAGAATGTAGACTGGAACAAAGACAGCATATTCAACAAATGGTGCTGGACAAACTGGAAAACCATATGCAGGAAAATGAAACTTGTTCTACATATCTCACCATGCACAAAAATTAAGTCCAAATGGATCAAAGACCTCAATATAAGACCAGAAACGCTGCTACTATTGGAAGAAAAAATAGGAGGAACTTTCCATGATACAGGAGTAGGAAAAGATTTCCTGAACAAAACCCCAGGAGCTCAGGAGATTAAACAATCACTCAACCAGTGGGATCTCATGAATCTGAAAGGCTTTTTCACAGGCAAACATACAATAAGTAGAGCCAATAGATTACCCACAGAATGGGAGAAAATTTTTGCTGGATACACATCAGACAGAGGCATAATTTCCAGAATCTACAAAGAACTCAAAAACCTAAACAATAAGAACTGAAACAACCCACTCACAAAATGGGGCAGAGAACTGCACAGGGAGTTCTCAGAAGAAGAAATACAAATGGCAAACACACACTTAAGAAAATGTTCAACATCCCTAACCATCAAGGAAATGCAAATTAAAAATTAAAATGAGATTCCACCTTACCCCAATAAGGATAGCAAACATTAAAAAATCTAATGACGGGTTGGAGAGATGGCTTAGTGGTTAAGGCACCTGCCTCCTAAGCCTAAGAACACTGGTTCCAATCTCCAGAGGTTCCAATCTCCAGGTCCCACGTTTAGCCAGATGCAAAGGGGCACAATGCTGCAATTGACCACAAGGGGGCGCACGCATCTGCATTTTGTTCGCAGCAGCTGAGAGGTGGCTGGTGCACCCATCTCCATCTGTCTTCCTCTCCCTCTCTCTCTCTGTCTCTCTTTCTGTGTCTCTCTCCCCCCCAAAAAAATCTAATGACAACAAATACTGGTGAGGTTGTGGAGAAATAGGAACCCTCATTCACTGTTGGTGGGAATGTAAGCTGGTACAACCACTATGGAAAGCAATATGGAGACTCCTAAAAAGGATGACCATAGAGGTACCAGAAGACCTAGTTATTCTCTTACTGGACATTTACCCTAAGAGCTTCAAGCCTCAATTCAGAGATATTTGCTCAACCATTTTTATACCTGCTCAGTTCATAATAGCTAAGAGCTGGAATCAACCCAGATGTCCATCATTAGATGAATGGATAACTAAGATGTGGTATATCTACACAATGGGATTCTACATAGCGGTAAGAAAAAATGAACAATGAAATTTGAAGAAAAATGGTCAAACTTGGAACAAATAATTCTTAGCAAACTCACCCAATCACAGAAAGATAAGCATCACATGGTCTCACTAATCTGTGGCTCCTAATCTGAATTTGCCTGTAATTCTGACACACCTAAGAAACATTTTTTTTTCTAAGAAACATTTTTAGGACTGGACAATAGGGATGGTGGGGAGGCAAGGGAGGGTAAGGGGGGACAAAAAATCTGGACCCAATTGGAAATGGTACCAAAAAATCCTTTATCCTGTAAGATATACTAAAAGGCTGATCCTTCATCAGGTGCTTAGAGAGAACACCTGAATCACAGGGGCCTCGAGAAGGTAGGATGAAGACTAACCTCAACCTTCTCCTGTTCCTCTCTCATCCCCTCTTCTTACTCTTCTCTCTGTCTCTTTCTCTTTCATACTACCTATATTTTTCTTCCTTCTTTTCCCGTGGCACTGACCTGTAATTCCCAGTACCAGCATGTGGTCAACATCCACAATTAGCTGTTGATCAGTGAGACCTACAAGGTTTCCCAAAAGAAGACAGATTTCTGTCAGAGTACTTGATGACCCACCAAAGGTTGTTGGTAATACTCTATTGACAAAGACACCATATGCTACTGGGATGGAACATGGAGTGACCTGGCTGGAATCTGGAAGAGACAGTCCTCAGACAGTTAGCTTTTCTAGTGCCAAAAGGTACTACATGAGCAACTGGGGGAAAATGACCAACATCTATCTAAGCAACTTGAAATGTAAGCTTCCCAGAAGCAATAAACCTGACATGATGCTTACACAAATGCAATAGTGGCATACAGTCATGGTGGATTACCAACTGCTCTTGATTTGTTTAAAGGATCTGCTCAGTGGAACAGAATCCATACCTGGAACTGGAAAACAAGTCAGAACCATATCTACAAATGACTTCACCCTTCAATATCAAGCTCCCACCAATAGTAGGATACAAGAGGGCCTGCACCCATTAAACTCAATCTAAAACAATGATGGCTATCCATGTACCTTGCACTGACCTCACTCTCTGTTGGAGAATTTGCTTCTTTTTTTCAGATGGACGTAGAACCTGTGGAGAGAATCATCCCATTGCACCTCACCAGGTCACCAGCGGAACCCATAGAATAAGTGGGGAAATGAGCAAGAGTGCTGCTTTCTCAGTGAACCTGGTATCAGCAGAGGGGTGAAGGAGATAGACACAGAGAACACTCAACCCCTAACAAACCAGAGATCCAGAGACACAGAGACTCCCATGACCTCTTCACTGAAATAGACCTAAAATGAACCCAACATGGCTTAGGGAAATTAGCGGAAGAGGGGGAGGAAAGATTGTTAGTACCATAAGTCTGGTCATTATGCACAGAGACATTGCCTGTCTTCCATAACTGATGGCTATCCCCAGAATGCAAGACCCCACAATCCCTGAGGGGGGAGGGCAGGGAGAAGGTACCATCATGACTCTATGCACATTATATAGGTAACTAATAAAAATATAGGCATAAAAAATTAAAAATAAGAAAATAGTCAACATCCCTGATCATCAGGGAAATGCAAATTAAAACAACTATGAGATTCCACCTTACCCCAGTAAGGATGGCTAACATTAAAAAAAACAATGAAAACAAAAGGTGGCGAGGCTGTAGAGAAATAGGAACGAGGTTTCACTGTTGATGGGAATGTAAAATGGTTCAACCATTATGGAAAGCTATATGGAGACTCCTGAATAGGATGACTATAGACCTACCAATGGATCCAGTTATTCCCTTACTGGGCATTTACCCTAAAGGATCCAAGCCTTAGATCAGAGAGATATGCTCAACCATATTTATAGCTGCTCAATTCATAATAACTTAGAACTGGAATCAACCCAAATGTCCAGCATTAGATGAATGGATAACAATGATGTGGTATATCTACACTATGGAACTCTATGTAGCAGCAAGGAAAGATGTAATAATGAAATTCGAAAAAGAATGGTCTAACATGGAACAGACCATCCTCAGTGAGCTCACCCAATCACTAGATAATCGTCTCATGGTCTCATTCATTTGTGGATCCTAACCTGAATCCCCCTGAGATGCTGCCAAACCCAATAAGTACCCTGAGGACCAGACAATAAGGAGGGAGTGAGAGGGTGGGAAGGAGCGAGAGGGTGGGAGGGAGGGTAAGGGGGGACACAAATAGGGACCCAAAAGGAAAGGGTACTATAAAACACTATATGCTGAACAACAGGCTAAAACATTGGTCCTTCAGGAGGCCCACAGAGGGAACGCCTGAACCACAGGGAACTGGAGAGAACATTATGAACACCAACCTTAATCTTTTCCTGTTTCTCTCTCCCCCATCCCCCTCTCTCACCTCTCTAAACTCACTTTCTCTTTTATATTACCTATCTTTTTCTTCCTCCACCTTCCTTGGCACTGACTTATAACTCCTAGTACCAGCACAGGGTTAACTTTCACGATGAGCTGTTGATCCAAGAGATCTACAAGGTTTCCCAAAAAAGACAGATTTCTGTCAGAGTTCTTGATGACCCACCAAAGGTTAAGGGTAAGACCCTACTGTCAAAGATAGCATATGCGGGTGAGACAAAACATGGAGAGACCTAGTCGGAATCTGGAAGAGGGTCAGTCCCCAGACAGTTAGCTAGTCTAGTGCCAGAGGGTGCTACACAAGCAACTGGGAGAAAATGACTGACATCTGTCCAAATAACTTGTAGTTTAAGCTACCCAGCAGGAAACAACATGACGCATTGCTCAAACAAGTGCAGTAGTTGCACACAGCCATGGTGGGTAACTAACTGCTCTTAATTTGGCTAATAGATCCACTCAGTGGAATGGAACTCATTGCTGGAACTGGGAAATAAGTCAAAACCATGTACAAAAAATGAGCCCAGTCTCCAAGATCAAGCTCCCACCAAATGTGGGCTAGAAAAGGGCCTAAGAATATAAAATTCACTATAAAATAACTATGGCCATTCCATCTATCTAGTACTAACTTCTCTCTCCATTGGAGAATTTGCTTATCTTTTTCAGATGGATGATGAACCTGAAGGGAGGATCAGCCTATCACACCTCACCAGGGCCCCAGCTGAAACCATAGAGTAATGTGGGTAAAGGGAGAGTATATAGCTTTCTTGGTGAATATGACACCAGAAAAAGGCTGAAGGAGACAAACACAGAGAACATCCAACTCCTACTAAGCCAGATATCCAGAGACACAGAGGCTCCCAAAACCTCACCACTGAAGTAGAACTAAAATGATCCCAACATGGCTCAGTGAAAGAGTGTTAGAGCCATAAGTTGGGTCATTATGCACAGAGACTTGGCCTATCCCCCATAATTTTTGACTACCCCCACAGTGCAAGACCCACATCCCCCATTGATGATGATCCCTTTGGAGGGGGGAGGACAGGGAGGAGGATAATGGAGTCACCAATATGATTATAAAATTCGAATAATATAAACAAAATAATAAATTATTTTAAAAAAACACAAAGAACCCACACAAAAAATGGGGCAGAGAACTGGATAAGGAGTTCTCAGAGGAAGAAATACAAATGTCTAATACATACTTAAGGAAAAGTTCAACATCCTTAACCATTAAGGAAATGCAAATTAAACAACTATGAGATTCCACCTTCCTCCAGTCAGGATGGCAATCATTGAAAAAAATCAAACAACAATAAATATTGGTGGGAATGCTGCTGGTGGGAATGCAAACTTGTGCAACAACTATGGAAATCAATATGAAAATTCCCGAAGGGGAGGTTCCGGGTAAGATGGCGGCATAGGAGTCACGCCAAACCGGATCAGGCAGAGAATCAAGAAAAACTACACTCATCTGAGCAAGAGAGCAGAATATTTTCTCCGGGAAATAGCGGAAAAGCAAAAGACAGCCAGGAACCCACTGTGAGAGAGGCCCCGGCAGCTCGCTCCCCAACGCCGCTGCAGCGGACTCCCCAGCCGCGGGCTCCCCAGCCGCTGGCTCCCAGCCGCTGGCTCCCCAGCCGCGGGCTCCCATCCGCGGCGCTCCCAGCGGCTTCGCTCCACCCCAAGAGCACCCCAGCAACTTCACTTCACTCAGCCGGTTCCCCAACGGATCGGCACCAAGACTCCAACTCTTCCAACCAGGTCAGCTAAGCCCCGCTGAGCTTCCACTGCAAACGCCGCCCGAACAAACAAACAAAAAAAAGGGACTTTTCAACCTCATCAGTGTCCTCACAGAGCCCAGAAATCAAAGAAAAATCTCATGGAGCTACTGAAAGAGACACACACCGTGAGTTGCTGCAGGCTTCCTGAATTCGCCCATCCCCATTCATCAGCTCCCCAGGGAATTGGTAGAATCGAACAACAACCAGTGGCAAATTTGAACCACATCGTCAACACCGGCCCCAGCTGACCTGACCCAAGCTCCACAGCCCAGGTAATGAGGTGGGCACCCAGCATTGGTGAGTTTAAAAGCCACACCTAAAGATAACAAAGGCCTGTATTGGAAGTGCTAACCACTCTTTCCAGGTCAAGGCAGGGTATGTATTACATATTTGTGGGTGGCTTTACCATTTTCAAATAAGCTGAATGTGAGGGGTTGAATATTGCTATCTGTACTATTTATAGATTTAAAGGGCCTTTATCTTTTGCTTCAGTTATTATTGAGGACAGGGTCTGATTCCCAAGCTGACAGGACTAAGGGAGTGGACCATCACATGCCCTTAGGGATTTTAACCCTATAGGACTGGTTGTCTCAATTCTCACACTTGTATACTCTGTGTTCATGTCAATTGAATGTGTATTTTGCTCTGTTGAAGTTTAGAACTTGCATCGAAATTGTTCCACCAGTCTACTACAATAATTGCTTAACAAGCAAACTCAACAGCTAGGAGTACTTCTACTTAAGTACAAGTGCTACACTTGACACCTTAAACCCATATCCTAAAATAATATAAAGGTGGATCACAACACCTAAGAACACTGAAGATAAATAGGAAACCTAAGCATCAAAGCAATCCAGGATGCAAAAGTCACTACATTATAATACAAGAAACACAAAGAATCAAGACAATGCAATTCCACCAAAAATTGCAAATCCATCAGATAGGTCCAACAATGAGACTGTTTTAGATGAAATTCCTGACAAAGATTTCAAGGGAATGATGATATCTATGCTCAAAGAAATGAAAGAAGAATGAAAGCAATCCGAGAAGAAAACAAAGGAATTAGAGAAGAAAACAAACTGTTGAAGGAGATTACAGAGAAACAGTTTAATGAAATAAAAAGGTCATTAGAGGACATGAACAAGGAAATAGAACTACTGAAGAAAAACCAGGCTGAAATCTTAACATTGAAAAACACAGTCAGTGAAATAAAAACTCTGTGGAAAGTCTCACTAGTAGAATGGATGAAGGAGAGGACAGAATATCCAGGCTAGAAGACGAGGTGGCAGATCTATCACAGTCTAACAAAAAGAAAGACAAGCTAATACAAAGGTATGAATGGGAACTCCAAGACATGAGGGACACTATGAAAAGATCAAACATAAGAATTCAAGGTATAGCAGAAGGGGAAGAATTTCAATCCAGAGGCTTAGTAGGTGTTTTCCATAAAATCATAGAAGAAAATTTTCCCAAATTGGGAAAGAAATGCCAATGCAGATACAAGAAGCATTTAGAACACCAAACAGACAAAACCTAGAAAGAACCTCTTCTCGCCATGTTATAATTAAACTACTAAATACACAAACCAAAGAAAGTATACTGAAAGCAGTTAGAGAGAAAAAGCAAATGACATTTAAGGGGAAACCCATCAGGGTCACAGCAGATTACTCAACACAAACCCTAAAAAGCCAGGAGGGCCTGGAGTGATGTATTCCAAGTTCTGAAAGATAAAAACTGTCAACCAAGATTACTTTATCCTGCAAAGCTTTCTATCCAAATTGATGGAGAAATAAGGACATTCCACAACAAAGACAGGCTAAAGGAATTTATGACAACTAAGCCAGCTCTACAGAAAATACTTGCAGGAATCATTCATGCTGAAGAAAAAGCAAAACACACACAGCAGGAAATAGGGAAAAAAAAGAAATCATATTCAACAGTTAGAACAAGTGAGTAAAAAGAAAACCAGGAAGAACTACAAAACAAGAAAATGGACAGATCAAATACATATCTTTCAATAATAACTCTTAATATCAATGGCCTCAATGCCCCAATCAAAAGACATAGACTTACAGACTGGATTAAAAAGCAGGATCCTACCATCTGTTGCCTTCAGGAAACTCACATCCGAATAAAAGATAGAAACATTCTTAGGGTGAAAGGCTGGAAAAAGATATATCAAGCAAATGGACCCAGAAAACAAGCAGGGGTTGCCATTCTAATTTCTGACAGGATAGACTTCAAACCAACATTAGTGAGGAGAGATAAAGCAGGTCACTTTATACTGATTAAAGGAACACTCCAACAGGAGGATATCACAATCCTAAACATTTATGCTCCCAACATGGGGGCCCCCAATTACATCAAACAAACACTATCAGACTTAAGGTCAGAAATAACACCTAACACAATAGTAGTGGGTGACTTCAATACCCCGCTCTCATCACTTGACAGGTCTACCCAACAAAAAATAAACAGAGAAACAACTGCATTAAATGATATCATGGAACAAATGGACCTAACAGATATATACAGAATATTCCATCCAAATACTGCAGAATATACATTCTTCTCAGCGGCACATGGGTCATTCTCTAAAATAGACCATATGATAGGACACAAATCAAATCTCAACAAATACAGGAAAATTGAAATAATCCCTTGTATGCTATCTGACCACAATGGGATTAAACTGCAAATCAACAACAAGAAAAACTACAGAGCATACAGAAATTCATGGAGACTAAACAGTACATTATTGAATGACGATGGGTCATTGAAGAAATTAAGAAGGAAATCAAGAAATTCATAGAATCAAATGATGATGAGAATACAACATACCAAAACCTGTGGGACACAATGAAGGCAGTCCTACGAGGGAAATTTATAGCTCTAAGTGCCTATATTAAGAAACTAGAGAGTTCACAACTAAACAATTTAATGCTTCACCTTAAGGCCTTGGAAAGAGAAGAACAAGGCAAACCAAAAATCAGTAGACGGGAAGAAATAATAAAGGTTAGGGCAGAAATTAATGAAATGGAAACCAAAAAAACAATCAAAAAATCAATGAAACAAAGAGTTGGTTCTTTGAAAGGATTAACAAGATTGACAAACCCTTAGCAAATCTGACCAAAAGAAAGAGAGAAGAGACAAAAATTGATAAAATTAGAGATGAAAAAGGCAACATCACAACAGATACCAAAGAAATTCAGAAAATCATACGGACATACTTTAAGAATATATATGCCTCTAAGTTTGAAAACCTGAAAGAAATGGATGATTTTCTTGATTTATATGACCTACCAAAATTAAATCAAGATGAGATAAACCATTTAAATAGACCTATAACAACCACAGAGATCCAAGCAGTCATAAAAGTCTCCCAATTAAAAAAAGCCCAGGCCCAGATGGATTCACTACTGAATTTTACCAGACATTCCTGGAAGATCTAACACCAATGCTTCTCAAACTTTTCCATAAAATAGAAGAGGAAGGAATTCTACCAAAATCCTTCTATGAAGCCAGCATCACCCTGATACCCAAAACCGACAAAGACAGATCAAAAAAGAAAACTATAGACCAATCTCCCTCATGAACATAGATGCAAAAATTCTCAACAAAATACTGGCAAACAGAATACAAGAATATATCAGAAAGATTATTCACCCTGACCAAGTAGGCTTTATCCCAGAGATGCAGGGATGGTTCAACATACGCAAATCCATAAATGTAATACACCATATAAATGGTCTGAAGGACAAAATCACATGGTCATCTCAATAGATGCAGAAAAGGCATTTGACAAAATCCAACACCCCTTCATGGTGAAAGTACTACAGAAACTTGGAATAGAAGGTACATATCTCAACATAATAAAAGCTATTTATGACAAACCTACAGCCAACATAATACTTAATGGGGAAAACTTGAAGCTTTTCCTCTAAATTCAGGAACAAGACAAGGGTGTCCACTTTCTCCACTATTATTTAATATAGTATTGGAAGTCTTAGCCATAGCAATAAGGCAAGAGGCACTCATAAAGGGGATACAAATCGGAAAGGAAGAGGTCAAATTATCATTATTTGCAGATGATATGATTCTATACATAACAGATCCTAAGTACTCTACCAGCAAATTATTAGAGCTGATAAACACTTTTAGCAATGTAGCAGGATACAAAATAAACACACAGAAATCAGTAGCTTTTCTATACACTAACAACAAACATGCAGAGGATGAAATCAGGGAATCTCTCCCATTCACAATTGCCTCAAAAAAAATAAAATACCTTGGAATAAACTTAACCAAGGAAGTGAAGGATCTCTACAATGAGAACTATAAAAACTCGAGCGACAAATTGCAGAAGACACAAGGAAATGGAAAGACATTCCATGCTCCTGGATTGAAGAATCAATATAGTGAAAATGTCAATCTTACCAAAAGCAATCTACACATTTAATGCAATCCCCATTAAAATCCCAATAGCATTCTTCACAGAAATAGAAAAACAATACTAAAATTCATCTGGAAACACAAAAACCTCGAATAGCCAAAACAATTTTGCATAACAAAAATCAGGCAGGTGGTATAACCATACCCGATTTTAAGTTATACTACAAAGCCATAGTAACAAAAACAGCATGGTACTGGCACAAGGACAGACAGGTAGATCAATGGAACAGAATAGAAGACCCAAATATTAATCCAGACAGCTACAGCTACCTGATTTTTGACAAAAACGCCAAAAATACTCATTGAGAAAAGATAGCCTCTTTAACAAGTGGTGCTGGGAAAATTGGACATCTGTTTGTAAAAGGATAAACATAGATCCTTGTCTCTCTCCTTGCACAAGAATCAAGTCCAAATGGATCAGGGACCTTAATATCAGACCTGAAACTCTGAAAATGCTAGAGGAAAAAGTAGGGGAAACTCTTCAACATATTGAATAGGCAAGGACTTTCTGAATATAACTCCAATTGCTCAGAGAATAAAAGCACTAATCAACCACTGGGACCTTATAAAATTACAAAGCTTTTGTACAGCAAAGGACACTGTGAATAGAGCAAAAAGACAACCTACAGAATGGGAGAAAATCTTTGCCAGTTATTCATCTGACAGAGGATTAATATCCAGAATATACAAAGAACTCAAAAACAGAATAACAAGAATTCAAACAACCCAGTTAAAAATGGGCTACGGAACTAAATAGAGAACTCACGGAAGATGAAATACAGATGGCATATAAACATCTAAAAAAATGTTCTACATCCTTAGCCATCAGGGAAATGCAAATTAAAACCACTTTGAGATTCCATATCACTCCTGTCAGAATGGCTGCCATCAAGAAAACAAATGACAATAAGTGTTGGCGTGGATGCGGAAAAACAGGAACACTTCTACACTGTTGGTGGGAATGTAAGCTGGTCCAGCCACTGTGGAAATCAGTGTGGAGGTTCTTGAGACAGCTAGAAATAGATTTACCATATGATCCAGCTATAGCACTCCTAGGCATATATCCAGAGGACTCTTCTCACTTCCTTAGAGATACTTGCAAAACCATGTTTATTGCTGCTCTATTCACAATAGCTAAGAAATGGAAGCAGCCTAGATGTCCGTCCACAGATGAGTGGATAATAAAGTTGTGGTACATTTACACAATGGAGTTCTATTCAGCAGTAAAGAAAATGAAATTATGAAATTTGCAGGAAATGGATGGATCTGGAAAGGATTATACTTAGTGAGGTAACCCAGGCTCAGAAAGCCAAACGTCACATGTTCTCTCTCATATGTGGATCCTAGCTACCAATGTATAGACTTGTGTATGAACTGGAACCAAAAATAGGTACCAGAAACCAGTAAGCGGGTAAAAGGCTATAAGGGAGGGAAGAAAGGGAAGGACTTAAGTGTATGGTAATACACATATGTAAGTAGAAGAACTGAGTACAGGGAGGGGAATGGCCTAAGCGAGGCCATGGGAAGAGAATGCATACAAAAAGGGCAGGGGAGGGACAATCTAAACTCAAGATATTATCAATAAGACATATGTAAAACTACTTTTTTGATTAAGGTCACGTCTAGAAGATGTAGACTGTTACTAGAAAATTTTCAGTACCTGGGATGGAACTCCTTCCAGTGAGATGTTGGCCAAGGAGGTCCCGGTAGCCTCCAAAACATTAAGGCTTTTGCCAAAGCCCTTGGTTTCCCTAGAGAAATAGATAGTAAGACCCTATTGCTGAAGACATCTCATGCCTGAGAGGCAAGGACACTGAGAAAGCAAGCTGGTGCTGAGCAGAAAACCTTCTCCCTGTAGACCAGCCAACTGAAAGCTGAAAAAGCTGCACTGCACGCAGCGTATGGGAGACAGAAGCCATCAACAGTGAAAATAGTGGATGCTGAATATTCAAGCTTGGCCAGACAGGCCCAATGACTGAACGGGTGCAATAGTGGCGTGTCTACTCTTGGGGTAACCAACTGCTCCATAATTGGACTGAAGGCCCCTCTCACGGGCGGGAATACATACCCGGTACTGAAAACCTAAGTAAAAGTCTATGGTAGGTGAGGTCATGAGCCTTGGGGGGTATAAGCCTGCTCATGTCTGACTAAATGTATATATTATTCCCACCAAGCTGCCCTGGGGACACTACACTAAATGTTCATGTCCACATATTAATGCTATTCTCACTTCTGGCTAGAGAAGCTTCTCTTTTCAGATGGTGATGACCACTGGGACGACACAAAAGGCAACATAGTGCTGAGAAGAAGGGATGGAGGAATGCCTAGCACTGAAACACCTCTGTCACATCCTCCAGTGGCTCAGGGACCATTGCGGAAGAGGGGGAAGAGCCAAAGGAAGGATATGAATGCAGCTGAAGAGCCAATCCATGATCTTGCAGAGCCTAGCAATATGCAAGACCCTCAAAATAGAAGAGAAAGATGATGTCATCAAATTAGGAGAGAGACTAATGGAGAAAGGGAGGGGATATGATGGAGACTGGAGTTCCAGGTGGGGTTTTTTTGGTATGTAAGATTAAAAATCAATAAAAATTAAAAAAAAAAAAAAAAAAAAAAAGACAGAAATTGGCCCTACTGGGCATTTCCATGATCTTGCAGAGATATTTGCTCAACCATGTTTATAGCTGCTCAATTTATTGTTAACAAGACCTCAAAATTAGATAAGCATGTTATGGTGCATTTACACAATGGAATTCTACTCAGCAGTAAGAAAGAAATGATACAATGAAATTTGTAGGAAAATGAACTAACTGTGGTTCTTAACTTGGAACAGCTTCAGTTGCTGGCATACTGGAAAAGCAAACTTGAGGCCCAGACAATAGGGATGGAAGGGTTTTGGGGAAGGGGAAAGAGAGGTTGGGGAAATAAACACAAAACTAAACCCAAAATGAATTGGTACCATAGAAACTTCTCTCCATGAAGGTCAACTAAAATATTTAACCTTCAACAGTACTATAGGGGTAGCATCTGGAAATAAGGGCCCTGGGAAAGTTTAGATAAAGCCTAACTTTAAGCCATTTGGCTCTGGCCTATAACTCCCAGTACCAGAAATCAGTTGCTACTTCCATTGAGCTGTTAATCAGAGAGACCTACAGGGTCCCTAAAATAAGACCGGCTTCTGTTAAATCTCTTGATTAGCTAATTGAGGCAAAAGGTAAGATCCTATTGCTGAAGACACCATATGCTGCTGACACAGAACACTGAGAGACCTGGCTGGAATCCAGAAGAGAGCCAGTCCCCAGATGGTTAGCCCATCTAGTGCTGGAAAGCACTACATGAGCTACTAGGGGGGAAACAATGGTGTGAGCAAGCTACTCATAAGCAACCAGCCTGACAAGAAGTACACAACAGTGCAATGCTGGCATGCAGCCTTGGTGGGTAACCAATGGCTTTATGACTAACTAAGAGATCCACTCAGTGGAAAGGAACCCATATCTGGAACTGGGAACCAGATCAGAATCTTATGGAGACCAATATTGTGGAGGACCCTCAACAGAATAGGCCAGGGAAGAGGAACAATAAGGTACCAACATATGGTGTATGTTGTTAATAAAAATAATAATAAAATAAAATTTAAAAAAGAAATAGGACACTCATGTCCAACCAGGAGAGAAGTAAGAGAAACTCAATATTATGGTGAATTATGTTGAAGGGAGGTTCCAAGAAGAGATCAGTGTCCAGAAGAGGATTAGAGCTGGAAGGCTCTGGGAGAGAACTTTATAGTGGATAGGTGAATACCTGAAGGTTCTGAATATCTTGACAACAGACATAGACAAATGGAAAACACCAATACATAGAAAATGAAGCAAACCTTAGGGAACTTGTGGCACAATGGTAGTGTGACTGACTTCAGAAAATGAAGCAAATCTTGAACACAACAGCCTCAGGGGCATTGAAAAGTTATGCAGGAAAGGAAGTTTCCACATTTGTTACATGGCTCAGCTCTGACTAGTGTTTTATAGTTGGAGTAGCATAAATAAATGTTGAAGCAGCTGACATTATGACATGGCTACATTAAAGGAATAAAGGCAGGAGGATGAGTGGATATGGCAGCGGTGGATATGGAGGATGGATACCAAATCCTAACCTTCAAAGCTGTGGAAAAAATCAGCTAGATTTGCAGGTAGGGAGGTAGAATAACTTTGTAAAAGGGTTAATTTAGAGACCTGGAGATAATCAACAAAAGAATCACCCAGTGGTATTAAAGTGGAAGGATAGTTGTGAGGGAGAGTCAGGAGAAGCTGTTTTCTATAATAGGATTTGTAGAACAATGTGACAATAGATCACATGCATGTGCAACTCAGGGGAGAAGGATAAACAGAAAGGGGCCTATAATGCTCTATGGAAGAAAAGAAAAAAAGTCAGTCTTTCTTTCTATCTGAATTCTATTTCCCCCAGGCTTGCTTATTAGGGGACTCACTGTTTTTCATACATTCTTTCAAACATGTCCTATGGCCACACACTTGTGCTGGCTTGAGCAAATATAAGGTGGGCTCAATCTTTTGATCTGCTTTTGAGACATGTGAGCAAATAGCCACATTCAAGAGAAAGAAGTTGGGGCTGGGGAGATGGCTCAGGGCATAAAGTACTTGGTATATAAGTGTGAGAGCCTGCTGAGTGGGTGTGGTGTCCTACCTGTAATCCCAATCAATGCTCAGGAGACAGAGTAAGAGGACACCTGGGACAAGCTGTCTAGCTTGACTAGTCTAATCGGCGAGCTCTGGGTTCAAGTAAGAGATCCTGTTTCAATAAATCAGGTATTGCAGCAGTGGGCCCCGCAAGATCTATAACTAACCAACCAGGCCAAATGTGCCAACTGGCACAGTGGTTGGCATGTCTGTTGTTGGGGAAACCAACTGCTCTCTTATTGACCTTGAAGCCTGCTCCATGGGAGGGAATGCATTCCTAGTACTAAAAACTTAATGAAAAGCTGGGGAAGTCATAAGCTCTATGGGGGGAACTTCTACTGCTGTTTGGATAAATGCATATATTATGCCTACCAAATTATCCTCTAAATATTTATGTTTATGCCCATCTATTAATGTTACTCTAACTTTTGGTTACAGAAACTTTTCTTTTTAGATGGCTGTGACCACTGGGGTCTCTTAAAACTCACTACAGAAGTGACAGTGAAGTGTTCAGCACTAAGTGTGACATCTCTATCACACCTTCCAAGGCTCAGAGTCTATTGCAGAAGAGGTGGTGAAAAAAATGTAAGAGCCAAAGAAAAAGGAAGAGTGCTTACACTGCTGTCTCCAGACAAAAAGTGCCTTGATATTCATGACCTTACAGTAGCCGACATACCTATACAAGACATGTATAATAAGAAGGAAAAAAAGGATGATATCAAAGTAGAAGAAAAACTAATTGGAAAGAAGGGATTCAGTGGAGGGGGATTTGGGAGAAGGAAAATGGAAATGGTGAGAAGGAAATATGATTATGGTATATTGTCTATATTTATGGGGGTTGTCAAAAAGTTTAACAAATAAAAATAAATCAATAAATAAGGTATAGAGTGATTGAAAATGACACACAACAGCAATTTCTGGCCTCCACACCCAGATGCACATGCTTGCACACACACATGTGCTCACATATATGTGAACATATATCCACGCATACACATCATGCACATATATAGAGAAAAAAAAGAAGTTGCAGCCAGATGTGTGAGCGCACACCTTTAATTCCAGCTCTCAGGAGGCAGAAGTAGGAGGATCACTGTGAATTTGAGGCCACCCTGAGGCTACATAGTGAATTCCAGTTCATCCTGGACTAGAGTGAGACCCTACCTCAGAAAGAAAGAAAGAAAGAAAGAAAGAAAGAAAGAAAGAAAGAAAGAAAGAAAGAAAGAAAGAAAGAAAGGAAGGAAGAAAAGAAAGAAGGTAGATAGAAGTTATGGCAACTGTGATAAGTTTTGCATGTTTACAATAACAGATGAACACTTTTATCAAATACCAAATGATGAGACACAAGCCCACATTCCAGGCCTGTATAAATGTGAGACCCTGGTCTGGTATCCTGCTGCACCTATAGGATACCTGCTACTCTGCTCTTTCCTTCCTATTCTAGAAAGTGTGCTGTTCTGCACTGGCCTTCATTGAGTGCATTCAGTTCTTAGGATTCAGTCCTCTGTCCTTCTTCAGCTTCCTGGGTCACTTGTCCCTTGAATCAATAAGCTTTCCATCCTAACAGCCCTTAGTAATTAATTAAAATTCCCTCCTCCACCTGTTTTCCATCTTGATATGGCCTTCACATTTAATGAGCATGCTTGCCATTCCATTCTGCTGGTTACACACCAAGTGTTGCATCATTAGGTCTGATCTCCATGGTCACCTCACATGTCACGTCCTCCCAGATTAATCATAACCCACTGGCACTCATTCTCCAGGCATGCAGGCACCTTGTAATTATGTGGATCAGAGCTGACATTTTAGAGCAGTGGTTTGCCCACATGGGTGCTTAATGAAATGCACAGGGAGACATAGAGAGGTGGATTCTAGGACTTCCCACTTCAGCTATATTAAAAACATGGTCCAATAAAGAAGCCTGTTCTCATCATATGTACAGTCTTCTTTGTCTCATCAGAGAGGAGAAAAGGAAAACACAGGTAATGCTTCCAAAGCCTTGCCATTGAAAGAAGTCTTTCAGCGTTAAATTTTCTTTTCCTGTTCTTTTATTCTAAAAAGAAGAAGAAAAAACTCTTTACAACTGTCATGAGTGCTCATTTCATTTTCTGTTTCTGCTGTAAAAAAATAATACCTCAACTGTCGTGGTTCCAAGCACCACTAATTTATTATCTTGCAGTTCTGCAGGTCAAACAGCTGGTATGGATCTCACTGGGCTACAGTCTACAAAGATGCTGGTAGCAAAGTATTCCAACTCCCTGAGGTTACCCACACTCCTTGGCTCATGGCCCTACTTCTACAATGTTGATCTGAGCTCTTTTCTGATGTTATCTCTCTGCTGTCTTCTGGAATGTACATCATGGGGTATAGGTAGGCAGTATTCTGCTTGGCACAGACAATTTCAGTTTTCTTCTAGTGGTTTAGATATACTATAAGTGACTATGAAAAGACCTGGTTAGAATTCTAGATTAAGGTCATAGGCCCTGGTCACAGTAACACACCATAACTTGTACCTCAAGGTCTAATCTGAATTCCAGGGACCTGCTCTGACAAGGGTTTGTACATAGCAATTTGCAGAGCAGTTACCCTACCTCCTTGGCTCTGATGACCCACCTTACCAACTGAGCTCTCCAGGCTCACTGAAGTCCCACCTCATTGCGCCATCAGATCCTCCTCATGGGCTTAACATACTCAAAGTTAGAGGGACATTTCTCCCATGAGCACTGGGTGGAAGACCTGGGACTGTAGCAACAGGATCATCTCTGTTGTCAGTCATGTTTCCCATTGTGTTATAAGCTCAAGCTTAGGGCCCAAGAATCCCTATTCTTTAAAGCTCAAAGCTCAATTCTGTGTACCATTAGGCACAGGGACTACATATGTTAGTTTAATAACAGTTTAATAACTATATTGTGTGGAATATATAGCTCAAAGGTAGAGTACTTGCTTTGCATATGTGAAGCCCTAGGTTCAAACCCTGGTATTGCAAACAAAACAAAACAAACCCCCTTCCCAAAAAGAAATTATAGAAAGAATGTGAAAGCATGCGTTGGAGAATAGTGTTGCAGAATGCTGTCTTCTGGACATGAGTTGACCATTGCATTTATGAATTCATAGCTACTATTATTGCCTGTACAAGATCTATAGAATATTAGAACCACCAACCATCCTTTATGTTTGAGGGGCTCATGAGGCTCCCACTCTTCTCTGAGGAGTTGGTAGTTAATAGTTGCTAGGGGAGGAGACATATTCTTTAGTTATGGAGCTACTAGTAAGCTGACCATGCTCTGGTAAAGAACCTCCAACCCAGCTGGGCATGATGGCACATGCCTTTAATCCCAGCACTTGGGAGGCAGAGGTAGGTGGATTGCCATGAGTTTGAGGCCACCCTGAAGCTACATAGTGAATTCCAGGTCAGCCTGGGCTAGAGTGAGATCCTACCTCGAAAAACCAAAAAAGGCAAACAAAAACCTCCAACCCATATTCATGCAGGCAGCCATAATCAAACTGAGTGGGACACAGAACAAAAAAAAGTATCATGTAAAAGTAGGACAAACAAGTTGGGGAAGAAGAACCAGTTCAGCAGGAGAGGTTGGGGACAAAAGAAGGTAATAGGAGAGGAATATGATCAAAATACAATATATACAGTATATACACATACAAAAATTTTCACCAACTTAATTTAAAAATAAAAAATTAATTAATTTTTGTTTCTTCTCTGTCAAGAATTAAGACGCTATATTCCTAGCTGTTTACTGGCATTCTGTTTCAAACCCAACAGACCTTGTAGATCATCTTTTTTTTTTTTTTTTTTTTTTTTTTTTTTTTTTTTTGGTTTTTCAAGGTAGGGTCTTACTCTGGTCCAGGCTGACCTGGAATTAACTATGTAGTCTCAGGGTGGCCTCGAACTCTCAGTGATCCTCCTACCTCTGCCTCCAGAGTGCTGGGATTAAAGGCGTGCGCCACCACCTCCGGCTTCTTGTAGATCATCTTAATGTGAGAAGGCCCTTCACCCAACAGCAGGGTCTGTTGCAGTGCTACGTTGCCCAGGATGAGCCTTGGCTTCCACACTGCCTGTATGCAGTGGTTGGCACTGTCATCCATCCCTGTAGGATTTTCCCTGAGATAGGTTAGCTCCCTGGTGTCAGAGAGTTCTTTTAGTCCCAATTTTATTACCTAAGAGATAAAGGATCCAGGACACACAAGCTGTTTAACTTGTTTGATGTTTGACAGGCTTGATGGATTTTCTTCTATATAAGTGATCTTATCTATCTTAAGGCAGCTGTATAATTATATATATAAAAGTCATAGATTATGATTAGAAAATTTTCAGGGCTAGGAGTGGGATACCTTCCAGTAAGTTGTTGCCCAGTATTACAGTCAGGTTCTCATTTCTGCCAGGTTCTCCCTGGCAGAACAGACCTGACTAAGAGCAGCTTGTGGGAGGAAAGGTTTTTTTGGCTTATAGACTTGAGGGGAAGCTCCATGATGGCAGGGGAAAATGATGGCATGAGTAGAGGGTGGACAGAACCTTCTCACCAACATCATATGGACAACAGCAACAGGAGAGTGTGCCAAACACTGGCAAGGGGAAACTGGCTATAATACCCATAAGCCCACCCCAAAGAATACACTGCATCCAGGAGGCATTAATTCCCAAATGTCCATCAGCTGGAAACCTAGCATTCAGAACATCTAAGTTTATGAGGGACACCAGAATCAAGCCACCATACCAGGGAGGTACCTGATCCCTTCAAAACATTACAGACCATTGCCAGAGCTCTTGATTTCCACCAGAACTAGATGTTAGGACCCTATTGCTGAAGACTTCATGTTCTTAGGCTGCAGGTCACTGAGAAATCAAGCTGTGGATGAGCTAGACACTTCTTTGTCTAGCTGTCAGAAAGCTGGAAAGAGCGATGCAGCATGCAACCTTTTGAGAGAAAGAAATCATCATCAATGTTCAAGAACAGTAGATCCTGCGAGCCTTAAGGCTGACCAGTCAAGCCAAGTGTGCCATCTGGTGCAATAGGGGCATGTGTGGTATGGGGAAGGTCAGTTACTCTCTATTTGACCTATAGGCCCTCTCTACAGGAGGGAAATAAATACCTGGTGCTGAAAACCTAATCAAAAGTCTATGGCTGGGGAGGTTATGAGCCCTAGGGGAGCCTGCTGTTGTCTGGCTAAATGCATATACTATGCCCACCCAACTGCCTTCTAAGCACTCTTTAATGGTCATAGCCATATATTAAAGCCACTCTCACTTTTAGTTAGAGAAGCTTCTCTTTTCAGATGGTGGTGACCACTAGGATGACTCAAAACTTACCATAGTGCTGAGAAAAAGTGACAGTAGAGTGTACAGCATTAAGTGAGACATTACTATCACACCCTCTAAAACTCAGGGTCCATTGTTGAATAGATGGTAGAACAAATGTAAGAGCCAAAGGAAGGGTAGAAGTGCTTACAATACAATCTTTCAAACACAAAATGGCCTCCATATTCATGACCTCACACTTCCTGATACTACTTACACAAGAGATTCATAATAGGAAGAAAACTGATAACATGAAAATAAAGAGTCTAATTGGAAAGAAGAAGGGAGTCAATGGATCTGAGAGGA
Source organism: Orientallactaga sibirica (assembly GCA_036365145.1). Classification (NCBI taxonomy): domain Eukaryota; kingdom Metazoa; phylum Chordata; class Mammalia; order Rodentia; family Dipodidae; genus Orientallactaga; species Orientallactaga sibirica. Next base: position 3,122,358 of record JAEOAD010002517.1, read on the forward strand.
AGATAATGGGGTGAGGATAGAAATGATCATGGTTTATTATACTTATGGAAACGGTCAGTAAAAAGTTTTAAAAAAACAGATAAAAAGATAGAACACCCTGTGCTTGGCATATGATAGAGCAATATTACTATTTCTTTTCTTCTTTTTCACTTGTTCCCTAATAATTCTGAGTGACTAATAGTCAAACAAGTCCAGAAGTAGCCTTAATGACACTGCCTGCCTCAACCCTGCTTTCTCAGAAGTTAAGAAAAACTGTGCTATTTGCAATTTTTGAGACTCTTAAAATATCAACTGGATTAAGTGAATGAAAAGGCAAGATAAAAACCAGGAAATAATATTTACAAAACATATGTTAAAGGACTTATACTCAAAACATACAAAGACACTAAAAAGTAGGCTCATTAAAGTGCACAAGATCTGAACAGACAGCTCACCGGTGAATATGCCTATAGCAAGTAATCATGTCACAATATGCTTTATATCATGAATAGAAATGTAAACCACAATAAAATAGCACTACACTTTGGTTTGAATGGCCCAAATAAAAAAACACTGACACCAAGTGCTGACAAGTATGTGCAGCATCAGGAGCTCTTCACTTCAGGTGGGAATGCAGCAGGCACACCACCACAAAGAACTGAGCAGTAGGTCTCTCGCAGAGCTAAACATTTCCTACCACATGACCTAGCAGTTGTTCTCCTTGTTGTCTACCCAATTCAGGTAAAAATTTGTCTACACAACCCCTACACATCAGATTTATCCACAATTATCAGAAGTTGGGGGCTGGAAAGATGGCTCAGCACTTAAGGTGCTTGCCTGCAAAGTCTAATGACCAAGGTTCACTTCCCCAGTTCCCAAGTAAAGCCAGATGAAAAAAGTGGTGCATATATCTGGAGTTTGTTTGTGGTGGCTAGAGGTCCTTGTACACCCATATTCTTCCCCGTCTTGTAAATAAATAAATTATATTTTTTTAAAAAAATAGAAGCCAATTTAAAAAAATAGAAGCAACCAAAATGTCCCTCAATAAAGGAATTGCTGAACAAAAGTAGTGCATATTAACAATGCTGTATCGGGTTTTTAAAAATTTAATTCATTTTTTAAATTTATTTGAGAGAAAGAGGCAGAGAAAGAAAGAGAGATGTCTTGATGTCCACTCTCTCTCTCTCTCTCTCTCTCTGCATCTTTATCTCTCAAATAAATAAATAAAAATAAAATATTTTAATTAAAAAATACAGAGAAGACTTAAAGGCATATTGCTAAGTGAAAGAAGTCAATTTGAACAGGCTACATACAATGATTTTCTTGAAAAAGCAACCCTATAGGAACAGTAAGGAAAAAAATCAGTGGTTGCTAGGGATTTAGGTGGGGAGGAAGTGGTCAACAGGTGAAACATGGGATACCTAGAGTCATAAAGCTGGTGTGACACTATGACTTGAACGTACACATTGTCAAAACCCATAGAACTAGCCAGGCATAGTGGCTTATGCCTATAATCCCAGCACTTAGTTGAGACACAAAGATTGCCTGAGCTGGAGGCCAGCCTAAACTATAGAATAAGGCCATACCTAAAAATAACTAACTAACTAAAGAACTATGCAGCACAAGGAATGAACCCTATTATTATTATATATATTATATTTATATTTAATTATTAACCGTGTGCCAATATTGGTTCATCCACTATAACAATAATTTCAATAATTAACACAAGATAGGGCAGGGAAAAGAATAACAAAACTCTGCTTAATTTTTCTTATATGTTTTTATTTGTTTGCACATGAGTGCATGCAGATGTGTGTGTGTGTGTGTGTGTGTGTGTGTGTGTGTACCAAAATCTCTTACTGCTGCAAACAAATGTCAGATGTTTGCATTACTTTGTGCATCTGGCTTTATGTGGATGCTATGAAATCAAACCTGGGCCAGCAATCTTTAAAAGCAAGCACCTTTAACTACATAACAATCTCCCAACCCCCCCCCTTAATCTTTTTTAAAAAGCTTTATTTAAAAAATATTTGTATTTATTTATTTGCAAGCAGAGAGAAAGAGAGAGAATGGGCACATCAGGGCTTCCAGCCATTGCAAATAAACTCCAGATGCATGTGCCACTTTGAGCATCTGACTCTATGTGGATGCTGGGAAATTGAACCAGGATCATTAGGCTTTGCAGATAAGTGCCTTAACTACTGAGCCATCTCTCCAGCCCCATTATTATTATTTTTATTTATTAGAGAGAGAGAAAGAGGCAGAGAGAGAGAGAGAGAATGGTATGCCATGGCCTCCATCTGCTACAACAAAACTCCAGACACATGGCCCCCTTGTGCATCTGGCTTATGTGGCTCCTGGGGAATTGAACCTGGGTCCTTTGGCTTTGCAAGCAAGCACCTTAACTGCTAAGTCATCTCTCCAGCCCTCCCAGATGTTTTTAGATTAAAACAGTTTGGAGGTTTTATGTGAATGTGAGGCCTCTGTTAAATGGAGGACTATGGTGGTTTTATTGAGGCTTAATTTTGTTCTTACTGCTCACTGTGACACCTCCCTTCCCCCACCCCCAGTTCTGGGCTTGGACAACAGGAGGATGGCTGCCTGCAGGTAAACATTTCTGTGGTAGAAAGTGCCTGCTACTCAGACTTTCAGCCTTACTTGCAATGGTAGCTCATGTCTTCCCCTCAGGAATCTGCCTGAATCATCAGACTACAGCTGACTGCAGTGAGTAGCTACCCTATCCTAGTTTGCTTTACCTGCTCAACTGGACTTCCTGCTTTGTCTGCAACACACTGAATTACTAGTGCACAGGAGATAGCACCTGTGATTACAAAAGGAAAGTGGCTTCATTCATCATGAGTGAGCCTGCTGGGATCACAGCTGTGTCTAGCCACATTTGCTGAACTTTATTCCCAGGGACAGTTGTCAGGCAAATGGGAATCAGCACACTTGATGGCTCCATGGCTTCACTTTTTTCTTCTTCTCCCTGCTCTCCCTTCCCCTCCCTCTCCTGCTTTCACCCTCCCAATCCCCCCTTCTCTGCCCCATCTTTGAGTGAATTTTTTTAATTGATTAGGTTTTCTTTGAGTTGTTTATAGATTCTATATATTAGGCCTCTGTCAGTGGTATAGCTTGTGAAGATTTTCTTCCATTCTGTGGGTAGTAGTCTGTTGACTGTTTCTGGTATGTTTGTCTGTTCAAAACCTTTTTAACTTCATGAAATCTCACTGGTTGGGTGACTGTTTAATTTTGTGGGCTACTTGGATATTATTCAAGAAGTCTTTCTCCACTCATATATCATGGAGCATTTCCCTATTTTTTTTCTTCCAGGCAATTAAGAGTTTCAGTTCTTAGCTGGGTGTGGTGGTGCATGCCTTTAATCCCAGCACTTGGGAGGCAGAGGTAGGAGGATCGCCATGAGTTCGAGGCCACCCTGAGACTACAGAGTGAATTCCAGGTCAGCCTGAGCTAGAGTGAGACCCTATCTTGAAAAAAAAAAAAAAAAAAAAAAAAAGTTTCAGTTCTTATGTTGAGATCTTTAATACATTTGGAGTTGATTTTGTGCATGATCAGAGGAGTGGGTCTGGTTTCATTTTTCCAAATGTGATTATCCAAATTGACTAGCACCATTTGTTGGAGATGCTGTCATTTCTCCAGTGAATATTTATTGGCTCCTTTGTTAAAGATTAAGTAGCTGTAGTTGCTTGAACTAAGGGCTGGGTCTTAAATGCTGTTCTATTGGCCCACATACCTATGTCTATGCCAGTGCCATGCTGTTTTTGTTACTATAGCTTTGTAGAATAGCTTTAGATCTTATAAGGTGATACCTCTAGAGGTGTTTCTTTTGCTGAGGACAGTTTTGGATATCAGAGCCTTTTGCCATTCCATATAAACTTTGAAATTACCTTTTCTATCTCTGTGAAGAATGATGCAGGGATTTTTATTGGTATTGTGTTGAATTTGTATATTGCTTTTGGTAGGATTGCCATTTTCACAATATTATTTCTACTTATCCAGGAACATGGAAGATCTTTCCATCTTCTCATGTCCTTCTCAATTTCTTTCTTGAATGGTTTTATGTGTTTATTATATAGGTCTTTCAACTCTTTGGTTAGTATTATCCTAAGGTATTTGATTTTTTTGTGTGGCTACTGAAAATTGGATAGCCTTGCTGAATTATTTTGTTGTATATTTATTGTTTGCATATAGAAAGTCTATTGATTTTTACATGTTTATATTGTATCCTGCCACTTTTCTGAAGGAATTTATCACCCTTAGAAGTTTTATGGTAGAGTCTTTGGGGTCACTTATGTATAGGATCATGTATGTCATCTGCAAATAGGGCTAGTTTGGAATCTTTCTTTCCAATTTTTATCCCTCTTATATCTTTCTCTTTTCTTAATGCTTGGGCTAGGATTGCTAGCTAGTCATATGTTGAAGAGCATTGGTGAGAGTGGGCACCCCTGTCTTGTTCCTGATCTTACTGGGAATTCCATAAGTCTTTCCCCATTAAGTATAATTTGGGCTTTAGGTGTTTTATATATACCCTTTGTTATGTTGCAATATAAACCCTCCATGTTTCATCTCTCTAGTGTTTTGATCATGAAGTGGTGTTGCATTTTGTCAAAGACCTTCTCTGCCTCTATTTAAATGATTGTGTGGTTCTTGTTTTTAAGGTTATTTATGTGGTGTATTACATTAATCAGTTTCCATATTATGACCATTCATGTATCCCTGGGATGAAGCTGGCTTGATCAAAGTAGATAATGCTTTTGATATCTTTTTGAATCTGGTTTGCAAGGATTTTGTTCAGGATTTTTTGCATCTAAGTTCTTCAGGAATATAGGTCTATAGTTGTGGGTCCTTGCTACTCCTGGGGGTCGTTGGCCACTGATGTTCTGGGTGCAGGAGGATTTGGGGGGAATAAGGTCTCAGAGTGGGTGAGTGTGGAGGGCAATGAATCACCCGGGAGATGGTCCAATGGATAGCTCTCTCTTATTTATTCAAAAGGGGAGTGGGTTCATAAACACTTAAGAAAGGTTGAGAAGGCACATACAGATCATAAGGTGATTGGATACATAGATTTATGGGTTGCTATCTAATTGGCTGGTGTTGGAAGGCAGAAGTTGTGAGGGAGAAGCTGCAAGGGAGATAACAGAAGTGGTGGGAAAAGCTACATGACTTCAGCCACATATTGGCTGGCTACAGCTGCAGGGAAACTGTTTACTACCATATAAGGGTCTCTTGGGCAGCTGGCCACAAGGTCAGGAGCTGTGGTAGGGGGCAAAACCTGACTGTGGAATGCTCAGGTGCTTTGGGATGGGGGAGGGCCAGCCGGTTCTGTCTCCTCTGGACGAAGATGGGACACACTATGACCTTGTGTAGAAGGAGGGCCAGCTCCATCACCAGAGTGGGTTCCTGATGATAAAGCTGGCTGCAACCCCCACAGCTCAAGGTCCCTGGCCATGTCCAACAGCCCAGTCCAACTTCCTCACAGTCCCAGCCCATGTTTAGCAGTGCCCAACATTTTCTTTTCTTGTATTTCTCTCTGGTTTTGGTATTAGGGTAATGGTAGCTTCGTATAAGGAGTTGGGGAGCATTCCTTGTTCTCCAATTATGTGAAAAAGCTTGAGAAAAAGTTGTTTCAGTTTTTCCATGAAGGTTGTTAGAATTTGGCTAAGAAGCAATCAGGTCCTAGACTTCTCAGCTTTTTGGGAGGTTTTGATTATATTTTCTTTCTTCTTTTTTTTTTTTAAGTTTTTTTTTGTATTGACAACTTCCATAATTATAGACAATAGCCCATAGTAATTCCCTCCCTCCCCCACTTTCCCCTTTGTAACTCCACTCTCCATCATATCCTTTCCCCCTCTCAATCAGTCTCCCTTTTATTTTAATGTCATTACATTTTCCTCCTATTATGATAGTCTTGTGTAGGTAGTGTCAGGCATTGCAAGGCCATGGATATCCAGGCAATTTTGTGTTTGGAGGAGCATGTTGTAAGGAGTACTACCCTTCCTTTGGCTCTTACATTCTTTCTGCCACCTCTTCTACAATGGGCCCTGAGCCTTGGAAAGTGTGTTAGAGATGTTTCAGTGCTGAGCACTCCTCGGTCACTTCGTCTCAGCACTATGGTGCCTTCTGAGTCATCCCAAGTTCACTGCCACCTGAAAAGAGAAGCTCCTCTAACCAAAAGTGAGAGTAGCATTAATATATGGGTGTGGACATTAAGAGAAGTGCTTACTGGGCAGTTTGGTGAGCATCCCATCCCTGGCACTGAAAATTATCTAGTAACAATCTATGGCTTCTGGGTGTTCCATTGTCCAAAAAGTAGATTTCCATATGACTTATTTGTACCCTCTTAGATTTTGATTAGTCCTCCCCCACCTTTCCTTTACTCAATCTCTTCCCCTGACCTCACTTAAGCATTTCCACCCCCATTAATCTGTTCTTCTACTTACATTATACATTACCATCCTATTAAGTCCCCCCTCCCTCCTTTTATATTCCCTTTATGTCCCCTTTCTAGCCTCTGCTACTAAGTTTTATTCCAACTCATGTAGAAGTCCAATCATTTGTAGCTAGAATCCACATGTAAGAGAGAACATGTGACGTTTGGCTTTCTGGGCCAGAGTTACCTCACTAAGTATCACAATTGGGTTTGTTTAAGAGATTTATCTGCTCTGGAATTAGTTTTGGTAGGTGGTATGTGTCTAGAAATTTGTCCATTTCCTCCAGGTTATCCAATTTTGTGGCAGAGAGGTTTTGGAAATAAGTCCTGATAATTCTTATAATTACATTGATGTCTGTTGTGACCTCCTTTGTGACTTCTTTTTTCTTTTTTCATTTTATCAAGTTGGCAAGGTGTTCATTAATCTTTATTTTTTCAAAGAACCACCTCTTGATTTCAAAATCATTAATAATAAAAAATAAAAAAATTTAAAAAGGGCTGGAGGTGGCATAACAGTTAAGGCACATGCTTGTGAAGCCTAAGGAGCCAGGTTCGATTCTTCACGTCCCATGTAAACCAGATGCATGAGGTGGCACATGCACCTGGAGTGCCCATTCTCACATTCTCTGTCTCTAATAAATAAATTTTAAAAATAATTTAAAAAATCAAAAAAATCATTAATTTCTGATCTGTCTGGAACTCTTAGTGTTGGGTTGTTCTTGTTTTTTCAATGTCTTTAGGTGGATGGTTAGAATATTGAGATCTCTCTGTCTTTGTTATAAAGGGATTTAGTGCTATAAATTTTTCCCTTCAGACTGCATACATTGTGTCCCATAAGTTTTGGCATGTAGTATTTTTATCATCATTCAGTTCAAGAAATTTTACAATTTCCTTTTTTATTTCTTACATAACCCATTCATTATTCAATAGCATGTTGTTTGGTCTCCAGGAGCTAGTCCAATTTCTGTTGTTTTTCTTATTGCTAATTTCGAGCTTTAAATCATTGTGGTCTGATATGATGCAGAAAGTTATGCCAATTTTCCTGAATTTATGGATGCATGCTTTATGCCCTAATACATGATCTATTTTGGAAAAGGTTCCTATGAGCTGCTGAGAAGAATATGTATTCTGTAGAAATGGGGTGGAATGTTCTGTAGATGTTTGTTAGGTTTGTTAGGTGTTGTTAATATATATTATTTCCCTGTTAATTTTCTGCTTGGATGAGTTGTCTAATGATGACAGTGGGATATTGAGGACCCCTACTATGATGGTATTGGAATATCGTTCTGAATTGTTGTCAAGTAGGTTTGCTTTATAAAATGTGGTGCACCTGTGTTTGGTTTGTATAGATTTATGGTTGTGATTTCCTCTTGTTGGATCATTACCCTGATGAGTAAAATATGACCTTCTTTGTCCTTTTTAATTACTTTTGGTTTGAAGTCTATTTTATTGAATATTAATATAGCCACCCCACTTGTTTCTTATTACATTTGCTTAGAAAATCATTTTCCATCCTTTCACCCTGAGGAGGTGTCTATCTTTAATGGTGAGGTAGGTTTCTTAAATGCAGCAAATTGAAGTGTCCATTTCTTTGATCCACACTGTTAACTTTTGTTTTTTTATGGGTGAGTTAAGACCATTAATATTTAAAGTTATAACAGTGAGGTTTGAATTAATCCTTGCCACATTGAAAGGTTTAAGAGGGTTTGGTGCTTTGAACTTTTTTATATATTATTTATTTATTTAAGAGAGAGAGAGAGATTGAGAATGGGCACGCCAGGGCATGCAGCCACTGCAAATGAACTCCAGATGCATGTGCCCCCTTGTACATCTGGCTTACGTGGGTCCTGGAGAATCGAACCGGGGTCCTTTGGCTTTGGAGGTAAATGCCTTAACTGGTAAGCCATCTCTCCAGCCCTCTTTGAACTTTTTCATGCCTGCTTTAGTTTTGTTAGGTTATTGTGTTCATCCTCTGATACATTCTTAAGGCTGTTTATTCAACTCCTATGTGGAATATTTCCTGAAGTTTGGCTTTGTGTTCATATAATCATAGGGCTGGCTTTGGTCATGGAAAGTTTTTCTTTCTCCATCTATTATAAATGATACTTTTGCTGGGTACAGTAGCTTGGGTTGGAAGCCATAGATTTCTAGACTTTGAAGTGCTCTAGTCTAACCCCTTTTGGCCTTCTGATAAGGTAATTCTGATAATATCACTTTTGTATGTATTGAATTGTTTCTCTTGCTGCTTTTAGCACTCTCTCTTTGTTTTCATTGTTTAGAGTTTTCACTACCATGTGCATTGGAGAGTTTCTTCTTTGGCCCCATCTGTTTGGTGCTCTATAAACTTCTTATACCTGGATGGGCCTCCCTTTTGCATGATTAGGAAATTTTTGTTCAATAATTTTGCTGAATATGTTCTCTATGCCTCTGTCCTGGATTTCTTCCCTTTCTGGTATATCTATGATCAAGATGTTCCATCATTTTAGGGTACCCCACAGTTCCCTCATAGTCTGTTTGCATGATTTATTTTATTTTTTATTGTCAACTTCCTTAATTGTAGACCATATCCCATGGTACTTCCCTCCCTCCCCCCACTTTCTCCTTTGAAACTCCACTCTCCATAATATTTGCAAACAAAGAGAGATAGAAGAGAGAGGATTGGCACACCAGGGCCTCCAGCCACTGCAAATGAACTCCAGATGTATATGCTACTTTGTGCATCTGGCTTTATATGGGTACTGGGAAATCAAACTTGGGTTGTTAGACTTTTCAGGTGAGTGCCTTAACTGCTGAGCCATCTCTCTGGCCCTTGAATGATTTATTTGAACTTAGCAAAGTTTTTGGACCCCCAATCAATGTCTTCTGTCTTGTCTTGCAGCCCAGAGGTTCTGTCCTCTATTTGATTGACTATTAGTAAGGAAGGGCTTCTAGAGAGGCTTTTAAAAGCTCTATTTGATTTTTGGTTTTTTGTTGTGTTTTCTCCATCATGTCCATCTCTTTTGTGAGGTCCAATTTCAGGTTGAGTTTTGACTTTATTGATGCTTCCTGGAGTTCATTCTTTCATTTGATCATGACTCCATTAAGCTTTTATTAGCTTGGTGTTGAGATCCTCCATTTGTTGACACATCTTCAACTCATTTATGTCTCTTTTGAGGTCTGTCAGATTTTCCTTAATTAAGTTAAGCCTAGTGACCAAGGCTGTGCATATTTCATTTATGCAATTGTTGGTGTTTGGTGATTTGCTTCCAGTTCAGCAATTTGCTTGGTCAGGCCCACATAGCTTATTGTGCTTTCATTTTGGCATTCAATTTCTATTGTGTCTTCTATATTTTCATTGGAGGCTTCCATTGTGGGACTAGGCACCCTTGGTGGTGATCTCTCAACTTGTTGATTTTTGAGTGTGTGTGTGTCTGTTGGGGGTCTACATATCTCTGGGTAAGAGCCTTATTTTATTAAGGAGTCAGCAAGTATTTGTCTTTGTAGGATCTTCAGTGAGTGTTCTGTTTTAGATTTTAACCAGATTCTAGTGGGAAGGGATTAAAACCACAGATGTGCAGGTTATGGAGGCTACAAGTGGGCCAGTAGCTCTGGAGTGGTGGTTGATACAAGAGCTGGTTTGGAGCCAGGCGTGGTGGCGCACGCCTTTAATCCCAGCACTCGGGAGGCAGAGGTAGGAGGATCGCTATGAGTTCAAGGCCACCCTGAGACTACATAGTGAATTCCAGGTCAGCCTGGGCTAGAGTGAGACCCTACCTCACAAAAAAATAAAATAAAATAAAAAATAAAAAAAATAAAAAAAATTTTAAAAAATAATAAATAAATAAATAAAATAAAAATAATAAAAATAAATAAAAAATAATAAAAAAAATAAAAAAGAGCTGGTTTGGAGGTCCAGAATCTCTTCAGACTATGGTCATAGCCATACCATGCCATGCCTTGCCTGTGGGGCTCAGGAACAGTAGCACTTCTCCTACTCCCCCACTCTACCCAAGCTGAACAGGTTGTGGAGATGCATGGATTTACCCCTAGACCTGAAAGGCACTCCTGTGAGCCCCATCTGGGGCAGGAGCAAGGTGCCAAAGAGGCAGCAGAGGTGCCTGTCATGGGATATGGGCAAGGGGGAGGGAGGGCTGCTCATGCTGCAGGAGCACAGGGTCCAACCAGTCCTACACTAGAGGCAGGGGAACTGGGAGCTTGGGAGCCAGGAGGCCAGGCCTACTCCCACGCAGGGTTCACACAGCTCCAACCACCAGCAGAGGTACTGGGAGCTGGGGAACTGGGAGGCAGAGAGCTGGGAGCCCAGGCCTGCTTGCACTACATTCAGGATGGGGTTTCCTCACCCAATTAATCCTCACTGTAAACACTCCCAGCACACTCAGAGGTGAACCTCACCAACTTCTTCAGTGTCTGTAAATGCAGACAAGTTGACAAGGACCATTAAGTACCACAACATTTCATGGTTTTCAGTGCCAAATACATGCTTTTGACCTGCTCTCTAGTACAGTGTTAGTAACAATCTAACTGTAGGTTTTATTTCAGTTCCTTCTCATGATAACACCTCCAGCAGTTACCCTTTCCTGCATTATTAGTGCTTCCCTCTTTATTGAAGCATTCCTATCAGTTTGAAAATAGTCAGTATTAATCACCACATTATTCCATTATTTTCAGTATTGAATGCATGATATTAACCTCCAAATGTGCATAATATTAACCCCTAAATACATACCTCCTCTTACAGATGTGGGATTAGTTTTGTTGTATAGATTAGAAAACCTCCCAAAATAGTGATCTAAAAGTGTTTATTTTCATTTAACATTTGGAGAAAGGCAAACTGGGACTGGTATGATACCTTGATTAGTACTCTTCTTTGTCCTACCCTTTGGCTTCCATCCTCCAGGAAGCCTCATTGTTTCCAGATGGCTGCTGGAGTTCCAGCTATATCTACATTCTAGACTGCACAGAGAAAAAGAAGGGAAGACAAAAGGGATTTGTCTTCAGTTTATTTATTTAAAAAAAAGGATTTCAAGTTCTTTTACTCAAAAAAATTTATTTATAACTCACTAGCCAGAAATATAGTGACTTGACAACACCTATCTGAAAGAAAGGTGGTAAACAGTCTATTTCAGATGACAGGGCTGGAGGTGTGGCTCAATGGTAGCATACTTGCCATAGATTTGCTCTCTAGTAAACTTTCTTCCTCACCCTTCCAAAAAAGAGAAAAAAATCTGCCTCAAATCAGGTGACAATATTCATAGCTAAATATCAGGATTCTGTTACTAAGGAAACAGAGGAAAATGAGTATCAATAAGGATCTAGTATTCTCTGCCACACCAACCCTGATCTTTCTCTGGAGCTATAGACATCATAGCTGGATGTCTCTTGTGATGTCTGCACTTGGATATAGAATAGGTATTTTGAATTAAACTTGGGTAAACTTTTGCACCCTTTCAAAGCTTTGCCTCCTAAACCTGTTCATTAAAGTACATGGCTTTATGTCAATCCAAAATTCACTTTTAAAATGTTATGATGCAGAATATGGTCAGTCACACTTATAAATCCCAGCACTCGGGAGCCTGAGCAGGAAGCTTGCTATGAGTTCAAGGCCAGCCTGAACTACAGAGTGAGTTCCAGGTCAGTCTGAGCTAGAGTGAGACCCTGTTTCCCCCAAAACTCAGACATGCTGAAAATCAGAGAGAAGTCTTGTTATGACATAAACCTTTTTTTTTTTTTTTTTGCCTTACCATCATCCCCTCTTTTTCTCACAACTGCCTTAGGTAGACCACCCTCCTCATGAATTCCTAGGTATGCCTAAGCAATAAGACCTGAGCTGGCTCCAAGAGCTTCTTGCTTCAGTTGTATTCAAAGAAAGGACAGTCTCATTTTTCTGCCCAGCCCTGGCTCAATAAAGATATGCACTCACAGGTCCCTGCGTTCTCCTAGTTAGGTGAGGATCAACTTCCTGTTTGTGTTTTTTTGTCTGTTCGTTTTTATAAATATATATTTTTTTATTTATGTTATTCTGATTTTACATTCATAGTATTGGTTCCATTGTCCTCCTCCCTGTCCTCCCATTTCAAAGGGACACTTATCAATGGGGAATGTGGGTCATGCATTGTGAGGGTAGTCAAGAGTTCTGGGGGCTATGCCCCAGTCTCTGTGCATAAAGCCCCAACTTGTGACTCTAACAATCTTTCCGCCCCCTCTTCCGTGAGTTTCCCTGAGCCACATTGGGGTCATTTTAGTTCTGCTTCAGTGGTGAGGTTTTGGGAGCCTCTGTGTCTCTGGATATCTGGCTTAGTTGGAGTTGGATGTTCTGTTTGTGTTTTTACTCATGATTTTGGGGATCCTCCATATAGGTAGTAGCTGTGACAATCAGAAACTTTGATTCCCTCCACATCTGTGTCTGATTGACAATTTGAAAACATCACCTAAAACCCCAAAATCCATCACAGAACTTGTTTAACCTTTTTTCATGTACTAACATAATTTGCAGCAGTCAGCAATTTAGCTATATCGACCTCATTGTACACTATTATTATTATTATTATTATTATTATTATTAATCATAGTCACTAGGTTGTATAATTACACAAACTCACTCTTCCTAAGTAAAATTTTGTATCCTTTTACTAACATCTCTAATTCCATTCTCTCCAGTTAGCCCCTGGATAGCCATTATTTTACTTTCTGCTTTTCTCTATCTTTTAATTAATTATTTTATTTTATTTTATTTTATTTTATTTTATTTTATTTTATTTTATTTTATTTTATTTTATTTTATTTTATTTTTGAGGACAGGATCTTACACTGCAACCCAGCTGTGCTGGAACTCATGCCAATAGTCTTATATCAGCTTCCCAAGTGCTGTGATGACAAACGTGAGCCATCAACACCCAGCTTTTCTACTTTTACTTAACCTTTTATGATTTCATGTATGTGATAGTTTGAATGCAAATATATGCCCCCCATAGACTTGGGTATTTTTTAATGTTTCCCACTTAATTCTCCAGCAGACAGAAGAGTCATGTCACTGAGGGGCAGGGTAAGAGACTTCAGTCTAGCTCTACTGGGTGTATTGAGAGCCAGTTTGACCTCTGGCTACTAGTGATTGCTGTCTGTTTGGGTATTTTTCTTTTTTTTTTTTTCCTCCCAGAGAGAATGTATACACTAGGGCTGCCAGCTACTACAAATGAACTCCAAACATATGCGCCACCTTGTGCATCTGCTTTTACATGGGTACCTGGGGAATCAAACCCAGGTCCTTAGGCTCCCCAGGCAAGTGTCTTAACCACTGAGCCATCTCTCCAGCCCTGTTGTGTGGACATAATTGTTTTCTAAATATTTTTATTTATTTATTTGCAAGGAAAGACAAAAAGAAAAAGAGAGAGGAAAAGAAAGAGAAAGAGAGAGAGGGAGGGAGAATGGGTATGCCAAGGCCTCCTTCTATTGCAGACAAACTCCAGATGCATGTGCTACTTTGTGCATCTGGCTTTATATAAGAACTAGATAGTTGACTAGGTGATACTTGAATAGGCTGTCATGCTTTGCAAGCAAGCACCTTTAACCACTGCCCCATCTCTCCAGCCTGACAAAATTGTTTTTTAAGGAAGCATGAACCTCCTGACATTACCCTGCTGCTTCCTCTGTTTATTCAACTTTGTGAGAGAAGTGGTTGGTGTCAGTGGATCCCAAGCACCCATTATGGGTTCAGTAATCAGCAGACCTGCTCACCTATTCCTTGATCCTGAGGTTGTGATGGTCATTCAGAATTGCGAGTGGAAAAACAAAACAAACTAGTTAATGAAACAGTAAAGAAGTAAAAGAAGACAAAATCTGAAGAAACTTTAAAAGCAAGGAAAGGAATAAGGGAAATCCAAGAGCATGTTTATAAAGAAAAGAACCCAACAAGAAAAAGATCATCTATGATTCAGAATCAGAACCAGTGGAGAGAGTGCAGGTAAAAGATACCAAAAAGCTGTGCCATACATTTCTCTAATTAGGAGTTAAGTTGGGCATCTTTCCTGAGGTTTAAGGTCAGTATATGTTTTATTTTATATGAGCTCTATTTATTTTCTCAGTTCTTTTTCTATAGCATTACCAGTCATTTTTAATTCTTTTTTATTTAATTAATTACAGACATATTTGGTATGGATACATCATGAGTTGGTACCATCCTTTCCCTCATTCCTGCCCTCCTTCCACTGGGGGCCATCCTCAGTGGGGGTGCAGATATTCCCCTTAGGGTTGTGGGTTATGTGTAGTGGGAACAGCAGTCAATTTTGGGGGGAAGGCAATGAATGCCTCTGGACATAATGTCCCAACCTGTGGCTCTTACAATCTTTCCACCCCCTCTTCCTCAGAATTCCCTGAGCCATGTTGGGTGTGTTTTAAGTCTACTTCAGTGATGGGCTCTTGGCAGCCTCTGGGTCTCTGCTTTGGTAGGTATTGAGTGTCCTCGGCATCTGTCTCCTTCATCCTGGTGCTGATTATCAGGCTTACTATGGAAGTTGCATTCTTGCTCATCTCCCTCATTCTTCTGTGGTTTCAGCTGGGGCTTGGGTGAAGTAAGAGGGGTCATTCAAAATTGTGAGTGGGTCTTGCTTCCTTTTGAAAAAGAAAAACAGATTCTCCAACAGAAAGTGAAGTCAGCACAGATTAAATGGGATAAGCCTTGTTAATTTAGGGAGAATTTGATGGATGGAGTCCCCTCTTTTAGCCAAAGACTAGTGGGAGCTTACATTAGAGAGCATAATCTTTGTCTCCATAGAATTCTGACCTGGGTCCCATTTCCAGATGTGGGTTCCTTTCTGCTGAGCAGATCTCTTAGCCAATCAGAAAGTTATTGGTTACCCACCAGCTGTGCCTCTATTGAACTGGTGTGGACATCTAGTTAGGGTGTTTGCCTTTAAGTAGCTTAAACCCCTGGTTGCTCCAACCATTGTGGGCCACTTTCCCCCAGTCACTCATGTAGCACTTTCCAGCACTAGATGGGCTGTCTTGGGACTGGCTGCCTTCCAGATTCCAGCCAGGCTTTGGGGACCTTGTAGGTCTCTCTGATTAATAGCTCATTTTGGGTAGCAACCACATTCTGAAAGTGGGAGTTATAGGTCAGAGACAAAAAACTTTTAAGGGTAGGCTTCATCCCACCCTTTTCAAGGCCCTTCTTTTCAGGTGTTCTCCTCATGCTCCTGTTGAGGTTTCAATCCTTTAGTCTATCTTTAGAGATAAAGGTTTCTATGGTACCAATTCATTTTGGGTTTAGCTTTGTGTTTCCCCCACCCCATCTTTCCCCTCATCCCAACTCCTTCCATCTCTATCATCTGGAACTCAAGTTGCCTTTCAGATATGTCAGCAACTCAAGCTGATCCAGGGAATAGGAACTACACATGAATGAGACCGGTCAGTGATTACCTTTCTATGATTGTGTGAGTTCACTGAGTATGATCTGTTCAAAGTCTGTCCATTTTTTCCACAAATTTCATTGTGTCATTTCTTCTTGCTGCTGAGTAGAATTCCATTGTGTAAATGTACCACAACTTCATTTATCCAATGATGGGCACCTGGATTGATTCCAGTTCTTAGCTACTATAAATTGAGTTGCTATAAACATGGTTGAGCATATACCTTTGATACATGGAGGATTTAGAATAAATGCCCAGTGAGGGAATATTGGCAGCTCTATATTCATCTTTTTCAGGAATTCCCATATTGATTTCCATAGTGGTTTTATAAGTTTACATTCCCACCAAGAGTGAATGAGGGCTTCTCTTTCACCACATTCTCACCAACATTTGCTGTCATTTGATTTTTTGATGTTTGCCATGCTTATGGAGTAAGGTAGAATCTCATAGTTGTTTTAATTTGCATTTCCCTGATAGTTAGGGATGATGAACATTTTCTCAGGTGTGTGTTAGCCATTTGTATTTCTTCCTCTGAGAACTCCTTAATCAGTTCTTTGCCCCATTTTAAGAGTGGGTTGTTTGATTTTTTTTTATTGTTTAATTTTTTGAGTTATTATAGGTTATAGATATTAAGCCCCTGTCAGTGGCATAGCTGGCAAAACTTTTCTCCCATTCTTTGGGTAATCTACTTGCTCTGCTTATGTTTGTCTGTGAAAAAGCTTTTTAGCTTCACGAGCTACCATTGGTTGAGTGATTGTTTAATTTCCTGGGTTACTGAAGTTTTGTTCAGGAAGTCTTTCTGCACTCCTATATCATGGAGATTTCCTCCTATTTTTTCTTCCAGTAGGAGAAGAGTTTCAGGTCTTATATTAAGGTCTTTAATCTTTTGGACTTGATTTTTTTGAATGGTAATATATGTGGGTCTAGTTTCATTTTTCTATGTATGGTTATCCAATTTGTGCAACACCATTTGCTGAAGATGCTATCTTTTCTCCAATGTAAGTTGTTGGCACCTTTGTCAAAGATCAGTAGCTGTACTTACTTGACCTAAGGACTGAGTCTTCAATTCTGTTCCATTGGTCTACATTTCTGTGTTTATGCCAGTACCATGCTGCTTTTGTTACTATGGCTTTGTAATGTAGCTTTAGATCAGGTAAAGTGATACCTCCAGAGGTTTTTCTTTTCAGAGATATAGGCCTATAGCTTTCTTTTGTTGTATCTCTGTCTGGTTTTGGTATTAGGGTGATGCTAGCTTCATAAAGGAGTTGGGGAGGATTCCCTGTTCTTCTAGTATGTGAAACAGTTTGAGAAAAAATGGTTTCAGTTCTTCATTGAAGGTTTGCTAGAACTCAGCTGACAAACATGCAGGCCTGGACTTTTCTTTTGGGGGAGACATATTTTTAAAATATTTTAGGCTGTATTAGCTTTTTTTCTTTTAGTTATGCACATAATGTGAATACATTCATATTTGTGCCATCATTAGCCTCCTCCCTGTCCTCCCCCTCCAAAGGGGCCCTCCTCATTGGGGAATGTGGGTCATGCATTGTAGGGGTAGCCATCAGTTATATGAAAGAGGCAATGTCTCTGTGCATAATGACCCAGCTTGTGGTCTAGCAATCTTTCCACCCTCTCTTCCTTGAATTTCTCTGAGCCACATTGGGTTGGTTTTCAGTGTACTTCAGTGATGAGCTCTTGGGAGCCTCTGTGTCTCTGGATCTCTGGTTTAGTAGGAGTTGAGTGTTCTCTGTGTTTATCTCATTCACCCTTGTGTTGGTGTCAGGTTCACCAATAAAGCAGCACTCTTCCTTATTTCCCAATAACTCTATGGTTTCAGCTGGGGCCATGGTGAGGTGCAATAGGCTGATCCTCTCCTCAGGTTCGGTATCCATCTGAAAAAGAGAAGCAAATTCTCCAATGGACAGAGAAGTCAGCACTTCATAAATGGGATAACCATTATTATTTTAGACAGAATTTTATAGGTGTAGGTCCTCTTCTAGCCCACATTTGGTGGGAGCTTGATATTGGAGAGCAGGCTTATTTTTTGGATATTGTTGTTACTTGTTTCCCAGTTCCAGCTATGAGTTCCATTACACTGAGTGGATCTGTTAGTCAAATCAAGAGCAGTTGGTTACTCACCATGGCTATGTGCTGCTACTGCACTTGGGTGAGCATCACATCAGGTCATTATCTGGCACTGGATGAGCTTCTGGCACTGGATGAGCTAACTGTCTGGGGACTGACACTCTTCCAGATTCCAGCCAGGTTACTCCATGTTCTGTACCAACAGCATATGGTGTCTTTAGCAAAAGGGTCTTACCATTAACCTTTGGTGGGTCATCAAGTACTCTGACAGAAATCTGTCTTCTTTTGGGAAACCTTGTAAGTCTCTCTGATCAGTAGCTCATTGTGGACATTGACCACATGCTGGTACTGGGAGTTACAGGCCAGCACCAAGGCAAAATAAGGAAGAAAAATATAGGTAATATAAAACAGAAAGAGAGAAAAGAGAGAAGAGGAAGAGAGAGAGAGAAAACCAGGAGAAGCTTAAGGTTAGTCTTTATCATACCCTCTCCAGGGCCCTGTGATTCAGGTATTCCCTCTAAGGACCTGATAAAGGTTCAACCTTTTAGTTTGTCTTTCAGGTTATAGGATTTTATGGCACCTTTTCCATTTGTGTTCCGTTTTGTGTCTCCCCTCCCCTCCCATCTCACCCTCCCTATTGTCTGGTCCTCAAGATGCTTATTAGGTATGTCAGCATCTCAGGCAGATTCATGTTAGGAGCCACAGATGAGTGAGACCATGTGATGATTATCTATCCTCTGTGCTTGGGTAAGTTTGCTGAGAATGATCTGTTTCAAGTTTGACCATTTTTCTTCAACTTTCATTGTGTCATTTTTCCTTACTGCTTGCTGTGTAGAATTCCATTGTGTAGATATACCATATCTTGGTTATCCATTTGTCTAATGATGTACATTTGGGTTGATTCCAGCTCTTAGCTGTTATGAATTGAACAGCTATAAACATGGTTGAGAAATCTCTCTGAACTGAAGCTTTTAGCTTTTAGGGTAAATGGCCAGTAAGGGGATAACTGGGTCTGTTGGTAACTCTATAATCATCCTTTTTAGGAGTCTCCATATTGCTTTGCATAGTGGTTGTACTAGTTTACATTCCCACCAACAGTGAATGAAGGTTCCTATTTCTCCACAGCCTCGCCAGCATTTGTTTTCATTAGATTTTTTTAATATTAGCCATCCTTACTGGGGTAAGGTGGAATCTCATAGTTGTTTTAATTTGCATTTCCCTGATGATTAGGGATGTTGAATATTTTCTTAAGTGTGTGTTTGCCATTTGTATTTCTTCCTCTGAGAAGATCTCTGCCCCATTTTGTGAGGGGATTGTTTGATTCAAGAAATTAGACCTCTGTCAGTTGTATAGCCAGCAAAAATTTTCTCCCTTTCTGTGGGTAATCTACTGGCTCTGCTTATTGTATATTTGTCTGTGAGAAAACTATTCAGCTTCATGAAATCCCAATGGTTGAATGATTTTTTAATTTCCTGAGCTACTGGGGTTTTGTTAAGGAAGTCTTTAACTACTCCTATGTCATGGAAATTTCCTCCTATTTTTTCCTCCAGTAGTAGCAGCATTTCTGGCCTTATATTGAGGTTGTTGATTCATTTTGGCTTGATTTTTGTGCATGGTGAGATGTATGGATAGAGTTTCATTTTTGTACATATGGTTGTCCAGTTTGTCCACACCATTTGTTGAAGATGCTGTCTTTTCTCTGGTTTACAGTGTTAGGGCCTTTGTCAAATATCAAGTAGCTGTAGTTACTTGATCCAAAGTCCAGGTCCTTGATTCTGTCCATTGATATATATTCCTGTTTTTATGCCAGTACCAAATTGTTTTATTACTATGGCTTTGTAGTATAGCTTTATATCAGGTACGGTGATACCTCCAGAGGTGTTTCTTTTGCTGAGGATATGCTTGGATATCTGAGGCCTTCTGCCATTCTATATGAATTTTGAGATTATTTTTTCTATCTCTTTGAAGAAGTTGGGATTTTTATTGGCATTGCATTAAGTCTGTATATTGCTTTTGGTAAGAATACAATTTTCACAATGTTAATTCTGCCTATCCAGGAGCATAGGAGGTCGTTCTATTTGCTCAAGTCCTCCTCACTTTCTTTCTTGAGTGTTTTTATGTTTCATTGTATAAATCTTTCACTTCCTTGGTTAATGTTATTCCAAAGTATTTTATTTTATTTTATTTTATTTTATTTTATTTTATTTTTTATTTTATTTTACATTATTTTTTGTTGTTATTGAAAATGGGTCAATGTCACTTTCTCTGCATCTTTTTCTTTTACATATAGAAAGGCTACTGATTTTTGTGCATTGATTTTGTATCCTGATACTTTGCTGAAGGAGTTAATCACCTTTAAGAGTTTTGAGAGGGAGGTTCTCAGGTCACTTATATATAGAACCATGTTGTCTGCAAATAGGGCTAACTTAACTTCTTCATTTCCAATTTGTATCCCTTTTATTTCTTTCTCCTGACTTTTTTGGGTTTTTGAGGTAGGGTCTCACTCTAGTCCAGGCTGGCCTGGAATTCACTATGTAGTCTCAGGCTGGCCTTGAACTCATGGTGATCCTCCTACCTCTGCCTCCCAAGTGCTGGGATTAAAGGTGTGCACCACCACCCCCAGCTCTTTCTCCTGTTTTATTGCTTGAGCTACGACTTCCAGTACAATGTTGAAGAGTAGAGGAGAGAGTGGACACCCCTGTCTTGTTCCTGATCTCAATAGGGATTTTTTTCAGTTTCTCCCCATTAAGTATTTGGGCTTTAGGAGCTTCATATATTGTCCTTTTAATGTTGAAATATAAACCGTCCATGCCTATTCTCTCCAATATTTTGATCATGAAGTGATGTTGTATTTTGTCAAAGGCCTTTCCTGCATCTATCAAAATGATCATGTGGTTTTTGTGTTTAAGCTTATTTATTGGTAGTATATTACATTGACAGATTTCCATATGGTGAACCATCTCTGCCTTCCTGGAATGAAGCCTACTTGACCAAGGTGTACAATGCTTTTGATGTGTTGTCAAATTCAGTTTGCCAGGATTTTGTTCAGGATATTTGTGTCTAAGTTCATCAGGTATATAGGCCTATAGTTTCCTTTTCTTGTGGCATCTCTGCCTGGTGTTGGTATTAGGGTGATACTAGCTTCATAGGAGTTGGTGAACTTTCCCTGTTCTCAGATTGTGTAACACAGTTTGAGAAAAATTGGTTCCAGTTCTTCCATGAAGGTTTGATAGAATTCAGCTGAGAAGCCACCTGGTCCTGGACTCTTACATTTGGGGAGGTGTTTGATTACCTTTTCTGGTTTTTGTTTTTTTGTTTGTTTTTGTTGTTGTTGTTGTTTTGGTTTTTCAAGGTAGGGTCTCACTCTAGTTCAGGCTGACCTGAATTCACTATGTAGTCTCAGGGTGGCCTTGAACTCTTGGTGTTCCTCCCACCTCTGCCTCCCAAGTGCTGGGATTAAAGGCGTGTTCCACCACCCCTGGATTTGATTACCTTTTCAATCTCAGTGGGTGTGATAGGTTTATTTAGGAGATTAATTTGCTCTTAGTTTAGATTTGGTATGTGGTATGTGTCCAGGAATTCATTCATTTCATCCATATTTTCCAGTTTTGTTGAGTAGAGGTTTTTGAAATGTCCTGATGATTCTCCCACTTTCACTTATGTCTGTTGTGATCTCTCCTTTTTCATTTCTAATTTTGTTAATTTTAACCATCTCTTTTTTTATGCTTGATCAGACTGGCCAGGGATTTATCAATCTTGTTTATTTTTTCAAAGAACCAGCTCTTTGTTTCATCAATTTTCTTAATTGTCTTCTTAGTTTCCAATTCATTAATTTCTGCTCTGATCTTAATTATTTCTTCTTCTTTTTCCCAATGCCTTTGGGTGGATCATTAGGTTATTGATTTGGGATCTCTCTGTCTTTGTTATGAGGACATTTAGTGCTATGAATTTTCCCTTAAAGGCTGCCTTCATTGTGTCCCATAGGTTTTGTTATGATGTGTTGTCATTGTTATTCAATTCTAGAAATTTTGAAATTTCATTTTTTTAGTTCATCCACTACCCATTTTTTGTTTAATAATGTGTTGTTCAGATTCCAGGAGCTGTTGGGATTCCTGGCACATCTTTTGTTGTTAATTTCTAGCATTACAGAATTGTGGTCTGGTATCATGCAAGAAATGATGTCAATTTTCCTGAAAATATGAAGGCAGGCTTTATGGCCCAGTATATGATCTATTTTAGAGAAGGATCCATGGGCTGCTGAGAAGAATGTGTTATCTGTGTATTTTGTTTAGGATGTTCTATATATGCCCGTTAGGTCTAATTGCTCTTTGGTGTTGTTGAGCTCTCTAATTTCCCTGTTCATTTTCTGTTTGGATGATCTATCTACTGCTGATAGTGGACTACTGAAGTCCCCAACTGTGATGGTGTTCATGGTTATTCTGTTTTGTTGTCAAGTAGGTTTTGTTTTATGAATTGTGGTGCACCTCTGTTAGGTGCATGAAGATTGATGGTTGTGATATCCTCTTGTTTGATCATTCCCTTGATAAGTAAGACGTGGCCTTCTTTGTCTTTTCGTTTACTTTTGGTTTGACATCTGTATTTTTATTTATTAGTATTATTTATTATATATAATTTATTTGTGAGAGATGAGAGTGATAAAGAGGTAGAGAGAGAGAGAGAGAATGGGTGCACCAGGGCCTCCAGCCACTGAAAATGAACTCCAGATGCATGTGCTACCTTGTGCACCTGGCTTATGTGGTTACTGGGGGAATAGAGCCTCAAACTGGGGTCCTTAGGCTTCATAGGCAGGTGCTTAACCACCAAGACATCTCTCCAGCCCCTAAATACAATATTTTTAAAAATATTTATTTACTTACTCATTTGAGAGAGAGATACAGAAATATGCAGGGAGAGAAAGAGAGAGGGAGGGAGGGAGGAAATGGGCATGCCAGGGCCTCCAGCTCTGCAAACAAACTCCAGATGCATGTGCCCCCTGTGCATTTGGCTTATGTGGGTCCTAGGAGTCAAACCAGGGTCCTTTGGCTTTGCAGGCAAACACCTTCACCAGTAAGCCATCTCTCCTGCCCAGTTTTAAGTCTATTTTATCTGATATTAGTATAGCAGCACCTGCTTGTTTCTTATTTCCATTTGCTTGGATTATCATTTTCCACCCTTTCACCCTGAGAATGTGTCTGTCTTTAGTGGTGAGGTGGGTTTCTTGAAGACAGCAGATTGAGGGGTCTAATTTTCTCATCCACCCTGTTAGCTTATGTCTTGTGATGGGTGAATTAATCCTATTAATATTTAGGGTAATAATCGCTGCCATATTGTGGTATATTATATGGTTTGTTGTTTATCTGGACTTTGAAGTTTTTTGTGACTTCTTTGAGTTTGCTTATTGTGATCTGCTTCTTGTAGGCACTTGAGGTTGGTTATTTGATTCTTCTGTGTGGAGAATTCCCTGACGCACTCTCTGTGGGTTTGGCTTTGTGTTCATATAGTTGTACAGCTGAGTTTATCATGGAAAGTTTTTCTTTCACCATCTGTTATGAGGGATACTTTTGCTGGGTAGAGTAGTTTGGGTTGGAAGCCATAAGTTCTCAGACTTTGCCGTGTTCCATTCCAGGCCCTTCTGGTTTTCAGTCTTTCCATTGAGAAGTCTGAAGTAATTTTGATGGGGTTACCTTTATATGTAATGTGTTATTTCTCTCTAGCTGCTTTTAAGACTTTCTCCTTGTTATCAATATTTAGAGTCTTAATGATAACATGCCTTGGAGAATTTCTCCTTTGGTCCAGTTGTTTGACATTCTGTTAGCTACTTGAAACTTGATGGGACTTTCTTTTGAGAGAGTGGGAAAGTTTTCTTCAATAATTTTGTTGAATAAGTTCTCCATGCCTTTGGTCAGTATTTCTTCCCCTTCTGGTTTCCCCATGATCTGAATGTTGGGACATTTAAGAGTATCCCACAGTTTCCTCATGTTCTGTTCACAAAAAATTTTAACTTATTGCCAGGTGTGGTGGTGCATGCCTT
Organism: Orientallactaga sibirica; assembly: GCA_036365145.1. Lineage (NCBI taxonomy): Eukaryota > Metazoa > Chordata > Mammalia > Rodentia > Dipodidae > Orientallactaga > Orientallactaga sibirica. Next base: position 3,146,302 of record JAEOAD010002517.1, read on the forward strand.
TAATCCCAGCACTTGGGAGGCAGAGGTAGGAGGATCACCGAGAGTTCCAGGCCACCCTGAGACTACATAGTTAATTCCAGGTCAGCCTAGACCAGAGTGAGACCCTACCTCAAAAAACCAAAAAAAAAAAAAAAAAAAAAAAAATTTTTTTAACTTATTGAAACTTTTGGTTTCACAAACTATTTCTTCTGTTTTGTCTTCCAGTTCTGAGTTTCTATCCTCCACATGACTGACTCTATTCATGAGAGCTTATAGAATGTTAGGCTGTTGGGCTTGCTCAATTTGGTTTGTAGTTTCTACTGATTTTTAAAATTTTATTTATGTATTAGAGACAGAGAGAAGGAAAGAGAGAGAGGGAGAGGGAGAATGGGCACACCAGGGCCTCTAGCCACTGCAAATGAACTCCAGACATGTGTTCCCCTTGTGCATCTGGCTTACGTGGGACCTAGAGAATTGAACTGGGATCCTTAAGCATTGCAGGCAAACACTTTAACCACTAAGCCATCTCTCCAGCCCTCTACTGCTTTATTATGTATAGTTTCTATCCCTCTGTTGAGTTCCCTTTGTGTCACATTTTCTGATTTTCTTAAAGCTTCTTGGAATTCATCCTTGCATTTATTTATGTCTTCATTGAGCTTAGCCAGCTGGTTATTGAGGTCCTCTCTTTTTTCACTCTCCTTCAGGTCATTTAACTGTTTTTGTAGCCCTTCCTGGTTCTTTTCTATTAGGTCTAATCTAGTGAGAACAGCATTCATACTATTGTCCCTTTGTTGATTTTCTGCAAGTTCTGCTATTTTCTTGGCTAGGGTTGCATTGCTTATGTCTTCATTTTGGGGTTCTCATCCTATTATCTCTTCTACGTTTTGACTAGAGATGTCCTTTGTGGGACTAGGCAATCTTGTTGGATTTACTTGCATTTGATTTTTTATGTTATTCCTTTTGCCCTGTGGTCTGCCCATCACAGTGAAGGAATTTTGTTAAATTTAGGAGGAATCTGTAGTTTACTCTTGAAGTGTCTTCAGTTCGTATTCCCTTTTATGTTTGCTTTGACTAGGCTTCTGATGGCAATGGGGCCTGCCTGGGGCAGGAGCACATGAGGGTCTGAGGGTCTGATGAAGGGGTTTGTTCTTCCCTGCTTTGGGGTATGGGAGTGTGTGGTCAGGTGGCCCAAGGGGCAGGTGTTGGGGGTAATGGGAGAAAGCAGACTGGTGTTGTGGCTGGGCTGGGCTGCGCAGGTGGGGAGTATGGGAATGCTGAGGGTTGAGGGGATGGGACAGCAGGTCCTTTGGGACTATGTTACAGGGGGTGGCTGGGACTGCAGGTCTTGTGACACAACAGGACAGGGATATGGGACTGCTATAGGTCAGGTAAAATGCAGGGGGAATTGGTGGTGGTCCAGGTGGGGTAATGGAAAAGCGGAGGGAGTGGTGAAGATTAGCCTGTTGGCCTGGGTCCAGGTCATGCAGGAGGTGAGGCGGGGTGGGCAGCAAGGGGGATGGCATTTGCATTAGTAATGTCTGTGCCCAGGGTGGGGGTTGGGCGGCAGTGAGGGGGACAGAGGAATTTGTGAGTGGATTTCCTGTGCCAGGGGTCAAGGTGGGTGGTGGCAAGGGGAACAGAGCTAGTATGTGGGGTTCCCATGCCCAGGGGTGCATGTGGACAGTGGCGAAGTGAACAGAACTGGTGTTCCTGTGCCCAGGGGTGGGGACAGGAGGTAGTGAGAGGGACAGAGGAGTCCACAAGTGGAGTTCCACGCCCGGGGGTGAGGGCAGGTGGTGGCAAGGGGATCAGAGGAGTTCACGAGTGGAGCTCCCATGCACAGAGGGTGGGAGTGGGGTGGCAAGGGTGACAAAGCTCACTAGTGGAACTCCAAGGCAGAGTCTAGGGTGGTGGTAATGCTAGCCTGCTGGCCTGGGTCTGCTTAGCTGAGACTGCAGCTAGGACAGGTGCTTGAGGGGGTTAGGGACTGGTGGGCTACCTGAGAGTGTGGGAATCAGTGGATGCCCTACTTTGCTCCTTCACACCCTCCCACTGAACACTAATGAACCCTAAAGATTTTGTCTTTCCTTCCCCACCAGGTAAGACATACTTATTCGGACACCGTCTTGACCAGAAATCCTTTTGGGAGAGATTTTTGATTACCTTTTCAATCTTGATGGATGTGATAGGTTTGTTTAGGAGATTAATCTGCTCTTGGTTTAGTTTTATCAGGTGGCATATGTCTAGGGATTTATCCATTTCTACCAGATTATCCAATTTTGTGGAGTAGAGATTTTGGAAGTAGGTTCTGATGATTCTTCCAATTTCATTGCTGTCTATTGTGACCTGTCTTTTTTTTTTTTTGTTTGTTTGTTTGTTTGTTTTTTTTTTTTTTTTTGGTTAATCAAATTTTCCAGGAGTATATCAATCTTGTTTATTTTTTCAAAGAACCAGCTCTTCATTTAATCAATTTTCTTAATTGATTTCTTAGTTCCCAAATCATTAATTTCAGCTCTGATCTTGATCATTTCTTTCCATGTGGAGCTCATTGGGTTGGATTCTTCTTGTTTTTCCATCACCTGTATGTGGATGGTTAGGTTATTAATTTGAGATCTCTCTGTCTTTCTTATAAAGGCATTTAGTGCTGTGAATTTTCCCCTAAGGACTGCCATCATTGTATTCCATAAATTTTGGTAAGTTGTGGCCTCATTGTCATTCAATTCTAGAAATTTTACAATATCTTTTTTGATTTCTTCCACTACCCATTTATTGTTTAAAAGTGTGTTCATTCTCCAGGAGCTGGTGGATTTCCTGAAGCATCTCTTGTTAATTTCTAGCTTTACAGTATTGTGATTTGATATGATGCAGGAAATTATGTCAAGTTTCCTGAATTTATGGAGGCAGGTTTTATGGCCTAATATATGATCTACTTTGGAGAAGGTTCCATGTGCTGCTGAGAAGAATGTGTATTCTGTAAAATTCAGGAAGAATGTTTTATAGATGTCTGTTAGGTCTAAGTTGATCTATGGTGTTGTTGAGCTCTCTTACTTTCCTATTGATTTTCTGTTTGGATCATCTGTCTATTGATGATAGTGGAGTATTGAAGTCCCCAACTATGATGGTGTTGGTGTTTATTTCTGTTTGTTGTCAAGTACATTTTGTTTTATAAACTGTGGTGCACTGGTGTTTGGTGTGTATAGATTTATGACTGTGATATCCTCTTTTTGGATTATTCCTTGATGAGTAAGAAGTGGCCTTTGTCATTTTTGATCACTTCTGGTTTGAAGTCTATTTTATCACATATTAATATGGCAACACCTGCCTGTTTATTTCCATTTGCTTAAAATACCATTTTCCATCCTTTCACCCTGTCTTTAATAGTGAGGTGGGTTTCTTGAAGACAGCAAATTGAAGGGTCCATTTTTCTGATCCACCCTGTTAAACCATGTCATTTGATGGGTGAATTAAGACCATTAAAATTTATGGTTATAACTGTGAGTTTGAATTGATCCCTGCCATGTTGGGGTGCTTTTTTCTTTTCTTTTCTTTTCTTTTCTTTTTTTTTTTTTTTTTTTTGTTTTTGTTTTGTTTTGTTTTTTTGAGGTAGGGTCTCACTCTGGTCCAGGCTGACCTGGAATTCACTTTGTAGTCTCAGGGTGGCCTCGAACTCGTGATAATCCTCCTACCTCTGCCTCCCAAGTGCTGGGATTAAAGGCATGTTCCACCATGCCTGGCTCATGTTGGGGTGCTTTATGGGGTTTTTTTTTTTTCTTGGAAATTATACTTTTTTGAGCCTGCTCTAGTTTTGGTTATTGTACACTCTTGAGATTGATTGGTTTACTCTTCTGTGTGGAGAATTCCTTGGAATATTCTCTATAGGTTTGGCTTTGTGTTCATATAATCATACAGCTGACTTTTATCATGGAAAGTTTTGCTTTCACTATCTATTATGAGGGATACTTAAGTTGGGTACAGTAGTTTGGATTGGAAACCATAGTTTTTTAGACTTTGAAGTGCTCCCTTCTGGGCCTTTCTGGCTTTCAGGGTTTCCATTGAGAAATCTGAGGCAATTCAGATGGAGTTGCCTTTGTAAGTAATGTATTGTTTCTCTCTTGATGCTTTTAGCACTCTCTCATTTTTTTGTTTAGAGTTTTAATGATGATGTGCCTTGGAGAGTTCCTTCTTTGGTCTTGTCTGTTTGGATTCTGTGAGCTTCATGTATCTTTGTGGGACTCTCTTTTGAGAGGTGGGAAAGTTTTTTCAATAATTTTGTTGAATAAGTTCTCCATGCCTTTGGTCTGAATTTCTTCCCCTTCTGGTATCCCCATGACCCAAATGTTAGGATGTTTTAGGGTATCCTGCAGTTCTCTCATGTTCTGTTCACAAGAATTTTTGAACTTATTAAAGTTTGTGAACTTCCAAATGGTTTCTTCTGTTTTGTTCTCCAGGTCTGAGGTTCTGTCCTCCACATGATCAACTCTGTTTTTGAAGGCTTCTAGAGAGGTTTTCACTAGTTCAATTTGGTTTGTATTTTCTATTGCCTTTTTCTGTAAAGTATCCAGCCCTTTGTCAAGTTCCAGTTTTAGGTAATTTTTTGCTTTTCTTAATGCTTCTTGGAATTCATTCTTGCATTTACTTATGTCTTCATTAAATTTAACCAGCTGATTATTGAGATCCTCTTTTTTTGGCTCACCTTCAGTTTATTTAACTCTCTTTTGAGGTCTTTCTGGGCATTGTCCATTAGTTCAAGCCTAGTGAAGACAGCTGTGTGTATTTCATTTATGTGATTGTTGGGTTTTGTTGTTTTCCAGCCATTTACTTGGTCAGGGTCACATATCTTGTGTCTTTATTTTGGAGTTCTATTCCTTTTATCTCCTCTCTGTTTTCTTGGAGACTTTAATTGTGAGACTAGGCAACCTTGTTGGAGCTCCTTCCATTTGATGTTTCATGTTGTTTCTTTTGTGTTGTTGTCTGCCCATCATAGTGTGGGAATCTTAATTAAGGAGAAAGCAAGAGTTTTTTCTATATTGGTTTCAGTGTGTGTTCCATTTTATGTATGAATAGAATAGGCTAATTATAGCTTTGTATTTTGAGATGCACATGTTGTGAAAGGGGTAAGTGTACCAGCCTCTCTGCATTGGTGCTTAATACCACAGGTGGGATTGGAGGTCTGGGATCCCTTTGACCTGGTCTCAGCTGTGTCTTGCCTATGCCTTGGGACTGTAGCACTTACCTTTGCTCTCATATTCAACCCAGATGGACAGGTTATGGAGGACTCATTGGTTCCCCAGGCAGTTGATTGTCTGGATTTCCTGTGTTCTCCTTCTGGGGCTGATATGATGCTCCAAATAGTCACTGGGAGTGGGGTGGGGCATTGGACGTGTGGTGGGGGTTGCTGGATTCCACAGCCCAGGCCAGATCAGGGAGTTGGCTGGTATTGGGGAGACAATGGCACTGGCATGCACAAAGGCATCTGAAGCAGCATGGGGTGTTGAGGGTCTGCCATCAGGAGGAGTGGAGACAGTGTTATGGCCAGCCCACCAAGGGTACAAGACAGGTGGCAGGAGCACAAGTGGGTTGTATGCTCACTTGATGCAGCCCGTAGGAGCCAGTTGTAGGCCAGAAGCAGTGGAGGGCAGGCTCTGGGAAAGGCATGAGGACAACGGCACCAGAGCAGCCTTTGGTGGGAGCCTTTGGGGAAGGGGTGCAAATGGGCAGCCATTGGTGAAGGAGGGGTGAGAGGGGTTGGTTACTGGGAGAGGGGGAAGGTTTGGGCCATGATGATGGGGAAGGCACTCAGGCAATGGTCAACCGGCCTCTGGGAGAGAGGGGCAGTGCACAGGCCCCAGTCAGCAGAGCCAGCAGGTAGCACATGGAGGACCTGGTGTTGCAGTCAGGTTCACACTGCTGGTATTAATCACCCAACCAAGAGCAGCTGGTGGGAAAAAAGAGGTTTATTTTGGCTTACAGGCTCAAGGGGGAAGCTCCATGATGGCAGGGAAAATGATGGCATGAGCAGAGGGTGGACATCACCCCCTGGCCAACATAAGGTGGACCATAGCAACAGGAGAGTGTGCCAAACACTGGCAAGAGGAAGCTGGCTTTAACACCCAAAAGCCCACCCCCAACAATACTCTACCTCCAGGAGGCATTAATTCCCAAATCTCCATCAGCTGGGAACCTAGCATTCAAAACACCTAAGTTTATGGGGGACACCTGAATCAAACCACCACATCTGGTCAGGGAGTGGAGGCTGGGATGGGTGAATGGGGGGACCCTAGAGTCTAGTGGGCTACCCAAGAGCATGGGAATCAGAAGATTCTCCTCCGTGCCCTCCCATGTGAAGTCTGCTAAAACCTACTCACACTGGGGCCCCACAGAACTTGCCTGATATTACCTGAAGAGCTGATGTGTGGTTAGGTAGACTCCATCTTGACTGGAACCTCTCAGTCTTTTTTTTTTTTCAAGGTAGGGTCTCACTCTAGCCAGGCTGACCTGGAATTCACTCTGTATTCTCAGGGTGGCCTTGAACTCTTGACAATCCTCCAACCTCTGCCTCCCAATTGCTTGGATTAAAGGCATTCGCCACCATGTCCAGCTCTCTCAGTCCTTTTTATTGATATCTAGGAACCTTTTATATATTGATAGATTAGTCTTATCTTGTTAAGCCTTGCAAGTATTTTTAATCTGCTATTATTTATTTAAATGTTATTAATCTTAAATTTTTTTTTATTATGTGTTATGTTTTTAACTATTTTTTAATTACTATATATTCAATTATAAAAAGAGATGAGTTTATATAGTAATTATTTATTTGTAAGCAGAAAGAGAGAGAATAGGCACACCAGGGCCTTCTGCTACTGAAAAGAGAATTCTAGATGCATGTGCCACTTTGTGTATCTGGCTTTATGTGGGTACTGAGAAATCAAACCCAGGCCATTAGATTTTTCAAGTTCAACCACTGAGCAATCTCTCCATCCCTGTGTTTGAATCTTTGATCCCTGTGGTTAGAAAGTCTTTAAACATTGATGGTTTATTTGAACATTGTAGGGTCTGAAAAGATGAAATTATAGTTATTATTCAAAGAAAGGGTCCTATTGCTTAATCTTACCTTTAAAAAGTGGGGTCAAAGAGATTACTTAGTGGTTAACGTCACTTGTTCCATAAGCCTGCTGACTGGAATATGGATTCCCACCATCCATGTGAAGCTGGGCATGCAGTTATATATGCAAATTACATATGTAATTCCAATGCTCAACAGCAGTGGGAGGTGGAGTCAGAAGAACCCTATGGTTTGTAGACCAAATAGCCTGGTCTTCCTAGCAGCAAACAAGAGAGACTCTGTTTCAAATAAGGTGGAAGAAGAGGATCAACACCCTAACATTGTCTGACTTCTCCCCACATGCAGTGCATGTGAGTGCCATACACACTTCATACACACACATACATATGCACATATAATTTTTTAAATGTATATATAGAGATTAAATATTACAACATGTATATGAAGATTATGAAGATGCCCTGATGTATGTAATGTAGCATACATTACATTGTATGCTAACCTAAAAAATAATTTTATTATTATTTATTTGAGTGAGAGAAAGAGAAAGAGGGAGATAGAGAGAATGGGTATGCCAGGGCCTTTAGCTGCTGTAAATGAACTCCAGGTGTATAGGACACCTTGTGCATCTGGTTTATGTGGGTCCTGAGGAATCAAACCCAGGTCCTTTGGCTTTGCAGGCAAGTACCTTAACTGCTAAGCAATCTCTCCAGCTCTGTTTTTAAGAAAGCATCAATTTGCTTTCTTCATCAAGCTAGTAGTATTTATTGGGTACCTATTGTGTGCTAAACCATTACATTTCCCTGTGTTGAAAAGTACAACCCTGGAAATTAAAGTGTTCCAAATAAAGTTTAGTCTGCTTTCAGAAACAGAAGTAGTAATATGCAGTGTAGCCAGAAATAAATATTTCATGCTTCCTAAACACCTTAATATTTATAGATTGCAGATAGCTCTGTTTGTTCTTCACAGTTGAGGACACACAGTCTCTGGGGAGGGACTGGCTCTTCTGGGGATGAGCACTTCCTTTGTAGTGCAGGTGCTTGTGTTCCAAGAAAAGATCAAATGCCTCTCTCAGCTGGAAACACCCACTGCCTGGCCTTTCAAAGGCTTCTCAGCCTCACATTCCAGACATGTCCAAACTGAACCCTGATCAGAAAAAAAGCCCTGACTTCCAGTGAGACTCTCTGCAGGCTACTCTAGAGTTAGAGAAGGAAAACCTGCTGAGGAGATGTACACAAAAGGACGCAAAGTGGCAGGGGTATAGAATGATCATGTCTAGAGAGCTAGTAATGTACAATATGAGGGCTGTACAGAATAATGTTGTACTGTCCTGAGGATTTTTTGCTAAAAGTAGATTTTAGGAACTCTTGTCATTCCCCCACTTCACACACACACACACACACACACACACACACACACATTTGGGTTACTGGGTTGAATGTGGTTTTGGTAACACTCACTATATATAGATCATTGTACACTGAAAATCTTTACAATATTTTTTTTAATTTAAATTCATACAAAATTATAATGTAACAAGTACATACTACTTTTAACTGAATGAATATTCATTCAATGTTCATCATTAACCAAAGTAGTCCTTACTCTTTTCTGGTGTTGATACCAATCCATTCCACAGCTTTTGAGCAAATTTAAGAAAGTGTAACCAACTTGTTGCTGAAGAAAATTGCCCCAGGATTAGAAGCTAAAGGATTAAAGTAATGTGAGAACTGAAAGATGCCTTTGCGATCTTTTGGCTAAACCCTTTCATTTGAAAGATAAGGGGAGCCAAGGCCCAGATGACTGAGCTTAATAACAAGCTACCCGCACTTATCTCAAGCCATCATGCCCTTGCACAGATGGGTTATTTAGCCCTCCTTTTACTTTTATTCATGTAGTCACTAGTTAGTATTGTTTATTTTATAAGAAAATGTATTTGTATTAAAAAATGAAAATAAAATCACCCCAAGTCTATCCACATGAGGAAAGCCACTGTTAAAAGGCCAGTAAGACTATCACAAAAATAATGCATTTTGGACTTAGTGTCAGACAGACTATCAGCTTCACCACTTAGAACTGTGGTCATGGCCTTCATAATGAAGATTAAACTAATCATGTAGGGTAAGGCGGTAAGGTCAATGAGACATAGTTTTATTAAGAAATGTGCAGTTGGGCTGGAGAGATGGCTTAGCGGTAAGACCTTTGCCTCTGAAGCCTAAGGACCCTGGTTCAATTCTCCAGGTCCTGCATAAGCTGGATGCACATGGTGGTGCATGCGTCTGAAGTTCGTTTGCAGTGGCTGGAGGCCCTGGCGTGTCCATTATTACTCTCTCTCTCTCTCTTTCTCCCCCCCCCTCCATATCTCTAATAAATAAATAAAATAAAATCTTAAAAAAAAAAAAAAGAAATGTGCAGTTTTAGCCAAGCGTGGTGGTGCACGCCTTTAATCCCAGCACTCAGGAGGCAGAGGTAGGAGGATCACTGTGAATTCAAATTCCAGGTCAGCCTGAGCTAGAGTGAGACAAAAAAAAAAAAAAAGAAAGAAAGAAAGAAAGAAAGAAAGAAAGAAAGAAAGGGGAAAAAAAGAAATGTGCAGTTTTGTATCATACTTTATTCACTTCCTGATTTCATCAAAGATGCATACTTTTGTGTGTTATGATAAAAGAAATAAAGGGTTATTCTCCATGCCAAACCCAAAGTTGTATTTACATTCTCCCCAATGGGGGTCAGGAGGAGCTGAATCAGCAACTCCCAAAAAGGGGGAAAGAATGCAGAGGTTAATTTAGAGAAACTATTTTGGAATAAACAGCTAGATTTACAAGGTGTGTGTGAGAGAGTGCTTTGATGCCTGCCTCCAGAGAGGAAAGGATGGAGAAAATTGGTGGCTACACTGGAGATCAAAGCATCCCCAGTGCACGGTGGGCTGGGCGAGTAGGTTGTGTGCACTTTCCCTGCATTCAGTGTGTATTTTGTGAGCATGGTAATAATTTGTCTCTACATAGGACCTTTCATCTGGGGAGGAGCTCAAACCACTTTGAAGATGTTAATAAGAAAACACCTGCTAATTAAGATTGCTTAAAAGTAAAAACTCTAGAGGGTGCAGGAGGGATGGAAGAGGACAATGGATGAGGAGATGAATAAGAAAAAGTAGTATGATGTGTGGTGTGTGTGTGTGTGTGTGTGTGTGTGTGTGTGTGTGTGTGTGTGTGTTAAAGGCAGTAAGACTACCACAAAAAGAATGAGTTCTGGACTCAGTGTCAGACTACCAGCTTCACCACTTAGCACTGTGATCATGGCCTAGTGATTACAGACAGTAGATAGATAGATGATATGTGTGTATATCCTAATGAAACCTGTACTTTGTATGGTAACTCAAGAAGAGAAAAACCTCTCCTCCTCTCTGTGTTTGCCTGATGCTGGAAAGGTTCAGGGTCAGAGATTTGCTCTCTTGGTTGAGCCATTTCATATGTTTTCTTTTGAAATCATACTGTTGGATTTTGTGTAGTGATAAAGTAGCTTTCTCTGGAGAGTCACAACAGATGTAACAGGAATTATTCAATAGTCTGTGACATTCCTGATTAGCACATATTTGCCCAGAAGCTGTTTGTATGAAATCAAGAGCAAGGGCTATGTTGGATATTTGTAATGAGTTTTAACATTATCAGACCAAGTTGTAGATTAAAAGCTTAGGAGGATAAGGAATTCCCACATCTTTCTGAAATTATATTTGTTTGTTTGGGTTTTTTGTTTCATTTGTTGTGCTTTTAAAAATATTTTGTTTATTTATTTGCACACAGAGAGAGACAGAGAGAAGAGAGACACAGAGAAAGGGAATGGGCATGCCAGGGCCTCCAGCCACTGCAAATAAACTCCAGATGCATGTGCCACTTTGTGTATCTGGCTTTACGTGGGTACTGGGAAATCAAACCAGGGTCATTAGGCTTTTCAGACAAGCGCCTTAACTGCTGAACCCTTTGTTGTTATGTTTTTGAGACAGGATCTCACTATGTAGCTAAAGATAGCCTCCAACTCAAGATTCTCCAGGCTCAACCTCCTGAGAGCTGGGATTATAGGCATGTGCCACCATGCCTGGCTCTGAAATTATGTTTGTTAAAAGACATTCAAACCTGGGTGTGGTGGCATATGCCTTTAATCCCAGCACTCTGGAGGTAAAGGTAGGAGGATAGCCATGAGTTCGAGGCTACCTTGAGACTACATAGTGAATTCCAGGTCAGCCTACAGTGAGACCCTACCTTAAAAAGACACACACACACACACACACACACACACACACACACACCATTCATAATCTAAGTGTGGTGGTTTATTCCTGTAATGTCAGCACTTGAAAGGCATTCTGGGCTACAGAATAAGATTCAGTCTCAAGTGCTGGAGGGATGCCTTAGCAGTTAAGGTGTTTGCCTAGAAAGCCAAAGGACCCAGATTCAGTTCCCCAGGACCCACATTAACCAGATGTACAAGGGGACACAAGCATCTGGAGTTCATTTGCAGTGGCTGGAGGCCCTGGTGTGCCCATTCTCTCTCTCTTTCCCTCTCTGTCAAATAAATAAATAAATAGAAATAAAATATTTTTTAAAAAAGATTGAGTCTCAAAGGAAAGGAAAAGAAAGGAAAGGAAAGGAAAAATTCAAATGCTAGGCTTGGTACATTCCTGTATTTCTAGGTATTTTGCAGGGTGAGGCAGGCGGATCACAGGTTCAAATACAAAAAGGACTGGGGACTATAACTCACTGTAGGACACTTACCTAACATGAATGAATCACTTGGTTCAGTTCCCAGTACAGCAAAGAAGGAAAAAAGAAAAAAAGGAAAGGTAGGGAAGGAGAGGGAAGGGGAAAGTAGGAGATTAGGAAAGAAGGAATAGAAATATAAATAGCAAAAATTGTAGAGCCATTTGTCCCATTGCATGAAGAAATGATGGCTTTGTTAAGTTCTTCTCTAGGCTTCCACCTAGCCTCAGCATTGCACATCCTGAATTAAATCCTCTATAAATGGAGTTAATAGAGTGAAATTTCCCCCAAACTTTATGATCATGTTGCTTCCAGCTATGGCTTTGGGTAGGTTTAGAATTCCTCAAGCCAGTGGCTCTCAAAGAACTCTCCAAATCATTAAATCCTGCTGAGAGCAGGACAGGGTGAGGTGGGGGGGGGGTGGAAGGAATGAGAATTCATATGACAATTTAAGTCGTTTTACAAATTAGGCATCAATAAGGAGGGGCTCCTTGCCAAGTTTAAATGTATATGAAGGACGTTGATTGGGTTGGTGGGCCCATCCATCGGTGCTAGACCAGGAAAATCTTTAGGAAGGGCTTTTCATGAAGAACCAGGAAGCTGCTCTCTGTCACCATCTTGGAAGAGATTGAATCAGACTGGAGCTCTAGTCTCACCAGGAGAGAGTGGCTTCCATGTTATTTTGGGCCTGTGTTCCTAGCTGACACCCTACAACAAAAAGTGACCTTGCTGCTCATCCACATCAATGGTTAGAAGGACCTTCCTCTCGCCTCTTTGGGCAGGTGTCTAAGAATTTAATAGTTATCTCAATTTTCATCTGTAAATTATTCTTCATAGTTCTCCCACATAAAAAGTAAGCCTCAAGAAGATAGAAAATACATTTTAATCTTAAATCCTACAAAGGGTTTAGCACAATTCATGATTCTTAATACAATGTAACCATTAATTACTACTTTTAATGTTTTTATTGACAGCTTCCATACTTACAGGTAATAAACCATGATAATCCCCCCCACTTTCCCCTTCACAAATCCACACTCCATCATATCACCTCCCTCTCTCCATTAGTGTCTCTTTTTTTGTGTGAAAAGATAGTTTTTTATTCGTCAAAAGTTAACAGCGGGCTGGAGAGATGGCTTAGCGGTTAAGGCGCCTGCCTTCTAAACCTAAGAACACTGGTTCCAATCTCCAGCGGTTCCAATCTCCAGGTCCCACGTTTAGCCAGATGCAAAGTGACACAAGGGAGCAATGCCGCACCTGACCACAAGGGGGCGCACACATCTGGATTTCGTTCACAGCAGCTGAGACACTGCTGGCAGGCCCATCTCTATCTGTCTCCCTCTCTCTCTGTCTCTCTCTCTGTGTCTCTCTCCAAAAATAAATAAAATAAAAAATAGTTTAATAAAGCTAACAGCAACAGGCACATATTAAAATGAGTATGGCAAAGCCTTTTACAAATGGCTTTACACTCAAGCTTTCTCCCAAGAAATGGCTGTTACAAAAAAGTGTAAACATAATTAATAAACAGTCTTTTACAGTAACAAAGGAAATACAAATGAGCTAAAAGCACCGGTTTCTCTTAAAACTAGATTACAGTTGTGCTTGCTATATAAAAAACAATTTAATAGTCTCTCTTTATTTTGATTATGAAGGTCCTGTGAAGGTAGTGCTAGGCACTGCAAGATCATGGATATCCAGGCCAATTTCTGTCTCAACAATTACAGTCCTACCCTTCCTTTGGCTCTTAAATTCTTTCTGCCACATCTTCTGCAATAGACCCTGAGCCTTAGAAGGTGTGATAGAGGTTTTTCAGTGCTGAACACTCCTCTGTCACTTCTTCTCAGCCTTTTGGGTCATCCCAGTGGTCACTGCCACCTGAAAAGAGACACTTCTCTAACCAAAAGTGAGAGTAGCATGAATATATGGGTATAAACATTAAGAAAAATGCTAATAGAGCAGTTTGGTGGACATAATATATGTATTTAGCCAGACAAGAGCAGGCCTTACACTCCTAAGGTTAATTTTTAAAACACTGTTTTTGCTTTACTTTGCTTGGTGAGACAGAGTATCATGCAACCCAAGCTGCTTTTAAACTCACTATATAGCCCAGCCTTGTCCTGATCCTCCTGTGCTAAATCCTGTGCTAGGATTACAGAAGTATGCTACCATGTCTAAGAATTTTATTATACTATTTTTGAAATAGAAAAAAAGTTGAACCACTAGAAAAGTACAAGCTAAATAAAAGTATGGAACATTCTACACCAAGGAACATTGTATCACTCCTAAAATGCAATTTTGAAACCAATTTGGAAATGCTCTGGGATATATTGAATGAAAAAATGTATATATTTTAGGATATCTTTTATATATATATTTTTAAATATTTTATTTTTATTTATTTATTTGAGAGGGAAAGAGACAGAGAGAGAGAGAGAATGAGAACAGGCATGCCAGGGCTTCCAGCCACTGGAAATGAACTCCAGATGCATGCGTGACCTTGGGCATCTGGCTTATATGGGTCCTGGGGAATCAAACTGAGGTCCTTTGGCTTTGCAGGCAAATGCCTTAACCGCTAAGCCATCTCTCCAGCCCTCATTTTGTTTTTAAAGACAAACCAAAAGAATAATTAGCAGGTGCATGAGATGAATAAATGGAGAAACAGATAGGTTAATTTTTTTAAGTCATGGAAAAAGCCTTGAAAAATAGGAGCAACAGCAGGGCATGGTGGCACATGCCTTTAATCCCAGCACTTGGGAGGCAGTGGTAGGAGGATTGCTGTGAGTTCAAGGCCACCCTGAGAGTACATAGTGAATTTCAGGTTAGCCTGGGCTAGTGTGAAACCCTACCTCTAAAAAAGAAAGAGAAAGAAGAAAGAAAGAAAGAAAGAAAGAAAGAAAGAAAGAAAGAGAGAGAGAGAGAGAGAGAGAGAAAGAAAGAAAGAAAGAAAGAAAGAAAGAAAGAAAGAAAGAAAGAAAGAAAATAGGAGCAAATTAATAACAGTAAGTATTCCTGGTGAATTTAGGCAAGTGGGTTGGCAGTGACAGGATAGCCCTTTACTCTTTTAGCTCGTATTGGCTAAAGGTTGAGCCATGAGCTTATTTTTGATCATTAAGAAAAAAGGAGGCCTGAAATGGGAGTGGGATGTGTAATTCTAGTTACATGAGACGCTTAGGCAGAAGGACCTCATGTTCAAGGCCTGCCGGGCTATAGAGTGAATTTGACTCTACAGTAAACAACTTAGCAAGATTTTCTCAAAAAGAAAATTAGTTAAAAAGGGCTGGCAATATAGCTCAATAGGTATACTGCTTGTCTAGCATACATAGGGCCTCCAGTTTACTCTCTAATACAGCCAGAAAAAAACATAAGAAATAAAAATAAATATTTTTTGCAAAGAAAAAAAACAGAAAACTATTTACTAACTTGAGGTTTGAATTTGTTGAACTTTATTTAGTTGGACAGTTTCTCAGCTTTCTTCTTGAACAAAGTCTTCCTTTTTCAAAAATAAGCATTTGGCCAATTCAAACCCAACTCCCCTGGGCATCCTCCTGGGGCTCCTTTCCAAGGCCTTGCTTTCTAAACTTGGTATACTAATGGGCTGGGACAGAATCCCTGGCTGACTCTGGAAGCTGTCAGAATCGTGCTGGTAACTTTCCTAGACTTTTCTGCTTGCTAATAAGACATCAACATTTTTCAATTATAAATCAGATCAGATCACAATTCAAGCTTCCCTGTCCCTGGAATCCCTTCTTCTGTCTTCTAGCAGCTGAACCCTAGCTCCCTCAGAGACAGTCAAAAAAAGCTACCTACCTGGACCAACTTCTTGGATGAGCATTCTCTTGCTTTAATCAGCAGGAGGGATGTAATTTCTTTTCTTAGGTTTGTGTAGGTTGGCTTGCTGCCAGTGTGGTTCAACTGAAAGAAAACAACACTCTAAAATAAGAGGAAGACAGGAAAGTTAAGGAAATAATGAAAATCCAGTGGTCTGGAATGTGGCCTAACATTTATAGTGGGACTGCTTTAGTACGAGTTGTGGTTACATAAACTTGCCAGCAATCCAGAGAGGGAAGAATACCCTCTGGTGGTAAAATTACATGTCTGCACTGCATCCCCTAAATCCCAGTCTGCAGCCAAGTTGCCTACTGATACTGTACTGTTACACAAATCCACTTTTCATTACAGAAGTCTGTATGTAGAGAAATAAACTCAGTGTTAATCTTCAATGATATTCAGACACACAAGTGTTAGAATATACATAAACACACAAAAAAAACTTGTGTTATGTGTTATGTAGATTAAAATTCTTAGATTTGTTGTATCATTTTATTATGGAAAAACCTGCATTTGTTTTTGTGCACCATTGCCTATTACTATGATTCTTTAAGGCCCATTTTGTTCTTCAAAATGATAGGCGATTCTTGATGCTCCTAGTGTGCGACTCCATTGAACGCCATGTTCCAGCATTCAGAGTATACTCCTAGCCAAGGACTCCAGTCTTCTTGTCAGTGTAGGCCAGTGTATGTCTGTTCTCAAGGGTGAGCCGATCAATTACATAGTACATGATCAAAACATATGCCCTGCTTCACAATTGTGAAATGTTCAGTGAAAGCCAGCATTCCTGCGGGTGCTGGAACATTTGCCTTCCTGAGTCTCCACCTTTGACTATCCTTTTGGGAAAGATGCCAGAAAAGGTCACTGTTTCCAGTTCAGAATATTCCGTCAGTTTCTGTTTATTGAGAACTCTGTTAAAAACCATTTCCTGAAACCATTTGTCTTCGTAAGCACGTGCCTGCTTCTGAAAAGTGGAGAATATTAAAACCAAGGCTCCTCGGCCTGGGAAGCAGTGCTGTTGGTAGAGCATTTGCCTAGCATGTAAAAGGCCTGGGTTCAATTTCAGTATTACTAAACAAAACGTAACAAAACTGGGGCTCCTGCTTGACACCTGAATATTAAAGCCTACACTTCCACCTGGCATCAAAAAATGGCACATTTTTAGTAAAACTAGCACACTGAGATTTGAGATGGTAATGGTTATTTAAGCCATTACCTAAAATTTGCATTTGCTTCTTGTCAAGGTACTCAATGGCCAACTTGTAGGTTGAACAACCTTCTGCATTTGCTTGAATCTTCATAGTTGCCTGGAGTTAAACCCAGAAAAATAAACCAAGATAATCTATTTGGTCACACTAGTGTGGGATGAGAACCACGTGAGCCAGTCCTCTGGTGACACCAATGTTGGTTTAGGACAGTGTGAACCAAACCTCTTACTCTTCTCAGATAATTATTTTACTTTTACCCTGTGTCTGCCAAGTGCCATTCTTGATGTTTCCCAGTGAACTATGTGAACTTGACAATGATCACACATTAAGGTTTTACTGCATTTCAAAAGTGTTAACCATGTAAACCCTTTCATTTGAGCTTTGAAATTATACAAACATGAGCTAGAGAGACAGCTTAGGGATTAAGACATTTGGCTGTGAAGCCTAAGGACCCAGGTTCAATTCCCCAGTACCCACATAAGGTGGCACATGCTTCTGGAATTCTTTTCAGTGGTTGGAGGCCCTGACATGCCCATTCTCTCTCTCTCTTTCCCTCTCCCTCTCTCTCCCTCTCTCATATGTAAATAAAGTATATCTTGAAAAGAATTATACAAACATGAACTTGACCTTGAGATAGGCAGGCCTACATGGCTAGACATGTCTATGGGTATGTGCAGCAAAGGCTGGAGATTATGTGCAAGTCCCAGAGGTTGGGGTGAGGAGCTAAAGGGATAAGCAGATAGTTCCAGCACAGTTACTGGTGCATGGCTTAGGAGAGCAAAGAACAAAGGGGTGACTGGGAGCTGGGACAACTAGGAGAGGCTTAACATAGGAATGGGGTATGGAGGGGGCTAGAGAGAAATCACAAGAAAAGGCAGGCCTTAAATGAGAAGAGCAGCTATTCCAAGAAGAGAAAACAGCTGCCTGCAGGCCCCAGAATGCCTATACGGAAGCTGCATTGCTTGTTTTCCTTAAAACTAAATTTGCAAATTGTAGGTCAGTTTGGAGAGGGTATGAGGACCTATCCTGTTTATGCATTGTTGAGTACAGACACAATGAGCACATCCTTACCAAACAGAGCAAAATTTATTTTCATCCTTCTTCCAGCTTTTATGACTAGGCTTGGTCTCTTGAAAAAATTATTCAACTGTCTCAGTAAATATTTGGGGTACAAAGGACTGGAACATTGCCAAAACTGTGTACTGATGACTACACCCTTCCTTTTATTGCGACTAGGGTGGGGCAGGGCAACCCTGAGTGAATGAGGAAGCCATCTTTCACTACTGTATGTAAGTACTGGCATAGATACTTGAGGCACCAGCCGCAATGCCCTTGTTCCCATCTAATGAATCAGCCCAATAAAATGTGATTATGACTACTGGCTTGACCTCTCACTTGGCAAGAGCAGGACGACAAATTTGAAATAGCAAAATATCACAGCTAAATGCCCTTTTCCTTATAAGAATCCCACTGTTAGAATTAAGTGTGGTGGCTTGAACCCATAATCCCAACACTTGGGAAGATGAGGCAGGAAGATCAAGACTTCAAGGCCAGCCTAAAGCTGCATGGAACCCTGTTTCAAAGAACAACAACAAATAAAAAAAAATTAAAATGAACCCTATTATCCCACTGTGTTTGGTAAAAGGAACCATTTTCTATACAAACACCTGACAGCCACCATCATAACTGGAACCAAGGAAGACAGAAGCAAAAAGCAGAAAGTGCTTCAGTGAGTTTTTAAAGGAGGGGATACCAATAAGGTGCTTCTACTTACATCAGCATTCAACCTGAACATTTTCTCCATGACAACTTTCAGATAATCCTGGGAACACTATTCCTTGCCTTATTCTTACATTAAAAATCTATACTGGGCTGGAGAGATGGCTTAGCGGTTATGGCGCCTGCCTCCTAAGCCTAAGAATGCTGGTTCCACTCTCCAGTGATTCCAATCTACAGGTCCCACGTTTAGCCAGACGCAAAGTGACACAAGGACGGAATGCCACACTTGACCACAAGGGGGCGCACACATCTGGATTTCGTTCGCAGCAGCTGAGAGGCTGCTGGCACTCCCATCTCTATCTGTCTTCCTCTCTCTCTTGTCTCTCTCTCTAAAAAAAAAAAAAATCTATACCAGTGTTGTCCTTTGGGTTAGGACATATAGGGCTTCTAGGGCTTAAGGAGAAAACACAAGATATGAGAAGATGCTGCCAAAAAGGGAGCCTTATGGCCATAAAACCAAATCTCTTACATTCAGATTTTGCTGAAACTTTTCATAGGAATTGTTTCAAACACAACACCCACTGTTTTCCTTGTTTGAGATTTGTGGTCTTTATACAACATGCACTTTTTTTTTTTTTTTTTTTTGTAAAGTAGTTTCTTTCTCTTTCAACTCTTTCTGTAAATGCTTTTCATATGGCCCATTTCAGATTTTATGTATCTACCTGGGAACCTGCTGTTTACTTACTAGCTTACAAGACTTCCTTCCTTTCTTAGGTCTGGGGAGGCATGACCCTCCCTAGTTACAATGCTGTCCCAGAGAAGACATGAACACGGGATTAGAGTTGAATGACTGTGGTCACTCTTCTGCTTTTTGTCTGCTTATCTGAAGGCATAGGTTGGTAAGTAATATTCCTGCTCTCGAAAACACAGGAGGGAAATGCCATTAGATCATGTGGGAGTGGATTAATCAGACATAGTCTCCTTTTGAAAACACTGAGTTCATACTTCTTTTTATAGCTAGTCTTTAAGTACATCTACAGATGAGATTGCTTCTTCCCTCATTCCATTTGTTTCAGGCATTCTTTCCCACCTTTCTTTGTAAGTCATTTTAAAAAGAAAGGAAAAATTTGAAATCAGCTTTGACCTTGGTGTTATCAGTTAGATCATTATCAGTGGAATTAAATACTAAAGTAGTGTTTGTTATTAGGTTAAAGGTTGGAGCCAGCCCAGTTCCTTGAATTTTTTTTTTTTTTTGATAAGCAGCTACATTCAAATCCTGAGTTGAAGGTTCTTATTAGAATTCTAATCTCTAAGGAATTCTTATCTCTAAGACAATATGGACATCTCCCAATTCTACCAGACAGTCATCCTCCACTGAAGCTGCATATTATAAGCCTGTAAAAGAATTTAGGGGCTGGGGATGTAGTTCAGAAGGTAGAGTGCTTGCCTAGCATGCACAAAGCCTTTGGTTTGATCTCCAGCACTATATAAAACAGGGTATGTGGGAGCACAGCTGTATCCTAGCACTCAGAAGGTGAAAGAAGGAGAAGCAGAAGTTCAAGTTTATATTGGCCAGCATTTTCCCCTGACATGATGGAGCTCCCCTCTAGTCCCTAAGCCAAAATAAACCCCCCCCCACAGACTTCTCTTGGTTGCGTGATTTCTGCCACCTATGTGAACCTGTCTGCAACAGTAAAGTTGGTACCAAGAGTGGTGTTGCTGCTAGACACCTGACTATGTGGCTTTGGTCTTTTGGAGCTGATTTTCAAGAGGAATGTGGGAAGATTTGAAACCTTGACCTAAGAGACATCCTGCAGTGCTGTAAGTACAGCTTGAAGGACTGTTTTGGTCAGAAATTGAAAGACCTGAATGGAGTAAGAGCTATGGACTGTTAGGTTTGGCTTGTGAGGGTAAGAAGGGAGTCAAGAGAAAGTAATGGGAGGGGTTTGTGACCAAAATACATTTTATATGTGTATAAAAACTTAAAGACATAAAAATAGCTGGGCATGATGGCACACATCTTTAATCCCAGTATTCAGGAGGCAGAGGTAGGAGGATTGCTATGAGTTCGAGGCCACCCTGAGACTACATAGTGAATTCCAGGTCACCCTGTGTTAGAGCAAGATCCTACCTCAAAATAAAATAACCAAAATAAAATTAAAAGAGATAAAACTAAAAATTGCAACCCTGAATACTTCCTGTTTGCCTCAGACTAATTCCCCCTACCTCTGCATCCTGAGTGCTGGGATTAAAGGTATGTGCCACCATGCCCAACTAATCTCTCTCTCTCTTTTTTCACTATGTAGTCTCAGGGTGGCCTCAAACTCATAGCAATCCTTCTACCTCAGCCTCCTAAGTGCTGGTATTAAGGGCGTGTGCCACCATGCCTGGCTGATTTCTTATTATTGATCCCTATAAGATAGACTTGTTTTTTTCCAGTAGTAGTTTCTGTACAGGACATACTGAGGCAGTTTAGGGTAAATGAGCCTTGAAAGTTAAGGACAAGAATGTCCTGGAGCAGCTCTTGCAGTCTTCATGTTTCTAGAGGTCAGGGAAGAATCTGGCTTCTCTTAGCTCTTTTCAAAAATAGTTCACTAGATCTGTATTTTCATTAACAGCCCAAGTCTCTCCTATGCAGGAGTTCCCCTTTCCTAGAATTAAGATTCTTGGAATCTTGTGGTTGGTTAATTTAGCCCCCAAAACTTGGGGTTGGGACTGGTTAGCACAGCCCAAGTCTACAAATAAACCTAATTTGGGTCTATAAGTGGGCTTTAGCCCCCTCCCCCCGCCTTCACATGGGCAAGAGCTCTTCAGACTCTCCTCTTTCCTTCTCTTAATCTAATAAGGTATCTCTAAACTTGACCTCTGGTCTGTGGATTTGAATTCATAAGGCAAGAATCTGGGACACCAAATTTCTTGTATCATATTGGTATGTTGGCATATACCAGTGCATTGAGAAAGGATCCCCAATTCTTGTATTATATTGGTGCATTGACGAGGAACCGCAAAAGTGTAGTTTTAGTACAGATTGGCCTTTTGAGAGGATTTGGATTAGAAGGAACTGGAAAACACTTTGTAATGGGGAAATTGGGGTTCTGAAACCCCAAGCCCTGAGTTCATATCTGCAAGCTAACCAAAGAATTGGCAATTCCAGATTGAAGGGAATGATTTTTAAAATACCACATTTTATTCAGATTTTACAAAGGAGTGTAGAAAGGGGAAGGCTGAGAGGTAAGGGGAGATAAGTGGGGAGAAGAGAAGTATACCACATGGAGCCCAAAAGCCCATGTGGGCCATGTGTAGCTCAGGAGTCCATGTGATCAGATATGGATCTGGGAAGAAAGCATAGAAAGAGAAAAGAAAGTTCAAGGAGTTCCTGCCATGTTGGATGCTGGAAGGGATAAAGAACCCATGTGGAGAATAAGGGCTAGGGAGCCCTTCTGCCTGGCCTGGGCTGAAGCCAAGGAAAAAACTCACCTACAGCTGGAAGTTCCCAAGTGATCAGAAAGCAAGTCTGCCCTTCCCTTGAAAAGGTATTTATAACCTTAGGGTGGTGGGCTGTCTTTTGGCCCAGATGAACCAGAGGGCCAGCTGGTTGTTTTTAGATTAGCTCTGGCACCTGAGTTCTAGGGTCTGAACTTGAGCAACCACAATGTTTAAATTCTGTGAAAGACCTCCCTCCCAGGAGGGGTCCTGACTATTTGTGGAAAAACAGTTCATTGGAACTAGACAAAATATTAGAAAAACTTTCCTGCCAATATCGTCCATTCTTTCCCCCTGAGAACATCCTGATGTCATACTTTGTTTTGGCTCATTGTTGGCCTGGCCCAATAATGGTTTGAATATCCATCTCATTCTAATCAAAAAGCCTCCCACATAGAAAAACTAATCAAGAGGCTGGAGAGATGGCTAGCTGTTAAGGCATTTGCCTTCAAGGCCAAGGGACCCAGGTTCAATTCTTCAGTACCCACATAGAGCCAGATGCATGAAATGGCATATGCTTCTAAAGTTAGTTTGCAGTGGCTGGAGACCCTGACATGCCCATTCTCTCTCTTTCCCCTCTCTCTCTCAAATAAATAAATTAAATTAAATATTCAAAAAGAAAAAAAAATAAAAGCTAATCAGTACATAATAGATTATAAACACTAATTTCATTTAAGTCTCAAATTAACTATCCAGTGGGCAGAATAGTGTCAGCACATGGTAACTGCTCACAAATCATTTGCTGAAAGAATGAAGAAATTTTAATTCTCATTTTACATAGTTTTAAATTTTATTTATTTATTTTGGTTTTTCAAGGTAGGGTCTTGCTCTAGCCCAGGCTCACCTGAAAGTCACTATGTAGTCTCAGGCTGGCCTTGAACTCACAGCAATCCTCCTACCTCTGCTTCCTGAGTGCTAGGATTAAAAATGTGCACCACCATGCCTGGCTAATTTTTATTTTATAGACTAGATGAGTTGAGCATGGTGTTGTATGCCTGTGATCCCAATTTTATAATCCTAGCATTTGAAAGGTTAAGGGAGGAAGATTAATAGTTCATGACCAGCCTGGGCTATGTGAGGCCCTATCTCTAAACACACACACACACACACACACACACACACACACACACACACACCTGAGAAAGAGAGAAGACAAGAGAAAAGTAAAAGAAAAATGAACAGATAAAGGGAATCAAGACACTATGTGTTTTACAGGTTTTTTTCTTCCTTGTCCATGCCCTCTGCATACCTTGCCCTCCAGCAGTGAAAGTTAAGACACAATGAACATTCAAGGGGCTCCACCCTGAGGATTTTCTAAGTCATCACAATCCATACTCACTAAGCCCCTCAGATAACCAAAGCTTTTTAATCTTCAAATATGAAAACAAAAGGTAAGACTCCAGCTTCCTATCAACAATGGATAAAAGACCCTCTTTAATCTCATCAGTCTTGCTTAGCAATTATCCAAAGTGTAGAGACAGAAAAATTCAGATGACAACTTTCAACCTATACACCTCATTTGAAGGGTGTTTGCTCTGTATTCTCTGCTGCTGTTCTTTGCTGCACTTACCACTGAGCAATTTCCCCAGTCAAATCTGTCTTTTAAAAGTGATGAAGAAATAAGAATATTGCAAACTGAGCACAAACTAAGGCAATACATGGTAATGACAGCACTACAGAAGGTACTTAAAGGAATGCTGTGTATGATGAGGAAGACAATCTCAATCATTATAATACAAAAGAATACATTTCATGGCAGGAATAAATGAAAACGTGAGGTCATTAAGGAATCTGCCATGTTCAACACATTAAATCAGCAAACCCCTAATAGTACTAGTGGAGAAAGACACACAGATTCAACCAGTAAACAAAATGAAACAATAAAGTTACTGGGATTAGCAAACATCTTTCAATAACAACCTGAGAACTGGCAAGATGGTTCAGTGGTTAAAGGCCCTACATGCAAAGCCTGCCAGCCTGGGTTTGATTCCCCAGTACCCACATAAAGCCAGATATATAAAGTGGCACAAGTATCTGGAATTTGTTTACAGCAGAAAGAGGCCCTGGAACACCCATACTCTCTTTCTCTGCTTGCAAATAAATAGATAAAAATATTAATAATAAAGCTGGGCATGGTGGCACATGCCTTTAATCCCATCACTCGGAAGGCAGAGATAGGAGGATTGCCTCGAGTTCAAGGCTACCCTGAGACTACATAGTGAATTCCAGGTCAGCCTGGGCTAGAGCAAAGTAAATAGATGCTGAAAACAAGATGGCAACGCTATTCTGAGACATGATAAAGTACCTCCAAACCAAAATTAATCATAAGAGATAGGAAGGCCACTGAATCTTAATAAAGGAACAATCCTTCAAAGTGATATGTACGTGTGTGTGTGTGTGTGTGTGTGTGTGTGTGTGTGTTTATTGAATGTTAGGGCTCCAAATTTCATTTTAAAAAAAGAGAACACTGGTGGACCTAGAAGGTCTGATAGGCGATAGTCTCTGATCTAGTGGTGACTTCAGTGTCCTATTCTCATTTTTAGGAAGGGCATCCAAATTAAACATTCACAATGAATCTTCAGAGTTAAATGATACTACTGATGCAGAATTTGGGAGTTCAAGAGGGGTTCTCCAACGTATGAACCCCAACTTTGGGGTTCTGTCCTACCTGTAACAAGGAATTGATAAAGATGGACTCAAGAAGGATAATTATGAATTACTAAGTTTGTTGAGGGGAAATTCACAAATTGTGGGGTTTAGGAAACATGCCTTCATGTGGAAACACTGCATAGTTTATAAGGTTCATTTAAGAGAAATTGAGGACTTTGAGGAGGGGAACCTGGAGTAATGCCATAAGCATGTGGACTTAAGAGAAACTGAGGCTTTTAAAAAGAAATTAGAATAAAGCTGCTAACATGTGGAAAGTAGAATCTAGGAGTTTATACAGGGAAACTTGGGAAGAACCCGCTCATGGTAGATTCAGAAATCAGAGGAAAATCATGCATGTAATCAAAGAGAGAAGATTCTCCGAACTATAAAGCAGAGATGAGCAGAAAAGCCGTCTAAACCAAGAAACAGTTTTATGCTCTTCCCCACTACCCATTCAGGCTGCCTGAGGGGGAAGATGGACTCACATGTGTCTTTGTGGCACTAATGGAAGGAGGTAGGCAGGTCAAGCAGAGACACAAAGCTGAGCAGAGCAGAGTTGTAGATTTCAGGACAGGAAGAAGACAGGAGCCTTTATGGGCAAGGGGAAGACACATTTGGTTGATAAATTTAGATTGTGGATCCCTGGGCCAGCCCACGGGGCAGTCTGTCTAGGTAGTATGCTAGACTAGGGTCAGAGGGCAGGGCTGTAGATCAGTCTTAATGAGACATGAGTTCCATTTTTGGAGTGGCATCTCATGGTTCTCTTTGAGCCTCAATCCCTATTGAGTCTGCTAAAGAAAGCTAGATTTCTTCTATCCTCCTTCATTCCCCCATTGTAACACAAAACTCTAACTGCTGTTAGAGGGAACAAGACATGCAAACCGCTCTAACTTCTTTAGGCTGATTGGGGCCAAAGGATGCTAGTCTAACTCAAAGGGAGTTGCTGCTCTAGAGGCCCAAGAGAGAAACCTGAGAGCCAGTTGGATGTCTTATTCACCATCTGTGTGCAGGTTTTCTTCTTTGTCTCCAGGGATGGCTAGAAGCACTTCTGAATCCTGGGAACAGTAGAGCTTGAGACCATTTATTTCAGATGGGGGCCATCATTTGAGCATTAGGATGTATCCTGGAGAAGGGAGTATGACTTGAAAATTAAGTTTGTAAGTTATAAGTTTATAAGCAATGAACTGGAGATATCAGAGCTGAGACAATGAGTAATAAAATATTGACTGGAACTGTTCAATTATACATAGATTAAGAACAGTACAGAATGTGGTTGAACTAAAGCAGTTTTGTTTTGACATAACCCTTTACAAACATATTTGGGAGGAAGAAAGCATAGTCAGACAAGTGAAGTTTCTAACTTGAAAGAGAAATACATTACAATTAATCTGATGTACTTAGAGCCATCTGAACTAACATAAAGCAATTTTATATCTTACCCATGATAGTTGAAAATAGATGAAGCTTTAGCAGGCTATGCCAACAGGTCTGTACATAATGGGAGGACAAAAGTCACAATAACAGAAATTAGATTTAAATCTAGTGGTGACCATGGAGTAGGATTAAAATGAACAAGACAACAACTATTAACCTTGAGATTCACTTTATCCAATAGTTAGACAGATAGAGGAACATAGGTAGCTAATGTGTTAGAGCACTCTAAAAGCAGTTTTAGACTTCCGGTTAAGATGGCGACATAGGAAACTCGCCAAAAAAGGGTAGGGGATAAAAGCAAAGCAAACCCCAGCACAATACACTTTTCTACTAAAAAGTGAGGTACATAGTAAACTTTCAAGCCCAGCAGAGAAGCAGGAGAGATCCAGAGCGTCTGGAGCCCACAGAAGCGGGCAGAAGCGGCTCCACAGCCGCCGCAGCGGCCGCCGCGGTGGCGCAGCTAGGCGCCACCTGAGACAGCTGAGCCTCACGACTTTTAAAGGCAGGTGAGGAGATTTTTCCACTCACACCGCCTCCTCACAATCTCAAGAAACGTGGAAGGAGGACAGTAGAGACCAACAGAGAGGCTTGTGAGGAAAAGGATCGTGTGGAGGAGCAGACGGACTTCAGCCGCCACTCACAGCCTCCCCTCCCCCACCACGAGTGCAAGCACGGCGAGCAACAGAGCTCACCAGCTCACCAGCAGCATCGGGCGCAGCAAAAGCAGAGACCAACAAACGCAGCTGACTTACTGAATCCACAACACAGCAAAGGAACCAAGCAGCCATGCAGCATAGCTGTGATCAAACCCGTTCCAAAAGGTAACTTGGTTTTCACTAGGTTAGTACCCACCAAATAAGCCTGGTATATAATCCCGATGGATGGTCAGATCTGACATTCCTAAATAAGCTATATTCTAGGCTGCTCATTTGTTGCTTCCTGATTTGTTTCCTCCTCTATCATTCATTGGGGAAGGGTCTCTCTTGATCACAAGCTGACCTTGGAACTCTCTACAGATCAGAAATCTTAGCCTCCCAGGTGACAGGATTAAGGGTGTGGGCTAACACATATCCTTAGGAACTGTGACTTTGTCATAATACCTGCTTTTGCACAAATACTCTGTGCTGTATTTCATTGAAGGGGTACATTGTTAAGTTAAATTTTTGGATCTTGACTGTATTCTGTTCCATTCACCCCACTTGATAATCTCATAACAGGCAAGGGTCACTTCTGGGATTACTTTGAGAGCCTTAAGAACCACACTTAACACCTTAAACTCCTGCACTGAAGATATATAATATCAGATTGATTGATACATCTAACATTACTGCAGATATTTAGAAAACCCAAGCATTAAATTAACTCAAGATGCAAAGATCTCTAAATTACAATACAAGAAACACAAAACATCCAGACACTATAAATCCACCAAAAAGTATTAATATATCAGAAATGACCTTCAGTGAGGCTGACTTAGAGGACATCCCCGAGAAAGATTTCAAAAGAATGATTATAATTATGTTCAAAGAACTCAAAAAGGAAATGAAAGGGTTCAAAGACCTCAAAGAAGAAATCAAAGGATTCAGAGAACACACAGAAAACCAATTTAATGAAATAAGGAGGTCAATACTAGACATAAATATGGAAATAGAAAGAATAAAGAAAACCCACTCAGAAATGCTAGCAATAAAGAACACAGTCAGTGAAATTAAAACCTCTGTAGAAAATCTCTCTAGTAGAATGGATGAAGGAGAGAACAGAATATCGAATCTAGAAGACCAAGTAGCTGATCTAATACAGTCCAACAGAGAGAAAGACAAAATAATAGGAAGGTATGAATGGGAATTTCAGGATATTGGGACACTATGAAAAGATCAAACATAAGAATTCAAGGGATAGTAGAAGGAGAAGAATTTCACTCCAAAGGCATAGTAGGTGTTTTCAACAAAATCATAGAGGAAAACTTCCCCCAAATTGGGAAAGAGATGCCAATGCAGATACAGGAAGCCTTTAGAACACCAAACAGACAAAACCTGGAAAGAACCTCTCCCCGCCATATTATAATTAAACTACCAAACATACAAACCAAAGAAAATATATTGAAAGCAGCTAGAGAGAAAAAGCAAGTGACCTACAAAGGGAAGCCCATCAGACTCACAGCAGATTACTCAACACAAACTTTAAAGGCCAGAAGGGCCTGGAGTGATGTATTCAAGTTCTGAAAGATAAAAACTGTCAACCGAGATTACTTTATCCTGCAAAACTATCTATCCAAATAGATGGAGAAATAAGGACATTCCACAACAAAGACAGGCTAAAGGAATTTTTGGCAACTAAACCAGCTCTACAGAAAATACTTGCAGGAATCATTCATGCTGAGGAGAAAGCAAAGCACACACAACAGGAAATAGGAAAAAATAAACCATACTCAAATAACAGTTAAAACAAGTGAGTAAAGGGAAAACAGGAAAAACTAAAAATAAGAAGAATGGTGAGAATAAACACATATATGTCAATAATAACTCTTAATATCAATGGTCTCAATGCCCCTATCAAAAGACACAGACTTGCAGACTGGATTAAAAGCAGGATCCTACCATCTGTTGCCTCCAGGAAACTCATCTCTCAATAAAAATAGAAACCTTCTTAGGGTGAAAGGTTGGAAAAAGGTATTTCAAGCAAATGGGCCTAGAAAACAAGCAGGGGTTGCTATTTTAATTTCTGACAAGATAGACTTCAATCCAACATTTGTGAGGAAAGATAAAGAAGGTCACTTTATACTGATTAAAGGAACACTCCAACAGGAGGACATTACAATCCTAAACATGTATGCCTCTAACATGGGGGCTCCCAATTTCATCAAACAAACACTATTAGAATTAAGGTCAGAGATATCTCCTAACACAATAGTAGTGGGTGACTTCAATACCCCACTCTCATCACTTGACAGGTCTACCCAGCAAAAAATAAACAGAGAGACATTTGCATTAAATGATATCATGGAACAAATGGACCTAACAGATATATACAGAACATTCCATCCAAATGCTGCAGAATATACATTTTTCTCAGCAGCACACGGGACATTTTCTAAAATAGACCATATACTAGGACACAAATCAAATCTTAACAAATACAGGAAAATTGAAATAATCCCTTGTACACTTTCTGACCACAATGGGATTAAACTGCAAATCAGCAACAAGAAAAACTACAGAGCATACAGAAACTCATGGAGACTAAACAGCACTTTATTGAATGATGTATGGGTTATTGAAGAAATTAAAAAGGAAATCAAGAAATTCATAGAATCAAATGATGATGAGAATACAACATACCAAAACCTTTGGGACACAATGAAGGCAGTCCTACAAGGGAAATTTATAGCCCTAAGTGCATATATTAAGAAATGGGAGAGTTCACAACTAAACAATTTAATGCTTCACCTTAAGGCCTTGGAAAAAGAAGAACAAGGCAAACCAAAAATTAGTAGACGGGAAGAAATAATAAAGGTTAGGCAGAAATTAATGAAATGGAAACCAAAAAAACAATCAAAAGATCAATGAAACAAAGAGTTGGTTCTTTGAAAGGATAAACAAGATTGACAAACCCTTAGCAAATATGACCAAAAGAAAGAGAGAAGAGACAAAAATTGATAAAATTAGAGATGAAAAAGGCAACATCACAACAGATACCAAAGAAATTCAGAAAATCATACGGACATACTTTAAGAATATATATGCCTCTAAGTTTGAAAACCTGAAAGAAATGGATGAATTCCTTGATTCATATGACCTACCAAAATTAAATAAAGAAGAGATAAACCATTTAAATAGAACTATAACAACCACAGAGATTCAAACAGTTATAAAAAGTCTCCCAACTAAAAAAAGCCCAGGCCCAGATGGATTCACTGCTGAATTTTACCAGACATTCCTGGAAGATCTAACACCAATGCTTCTCAAACTTTTCCATAAAATAGAAAAGGAAGGAACTCTGCCAAAATCCTTCTATGAAGCCAGCATCACCCTGATACCCAAACCGGACAAAGACAGATCAAAAAGAAAATTATAGACCAATCTCCCTCATGAACATGGATGCAAAAATTCTCAACAAAATACTGGCAAACAGAATACAAGAATTTATCAGAAAGATTATTCATCCTGACCAAGTAGGCTTTATCCTAGAGATGCAGGGATGGTTCAACATACGCAAATCCATAAATGTAATACACCATATAAATGGCCTGAAGGACAAAAATCACATGGTCATCTCAATAGATGCAGAAAAGGCATTTGACAAAATCCAACACCCCTTCATGGTGAAAGTATTACAGAAACTGGGAATAGAAGGAGCATATCTCAACATAATAAAAGCTATTTTGACAAACCTACAGCCAACATAATACTAAATGGGGAAAAACTTGAAGCTTTTCCTCTAAATTCAGGAACAAGACAAGGGTGTCCACTTTCCCCACTACTATTTAATATAGTACTGGAAGTCTTAGCCACAGCAATAAGGCAAGAGACACTCATTAAGGGGATACAAATTGGAAGGGAAGAGATCAAATTATCATTATTTGCAGACGATATGATTCTATACCTAACAGACCCTAAAGTCTCTACCTGCAAACTGTTAGAGCTGATAAACACTTTTAGCAATGTAGCAGGATACAAAATAAACACACAGAAATCAGTAGCTTTTCTATATACTAACAACAAACATGCAGAGGATGAAATCAGGGAATCTCTCCCATTCACAATTGCCTCAAAAAAAATAAAATACCTTGGAATAAACTTAACCAAGGAAGTGAAGGATCTCTACAATGAGAACTTTAAAAACTCAGCGACAAATTACAGAAGACACAAGGAAATGGAAAGACATCCCATGCTCCTGGATTGGAAGAATCAATATTGTGAAAATGTCAATCTTACCAAAAGCAATCTATACATTTAATGATCCCTATTAAAATCCCAATAGCTTTCTTCACGGAAATAGAAAAAACAATCCTAAAATTCATCTGGAAACACAAAAAAGAATAGCCAAAACAATTTTGCAAAACAAAAATCAGGCAGGTGGTATAACCATACCCTATTTTAAGTTATATTACAAAGCCATAGTAACAAAAACAGCATGGTACTGGCACAGGACAGACAGGTAGATCAATGGAACAGAATAGAAGACCCAAATATTAATCCAAGCAGCTACAGCCACCTGATTTTTGACAAAAATGCCAAAAATATTAATTGGAGAAAAGATAGCCTCTTTAACAAGTGGTGTTGGGAAAACTGGACATCGGTATGTAAAAGGATAAACATAGATCCTTGTCTCTCTCCATGCACAAGAGTCAAGTCCAAATGGATCAGGGACCTTGATGTCAGACCTGAAACTCTGAACCTGCTAGAGGAAAAAGTAGGGGAAACCCTTCAACATATTGGCATAGGTAAGGACTTTCTGAATATAACCCCAATTGCTCAGCGAATAAAATCACTAATCAACCAATGGGAGCTTATGAAATTACAAAGCTTTTGTACAGCAAAGGACACTGTGAATAGAGCAAAAAGACAACCTACAGAATGGGAGAAAAATGGGAGGGGAGGGAAAACTATGCACCTTTTGTATGTAAGTTTGTCGTCAATAAATATTTTTTAAAAAAGCAGTTTTATAACTATTAACATGAACAAAAATTACATCAATGAGTTAAAATTTTAACCTGGACATTTTTGAGGCATGGTAAAACAAATTTATATCCTATACAAAAGAGCTGGTTTAGTCTGTGAGATCTTCACTTAGATGGTGTAGTGGTTTGATTTAGGTGTCCCCTAAAAACTTAGGTGTTCGGAATGTAGGTTCCCAGATGATGGCAATTTGCCTCCTAGAGGCAGTGGATTTTTGTGGGTGGGCTTATGAGAGCCAGATTCCTCTTGTCAGTGTTTGGCACACTCTCCTGTTGCTCTTTTCTATCTGATGTTGCCCAAGAGGCAATGTTCACCCCTTGCTCATGCCATCATTTTCCCCTGCTATCATGGAACTTCTCCTCCAGTCTGTTCCCACAAGATGCTCTTGGCTGGGTGTTTTCTGCCAGCAGTGCAAACCTGACTCCTGCTAGAAACCTGACTATGTGGCTTTTGGCCTTTTGGAGCTGATTTTCTCAATAAATATGGAAGGATTTGAAACCTTGGCTCAAAAGATGCCTTTCAGTGCTATAAGTACAGCTTGATGGACTACTGTGCTCAGAGTTGAAAGACCTGAATGCAGTAAGAAGTATAAACTATGAGGTTTTGCTTATGGGGGTGAGAAACAGCTTTTTCTGGACTGGGCTAGAAGCAGTTCATGTGAGAGGCTATCTGTGCTCCGCTTTTGTATCCTGGGAACTTGTACAGGGTTGCATTGCATAGAAATGGACTGATGTGAGCAGAGGGATATGGCACAGAAGAAATGAAATCTTTGGGCCAACATTTCTGTCCATTCAGCTGTCATTATTTGAGAAATTACAACCATTGAGATTGAGCCATCTGACCTGCACTGAGACAATAGGAATAATGCAGTCTTTTAAAGGGGACTTAATGTTGAAGGAGTGTCCTGTTTTTCATAGTCAGCTTTGTTCCCCCTGGATTGACAAACTGGCAGCCCACCTGGTATTATGGAGTGTAACAAATGCAGGAAAAAGAGAGTCATTGAATTTGCAACATGGTTTTGTATTTTAGAAATGGCCATAGGCCTCGATATCCATGACCTCTCAGTGCCTAGCAATACCTTCACAAAACCATCATAAAGGAGGAAAAGATGATGACATCAAATTAAAAGAGAGACTAATGGAGAGAGGGAGGGGATATGATGGAGAGTGGAGTTCTGAAGGGGAATGGGGCGGGGGAGGGAAATATGGTTTATTGTCTGTAAGTATAGAAATTGTCAATAAAAAAATTTTAAAAAGAACAGGCCATAGGCAGTGTGAAACAGGCTTGTTGGATTACCTGTGTGGAGACCTGATAGAGCCATGAGGATGAACCATGGGTTTCAGTAGAGACCCAGTGGAGATGCCAGGACTATGAGATGGCTGCCAAGGAGAGCTGCTAGCACTGGACAACATTTTCTGGGATTGTGAGTAGCCTAGTTGGAGGGGCAAAATTGTAACTCCAGAGACTTATCACTGGTTAAAATTATAAGACTTGGAGACTTGTCAATGACTAGAGTTGTTTGACTTGGAGCCTACAGAGTTTGATGTTTACTTGTTTAAATCTTGTATTGGTTGAATATTTCTTTGCTATGCTCAATGCCATATTTTGCAGTGTGAATGTTTATTCTGTGCCATTATTGGTTTTTTCCTTCTTTTTTGTAGTATGGCTCAGTTAAAAGACCTTGGACTATGGGGATGTTTTAACATTATTGGGATTGATTAAAAAAAAAAAAAACACTATGGGGACTTTTAATGCATTGTGTTTTACGTCATGTATGATTATCAGTTTATGGGGACCAGGGACAGAATGTGGTAATTTGATTCAGGTGTCTCCCATGAACTTAGGTGTTCTGAATGCTAGGTCCCCAGCTGATGGCAATTTGGAAATTAAAGCCCCTGGAGGTGAAAGGATAAAAAAATACAGCCTAATCCTCCAAAGACCTCAAACAGTTAGAAGTTTAGAAATACTATCTCACTCCAAAGGAGCCTTAACTCCAGCCCCCTAAGAAGCCATAAATAACTCAAATTCCAGACCCGGCCCTCTGCCAGTAAATAGGTAAAAGGTCACCCTTCTTGCTGGTCCAGAGCCTGCTTCCTGCATGAACCTAAGTAAAAGGGACATAGAACAGGCCTTTGAGTACGTGACTCTGGCCTAGTGAGATAACGGGAAATGAGCTGACTAACTGCTTATCTGGCTTCTGTAAACTGCTTGCACCATAAAAGGAAAAATTACACACAGAAACCCCCGGTTGAACTTAAGCCCTAGTGACCTATCTTAACTGCAATTTGTCACCCCCACCCAGGAACCCGCACAAATGCAGACCTCTGAGACTATAGGGAAAAGATCATGGTGTGTTACAAATTGATTGGTCCACAGTGTGCGGGTTTGAACAATTTGAAATGATTGGCCTAAGAACTATAAGAGTGTCACGAATGAATTGGTCAGCATTGCGCGGGCTTCTGATGTTGTAAAATGATTGGTTCACAATGCATGGGCTTTGTTGTAATCCTATAAAAGCTGTTCTGATTCTGCACTCAGGGCCTTCAGTCCTCTACCCCTGCGTGGCGTACAACTGTGGGCCCCAGCGCACTTGGAATAAAAATCCTCTTGCTGTTTGCATCAAGACCATTTCTCGTGAGTGATTTGGGGTGCTGCCTTTCCCGAGACAGAGCCCGGGGAGTCCTCACATTGAGGGTCTTTCAGAGGCAGTGTATTGTTGGGTGTGGGCTTATGGGTTATATAGCCAGCTTCCTCTTAGTGTTTGGTACACTCTCATGTTGCTGTTGTCCATCTGATGTTGGCCTAGGAGGTGAGGTCCACCCTCTGCTCATGCCATAATTTTTCTCCTGCCATCATGGAGCTTCCCCTTGAGTCGGTAAGCCAAAATAAACCCTTTTTTTGCCACAAGATGCTCTTGGTCAAGCGTTTTCTGCCAGCAATGCAAAACTGACTGCAACAGATGGTTAGGAGTTGTTAAGCTACCAATATTAACTGGAATTTTTCTTGTCCACCTGGCAGTTCATTGCCAATTAAAGTTAGTTGCAGGGCTTAAAAAAAAAAAGTTGTACATAAGGTACTTTTGGTTGTTTTTCCTTCTCTTCTACAGAGATCAGATTGGAAAACTGTACTGTGGTAGACAGTTTTCTCCATTTTCTAGGGAGTACTGCAGCCAAAATTCTTGACAGAAAAAAAGCTAAAGCCTGTTTTTGAGGTTTATTGGTTCTAATTGAGCCCAATTTTAAGGATGTCACCTAATGGTGACTATGGAGGTATATTGGAGGCAGATTGTCTCATCTTAAATGAAGTGGAGGAAGGGGTTTTTGTCAGAGTCCTCTCCCCATTTCCTCATCTGGGAGAGAATGGAACTGGGATTCCCTGTTACTGAGTTGTCAGAATTTTCTCCAATCTCCTTGCCTAGAGGAGACTGGAACCAGATTTCCCTGTTTCCAAGTTTCCAGGGTTTTCTCCCAACTCCCTACCTGGAGGATACTGGGACTGTGATTCCCTGGTACTGTTCTACTGTTCTATCAGGGTTTTAAGATGGTGTGGTAGTTTGAATATATGTCCCCAATATATTCAGTGTTTTATTAGTTATAGTTGGCATCTGCAATCGCCTTGCTAGAGGCAATGTCACTGGGGGCCGATGTTAAGGTGTTAATGGTGTGGGTTTGAAATTCCATTGTAAAGATATGCAAATGTGCCTAGCAGGAGTTCCTGAAGTGTGCTGTGTGACCTTTTGGCAGTAGTTTTGCTCTGTGTGCTGTGGTGGCTGGTCGGCTTTCTCTCTCTCTGTTTGGCCCTGTGAAAGCAGGCTGCTTTTCCTGCCTTTATGGAACTTCCCCTGGATCTGTAAGCTTCAATAAATAATATCCCTTCCTCCATAACTGTGCCTGGTCTGGAAGTTCATCTCAGCGAACCTGAAGCTGTTTGCTACAGATGGGTTTAAGGCACTGCTGAAACTTTTTTTTTTGGTGGGTGGGGAGAGAGACACAGAGAGAGAGACAGAGAGAGGGGGAGAGGAAGACAGATAGAGATGGGCTAGCCAGCAGCCTCTCAGCTGCTGTGAATGAAATCCAGATGCATTCGCCCCATTGTGGTCAATTGTGGCATTGCACCCCTTTTGCATCTGGCTAAATGTGGGACCTGGAGATTGGAACTGCTGGAGATTAGAACCAGCATTCTTAGGCATAGGAGGCAGGCACCTTAACCGCTAAGCCATCTCTCCAGCCCGAAACTTTTTATGTTTTGTTTTGTTTTGTTTTGTTTTGTTTTGTTTTGTTTTGTTTTGTTTTGTTTTGTTTTTGAGGTAGGGTTTCACTCTAGCCCAGGCTGACCTGAAATTCACTATGTAGTCTCAGGATACCCTGGATCTCATGGTGATCCTTCTACCTCTGCCTCCTAAGTGCTGGGATTAAAGGCATGAAACACCACACCCAGCTTTTGAAACTTTTCAGTCTTCAGTGTCCCAGATGTTTTGTAGACTTAGAAAGGGCTTTATGATAGGACCTGTTGTTAGTCTGGTATAGGCTCTAAGCAAGCCTGATCATTGTTTTACCTGATTGAGCACTTTAAGACTAGTAAAAATCTAATCTGATGGAAGTGACTTTAGGTGACTAAGGACAAGAAAGTATAGATTAGTATTTCCCTCATGCTGTTGTGTTCCCTTATTCTTGTCATTTACCAGTCTGGTCCATGAGGAGTCACTGTGAAGCATGTATTGATTTAAAATTTGCTTGGATCTGAGACAGGGGACCACTTAAACTTCAACTCACAGCTAACTTGGTGATTTAAGTAGCACATGACAATTTAACTATTGAAATCAGAACTAGACGAAAGGATAGAACAGAGAACTGAGCCTCTTAGTGTGACAAGGGTCTAAGTTGGAGAAGAACATAAGTGACTCCATATTGTGAACATATACAAGGAAGTTCAGCTTAGCTGGTACCTTAGAATATGGTGTCACCTGCACTTGAACTTTATGCTTGGCTTGCTTTAACACAATGGGTTACCACAAGACAAGATGTTTTTCTTGCTAAGCAATTTTTAGCTTTTGTATTAACCGCTGCTTGCTTATAGTTGCAGGAGAGGGAAAATGCAGGGAGGGGAGATTCTGGAAAAGTTTCTATTTTTTCTAAAATCAACTGAAATTGACTCTTGGTTTTGTGAGGTTATGGTTACTGAACTTCTGAACTATAGAACTAAGATGTGCAATCTTATTTATTTCTCCTATAAAAGGAGCTCTGAAGTACAGCCTGGTACTACATTCAGGCTCCCTGGATATAGTCCTGGATGTAGTTGCTGGCCAGCTAATACAGATTCCTTTCCTACTACTTGGTGTCCATGTGGTCTTCCATGGGGGTCCTTACCATAACATTAGCATGCTAAACCTGGAAGCATTTAACTAGTAAGGGTAGAGGAATGGTTACTGTTTTACAATTATTAAGTTATTTTTGCAAGATTAGGAGCTTTTTCTATGCTTGAGCTTTAAAGAAGTCCTAGTCCACAACATGTGCCCAACACATGCACCTGGCTTTTACATAGGAGTTGCCATCTGACATATGACTGGCACCTACATAGGTCTGGCATAGGATCTTGGACCCTATCATGAGGGGGTGATAAGTGATGCCTCCCCATCCCTGCCTCTGGATCTACTGATATCCTAGCACTGGGATATGCTTAGTCAGAAGGTGAGAGGCCATAATCAGCATTAACTAGAATTAGTGATGCCATTGGCACTTCCCCGCCCTGCCTGAAGACCACCTTTTGCTCTACCTAGGGACTGGAAAAATTGAATGTGATTTTTATGAAATAACAAGGAAACAGATCTAACCAGGTTATGTCTGTCTAGGACCTAACTGAATAGGTTGTTTGCCAAAAAGTCTGTGTCCCCCACCTGGAAATCCTTGAGATAGGATCTGGGTTTTAGCCTAAAAATCTTAGCTCTGTCTAAAGGAATTGATTTTAGGTGAGTTCTGTTTTTTTTCTAAATTTTTCTTACAATCCTTCTGCCTATATCCTCACACTTTCATACACTTTCATTGACACTCTAATCTTAAGTACCACTCAAGCATCTTTATTAGCAATATTCTGTGTATCCATCACTGAAAATTTCTTTTCAAATTATCCTCCAACAGTCTCATTTCGTCTTTCACAAAATTTGATTAACTATGTTTTTTAATAGGGCTATTAAGAGAAACCATATTTAATTGATTTGCCTTATTACCAATTGACAGAGAAGCAAATAATCTAGCAAAGAGTGAACCATCCTTAGCAGAAAAACTTAGAATTTCCTTATTATTTGTTAACAAAAATCTCTATCCTTTAAATGGAATCTAAGAAAAATGACAACCAGACTTGATTTATGATTTGCTAACTTATACATGAAGTTTTTTATTACTTTTTGGCAAGAACAAATCTTGTTGCAATTAAAGGCATGTGCTGCCACTACACCTGGGTGCTGGGACTAAAGGTGAGGACTGCCACACCAGATTCTGGGGTTAATAATGAGCTCCTCCATGCCTGGCCACTGGGATTTATCCATCATGCCTGGGTGCTGGGATTAATGGTGAGCTCCACCACACCTGCCTCAAATCTTACATTTAAAAAATATATTTTATTTAGTTTTATTTATTTGTTTGACAGAGACAGAGGGGTAGAGAAAGAGAAAATGGGTGCACCAGAGCCTTCAGCCACTGAAAACTAACTCCAGACGTGTGTGCCCCCTTGTGCATCTGGCTAACGTGGGTCCTGAGGAATTGAACCTGGGTTGTTTGGCTTTGCAGGCAAATGCCTTAACTGCTAAGCCATCCCTCCAGCCCAAATCTTACATTTTTTAAGAAAGAAAACATCAAAACAGGCTTGGATAAATGGCTTAACAGTTAAGATGCATGCCTTCAAAGCCAAAGGACCTGGGTTTGATTCCCCAGGACCCATGTAAACCAGATGTGCAAGGTGGTGTGTATTTCTGGAGTTTGTTTGCAGTGACTTGAGACCTTGGTGTGCCCATTCTCTCTCTCTGATTCTTTTTCCCTCAAATAAATTTAAAAAGTACGTTAGAAAACAGAACAAAACATTTTTATTTCTAAATACTAGGGTATGACCTAAGGCTTATAATGTGATGGATAAGGAAATGTTATAAAGAAATGTCACCTGTGGTATTCAGGACATGGTACCTTACAAATGTTATCTTTGTTATGCAGAATACCAGGCCACCTGTCTGAATGAAATAACCTCTAACTTTTTTTTTCTTCTTTGCCTTTGTAAGTAGGCTTGTGACTATTGTCACATGTTACGTGTGACATGTAACAACATGTCACATGTTTTGTCCTTATAAACCTTGACCATATGTAACTGGGGCTGCACTCTTGAGTTCCTGGCTTGAAGTATAGTCCTGGCCAGAAATAAATGTCTCTATTTATTAATATCATATTCATCTTGGACTGGTGAATCTCTTAGTGACCCAAGACCCATTATATTTGGGGGCTCACCCAGGACCTGTCAGGGACACTCAGCCTGATTCACTCCTGCATTTTGTTTCCCAACTGTCCTTAAGGCCTGGGAAATACCCAGAACCCAGTACCAGGGGTCCAACCCCTTGGGGCAATTGAAGAAGTGACTCACTTCAGCCCAAATAGGATGTCAGCAAGACCTGGCACTGGCAAAATTTCCAGGACCTCAATGCCTAGATGTCTTCTATGACTAAAGACAAAGAGGCTTCAGAACCTCTGTCCTCTTTAGAGTGACAAGGAGTCACTCTACAGGTAAGTTTTGTTTCTGTTTGTGTGCATTTTTGAGACTTTTTGAATCTGGTCTCACAGAGTCTTGATTTCTTGGGACTCTACTTTGACTGTGGTTTGGAGACCCTAGGGTGCAGCTGCTGAGAGATGTTCCTTAGCCCCAGGGACATTCTCCAGGCCCTGGCAGGAAAGAGTGGAAGTCAGGAGATATCAGCACTATGGTGGAGAGTCATCTGGTCGGGAAAGCCTCCAGAGGTAAATGACATTCAGTGGAAGGCTGGACGCAGCACTACTTCCCTAATCCCAGGTGGTGGTGAGATGTCCCCCAATCCCTGGTCTATTTCAGTTCTGTGTGGCCACATGTCTGTCTTTCTGTTTAGTGTTTGTTTTGTCCTTTTGTGCTTAACATTTTTGGATCCTCCTAGGAAACCAGCTGCAGAATCTGAAAACTCCACCATGGGACAGAGCACACCTAGCCCATTTGTAATGTGTCTTTACTTTTTATTCTTCCAACAGTGGCCATCTGACTTAGGCACCATATGTGATGCCTTCTCCTTGAGGAAGTTCTGTGGATTAGATTGGCAGTCCTTTGTTGTGGAATGCTGCCAGAGGGAACCATCGACCTCCCAACTGCAAATCAACTCAGGGCTTGCCCTTGGGTGACCTGGACACCCTGACCATCCTGGGTAAATTGGAAAATGAAAGTTGAAAATTGGAACTGAGACTAGTCAAATTTTGGTTTTGTAAAATCCTCAAGGTGAAGTCTGAAATTATACTCAAAGTAATTTCAAGGTTTGGTTTAAAATGGGAATACATAGCTTCTGAATGAATGAATGAATGAATGAAAATGAATGAATGAATGTGTGAGGAAGAGATGATTATCTGGAGTCTGTATGAAAAATGCACTTGAAATGAATGTGTGTGTACATGTGGCTCACAGCCCTAAGGCTGCAGAATGATTCCTGTTCTGAGTAGTGCCATTTCATTGTGGGGGATGTCCTCCACAAAGATTACTGCCCTAGATGGCATGGCCAACTTTTACTGTTGAGTGTCCCCCAGCAGGAACACTGAAAGTAATTAAAATCATAGATAGGCAAGGAAAAATGCAAGATTCTCATATTCTTAAAGAGTTGTAAAGTGGCACGATCATAAAGCTGCCTTGTAGCCCTGAGGGAACTATAAAACTCTCCCTGGAATTTAGGAAGGTGGGGGTATGCTGTACCACTGTGGTTCCCAGGGATAATAAATAGATCAGGAATAGTTAAGTTCTGGGCCAGTCCAGGCAGATATACATCTAATGTGTTACTTAGTGCTTTCCCCTGAGGGGCTTGATATGTAAATGGCCAGGCGGCCCTGGGAGAACCTAACACACAAATCTCATTGTTGGACAGAGAGACAAGACACAGATCTCTCTGGGGTTTATGTTGCCCCTGATGGCTCTTTGTTAGCTTCCCTGCCTTGCAAAGCCAGGGGCCTGCAGGCACAGGGAATCTCAGGATCCTAGCCCCAGCATGATGATGGGTATGAATGCCAAGTTGCTGTGAATAGCTGGGGACTTCTTATAAGAAATTTACAACTGTTTTTATGTTTACTTTATCTCTCTATGCTTCTGTGGAACAACTAACAAACAACAGCCTCAAGATTTATGTTTAAATTTAGAAGTACTCAATACTGAGTTTGTAAGAAAAAATTTAAAATATCTAATACTGTTCAAATCTGCTTTCATATTTTTATTATTATTTATTTTTATGTATATTATTCTAGTTTTATATTCATAGTGGTGACTCCATTATCCTCCTCCCCATCCTCCCTCTTCCATAGGGATCCTAATCAATGGGGAATGTGGTTCACGCATTGTGGGGGTAGTCAAGAGCGATGGGGGATAGGCCAAGTCTCTGTGCATAATGCCCCAATTTGTGACTCTAACATTCTTTCCGCCCCCTCTTCCACAAATTTCCCTGAGCCACATTTTAGCTCTACTTCAGTGATGAGGTTTTGGGAGCCTCTTTGTCTCTGGATATCTGGCTTAGTAGGAGTTAGATGTTCTCTGTGTTTATCTCCTTCAGCCTTTTTCTGGTGTCATGATCCCCAAGAATGCTGAACTCTTGCCCTTCCTCCACATTACTCTATGGCTTTAGCTGGGGCCTTGGTGAGGTGTGATTGGCTGATCCTCCCTTCAGTTTTGTTGTCCATCTGGAAAAGATAAGCAAATTCTCCAACGGAGAGAGAAGTTAGTACTAGATATATGGGATGTCCATGGATATATTGGAGGGAATTTTATATGGGTAGACCCTCTTCTAGCCCACATTTGATGGTATCTTGATTGGAGATTGTACTCATTTTTTGTACATGGTTTTGACTTGTTTCCCAGTTTCAGCAATGAGTTCCATTCCACTGAGTGGATCAATTAGCCAAATCAAGAACCGTTGGTTGCCCTCCATGGCTGTGTGCCACTACTGCATTTGTTTGAGCATTACATCAGGTTGTTTCTTGCTGGGTATCTTAAACTGGAAGTTGTTTGGACTGATGTTGGCCATTTCCTCCAGTTGCTCGTGTAGCATCCTCTGGCACTAGGCTAGCTAACTGTCCGGGGACTGACCCTCTTCCAGATTCTGGCCAGGTCACTCCAAGTTTGGTCTCACACATGTATGCTGTCTTTAACAGTAGGGTCTTACCATTAACCTTTGTTGGGTCATCAAGAACTCTGACAGAAATCTGTCTTTTTTGGGAAACCTTGTAGGTTTCTCAGATCTACAGCTCATTATGAAAGTTAACCCCATGCTGGTACTGGGAGTTATAAGTCAGTGCCTAGGAAGGTGAGGGGAGAAAAAAATAGATAATATAAAAGAGAAAGTGAGTATAGAGAGGTGATGGAGAGAAAGAGAGAGAGAGGGGAGAGAGAAGAGAGAGTAAAGCAGGAGAAAATTAAAGTTGGTCTTCATGATGTTTTCTCCAGTTTCCCGTGGTTCAGGTGTTCCCTCTGCGGGCCTGCTGAAGGATCAATGTTTTAGCTTGTTGTTCAGAATATAGAGTTTTATAGCATGATTTCCTTTTGGGTCCCTATTTTTATCCCCCACCCTTGTCCTCCCTTCCACCCTCTCACTCCCTCCCACCATCACCCTCCCTCCATCCCACCCTCACTATTGTCTGGTCCTCAGAGTGATTATTAGACTTGACAGCATCTCCGGTGGATTCAGGCTAGGAGTGACAGATAAACAAGACCATGTGATGATTATCTTTTTGTGATTGGGTGAGCTCACTGAGGATGATCTGTTTCATGTTTGACCTTTTTTTTTCTCAAATTTCATTATTTTATCTTTTCTTACTGCTACGTAGAATTCCACAGTATAGATATACCACATCTTTGTTATCCATTCATCTAATGATGGACATCTGGGTTGATTCTAGCTCTTTGCTATTATGAATTGAGCAGCTATAAACATGGTTGAGCAAATGTCTCTGATCTGAGGCTTGGAGCCTTTAGGGTAAATGCCCAATAAGAAAATAACTGGATCTGTTGGCAGGTCTATGGTCATCCTTTTCAGGAGTCTCCATATAGCTTTCCATAATGGTTGAACCATTTTACATTCCCACCACCAGTGGAAGCTTGTTCCTATTTCCCCACAGCCTCATCAGCATTTGTTTTTTTTTTTTTTTTTTTTTTTTTTTTAATGTTAGTCATCCTTACTGGGGTAAGGTGGAATCTCATAGTTGTTTTAATTTGCATTTCCCTGATGATTAGGGATGTTGAACATTTTCTTAATGTGCATTTGCTATTTGTATTTTTTCCTCTGAGAACTCCCTGTGCAGTTCTCTGCCCCATTTTGTGAGTGGGTTGTTTGATGATTTATGGTTTAGGCTTTGGAGTTCTTTGTAGATTCTAGAAATTAGGCCTCTGTCAGTTGTATAGCTGGTGAAAATTATCTCCCATTCTGTGGGTAATCTGCTGGCTTTGGTTATGGTATGTTTGTCAGTGAAAAAGCTTTTCAGCTTCATGAGATCCCTCTGGTTGAGTGATTGTTTAATTTCCTGAGCTGCTGGGGTTTTGTTCAGGAAGTCTTTTCCCACTCCTATTTCGTGGAAGGTTCCTCCTATTTTTTCTTCCAGTAGTAGCAGAGTTTCTGGTTTTATATCTAGGTTTTTTGATCCATCTGGACTTGATTTTTGTGCATGGTGAGATGTGTGGATCGAGTTTCATTTTCCTGCATATGGTTGTCCAGTTTGTCCAGCACCATTTGTTGAAGAT
This sequence comes from Orientallactaga sibirica, assembly GCA_036365145.1. Classification (NCBI taxonomy): domain Eukaryota; kingdom Metazoa; phylum Chordata; class Mammalia; order Rodentia; family Dipodidae; genus Orientallactaga; species Orientallactaga sibirica. The sequence continues at coordinate 3,190,076 of JAEOAD010002517.1, forward strand.
GCTGTCCTTTTTCCATTCTGCATTGGTAGGACCTTTGTCAAATATCAAGTAGCTGTAGTTACTTGACCCAAAGTCTGGTCTTCTATTCTGTTCCATTGGTCTATACTCCTGTTTTTATGTGAGTACCATGTTGTTTTTATTACAATGGCTTTGTAGTATAGCTTTAGATCTTCTGCCTTTCCATATGAATTTTGAGATAGTTTTTTCTAAATAAGTGAAGAAATAAGTTGGGATTTTTATCGGCATTGCATTTAATCTATATAGTCCTTTTGGTAAGATTGCCATTTTCACAATGTTAATTCTACCTATCCAGGTGCATGGGAGGGAGGTCTTTCCATCTTTGTAGGACCTCCTCAATTTCTTTCTTGAGTGTTTTTATGTTTTCATTGTATAGGTCTTTCACTTCCTTGGTTAATGTTATTCCAAGGTATTTTATTTTCTTTGTTGCTATTGAAAATGGGACAATGTTAGTTATTTCTTTTTCTGTGTCTTTTTCTTTTGCATACCGAAAGGCTAATGATTTCTTAGCATTGACCTTATATCCTGCTACTTTGCTGATGGCACTAATCACCTTTGAGAGTTTTGAGATGGAAGTTCTCGGGTCACTAATGTATAGAATCATGTCATCTGCAAATAGAGCTAACTTAACTTCTTCCTTTCTAATTTATATCCTTTTGATTTCTTTCTCCTGTCTTATTGCTTGAGCTAATACTTCTAGCTCTATATTGAAGAGCAGAGGTGAGAGTGGACACCCCTGCCTTGTTCCTGATCTCAATGGGAACTCTTTTAGTCTCTCCCCAGTAAGAATTACTTGGGCTTTAGGAGCTTTATATATAGCCTTTATTATGTTGAGATATGGGCCATCCATTCCTATTCTCTCCAATGTTTTGATCATGAAGTGATGTTGTATTTTGTCAAAGGCCTTTTCTGCATCTATTGAAATGATCATGTGGTTTTTGTGTTTAAGCTTGCTTATGTGGTGTATTACATTGATTGATTTCCATATGTTGAACCACCCCTGCATGTTCCAGGGATGAAGCCTACTTAATCAAGGTGGATAATGCTTTTGATGTATTGTTGAATTCGGTTTGCAAGGATTTTGTTTAGGATCTTTGAGTCTACTTTCATCAGGGAAATGGGCCTATAATTTTCCTTTCTTGTGGCATCTCTGCCTGGTTTTGGAATTAGGGTGATACTAGCTTCATAGAAGGAGTTGAGGATATCTCCCTGTTCTCCGATCATGTGGCACAGTTTGAGAAAAAATGGATTTAGTTCTTCCATGAAGGTTTGATAGAATTCATCTAAGAAACCATCTGGTCCTGGACTCTTCTTTTTGGGGAGGTGTTTGATTACCTCTTCAATCTTGAAGGGTGTGATGGGTTTGTTTATGATATTAGTCTGCTCTGGGCTTAGCTTTGGTAGGTGGTATGTGTCTAGGAACTGATCCATTTCCTCCATATTCTCTTGTTTTGTGGAGTAGAGGTTTTTGAAATAAGTCCTGATAATTCTTCCTATTTCACTCATGCCTGTTGTGATCTCTCCTTTTTCATTTCTAATTTTGTTAATTTGAAGTGTTTCTTTTTCTCACTTGATCAAATTGGCCAGGGGTGTATCAATCTTGTTAATTTTTTCAAAGAAGGAGATCTTTGCTTCATCAATTTTCTTAATTGTCCTCTTAGTTTCCAATTCATTAATTTCTGCTCTGATCTTAATTATTCCAAAGACTGTGGGTTATTGTTAAGTTGCTTTCATATTTTTAAAAAAAAAAAAACTGTGTTTCAGGAAAGTTATAAGAAACAAAGTTCCAAATTCAATGAATGATAAAATCTATATGTTTATTCTGGGTAAATATTATAAGTCAAGTCTTGTCTACCCTTTCATAAAAAAATTATTTCAAAAGGGCTTTTGAGGGAAAAAACATAAATGGTCATATTAAAAGTCTTATGGTAAGGACTAAAGAAGATAAACTGGAGAGGAAACTTTAAATGTTGTGTTTGAAGAAAAAGATTTTTACAGAGTTACTATATAGATTGTAAGGTAAAAGTATGTAGATGAAGGTATGAGTAAATATGTGGATAAAGGTATGAGTAAGCTTAAACAGAAGGTTAGGTTAACTAAGACTGATTAACTAATTAATTAACTAAGTCTTAAAATACTTGATCAGATTACAGACTTCTAGAGATACAAAATGAATATTAGCCTAGGGCTTGCATCAGACTAACAAAGTATGGCCCTGGTTGGTAGCAGGTTGCTATAGTATTCAGGTTGTGAACTTAAAACTTGAACTCATTGATGTTTATCTGGTCATGATAATGGTCATGAAAGACTTTAGAGAACTCAACCAAGTTAGCTAGGTTCCCCTATTTGTCTAAATGTTAACTAAATGTTAAGGTTAAAATTGGCTCATTAGTATTTATTTCTCTCATATTGTTATTATATTTTAAACTCTGTCTCAAAAAAAACTCACAGAGGAATTATTTACTCTTTTTCCCATTTGATAAGGTAAATAGACCACATTTAGAAACACTGAACAGTATTTATATGTCATACACTTGGAAACTATTTACTTCATGGTGAGCAGCAAAACAAAATTCTAAACAAAGTTATGTTGTTATTTAAGATATAATTCCTCAATTCATCCAACAATCAGTCTTAATACTTTAAATTTAACTTACATCAGTAAGGAGCAAGATTACCAAAGTGCCACAGGCAGAATTATAGAGTTGATTAAGGTTTGAGTAGTTATAGATTGTGTCATGAAATTTTGTGTATGTTTGGAATTCACTAGTTCTATAAAATTGATTTGGAGGAGATTGAAAATATTTCTTTTTGGCTCAGCAGTTAAAGGTGCTTGCTTTGCACCAGATACACATAGTGGAGAATGCATTTGGAGATTGTTTGCAGTGACAAATGGCCCTGGCATGCCCATTCTCTCTATTTTCCATGAGACTTGTCTCCTTTTTCATTATATCATTGCAGTTTAGTCCACTTCCTCTATTCCTTGGGTATGTTAGATATAGCTGAATTAATTTTAGAAACTTACTTATAGATTGGGTAGACATCTTATTTAACTTTTAAAAGTGTTAAAACTCCTCATAAAGAATATATATATAAGAAAATATTATATAAAGTTATCCCAATTCTGATGAGCTTTAAAATTGTAAAATTTTTCATATCTTTATATTTAAGCCAAAAATGTTACTACATAATATAGATTCCTTGTTTATTTTGAAATATGTTAGCAGATCTTTTGTTCATAGTTTACTCTGTGTAGCCTCATGTGCCTTAAATATGTGAACTCTACTTTTCCAGATATCAGAATATTGTAATTTGATTACTACAAAGTCCATGATGTTTGGCTATTAATAAGCAAAATTATTCAGCTAAACCAATCAGTAGTAATAGAATATAAAAAAAATGATAACTTTTAGATCTTACCTTTCATTTGCTTAACATTATTTTTGTCCAGTCAGATCATTGAGAAACCTTGAAAGCTATCTAAAGATTTTCTAATTTTTTTCTCTTGAAAAAAGTTAAATGCTAGGGTAATTTTTATTTATTTCCTTTTTTTTTTTTTTTTTTTTTTTGAGGTTAGGGGGTTCTCACTGTAGCCCAGGCTAACCTGGAACACACTTTGTAGTCACAGGCTGACTTTGAACTCACAGTGATCCTACCTCTGCCTCCCATGTGCCAGGATTAAAGGCCTGTGCCTCCATGCCAGGCTAAAACTAATTTTAAGTTGTTTCTTGTCTTGTTCTTACTGGTTTTGTTGGGTGATTTTCACTGAGGTTGTAATCTAAGTCTTATAAAAACTGACTTAATGTGATTTTGTTCTTAGGAAAACTAAGGAAGCTCTCCATGTCTTAGGGAAATCCACTGTATACAAACAATGTTAATATAGTTTGTCTAAGCTTTATATTCTAAAATCAGGCTAGTTTGACTTTATTCTTTTTTTTTTTTTTTTTTTTTTGTTTTTCATTTTTCAGTTTTTCAATCACTTTAGCCCACGCTGACCTGGAATTCACTATGTAATCTCAGGATGGCCTCGAACTCATGCCGATCCTCCTACCTTTGCCCCCCGAATGCTGGAATTAAAGGCATGTGCCACCACACCCTGGCTTATTCTTTTTTTATTGACAACTGCTATACTTACAGACAATAAACCATGCTATTTCTCCCCCTCCCCCCATTCCCCTTCAGAACTCTACTCTCCCATGACATCATTTAATCCAGGTGTCTCTCTGTTTATTTTTTGCTGGGATGACCTGTCAATTCATGAGAGTGGGGTGTTGAAGTCACCCACTACTATTGTGTTTGGTGTTATCTCTGACCTTAAGTCTAACAGTGTTTGTTTGATGAAATTGGGAATCCCCATGTTAGATGCATATACGTTTAGGATTGTAATGTCCTCCTGTTGGAGTGTTCCTTTAATTAGTACAAGATGACCATCTTTATCTTTCCTCACTAATGTTGGTTTGAAGTCTGTCCTGGAAGATGTTAGGATAGCAACCCCTGCTTATTTCCTAAGCCCATTTGCTTGAAATACCATTTACAATCCTTTCACCCTAAGAAGGTGTCTATCTTTTATTGAGAGATGAGTTTTCTGGAGTCAATAGATGGCAGGATCCTGCCTTTTCATCCAGTCTGCAAGCCTGTGTCTTTTGGTTGGGGCATTGAGGCCATTGATATTAAGAGGTATTATTGAAAAAATATGTATTTATTCCTGCCACTCTTCTTGTTTTGTAGTGCTTGCTGTTTTCCCTTTACACATTTGTTTTAACTGTTGAGTATGGTTTATTTTTTTCCTATTTCCTCCTGTGTGTGTTTTGCTTTCTCTTCAGTGAGAAGGATTCCTCAAAGTATTTTCTGTAGGGATGGTATAGTTTTCATAAATTCCTTTAGCCTCTTTTTGTTGTGGAATGTCCTTATTTCTCCATCAATTTGGATAGATAGCTTTGCAGGATAAAGAAATCTGGGTTGACAGTTTTTATCTTTCAGAACTTGGAATACATCATTCCAACCCCTTCTAGCATTTAAAGTTTGTATTGAGTTATCTGCTGTGATCCTGATGGGCTTGCCTTTGAAAGTCACTTGCTTTTTCTCTCTAACTGCTGTCAATATATTTTCTTTGGTTTGCATGTTTAGTAGTTTAATTATAACATGGTGAGGAGAGGTTCTTTCTAGGTTTTGTCCATTTGGTGTTCTAAAAGCTTCTTTTATCTCATTGGTATTTCTTTCCCAATTTGGGGGAAATTTTCATCTATGATTTTGTTGAAAATGCCTACTAAGCCTCTGAATTGAAAATCTTCTCCTTTTACTATACTCTGAATTCTTATGCCAGCTCCAAGGAGACCCAATGACTACAGGATTCAGCATCTCTTTAAGTCCTTTAGCTCCCACTCAGCAGGAAGTAGATATGGAAACCCAAACAGCACCCCATTATCACTAATAAAAGGGTGGAATGTTCGGTCAACCCAGGTCCCAAGATGGAGTCATTGCAGATGACAAAATGGTGATGAGATGAGAAGCTTATGGGAAAATGCAAGAACAAAGTTGACTACATTTCTCAGAAATCACCTGATCCATTGTTCCCCCTTGACACTAGGCCAAAGTTTCCTGTTTACCTTATCTCAAGGGCCACCTAACATGTTTTGGTCACACACCCTAACTGCCTGATATAATCTTGTGATTAAACAGGAAATTTTCCCTAAAGAAACTCCCCTACCTAACTTCACAACCCCCCCATTCCCCTATCTCCCACCCAACAGAAAGGCCTCATAAAACTTAACCTTTGCAAGCTCAAAGGTGTTGTGCTGTCTCACCAGACAGTCTGGTAGTTCGTGTCTTTCCAGAATAAAACTTTTACTTTGCTTCAGAGTGGTCTTGCCTGGTCTGGTCATTCTCATACCTTACACTTACAATGTCACCCCTCTATGTCAGTTCTTCTCTCAGACCCAGTTCCTTGGGGTGGGGGACTTCTCTTCTTTCCATTAAACAGTTATTATTAGACAGTACCACACACCTTGCCTTGGCCCAGTGAGGTGAACAAGCCATCTTTCACTGTGTCACATGAGTTAAATCACTTTGCCTACCTCTTTCTACAGTGCATGCATGGTTTTTCTGGTGGGATATCAGGCAGACTGATTCCCAAGATAGTTTAACCACTCTCCTACCCTCAAGAGAGCAACTGGAAACACTGTTGGAGAGCTACTCTTAAAGCAAAATATTCTGAAGTCAAAATATAAAAAATTGGAAGCTGGGCATTGTGGTGCACACCTTTAATCCTAGCACTTGGGGCAGAGGTTTGAGGATCACCATGAGTTCAAGGCTACCCTGAGACTGCATAGTTAATTCTAGGTCAGCCTGGGCTAGAGTGAGACCCTACCTTGAAAAAATCAAAAGAGAGAGAATATTTAAAAATTGGATTTCTTTTAAATTTCTCTGCTTATTATGAGTCTGACAAGTCTTTAAATCTGGATCATTGCTAGGTACTTGAAAGAATTTCCCTAGGTTTCAAGGACAGTCTGAATAAAAGAATATAAAGCTTTGACCTAAAAATATTTAAAAAATATTTCCATTTGTAAGGACTTCTCCCTCTCTGATCTTTAGCTCTCAAAAATATGGATAGAAAACTGCCGGGCATGGTGGTGCACGCCTTTAATCCCAGCACTCAGGAGGCAAAGGTAGGTGGATTGCCGAGAGTTCGAGGCCACCCTGAAACTACATAGTTAATTCCAGGTCAGCCTGGACCAGAGTGAGACCCTACCTCTCAAAACCAAAAAAAAAAAATGGGTAGTTATTTGCTATAGATCTTAGATCTATTTAAGTAACTTTTATGGGTGATCTTTTATGGTATTGAGTTTTACATCTCAAAATATATAAAGTGGCACCATAATTTTTTTAAGGTGCACCTAGGATTTATGTATTTGTCATGTGTGTACATGATGTTTTCATGTTTGTTTTTGTATGTTGCCTGGTCAAAAGAAAAAAAATAGAATATAATGTAAGGCTGGGCGTGGTGGCGCACGCCTTTAATCCCAGCACTCGGGAGGTAGAGGTAGGAGGATCACTGAGAGTTCAAGGCCACTCTGAGACTACATAGTGAAGTCCAGGTCAGCCTTGAACCCTACCTCAAAAAAAAAAAAAAAAAAAAAAAAAAAAAAAAAAAAGAGTATAACATGTAAAATTAGGCCAGGTGTGGTGTTGCACACCTTTTATCCCAGCACTCAGGAGGCAGAGGTAGGAGGATTGCCATGAGTTTGAGGCAAGACTACATTGTGATTTCAAGGTCAGCCTGCACTAGAATGAGACCCTACCTCAAAAAGCCAAAAAAAAAAAAAAAAAAAAAAAAAAAGGGAAAAAGAAAATAAAAACCATAAAACTTGTGGCTACTTCAACTTTTTTTATTATTCTTAATTTTGCTTTTAAAACATTTTTGGTATAACAACTTAAAGTGTGAATGTGAATGTGAATGTTTCATTGATATATTAAAAGACCTTAAAAGTACATACCATAAACTTAAATAATCTTAAAAATTTCTTTCTTAAAAATTATACAAATGTGGCATGGACTGAGTATAGGGCAGATGCAGCAGTGTGAAGTGAGTAGGCCTGAACCCTGTTTTCCAGCTCCTCCCACCTCCCTGGTCTAGGTCCCCTGCACAGTGTGTGAGCGGACCTGGCAGTATGGAGTGAGTAGGCCAGACTCCTGTTTCCTGGCTTCTCCCACCTCCCTGGTCTGGGATCCCTGTGCCAGTCTGTGTACCAATGGGCATGGTGGTGTGGGTGAATAGGCCAGACCCCTGTTACTGGGCTCCTCCCACCTCCCTGGTCTGGGTTCCCTGTGTGGCCAGTGTGTGGGTGGGTGGGCATGGCAGTGTGGAGTGAGTAGGACAGTCTCCTGTTTCCTGTCTCTTCCCAGTTCCTTGGGCTGGGTTCCCTATATTGGTCTGTGTGCCAGCGGGCACAGCTGTCTGGAATGAGTAGGCCAGACCTCTGTTTCTAGACTCCTCCCACCTCCCTTGTCTGGGTTCTCTGTGTAGACTGTGTGTGGGCGAGAGCAGCATTGTGGAGTGAGTAGGCCAGAACCCTCCCTCCTGATCCTCCCAGTTCTCTGATCCAAGTTCCCTGAGCTGGTCTGTGTGCTGGAGGGTGCAGTGCAGAGTAAGTAGGCCAGATCCCTGTTGCCTGGCTCTTCCTAGTCCCCTGGTCCTGGTAGGTCACATTGTGCCTTGCTTGGGAAGGCATGGTCCCTAGTCCCTGGAATCAGGCCTTTTGCTCTAGTATCCTGACTGGCCATTGGGTACCAACATCCCTGTTCACCTGAGTCAGAGGGTGCACAGGCCAAAGGACAAAAACTTGCTGCCTCCTCAAAAAAATTAAGACTCTTCTTAAAACAGGTAAACAGCAATGAAAAAAGCCAATGAAAGAAAACTGAGAGATCTCCACCAATGATGCCTAGTCCTATAATGGAAGCCCCCAATGAAATCAGAGAGAGGTCAACAGAAATTCATTCCCAAAATGAAAACACAATAACCAATGAGACCCTGCTCAAAAAAAATCGCTGAACTGGAAGCAAACCATCAATGAACAGCAATCATATCAAATTGGATAGAATTGTCTCCTAGAGCTTTTAGCTTTTGACATTAGGCTTAACATGTTTGAAGAAAATGTTAGAAACCTCCAAAGTGATATGAATAAATTGAAGGTGAGTCGAGAAATCGAGAATATCAACAATCAGTTGATTAAACTTAATGAAGACTTGATCAAATGTAAGAATGAATTCCAGGAAGCATCAAGAAAATCACAACTATTAATTGAAATTGTACCTCAAAAAAGGGATGGAGAGATGGCTTAGCAGTTATGGCACTTGCCTGCAAAGCCAAAGGTCCCAGTTTTGACTCCCCAGGACCCACATAAGCCAGATGTGCAAAGGGGCACATGCATTGCATCTAGAGTTTGTTTGCAGTGGCTGAAGGCCCTGGCATACCCCCCCCACCTGCCTATTTCTGTATCTCTCTCTCTCTCTTTCGCTCTCTCTCAAATAAATAAATAAAATAAAAATATTTTTAAAGAGATGGACATGATGCAAAATAACACAACAGAAAAAAATCAAATAGAAATTATAAAGACCTCTCTAGAACCCCTCACCAACAGAGTTACTCATATGGAAGACAGAACCTCTGACCTGGAAGACAAGACAAAAGAAATTGATTGGGAAGTCAAAAACTTTGCTAAGTTCAAAAAAAAATCAAGTGAATAGATTATAAGGGAACTGTGGGATACCCTAAAATGACCAAACATCTGGATCATGAGTCTATCAGAAAGAGAGAAAATCCAGGCCAGAGGCATAGAGAACATGGTCAACAAAATTATTGAAGAAAAATTTCCTAATCTCTCAAAAGAGAGGCCAGTCCAGATAGAAGAAGCCCATAGAACACTAAAGACACAGAACCAAAGAAGAAACTCTCCAGGACACATCATAGTTAAAACTCTTAACAACAAAAACAAATTTCTCAATTTGTTAAAAGCAACAAGAGAGAAATGATTCACAACATACAAAGACAATCCCATCAGAATTACATCATATTTCTCAATGGAAACCCTGAAAGCCAGAAGGGCCTGGAATGGAACACTTCAAAGTCTGAAAAACTAAGGCTGCGAACCCAAGCTACTCTATCCAGCAAAAGTATCCCTCAAAATAGATGGTGAAAGAAAAACTTTCCACAAAAAAGTCAACTCTATGATTATATGAATAAAAAGCCAGAACTACAGATATACTTGAGGGAATACTCCACATATAATAGTCAAACAACCAATCTCAAGAGCCAGCAAGAAGAAGATCATAATAATGATAATAGACCAGGCACAAAACAGTACAAAATACAAGAAAGCACAAAACCCCATAAAACATCTCATCATGGCAGGGATTAATTCAAACCCCACAGTAATAACCTTAAATATTAATGGTCTTAACTTACCCATCAAAAGACACAGGTTATCAGGATGGCTCAAAAAACTGGACCTTTCTCTCTGCTGTCTTCAAGAAACCCACCTCACCACTAAAGATAGAAAGATCCTCAGGGTAAAAGGCAGGAAAATAATATTCCAAGCAAATGGAAATGAAAAAACAAGCTGGTGTTGCTAAATTAATATCTGATAAAATAGACTTCAAACCAAAAGTAATAAAAAAGGACAAAGTAGGCCACTTCTTACTCATCAAGAGAATGATCCAATATAAGCGCATCACAATCATAAATATATAAGCACCAAACACAAGTGCATCACAGTTTATAAAACAAAATCTACTCCACAATAAAACAGAAATAAACACCAACACCATTGTAGTTGGAGATGTTAGTACTCCACTCTCATCAATACACAGGTCATCCAAGCAGAAAATCAATAGGGAAATAATAGAGCTCAACAACATCATAGATCAACAAGACCTAATGGACATCTAGAGAACTTTCCACCCCAACTCTACAGAATCCACATTCTTTTCAGCAGCCCATGGAACCATCTCCAAAAGTGACCATATATTAGGCCATAAAGCATGCATTCATAAAGTCAGAAAAATTGAAGTAAGTTCCTATCATGTAAGATCACAATGATTTAGAGCTAGAAATTAAGAAGAGATACATCAAGAACTCCACCAGCTCCTGGAGACTAAACAACACTCTTTTAAACAATGAGTTGGTCATGGAAGAAATCAAAAAAGAAATTGTAACATTCCTACAATTGAATGGTAGTGAAAAAACAACCTACCAAAACTTATGGGACACAACGAAGGCAGTCCTAAGGGGAAAATGCATAGTCCTAAATGGCTTCATTACAAAGACAGAGAGATCTCAAATGAATAACCTGATTGTACTCCTAAAGGCACTGAATAAACAAGAAGAATCCAACCCAAAAAGTTCCAGATGGAAAGAAATTATCAAGATCAGAGCAGAAATTAATGAACTGGAAACTAAGAAAACAATTTAAAAAATTGATGAAATGCAGAGCTGGTTCTTTGAAAAAAATAAACAAGATTGACCAACCCCTGGCCAAATTGATCATGCAAAATAAAGTCTCAAATAACAAAATCAGTAATGAAAAAGGAGAGATCATAACAGACATAAATGAAATTGGAAGAATCATCAGGGCAAACTTCCAAACCTCTACTCCACAAAATTAAATAATCTGGAAGAAATGGATGAATTCCTATACACATACCACTTACCAAAATTAAACTCAGAGCAGATTAATCTAAACAAACCTATCACATCCATGGAGATTGAAAAGGTAATCTAAAAAACATTCCCAAAAGAAAAGTCCATGACTGGATGGCTTCTCAGTTGAATTTTATCAAACCTTTATTGAAGAACTGAAACCAAAATTTCTCAAACTGTTCCACATAATTGGAGATCAGGGAATCCTCCCTGATTCCTTTTATGAAGCCAGCATCACCCTAATACCAAAACAAGACACAGATACAAGGAAAGAAAACTATAGGCCTATATCTCTAATGAACTTAGATGCAAAGACCCTGAACAAAATTCTTGCAAACTGAATTGAGCAACACATCAAAAGCATTACGCACCTTGATCAGGCAGGCTTCATCCCAGGGATGCAGGGATGGTTTAACATACAGAAATCAGTCAACATAGTACACCACATAAATAAACTTAACCATAAGAATCATATGATCATCTAAATTGATGCAGAGTAGGCTTTTGACAAAATACAACATCACTTCATGATCAAAATGCTGGAGAGAATAGGCATGGAGGGTTTATATCTCAACACAATAAAGGCTATAAATAAAGCTCCTAAAGCCCAAATAATACTTACTGGGGAAAAACTCAAGGAGTTCCCACTGAGATTGGGAACAAGACAGGGGTGCCAATTCTCACCACTGCTCTTCAACATAGTACTTGAAGTACTGACCCAAGCAATAAGACAAGAGAAAGAAATAAAAGGGATTCAAACTGGAGTGGAAGAAGTCAAGTTATCCCTATTTGCAGATGACATGATCCTATACATTAGTGACCCAAAAGTCTCCATCTCAAAACTTCTAAAGGTGATAAATTCCTTCAGCAATGTGGCAGGATACAAAATCAATGCACAAAAATCAGTAGCTTTTCTATATGGAAAGGACAAATATACAGAGAAAGAAATCAGTGAGACTGTCCCATTTTCAATAGCATCAAAAAATTTACATACCTTAGAATAACACAAACTAAGGATGAGAAAGATTTATATAATGAAAACATAACAAAAAACTCAAGAAAGAATTCAAGGAGGATTTCAGAAGAAGGAAAGACCTCCAATATTCCTGGATAGGGCAAATTAATATTGTGAAAATGACAATTCTACCAAAAGCAATATACAGACTTAACACAATACCAATAAAAATACCAGCATCATTCTTCACAGAGATTGAAAAAATGAACTCAACATTCATATGGAATGAATGACAGCAGGCCTCAATATCCAAACATATCCTCAACAAAACAAAAAGGGGAGGCTGGAGAGATGGCTTAGTGGTTAAGGCATTTGCCTGCAAAGCCAAAGGACCCAGGTCTGGTTCTCCAGGACCCATGTAAGTCAGATGCAGAAGAGGACACATGCATATGGAGTTTGCAGTAGCTAGAGGCCCTGGAGCACCCATTCTCTCTCTCAATCTCTCTCTCTCTCTCTCTCTCTCTCTCCCTGCCTCTTTCTCTCTCTCAAATAAATAAATAAATAAATATTACAATATAACAAAGCCATGGTACAAAAACAGCATGACACAGACATGAATTGAATACTTAGACCTTAGGTACTTGATCTTTGACAAAGATGCCAATAATGTAGACTGGAGAAAAGACAACATCTTCAACAAATGGTGTTGGACAAATTGACTGGCCAGATGTAGAAAAATGAAATTAGACCCACTCATTTCACCATACACAAAAGGATTATACAAAGTGAGGTAACCCAGGCTTGGAAAGCCAAACATCACATGTTCTCTCTCATATGTGGATCCTAGCTACAAATGTATAGACTTGTGTGTGAACTGGAACCAAAATTGGTACCAGAAACCAGTAAACTGGTAAAAGGCTATAAGGGAGGGAGGGGAGGTAAGGACTTAAGTGTATGGTATTGCACATATGTAAGCAGAAGAACAGATTATAGGGAGGGGAATGGCCTAAGAGAGGCCTTGGGAAGAGAATGCATAAAAGAAGGGCAGGGGGAGGGTCAATCAAAATTCAAGATATTGTGAATAAGACTTATGTAAACCTATTTTTTTAATAATGGCACATCTAGAAGCTGTAGACTGTTACTAGAAAATTTTCAGTGCCTGGGATGGGATACCTTCCAGTGAGTTGCTGGCCAAGGAGGTCCTGGAAGCCTCCAAAACATTAAAGGCTACTGCCAAAGCCCTTGGTTTCCCTTGAGAAACAGATGGTAAGACCCTATTGCTGAAGACATCTCTTGCCTGAGAGTCAAGGTCACTGAGAAAGCAAGCTGGTGCTGAGCAGAAAACGTTCTCCCTGTAGATCAGCCAACTGAAAGCTGGAAAAAGCTGCACTGCATGCAGCCATATGGGACACAGAAGTCACCAGCAGTGAAAACAGTGGACACTGAATATTCAATTTTGGCCATACAGGCCAAATGACTGAACAGGTGCATTAGTGGAATGTTTGCTCTTGGAGTAACCAACTGCTCCATAATTGGACTGAAGGACCTCTCTACAGGAGGGACTACATACCTGGTACTGAAAAACCTAAGCAAAAGTCTATGGCAGGGGAGGTCACGAGCCTTAGGGGTATAAAGCCTGCTCTTGTCTGGCTAAATGTATATGTTATTCCCACCAAGCTGCCCTGAAAGCACTACACTTAATGTTCATACTCACATATTAATGCTACTCTCACTTCTGGTTAGAGAAGCTTCTCTTTTCAGATGGCAATGACCACTGGGATGACCCAAAAGGCAACATAGTGCTGAGAAGAAGGGATGGAGGAGTGCCCAGCACTGAAACACATCTGTCACACCTTCCAAGGCTCAGGGACCATTGCGGAAGAGGGGGCGGATAGAATGGAAGAGCCAAAGGAAGGGTACGACTCCTTACAATGCAACTGTCCAGACAGAAATTGGCCTTGATATCCATGACCTTGCAGTGCCTAGCAATACCTTTGCAAGACCCTCATAATAGAAGAAAAAGATGATGACATCAAATTAAAAGAGAGACTAATGGAGAGAGGGAAGGGATATGATGGAGACTGGAGTTCTAAAGGGGAATGGGGGAGGGGAGGGAAATATCATGCATTTTTTGTATGTAAGTATAGAAGTTGTCAATAAAAAAAAAGAAATAAAAAAATCAAATCCACATGGATTAAAGAACTCAATATAAGACCTGAAACTCTTCAACTACTGGAAGAAAAAGTAGGAGGCATGCTCCACAATATAGGACTGGGAAAAGACTTCCTGAACAAAACCCCAGTAGCCCAGGAAATTAAACAAACACTCAACCAACTGGATCTCATGAAGCTAAAAAGCTTTTGCACAAATATGCAATAAGCAGAGCCAATAGATTACCCACTGAATGGGAGAAAATCTTTGCCAGCTATATTACTGACACTAGCTTAATATTTAGAATCTACAAAGAACTCAAAAAACTAAACAATAAAAAAATCAAACAACCCACTCCAAAAGGGGGCCAGAGAACTGAAGAGGGAGTTCTCAGAGGAAGAATTATAATTGGTAACACACATTTAAGAAAATGTTTAACATCCCTAACCGTTAGGGTAATGTGAATTAAAACAACTATGAGATTCCACCTAACTCCAGTAAGTATAGCAAACATTAAAAAATCAAATGAAAACAAATGTTGGCAAGGATGTGGAGAAATAAGGACACCCATTCACTGTTGGTGGAAATGTAAGCTGATACAACCACGATGGACATCAATATTGCAACTCCTGAAATGGATGAATATAGAGTTACCAACAGACCCTGTGATTCCCTTACTAGGCATTTACCCTAAAAGCTCCACATTTCAGTTCAGATATATTTGTTCAACCATGTTTATAGCTGCTCAATTCAAAATAGCTAAAAACTGGAATCAACCTAGGTGCCCATCATTGTATGAAAGGATAACAAAGATGTGGTATATCTACATGATGGAATTCTACTTGGCAGTTAGAAAAAAATGGCACAATGAAATTTGTATAAATATGGTCAATCTTGGAAAAGATCATTCTAAGTGAACTCACACAATCACAGAAAAACAATCATCACATGGTTTCACTCATCTGCAGTTCCTAGCCTGGATCAGCCCAAGTTGGTGACATACCTGAAAAGCATCTCGATGCTTGGACAATAGGGAGGGTAGGGAGAAAGGGGGAGAGTGGGGGGTACACAAAACTGAACACAAATTGAACTGGCACCATAGAAACCTATATTTAGTTAGACTAAAAGGTGGAACTCCAACAGGACCTTAAGGGGAGCACCAAAGGGCCCTGGAGAGGGTGAGATTAAACCTAACCTTAAATTTCTCCAGTTTCTCTTTCTTATCAGTCTTTTTGTTTTTTCTTTTCCCTTGGCGCTGGCCTATAATTCCCTGAACCAGGATGTGGTGTACAACCACAAGGAGATGTTGATCACAGAGACCTACAAGATCTCCCAAAACAAACAACACAGACTTTTGTCAGAGCACTTGATTACCCACCAGAGGTCATTGGTAACACCCTAATGCTGAGGACCCCATATGCTGTCAGAATGAACCATAAGACCTGTATTTAAATAAAAGCTACGAGTACAGTCAGTGGGGGGAGTGCTCAACATATCTTCCTGACCCTCCATTAAATCATATTCTGCCATTTTGTGTTCATTTTGCATTTATCTGAATACTGCTGGACTGTGTGTACACATGGTGACACTAACCCTTATAGGAATGGAACCTGGAAGGTTGCAAGGACCAGCATCAGTGCTAGAACTGCAGCTTGATCCCCCATCTCTTGTGGGCTATACTGTCTTTTTTCCCCTATTATCTGTTCCTTTCCCTATACCGTGCTCTGTATCTTTCTTCTTAGTTATAGCATGGATGCATTCATGAGCTTACTTCTTTGTAAATTTAGTTTAAAATCATTGTGAGCCGGGCGTGGTGGTTCACGCCTTTAATCCCAGCACTCGGGAGGCAGAGATAAGAGGATCACCATGAGTTCAAGGCCACCCTGAGACTACATAGTGAATTCCACGTCAGCCTGGGCTAGAGTGAGACCCTACCTTGACAAACCAACATATATGTATGTATGTATGTATGTATGTATATATATATATATGTATATATATATGTATGTATGTATATATATATATGGTGAAAGAAGTGACTGGAAAGAATGTAAGAGCCAACCGAAGGGGAGGAGTGCTTGTATTCATGATTTCACAGTGGCTGACACTACCTACACAAGATCTGCATAATAGGAGGGGGAAATGATGACACATCAAAATAGAAGAGAGACTAGTTGGAAAGAAGAAGAGATTCAGTAGATGAGGGATTTGAGAAGGGAGGGTAGTGAGAGGGGATTATTAATGTTAGTTTGTTTATATGTATGAAAGTTGTCCAGGACTGGAGAGATGGCTTAGCAGTTAAGGTACTTGCCGACAAAGCCAAAGGACCCAGGTTCAATTTCCCCAGAACGCACACAAAGCCAGATGCACAAGATGACACATGCAGTGACTAGACACCCTGGAATTCTCATTCTTTCTCTCAACCTGCCTCTTTCTCTCTTTCTGTCTCTCTCAATAAAATAAACGAATAAATAAAATTTTAAAAAAAGAAAGTTGTCCATAAAAAGTTTGGAAAAAATTTGGGGCTGGAGACATGGCTTAGCAATTAAGCTACTTGCCTGCAAAGCCTAAGGACCCAGGTTCAATTCTCCAGTACCCACATAAGCCAGATGTACAAGGTGGCACATACATCTGGAGTTCATCTGCAGTGTCTAGAGGCCCTGGTGTGCCCATTCTCTCTCTCTCTCTCATAAATATTTTTTTTAATTTTGAAAAAATTTTGTTCACACAATTCATCACAGCCTTTCCAAATTCTTTCAACTTAAGTATATTTTTCTGGTTTAAGTTTTTTAAAGAGAGTTGGCTCCAGCTCATCTTTTTAATTCTTTTTAAATTTTTTTTCTTTTTTTTTTCTTTTTTTTTGAGGTAAGGTCTCGCTCTAGCCCAGGCTGACCTGGAACTCACTCTGTATACTCAGGGTGGCCTCGAACTCACAGCAATCCTCCTACCTCTGCCTCCCTAGTGCTGGGACTAAAGGCGTGCACCACCACGCCCGGCTTCTTTTTAAATTTTGAGACAGGGTCACCATGTAGCCCAAGCTGGCCTCAAACATGTAACCAAGGATGACTTTGAACTCTTTTATACATATATATGGCTTACGTGGGACCTGAGGAATTGAGCAAGAGTCCTTTGGCTTTGCAGGCAAATGCCTTAACCGCTAAGCCATCACTCCAGCCCAGACTTTGAAGTCTTTTTTTTTTTTTTTTTTTTTTTGACTTTGAACTCTTGATCTTCCTACATCCATCTCCCAAGGGCTGGGATTATTGGTGTGTGCCACCATGCCTAACTCCAGCTCATCTTTTTAAGCCATGGATGTGGATACCTGTAATCAGGTTTTGTTTCATCTTCTTAGAAACTATTTTGATCAAATCATTATCTTCTCTTTCTTGTATAGTACAGTGCCTCCCAATGATGATTCCAGCTATCTTCCATACTACAAATTTATTTTCCATGCCCTTCAGAGATTTTTCACTTGCCACATGAAAGAATACAGATACAGATAGCTACTTGAACCTCCTTGAACATACAATACAGATTCTTGAGCATGGATCTAACCTCATGACTTGGTCCCTAAACACATCCTAATTTCTAGCCCCCCCCCCCGTTATTTTTGGGTTTTCAAGGTAGGGTTTTGCTCTAGCCCAGGCTGACCTGAAATTCGCTATGTAGTCTCAGGATATTCTTGGACTCGCAGCAATCCTCCTACCTCTGCCTCCCAAGTGCTAAGATTAAACATGTGCACCAACACACCCAGCTTCTAGCCCTGTTTTTGACTTCTCAGTCTTGATGTTTTCCTCCTATCACAATGAAGTTACTTTGTTTAAAATATACCAGATACACTCATCTAGTTATATATCAATCATTCCATTTGATAAAAGGCAAAAGATATATACAGTCTGAAGACAAGTCAGAATATCATTCCTTCCATTTAGAAAACACTTCATCTTTCATGACAAATGGCCTTCTATTTAATCTTCATTTCAGCTTATGTAACCCTTCCTCCAGCAAGCCTTCCTTTAACAGGTTACTTGACTATGCTGCTATATGCTTCAATAGCACTTTCCCTATCATAGCAAAATAACTTATATTTTGGTAGATTATAAGTACCATAATTGGACTGTAACTATCTTGCTCAGTACCATACCCATACTACATAAGAAGTACTTAATGAATGAGTGATGCTCTAATATCAGAAGGGGACAGTTAGCATATATGGACATATCTAATTGATGCACCTTAAGCAGATCTGTGAAAAGAGAGGTGTCCATTTGCAAGGGTGACATAATTTAAATGTTTAGCATTTAATGATTTCTCTTTGTGAGCTGAAAAACATGACTCTGGATATGAAATGACTTTACCAGGATGTCAGGCTCCCATGAGACTTCACTCAAAATAACCCGTTGTCCTTTTCACTACTGTAGCAGACAGCTTCAGGTTCACTGATATGAACTTCCAGACCAGGCACAGTTATGGAGGAATGGATATAATTTATTGAAGCTTACAGATCCAGGGGAAGTTCCATAATGGCAGAAGAAGCTGGCCTGCCTTCACAGGGCCAAGCAAGAGAGAAAAAAAAGCCAACCAGCCACACAACACACGGAGCAAAACTACAGCCCAGCCACAGCAAGCTTCAGGAACTCTTATTAGGCACACTTTGCATATCTTTACAATGGAATCTCAAACCCACCACACCTTAAGACCGGCCCCCAGTGACATTGCCTCTAGCAAGGTGATTGCAGATGCAAACTATAACTAATAAAACACTGAATATATTGGGGGACATATATTCAAACTACCACAACTACCATTGTAGCAAGAATAAAATATCAACCCTAGCTGGGCCTGGTGGAACACACCTTTAATCCCAGCACTCAGGAGGCAGAGGTGAGTTTGAGCCCGCCTGGGGCTACAACTGTAAGTTCCAGGTCAGCCTGGGGTAGAGTGAAACCTTACCCCCCCCCCAAAAAAAAGCAAACAAATAAAAAATATGAACCTTGCAATGATTTATATGAGGCTGATCTTACTTCGCTCCAGCCTTTTTGGCCTCTCACACTCCTTCCAGTCACCACTATTTCAGCACCTTTGTATGTGCTATTCATTCCACATAGAGCTCTGTTCCTTAGATTGTCACACAGTGAACTCCTTGTTCTCATCCCTTGGTTCTTAGCTAAAGTATCACCCTCCTTAGAGAAGGCTTCTGTGTCTGGGTAATGTGGCCCTCAGCCTTTCATGATATTTAACATAAGACTATGTGGAATATTTACATTGGTATTGTTCTGCTTCCTCCATTAAGAGTAAGCTCTAGGAGGGCGAGATGGATTGTTTGAACAATCCTCTATTAATCAGGAGAATCTGTAACGAGATCCTTAGGGTCACAGTTGCTCAGTAAGTATGTTGCACGAGTAAATGCATAGGAAGTCTTGTGCTCAGAGTTGGGCAAAAAATTTCTTTCTGTCTGAGCTTTCTTCAGTTTTATACTATTATTTTCAGTTTCCTAATAGCAATGCAAAAAAGTTAATGCAGCCAAATGTGCATTAACAGAGGTTCCTTCCTCAGTGGTCTTGGGAAATTCTCCAGGATGCTTCATGTCTCTATTTACTTTCCCACTCTGATTCAGGGAAGGCATCTGCCATGGTCTTTTCTTTCTGTTTTCTGGGGCCACCTTGAATTTACCTAGGCTTCTGTGTGGGAGACATGACAAACAGAAAATGCAAACATATCCAATGTTACATGGAACATGACAGGGTTAGTCAGAGTTTCATAATCTCTGGACTTTTCCCACTTCATTGTCCTTGATAGTACACACAGATGAGGTTCTTTATTCATGCTGGGGAAATAGTTACTGACCAACACTTCAGAATCAACTAAAACAAAAAGCTCACTCTTGCAAACAGATTTAAATATATAGTGCCAGAATAGTCCACTTGCCAAATGATATTTGTGTTCCATAATTCCACCACTTCATATCTAAATCTGCATTAAATGCTCTGTGGGTTGGTGTAAAGACTTAGAGAATTACTGACACATCTAAAATCCAGTTTCCTGAACTCCCTGTGAGGGTGTTATTCCTTTGTCGAGAAGTATCACAGGCCCCTGACAGAGTCCAAGCAATACCTGTGGAGCATTGTGTAGGACACGTCCTGGACATGGATTGTTGGTCATCCAGCAGTTGAAACACCCAGAGTCAGGTTGAGAGCAGATTACAAGCCTGAATCGGGCCGAGTGAAATGTGGTCATTTGACAAGGGCTTTCCAATGAAAACAAAAGGTCTTAACAAAGAGTAGGGTATGGAGTTTCAGATCTCCTGAGAGAGAATTTGGTGTCTGTAATTAAAAATTTTGTATCATGTATTAGATTCATAATATGGGTAAGGGATGTTCTAGAAACCTAACTGTTGGGGATATGGAGTCATTGCATCAGGACTGCTCAAAGGGAGCAGTTTATGGAGATACTTGAGAACCAGACCTGGTTAATGTTCAACATGTTGAAGGGCAACATGCTATCCTAGACGTTGCCAGGACTGTGATCCAGAGACTCTGAAAGGACAAAGAAGCCTAGACAAGTGCTAGGAACTCTCATTTAACCTCATTGCTTTTATTCAAACATTTGGCATTAATTTATGTTTGTGCTTTTAATGATAAAAATCTATCCAGGGTCAGAATCAGACAATGTGTTTGCATACATCTGAAAGTCAATGGAAAAATAAGAAATGATGACAGAACTATCATGAATGCTAAATAGGAACTTGGTGGTCTTGTGATGGAAGCATTTCTTTATTTCATGGCATTTGGATATGTTTATCTCTTTATCTTTGTGGGTGGAACACAGTGACTCATTTGTACACAGGTCATGTAGTACTTTCTGGATTGTGATAAAGTATTCAGAGACAAGGTTAAGGCAATCTGAGGCAAATTTTGCCAATTTAACTATGTTATTTAACTCTAATGTGTTTTTTTCTCAATTAAATCAAATCAGACAACATTTATCAAGCAACTATCACGTGAGAGCTAATGTGCAAAACCAAACAGATTTGAAATGGAAGGAAATGGAAAACAGACATTGCAGTCAACCTGAATTGTCTCCACAAAGTTAGAGACAGGAACCAAACTTACTAATAGCCAAAGGAAAATTTTTCTGGGAAATCTCTCTTAATATAAATAAAACAAATATAAAACAAATATTTTGATCAGGAAGGAAACAAAGGTTAAAAAAATTAAAGCTGATCTTCACATTTAGATGCTATATAAGTCAAGGAGCTGCAATAAAATATTGAACTCTTCTTTGGTGGTAGGTACTAGTCATGCAAAGCTAGTACATTGAGAGACATGAGTAACATTCAACAAGGGAAATTTAAACATACATTTTTTGTGAAAAATAAGTTTGTGAGAAAAAAACTGTACAATTCAACTCAGGGCCTCACACATGCTAGGCACTCTACCACTGAGCTACTCTCCAACTTCTGCCTTATCCTCAGCTTAAAAAAATATTTTTATTTATTTATTTTATTTATTTGAGAGGGGAGAGAGAAACAGAAAGAGAGAATGGGCACATCAGGGCCTTCAGCCACTGCAAATGAATTCCAGACACATGCCCCATTTTGTGCATCTGGCTTACATGGGTCTGGGGGTATTGAACCTGGGTCCTTTGGCTTTGCAGGCAAGTGCATTAACCACAAAGGCATCGCTTCAGCCCTTTTTTCTTTTCTTTTCTTTTCTTTTCTTTTTTTTTAAATTTTGACATAGGGTCTCATCAAGTTTCTCAGACTGATTTTTTTTTATTATTTTTTATTGATACCTTCTATACTTACATACAAAAAAACATATGATATTTCCCTCCCCTCCCCCCATTCTACTTTAGACCTCCAATCTCCATCATATACCCTCCCTCTCTCCATTAGTCTCTCTTTTAATTTGCTGTTATCATCTTTTTCTTCTATTTTGAGGGTCTTGCGAAGGTATTGCTAGGCACTGCAAGGTCATGGATATCAAGGCCAATTTCTGTCTGGGCAATTGCATTGTAAGAAGTCATACCCTTCCTTTGGCTCTTCCATTCTCTCTGCCCCCTCTTCCACAATGGTCCCTGAGCCTTGGAGGGTATGACAGAGGTGTTTCAGTACTGGGCACTCCTCTATCCCTTCTTCTCAGCACTATGTTGCCTTTTGGGTCATCTCAGTGGTCATCGCCATCTGAAAAGAGAAGCTTCTCTAACCAGAAGTGAGAGTAGCGTTAATAAGTGAACATGAACATTAAGTGTAGTGCTTTCAGGGCAGCTTGGTGGGAATAATATATACATTTAGTCAGACAAGATCAGGCTTTATACCCCTAAGGCTCATGCCCTCACCTGCCATAGACTTTTGCTTAGGTTTTTCAGTACCAGGTATGTATTCCCTCCTGTAGAGAGGGCCTTCAGTCCAATTATGGAGCAGTTGGTTACCCCAAGAGTAGAGATGCCACTAGTGCACCTGTTCATCTCAGACTGATTTTTAACTTGCTATGTAGCACAGATAGCCTTCAACTTTTTTTTTTTTTTTTGAGGTAGGATCTCCCTCTACTCCAGGCTGATCTGGAATTCACTCTGTAGTCTCAGGGTGGAAATAATCCTACCTCATTCTCCCAAATGCTGGGATCACCACCAACTTTTTTTTGAGAGAGAGAAAGACAGAGAGGGGAAGGGAGGGAGAGAATGGACATGCCAGGGCCTCCAGCCACTGCAAACAAACTCCAGACACATGCACCACCCTGTACATCTGGATGACGTGGGTATTGGGGAATCTAACCAAGGTCCTTAGGCCTCCCAGGTAAATACCTTAACCACTAAGCCATCTCTTCAGCCCATCACCAACTTTTTGATTCAAATATGTAGCAGAACAAATATGTTCTTAGCAGATACGTATCTTTGATCCTGAACTTCTCAGGCTCAAGCTTATGAGCCAATACATTTCTGTTCATTATAATGATCCGGGTTATGCTGCTCTGTGATAGCATCACAAAATGTCTAAGATGCTCCCAACTGGGTTGATACCTTTAGAAGAAGCTTCTAGATTCAGAGACTTGTTGATGCTGATTCCTCTCAGCAGCCTTCATTCAATATATTAATGTTGCTAAAGTACAGTTAACTAGTACATATCTGTCTAATAATATCTAATAATACTCAGTCCTGATCATGAACTTTAGTAATGAATTTTAGAAGTTTAATAATATTTTTTTTCTTCTAACATTCATAAGCAATAGCAAAAAGAAAGGGAAAAGGAACATGAGTCCCCACTCTTTCCTGAGGAGAAGTTAATACTTCCTGAGGGAAGTGGAGACATTTTCTTCAGTGGTGTAGCCACTGGTAAGTTGTGCATGCTTTGCGATAAAATAAACCCCTAGCTATGCTCATGCAAACAACCCAAATTAAACTC
Organism: Orientallactaga sibirica; assembly: GCA_036365145.1. Lineage (NCBI taxonomy): Eukaryota > Metazoa > Chordata > Mammalia > Rodentia > Dipodidae > Orientallactaga > Orientallactaga sibirica. Next base: position 3,213,797 of record JAEOAD010002517.1, read on the forward strand.
AGTGAGTCCTTATTTTAAAAAAAGGGAAGTTGTCAATAAAAAAAAGTTTTAAAAAATTGACTGTGAACCTGAATTAGGATCACATAGAATGCAGGGCATAGCTTATCTGTCATCCTACCACTGGGGAGAGTCCTTGAGGCTTGCTGAATTTGGATCACATAGACTGTAGGGTATAGCCCATCTGTCATCCCAACACTGGAGACAGTCCCTGAGGCTTGCTGAATTCAGATCACATAGAATGCAGATTATAGCCTATCTGGTATCCCAGCACTGGGGAGTCTCTGAGGTTTGCTGGCTAGCCCAGTCAGTGAGATCTGGGTCGAGAGAGAGACCATGTCTCAAAAAAAGTAAGTTGGAGAGTGATTGAGTAAGACACCCAATATAGATCTCTGGCATCCACACTCATTCACACACATGTTCACACACACCTGAACATACATGTACCATGTAAATGTGAACATACACACACACACTGCACATGTATACACATGCAAAAACACTCAAGTAGTATATGAAAACACTGAAAATATTTTCCACTTAGAGGCAAGCTATAAATTTGTTTTTAGTATCTTCTTTATTTTTCTTTGTGTCTGGTCTTCAGTAATTTCACCACCCATTCAACAGCAAATTATGTTCTCAATAATTATGTGACTAGACAGGCATTAGTATAGTAAACAGCACAATCCTCCATATATCACTAATTAGTGTACAAACATGCTAGAGGCTGGGTTCTCTGGATCTTCAGTGTGTCTTTGCCATGTGGTACTATGACAGAGCACCTGGCACTGTGTAATTTATAATTAACAGACACTTGTTCCCTATTTTTTTAATATTTATTTATTTGAGATTGAGAGAGGGAGAGAGAGAGAAGAGAGAAAGATAATGGGTATGCCAGGGCTTCAAGCCATTGCAAATGAACTCCAGATGCATGCACTATCATGTGCATTTGGCTTATGTGGGATCTGGAGAATCAAACCTGGGTATTTAGGCCTTAACCACTAAACCATCCCTCCAGCCCTAGTTTTTTTTTTTTCTTTTTGAGGTATGGTCTCACTATAGCCCAGACTGACCTGGAATACACTATGTAGGGTGGCCTCAAACTCAGGGCAATCCTCCTACCTCTGCTTCCTGAGTGCTGGGATTAAAATCATGCACCACTATACCAGGCTTGTTCCCTAGTTCTTGAAGCTGGAAAGTCCAAGATTAAACAAGCCAGAAAGAGCATGGTATGGTGGCACACACCTATAATCCCAGCCCTCTGGAGGCTGAGGCAAGAGGGTGGTGAGTTTCAGGATAACCTGGGTTATGTAGACAAATTCTGTCTCAAACAAACAAAAAAAGGGTTGAGGAGATTGCTCAGTGGTTAAAGGTGCTTGCTAGAAAGCCTGCTGCCTGAGTTTAAGTTCCCAGCACCCACACAAAGCAAGACACAAAGTGCATGTGTATTTGTTGTGATCCCAGCAGGCCTATGATGATGGGAAGCAAAGCCAGGAGAATCCATGTGAGCTTCCAGATTCTCCTGGAGAAGAGAATCTGACATTCAGCCAGATACCACATGTTGTATGTGTGCACCCTCTCAGTCAGATGTCACACATTGTATGTGTGCACCCTCCCAGCCAGACACCACATGTTTATGTGTGCACCCTCCCGGTCAGATGTCACTTGTTGTGTATGTGTACCCTTCCAGTCAGATGTCACATGTTGAATGTGTGCACCCTCTCAGTCAGATGTCACATGTTGTATGTGTGCATCCTTCCAGTCAGATATCACATGTTGTATGTGTGCACCCTTCCAGTCAGATGCCATGTTTATGTGTACACCCTCCCAGCCAGATGTCATGTGTATTGTGCACTCTTCTAGCCATATGGCACATGCAGTGGCACAACAATGAAAGACTCTGTCCAAAAAAATGGAGAGAACAAACACCCCATGGTTATCCTCAGCCCTCCACACATATGTTATATGTGTGCAACCCACACACAAATTTTTAAAAAAGAAATGTGGTTTCACTCATTAAAAAGACCTAAAATAATTGGGTGTTGTGGCACATGCCTTTAATTCCAGCACTCAGGAGGCAGAGGTAGAAGGTTACCATGAGTTTGAGGCCACCCTGAGGTCAGCCTGGGCCAGAGGTAGACCTTACCTCAAAAAACCAAATCAACAAAAACAAGCAAGCAAACAAAAAGAAAATATAGAGAGGCTGTATCAGCAGTTAACCATCTCAGCAGTTAAGGTGCTTGTTTTAAAAGCTTAATGACACCAGTTCAATTCCCTAGCACTGGCATAAAGCCAGATGCATAAAGTGGCACATGCATGTGGAGTTCAATTGCAGTGGCTGAAAGGTATGACATACCCATTCACTCTCTCTTTCTCTCCTTGCAAATAAATGAACAAAAATATTTTTTACAAACCTAGGACAGCCAGTTCTCTGCACTGGACTGTGTGTGGGCGGGCATGGCATGGAGTGAGTAGGCGAGATCCCTGTTTCCAGGTTCCTCCCACTTCCCTGGTCTCTTTTTCCTTTGCCAGAGTGTGTGAAGGTGGGTGCGGCCTGGAGTCAGTAGGCCAGATCTCAATTCCCTGGTTCTGGTTTGTCCTATTGTGTCTTGCTTCGGGAGACCTGGTTGCTGTGTGAGCTGTAGAATCAAACTTTTTGCCCTGGTATCCTTACTGGCCACTAGGTACTACATCCGTGTTCACCTGAGTCAGAGGGTGCATGGGCCAAAGGACACAACCTTGCTTCATCCTCAATAAAATAGTCTCCCTAAAAAAGCCAATGAAAGTCAGAAAACTGGAAGATCTCCACCAAGGATGCCTATTCCTACAATGGAAGCCTCCAATGAAATCATAGAGAAATCAAAAGAAATTCAATCCCAAAATAAAAACACAACAACCAATGAGACCCTGATCAAACAAATCACTGAACTGGAAGCATACCTTCAAAGAACCAACAATTTTATCAATGAAATTGAACAGAATAATCTCTTAGAGCATTCAGCTGAACTTGATTAAAGAAAACACCATAACCCTCAAAAGATATAAATGAATTGAAAGTGAGACAAGAAATGGAAGATCTCAACAACTAATTGACTAGGCTTACTGAAGACTTGACCAAATGTAAGAATGAATTCCAAGAAACATCAAGAAAATCAGAACTCAAACTGAAATTGTACCTCAAAAAAGAGATAGAGAGCGGGCATGGTGGTGCACACCTTTAATCCCAACACTCAGGAGGCAAAGGTAGGAGGATCTCCATGAGTTCAAGGCCACCCTGAGACTACATAGTGAATTCCAGGTCAGCCTGGGCTAAAGTGAGACCCTACCTCAAAAAAAAAAAAATAAATAAAAGAGAGAGAGAGAGAGAGAGAGAGAGAGAGATGGATGGACACAGTGCAAAATAACACAACAGAAAACAAAAATCAAATAGAAATTATAAAAACCTCTCTAGAACCCCTCACCAACAGAGTTACTTATGTGGAAGACAGAACCTCTGACCTGGAAGACAAGACAGAAGAAATTGATCAGGAGGCCAATAACTTCACGAAGTTCAAAAACTCAAGTGAACAGAATATGAGAGAACTGTGGGATACCCTAAAGCAACTAAACATCCAGATCATGGGTATATCAGAAGGAAAGGCAATCCAGGCCAGAGGCATAGAGAACATATTCAACAAAATTATTGAAGAAAATTTTCTGAATTTCTCCAAAGATAGGCCAATCCAAATACAAGAAGCCCACAGAACTCCAAAAGAAGCCAAAGAAAAAAACTCTCCAAGGCACATAATAGTTAAAACTCTTAACAATGAAAACAAAGAGAGTGTTAAAAGCAGCAAGAGAGAAACAACTCACAACATACAAAGGCAATTCCATCAGAGTTACATCAGATTTCACAACGGAAACCCTGAAATCCAGAAGAGCCTAGAATGGAACACTTCAAAGTCTAAAAAACAATGGCTTCCAACACAAGCTACTCTATCCAGCAAAAGTATCCCTCATAATAGATGGTAAAAGGAAAAATTTCCATGAAATATATGACTATATGAACACAAAGCCAAACCTACAGAAAATACTTCAAGGAATATTCCACACAGAACAGCCAAACACCCATCTTAAGAGCCAACAAGGAGAAAATCACAATAACTAAAAACAGACCAGGCTTAAAATAGTACAAAACACAAGAAAGCACCAAACCCCATAAAAAACCTCATCATGGCTGGGATTAATCCAAGCCTCACAGTACTCTTAAATATTAATTTAAGTAATTAATTTAAGTAACCTTAAATATTAATGATCTTAATTCACCATCAAAAGACACAAGTTATCAGGGTGGATGAAAAAAATGGATCCTTCTAACTGCTATATTCAAAAAACCTACCTCACCACTAAAGATAGGTAGCTCCTCAGGTGAAAGGATGGAAAATTATATTCCAAGCAAATGGAAATAACAAAATAAGCAGATGTTGCTATATGAACAAAAAAATCTGAAAAAATAGACTTCAAACCAAAAGTAATCAAAAAGGGACAAAGATGGCCACTTCTTACTCATCAAGGGAATGATCCAACATGAGAACATCACAATCATAAATATATATGCACCAAACACAGGTGCACCACCGTTTATAAAACAAAACCTACTTGGCAGCAAAACAGAAATAAACACCAATACCATCATAGTCGGAGACTTCAGTACTCCACTATCATCAATAAACAGAGATCATCCAATCAAAAAGTCAACAGGAAAATAATAAAGCTCAACAACATCATAGGTCAACTAAACCTAACGGACATCTACAGAACTTTCCATGCCAGCTCTACAGAATACACATTCTTCTCAGCAGCTCATGGAACCTTCTCCAAAATTGACTGTATATTAGGCCATAAAGGATTCCTCCATAAAGTCAGGAAAATTAAAGTAACTTCCTAAATCATGTCAGATCACAATGCTTTAAAGCCAGAAATTAACAAGAGACACATCAAAAACTCCAACAGCTCTTAGAGATTAAACAACACACTTTTTTTTTGTTTGTTTTATTAGGCAGGGTTTCACTCTAGCCCAGGCTGACCTGAAATTCACTATGTAGTCTCAGGGTAGCCTTGAACTCATGGTGATCCTCCCATGTGCTGGGATTAAAGGCATGCATCACAACACCTGGCTAAACAACACACTTTTTTTGTTTGTTTGTTTTATTAGGTAGGGTTTCACTCTAGCTCAGGCTGACCTGAAATTCACTATGTAGTCTCAGGGTAGCCTTGAACTCATGGCAAGCCTCCCAAGTGCTGGGATTAAAGGCATGCACCACAACATCCAGCTAAACAATACACTTTTAAACAATGAATGGGTCATATAAGAAATCAAAAAAGAAATTGTAAAATTCCTAAAATTGAATAATAATGAAAACACAACCAACTAAAACTTATGGGACACAATGAAGGCAGCCCTAAGGGGAAAATTCATAGCACTAAATGCCTTCATCACAAAGACAGAGAGATCACAAATTAATAACCTCACTGTCCACCTAAAGGCACTGGATAAACAAGAAGACTCAAACCCAAACTGCTCCAGATGGAAAGAAATAATAATATAAGACCAGAAAATAATGAACTGGAAACTAGGAAAACAATTTTTAAAATTCAATGAAATGAAAAGCTGGTCCTTTGAAAAAATAAGCAAGACTTATAAACCCCTGGCCAATATGATCAAGCAAAAAAAAAAAGAGAGAGAGAGAGAGAGAAGTCTCAAATTAACAAAATCAGAGCCAGGCATGGTGGTGCATGCCTTCAATCCAAGCACTTGGGAGGCAGAGGTAGGAGGATTGCTGTGAGTTTGAGGCCACCCTGAGACTACATAGTGAATTCCAGGACAACCTGGGCTAGAGTGAGACCCTACCTAAAAAAAAGTTTAACAAAATCAGAAATAAAAAAGAAGAGATGCAGCAGACATCAATGAAATAAGGAGAATCATCAGGGAATGCTGCTAAAACCTCTATTGCATAAAATTGGATAATCTGGAAGAAATGGATGAATTCCTAGACACATACCACCTACCAAAACTAAACTCAGCAGATTAATCTCCTAAACAAACCTATCACATCATGGAGGTTGAAAAGGTAATAAAAAAATTTCCCTAAAAAGAAAAGTCCAAGACCATATGGCTTCTCAGCAAAATTCTATAAAAACATTCATTGAAGAACTGAAACCAATTTTTCTCAAGCTGTTTCTCATAATCAGGGATGAGAGAATCCCCCCAACTCATTTTATGAAGCCAGCATCACCATATTACCAAAACCAGACAGAGATGCAACAAGAAAATAAAATGATATGCCTATATTCCTGATGAACTTAGATGCAAAGATCTGTCGGAGACCATGAGCAGCATAACAGCCATCTTGTATGAGAAGCCATCTTATGGACTCAAAAGGCCTTAGGATCAGAATTGCCCCAGCTACAAGCCGTGGCTGCAGGCGATTACTTTATCTGCCTATTGGAATGTAACAACAGACCTTCCCATGACCCCTGGGATTAAGAGTCCCATGATCTAACCATATCAATCAGAACATCTTGTAATCCTGGGTCAGTGACCCCTGGGATTAAGAGTCCCATGATCAAACCTTATCAATCAGAAAGTCTTGTGACCCTGGGTCAGTTTCTAGTTTATCTTCCTCCTGCCTCCCCTATATAAACCTCTGTGTGAAAAATAAAAATTTGAGACTTTGACCATATATTAGGCTTAGTCTCCTTCTTTGTGTCTGTTTGTCTCTCTCATCCAGGTTATTCTCCCCTCGGGCTCTTGTTGAACCCCTGCTGGTCGGGGCAAAGATCCTGAACAAACTCCTTGCAAACAAATTCAGCAACACATCAAAAGCATTATCCACATTAACCAAGTAGGCTTCATCCCAGGGATGCAAGGATGGTTCAACATATGAAAATCAGTCAATGTAATACACCACATAAATAAACTTAACCATAAGAACCATATGATCATCTCAATTGACGCAGAGATGGCCTTTGACAAAACACAATACCACTTAATGATCTGGAAAGAATAGGCATGGAGGGTTTATATCTCAACACAATAAAGACTATATATAAAGCACCTAAAGCCCAAATAATACTTAATGGGGAAAGACTCAAGGAGTTCCCATTGAGATTGGGAACAAGACAGGGGTGCCCACTCTCACCAATGCTCTCCAACACAGTACTAGCAGTACTAGCCCTAGCAATAAGATAGAAGAAAGAAATAAAAGGGATTCAAATTGGAAAGGAAGGAATCAAGTTAGCCCTATTTGCAGAGGACATGATCCTATGTATAAGTGACCTAAAAGTCTACATCTCAAAATTTCTAAAGGTGATTAATTCTTTCAGTAAAGTGCCAGAATACAAAATCAATGCAAAAATATCAGTAGCTTCTCTATCTGCAAAGGACAAGTATACAGCGAAAATCAGTGAGGCTGTCCCATTTTCAATAGCAGCAACAACAACAAAATATCTTTGAATAACACTAACCAAGAATGTGAAAGACCTATATTATAAGAACATAAAAAACTCAAGAAAGAAATTGAGGAGGACTTGAGAAGACAGAAAGACCTCCAAGGCTCCTGGACAGATAGAATTAATGTTGTGAAAATGGCAATTCTACCAAAAGCAATATAGAGATTTAACATGATACCAACAAAAATACCAGCATCATTCTTCACAGAGATTGAAAAAGTGATCTAAAAATTCATATGGAATGGCATCAAGCCTTGGATATCCAAACATATCCTCAGAAAACAAACAAACAAACAAAAAAAAAACTCTACAGGTATCACCTGATCTAAAGCTATATTACAAAACCATAGTAACAAAAAGAGCATAGCACTGGAATAAAAACAGAAACATAGACTGTTGCAGTCAGGTTCACATTGCTGGCAGAAATCACCTGACCAAGAGCAGATGCTCAAGGGGAAGCTCCATGATGGCAGGGGAAAACAATGGCATGAGCAGAGGGTGGATATCACCTCCTGGCCAACATCAGGTAGACAACAGGAACAGAAGAGTGTGCCGAACACTGGCATGGGGAAACTGGCTATAATACCCATAAGCCTGTCCCCAACAATACACTGCCTCCAGGAGGTGTTAATTCCCAAATCTCCATCCACTGAGGACCTATGATTCAGTACACACAAGTTTATGGGTAAACCTGAATCCAACCACCACATAGACCAATGGAACAGAATTGAAGATCCAGATATTAGGTCAAGTAACTACAGCTACTTGATCTTCTACAAAGGTGCCAATAATGTAGACTGGAGAAAAGACAGCATCTTCAACAAATGATGTTGGACAAATTGGATGACCATATGAAAAAAAATGAAGTTAGACCCACTCATTTATCCATATACAAAAATCAAGTCCAAATGGATTAAAGACCTCAGTATAAGACCTGAAACAGTTCAACTACTAGAAGGAAAAATAGGAGGCAAGCTCCACTATATAGGATGGGAAAAGATTCCTGAACAAAACCCCAATAGCCCAGGAAATTAAACAAGAATTCAACCAATCAGATCTCATGAAGCTGGAAAGTTTTTGCACAGACAAACATATAATAAGCAGAGCCAATAAGTTACCCACTGAATAGGAGAAAATCTTTGGCAGTTATACCACTGACAGAAATCTAATATCTAGACTCTACAACAAACTCAAAAAACTAAACAATAAAAGATCAAACAACCCATTCCAAAAGTGGGGCAGAGAACTGAATAGGGTGTTCTCAGAGGAAGAATTACAATTGGCTAACACACAATTAAGAAAATGTTTAACATCCCTAACCATTAGGGAAATTAGGAAATTGGAAGATCATACTAAGTGAACTCACACAATCACAGAAAGAAAATCATCATATGGTCCCATTCATCTGTGGTTCCTAATCTGAATCATCCCAAGTTGCTGAAATACCTGAATGGCATCTTGAAGCATGGCCAATAGGGAGGGTAGGGCTTGGGGGAGGGGAAAAAGTGGGGAGGGGAACACAAAACTGAACCCAAATTGAACTGGTACCATAGAAACCTATATCCTGGAAGTTAGACTAAAAGGTTGAACCCTCAACAGGACCTTAGGGGGACCATCTGAATCAAAGGAACCTGTAGAGGGTGAGATGAAGCCTAACCTTAAGTTTCTCCTGTGTGATGGTTAAGTTTGTGTCAACTTGGTCTGTTTAGTAATCCACAGACATTCCTCATAAGTGTCTCTGAGGTTGCTTCTAGGAAGGATTAACTAAGGAGGAATCCTTCCCCCAGAGTGAGCACTTCCTCCAGAGTGGGCAGCCCCTCAGAGGGGGGACTTTATCTAAGGAAGCTCTGGGAAGGAAAGCCCTCTCTCCTTCCCACTGGCTGTTGGTGCTGCTTGCTGCTTGGCGCTTGCTGCTTGCTGCTTGACACTTGCTGCTTTCCAGTGTGGACTGAAGAGCAGTGTCTCTCCAGGCCTTCGGTGCCGGGTTGGGACTGCTGAGGCATCCAGCCTCGTGGACTGAGAAGCTACCGGGTTCCTTGACCCTCAGGCCTGCAACCTGCTATTGTTGGACTGCTGTAAGCTAATCCCAATAAATTCCCTTTTAATACAATTCATTCTATCGTTCTGTTCCTCTAGAGAACCCTGAGTAATACATCCTGTTTCTCTTTTTTTCTGTCTTTTTCTTTGTCTTTTCCCTTGGTGCTGGCCTGTAATTCCCTATACCAGGATGCAGTTCACATCCACAATGACTTGTTTTTCAGAGAGACCTACAAGGTCTCCTAAAATAAACAAGACTGACTTCTGTCAGAGCACTTGATTACCCACCAGAGGTAATGATAAGACATTACTGCTAAAGACATCATATGCTGTTGGAACAGACCATAGAGAGACCTGTTGGCATCTGGGAGAGAGCCAGTCCCCAGACAGTTAGCCCATCTGGTGCTGGAAGGTGCTACATGAGCTACCAGGGGAAAGTGGCAACATCTATCTCAGAAACTCAAAATCTAAGCTACTCAGAATCAAACAACCTGTTGTGATACTCACACAAGTGCAATAGTGGCACATAGCCATGGTGGGTAACCAACTGCTCTTGGATTGGGTAACAGATCTGCTCAGTGGAAAGGAAACCATATCTGGAACCTGGAAACAAGTCAGAATCATATCCAGATAACAATTTTGCTTTCCAATGTCAAGCTCCCACTAATCTTGGGCTATCAGAGGGTCTATATCCTTTAAATTCTGTCTAAATTAATAATGGTCATCCCATTTAACCAGTGCTGACTTCACTCTCTACTGGAGAATTTGCTTCTCTTTTTCAGATAGGAGCAGGACCTGAGGAGATAAACAACCCAGCACACTTCACCCAAGCCCCCAGCTGAAACCACAGAGGAATGGGGAAATGAGCAAGAGTACAGCTTTCTCGGTGAACCTTCACTAGAGTGAAGGAGATAGACACCGAGGCACTCGACACCTACAAAAGCAGAGATCTAGAGGCTCCTAAGAGCCCATTACTGAAGTAGGCTTAAAATGCACCCAACATGGATCAGGGAATTTTGTGGAAGAGAGGCAAAAAGCTTGTTAGAGCCACAAGTTGGGACACTATGCACAGAGACATTACCTCTCCCCCATAACTGACTTCTGCCCCCAAAGTGCATGACCCACAATCCCCAGGGGTTAACCTGCATCCCCCAAAAGGAGGGCCTCTTAGTTAAAGGGGCAGGGATGAGGGAAAGGATGGTACCAACATGTGTTGTTTACATACTAAGTATGTTCATATCTAATAAAAATTAAAGAAAAAATTAGAATAGACAAACTAACAAAAATAGGAAGTACAATGGTGGTTGCCAATGTTTTATGAATAAATTGCAATTTTACAAGATGAGAAGAGTTTTAGAGGTTGGATAATTAGCAGTAATTTGGAATATATACATGTATACATATACACATATACATACACACACATATGTGAAAAAAGAATTTGGGGGGACTAGGGAGCTGGCCCTAAAGCCTACCAGAGGTTGGACCTTAGCACCTACATAAATCCAGACACAAAAAGTGACCCAAGTGGCCGGGTGTGGTGGCACACGCCTTTAATCCCAGCACTTGGGAGGCAGAGGTAGGAGGATCTCCATGAGTTCAAGGCCACCCTGAGACTACATAGTGAATTCCAGGTCAGCCTGGGCTAGTGTGAGACCCTACCTCAAAAAACAACAACAAAAAAAAAGTGACCCAAGTGTCTGTGATTCCAATGACCCTACAGGAATGGAAGGTGGAATCCCTAAGTTTATCGGCCACCTAGTCTGGCCTTCTAGCATCAAAACAAGAAAGGTCCTGTCCCAAAGCAGGTGGAAGGAGAGTACTAACATGTGGAGGTTGTCCTCTGAACTCCATATCACAGGCGGCCCCATAGGCAGGTATGTCCATACATACATCATCATCATAGATATGTGATGATTAAGGTGTTGTCAACTTGATCTGTTTAGTAATCCACAGAAATCTCTTTTGGGTGGGTCTTGAGGTTGCTTCCAAGAAAGATTAACTGAAGGAGAGTTTTTCCCCCAGATAGGGTGGCCCCTCTCAGATGGAAGCTCTGGGTGAAAAAAACCCCTTCCTTCCACTTGGCTGCAGGATTTCTTTGTTGCCTTCCAGCATGTATTGAAGACCAGCGTCAACTGAATTGAAAACCAGAGGCTCCTTAGGAAGCCGGCAGGATTGGGACTGCTGAGGCATCTGGCCACTTGGACTGAGCAGCTACCGGGTTCCTTGATTCTTGGGCCTGCAACTGCTACTGGACTACCATAAGCTAATCCAATAAATTCCCTTTTTAACATAATTCATTCTATCAGTTCTGTTCCTCCAGAGAACCCTGACTAATACAACATACATTCACACACATACACACAGAAATTTTTAAAAATATATACATTTTGGTTCCAGTCCTAAGGTGCATACTTTCTAAAGCTTCTGTGAGAGGACAAACAGGAGGGCTGGATAGCATTATGGGAATATATACAAAAGATAATTTAGTAATTTCGTAATTCTCTCAGATGCTTAAAATTCGTTTATCAGAATCCTCCCATTGCAGCCGGAAGAATCAAGGCTTTGGAGAAGCTGGCTGCACTGTCTCCTTGGCTTGACCCACCTATAGCAGGCAGGATTTGGACTTGAGAAGCCCTAGCTGGCCCAGCAGATGGCGCCGGTGCCCGCAGTGCACCTCCACTACAGCAGGGGGCGGTCTTGCAGGGCCTTTTTTCCCAGGTCTTGGTGACCCTTCTTCCGCTTCCGCTCCCTTGGGCTGGCCTCTCCCGGTGCCAGTGTGAGTGCGCATGCGGGAGCTCCTGAGCGGTGTGGTCATGGCGGCTTCTTCCAGTGGGGAGAAGGAGAAGGACCGGCTGGGAGGCGGCCCGGGCGTGGCTGGAGGCAACAGCACGCGAGAGCGGCTGTTGTCTGCGCTGGAAGACCTGGAGGTCTTGTCCAGGTAAGGCCGGCTGGGAGCTCGGCGGGGCCGGTTGGGACTTGCGGCCTGACGGGGAGTCTGGCGCTGCCGGGCCGGGCCGGGCCGGGGCTCGGCGGGTTGGGCCGATCTCGAGTCTCTGGGCACCATTGTCGTGGGTTCAGAGTGGGCTGCCTGCCCGACCTAGAGTTGCATCTTTCCCTGGTAGAGGACATCTCTGTAATGACCGTGACTCTGGAACCCCAAGCGAAATTGCAGCGGCCCCTGAGAAGCGGGAACTCCCCGTTCCTTGGTGGAAGTCCCGGGAACTGCAGTGAAGCCGAGGCTAGATGGAAGTGGACGTGAAGACGCCCCAGACCAGAGGAGACCGGTGTGAACGGCGACTGCGGGAGGCCTGTTGTATAAGAAGGGGTGCGCTGCAGGACAGAACCCTGTGCCAGAGGAAGAATGAGTTCAGATTCCGTAGACTGCTAGGAGATGGCACAGCATGTCTAAAACCATGATCGTGCCCAACTGAAAATTGCAAAATCTTTGTATACCTGGAGTGCAGTGTGTGGCCAGAGATAGGGGATGACATTAGATGTTATTCTTCATATTAAAGCCCTCGTGTTAACCCGAATATCAATATTCTTCAATTTGATTCCTTGAGATCAGAGTTTTTGTTTAAAAAGTCATCTCATACCACTTTTCTGCCAGAAATAGTTTGTACATTCTTATTGTTAAATGAGGCAAAGTTTAAATTCCTCAGCTTAACGTGCAGTAAGGTCTCCAACTTCCTCATAATCAGTAATGTTACACTTATTGCTGCCACCTCTCTGCCTTCCCTGACCCTCCAGCTACTGCCAGTACAGTCAGGCAGATGGACCTAATATGGGTATATGCAGTGAGGGTCCCTTAGCATTATAATGGAGCTGAAAAATTTGTATGACTTAGTGATCTCTTAGCCATGATAACATTACTGTGCAATGCATTACTTGTGTGTTTGTGGTGATGCTGTGTAAACACGCCTATTGTTCTGTTGTAGAAAAGTACGGTATATATAGTGACGTTCGTAATTGTAGAACTGAGCTGGAGAGATGGCTCCCCGGTTAAAGTGCTTGCTTGCAAAACCAAAGGATCTGGCATTGATTCCCCAGTCCCCAAGTAAAGCCAGATGCACAAAGTGGTGCATGTGTCTGGAGTTCTGGTGCAGTGACTAAAGCCCTGGCGTGCCCATTCTCTCTCTCTCCCCCTCTCCCTCTTTCTCTCTTGCTGTCAAATGAATAAATAACATAAATCTTTAATATATCATACAAGTGTTCTTACCCACTGAGCCATCTCCCCAGCTCTGATACTAATTTTCATATAGGAAAATTGGCATGTCTTATGAGCACCCTAGAAGGGTTGGCTTTTTTTTTTTTCCTTTTTTTCAAAGAGAGAGAGCTTCTAGCCACTGCAAATGAACTCCAGATGCTTGTGCCACCTTCTGTATCTGACTTACATGGGTACTGGGGAATTGAACCTGGGTCCTTCGGCTTCTCAGGCAAGTTCCTTCACTACCAAGCCATTTCCTCAGCCCCAAAGGATTGGATCTTTACGTGTAATAATCTGTAAATAGATAGGTGTTTGGCTAATAAATTCAATTAGAGAATCATTAAAACAATTTATGCATTCCTTTATTGTTTTGATTTATGTCAAAGCAAGCTGGTGGATGCCTTTAATCCCAGCACTCGGGAAGTAGAGGTAAGAGGATCACCATGAGTTTGAGGCTAGCCTGAGACTACATAGCGAATTCCAGGTCAGCCTGGGCTAGAGTGAAACCCTACCTCGAAAAACAAAACAAACAAACAAACAAACAAACAAACAAAAAAACCCATAAACTGTTGTTCATTCACTCAGCTTTTCATATATAGGATGAATCAGTGAGCTTTTCTTTAAAGGGCTAGTGAGTATTTCTGTTTTGGGTTATATGGTGTCCATAGCAACTACTGAACTCTGCCCTTGTAGAGGAAAAGCAACAATGGACAAATCCAAGCTCCTGGCTATGACTGTCACAATTTAGAAGTTGCAGTTGTGCTGAATTTGGCCTGCAGGCCCCTGTTGTAGGAGATTTCTTGCATAAATCATCTACAATGCCTCCTCTGCATTTTCTAGTTGGATTTCCTTGATGTGAAATGAGAACTTGGGCTCTCCTCCAGCAATCTTAGGGTGTGCTTGCTTCTTGAGTTTTGTTCTGACTTTTCCGTGGTTCTTTACAGTTAGTTATCCTCTGCAAGCAAGTCTCTATAACCTTTCCAAGCATTCAGGTTAGTTTTGGTTAGTTTTTGTTGTTGGCATTTTGAGATAGGATCTCACTATGTAGCCTAGAGTGGCTTCAACCTCATGACCTTCCTGCCTTTGACCTCTCAAATATGAGATCACATGGCCATGACCACTCCTGACTCAACTTAGGTGTTTATGGAAAGAAGTCTATTTTTTAATTTTTTAAATTAATTTATTTTTATTTTAGAGAGAGAGAGAAGGAAACAGAAAAAGAGAGAGAGAATGGAAGCATCAGGGCCTCTAGCCACTACAAACAAACTCCAGATGCATGCACCACCTTGTGCATATGTCTTATGTGGGACCTGTAGAATCGAACCTGGGTCCTTAGGCTTCTCAGGCAAGCGCCTTAACCTCTGAGCCATCTCTCTAGCCCAGGAAAGAAGTCTTTCTATACACAGTCATATTTTATTGTCATTTATATAACTGTGATAATAAATAAAGGTTGTAGGGCTGGGGAAATGATTTGCTTAGTGGTTAAAGGCACTTGCTTGCAAAGCTTGTTGGTCTGGGTTCAGTTCCTCAGTACCTATGTGTGGTAGTTTGAATGGATATCCCCCAATAAATACAAGAATTATATTCAAGCTTATAACTTAAATCTCCAGTCACCTGCCTGGAGGAGGTGTCATTTTGGGTGGATCCTAGGGTCTGGCCCCAAGGTTTGGTGTGTTTGCTGATGGTGGTGGTTTTTCTCTCCGATTAGACCTGTGATAGTGGGCCAGCTTCTTCTGCCATTATGAAACTTCCCTGAATCTATAAGTGTCAATAAATCCCTTCCTCCCCATAAACTGTGTCTGGTCTGGAAGTTCATCCCAGCGACATGAGGCTGACTGTGATACCATGTAAAGCCAAATACACAAGTGACACTTGTGTCTGGAGTTCATTTGAAGTAGCAAGAGAACCATGTCTCTTTCTTTCTTTTTAAACTTATTTTATTTATTTCATAGAGAGAGATGGGGGGGGGGATGGGTGAGCCAGGGCCTTCAGCCACTGCAAATAGATTCCAGACATATGCATTACCTTGTGCATCTGGCTTACATGGATCCTGGGGAATTGAACCCAGGTCCTTGGCTTTGCAGGCAAGTACCTTAACCACTAAGCCATCTCTCCAGCCTTTAGATTTTTTTATTTATTTGAGAAAGAGGGGAAGAGAGAAGAGGCAGATATATATGGAGAGAATGGGCATGCTAGGGCCACCAGCCACTGCAAATGAGCTCCAGACACATGTGCTACCTTGTACATCTGGCTTACATGGGTACTGGAGAATTTAACCTGAGTCCTTAGATTTAGCAGGCAGTTGGAGTGCTTACTTGCAAAGCCTGATGGCCTGAGTTTGATACCCCAATACCTATGTAAAGTCAGATGCAAAAAGTGACAGATACATCTGGAGTTGGTGTTCAGTGGCAAGAGACCCTGGTGTGCCCATATTTATTCATATTCCCCCCCATTTCTCCTTGCAAATTAATGAATAAGAATATTTTTTAAAATATAAAATAAATAAAACTTGTATACATAAGTTTGGTAACAAGAACAACTAAATCTTTGGTGAGCATATGAGTGGGAGAGCTGCATTATACAGTAATAGTGGACTGCAGGGCATGTGTCTAGCATGCAGAGAGCACCATGAAGCTGACAGTTCTAGCCTTTTAAGTATTTTTATTTATTAGAGAGAAAGAGGCAGAGAGAGAGAATGGGTGCATCAGGGCCTTCAGCTGCTGAAAACAAATTCCAGATGAGTACACCCCCTTGTGCACATGTGTAACATTGCGTGCTTGCATCACTGTGCATCTGGCTTATGTGGGACCTGGAGATTCAAACAGTGTTCTTAGACTTCACAGGTAAGCACCTTAACTGCTAAGCCATCTTGCCAGCCCAGGAAGCTCTATTGTATTTACTTTCAAAGATTTTTTTTTTTTTTTTTTTTTTTTTTTTTTTTTTTTTGGTTTTTCGAGGTAGGGTCTCACTGTAGCTCAGGGTGGCCTTGAACTCCTACCTCTGCCTCCCGAGTGCTGGGATTAAAGGTGTGTGCCACCATGCCCGGCTCAGAGATTTTTTTTTTGGCTTGTGTATGTTGTGTGTATGTATGTATGTATGTTCCTTTGTGTGGGTATGTGTGCACATATATGGGGGGTGCCTGAGATCAATGTCAGGCTCTCCACCTTATTTATTAAGACAGGGCTTCCACTGAACCCAGGGCTAATCTAGCTAGTCAGCTTGTCCCAGGGGTCTACCTATTTGTGCTTTCCAAGTAGTGATTACCACTCCTGGCATTTTACATATGTGCTGGGGATGTGATCTCAGGTCTTTAGGCCTGTGTGGCAAGTGCTTTACCAACTGAACTAGCTCCTCAGCCCTTTCTTTTCCTATTTATTTATTTATGAGAGAAAGAGGCAGAGAGAGAAAATATGGGTGTACTTGGGGGATGGGAGCTGTAGCCAAAGCAAACAAACTCCAGATGCATGTGCCATCTTGTGCATCTGTCTTACGTGGGTACTGGGGAACTGAACCTGGGTCCTTAAGCTTTGCAGGCAAATGCCTTAAGCGCTAAGCCATCTCTCCAACCCCCACTTTCTTCTTTCTTTTTTCTTTTTTGTATACAAGGCCTCATTATATAGCTTAGGTTGGTCTTGAACTTGCTAAGATCCTCCTGCCTCACCTTTCCAAGTGCTAGGATTTTACGTGTGCACTATCACATTTTGCTGGTTTGTTTTTCTTTTAGGGAACTTATTGAAATGCTGGCGATTTCAAGAAACCAAAAGTTGTTACAGCCTGAAGAGGAAAACCAGGTAAGTGGTTTCTTTTTTAATTTAAAAAGCAAAACAAGAAATGACTAATTTTTTGTTTTTTATTTGTATTTACTTCTTGTGAGAACAGAAAGGTATTTGAGATCTTTATTTAAAATGTATTTATGGGCTGGAGAGATGGCTTAGCGGTTAAGGCGCCTGCCTGCTAAGCCTAAGAACCCTGTTCCAATCTCCAGGTCCCATGTTTAGCCAGATGCAAAGTGATGCAAGGGCGCAATGCCACACCTGACCACAAGGCAAGCGCCTTAACCATGAGGTCATCTCTCCAGCCCAAGATTGACCTTTTTAAAAAAGGTATAAATTAGAATAGGCAACATACAGAACAGATCTTTCTGTCATCTGCCTCCATTGTAGTTTTATCTCATGGTGTGATTTTAGAGCAGTCTGATGGACTGACTCTAGGGAGAAGTGTTTGGAAGCCTGTTTGCTTCAAGGATTAATCCCTCAAGAGGGAAGTGAGAACTCAGATAATGCCACAAGTTGGAAAAAGTTGCTTATTTTGGAACATTGTGGTATTAGCAATTTTATTTATTGTGTTTTCAGAGAAACAGAGTCAAGATCAGTGTGTTAATAAGTGATACCTAGTCTCAGATCCTGTTATTAGTAAATGTCTATGGGATTATGTGAGACTATATCCCATTCATATGGGAAATAAAATACAAGGCTTGACTTTCTTTCCTAGGCACTTATTAAATGCTTGCTATGAGAGAGTCACCTAGAGACTGAAGAAAAGGCAATTAAAACAATGAAGTCCTACATAGTCAGCACTGACCTTTCTTGTGCTCCTGAAGGGGTACCATTCTGTGAATGCTCTCTTGTATTAGTTCTATGGGTTCCTGTGTTATTTTCATTGAAACTATTAAATATTAATGAAGAATGTGCCAGTTTGAAATTTTCTAGTCACTGTTTAGAGAGGATCATAGTGATTTTTAGTTTTAACCTCTGCAAGATTTATCTCGCAGGTGAACAGTTGAGGCTAATGGATAAGCACAGCTAGAACTTAAATCTTCTGCCTTTAATTGAACAGTTTTCTTCCTGTTAAACAATAAATGAAATGTTATTTTTGATATTATGCAAATGAGATTAAGATGTAAACTTCTGGAAAGTTGTTAAGGAATTAAAATATATCATTTACTTTGATAAATAACTTTAAAATGCAACTTTTATAGAAATGAAAACAGATTTCTCTTATATTTTGGAAAAATAGGAATTATAAACCCATTAAATACTTTAGCTGTTTTTTCCCCCAGAAAGACACTTGTGATATTTAAATTACTCTGAATACATAGATTGAGGTTGCAGCTCAGCCTTCTGACTGTTGTATTAGTAGTCATAAAAATAAGGAGAACATGTGAGAAGGAACTTGAATGAGGCATACATATAGATTTTAATCTTTAGCAGCTTTTTAAAACAATAATCTTTAAACTGATTTTGGGTTTTCATAGGCTTTTATTTTCTGAAGTATTATTCCCTACTTAGCATAATAAAGTGAGAGTGTTTAAGACTGACTTACACCCTTTCAATCAGGGATAGTGATGGTAAATTGTGTTTGCTGGGCTCTTGTGTGCTTTACCATGAATTACATCAAGAATCCTCACCACAACTCAATGCAGTAGGTACCATCATTGTGTCTCTTGTTTCCTAAGGAGAAAAGAGGCTCATGGGCTAGCAAATGAAGAACTAGAGATTGAACTCCAGGCTTTCTATTTTGCACATTAACCTTCATAGCATATCACATATCTATTTATTTATTTATTTTTAAATATTTTATTTATTTATTTACAATATATTAGTGTAAATTTGTATCTTGAGTTTTTTTTTTTTTTTTTAATTTCATGATGTCAGACTGGAGAGATAGCTTTGCCTGCAAAGCCAGAGGATCCTGGTTTGATTCTCCAGGACCCATGTAAGCCAGATGCACAAGGGGGTACATGCATCTGGAGTTTGTTTGCATTGGTTCTATGCCGTGGTATACCTATTCTCTCTCTCTCTCTCTCTCTCTCTCTCTCTTCCTCTCTCTCAAATAAATAAATAAAATATATTTTTGAAAATTTCATGTTGTCACCTAAAGTCGTTGCAACTATCAGATTGGGGGAGATTTCCTATCACATTGTATGTAAAGGATACGTATTTAATTGTTAACTTCTGGGAAGTAACCTGAATTTTGGAATATTACTAGTTATGAAAGATTTGATTTGTATAAGAGAAGAACAAAAAAGAAAATATTGCCTGTACCCCAAAATAATCATAAGTGAGCTATTTGTAGTCTTAACAAGAATTCAGACTAGCATTTTGGAGATGTTAAAATTTTATTTCTTAGTCAATTCATGTGTGGATTCTTCATCTCATAGGAATGTAACCTTTCAATATTCTGTTGTCTAATTTATCAACTATTATCTGACAGGTCCTAGAATTGTTAATTCACAGAGATGGAGAATTTCAAGAACTAATGAAATTGGCACTTAATCAGGGAAAAGTCCATCATGAGATGCAAGTTTTAGAAAAAGAAGTAGAGAAGAGAGATAGCGATATCCAGCAGCTGCAGAAACAGCTGAAAGAAGCAGAACAAATACTGGTAAGGTAATGCCTGGTTCTGAAGACAGAAGGGGATATCGCTTCCCTGCACACCCATACTCTCACTCTCTCTCTCTTCTTCCCTTCCTCATAAATAAATAAGATGTTAAATTGTAGAAATAGGAAATTTACTTTTTACCCTGGCCTAACATAAGCTTTGATTATTAATCGTCTAAATCATGGGCTGGAAAGATTAATCAGCAGTTAAAGGCACTGGCTTGCAAAACCTGGTGGCACAGGTTTGAATCCCCAGTACCCACATAAAGCCAGATGCACAAAATGGCACATGCATCTGGAGTTCGTTTGCAGTGGTAGAAGGCCCTAGTGTACCCATTCCATCTCCATTCTCTCTCTTTATCCTTGCAAACAAATAAATAAATAATGTATTAAAAAATAGCCTGAGGGCTGGAGAGAGAGCTCAGCAGTTAAGTCACTTGCCTACAAAGCCTAAGGACCTGGGTTTGATTCCCCAGTACTCTCACATAAAGCCAGATATACAAAAGTGTTCATTCATCTGTAGTTCATTTGCAGTGGCTAGAGGCCCTGGCATACCCATTCCTTCTCCCTATATCCTTCCCTCCCTTTTTCTCTTTCTCGCATATATATATGATGTGTGTGTTTTATTTTTTGAGGTAGGGTCTCACTCTAGCTCGTGCTGACTGGAATTCACTATGTAGTCTCAGGGTGGCCTCGAACTCACAGAGATCTACCTACCTCTGCCTCCTGAGTGCTGAGATTAAAGGCATGTGCCACCATGCCTGGCTAATAAATATCTTTTTTAAAATAATCTTAATCTTCAGGTTGTAAAATATGGATCAGTAAAAATAAATACTCATTTTATAAATTGGTTTTAATTTATTGAGTCATTTGTCTTAGGTAGGATATAGATATGTATTAAGGATTAACCCTAGACTTTCCTGTGTTGTTCTTGGCTACTATTTTGAAGAAGCAGATTATTTGCTCTTACTTCAGTTAGCTATTTCACTGAATATTAACATAACTATAATATGAGTTTGGTGTTCATAGGGACCAAGCATTGCTGGCATCCTTATCCTGATAATACACTCCAAAAATATGACAAAATGAGCTCTAGTAAGTAGGAACCCCATGGGTTTAAGGTAACTTAATAACCATCTCTATTGAAGAAACAGCCCTAAATAAATGTTTCTTAAAAATATATTCACAAACAGGGGGCATGGTGGTGCACACCTTTAATCCCAGCACTGAGGAGGCAGAGGTAGGAGGATCACCATGAGTTCAAGACCACCCTGAGATGACATAGTAAATTCTAGGTCAGTCTGGGCAAGAGCAAAACCCTACCTTGAAAAAACAAGTTGTGTGTGTGTGTGTGTGTGTGTGTGTACGAGCTTGCCTACAAAGCCTAACGACTAGAGTTCGATTCCCCAGTGCCCACATAAAGCCAGATGCACAAGGTAGTTCATGCATCTGGAGTTTATTTACAATGGCTGGAATTGCTGGAGTGCTCATTCTGTCTGTCTCTCTTCTATCTCTCTCTCTGCTTACAAATAAATAAATAAATAAAGTACATACATATTAGTGGGCTAGAGAGATGGCTCAGAGGTTAAGGTGCTTTTCTGTAAATCCTAAGGACCCAGGTTTGCTTCTTCAGTACATAAGCCAAATACACTAGGTGACACATGCATCTGGCATTTGTTTGCAGTGGCTGGAGGCCTGGAGTACCCAATCTTTATCCCCTCCCCATAAATAAATAAATAAAATATTTTAAAATATATATTTATAAGAAAATATTTCTCCTTAAAAAGTAACATTTGCTTATGAAAAGAAATTAAGAAAATAAAAATTAAAAAGAAAACTTGCCTTTAGTCATAAAGCTTAACCAGTACCACTATTTATATTTTAGTCTATTTCAAGGCTTTTTTTTTTTTTTTTTTTTTTTTTCAAGGTAGGGTTTCACTCTAGCCCAGGCTGACCTGGAATTCACTATGTAGTCTCAGGGTGGCCTTGAACTCCTGGCGGTTTTTTGTTTGTTTCAAGGTAGGGTCTCACTCTGTGGAATTCACTATGTAGCCTCAGGCTGGCCTCAAACTCATGGTGATCCTCCTACTTCTGCCTCCCAAGTGCTGCGATTAAAAGCATGTACCACCACTCCCTGCTCCAAGGTTCTTTTTTTTTTTTTTTAATATTTATTTATTTTATAGAGAGAGTCAGAGAGAGAATAGGCACACCAGGGCCTCCAGCTTCTGCAAACAAACTCCAGATGCATATGCCAACTTGTGCATCTTGCCTACGTGGATCCTAGGAAATCAAACCATGGTCCTTTGGCTTTGCAGGCAAGCACCTTAACCTCTAAGCCATTTCTCCAGCCCTTAAGGTTCTTTTTAACCTTATTCTAATTGGCAGGATGTGAATGGATATTAAATTACTATTTATTCAAGCTTAAACAGTTTCCATATAATTGTATCCTCTTTGTTTAATTTTGTCAGTTTTTAATATATATATTATATATACTTAATATTTATATGAAATTTAGGGAGGGTTATTTGAAGTGGGATCTCACTCTATTGCAGGCTGACCTTGAATTCATTCTGTAGTTCTAGGCTGGCCTCAAACTCACAGCAGACCTCCAAGCTGTGCTGGGATTAAAGGCATGGGCCACCTGGCTATAAAAAATGTTTGGATAAATAGTTTGTAGATAATTTATTTCCTTCTGTATTTTAAATTATCTTCCTTTTTAAAAACATTATTTATTTATTTATTTATTTATTTATTTATTTATTTATTTATGAGAGAAAGAGGCAGATACAGACATTTATTGAGCATGCGAGGGCCTCTAGTCACTGGAAAATGAACTCTAGACACATGAGGCACCTTGTGCATCTGGCTTTCCTGGGGACTGGGAAAACGAACCTGGGTCCTTTGGTTTTGCTGTTAAGTACCTTAACCGCTAAGCCATCTCTCCAGCCTTGGATTATATTCTTTAGATTTGATTCTTTTCCCAAAAGGTGGCCATGGTGGTACATGCTTGTCAACCCAGCGCTGGTGACTCAGGAAGGAGACAGTGATGACTGGATCATGAGTTTTGTGGGGGGGGTTGTTTATTTGTTTTGGTTTTGGGGGGGTTCAATCTCACTCTAGCCCAGGCTGACCTGGAATTAATGACTGGATCATAAGTGTTATTTATTTTTTATTTATTTGAGAGAGTGAGAAAGGGAAAGTGGCAGACACACACAGAGAGAGAATATGAGCACACCAGGGCCTCTAGCCACTGCAAACGAACTCCAGACACATGTGCCCCCTTGTGCATTTGGCCTATATGGGTCCTGGGGAATTGAACTGAGGTCCTTAGGCTTCACAGGCACAGGCCTTAACTGCTAAGCCATCTCTCCAGCTCTAGATCATAAATTTTATGATTAGATAGTAGCAATTAAAATTGATGGGGTACTTAGACACCTGGCTGTGTGCTTTGCATTTTATATTCATCACAGTATATATAACCTTATTGCCATTATTCATATGAAGTAACCAAGACTTTAAATGAAGGAATAACTTGACAAGTGAAGCTTTGAGTTCATACTTCTAACCGTTTTGTTAATCGTTGAGAATATGAGAAAAAAAATACATCTTCAGTATAACTTGGGAAGATAGGATGCAAAACAGGATACTTTGTAATGGTACATAAAATGACCTAAAGAAAAATAGTAGTAAGCCTTGGATTTATATTTTGTTTCTAACAACTGTTAATGAGAGAATGACTTATGAATATATTTTTTTCATTAAATATAATTTGATTATAAATGACATCACATGGTATTTCAGAACTGTATAAGTAAATTTCAAGGATCTCCAAGTTTTACAAATTGTCCTTCTAGATAAGTGCTCTTGTGAATTAAGCTAAAAACTACACTTAGTATAGTTAAGAATGTTACATTTTTAATGTTTTTTACATTAGGCAACAGCTGTTTACCAAGCAAAGGAGAAACTCAAGTCAATAGAGAAAGCAAGAAAAGGTTAGTACCATGAGAAGACTGGATGATACTAAAAAAACAAAACAAAAAAAAAAAACACATAAATCCTGGGCTGGAGAGATGGCTTAGCAGTTAAGGCATTTGCCTGTGAAGCCTAAGGACCCATATTTGATCCTTCTCCAGATCTCACGTAAGCCAGATGCACAAAGGTGAGGCAAGTGCAAGATCACACATGCTCACTAGGTGGCACAAGCATGTGGAGTTCTATTGCTGTGGCTGAGGCCCTGGCGTGCCAATTCTCTCTCCCCTCCCCCTCAATAAAAAAATAAAAATAGCCAGGCGTAGTGGCACACACCTTTAATCCCAGCACTGGGGAGGCAGAGGTAGGAAGATCTCTGCGAGTTCAAGGCCACCCTGAGATTACATGGCGAATTCCAGGTCAGCCTGGGCTATAGACCCTACCTCAAAAAACCAAAACAATAAATAAATAAATAAATAAACCACAAGCCAGGCGTGGTGGTACACATCGTTAATTCTAGCATTCAGGAGGTAGAGGTTGGAAGATCACTGAGTTCAAGGTCAGCCTGGGCTAGAGTGAGACCATACCTTAAAAAAAAAAAAAAAAAAAGGGAAAAAGAGAAAACACTAAGTCCTTGTCTCAAAAAGAAGTTGATGAAAAACTCAAAATGGCTGCTGTTGAAAAGTAATTTTCATTGTAAAGTGTCTTATTTTTCCAGGCATCCTTAGGGAGGTAGAAATGCCACATCCTTTCCCTGAAGCAACAGAAGGATGTAATTTGTGGCTTTCTCAAATGTATAATCAAGACAGTGGTTTAGAAACAGTTGGGAGAAGGAAAGAGATAGAGAATTTGAATTGAGTGTTGAAGGTGAGGCAGAAAGAGAGAATGACTGTTGGACAACTGTCCTTGAACTAGAACACCATGAAGTCAGAGAGAGCTCTGGGGTGTCAGTCCGTTAGTAATAGAGAGGCTCAGCAGAGCATGCCTTCTCGCCAGACTCTCCCACTTCAAAGGATTTTAGCTGTGTCCAAGCCTGTAGCCCATGGGCTGCATTCAACCAAGGGCGTGGTCCAGCACAAAATTGCAAACTCAAAACATGAAATTTGTGTGTGTGTGTGTGTGATTTTTTTTTTTGAAGTCTTGTCCAGTTCTTGAGCGTGGACTTCATAGATAATGTGTCGCAGTGTCAAAAGGTTCAGTATTCTTGGCAGCTTTACTTGATCTTTTAGGCTGCATATTAAGAATGAAATTACAAGTAAAATTTGGTTACTTGCCTTTAATATTTTGTATAATATTTAAATTTAGTCATGCATTGTCTTTTTTCTTGTGTCCTTGGGAAGCTGCTTTTTTGATTGTTAATCTGAAAAAGCATCTAATATTCTCTGAGAGACTGGTTTTCTTTTCTTTTTTTATTTTTATTTTTTATTATTGACAACTTCCATAATTACAGACAATAAACCATGATAATTCCTTCCCCTCTTCACTTTCCCCTTCACAACTCCACTCTCCATCGTATCCTCTCCCCCCTCAATCAGTCTCTTTTATTTTGATATCATCATCAGCTTTTCCTCCTATTATAATGCTCTTCTGTAGATAGTGCCAGGCACTGTGAGGTCATGGATATGCAGGCCATTTTGTGTCTGAAAGATTGCATTGTAAGGAGTCCTACTCTTTCTTTGGCTCTAACATTCTTTATGCTATCTCTTCTGCAATGGACCCTGAGCCTTGGAAGGTGTGATAGAGATGTCTCAGTGCTGAGCACTCTGTCATTTTTCAGCACTATGATGCCTTTTGAGTCATCCCAGAGGTCACCTACATCTAATGCCAAAAGTGAGAGTAGCATTTGTATATGAGAATAAACATTAAGAAAAGCGCTTATTGGGCAGCTTGGTAAGCATAATATACACATTTGCCAGACACCAGCAGGTATTATATACACCCCTTGGGTTCATGACTTTCCCTATTACAGGTTTTCAGTATTTGTATGTATTTCCTTCTGTGGAGCGGGCCTCCAGTCCAATTAGAGAGCAGTTGGTTTCCCCCATAACAGACATGCCACTATTACACCCATTTCATTTAGCCTTCCTGGCCCAACTAAAGGCTTGCAGGGTCCGCTGTTGATTATCTCCACTGATGACTTCTCTCTCTCCCATGGAGCTGCATGCAGCATAGCTTTTTCCAGCTTTCTGTCAGCTGGTTTTTACAGAGGAGGTTTTCAGCTCAGCTCCAGTAGGATTTCTCCGTGACCTTGCAGCTCAAGTATATGGAGTCTTCTGCAATAGGGTCTTACCATCTATTCCTGGTGGAGAACCAAGAGGATGGACTGGTTTTCTGTAGCAGGAAACAAGCCTCCAGGAGTGTTGACTGAATCTGACAGACCTCTGGATTATGGTTTGGTTTTTAGTCCTCGGTAGTTTTTAAATACAGTTCTTGATGGCATTGAATCAGATCTAAAGCTTAGGAAATGAAAAGTGATTTGTTTTAAGTTCACAGAGGCAGCTACTATTATTGTTTGATGTGTGTCCATTTGGAACCTAGGGCCTTTTTAATCACACTGGGTTGCTTGGATGTCACTGAAAAGTGGAGAGCTGTTTTTACCATTTCTTTTCTTTTCTTTCTTTCTTTCTTTTTTTTTCTTTTTGTTCTGGATTTTTTTCAAGGTAGGGTCTCACCCTAGCCCAGGCTGACCTGAAATTCACTATATAGTCTCTGGCTGACCTTGAACTCAGAGCAGTCCTCCTACTTGAGCCTCATGAGTGCTGGGATTAAAGGCATGTGCCACCACACCTGGCTAACAAATTGGTTTCTTTATGTTAGCTAATTTTGCTGAATGGGTGTCTTGTTCATTAGTTTGGAAATATTTAGAACTACACTTACAGTGTGTGTGCAAATACTGTTAGAGAAGATATGTGAGATGACTGTTTTTAGACCACTTAAAATTAGGTATGATGTGTGGCTGATACATGCTCTTTTAAACTTTTATGTTTAGTACACTAAACTATTGTTTTCTTCACTCAGGTGCTATCTCCTCTGAAGAAATAATTAAATATGCACATAGGATTAGTGCAAGCAATGCTGTGTGTGCCCCATTGACCTGGGTTCCAGGTAACATTGCTTTGAAAATACTTATGTGTCTATATAAAAGTATTTCAGTGTAGAATGTACTTGTCCTTAGAAACATCTGCTAGTAAAGATATATTGATGTCTTTTTCTTTGAATATGCACATGTGATTGCTGAGTATGTGTATGGGTATACAGGTGTGTATATACAGTCCAGAGGTCAGAGGTCAATGTTGGGTGTTTTTCTCAATGGCCTCCCCCTTTTTTTTTAAATTGGTTTCTTTATTTCCAACTCTTGATTTCTTGATTCACTGATATCTGGGGGCCCTCCTTAGTGGGATTATGGTATTCACTGTGGAGTCATGAAAGCCTCAGTCAGTCCCTATGGAGTAGCAGGGGGACCATACCTCAGGGTATTCCTGCCCACTCTGTGGCACTAGCAATTTTTCTAGCCCCTCTTCCAAAATGTTCTCTAAGCCTTGGCAGGCCTATTGGCAATCTGATTTGGTGTTGAGTTCTCTGTAGCCTCTGGATTTCTACTTTGATGGGTTTTGATTGATTATTGTGCCTGTCACCATTGCCCTAGAGCTGGTTATCAGGCTAGCTATAAGACCAGTATTCATGTCATTGCTTCCTCTGAAATTTCTCCTGAGCCCCCGAAGATTCCACCTTATTTTTTGAGATAAGGTCTTGCTCGTCCAGGAGCTCATCATTTCAGCTAGTCTAGCTAGCCAGCTTGTTCTGAGGATTCTCATGTCTCTGCTACTTGAACACTGTGATTACAGGTGTATGCCACCATGCACAGCATTTTATGTGGAATGCTGAGGATCTAAACTCAGGTCCTCATACTTATTTGGCAAGTGCTTCACTGACAGCCATTTCCATGCTTTGTATATCATATAAGTAATGTCATATATATGCCTCCCTCCTTTTTATAGGATAGTTTCACAAAAGTAAGACAGCTCAAGACACGAGTGTTAATATCTACTGTCTTGTTTATTTCTAGATAGCTATAGCAATTTACCACCTACCCAGAACATATAAAAATGCTTTAAACTCACCTGAGTCTGCAATAAGATTATTATAAATAGATACTTACCAGGCCCCTTGTTAGCTTTTTACCTCTCCTGAACTTCAAGGTCCCTGCTGGGCAATATGTGATGTTTCCAAAACAGTAGGTTTATTGTATTTATGAGCCCGAGGCTAACAAGCCAACTCCTCAGAGCCACTAGTATTTCTGCAAAGGACCCAGCCTGGGAAACAATCCAAGTGCTCCTAGGTGCTAAGTTTAGACAAAGCCCAGAGCACCAAGCAGCACACACAAAGCACACACAGACCTGGAAAGATCAAGCAACAGCAAGAAACAGCAAAGAGTAACAGATTGTACAGTGGGTAAAATATAAAATGGGAGTCCTAAGAGGAAGGGCAGATTCTTTGGAGGAATTGAGAGAGCTTGGGGAAAATATTACCAAAAAATTGGTCCACATTTTGGCCATCTTTTTATTGTCCTTTCTCTCTCTCTCTTTTTTTTTTTTTTTTTTTGTTTGTTTGTTTGTTTGTTTGTTTTCGAGGTAGGGTTTCACTCTAGCTCAGGCTGACCTAGAGTTCACTATCTAGTCTAGAGTGGCCTTGAACTCGTGGTGGTCCTCCTATCTCTGCTCCGGAGTGCTAGAATTAAAGGCATGCCCACCACACCCGGCTAATGTCCTTTCTTGATGGGAATCATAGTACCTTGTCCTGATGTAAGTAGAAAGTGATAGGAATTAGGGATTTTTGTTTATGTGTTTGTTTTGGTTTGAGACAGTATCTTATTTCGCCATGGCTGGCCTCAGTCTCATTATGTATCTGAGGATGACCTTAAACTTCTAGTCCTTCTGCCTCCAAGTGCTAGGCTAGGATTTCAAATATGTACCACCATCCCTGGCTTAGTTTTTTTGTTTGTTTTTGTTTTTTGTTTTTGTTTTTCAAGGTAGGGATTCACTCTAGTTCAGGCTGACCTGGAATTCACTATGTAGTCTCAGGATGGCCTCAAACTCACAGTGATCCTCCTAACTCTGCCTCCTGGGTTCTGGGATTAAAGCGTGTGCCACCACACCCGGCTCCTGGCTTAGTCTTTAAATGACAAGCTGGGGCTAGGAGATGGCTCAGTAGGCTTGCTTACAAAGTCTGCTGGCCTTGGTTTGATTCCCCAGTCCAACGGGCATTCATTTGCTGCAGCAGACACTCTGGGGTGTGTGTTTGTGTAAATAAGTAAGTTTTTTTTTTTAAATGACAAGCTGAAAGTTAGAAAAAGGTTTTAGTTTAGATAATCCTAGTAAATATTTCAATCCTTTCTCACTGAAAATGCATAGATTATAGTATATTCTTAGAAAGATTCAGAGGAGACAACAGTGTACACTCAGAAAAATAATTTATTGCCCTCTTAACAATTGAGAAACTCCATGTTTTAAAAAATTTTAAAGGTAGAAGATTGCAGTGAGTTCAAGGGTAGCCTGAGACTAATTCCAGGTCAGTCTGGGGTACAGCTGGGCCCGACCTCAAAAAAACCAAAAAGAAAAACAAGAATATTTAAAATTCAAAATGTAACTTGAGGTCAGCCATGGTGGTACATACCTATAATTCCAGCTGCTTGAGAAGCTGAGAGGAAGGATTGCAAATGTGAGGCCCCTGCATCTAAAATAACATAAAATAGCATGGTTTTGAATGTGAATCAAGGAAAATTAGTACTTCCAAAGACCATATTAATGCTTCTTAAAAATACAATTGAGGATAAAATATTTTTTAAAAATATGATTGAGGGCTGGAGAGATATTTTTATAGGTTAAAGCACGTGCCTGCAAAGCCTTAGACCCAGGTTCAATTCTTCAGGTCCCACATAAGCCAGATGCACAAGTGTCTGGATGGAGTTCATTTGCAGTGGCTAGAGGCCCTGGTGTGCCCATTCTCTTTCTCTCTCCCTCTGTCTCAAATAAAAATAAATAAAAATAAATAAAGAAATTTTTTAAAAATATGATTGAGTTAAAAACAGTTTTTATTGTTATAGGAGACCCACGAAGACCATATCCAACTGATTTAGAGATGAGAAGTGGATTACTGGGTCAAATGAACAATCCTTCCACAAATGGTGTAAATGGCCATCTTCCAGGGGATGCACTTGCAGCAGGTAGACTGCCAGGTAATGTTAACTGTACATGTTTTCAAGCACACAACTTTTTAGATGTGGCAGTGATGGGCTATGGGTAGCAGATATTTGAGATTCCAGACCAAACTTTAAGTAGCTGGGTTTTCTGCCAATTTGTCCTGTTCTGTGCTTGAATAAAGACTCTTCAGATGAACCTTATAAGTAATTAGACTTAGCTGATTTTCTGTTCCTTCTATTAATAGTCTAATGTGTTCCTCAGGTATTGGGCCTTTTTTCTTTCATGGCTGCTGTAAACAGCATTTTGTAATTATGAGGTATGCTGTTCAGATTGAGTAATAAACATACATCAGCCGGGCGTGGTGGCACACGCCTTTAATCCCAGCACTTGGGAGGCAGAGGTGGGAGGCAGAGGTAGGCGGATTGCCCAGAGTTCAAGGCCACCCTGAGACTACATAGTTAATTCCAGGTCAGCCTGGACCAGAGTGAGACCCTACCTCGAAAAAAAAAAAAAAAAAAAACCATACATCATATGGATGAATTGTTATAATATGGTAGAACATTTCTAAAGTAGGGGGAAAATACCTTTTGAAGCATTAATTTTAAACATTTTAGCTTAATACTTCTGTTAGTGACCTACAGTGCAAATTTGGAAACTCTGCATTTATTACTCTCTTTAGGTATTACTTTTTCTGCTTATTGTGGTTGTAATGGATTATATGCTAGTCACAGTTTTGTAGGGATAAGCCACACTAGTAACTTGAATAGGAAAATTGAATTCTTAACAGATTAAAAATTACTGAGGGGTAAAAAGAATTATTTTTGAGTTTATTTAGATATTTTTTACTTGTTTATATTTTGTATTTTTTTGAGAATTGATTTTTCAAAGTGCAGGAATAAGAATAACCTATATGGGTAGCTGCTGTTAGACCTAGGTCACACAATACCCACAGAAAGAACAGGATCAGAATGCCCTACTCCCATTCCAAAGCTCACAATCATGTCACCTTCATTAGGGGTGAAGTGCAGCCATGGCCCACTCCATCAGAGAATTTAGATGAGTTATCTAAAGCCAGAAGGATATTATGTACTAGGGTTCTATGGAGACTTACTTGAAATCCTTTCTTTGGAATTGTGAAATCTACTGAGGGGCTGGAGAGATTGCTTAGCAGTTAAGGCGCTTGCCTGCGAAGCCTAAGGACCCATGTTCACTCTCCAGATCCCACATAAGCCAGATGCACAAAGGTGAGGCAAGCACAAAGTCACACATGCCCACTAGGTGGCACAAGCATCTGGAGTTTGATTGCAGTGGCTGAGGCCCTGGCATGCCAATTCTCTCCCTCTCAGTCTCTCTAAAATAAAAATATAATAATAGTGATAAAATAATCTACTGGGATGCCACCCTCAGCCATGCCACTGAAATTTGCTGAGAGGTAAGCACCATTTGATGACCTGTCCACCTCCTAGGCCTGTAGTTCTGCACAGTACTACTAGCACCTTCTGCTAACAAAGTTTGACCGTCATAGCTGACAAAAGACAGGAAGACTGTTGATTGAGACTAATAGCCTAATTAATGTCATAATAACCTCTTGATTATTGTTATTATTTGTTTTTGGTTTTTCAAGGTAGGGTCTCACTGTAGCCCAGGCTGACCTGGAATTCACTGTTTAGTCTCAGGGTGGCTTCAAACTCATGGTGATCCTCCTACCTCTGCCTCCTGAGTGCTGGAATTAAAGGTGTGTGCCACCATGCCTGGCTCTTGATTAGTTTTAAATGTGCTTTTTCACACAAGGTCTATGTAACCCAGGCTGGCCTCAGATTCACTATATAGTTTAGGCTTGCCTTGAACTGCCAATCTTGCTTCCACTTCCAAGAGCTAGGACTACAGATGTGCATCACTATGCATGTTTTCTTTCTTTTAGTTTTGAACTACACCTGTTTTACTCTGTTTTTCTCAGAAATACAGACTTTTAGTGTGTCTTGGGTACTTTTTTGTAAGATATGTCTTATATATACATTCCCAGTCAGTTTCTTTGATCAGTTACTTAAAATAGCAGTTCCTCTATATTCTAAGAAATAATTAGCCAGATGTGGTGGCATACACCTTTAATCCAAGCACTTGGGAGGCAGAGGTTGGAGGATCACCATGAGTTCAAGACCAGCCTGACACTACATAGTGAATTCCAGGTCAATCTGGGCTAGAGCTAGACCCTACCTCAAAAATCAAACAAAAAAGAATTGTTAGCTGTTTAATGTAGAATCATCTATATGACTTAAGATTGCATGTCTCCATTTACATATAAGTTTAGAAAAGATTTGATATATAAATGTCTTGCAAAAGAAAAATTGTCTAGTGAATTCTTTAAGTAGCTTCTTACAGAATAGTGGTTGATATGGCATCATGCTTTTCCTAGATTTTTCTTTAATTTTACTTTTTTTTTTAAAAAAATCTAATCTTAAGCTTGCTTTGGTGGCTGGGAATGTAGCTCATGGTATATGTTTAGTGTTTGTGTATGTGGTTAGCAATGTGTGAAACCCTGGGTTTGTTTGATCCCCAGTACCAGTAAACAAAAAAATAAGTTTCAGTAGTTTACATAAGGGAAAGGGTAGTGGAAAGGTATGTCAACTACAGGTAGAACAGTTTTTATGTATGTCTTTCTTTCCTCCAGATGTCCTTGCTCCACAGTATCCATGGCAGTCAAATGACATGTCAGTGAATATGTTACCACCAAATCACAGCAATGACTTCTTGTTGGAACCTCCTGGACATAATAAAGAAAATGAAGATGATGTTGAGGTTATGTCAACAGACTCTTCAAGCAGTAGTAGTGACTCTGATTAAACCAGGTGTGACGGTACACAGAAACAGTATAGAGTGTGTTAAACCGTAGCTGGGAACTAGAAACTGCGCTGTCAGGAAGTAGCCCTGAAATAGCGATATGGTGGAATTGTGCAGCCTATTAAAAATAAAAGCAGGTTTTCCTTTTATAGCCAGAAAATGTGATTTTATTTCTAGTCCACCAAGGAAATGTTTGGGGCCTTGTCAAATGTTACCATTGAAGAAAAGATGATTCAGTAAGTAGCTTGGTGCTGCTCTGCCTTGTCACTTGTGGGATTTGTACACAGTAGTTTGGTAGTAAGATTGCATGGATGTGACCAATGTATATGGCATAAACAGGCAGGCTGTATGAATTAGAAAAAGTGTTTCTTAGAAAAGGGCAGTCACATCTATAATCCCAGTACCAATTGGCTGAGGCAGGAGGCAGTAATGCAAATGGTGACCTGCTTGGGCTACATAATTCCATACTAACACTTTTCTTTGTCTCAAAACAAAGAGGTAGTAGAATTTTTTTAATGTACTATTTCAAAACAACAACAGTGTAAAGCTAAGTCTCTTGCATTCTCTTGCAGCAACAGAAAAACTTGTACTATTTATACTGTTTGTAGTTACTGTAATTTTTGTAAATAAACTTGCTTTTGTTTGTACTTTATACATTTATCTTCTTTTTTATGTGTGTGTGTGGTGAGCATGTGTGTATATATGCATGCTTGTCTGTGTGTGGACATGTATCTGCATATAGATGCCAGAGTTTACATTAGGTGCCTTCATGGATTGCTTTACTCTATTTACTGAGGCAGTTACTTGGGCTTGTGGATTGCTGGGATTACTTTTGACTGCCATACCTATAATATTTTAGATTCTGGAAAGAGTGTATATATGATGGAATGAGTATATATATATTAACTAGTAATCATAACTGGCAGGTTTCTGGGAAGAAAAATGCTTTTGGGCATGTTGCAATGTTCCTTGAGCCATGGAGGATGTTGAGAACCTCATATTTTCAGCTTTGATGACTTTTGAATCTCCTTAGTGTCTACCACCATCTCCATAGAGACTGTTCTCTGGCTAGCAGTGAGAGCAGCACTTGTTCAATCTGCCATTTCCTCAGCAATGTTCCTTGGACTCCTGTAAGTGTGATAGAGATGACCTACCCAATGCTAGACATAGGCTTTTTCTAGTTATTTTGATGCATCTTGGGTCTCCCTGATATTTGCTGCCACCTGTAAAATGGTTCTCTGACCAAAAGTGAGAATAGCATTGATAAAATGGTATAAACACATTTACAATGCCTTTGGATGGACAGAACATCTCCCTTTATCCAAAGAAAAGAGGAAGTTTCCATCTAGGGTCTATGACTTTCGAAGCTGTGGACTTTTTTTTTTTTTTTTTTTTTTTTTGACAAGCCCAACAAACTGGATTTTGTTGTTGTTGTTGTTAGTGTGATAGAGGGAATTGGCATACCAGGGCCTCCAATCACCATAGTTGAACTCCAGATGAGTGCACCCTCTTGTGTGCATGTGTGACCTTGTGTACTTGCGTTAGTTTCTGCATCTGGCCTGTGGAACCTGGAGAGTCAAACATGAGTCCTAACCTTGCAAGCAACGCCGTAACCTTTAAGCCATCTCTCCATCCTAAGCCATACTTTTGACTTGGTTCTTAGTACCAGGTATGAATTCCTTCCCAATTAACAGGCCTCATATCAAGAGAGCCCATAACTATATGCCACTAGCACACTAGATAGTTGATTTTGTAGCTTTCAGGATCCACTGGTTCTTCAGACTGTAGATGCCTTTTCTCCCCCAGCAACTTGCATAGCATTATATAGCACTTACAGCTATCCAGCAGGAAGATGGCTTCTATTTCAGTTCCAACTTGATTTCTCAGTATCCTGCCACTATAGAATGTAGTGTCTAAAGCAATAGCATCTAATTCTGGTGGATAACCAAGCACTTATGGTAATGGCCTACATGATTTTGGGGTTTCATTGGCCTCCCTGACCAATAGCTCACTGGGTTGTTGGCAGGGTTGGGAGTTGGTGGGGTAAGGCCCTTTTCTTGAGAATTACCTGCAACACCTTCAGGGTAAAAAACAAAAGCTTCAGGGTAGGGTGTGGTGGCTCACATTTAATTGGAGGGTCACTGAGTTGGAGGCCAATTTGGGACTACAGAGATCATCCTGGGCTAGAGTGAGGCCCTACCTTGAAAAAAAAAAAGTTTCGGGATAAAGCTTTCTCACCCCAGCAGGGTACTTCTGCCCAAACAATGTATTGTCTTAATTCATTTAACAGTTTTGTTATCAGATTCTTTTAAAAAAATTATTTATTTATTTGGTTTTACAGGCAAGTGCCTTAACTGCTAAGCCATCAGTCCAGCCCCAAAAGATTCTTTTTAAAATATACAAATGGAGCTGTAGGTGGTGGCATATGCCTTTAATCCTAGCACTCAGGAGGCAGAGATAGGATCACTGTGAGTTCAAAGCCATCCTGAGACTACATAGTGAATTTCAGGTCAACCTGGGCTAGAGCAATACTCTGCCTCAAAAAACAAACAAAATATATATATATATATACTTTTTCTTAAAGTATTTCCTGAGATATATTTTTTATAACTTTCAAAAATTGAATGATTAAAAAATTAATTATCCACTGTATTTTAGGACATGTGATATTTGGATGCCAGAAATCTAATTTCACAGTTTGCCCTGCTTACGTAATACTGAGGATATTTTACTTCTTACCATGCTCACAAAGTGCAGAGCATGCTTCAGAATTTCCTTTCTTGTTAAGGTTAAATAATATGCCATTGTGCGTGCATATCACATTTTGTTTACCTGTTCGTCAAAGTAATGTGTTGTAGTTATTTTCTCGTTGCTGGAAAAAACACCTGACCATAAAGGAGCTGATGGCAGGAAAGCTTTTATTTTGGTTTACAATCTTGAGGGGAAGTTTCGTGATGGCAAAGGGAAACATGGCAGGAACAAAGGCTGAACATCACCTCTGCCAAGGCAGGTGGGAAACAGCAGGACGGTGAGCAAGGGGAGCTGGCTATGACACCCATAAACCCACCTCCAACAACACACCTCCTTCAGCAAGGCTCCACCTCTCAAATTGCCATCAACAGGGAACCTAGCATTCAGAACACATGAGTTTATGGGGAGGCATCTTATTCAAATTACCATATTCTGCTCCTGGCCTCCATAATTTATGACCATCTCAATGTAAAATGCATTCAGTTCAACTTTAAAAGTCCCCATAGTTTTTGTCCATTCCAACACTTTAAACATCTCCATAGCCCAAGGTCTCTTAACTGAGCCTATAAACCAAAAATACATAATGGCAAAAGATGGCGTAGCAAGGAAAGATTGAACCAATGCAAGATATAAAACAAGGCAAACATCAAATCCTCCAGGTAGGTTATCCATAGCCTGAGGAAAACTGCATCCCAAGCCAGCAGCTATTGATTTCCTCCATAACAGACAAGTCACTATTGCACCTGTTGGTTCATTTGGCCTGGCTGGCTAAACGTAAGGCTTATAATGTCCACTGTTTACCACCACAGATGACTTCTCTCTCATGGAGGTACATGCAGCATAGCTTTTTCTAGGTTTCTGTTAGCTGATCTACAGGGAGGAGGTTTTCAGCTCAGCTCCAGCTAGATTTCTCAGTGACCTTGCAGCCCAAGTATGTGGGGGTCTTACCATTTACTCCTGGTGTGAAACCAAGAGCCTTAGCAATGGTGTAGCAGACAGCTTTAGGTTTGCTGAGATGAACTTCCAGACCAGGCACAGTTATGCAGGAAGGGATTTATCGAAGCTTACAGATCCAGGGGAGGTTCCATAATGCCTGCTTTCACAGGTCCAAGCAGAGAGAGAGAGAAGCCACAAGCCCAAAGCCACACCACACAGCACACTTCAGGAACTCCAGCACTTCCACTCCTTGCCATATGCCCAGGAGAATTGAAACCATGTTTGTAAGTATTCCTAAGGGCATTATTCACA
Source organism: Orientallactaga sibirica (assembly GCA_036365145.1). Lineage (NCBI taxonomy): Eukaryota > Metazoa > Chordata > Mammalia > Rodentia > Dipodidae > Orientallactaga > Orientallactaga sibirica. The sequence continues at coordinate 3,250,918 of JAEOAD010002517.1, forward strand.
ACAGACCTGAAGTAGAAACAACCCATATCAAGTGACAAAATGTTATCACAATGCAGTGTATCCACATAATAGAATTCAGCTATGGAAAGCATGACATATTAATACAAGCAACACCATGCATAAACCTTGAAAAAAAATTAGGCTCAATAAAACAAGCAAGGTGAAGCCACATGTTGCATGATTGCATTGATAGGAAATGTCTGAAATGGGCTATAACAGGGTTTTGGAGGTTCAGGGAACTCCATATCCTGGTTTTTCATTTATATTTAACAAAGAATTGAAATAAACAGAGAAGGATAGATTATAAACTACTACATTTATTCAGGGGTGTGCAGGTGAGTCCACAAACCAATGGAAAAGGGTTGATATACCCACGTGGTCTGGGAGCTGAACATGGGCCTGAGGGGAAAAAAAGTGAAAAGGGATTTATCTAAGGGAAATTTGAATTAAAAGGCTAGAATTGACAACATGAATCAGCTCCACAGAAACCCTCAATCTGGCTACATTCTACAATATATAATCACCAACAAAGTGGAAGGGGGCAGTCTGGACAGAGATGGAATAAGCTTAACTTTAAAATCATAAACTCTGGCTGGTAACTCCCAAGGACCAGAATTAGGTTGCCCCTCACAGTGAGCTGTTGGCCAGGGATACCCATGAGAAGGCTAAAACAATGCAGGCCATTGCAAAAACACTTGATTACCTACCAGAGCTAAAAGATAAGACCCACTGAAGACACTACTGGCTATAGTGAAAGGATATCTGAATATCATGCTGGAATTGAAAGAAACTAGCTCCCTCCTGGCTAGCCCTCATACTGCTGGAAAGCCTTATGGGAGCCTCTGGAAGACAACTGTCACCAATAGCATGAATAAGCAGACAGCCTGCGAAATCATCCAGCCAGTAAAGAAGTACACATTTGTGCAATATTGGCACACCGCTGCAGGCAACCAACTGTTCTCTGATGAGACATGAGGCCCACTCAGTGGGACAGAACTCATATCTGGAGCTGGAACCCAAATCAAAATCCCATTTTCAGGAAACTCATAGACTAGAGAAAAGCCTCCACTGCTCTCTTAAAATAAAAAAAAATAGTGGGCTTGGACATCAAAAAAAATTCTCAAGTTTGCATTTCCTCCTTTAACTCAAGCTGCTCTCACTCTTGTTTGGAGAATCTGCTTTGTTTTACAGATGGCAAAGAAAATGGAGGAGAACCAAGATCCATCAATCAGACAAGAAGTTACATTACTGCCTACCATGAGATGTGCCACCTCTCCCACATCTGTCATGGCCCAGGAGAAATTGCAGGGGAAGTAACAACATGAATATTGCTCTGAGAGCCTAATAACCAGCCCCAGGTTGAAGGTGAGAAACACAGTGATTAATCAAAACAGAAATCCAGAGGCTACAGAAAACACTAAATTAGACTGCCAACAGACCTGCTATGGCTCAGGGAACATTGCTGAAGAGGGTGTGGAAAGATTGTAAGAGACACAGCTAGGAATATCCTGATGCATAGTCCCCCACTACTCCACAGGAACAAATTGAAGTCTTCATGACTCCTACAGTGATTACCATAACCCCACTGAGGAGGACCTCCAGGGTAACAGGAGCTGGGGTGAGGGGATAAAATTAATATAAAATAAAAATTAATATAAAAAAAATACAACAAAAAGTCTAGAGCTTAAAAAAAAAACTAAAAGGCCACAAGAAAATAGAGAATATCCCTTCTGACTCTGTCAGGCTGCCAGAGTGGGAAAGGACATGGTTTTACTAGTGCTGAGAACCCCAAGATTCAGACATGGAGAGATGAGCAGCCAGGAAGAAGGGAATAGATAGAGAAAGGTGCCCCCTGGTAAATATTTACTCGACTCAGGGGTTGGCTCAGGAAGAGTTTTAGCATACCAGAGAATGGTGCAATTGCTGATTGGTCTGGGCTCGGAAGAGGTCAGCACACCTGAGTAGGTGAGAGAAAGATGATTGGTTTGACCTCAGGAAGGGGTCTGCACCTCTGGTTAGAGCCTTTGGATGAGATTGGATCAGACACTGAATTGCAGCAGGCCTACAGTGTAACATCTTTGGGTTCCTTTGTTTTTGAGCCTTCCCCTAACTGGCTACCTAGTAAAAAGCTATATGTCTAGTTCCCTATCATTCCCCCCCTCTTGAGATGAAACTAACTGCTGTTAGAAGAAAGGGAACAACTGCCAGCTGAATCAGGTCATATAGTATGGCAGTTAAAGTCTCTTCCAGAAAGAGAGCTATTTAAAGGCCCAAGAGGGAAATGTATGAGTCAGTCAGACATCCCATCACCATCTGTATGTAGGGATTTTTTTGACTTAGTATAAAAGAGAATTGTAGATATTAGTGACATAAAGAATTAGAACCTATCTCAAATACTGAGAAGTTTAACATTGTGAAATGCTTAACATTGTGGGGTGGTTGGTAGTCCTGTTAGAAGTGGTAAGTGATGAGCTCTCAATAGATAATCAAAGTGGACTATATAGATTGAGTTAGATTTTTGTATGACCATCTGAGTATAAGCTGCCTGTAAATGAGCAGAGATAAAGTTAAAATAGCAATTGAGCATACACTGTCCAAAAGTCAGTAGAATAATTATGATTATGATAGGTATAATCTTTCTTCCACCATAAAAAACCAGAGACCCACTCCCATAACTGTTCACCAACAGGCACAATAGTGTTTGACATGGTCTAAATCTGTTCCTGTAGGTCTTGTAGAGCAGATGAGATGGTAGCAGAGTTATCAGGAATGTACACACAACATTTAACATTGATAATGGCACACGTATCATCCTGGGCTGCTGCAAGTATGTCCAAAGTCATGTGATTTTGTATATTGCCTTTCTTATCATCTGGAACTCAGAATTCACAAGCTGTATCATTTATACACTTTTGAGTATGTTTAGTGAGAGTTTCTACATATTAGATGACATCATCTAGGCCAATAAATGGAATACAATCAGAGACTAAATGATCATACCAGTGAAAAACACTCCTAGTCTATAAGTGTTTTTCTTTCTTTCTTTCTTTCTTTCTTTCTTTCTTTCTTTCTTTCTTTCTTTCTTTCTGTCTGTCTGTCTTTCTTTCTTTCTTTCTTTCTTTCTTTTTTTCTTTCTTTACTTTCTTTCTTTATTTGAGAGAGAGAAAGAGGAGGGAGAGAGAGAGAGAGTGAGAATGGGTGCACCAGGACCTCTATCCACTGCAAACGAACTCCAGATGCATGCGCCACCATGTGCATCTGGTTTACATGACCTGGACAATTGAATTGGGATTCTTAGGCTTCACAGGCATGAGCCTTAACCACTAAGCAATCTCTCCAGCCCTGTAAGTGTTTTAATATAGGTAAATTGGCTGGGTGTGCCAAGATTTTTATTTGGCACCCTTGCATCCAAGGAAAACCCAGAGCACACCTTCCAATCCATCCTGGGGTTAGCAAGGGCCAAAGATTAGTATCACTAATCTTATGATTAGAATCACTGTGTGCCATTAGGGACTGTCCAATGTACTTTTGGTCTGAAGACCATTAAGTAGCAAATCATTTTGATGGTTGGAGGGTGATGATGTTTTGGCATAAGTCTGAAGGGACTTATCTTAGGGAATAAACATTACTAAATTTAAAAAAATTTTATTTTTATTTATTTATTTATTTGACAGAGAGGGAGAGAGAGAATGGGTGCACCAGGGCTTCCAGCCACTACAAATGAACTCCAGACATGTGCTCCCCCTTGTGCATATGGCTAACGTAGGTTCTGGGGAAATGAACCTGGGTCCTTTGGCTTTGCAGGCAAACACCTTAGCTGCTAAACCAGCCAGCCCACAAACATTACTAAAATATTTTGAGTGAGTATACTTTCATTGTTCCCAGCAAAATGGAGCATTTTGACTTAAGCAATCTTTGGGCAGAGTTGTACATATATATGTATCCCAGATTTGGAAATAACCATCCTGATATCTGTGATTGTTCTCTCTTATCATGGGACTAAAACTACTAGAGAGGGAGCCAAAATACCTTACTGGGGTCTTATCAGTCACCTCTTTTGAAAAGCTCTTTCTGAGTCTCTGTTTATTCCTGGTAGAAATGATAGGCCATTGAGAAACATTCCACCTAATAACCTGAGTTAAGTTAGGAAAGCTAGCTCTTTCTTGGTTAATATATACTTGTAATTGTTTCCAGTCATCTACTTAAAGACAAAATACCCAGTTAGGAATTCCAGAGGTGCTGGAAGTAAGTAGGTGCTCACAAACCGAGCAGTTAGTCTGGTTACTATCTTGTGCATATTCTTGGATTCACACAAGAAAAGAGTTTTCATCCTGAGTCCAGGCAGGTAGAATAGAAAACTGAAAAACAGCAAGGACAGAAAATAAGGCATATATATACATATACATATACATATACACATATATATATATATGGCATACATATTTATATATATTTAAAAATATATATTTATATATTTCTTATATATTTCTATTGACAACTTCTATACTTACAGACAATAAACCATGATATTTCCCTTCCTCCCCCATTTTCCCCTTCACAACTCCACTCTCCACTATATCTCCTCCCTCTCTCCATTAGTGTCTCTTTTATTTTGATGTCATCATAATTTTCTACTATTATGAGGGGCTAAAGAAGGTATTGCTAGGCACTGTGAGGTCATGGATATCAAAGTCAATGTCTGTCTGGGCAATTACTTTGGCTCTTATATTCTTTCCACCACATCTTCCACAATGGACTCTGAGCCTTGGAGGGAGTGATAGAGATGTTTCAGTGCTGTGCACTCCTCCATCATTTCTCAGCAGTATGTTGCATTTTGGGTCATCCCAGTGGTCATCGCCATCTGAAAAGAGAAGCTTCTCTAACCAAAAATGAGAATAGCATTAGTATATGAATATGAACACTAAGTGCAGCACTTTCAGGGCAGCTTGCTAAGAATAATATATGCATTTAGCCAGACAAGAGCAGGCTTTATACCCCTAAGGCTCATGACCTGCCCTGCCATAGGCATTTGATTAGGTTTTTCAGTACCAGGCATGTATTCCCTCCCATAGAGAGGGCCTGCAGTCAAATTAGAGAGCAGTTAGTTTCCCCCAGAGCAGACATGCTACTATTGTACACGTCGGTCATTTGGCTTGTCTGGCCAAACATGAGACTTCCAGTGTCCACTGTTTTCACTACTGTTGACTTCTGTCTCCCATAGAGCTGCATGCTTTTTCCAGCTTTCATTTGGCTGTTCTACAGTGAGAAGGTTTTCAGATAAGTACTAGTTCATTCACTGATCATTCATTCATTCATCTATTATATATTTTGAGTGCCCCTATATGCCAAGTACTTTGTTTCATGCCAAGTATAGGGTGCGGAATAAGAGTCAGCCTGCCTTCTTGGAGTTTGTGAAGCAGAAGGGCAGAGGGAGAAGCAGGTTATAATTACATAAAAAAATAAGATTAATCCATATAGTGGTAAATATAATAAAAAAGGACAGAAAATAAAACAAACTAAGTTCCAAATTCAACAATAATTACAACAACCTTGTTTTTCAAAAGAAGCTTAAAAATACCTCCTAAAAGTTGGGACAGAAACTACAAAGGCAAATATGTAAAGAAGTATGTGCAACATCCAGAAGCTGTAGATTGTTACTAGAAAATTTTCATTGCCAGGGATGGGATGCAGTGAGTTGTTGGCCAGGGAGGTCCTGTTGCCTCCAAAACATTACAGGCTTTTGCCAAGGCCCTTGGTTTCCCTCAAGAAACAGATGGTAAGACCCTATTGCTGAAGACCTCACTTGCCTGAGCAGCAAGGTCACTGAGAAATCAAGCTGGTGCTGAGCAAAAAACATTCTCCCTGTAGACCAGCCAACTGAAAGCTGGAAAAAGCTGCACTGCATGCAGCCGTATGGTAGACAGACGTCATCAGCAGTGAAAACAGTGGACACTGGAAACCTCAAGTTTGGCCAGACAGGCCAAATGACCAAACAGGTGCAACAGTGGCATTTCTACTCTGGGAGAAACCAACTGTTCTCTAACTGGACGGAAGGCCCGCTCTATGGGAAGGAATACATGCCTGGTACTGAAAACCTAATCAAAAGATTATGGCAGGGGAGCTCATGAGCCTTAGGGGTATAAAGCCTGCTCTCATCTGGCTAAATGTATATATTATTCCCACAAAACTGCCCTGAAAGCACTACACTTAATGTTCACATTCATATATTAATGCTACTCTTACTTCTGGTTAGAGAAGCTTCTCTTTTCAGATGGCGATGACCACTGGGATGACCCAAAAGGCAACACAGTGCTGAGAAGAAGGGATGGAGGAGTGTCCAGCACTGAAACATCTCTATCACACCCTCCAAGGCTCAAGGATCATTGTGGAAGAGGTGGCTGAAAGAATGTAAGAGCCAAATGAAGGGTACGACTCTTTAAAATGCAATTGTCCAGACAGAAATTGGCCTCGATATCCATGACCTTGCAGTGCCTAACAATACCTTCACAAGACCCTCATAATAGGAGAAAAAGATGATGCCATCAAATTAAAAGAGAGACTAATGGAGAGAGGGAGGGGATATGATGGAGAGTGGAGTTCTGAAGGGGAATGGAGGAGGGGAGGGGAGGGAAATGTCATGGTTTATTGTGTGTAAGTATGTAAGTTGTCAATAAAAATTTTTTTAAAGCATACATATAAAAAATAAAAAAGTATGTGCAATATTACAATTAATCAAAACTATAGAACAAAACTGTATTGGAATCATTTTGTACTCCTATATGAAAATGGTAAATTATAATGCATACATATAGAAAAATATTGACTGCAGGAGTTGAATTCCCTAGGAATTTATTTTATATTATAAATCACAAACACTGTACATAATTTAAACAATTACAATAAACAGTATTTTTATTGTGAACCTATCAGAATCATACTTTGGATTTTTCTTGTTTTTTTCCTTATTATAAATTATTGAAAACCTGAATTAAAAAATATGACCCACATCTGTCTCTTGAGCAATGAATAAAATATAGTTTGCTCATTTCTATAATCTGTAATAGTTGGGGTAGATTTTCACATACCCAGAAACAAATTATGTTAACACCAATGTTTCTTTGCCACAGTTTGAACAAAAAGGGTACTAATACTTGAGGGTTTCGAGTATGTATTTGGGTCCTGAATATTTAGATGGAAGAAATTCAGCCATAATATCTATATCATACTTTAATCTTGTATGGTAGAAAGATGGACTGATTGACCAAGAATCCGTGTAACTTCAACATTTTGTAATTTTTTCAAGCATTTTTTTTTTTTTTTTTTTGGTTTTTCAAGGTAGGGTTTCACTCAAGTCCAGGCTGACCTAGAATTCACTATGTAGTCTCAGGGTGGCCTCGAACTCTCGGCAATCCTCCCACCTCTGCCTCCCAAGTGCTGGGATTAAAGGCATGCGCCACCACGCCCGGCACAAGCCATGTTTTATGACTCTAAATGTGTTTTGAGGTATGTGGTCATTAATTGTAATGAAAACTATTATACAACTGTCTTTGTGACTTTATAGATAGATACATTTTGCTATAACTATTGAGCATAAATGATTCAAATTCACTTATTACTACTACCAGTAGTCAGTTAATTACAGGTTATTATATTATAGATATGAGTTTTGAACATGTAAGTTAGATATTGTTTAACTTTTCCTGGCCATCTGAAAAATTCTCATTTCCTAAATAATATAAGAATCCCACAGAAGTATGTGGAATTTTGTGATACCTATCTTTGAGACATTTTCTCAAAATGAGACATTGAGACATTCATTGAGACATTTTCTTAAAATAGAAGGGAATGGGAAAGAATAAGATTGCCAGACTTTTCTAATGAAATTCAAAGCCAAGAACAAAAAGTCCCTCTATTTATTAAAAACAAAACAAACCAACAACAAAAAAACTCCCAATACACGAATGAAGCCTTTTCAGAGGTGCCCAACACTGAGAATTTCTTCAGCCACCCAAATCCTCTGGAGACTTTTGTTCTCCCTGTTCACAGCCAGTTGTATAACAGAAATACTCCAACCTGTTTTCCTCCTTGTATGTGAAGTAATGTATTCTGTTAAACACTAAACAATACATCATTCACTCCTTTAAAAAAAAAAAAACCTGTATTGGTCTGGGGAGATAGCTCAGTAGTTAAAGGCACTTGTTTGCAAAGCCCAATGGCCCTGGTTTGATTCCCTAGTAGCTATATTAAAACAGATCCACAAAGCAGTGCATGCATCTGGAATTTGTTTGCAGTAGCAAGAGGTCCCTAGCACACCCATTCTCTCTCTCCCCTCCCCACCCCATGCAACTAAACAAAAAACATTTTTAAAAGTTTATCCTGACATTTTTTTACAGTCAAATACAAGGGTCTCTAAATTTAAAGCAAAAGTAAGCAGTATGCTTCTGAAGTGTTGCTTTCCTACACTACAAAGTTCATCATTGATTGTGGAGAAGTTAAGGTAAACAAAATGGTTGAACTTCTTGGGCACTGTACTTTCATCAAAATTAACATGCCTGGGCTGGAGAGATGGCTTAACAGTTAAGGCACCTGCCTCCTAAGCCTAAGAATGCTGGTTCCAATCTCCAGTGGTTCCAATCTCCAGGTCCCACGTTTAGCCAGATGCAAAGTGATGCAAGGGCGCAATGCCGCACTTCACGACAAGGGGGCACACGCATCTGGATTTCTTTCACAGCAGCTGAGAGGCTGCTCCTCTCCCTCTCTCTCTGTCTCTCTCTGTGTCTCTCAAAAAAAAAAAAATTAACATGCCTGACCTTGTATTTGATGTTATTGTGTGCCACAAGTCTGAAAACAGAAAGATTATCTGAAAAAAAGTGTCTAATATTCTAGTTTACAAAGCCCCGTTTATTTTCTTATAACAAAATCATCCAGAGTCAATCCTGCATGACTCATTTCCCTGTCATCAAAATCACTGTTGTTACAGGAGGCATAAAATAGCGTCATGTGTGGCTGTTAAATGCTTTATGAATAGCATTTGTCCTAATCCCCTCCACTTGATCCTTTTCTAACCTAGGTAGGATCTTACTGTCCTTTACTGGTGTAATAATAAGGTCTCATTTTGTTTTCGTGTGTGTATGCAGTATGTATACTGTGTAGTATGTATGATGAGTGCACCCTATGTGCTTTCTTTCTTATCTGTGTGTTTCCTTGAGACAGAGTTTCTCTCTGAACCTGGAGCTGCCTTTTTTTTTTTTTTTTTTTTTTTTTTTGGTCAGACTGGCTGACCAACAAGTCCCAGTAATTGTTTTGTCTTCTACTGACCTCCTCTGCAAGACTGGGGTTATAGGTGTGTGTGACTATGTCTGGCTTAAAAAAAAAAAAAAAGCCATGGGTATTGGGAATCAAACTCGGGCCCTCTCAGACCCTCATGCTTGTAGTGAAAATGCTCTTACCTGCTCACCATCTCCCCAGCCCATCAAGTTTCACTTTGAATTAGAATGGCAATGTTGACTTTTGGTATAAGTTATGATAATAGAATTAGAAAAATAGAGTTAGAAAAAAAGCCAGGAACAAGTAAGAATAGCTATTGCAAAGGAATTAGACTTTATTGGAGAGCAAGTTCTGGAGGGACACTTTGAAACTCTGCAGTCAGGACTCTGGAAACATGAGGTGACCCCTAGCTTTGGACCAGGGGTTTAATATGAGAAGGTTGGGATCCTGTTGGCAGGGAGAGGAAGGGAGAAGGATCAGCACGTGTGAAGAAAGTGAACTTCTTTGAACTTTCTTTTGAGATAACCAGTAGTTCCCAGAGGTTTTCAAGATAGCAGGAGGCTGTCTCCTTGGCAGACTTCTTGGCTTTCACCAGTAGTATGTTAAGTTCCTGACATTCCAGACTCTTTTATAGAACAGAAAAGATGAATTCTCATGATTTTACTGCTTCCTGCTAAGAGAGGACAAAGTCCAATTAAATTCGAGTCTGGAATGACTAAAGGAGCAGCATTGTTTTTATTTCATCTTGGGTAGTAGATCTGGTGACAGTATTAAGACCTTCTAGGAAAAATTTCTGTAAAAAAATTAAAAGACAAGGTAAAAATGTAAGCAGGAGTCTGATTAGGATGAAAGGTATAAGTAGGGGGAATAACCAAGTCGGGAGAGATCCAAAACTCCATCCCGAGACACTAGTTTGTGTTGGATCCTGTTTGTCTGGTCCCCAAGTCGCTGGGCCCCATCTTGAACCAGTTGGGACTTGTTAGTGTAGAAACAGCGTTGTTCCTGAAGGAGAATACATATTCTACCACTCACAGCTGTCAGCAGGTTGAGCGCTCAGAGGTTTTGAAGTACCACTGCAGCCAGGGAATCAAGCAGATCTTGAGATTTCTTTTAGACTTTCTGAACAGCTGGCATGACAGAGTGGATACTTCACATATGGCTTCTCCAAGTCCCACTGCTCCTGTGGCCATACCTGTAAAGATACCTAATGCTGCAAGCAAAGGGGGAAACAAATGCATCTCTTTTTGATCTTATGTTAGAAAGGAATTGGGATGGGGGAGCCAGGGGTATAAGAGATATAGCAGGGGTGGGGTAAGAAAGCTGAAAGCAGATGTGCCTGCCCTGTTAGCGGGGAGATATATATAGACTGAATCCTCACATATCCAAGAAACTGTTTTGTAGAAAAGGGAGGGAATGTGGTCTAGATAGGTTAGTTTGTGGAACTCTCCTGATCCAGATCATCACTTTATTTTCTTGGTGTGTCATATGGAAAAACAGTGGCCTAAAGACAGGGCAGTAAGATGTTGCAAGAGAGATGGGATATTTGTGATGGGTGTTTCTTGCTTTAAGCAGAAAGTATCAAGGAAAATTCAGTAAGGTGTAAGAGTTTTTAAGAGCCAACAGGTGGCAGCAGAATCCATTAGGAAAGAAAAAGACTTGTTTCAAAGCTGACAAGATCCTCCAAAAGCTGGGAAATCAGGTGTTTTTTCCTGTTCCCAGCAGTATAGGGAGTGGGGAGAGGTTTAAGAGAGTTTAGAAGTACGTATGTTGGTAAGGTGGATGATGTCATAAGGCTCATCTGCCACAAAGTGTTTTCCGTGGCCTTGGGGAGCAAAGGTGGTGAGAGTGAGCTCACATTGATGAGGTAGGAAAGAGCCTATTGGGAAGGCAAGTCTAGAACTACATAAAGGGACTTTTCAACTCAGGGTTAATTTTGTCTATTATGGACCCTTGAATGGTTTTTGAGGAAGTTTGAGTTTTATAAGATTGTAGGTAAATCTGTCTATCATGTCCTTTATGATTGTAGCAAGACCAGGACTCATTCATAAGTTTGTTTGTTTTAGAAAGTTATACTCTGGGGTGTCATGACAAGTGTAATGGAAACCTAAATGTGAAGTTAGCCAGGTGGAAATGGTGTTAGGAAGGCCTGGTCAATTATTGCAGAGAAGTGTAGACAGATCCAACAGGTTGAGGATAAGGAGTTATGTTCCTTTAACATGGTGGTGAAGCTGATAGTTTGGTTGAAGTATTTGGGAAGAAATGAGTTAAAGGGAAAGCATTGTTCAGCCTGTATTTTATTTTTTTTTTTTTTTTTTTTTTTGGAGGGCGGGGTTGAGGTAGGGTCTCACTCTAGTCCAGGCTGACCTGGAATTCACTATGTAGTCTTAGGGTGGCCTCAAACTCATGATGCTCCTCCGAGTGCTGGGATTAAAGGCATGCACCACCATGCCTGGCACTCAGCCTGTATTTTATTTAGAGAGGTGAGCAATGTTGGGAGCAGTAAATAACTACTCCTACATCCATAATCCTTAGAATATTAGGGCTAGCGTGACTCTTTGTCAATGGTTCCAGTTATATAGAGCTCTTGTAGCCAGTCCGATGAAACATTAAAATTAATCCCCTGAGGATTAAGTTATGGGGTGACATTTGAGTGTTGTAGAAATGTTTGTTGTCTTGTAGGTTGGGTTAGTAAATGTTGTATTTTAATTATATATAGGTTGAATGGTTAGAAGGGGCATTTAAGGTGAGGCAGAGGGGAAGAGTAGAAAATACAAGACTAAGGTGAACAATTGTGTTTGATCGGGAGGAAAGAAAGGTGCCCTGTAACCAGAAGATGTCGATGGCTTCTAGGAGGTCATCAGTCTTCCTTATTGATGAAGGAACAAGCCAGAGGTCTCTAGTATATCAGTTAGAAACTGATGTAGCTGTGGTGAGACTCATTTGAGAAGTTTCCTCTGGAATAGAGGAAAGTGTGGAAACAGGAGAGAAGTTGATCCAGCGACTATAGAATGATAAGAAGATTGGGGGGCTATTTTAAGCTTAGATATGTGTATCAAAGTAGGGATGCCTTACAGTTTGATTGCTTTTGGAGTGGGATGACCTTATATGGCCCTTTCCACTTTTGTTGTAAAGTGTTTTGTTGTGTGGGAGGGTGGGGAGTGTTGAGATGTACCCATTGGCCTACCTCAAGGCATGATTTGGGATTAGGTGAGGGGTGTGGTACTTTCTGGTCCACTTATGCCCAGAGAGTTTGTCTAAGGTGTTGTAGGAGAGGGAGGTATAGTGAGGGTATTTGTTGGAAGGGAGAAGCCCTGGGGATGCTGGGTCCTGCCATATAGGAGTTCAAAGGAGCTTAGGTTTAGGGGTTTTCACAGAAGTGAATGGATTTTAAATAGGTTCAAGGGTAGGAGTTTGGTCCAATCTATAGAAATTATAGTTAGGGATTCTTTTATTTATTTATTTATTTATTTATTTATTTATTTATTTATTTTTGGTTTTGCAAGGTAGGGTATCGCTTTAGCTCAGGCTGACCTGGAATTCACTATGTAGTCTCAGGGTAGCCTTGAACGCATGGCGATCCTCCTACCTCTACCTCCCAAATGCTAGGATTAAAGGCATGTGCTACCACACCTGGATTAAAAAATTTTATTGACTACTTCTATAATTATAGACAATAAACCATGATAATTTCTTCCCCTTTCCCACTTTCCCCTTCACAAATTCGCTTTCCATCATATCCCCTCACCCTCTCACTTAGTCTCTCTTTTTAAAAATTGTTTTCATTTTTTATTGACAATTTCTATACTTACATACAAAAAACACATGATATTTCCCTCCCCTCCCCCATTCCTCTTTATAACTCCAATCTCCATCATATCCCCTCCCTCTCTCCATTAGTTTCTCTTTTAATTTGATGTCATCATCTTTTTTTTCTATTTTGAGGGTCTTGTGAAGGTATTGCTAGGCACTGCAAGGTCATGGATATCGAGGCCAATTTCTGTCTGGACCGTTGCATTGTAAGGAGTCATACCCTTCCTTTGGCTCTTCCATTCTATCCGCCCCCTCTTCCGCAATGGTCCCTGAGCCTTGGAGGGTGTGACAGAGGTGTTTCAGTGCTGGGCACTCCTCCATCCCTTCTTCTCAGCACTATGTTGCCTTTTGGGTCATCCCAGTGGCCATCGCCATCTGAAAAGAGAAGCTTCTCTAACCAGAAGTGAGAGTAGCATTAATATGTGAATATGAACATTAAGTGTAGTGCTTTCAGGGCAGCTTGGTGGGAATAATATATACATTTAGCCAGACAAGAGCAGGCTTTATACCCCTAAGGCTCATTTAGTCTCTCTTTTATTTTGATGTCATCATGTTTTCCTCTTATTATGAGGGTCTTTTGTAGGTAGTACCAGGTATTGTGAGGTCATGGATATTGAGGCCATTTGGGGTCTGTAACATCACATTATAAGTAGTTCTACTCAATGTAAAGATATGTGAAGTGTGCCTAGTTGGAGTTCCTGAGGTGTGCTGTGCTGTGTGGTTTTTGGCTTGTGGCTTTTCTCTCTGTGTTTGGTCCTGTGAAAGCAGGTAAGTTTCTTCTGACATTATGGAACTTCCCCTGGATCTGTAAGCTTCAATAAATCCCTTCCTCCATAACTGTGCCTTGTCTGGCAGTTCATCTCAACGAACCTGAAGCTGTCTGCTACGCTGCTGAATAGAACTCCATAGTATAAATGTACCACATCTTCATGATCCATTCCTTAGTTCTGGGACATCTAGTATGGTTACATTTCCTAGCTATTGTGAATAGACCAGCAATAAACATGAATGTACAGGTATCTCTAAGGTAGTGAGTCCTTAGGATATATGCCTAGGAGTGTTATAGCTGCGTCATATGTCTATCTATTTTTAGCTGTCTCAGAGTCCTCCACACTGATTTCCACAATGGCTATACCAGATTACATTTCCACCAACAGTGTAGAAAGGTTCTTCTTTTTCTGCATCCTCACCAGGATTTATTGTCATTTGTTTTCTTTATAATAACCATTCTGACAGGAGTGAAATGGAATCTCAAAGGAGTTTAAAATTGCATTTCCCTGGTTATGAATATAGAACATTTTTTAGATGTTTATATGCCATCTGTAATTCTTCTTTTGAGAATCTGTATTTAGTTCCATAGTCCATTTTTTAATTTGGTTGCCTATTTCTTATTACTTAGTTTTTTTTTTTTTTTTAGTTCTTTGTATGTCCTGAATATTAGTCCTCTGGCAGATGTATAACTGGCAAAAATTTTCTCCCATTATTTAGCTTTCTTCTTTGTCCTATTCACAATGTCCTTTGCTGTACAAAATCTTTGTCATTTCATGAGGTCCCAGTGGATAATTAGTGGTTTTATTTCCTGAGCAACTGGGGTCATATTCAGAAAGTCATTGCCTATACCAATATGTTAAAAAGTCTCCCCTACTTTTTCTTCTAGTAGTTTCAGAGTTTCAGGTCTGGTATCAATGTCTTTGATCCATTGGTAGTTGATTCTTGTGCATGGAGAGAGATAAGGATCTGTTTTCATCCTTCTACATATCCAGTTTTCCCAGCACAATTTGTTAAAGACCCTGTCTTTTCTCCAATGAATATTTTTGTCATTTATGTCAAAAATCAGATGGTTCTAGCTGCCTAGATTTACATATGGATCCTCTATTGTGTTCCATACATATATGTTCCTGTTTTGTGCCAGTATCATGTTTTTTTTTTATTATGGCTCTGTAATATTGGTCATAATTAGGTATGGTGATACCACCAGTGTTATTTTTGTTGCTCAAAGTTGTTTTGGCTCTTTGAGATTTTTTTATGCTTCCAAATGAATTTTAGTATTGCCTTTTCTATTTACATGAAGAATGCCATTGGAATTTTGATGGGGATTGCATTAAATTTCTAAATTGCTTCTGGTGAGATTGACATTTTCACATTAGTTCTTCCTATCCAAGAACATGGATTGTTGCTCCATTTTCTAGTGTTTTCTGCAATTCTTGTCTTAAGTGTTTTAAAGTTTTCATTGTAGAGATCCTTCACTTTCTTGGTTAGGATTATTCCAAGGGTTTTTTTTTTTTTTTTTTTTTTTTTTTGATGCTATTGTGAATGGGCATGATTCCTTGATTTCATCCTCAGCATCTTTGTTGTTAGTATATAAGAAAGGTACCGATTTCTGTGTATTTACTTTGTATCTGCCTATGTTGCTAAAAGTGTTTATCGGCTCTGACAGTTTGCTTATAGAGCTTTTAGGGTCATTTATATATAGAATAATATCATCTGCAAATAATGATAATTTGATCTCTTCCTTTCAAATTTGTATCCCTTTAATGAGTGTCTCTTGCCTTATTGCTATAGTTAAGACTTCCAATACTATATTAAATAAAAGTAGAGACCGTGGATTCCCTTTTCTTTTTCTTGATTTTAGTCGAAAAGCTTCAAGTTTTTCCCCATTTAGTATTATGTTGGCTGTAGGTTTGTCATAAATAGCCTTTATTATGTTGAGATATGTTCCTTCTATCCCCAATTTATGTAGGATTTTTGTCATGAAGGGATGCTGCATTTTGTCAAATGCCTTTTCTGCATCTATTGAGATGATAATGCTGTGTTTGTCTTTCAGTCCATGTATATGGTATATTACATTTATTGATTTGTGTATGCTGAACCCTCCCTGAATTTCTGGGAAAAAGCTTAGTTGGTTGGGATGAATGATCTTTTTGATATATTCTTGTATTCTATTTGCCAGTATTTTGTTGGGAATTTTTGCATTTGTGTTCATGAGGGAGATTGTTGTGTAATTTTTTTTTATGGTTTTGTCTTTGTTTGGTTTTGATATCAGGGTAATGCTGGCTTCATAGAAGGAGTTGGGTAGTATTCCTTCTTTTTCTACTTTATGGAATAGTTTGAGAAGCATTGGTTCTTCCATGAAGGTCTGGTAAAATTCACCTGTGAATCCATCAGGACTAGACTGTTTTTAAGTTAGGAGAATGGCGGGGGGATGGTGAGATAGGGTCTTGCTCTATCCCAGGCTGATCTGGAATTCACTATGTAGTTTCAGGGTCACCTTGAACTCTTGGCAATCCTTCTACTTCTGCCTCCCAAGTGCTGGGATTAGAGGTGTGCACCACCATGCCTTGCTTTTGTTGGGAGTTTTTTTTATAACTGTTTTGATATCAATGCTTGTTATAGGTCTGTTTAAATGGTTTATCTCATCTTAATTTAATTTTGATAGGTCATATAAATAAAAGAAATTATATAAGTCTTTCATATTTTCAATCTTAGTGGAGTATATGTTCTTGAAGTATGCCCTCATGATTAACTGAATTTCATTGGTATCTGTTGTAATGGTGCCTTTTATATCTCTATTTTATTTTTTTACTTTTTATTTTTTGGTTTTTCAAGGTAGGGTTTCACTCTAGCCCAGAGTGAAATGGAATTCACTCTGCATTCTGAGGGTGTCCTTGAATTTGTAGTGATCCTCCTACCTCTGCCTCCCAAGAACTTGAATTAAACGCATGCGTCACCACGCCCAGTTTTACATTCTTAATTTTTTTTTTTTTTTTTTTTTTTTTTTTTTTGCTTTTGCGAGGTAGGATCTCACTCTGGTCCAGGCTGACCTGGAATTAACTATGTAGTCTCAGGGTGGCCTTGAACTCTCAGCGATCCTCCTACCTCTGCCTCCTGAGTGCTCGGATTAAAGGCATTCACCACCAGGCCCAGCTACATTCTTAATTTTATCAAGTTGTATCTCTTCTATTTTTTCTTTTGGTCAGATTTGCTAAAGATTTATCAATCTTGTTTATATTTTCAAAGAAGCAACACATTGTTTCATTGATTCTTTGTATTTGTTTTGGTTTATATTTCATTAATTTTTGCCCTAATCTTTATTACTTCTTCCTATCTACTGATTTTAGTTTGCCTTGTTTTTATTTTACCAAGACCTTAAGGTGAAGCATTAAGTTGTTTACTTGTGACATTTATTATTTTTATTTTTATTTATTTATTTGAGAGGAAGAGAGAGAAGGTGTGCCATTGCCTCTAGCCAAAGCAAACCAACTCCAGACAGACGAACCAGTTTGTGCATCTGGTTTATGTTTGTTTATGTTGGAATCATACCTGGGTTTTTTGGCTTTGAAGGCAAGTGCCTTAACTGATAAGCCATCTCTGCAGCCCTCTAATTTCTTAATTAGGCACTTAAAGTTATAAATTTCCCTCTTAGGTCTGCATTCATTGTATCCCAAAGGTTTTTGTATGTTAAGTTCTCATTATCATTTGATTCTATGAATGTTTTGATTTCCTTCTTGATTTCTGTAGCAGACAGCTTCAGGTTCGCTGAGATGAACTTCCAGACCAGGCACAGTTATGGAGGAAGGGATATTATTTATTGAAGCTTACAGATCCAGGGGAAGTTCCATAACAGCAGAAGCTGGCCTTTCTTCACAGGACCAGGCAAGAGAGAGAAAAACCAAGCCACCAGCTAAACAGCACACTGAGCAAAAACTACAGCTAAAAGGTCACACAGCACACTTCAGGAACTCCTGCTAGGCACATTTGCATATCTTTACAATGGAATCTCAACCCACACCTTAAGACCGGCCCCCAGTGACATTGCCTCTAGGAAGGTGATTGCAGATGCACACTATAAAGTAATAAAACATTGAATATATTGGGGGACATATATTCAAACTACCACAATTTCTTCATTGACCCATTCATCATTTTTTAGTGTACTGTTTAGTTTCCATGATTTTGTGTAGGCTCTACAGTTCAATTGTTCTTGTTGTTGATATGTAGTTTAATCCCATTGTGATCAGATAGAGTGTAAGGAATTAATTTTATTTTCTGGTACTTGTTAAGATATGCTTTGTGTCCTAATATATGGTCTATTTTAGAGAATGACATGTGTTGCTAAAAAGAATGTACATTCTGCAGCATTTGGATGGAATGCTCAGTAGATATCTGTTAGGTCCATTTGTTTAATGAGGTCATTTAACCCAAATGCTTCTTGGTTTATTGTTTGCCAAGATGACTTACTAATTGACGCAAATTGAGTGCAGAAGTCATCCACTACAATTGTGTTGGTGTTATCTGTGACCTTAAGTCTAATAGTGTTTTTTTTTTTTTTTTTTTTTGATGAAATTGAAAGTCCCCATGTTTGGTTCATATATGTTTAGAATTGTAATGTCCTTCTATTGGATTGTTGCTTTAATCAATATAAAGTGATCTTCTTTATCTTTCCTAACTAATGTTGGTTTGAAGTTTATCTTTTCAAATATTAAGTTAGCAACACCTACTTGTTTTAGGCCCATTTTCTTAAAATACCATTATTCATCCTTTCACCGTATCTGCATGTATCTGCATTGGCAAGTCTTTCTCTGTTTGTGGGAAATTTTCTTCTATGATTTTGTTGAAAACACCTACTATGCCTTTGGAATGAAATTCTTCTTCTACCATACCCCGAATTCTTTTTTTAATCATTTTTCCCTGTTTATTGACAGCTTCCATACTTACAGACAATAAACCATGATAATTCCCACCCCTCCACCACTTTTCCCTTCACAAATCTGCACTTCATCATATCCCTTCCCTCTCTCCATTAATCTCTCTTTTATTTTGATGTCATCATCTTTCCCTCCTATCATAAGTGTCTTGTGAAGATAGTGCTAGGCACTGTGAGGTCATGGATATCAAGGCCAATTTCTGTCTCGTCAATTGCATTGTAAACAGTCCTACCCTTCCTTTGACTCTTAAATTATTTTTTCCAGTTTATATATATATATTTTTTTAATTTTTATTTATTCTTATGTATATTATTCTGGTTTTACATTCATAGTGGTGACTCCATTATCCTCCTTCCTATCCTCCCTCTTCCATAGGGACCCTCATCAATAGGGAATGTGGTTCACACATTGTGGGGGTAGTCAGGAGCTATGGGGGATAGGCCAAGTCTCTGTGCATAATGCCCCAACTTGTGGCTCTAACATTCTTTCCGCCCCCGATTCCGCAAATTTCCCTGAGCCACATTGGGGTCATTTTAGCTCTACTTCAGTGATGATCGGTCCAAACAACTTGCAGTCTAAGGTACCCAGCAAGAAACAACCTGACATAATGCTCAAACAAGTGCAGTAGTGGCACACAGCCATGGTGGGCAACCAACGGCTCTTGATTTGGCTAATTGATCCACTCAGTGGAATGGAACTCATTGCTGGAACTGGGAAATAAGTCAAAACCATGTACAAAAATTGAGCACAGTCTCCAACCAAGATACCATCAAATGTGGGCTAGAAGAGAACCTACACATATAAAATTCCCTCCAAGCTATCTATGGCCATCCCATATATCTATTACTAACTCATCTCTCCATTGGAGAATTTGCTTATTTTTTCCAGATGGACAATGAACCTGATCAGCCAATCACACCTCACCAGGGCTTCAGCTGAAACCACAGAGTAATGTGGAGGAAGGGCAAGAGTTCAGTGCTCTTGGGGATCACGACACCAGAAAAAAGGTTGAAGGAGATAAACACAGAGAACATCTAACTCCCACTGACTCTTAAATTCTTTCCACCACCTCTTCCACAATTGACCCTGAGCCTTGGAAGGTGTGATAGAGATGTTTCAGTGCTGAACATTCCTCAATTATGTATTCTTAGCACTATGGTGTCTTTTGGGTCATCCCAGTGGTCACTTCCATCTGAAAAAAAGAAAAGCTTCTTTTGGGGGAGCTCAGAATTAGGGTCTTACTCTAGCTCAAGCTGATCTGGAATTCACTATGTAATCTCAGTGTGGCCTCGTACTTTCAGCAGTCCTCTACCTCTGCTTCCCAAGTGCTGGGATTAAAGGCATGCGCCACCATGTCTGGCTTAAGAGAAGCTTCTTTAACCAAAAGTGTGTATGAACATTAAGTAACATGCTTACAGGGCAGTTTGGTGAGCATATACGCATTTAGTCAGACAAGAGCAGGCATTACACTCCTAATGCTCATGACCTCCCCCACCATAGGCTTTTGATTAGGTTTTTAGTACCAGGCATGTGTTTCCTCCCATAGAGCAGGTCTCTAGTCCAATAAGAAAGCAGTTGATTTTCCCCATAACAGACATGCCACTATTGCACCCATTTGGTCATTTGGCCTGGCTGGCCTAACTTGAGACTAGCAGGGTCCACTGTCTTCACCACTGATGGTTTCTGTCTCCCATAAGGCTGAATGGAGTGCAGCTTTTTCCAGCATTCTGTGAGCTGGACTACTGGGAGAAGGTTTTTAGTTATCTCCAGCTTGATTTCTCAGTGACCTTACAGCCCAAGCATGTGGTGTCTTCAGCAATAGGGCCTTATCATCTATTCCTGGTGAGAAACCAAGAGCCTTGGCAATAGCTTATAATGTTTTGGGGGCATTGGTGACCTCTCTGCCCAACAACTCGCTGGAAGGTATCCCGTCTCTGTCACTGAAAATTTTCTAGTAACAGTCTTTGGCTTCTGGGTATTCCATTATCAAAAAAAAAAAAAAATAGGTTATCATGTAGCTTATTCACAATATCCTGAATTTTGAGTACCCCTTCCCCTACACTCCTTTTACTCAATCTCTTCCCCTGACCTCACTTAGGCCATTCTATCCACAGTAATCTGTCCATCTAACTTACATATATTTGGTACCATCCCCTTAAATCTACCCCTCCCTCCCTCACTTATAGCCCTTTATAGCTTACAGGCCTCTGCTACAGATTTTTACTCCAACTCACACAAAATTCTGAACATTTGTAACTAGGATCCACATATGAGAGAAAACATGTGACATTTGGCTTTCTAGGCCTGGTTTACCTCATTTAGTATAATCCTTTCCAGATCCATCCATTTCCCTACAAATTTCATAATTTCATTTTTCATTACCACTGAATAGAACCCCATTGTGTAAATGTACTGCATCTTTATTATCCATTCATCTGTTAAGGGACATCTAGGCTGGTTCCGTTTCCTAGCTATTGTGAATAAAGTAGCAATGAACATTGTTATGCAAGTATCTCTAAGGTAGTGAGAAGAGTCCTTAGGATATATGCCTAGGAGTTCTATAGCTGGGTCATATGGTAAATCTATTTTTAGCCATCTCAGGAACCTCCACACTGATTTCCACAATGGCTATAACAGAATACATCCCCACCAACAGTGTAGAAGGGTTCCCCTTTTTCCACATCCTTGCCAACATTTATTATCATTTGTTTTCTTTTTTATTATTATTAAATAAAGACGTTGAGCAACAATATATTTATATTATATAGTATGCAGTGGAGTTTTCACGAAACGAGTGAACTATCTATGACTAAGATCAGTGACCAATAACATGCTTCAGGGGCCAGCCACTGTTTCCATTCTGGTTTTTCCCTTACTCTCTGTCCCCTGGCCACTCTGTTTTGTTTCCACATGAGCCCTCTGCTTCTTTTGTCTTGAATTTCTTCATCCCAGTCTCCTATACTGGTTCCTTCACTTTTCCAGTGGGACACAGATTAATTCCAGGAACCTTTTCTTTCCTTTTTTACCATTTTTCTTTATTAGTTAGATACTTATTCAGTGTGTAAACAGCACATGTTGGTACCATCCTTACCCTCATCCTTGTCCTCCCCCTTTTGAAGGGACCCTCCTCATTGGGGATGCCAGTTATCCCCATAGGGATTGTGGGTCGTGCACTGTGGGGGTAACCATCAGTTATGGAGAAGAGGCAATGTCTCTGTGCGTAATATCCCAGCTTGTGACTCTAACAATCTTTCTGCCTCCATTCTGTGAATTTCCCTAAGCAGGGTCTACTTCAGTGATGATGTCTTGGGGGGCTCTGTGTCTCTGGATCTCTGGTTTGGTAGAAGTTGAGTGTTCTCTGTGTCTGTCTCCTTCACCCTTGTGCTGATACCAGGTTCACCAAGAAACCAGCACTCTTGCTCATTTCCCCAATTACTCTATGGTTTCAGCTGGGGCTATGGTGAGGTACAATGGGCTGATTCTCTACTCAGGTTCTGTGTCTATCTGAAAAAGAAAAGCACATTCTCCAATGGAGAGTGAAGTCAGCCCCAGATAAATGGGATAACCATTATTAGTTTAGTGAGAATTTAATAGGTGTAGGCCCTCTTGTAGCACAAGATTGGTGGGACCTTGATATTGAAGAGTGAACTCATTATTTGGATATGATTCTGACTTGTTTCCCAGTTCCAGCTGAGTTCTGTTCCACTGAGCAGATCTGTTAGCCAATCCAAGAGCAGTTGTTACTGACCATGGCTTTATGTCACTATTGCATGTGGGTGAGCATCACATCAGGCTATTTGCTGCTGAGTAGCTTAGACCTCGAATAGCTTGGACAGATGTTGGGCATTTTCCCCCAGTAGCTCATATAACACCTTCTGGAACTAGACAAGCTAACTGTCTGGAGACTGCCTCTCTTCCAGATTCCCGCCAGATCTCTCCATGTTCTGTACCAACAGCATATGGTGTCTTTGGCAATAGGGTCTTACCATTAACCTTTGGTAGGTAATCAAGTGCTCTGACAGAAGTCTGTATTCTTTTGGGAAAACTTGTAGGTCTTTCTGATCAACAGCTCATTGTGGATGTTAACCGCATCCTGGTACTGGGAGTTACAGGTCAGTGCCAAGGGAAAAGAAGGAAGAAAATGATAGGTAATATAAAAGAAAAAGAAATCAGAGAGAGATTGAGAGAGAGAGAGGCAGGAGAAAATTAAGGTTAGTCTTCATCATACACTTTCCAGGGCCATTTGATTCAGGTGGCTCCTTTAAGGACCTGATGAAAGTTCAGCCTTTTAGTCTGTCTTTCAGTATATAGAATTTTATGGTACCATTTCCAATTGGGTCCAGTTTTGTATCTCCCCACCCTTACCTTCCTATCCAGCCCCACTGTCCCTAATGTCTGGTTCTCACTATGCCTATTAGGTATGTTAGCATCTCAGGCTGTTCCAAATTATGAGATACAGATGAGACCATGCAACTATTGTCTTTCTGTGATTGGGTGAGTTTGCTGTAAATGATCTGTTCCATGTTCAACCATTTTTCTACAAATTTCATTGTGTCATTTTTTTCTTACTGCTGTATAGAATTCCATACTGTAGATATACCACATCTGGTTATCCATTCATCTAATGATGGACATCTGGTTTGATTCTAGCTCTTAGCTATTATGAATTGAGAAGCTATAAACATAGTGAGCAAATATCTCTGAACTGAGGCATGAAGCTTTTAGGGAAAATGCCCAGTTAGGGAACAACTGGGTCTATTGGTAACTCTATAGTCAACCTTTTTAGGACCCTCCATAAAGCTTTCCATAGTGATTGTATCATCTTTATTCCCACCAACAGGGAATGAGGGTTCCTATTTCTCCACATCCTTGCCAACATTTGTTTTCATTTGATTTTTTAATGTTTGCTATCCTTACTGGGGTAAAGTGGAATCTCATAGTTGTTTTAATTTGCATTTCCCTGATGTTTATGGCTGTTGAACATTTTCTCAAGTTTATGTTTGCCATTTGTATTTCTTCCTCTGAGAACTCCTTGTTTAGTTCTCTTCCCCACTTTGTGATTGGATTGTTTGATTGTCTATTGTTTAGGTTTTTGAGTTCTTTGTAGATTCTAGAAATTAGGCCTCTGTCAGTTGTATAGCCAGCAAAAATTTTCTCCCATTCTGTGGATAATTTATTGGCTCTGCTTATTGAATGTTTGTCTGTGAAAATACTTTTCATTTTCATGAGATCCCAATGGTTGAGTGATTAATTAAGTTCCTGAGCTACTGGGGTTTGTTCAGGAAGTCTTTTCCCACTCCTATGTCGTGGAAAGTTCCTCATATGTTTTCTTCTAGTAGTAGTAGTTTCCAGCTTTTATAGTGAGGTCTTTGATCAAGTTGGACTTGATTTTTGTGCATGGTGAGATGTGTGGATCAAATTTCATTTTCCTGCATATGGTTATCCAGTTTGTCCAGCACCATTTGTTGAAGATGCTGTCTTTTTTCTAGTCTACATTGTTAGGGCCTTTGTCTAATATCAATTAGCTGTAGTTACTTGAGCCAAAGTCCAGATCCTCAATTCTGTTCCATTGGTCTATACTCTTGTTTTCATGCCAGTACCATGTTGCTTTTGTTACTATGGCTTTGTAATATCACTTTAGATCAGCTATGGTGATGCCTACAGAGGTGTTTCTTTTGCTGAGGATATGCTTGGATAACTGAGGACTTCTGCCATTCCATGTGAATTTTGAGATCATTTTTGCTATCTCTGTGAAGAAAAATGTTGGGATTTTTATTAGTATTGCATGACATCTGTACATTGCTTTTGGTAAGATTGCCATTTTCATAATGTTACTTCTGCCTATCCAGAATCATGGGAGGTCTTTCCATTTTCTCAACTCCTCCTCTGTTTCTTTCTTGAGTGTTTTAATGTTTTCATTGTAAAGGTCTTTCACTTCCTTGGTTAATGTTATTCCAAGGTATTTTATTTTTTTTGCTGCTAATGAAAATAGGACAATGTTGCTAATTTCTTTCTCTGTATCTTTGTCCTTTGCATATATAAAGGCTACTGATTTTTGTGCATTGATTTTTTTTATCTGGCTACCTTACTAAAGGAATTAATCACCTTTAATAGTTTTGAAATGGAGGTTCTCAGGTCCCTTATGTATAGAGTCATGTCACCTATGAATAGGGCTAAATTAACTTCTTCCTTTCCAATTTGTATCCCTTTTATTTCTTTCTCCTGTCTTATTGCTTGAGCTAGGACTTCTAGTACTATGTTGAAGAGTAGAGGTGAGAGTGGACACCCTGTCTTGTTCCTGATCTCAATGGGAATTCCTTCAGTCTCTCCCCATAAAGTATTATTTGGGCTTTAGGTGTGTTACATATAGCCTTTATTAAGTTGAGATATAAACTGTCCATGCCTATTCTCTTTGATGTTTTGATCATGAAGTGATGTTGTATTTTGTTGAAGGCCTTTTCTGCATCTATTGAAATGATCATGTGATTTTTAAGCTTATTTATGTGGTTATAACATTGACAGATTTCTGTATGTTGAACCAACCCTATGTTCCTGGGATAAAACCTACTTGATCAATGTGGATAAAGCTTTAGATGTGTTGTTGAATTTGGTTTGTGAGGATTTTGTTCAGGATCTTTGTGTCTAAGTTCATCAGGAAATAGACCTATAGTTTTCTTGTGGCATCTTTATTGCCTATGCCAATATGTTGAAGGGTTTCCTCTACTTTTTCCTCTAGCAGTTTCAGAGTTTCAGGTCTGATATTAAGGTCCCTGATCCATTTGGACTTCATTCTTGTGCATGGAGAGAGAAAAGGATCTATTTCATCCTTTTACATATAGATGTCCAGTTTTCCCAGCACCACTTCTTGAAGAGGCTGTCTTTTCTACCATGAATTTTTTTGGCGTTTTTGTCAAAAATCAGATAGCTGTAGCTGCCTGGATTAACATCTGGGTCCTCTATTCTGTTCCATTGATCTACATGTCTGTCTTTGTTCCAATACCATGCTGTTTTTGTTACTATGGTTTTGTAATATAGCTTAAAATGGTATACCCTGAATTTGACCTCTTCATAGTGTCCAGAAAGTGTTGAAATTCCCATTCATGTCCTCCTACTAGTTTGTCTTTCTCTTTGTTGGACTCTATTAGATCTGTGACTGTGTCTTCTCAATTTTATATATATTCTGCTCTATTCTTGATCCATTCTACTGGTGAGACTTTTACAGAATTTATTGTTGGACTTACTGTGCTTTATATTCCTAGTAATTATTATTATTATTATTATTATTATTTTTTTTTTTTTTTTGGTTTTTCGAGGTAGGGTTTTAGCTCTAGCCCAGGCTGACCTGGAATTCACTTTGTATTCTCAGGCTGGCCTCAAACTCACGGCAATCCTCCTACCTCTGCCTCCCGAGTTCTGGGATTAAAGGCGTGCACCACCACGCCCGGCAATTTTTTTTTTTTTTTTTTTTTTTGGTTTTTCGAAGTAGGGTCTCACTCTAGCACAGGCTGACCTGGAATTCACTCAGTTTTCTCAGGGTGGCCTTGAACTTATGGCAATCCTCCTACCTCTGCCTCCTGAGTGCTGGGATTAAAGGCATGTGCCACCATGCCCAGCTCTAGTATTTTTGATTGGTATTTTTCATTATTTCTATTTACTTATTAATGTCTTGTATTTACCTCCTTATTAAGTTGGTTTCCTGTGTTGTCTTGAGATTACTTCAAGAGCTTGTTTTCCTCTTTGGTTCCTTTTATTTCTTTGAAGATAGATATCATCTTTTTAAAAAATTCTTTGTTTGACCTTTCATGTAAATTAGTCTATCTGGAGTATTAACCCAGAATTTGTGAGAATAATGACCACCAAGCAAAAATTATGGCCAACAAGGAGGTCCCAATAGCCTCCAAAACATTAAAGGCTTTTGCCAAAGCCCTTGGTTTCCCTTGAGAAACAGATAGTAAGACCCTATTGCTGAAGACATCTCTGGCCCGAGAGGCAAGGTCACTGAGAAAGCAAGCTGGTATGGAGCAGAAAACCTTCTCCCTGTAGATCAGCCAACTGAAAGCTGGAAAAATCTGCACTGCATGCATCCCTATGGGAGACAGAAGTCATCAGTGGTGAAAACAGTGGACACTGGAAACCTCAAGTTTGGCCAGACAGGCCCAAGGACCGAATGGGTGCAATAGTGGCATGTCTGCTCTTGGGGAAACCAACTGCTCCCTAATTGGACTGAAGGCCCTCTCTATGGGAGGGAATACATACCTGGTACTGAAAAACCTAAGCAAAAGTCCAAGGCAGGTGAGGTCATGAGACTTAGGGGTATAAAGCCTGCTCTTGTCTGACTAAATGTATATATTATTCCCACCAAGCTGCCCTGAAAGCACTACACTTAATGTTAATATTCACATATTAACGCTACTCTCACTTCTGGTTAGAGAAGCTTCTCCTTTCAGATGGTGATGACCACTGGGATGACCCAAAAGGCAACATAGTGCTGAGAAGAAGGGATGGAGGAGTGCCCAGCACTGAAACCACACCCTCCAAGGCTCAGGGACCATTGCAGAAGAGGAGGTGGATAGAATGGAAGAGCCAAAGGAAGGGTACAACTCCTTACAATGCAACTGTCCAGACAGAAATTGGCCTTGATATCCATGACCTTGCAGTGCCTAGCAATACCTTTGCAAGACCCTCATAATAGAAGAAAAAGATGATGACATCAAATTAAAAGAGAGACTAATGGAGAGAGGGAGGGGATATGATGGAGACTGGAGTTCTAAAGGGGAATGGGGGAGAGGAGGGAAATATCATGCATTTTGTATGTAAGTATAGAAGTTGTCAATAAAAAAAAGCAAAAAAAATATGGCCAAATTGAAGCAAACTTTTAATTGTGCACAATTAAAAGCATCCCTAAGGTGGGGTTATAGAGAGCAGCACTGAGTCAGCTTCTCGGGCTCTTTTTATAGGACAAAACCATAGAAATTGTAGGGTAGGGGGTTTTCAGTGGCAAGCAAGTGTGGTGACAGAAGCAGATCAGCCATTACACTTAAACTACTTCCTGCAGGATTATGAATACATAATCCTGGGAAGAGTAACCAGGGAACAATTTGTGGCCCCAGCTCAGACATAGAAACTTAGAGAAACAGAAACTTAACTTAGTTATTATATCAAAATGGCTCTTGCTATTAAATTGGAGCCAAGTTTGCTCTTTATTCCCCCCTTTTCTTATGTATCCCTGTCATATATTTGATAGGGGGTTTTATTTCCATTGGCTGTATTGGTTGATAATGTTTATGAAGAGCAAGTATTTTATTAGTTTCTATCTTTCTGTAAACAATTAGTAATGTCCTGGAGAATGCATTACCCAATTGTTAGGGCAAGTCAGACAAGTAATAAAGGGCTGGCTGCAGCTGAGATAAGAGTAGTTAACCAGGGGTATCAATTGCACAAAGATTGATACCAGTTACCTCTTTGGGATTCCTCCAGCTACTGGTCATTGTTGAGTTAAGCTAGCCTGATTTTAACATGCATTAGAGACATTATGACAGACACAAAGTAATTTTCAAAATAAGTACCTTTTGCCATTGAACAATTTTATGGCTTAATTAAAAAAATATTTATGACTGCTGTGTAAAGCTCAGACAAACTATATTAACATTGTTTGTATACAGTAGGTTTCCCTAAGACATGGGGAGTTTCCTTAGTTTTCCTAAGAACAAAGTCACAACGACCAAATAATCCAGCAAAACCAGCATAAACAAGACATGAATCATTTTTAAATTACAGGGTGG
The DNA here is from genome assembly GCA_036365145.1 of Orientallactaga sibirica. Taxonomy (NCBI): domain Eukaryota; kingdom Metazoa; phylum Chordata; class Mammalia; order Rodentia; family Dipodidae; genus Orientallactaga; species Orientallactaga sibirica. The sequence goes on from JAEOAD010002517.1 coordinate 3,279,482, forward strand.
TGGTGCATACTTTTAATCTCAGCACTTGGGAGGCAGAAGTAGGATCACTCTGAACTTGAGGCCAGCCTGGGACTACAGAGTGTGTTCTTGGTCAGCCTGAGCTATAGTGAGACCCCTACCTCAAAAAAGTAAATAATAAAAATTACTCTAGCCTTTAAATTTTTTAATAAAAAAACACATTAAGAAAAACTAGATAATTTTCATATTTTTTCCCCAATGATCTGATTGGCCAAAAATAACATTAAGCAAATTAAATGTAAGAGCTAAAAGCTTTCATTTTATTTTATATTCTATTATTATTGATTGGTTTAGCTGAATAGTTTTGCTTATTGATAATCAAATATCATGGGCTTTGTATAGACCAGACTACAATATTCTGATATTTGGAAAAGTCTGACATTGACAAAAAATAGAATTCATATACTTAAGGCACATGAGGCTACAGAGAGTAAACTATGAACAAAAGATCTACTAACAAAATTCAAAATAAACAAGAAACCTATGTCATGTAGTAACATTTTTGGTAACATTTTGGTAACATGTAGTAACATTTTGAAAACTTGACAATTTTTAAAAAGTTTACCAGAATCAGGATACATACACTTTTAAAAGCTAAATAAGATGTCCACCCAATCTATAAGTCAGTTTCTGAAGTTAATTCAGCTATATTTAACATACCCAAAGAATAGAGGAACTGGTCTAAAATGCTGTGATCTAATGAAAAAGGAGACAAGTCTCATGGAAAAGAGAGGAAATGGGCATGGCAGGGCCATTTGTCATGGCAAACAATCTCCAAATATATTCTCCACTATATGTATCTGGCTTTGCAAACAAGCACCTTTAACTGTGGAGCCAGAGAGAAATATTTTTAATCTCCTTCAAATTAATTTTATAGAACTGTAGTGAATTCAAATATACACGAAATTTTATGACATAATCTATAACTACTTAAATCTTAACCAACGTTATAATTTTGCCTGTGGCACTTTGGTAAACTTACTCAATAATGATGTAAGTTAAGTCTAAAGTATAAACACTGTGATTATTGGAAGAATTGAGGAATAGTTCCCAAGTGTATAAAAGATAAATGATATTTGGCGTCTTCAGATGTGGTCTATTTGTCTTATAGAACAGAAAGAAACTAAATAATTCCTCTTTGAGATTTTTTTTTGAGGCAGGGATTTAGATATAATAACCTTAGAAGAGGATTAAATATTAATGAGCCAATTTTAACTTTAAGATTTAGTTAAAACATTGACAAATAGAGGAACTTAGCTAACATGATAGAATACCCTAAAGTCAGTCTTTCACAACCATTACCATGTCCAGATTAACATCAATGACTTAAATTTTTAAGTCGACAACCTGAATACCATAGCAATTTGCTACCAGCCAGGACCATCCTTTGTTAGTCTGACTTAAGCCCTAGGTTAATAGTTATTTTGTATCTCAAGAAGTCTATAATCTGTTCAAGTCCTTTAAGATTTAGTTAATTTTTTTCATTTACATATTTTACTTTACAATCTATGTAACCATTCTGTAACAATCTTTTTCATCAAACATTTAATATCCAGCATTTAAAGTTTTCTCTCCAGTTTATTTTTTTTAGTCAGTTTATCTTATAATTACCAACAAAAACATTTATTATCCTTACCATAAGACTTTTTAAATTTTATTTTCTTATTGACAACTTCTTTAATTGTAGACAATATCCCATGGTACTTCCCTCCTTCACCCCACTTTCCCCTTTGAAATTTCACCCTCCATCAGTGTCTCTTTTCAGTTTGATGTCATGATCTTTTCCTCCTATTAGGATGGTCTTGTGTAAGTAGTATCAGGCACTGCAAGGTCATGGATATCCAGGCTATTTTGTGTCTGGAGGAGCACATTGTAAGGAGTTCTACTCTTCCTTTAGCTCTTACATTCTTTCTGCCCCCTCTTCTGCAATGGACCCTGAGCCTTGGAAGGTGTGATTGAGATATTTCAGTGCTGAGCACTCCTCTGTCACTTCTACTCAGCAAAATGGTGCCTTCTGAGTCATCCCAAGGTCGCCACCATCTGAAACGAGAAGCTTCTCTAACCAACAGTGAGAGTAGCATTAATATATGGGTGTGGACATTAAGAGAAGTGCTTACTGGGCAGTTTGGTGAGCATAGTATATACATTTAGCCAGACACCAGCAGACATTACCCTAGGGTTCATGACTACCCCGTTGTAGGTTTTCAGAATCAGGGATGTATTTCCTCCCATGGAGCAGGCCTCAAGTCCAATTAGAGAGCAGTTGGTTCCCCCATAACAGACATGCCAGTATTGCACCCATTGGCTCATTTGGCCTGGCTGGCCAAATTTAAAGCTTGCAGTGTTCACTGTTGCTTATCTTCACTGGTGTTTTCTCTCACCCATTGAACTGCATACAGCCTAGCTTTTTCCAACTTCCTGTCAGCTGGTCCATGTGGAGGAGGCTTTCAGCACAGCTCCAGCAGGATTTCTCAGTGACCTTGCAGCTCAAGTATGGGAGTCTTCAGCAATAGGGTCTTACCATCTATTCCTGGTGGGAAACCAAGAGCTTCGGCAATGGCCTATAACATTTTGGGGGTATCTGTGACTTCCCCAGCCAACAACTCACTGCATAGTATCCCATCCCTGGCACTGAAAATTTTCTAGAAATAATCTATTGCTTCTGAGTGTTCCATTGTCCAGAAAAGTAGGTTTCCACAGAGATTTTGATCAGCCCTCTCTCCAACTTTCCTTTACTCAATCTGTTCCCCTAACCTCACTAAGACCTTTTCATTCCCATTAATCTGTTCTTTCTACTTACATATATACAATACCATCCTAAAAGTCCCCCTCCCTCCCTTTCTATTCCCTTTATATCCCCTTTCTAGCTTACTGGCTTATACTACTGAGTTTTAATTTTACTCACATAGAAGTCCAATAATTTGTAGCTAGGATGCCCATATGAAAGAGAACATGTGAGGTTAGGCTTTCTGGGCCTGGATTACCTCACAAAGTATAATCCTTTCCAGATCCATCCATTTCCCAGCAAATTTCATAACTTCATTTTTCTTTACAGCTGAGTAGAACTCCATTGTGTAAATGTGCCACATCTTCATTATCCACTCATCAGTTGAGGGACATGTAGGCTGGTTCCATTTCCTAGCTATTGTGAATAGAGCAGCAATAAACATGGTCAAGCAAGTATCTCTAAGGTAGTGAGATGAGTCCTTAAGATATATGCCTAGGGGTGGTATACCTGGGTCATATGGAAGATCTATTTTTAGCTGTCTCAGGAACCTCCACACTGATTTCCACAATGGCTGGACCAGATTGCATTCCCCCCAACAGTGTAGAAGGGTTCCTCTTTTTCCGCATCCTTGCCAGCATGTATAGTCACTTGTTCTCATGATGGTAGCCAATCTGACAGGAGTGAGATGGAATCTCAATGCAGATTTAATCTGCATTTCCTTGATGATTAGGGATGTAGAACATTTTTTAGATGTTTATATGCCATCTGTATTTCTTCTTCTGAGAACTCTCTATTTAGTTCCATAGCCCATTTTTAATTGGTTTGTTTGATTTCTTATTATTTAACTTTTTGAGTTCTTTGTATATCCTAGATCTTAATCCTCTGTCAGATGTACAGCTGGCAAAGATTTTCTCCCATTCTGTAGGTTGCCTCTTTGCTCTATTCACAGTGGCCTTGGCTGTACAAAAGCTTTGTAATTTCATGAGGTCCCAGTGGTTGATCTGTGGTTTTATTTCCTGAGCAATTGAGGTTATTTTCATAAAATCTTTGCCAAGAGTAATATGTTTAAGAGTTTCCCCTACTTTTTCCTGTAGCATTTTCAGAGTTTCAGGTCTGATATTAAGGTCTTTGATCCAGTTGGACTCAGTTCTTGTGCACGAAGAGAGATAAGGATCTATTTTCACCTCTCTACAGATACATATCCAGTTTTCCCAACACCATTTGCTGAAGAGTCTGTCTTTTCTCCAATGAGCATTATTGGCATTTTTGTCAAACATCAGGTAGCTATAGCTACCCAGACTTACATTAGGGTCCTCTACTCGGTTCCATTGATCTACATGTCTATTTTGGGGCCAGTATCATGCTGCTTTGTTACTATGGCTCTGTAATATAGGTTAAAATCAGGTATGGTGATACCACCAGCCTTATTTTTGTTGCTACAAACTGTTTTAGATATCAAAGGTTTTTTTGTGCTTCCAAGTGAATTTTTGGATTTTTTTTTCTATTTCCATGAAGAATGCTGTTAGAATTTTGATGGGGATTGCATTAAATGTGTATATTGCTTTTGGTAGGATTGCCATTTTCACAATATTGATTCTTCCAATCCGAGAACAAGGGAGGTCTTTCTATTTCCTAGTGTCTTCTGTAATTTCTCACTTGAGTGTTTTAAAGTCCTTGTTGTAGAGATCCTTCACTTCCTTGGTTAGGTTTGTCCCAAGGCACTTTATTTATTTACTTTTTGATGCAATTGTGAATGGGAGTGATTCTCTGATTTCATCCTGTGTGTTTTTGTTGTTAGCATAGAGGAAGGCTACTGATTTCTGTGTGTTTATTTTGTATCCTGTTACATGGCTCTAGGTGTTTATCAGCTCTAACAGTTTTCTGGTAGAGTCTTTAAGGTCCTTTATGCATAGAATCATATCTTCTGCAAATAATGATAATTTGTTTTCTTCCTTTCCAATTTGTGTCCCTTTTATATGGCTCTTGCCTTATTGGTATGGCTAACATTTCCAGTACTATATTAAATAAAAGTGAGGACAGTGGACATACTTGTCTTGTGCCTGATTTTAGTGGAAAAGCTTCAAGTTTTCCTCCATTTAGTATTATATTGGCTATGGGTTTGTCACAAATAGCCTTTATTATGTTGGGATATGTTCCTTCTATTCCCAGTCACTGTAGAAGTTTTATCATGAAGGGATGTTGGATTTTGTCAAATGATGTTTATGCGTCTCATGAGATGATCATTTGATTTTTGTCCTTCAGTCCATTTATATAATGTATTACATTTATCAATTTGCATATGTTGAACCATCCCTGAATCTCTGGGATAAAGCCTACATGGATGGGGTGAATGATCTTTCTGATATATTCTTGTATTCTGTTTGCCAATATTTTGTTGAGAATTTTTGCATCTATGTTCATGAGGAAGATTGGTCTTTAATTTTCTTTTTTTTTTTTCTCATTCTATCTTTTTGGTTTTGGGATCAGGGTGATGCTGACTTCATAGAAGGAGTTTGGTAGGACTCCTTCCTTTTCTATTTTATGGAAAAGTTTAAGAAGCAATGGTGTTAGTTCTTCCATGAAGGTCTGGTAAAATTCAGCAGTGAATCCATCTGGGTATGGACTTTTTTAGTTGGGACTTTTTTTATAACTGCTTGGATCTCCATACTAGTTATAGGTCTACTTAAGTGGTTAATCTCATCTTGATTCAATTTAGGTATGTCATATAAATCAAGAAAATCATCCACTTCTTTTAGATTTCAAACTTAGTGGAGTATATGTTCTTGTAGTATGTCCCTATCATTTTTTTAAAATTTTATTTATTTTTGGAGAGAGACACAGAGAGAGAAAGACAGAGAGTGAGAGGGAGACAGATAGAGATGGGGCGCCAGCAGTCTCTCAGAGGCTGTGAACGAAATCCAGATGTGTGCGCCCCTTGTGGTCAAGTGCAGCATTGTGCCCTTGCGTCACTCTGCATCTGGCTAAACATGGGACCTGGAGATTGGAATTGCTGGGGGTTGGAACCAGTGTACTTAGGCTTAGGAGGCAGGCGCCTTAACCGCTAAGCCATCTCTCCAGCCCCCTATCATTTTTTTTAAATTTCCCTGGTATCTCTTGTAATGGTGCCTTTTACATCTCTGATTTATTAATTTGTGTCTCTTCCCTCTTTCTTTTGGTGATATTTGCTAAGGGTTTATCAATCTTGTTTATCCTTCCAAAGAACTAACTCTTTATTTCATTGATTTTTTGGAATTTTTTTTTTGTTTCTATTTCATTAATTCTGCCCTAATATTTATTATTTCTTCCTGTCTACTGATTTATGGTTTGCCTTGATCTTCCTTTTCCAAGGCCTTAAGGTGCAGCATTAAATTGTTTACCTGTGACCCTTCTAATTTCTTAACATAGGCACTTAAAGCTACAAATTTCCCTCTTAGGAGTGCCTTCATTGTGTTCTCATTATCACTTGACTCCATGAATTTTTTTATTTCCTTCTTGATTTCTTCATTGAACCATTTATCATTTAGTAGTGTATTGTCTAGTTTCCATGATTCTGTGTATGCTCTATAACTTTTCTTGTTATTGATTTGTAGTTTGATCCCATTGTGATTGGATAGAATGCATGGAATTGTTTCAATTATCCTATATTTGTTAAGATTTGCTTTGTGTCTTAATATATGGTCTATTTTAGAGAATGTTTCATGTGTTGCTGAAAAGAATGTGTATTCTTCAGCATTTGAATGAAATGTCCTGTTTATATCTGTTGGGTCCATTTGTTCTATGACCTCATTTAATCCAGAAGCATCTCTGTTTAGTTTTTGCTGGGATGACCTGTCAATTGGTGAGAGTGGGGTGTTGAAGTCACCCACTACAAGTGTGTTTGATGTTATATGTGACCTTAGTTCTAATAGCATTTGTTTGATGAAATTGGGGGCCCCCATGTTAGGTGCATATATGTTTAGGATTGTAATGTCCTCATTTTAGAGCATTCCTTTAATCAATATAAAGTGACCTTCCTTATCTTTCCTAAGTAAAGTTGGTCTTATGTCTACCCAGTCAGATATTAGGATAGCAACCCCTGCTTGTTTTCTAGGCCCATTTGCTTGAAACAACGTTTTCCAACCTTTCACCCCAAGATAGTGTCCATCCTTTGTAGAAAGTTGAGTTTCTTGGAGGCAACAAATTGAAGGATCCTGCTTCTTAACCCAGTCTGCAAATCTATGTCTTTTGGTTGGGGCATTCAGGCCATTGGTACTAAGAGTTATTATTGAAAGGTGTGTATTTATTTTTGCCATTTTTCTTGTTTTGTAGTTTTTCCTGTTTTACCTTTGCTCTCTTGTATTAACTAGTATTGGAATATGGTTTGTTTTTTCCAGGTTCCTCATATGTGTGCTTTTCTTTCTTTTTAGCATGGAGGATCCTTTCAAGTATTTTCTGTAGAATTGGTTTTGTCTTTAAATATAGCTTTAGCCTGTTTTTGTTGTGGAAGTCCTTAGTTCTCCATCTATTTGAATGGATAGCTTTGCAGGATAAAGTAACCTTGATTGAAAGTTATCTTTCAGAACTTGGAATACATCACTCCTGGCTTTAAAAGTTTGTGTTGAGTAGTATGCTGTGATCCTGGTGTGCTTGCCTTTGTATGTGACTTGTTTTTTCTCTCTAGCTTCTTTCAATATATTTTCTTTGGTAGTTTAATTATAATATGGCGGGGAGAGGTTCTTTCCAGGTTTTGTCTGTTTGGTGTTCTAAAAGCCTTCCTGTATCTGCACTGGCATCTCTTTCTCAATTTGGGGAAAGTTTTCATCTATGATTTTTTGAAAATACCTACTATGCCTTTGGAGTGGAAATCTTCTCCTTCTACTATACCCAGAATTCTTATGTTTGATCTTTTCATAGTGTCCCAAATATCTTGAAATTCCCATTCATACCTTCCTATTAGTTTGTCTTTCTCTTTGTTGGACTGTATTAGATCTGCCACCTGGTCTTCTAGTTCAGATACTCTGTTCGCTCCTTCATTCATTCTACTGAAGAGATTTTCTACAGTTTTTTATTTCACTGACTGTTATTCATTGCTAGTATTTCTGACTGGTTTTTCTTTATTATTTCTACTTCTTTATTCATGTCTTGTATTGACCTCCTTATTTCATTAAATTGGTTTCCTTTGTGTTCTTTGATTCCTTTGATTTCCTCTTTGAGTTCTTTGAACATATTTATAATCATTCTTTTGAAATCTTTCTCAGGCATTTCCTCCAAATCAGCCTCACTGAAGGTCATTTCTTATGCATTAATACTTTTTGTTGGATTTATATTGTCTTGATTTTTTTGTGTTTTTTGTATTATAATGTAGAGATTTTTGCATCTTGGATTAATTTAGTGCTTGGGTTTGCTAATTATCTGCAGTAATATTAGATGTATCAATCAATCTGATGTTATATATCTTCAAGGTAGGTGCTTAAGGTGCTAGTTGTGGCTCTTAAGACTCTCAGAGTAACTAGAAAAGTGAGCCTAGGTGTTGGGTTTGCCTGCTATGAGAGTATTCAAGTAGGTTGAATGGAACAGAAAACAAATTCTAAAAATTTACCTAAACAATGTACACATTCAATGAAAAACAGCACAGAGTATTTATGCAAAGTAAGTATTATGAAAAACAGATCCTCTAACAAAGTTACAGTCCCTAAGGATGTGTGTTGCCCCACACCCTTAATCCTGTCAACTGGGAGGCTAAGATTTCTGGTCTGTAGAGGGTTCCAAGGTCAGCTCTGACCAAGTGAGACCCTTCCCCAATGAATGACAGAAGAGGAAACAAAGGTACTATAAATCAGGAAGCAACAAATGAGCAGCCCAAAATATAGCTTATTTAAGAATGTCAAATCCAACCATCCATCAGATTTAACATATGATTTACCTTGACATGGATGTTGCAATTAGCCCTTCTGGTGCAAGCCTATGTACTAAGCTTATTTGGCAGATACTGACCTGGTGTAATGCCAATTACTTTTTGAGATGGCTTTGATCTCAGCTATGCTGCATGGCCACTTGGGTCCCTCTTTGCTGTGCTGTGGGCTCAGGTAGGCTGGCTGGGTCAGTGTATCACTGCTCTGATTGTGCTGGGTGCTGTGTAGGTGAGCTCCCTTCCCCAGGTCTCTGGTGCTTGCTGGCACTTGTGCCAGCAATGGGCAAGAGGAGGCTGTGGATGGAGGCTGAAGTCCACCCACTGGTTCTTGTGATCCTCTTCCTCACAAGCTGCTCTGTGGTCTCTGCCATCCTCCTTCCATGTTTCTTGAGTTTGTGAGAAGGCTGATCCCTCACCTGTTTTTGTTTTTTTTTTTTTTTTTTCCTGTGGCTCAGGCCAAGCTTGGAGATCACAGCTGCATGGAACTCACCATCACTACTGGAGCTGATTCTGCCTGCTTCTTTCTCAAAAGGATTTTTAAAAATACATTTTAAAATGTTTTTCTTTTCTTTATTTATTTGAGAGAGAGAAATAGGCAGGGAGCGTGAAAGAGAGAGAGAATGGGCACACTAGGGCCTCCAGCTGCTGCAAACAAACTCCACATGCATGCACTCCCTTGTGCATCTGGCTTATGTGGGTCCTGGAGAATCAACCTTGGGTCCTTTGGCTTTTAGGAATGTGCCTTAACCATTAAGCCATTTCTCCAGCCCTCAAAAATCTTTTGTAATTAGCTCTTTATATAAGAGTAGATCAGATTTGATTTATATTATTTATCCAGAATATGCTGAAACATATTTTTAATATGAAAGTAGATTTGAACATTATTAGAAATTTTAGAAGTTTTCTGACAAACTCATTATTGAGTACTGCTAGATTTAAATATAAATCATGAGGCTGTTGTCTGTTAGTAGTAGCATAGAAGCATAGAGATAAAGAAAACTTTAAAACAGTTGCAAACTTTTTTCTAAGAAGTCACCATCTGTTAGTAGCAATTTGGGACTCACCCATCATCATGCTGGGGCCAGGATCCTGAGATTGCCTGCACCTGTAACCCCCCTGGCTCTGCAAGGCAGGGAAGCTAAGAGCCATCAGGGATTCTCCTGGGGACAGCATAAACTCCAGAGAGGTCTGTCTCTTGTCTTTCTGTCCAACAGTGAACCTTATGTGTTAGGCTCCTCCTCTTATTCCTCAGGCCACGTGGCCATCTTCAGATCAAGCCCTTAAGGGGAAAGCACTTGGTGACACATTGCAGGTGCCTATTCATGTGTAGTCCCCGACTTTTATCTTTGTTATGGAGAACTGCCCCAGCCATATAACATGTGAGAGCGAGACAGTTTTTTCACAGGTTCTAGCATCGGCCTGGGATTGACCCAGAACTTAATTATTTTTGATCTACTTTTGCTCCTGGGGAACACAGTGGGACAGCATAATTCCTCTTCCCCCTTTTCTCCCTAAAATTCTAGGGATAGTTTTGGACTTCCCTCAGGGCTACATGGCAGCTTTCTGATCCTGTCATTTTATAACTTTTTAAGAGTAGGAGAATCTTGCATTTTTTTTCTTATCTATGATTTTAATTACTTGAAGTATTCCTTCTGGGGTCATTCAACAGTAAAAGTTGTCCATGCAGTCTAGGACAGTGCACTTGATGGAGTACATCCCCTGTAATGAATTTTCCACTAAGTTTGTGCTGTAGAACAAAGGCAAAGCCTTATTAATCTGCAGCCTTAGGGCTGTGAGCACACATACACTCATATATATACACACATTCAAAGTGCACTTTTCATATAGACTCCAGACACATCTCCCACACACATATTCATTCATTCAGGGGCTATGCATTCCCATTTTAAATCCTTATATCCATCCTTTAAATTCATTTATAACTCTGGAGACCAAAAGCAAACCTCAAAATTACTTCAAGTATAATTTCAGATTTCATATTCAGGATTTTCCAAACCAAAACTTGATTAGTCTCAATTCCAATTTTTAATTTCCAATTTTCAATTTACCTGGGATGAGCAGGGTGTCCAAGTCACCCAAGGACAACCTGTGACTTGATATGCAGTTTCTAGGAGGATCCAAAAATGTTAAGCACAAAAGGACACAACTAACACTAAACGGAAGGACAAGACAAAAGAGAACAAACAAAAGACAAAGGATAGATAACAATTGAATGATATATGGGCCCAAAATCCAGAAACAGGGCTGGAGAGATGGCTTAGTGGTTAAGCACTTGCCTGTGAAGCCTAAGGAAACTGGTTTGAGGCTCGATTCTCCAGGACCCATGTAAGCCAGATGCACAAGGTGGCTCATGCATCTGGAGTTTGTTTGCAGTGGCTGGAGGCCCTGGTGCGCCCATTCTCATGCTCTCTCTCTCTCTGCCTCTTTCTCTCTTTGCCTGTTGCTCTCAAATAAATAAATAAAAGTTAAAAAAAAAAAAAAACAGAAACAAGTAGACAGTGCAACATCTTGCTATTGCCTAGAACCAGGACCAAGTGGACAGTGCAGGCTCCACAGCTGTTCTGAACAAGGTGAGCAATGCAATGACTTGCAATTGCCCTGGACAGGTGTGTGAATGTGCCTCATCAGACACCTCTCTCTCCCCAGACGGGATCCCACCAGGACCAGTACCAGATGTCATCAAAGGAAATGCCTTATTATGACATACCCTTGAAGGTCTCCCCAGACTAGTGCTTGCTGGTTTCATTTCTCTGTGTAGCCATACATCTCCACTGTCTGTGGAACACAAGGCATGTCCCAGAGCCTTGGAACATCTTCAAGGTGCGCAACCCCTTGGAGAGACACTTCAATTTCGAAGGTTCAGAAAGAATGGTATTATGGCTTCTGAATTTGACTTAGGAGGTCTCTATCTTGCTGGGGTCTCCATTATGTTTATCCACAATTTGTGAGAATAAAGACAACTGACCACAAATTATGGCCAAATTGAAGCTAGATTTTAATTGTGCACAATAGATCTGGTCAGGTGGCTGCCTCCTTAAGGTGGGGGTGTAGAGAGTAGTCTTGAGTCAGATTCTAAGGCTTTTTTATATGGCAAAACCACAGAAGTCACAGGGTAGGGGGTTTTCAGAGGCAAGCAAGCATAGTAACAGAAGCAGACCAGCCATTACAGTTAAACTCTTTGCCAGAATGTTATGAAAAATATGTGAACCCAGCTCAGATACAAAACCTTAGAGAAACAGAAAATTAAGTCATTATATCAAAATGGCTCTTCTTGTTAAAATGGAGTCATGTTGGCTCTTCATGAAGGTCATTTTTGATGGATTTATAATTGTTGGTAGAATTCTATGGTGTTGATTTTTTGTGTTTCTTGTATTATAATGTAGAGATTTTGCATCTTGAGTTATTTCAATACTTGGGTTGTCTAATTATCTACAGTATTCTTAGATGTGTAAATTTAATCTTGTATATCTTCAAGGTGCAAGGTGGGTCTCATACATTACTCCCAGAGTAATAGCAAAAGTCATCCTAGGTTTTGAGTTTGCCTGATATGTAAGAATTCTAGTAGAGTGTGGAGCAAATTACTGCCAAAATCTAAAATTAACTGAGCAATGCACAGATTCAATTAAAACCAGCACATGGTATTTATGTAAGAGTGGTGATTAAAACAAACAGATAATCTAATAAAGTCAAAGTCTCCAAGGGTATGTGTTGCCCACACCCTTAATCCTATCAACTGGGAGATTGGAATTTCTGGTCTATAATAGGTTCCAGGTCAGATTGGGCCTCAGTAAGACCCTGCCCCCAATAATGACAGAAAAAATACAAAGACCCTATAAATCAGGAAGTGTCAAAGGCAACAATAGTCAACACAAAAATACTGCTTATTTGAGAATGGTAAAACTGACCAAGAATATATCAATCAAATCTAACACATGCACTACCCTGACATGGAAAGTGAGATTAGCACTTCCAGTGTAGGCCTAGGTACCTGGCTTTGTGTAAGTAGGCCCGTTATCTTTTGGGATGGCTTCCAATTTCACCTAAGGTTAGTGTTCATCTCAGTCCATCTCTGTTGCACTGTGGATTTCATTAGGCTGCACTGGATCTATTGTTCTAATTGGCTATGCTGGATGCTGTGTGGTGAGGGGGTGCATGGATTCTTCAGACAGGATTATTTTAATATATGGTCCATACATTCTACTTTTACTGAGAATTGAGGACAGTATGGGATGTGTAAGTTTCATTTTATGTTTAGGGAAGAGGCTAGGGCCTTTGATATCTAAGAGGTGAATTTGGGGCCATTATCTAATTGTAAGGAAGAGGGGAGGCCAAACCTGGGAATTATTTTTATAATGAGGATATTGGTGACTGTGGAGCCCCTTTTGTTAATTGTAGGAAAAAGTTCTACACACCCAGTAAAGGTGTCTGCCAGAATTAGAATGTATCTAAGTCTGAGGCTGGGAGAGATCCTCTGGCCTGGTGTGTTGGAAAGGGTGGGGGCCTAATGCTGGAATTAGGCTTAGTAGTTAAACAGGTTTTTCATGAGGAGGAAACTTGTATTAGCTGTTTATCTTGTGGGGATAAAATGTGTGTGTGTGTGTTTAGGAACTGGGTAAGGGCTTGGGAGCCTGGATGGAAGAGATTATGAAGAGTAAGAAAAAGTTTTATGGGGGATGAAGAGATAGCTTAGTGATTAAGGTACTTGTCTGTGAAGCCAAAGGACCCGGGTTTGATTCCACATAAGCCAGATGCACAAGGTGATACATGTGTCTGGAGTTCATTTGCAGTGGCTGGTGCACCCATTCTCTCTCTCTCTCTTTCTCTCTCTGCCTCTTTCTTTGTATCTCTCATATATAAATAAATAAATAAATATTTTTTTAAAAAGAAGAAATTTTGTGTAGGCTGGAGAGATGGCTCAGCAGTTAAGGGACTTGCCTTCAAAGACTAATGACCTGGGTGCATTTCCTCAGTACCCATGTAAACCAGATGCACAAAGTGGTGTATGCATTTGGGATTCGTTTGTAGTGGCTAGAGGCCCTGGCATGCCCATACGCTCTCTCTGTACCCCCCTCTCTCTCTCTCTCTCTCTCTCTGTAATATATATATGTTTTACTAGTCAGTTGACCTGGAATTCACTATGTAGTCTCAGGGTGGCCTCAAACTCACAGTGATCCTCCTCTCTCTGCCTCCTGAGTGCTGTGATTAAAGGTGTACACCTCCATGCCCTGGCCTAAAATATTTTTTAAAAAGAGAAAATTTGTATATTTGAAATTATCAGGTAGCATTAAAAGCTTTATTTTGATACCACCAAGATCCATCCTGTTGGCTACACTGGGAGATGATTTTGTCTTGTTCTCTTCTATAATAAAAAGAAGAGAGAGAGTATTAAGAGAGGTGAGTGGGAGGCAGCAGGTTTGGCATGCTTGTCCACCAGGTTCTTGGACACAGAAATATATTGAGAATTATGTTGATGTCCCTGGCAGTTGATGACAGCAACCAGCTTTCCTCAAGTTTTTCTCAAGTTTCCTATAACAACTTATGTATAAAAGCACCATTCTGAATTGGGCTGTTACAGTGGGTGAAGAACCTTCATTCTTGCCAAATGGCTACATTTGAGTGTGTTAAATTATGTGAGTATTTTGAGTCTCTCTATATATTAACTATTTTATCTTTGGCTACCAGGAGAGCTCTCGTAAAAGTTATGAGTTCAGCCTGCTGGAAGGTTGTGGACAGGGGAAGGGAGTGGGATTCTAAAATGGTGGCAGGGTGGTATTGGGTGTTAGGAGGCATGCTGGTTGGACAATAGTATAGCCAGGTTTTCTTTCTTTTGAATAGCTGCCCTCTATGAGACAATTAGGGGCGTTGGGAACAGGCTCATCTAAGAGTTGATGAAAGAGTTGGAGAGTAGAGTCTATTGCAAAAGAAGAGGAATGAAAAGGAGGTGAATTGGGGTTTATAGTATCAGTAGAAAGGAGGATGGCTGGGTTTAGGGTCATGCATCTGTGAAATGAAATGTTGGGATCTAAGAGGTAAGAGTGGATAACTTGAACTCGGAAGGAGGAAGTGAGAGAAAGGGTTTGTGGCTACAGAAATGACTAAGGTTATGACAGGATCTGAAGGGGCAAGTAAGGGTAAGTTTGTTAGCTTTGGGTATTAATGTGGCAGCTACTGCTAGAAGTTGAAAACACTGAGGCCAACTGTTTGAGACCAAATCTAGCTGTTTAGAGAAATATGTTATGGGTTGAATTGTGTTTCCTGCTCTTTGTCCCAAAAGGGACAGGGACTGTCCCTCATTTGTCTGTAAATAAATGTGAAATGGCTTTGATGGGTTCTGGAAATAGAGGGATGAAGTTTGGGATAGGTTTAGTTTGAGTTTGTTGAACAGTGAAGAATAGAAGTGAGAGAGGTTAGAGGCTCATCAAGGTTGCCTCTAGTCACCTCATAAAGGGGTTTTTCTTTAAGGCAGAAGTTGGGGATACATACTTGAAAGAAGTTCATTAATTCCAGGAAATATAAGAAATATGTTTTAGTACTTGGGAGTAGTAAGTTTTGGATTAAAGCTATTTGGTGGGAGGGAATACATTTGTTTAGGAGTGAGAATGATTCTGAGATAAGTAACAGAGGAAGTAACAAGTTGGACCTTATGTTTAGATGCCTGGTAACACCAAGCAGCAAGAGAGTTAAAGAGGATAGTTATAGTCGACCGCTTCAGGTTGCTGGGCTGAACTTCCAAACCAGGAATAGTTATGCAGGAAGGGAATTTATTTGAGGCTTACAGATCCAGGGGACGTTCCATTATGGCAAAAAAGAAAAACCCACCACCAAAAAGCAAGAGTAAAAACCTGGCAGCTTCAGATCATTATCAAGGTTCTTGATTTCCCACCAAGAATAGATGGTAAAACCCTATTGCTGAAGACTCCACATGTTTGGGCTGCAAGGTCATTGAGAAATCAAGCTGGGGCTAAGCTGAAAACCTCCTCCCTGTAGAGCAGCTGACAGAAATCTAGAAGAAGTTACACTGCATACAGCCCTATGGAAGACAGAAGTCCTCAGTGGAGATAAACAGCAGTGGACACTGAAAGCCTTAAGTTTGGCCATCCAGGCCAAATGAGCCAAGGAGTTCAATAGTGACATACCTGCTATGGGGGAAACCAACCACTCACTAATTGGACTGGAGGCTCACTCCATGGGAGGGAATACATGCCTGGTACTGAAAAACCTAAACAAATATCTACATATGACAGGGGTGGTCATGAGCCATAGGGGTGTAACACATGCTGTTGTCTGGATAAATGCATATATTATGACCACCAAACTGCCTGGTAAGTACTTTCTTAATGTCCATACCCATATATTAATGCTACTGTCAATTTTGGTTAGAGAAGCATCTCTTTTCAGATGGTGGTGACCTCTGGAATGACTCAAAAGGCACCATAGTGCTAAGAAGAAGTGACAGAGGAGTGTTCAGAAATGAAACATCTCTATCACACCATCCAAGGCTCAGGGCCCATTGCAGAAGAGGTGGCAGAAAGAATATAAGAGCCAAAGGAAGGATAGAACTGTTTACAATGCAATCTTCCAGACACAAAATGACCTGGATATCCATGAGCTTGCAATGTCTGATACTACCTTCAAAGGACCTTCAGAATAGTAGAAAAAGATGATGTTGTCAAAATAAAAGAGACGCTAATTGAGAGGAGAGGGGATATGATGAAGAGTGGATTTGTGAAGGAGAATGTGGGGGAGGGGAGGGAATTATCACAGTTTATTGTCTATAATTATGGAAGTTGTCAATTGAAAAAAAGTTTAAAAATAAACACCTGGCAGCCAAGCTTCAGGGAAACCAGGCAGAACTCAAGCACTTTGCATATCTTTATATTGGAATTCCAAATCCACCCCCACACCTTAGGGCTGGGCTCTAGGATCTGCCCACTGTGATACTCCCTCCAGCCAGGTAGCTGGAAATCCAAGAAGCTTTAATAAAACTCCCGAATTTATTGGAGGACATCCATTCAACCTACCACATACCTCCTCTGGCCCCCAATAGATTCATGACTATCTCACATTGTATATTGTGTTCAGTCAAAATTCAAAAGTCCCCACAGTCTTTACCAACTTAAGATAGTTCTAAAGTCCAAGTCTTGTCTGAGATTTAAGATAGTCTCTTAGCTGTGAGTCATGTAAAATCAAAGCAAGTTATATACTTTTGACATATAGAGGCACAGAGTAAATATTTTTAACTGATTTAAGGCATAGCAAGGAGAGACTGGAACAATGTCAACTCGATAACCATCAAACAAACATCAAACATCTGCAGTTCAAGTCCAATATCATAACTAGTGACTGACAGTCTCAATATTTTCCAGTTCTGCCCCTTCAGCTGGATTGAGTAGCCAGGGAAAACTTCCATCCTTAGCCAACAGCCTCTATGGTAGCCCTTGCACAGTCCTGGTATATCTAAATGTCATTGGGTCTCCACAGAAAACCACAGTCCTTCTTCTAATGGCTTTTCCAGCCCATCAGGTGCATCACACACTGCCTATATGACACAGCTCAGCAGTGGCTACTGGAACTGTATGCACTTCTTGATCATTCCATGCATTTCTTCATTCTTCTGAAACTAATACCACTTGTGCAGGATGCAGCCATATTCTTAATTCAGAAACTAAATAAATAATGACCTTGAAGAGCAAGTTCCTTCTTTTCAGATCACTTCTCAAAAGAGTTTTCATTCCTACCATTCAGTCTTTCTGGGGTGGGATCACCTCAGACATTCTCTCCATTGTTTTGATGTAAAGAAGTTGGGCCATCTTCATTCCAAATGCTAATGCATTTGACAATAGCAGCTTCAGCAACTAGTCTCAGTGCCTGTAAAGTTTAAACTTGTTTGAGTTTTTCTAATTTAAAATTTTCTGTCTCTCAGTCCTATGTCTTTGGCCAAGCACATCAGTCCATTACAAATTTAACCTTGATCAAACTCTCTGGGCATTGGTAGCAGAATGCAGCCACCCCTTATGCCAGTAGCCCAGTTTCAACAAAGTCCTTTGTAATCTATCCTTGCCATTAGTAAGTTCATATGCCAAACATCCAAATAAAATTCTCTCTGCACTTAGTATTTTCAAATTCTCACTAAAATAGTCCTTAAACCTTGGCTTACTGCTCTGGAAGGCATCTTCACTTGCAAGTACCAAGTCCATGCACATTCCTACAAAACAAAAGTTCCCAAAAGACCAAAATCTACATTCTCAAATTCATCTCAACAACTTCCACTCCTTGGTACTGTATCAGACAGATTCAGGTTGCTGGGATGAACTTCCAAACCAGGCAGAGTTATGGAGGAAGGAAATTTATTTGAAGCTT
Source organism: Orientallactaga sibirica (assembly GCA_036365145.1). Lineage (NCBI taxonomy): Eukaryota > Metazoa > Chordata > Mammalia > Rodentia > Dipodidae > Orientallactaga > Orientallactaga sibirica. Next base: position 3,297,499 of record JAEOAD010002517.1, read on the forward strand.
ACAGATCCAGGGTGTTGCAGTCAGGTTTATATTGCTGGCAGAAATCATCTGACCAAGACCAGCTTTTGGGGAAAAAAAGGATTGATTTTGGCTTAAAGGCTTGAGGGGAAGCTCTATGATGGCAGAGGAAAACAATGGCATGAGCAGAGGGTGGAAATCACCCCATGGCCAACATAAGGTGGACAATCGCAACAGGAGAATGTGCCAAACACTGGCAAGGAGAAACTGGCTATAAAACCCATAAAGCCCATCCTCAAAAATACACTGCCTCCAGGAGGTGTTAATTCTCAAGTCTCCATCATCCAGGAACCTTGCATTCAGAACACCTCTGTTTATGGGGGACACCTGAGTCAAACCACCACATTCTACCCCAGCCCCCTTAAAATGATAACCATCCATGATATAAAATGTAATGTATTCAGTCCAACTTTAAAAGTCCCCATAGTTTTTATCAATCCTAATGATGTTCAAATATCCCCATATTCCAAGGTCTTTTAACTGAACCATAATACCATCCCCCCAAAAATCCATAATGGCACAGAATAAACATTCACATGGCAAAAGATGGCATTTGGCATAGCAAACAAATAGTCAATAAATATAAGATTTAAACAGGGCAAACATAAAAACTCTGTAACTCCAAGTCCAACAACTCTAGTCAGTGACAAGTCTCCAAGTTCAATAATTCTAATCAGCAACAAGTCTTTGGAATTCCAACTTCGCCCTTACAGCTAGTTACAGTCCTGGAAAACTTCATGAGGCCAGCCGCTCTCCTTAGCAGCCATCTGTGGCTCCAGTATTTCCACTGGGTCTCCACTGCAACCCACCGTTCATCCTCATAGTTCCATTGGGTTTCCATGCAGGCATCCAGCAAATCTGCTTCACATTGCCCATGGCCATTTCCAAAAAAAAGACCATGTTGCAAACTCAATGACCCTCTCTTTCTTGCATTTCTTACCCTCCACATTACCAGGTAGGGTGCCAATTTGTTAATCCAGGGGGGGAATAAAGTAGTCTTTTTTTTTTTTTTAAGGTAGGGTCTCAGTCTGGTTCAGGCTGACCTGTAATTCACTATGTAGTCTCAGGGTGGCCTTGAACTCTCCGTGATCCTCCTACCTCTGCTTCCTGAGTGCTGGGATTGAAGGCGTGCACCACCACGCCTGTCTAAAGTAGTCTTTGAAGAACAGAACACTCCTTAAACACTCAGGTCCCTTCAAAAGAGTCTACACTCTTCCTGTTGCCCCAGTGAAGATCAGTTGGCCCAGTCTCAAAGGTTGCAATCTCTCAATTGCAGCTGAATGGGCAGCAGTTTACCCAAAGATTTCATTTTTTTTTTCTGTGCCATATCCCTCTTCTCACATCAGTCCATTTCTATGCAATGCAACCCTGCACAACTTCTCAGGACACAGTCATAACAGCAAGCCTCTCACACAAACTGGTTCTAGCCCAGTTCAGGGAAATCTCACTATGACTCACCTGATCCAGAAGGTTAAGCCCACTATAGTAAGGTTATAAATACATTTATGAGGGGAGGATAAGCTCTCTTAGCTGCCAGTTCATCACTCCTGAATCTTCAGGTTCTGGTGAGTCTCCTCACTTACCCCTCTTGGTAGGTAATTCCTTACCCTGTACATGGCAAGAGATCTCTGTACTTTGTCTCTTTTTTCCCTCACTCTAAATCTCTTCTCATGTTTCTTTTAGGCCCACATGAGCTCTCAGACCATGTGGGTGTACTCATTTTTCTTCCCTTGGTTTTAGACTTTCCTAAATAAATATAACAGTTTAATAACTTTCCTTCTCAGTTGGGTTTACCCAAATCTTTGTTTAAATACCAACCTAGGGTTTGGGGTTCAAGAACTTTATTCCTGAACTTTAACACCTCACTTCAGAGGGATAGCTGTGAGGGAGAGGGGGAAGCCTGGTGGACTATGTCACAGGGCTCTTGGAGTTGTGGCTGAGCCCTACACAGGATTTTGGATGCCCAACCAGAGAGTAACCCTGGCAATAACTCTTCAGTCCCCATGCGAGAGCTGCCAACCTCATGCAATCCATTGGGCCAGGTATGAAGGGAGAGAAGGTGAAGAAGCAGGAAAAAAAATTAGGGTGGATAACAAAAATTCCCCAGGATTCAAGTTTCAGCCTGGAATGAATCTCCGCTGTCCACAGATCCCTGAGTTTGTTCAAATTTCAGCACCATATTTTAGAAAAAGCCATAAACAAGTAAGAATTTCTATGGCAAAGAAATTTGACTTTATTGGAAGTGAGTTCTGGAGGAAAACTTTGCACCCCTGTACTTGGGACTCTGGAAATGCCAGGTGACTAGGGGTTTATATCAGAAGGTTGGGATTGTGTTGGCAGGGAGAGAGAGGGAGAAGGATTAGATGTGAAGGAAGCAAACTTTTTGAACTACTTCTTCTGAAAAACCCAGCCAGGTATCTGGCTCCCCTGGGGTTTTCAAGATAGCTGAGGGCTGTCTCCCAACATACTTCTTGGCATTCACCAGTATTATGCTGAATTCTTGACATGCTAACTTCAGGATTCCATTCCAAAAATTGTAAATATTTTTATTTTTAGTGATTTGAGAGAGAGTGAAAGAGAAAAAAGTAGAGTGAGGAAGAGACAGGCAGAGAGAGAAAGAGAGAATGGGCACACCAGGGAATCCACCCACTACAAATGAACTCCAGACACATGTGCCACCTGTGTATCTGGCTTATGTAGGTCCTGGGGAATTGAACCTGGGTCCTTTGGCTTTGCAGGCAAGTACCTTAACTACTAACCCATCTCTCCAGCCCCATTACAAAAATTTTAAATTACATGCTTTTATTAATCCCAGTACTTGGAGAAGCTGAGGAAGGAGGGCCGTTATGAGTTCTAGGCTAGTCAGGAATACATAGTAGTTCAAAGCTAGACTGGCCTATGTACCAAGATTTTGCATTAAAAATAAATACAACAATAAAGTTTGCTAACCAGATGGGGACTGCTGAGGCATCCAGCTCCATGGACTGAGCAGCTGCCAGATTCTCAACCTCTCTGGAGTGCACATGGACACTGTTGGGACTACCCAGCTCCTAACTACTAAGTCAGCCTAGTGAATCGCCTTTTATAATACACATGCATTCTACTGGGCCTGTGCCTTTAGGGAACCCTGCCTAATAGAGCATAGTATATATCTCCCAGTCAAAACTTAGTGTTTGACTGCTGCTTTAAAAAAAAATTAACTCAAATGCAGCATGGACTTCTGTGTATAACTCAAATAATCTAATGAGATTGTGTATGATAGAGAATGAACATGTGTGAGCATGCATGCTATCCTCAATATATGATTTTTAAACTGGAAAACTGTTTTATGCCATATGTATGATTCCTTACAGTACTTGGGATATAGCTTAGTGAAAGGCTGAAATCTTGAGCATTCTTTTTTCTTTTATTGACAACTTCTTTAATTGTAGACAATGTCCCATGGTACTTCCCTCTCTCCCCCCACTTTCCCCCTTTGAAACTTCATTCTCCATCATATCCCCTCCCCCTCTCAATCAGTATCTCTTTTCAGTTTGATGTCATGATCTTTTCCTCCTATTAGGATGGTCTTATGTGGTGTCAGGCACTGTGAGGTCATGGATATCCAGGCCATTTTATGTCTGGAGGAGCACATTGTAAGGAGTCCTAGTCTTCCTTTGGCTCTTACATTCTTTCCGTCCCCTGTTCCACAATGGACCCTGAGCCTTGGAAGGTAGGTTTGAGATGTTTCGGTGCTGAGCACGCCTCTGTCACTTCTTCTCAGCAACATGGTGCCATCTGAGTTATCCCAAGGTTGTCACCATCTGAAAAGAGAAGCTTCTCTAACCAAAAGTGAGAGTAGCATTAATATATGAGTGTGGACATTAAGAGAAGTGCTTACTGGGCAGTTTGGTGAGCACAGTATATACAATTAGCGAAACATCAGCAGACATTACACCCTTAGGTGTCATATGTTTTCAGCATCGGGGATGTATTCCCTCCCATAGAGCAGGCCTCCAGTCCAATTAGAGAGCAGTTGGTTTCCCCCATAACAGACATGCCACTATTGCACCCATTGGCTCATTTGGCCTGGCTGGCAAAATTTAAAGCTTGCAGTGTTCACTGTTGAGTACCTTCACTGGCGTTTTCTCTCTCCCATTGAACTGCATGCAGTGAAGCTTTTCCCAACTTTCTGTCAGCTGGTCACATGGAGGAGGCTTTCAGCTTAGCTCCAGCAGGTTTTCTAAGTGAACTTGCCACCCAAGTATGTGGAGTCTTCAGCAATGGGGTCTTACCATCTATTCCTGGTGGGAAACCAAGGGCCTCGGCAATGGCCTATGATGTTTTGGGGGTATCTGTGACCTCCCTGGCCAACAACTCACTGGATGGTATCCCATCCCTGGCACTGAAAATTTTCTAGTAACACTCTATGGCTTCTTGTTGGGGTCCCCCCCCAAGGCCAGCTCAGGAGGGAAGATAGGGTCTCTGCCGAATTGGGGTGAGCAGCACAGAGTCACGACACAGACTCCGGGAGTTGGGTGAAAGCGGAAGCGAGAATCCACAAACTCGTTTATTCAGGAAGTGCACATGGGTTTTAAGGGGCTGTTAATCCTTGTATGGGATGGTCCCCTTTTGGTGACCAATGACAGCCTGTCTCTGGACAGGACATCTCGTAGTAGGCTTCTCGCGAGCATGGGGCTGTAACTGTTGTCACATCACGCCTGCGCAAAACACCATTTTTACAGAAGCCACTTCCTGTTGTCTTCTGCCATGCAGTCTGGCTAGGACCAGGCCTGTATTGTGCCATACATATCCTCCTTTTTGTTTTTATTATTGGCAACCCTGAGAGGTATGGTTTAATGCCAAGCCATTGTTGAACCCAGGCCCCAAGGGATCATCATACGTGACAGTGCCTGTCTTAGGTTGTTCCATCTCATGGAGTCTTACCCGTCATGGGCCAAATGCCACCTAGGTGAGAAAACCCGAGGGGGATGGCCTGGTATGGCCTTTGGAAAGCCATGGTTGAACCCAGGCCCCAAGGGATCATCACATGTGACAGTGCCTGTCTTAGGTTGCCCCATCTCATGGAATCTTACCCGTCATGGGCTGGCTGCCATCCTGGTGAGAAAACCCAAGGGGTATGGCCTGGTATGGCTTTTAGCATGAGGTCTGGCTAGGGGCTAGACCTGTATTGTACCATACATATGAGGCTGTTGCCTAGGAGGCATGGAAGGGCCAAGTGGGCGTGGCTCTGTGGCATGTGAACAGTCCCAGCAAGCGAGAATCAACTAGAGAGCCTGAAGAGGACTGGGGTAGGACAGGTTGCTGGGTAAGTTCACCCTAGCGTCATAGTCAATAGCATTGAGTGTCCTTAATGGTAGCAGCTCAATGTAATGAAAGGAATTTATAGCTAGGTGGGGGGGGCAGGTAAGTTTAAAGTCCCGTATGTAGTCTGAGGGGTCTGGCATCATCCTCTTCAGCAAGGCTGGTCGCTGAGTCAGTGGCTGGTGGGGGGAAATAAGTTTAAAGTCCCGTATGTAGTGTGAGGGGTCTGGCATCATCCTCTTCAGCAAGGCTGGTCGCTGAGTCAGTGGCTGGACAGACGTTTTTGGCAGGAATCCAAACTGGGATCTGTGAAGTTTCTGGAAAGACACAAGCATACCCTCAGCCCTGCATTAAAAGAGGGTGGGGCCCCTTCCAAATATTAGTAAGAGGATCTTTCCAGCAGACTAAGGGTAAGGGTGTCGTGGTTGGTTGGGATCTCCAATGTTTGTAGGCTGGGGAGAGTCCTGCCTCATCAAAGGTGAGAAAATTGAGGGTGAAAAGAGCTTCCACTAGGACTAAGTGGGGGTCCTTGGGCGACATAGTGGACTTTTGTTTTATAATTAGTTCCTTTAGGGTCCGGTTTGTTCTTTCCACGATGGCCTGTCCTTGTGGGTTGTAGGGGATCCCAAGGGAGTGTTTTATTCCCCAAGATTCCATGAAGGATGTGAATTGGGCAGATGTGTATGCAGGGCCATTGTCTGTTTTAATTGACCAGGGCACGTCCATGACTAACATAGCGGTTTTTGTTGCCTTAATGACATGGGATGCCTTTTCCCCAGAGAGAGCAATAGCAAAAGTAAGCTTAGAGTAAGTGTCCACAATGACATGGACATATTTGAAGTTACCAAAGGAAGGTATGTGGGTAACATCCATCTGCCAGATATAATTTGGGGTAAGGCCTCTAGGATTGACTCCTTGAGGCTGTAGGGGGCCCACGGGGGGCTAGGGGGGGTACATGCCTTACAAGTACAGGTTAAATGTTTGCATTGGCTAAGGGAGAGCTCAGGATATAGGGCCTGTATAAGGTCCTGTGCCAAGGAGTATGTCTAAGGCAATTGGAATTTTATCCCTAAGATTTTGGCGGGCCTGGGATTCAGCCAGATCACTATAGGTGGCTTTCCATTGGAGGAATTCAGGGGGGAGAAGAACTGCCTTGAGGAGGGAATACCAGTCATAGTAAGTCTGAAGATGGATGGCCCATTGTAAGAGGACTTGTTCAAAGTAAGCAGAATCAATGCCGGAGTCCTGGGCTGCCTTACAGATGAGGGCCAGATCAAAGAGGGGTGGGGAGCCATGGCCTGATTGTCGCATCCAGCCCTATGTTAACAGGGAAGGCGGCAAAGGGGCATGTCAGGGAACCGGCAGTCACCTGGGTGTGTCCAGGACTGAGCGGGGGGAGGTCCTTGGAAAGGTAACGAGGGGGAGGGGTGGTTGCAAGTGTGGCTGTAACAGGAGGGGGTTTGTGTGGCGGCTTATTATCATTTAAAAGTTTTAGCTCCTCCTCATCCGAGTTATCGGAAGAGGGGGCTGGGAGGGACGAGCTGTGAAGAGCCAATTCAGGTTCCTCTTCATATTGTTTGTTATGGGCATAAATGATTTCCTGTACTGTGCAGCCTTTAAGGCCGGCGATTATGGCAAGGAGGATAGAAAAGAAGCAGGGGGTGTGTGCCCTTTATAAATCTCGCGTTTTTTGGCAAGGACTAGAACCCGGGACCAAATGTTAGTGTCCCAGATGTTCTCCAGAGTGATCCATGGGGCTAAAACAAGAGTTTCATCCCAAAAGCTATGGAGGTCTTTTTGTTTTAATTTTAAGCCACATTGCAGAAGAAGGGCCTTAAGAGCCTGCAATTGTGGCATCCTCTGGTGGGGAGGGAGGTTGCCCATTGCCACGTGGTGTTGTTTGATGGGGGGGGCTTGGCTGGGACACTCCTGAATCAAAGAGACTGAGAAAATAATAACCCAGATCAAAGATGATAGACCAGAGGATAATCATGCAAACCACAAGTCCTAATGCTGGGGCCAGCTGAGACATACGGATAGATTGTTTAGGACCCACGTGTCTTGTGCTTAGTGGGGGGAGGGGCCAACACAGGCTTAGGGCCGTGTGGCAGTGTGTGCCTTACTGGGGGGAGGGGAGGACAAACAAAGGAAGAAGGGGGAAGGGGCTGCCTGCTCACCCACAGGCAACCGTTAGCTGTTTTTTTCTCACCAATGAAGAACTGGGTGCTTTGCTCGTTGGACTTTCAAGGACGGGGCATCGCCGAGGGGGCTACTCGCCGAGGGGGCTTCTCGAAGAACTGGGCGTTTTGCCAAACGCCGAGGGGGCTGCTCACTGGCTCACTGGACATTCAACAGGGCATCTCACCAGATGCCGATGGGGCAGGGGGTCACGGATGGGGTGTCTCACTAACACCGACGTCAGGGCAGAGGGTCCCTGTTTGGGCGCCAGATGTTGGGGTCCCCCCCAAAGCCAGCTCAGGAGGGACGATAGGGTCTCTGCCGAATTGGGGTGAGCAGCGGAGAGTCACGACACAGACTCCGGGAGTTGGGTGAAAGCGGAAGCGAGAATCCACAAACTCATTTATTCAGGAAGTGCACATGGGTTTTAAGGGGCTGTTAATCCTTGTATGGGGTGGCCCCTTTTGGTGACCAATGACAGCCTGTCTCTGGACAGGACATCTCGTAGTAGGCTTCTCGCGAGCATGGGGTTGTAACTGTTGTCACATCACGCCTGCACAAAACACCATTTTTATAGAAGCCACTTCCTGTTGTCTTCTGCCATGCAGTCTGGCTAGGACCAGGCCTGTATTGTGCCATACAGCTTCTGAGTGTTCCATTGTCCGGAAATGTAGGTTTCCATATGACTGTTTTATATCCTCTTAGATTTCGATTAGCCCTCCCTCCACTGTTCCTTTATCTCCCATCCTCACTTGGTAGGATCTTTGGTGTCTCAAACGAAGTATTTCATTTCTAAAAAGTTGCCTTGTTTGGAAAGCTGGCAAATGAGGTAATGAAAAAGTGTCTCTTCCAAGGGGACGTGAGGAGAGGCAGATTCACTTCACACTGCATGGGAAGACCTCTAAGAGGCTGTCACAGCTGTTGTGGGGCATCTGCCTGTTTAGGGATAGATGATGCCTCAGCAATTTTATTTTCTATATTTTTATTTTTGACACACCAAGGCTTGATTTAGCAACTAGATGAAGAAATTTGATTTAATGTTTCTAGTAGTCAGCATTATTTTTTTCCTTTTAAAGCCAATTGTGAAACCCTACTAAAGAATGAGCTCCTGACTTATGAGTTCCAGGCTTGACAGGCAAGTAAGTACCTTAACCACTGGGCTATGTCTCCAGCCCAAGATTGCATCTTTATAGTGTTTATGCAGTAATAGCTTATCACTTATTGTTTTTATTGACTTTTATACTTACACAAAAAAACCCACCTGATATTTCCTCCCTCCCCATCCCCATTCCACTTTAGGACTCCAGTCTCCATCATATCCCCTCCCTCTCTCCATTAGTCTCTCTTTTAATTTGATGACATCATCTTTTTCTTCTATTTTGAGGGTCTTGTGGAGGTATTGCTAGGCCCTGCAAGGTCATAGATATCAAGGCCAATTTCTGTTTGGACAGTTGCATTGTAGGAGGTCATACCCTTCCTTTGGCTCTTCCATTCTATCTGCCCCCTCTTCCACAATGGTCCCTGAGCCTTGGAGGGTGTGACAGAGGTGTTTCAGTGCTGGGCACTCCTCCATCCCTTCTTCTCAGCACTATGTTGCCTTTTGGGTCATCCCAGTGGCCATCGCCATCTGAAAAGAGAAGCTTCTCTAACCAGAAGTGAGAGTAGCATTAATATGTGAATATGAACATTAAGTGTAGTGCTTTCAGGGCAGCTTGGTGGGAATAATATATACATTTAGTCAGACAAGAGCAGGCTTATATCCCTAAGGCTCATGACCTCACCTACCATAGACTTTTACTTAGGTTTTTCAGTACCAGGTATGTATTCCCTCCCGTAGAGAGGGCCTTCAGTCCAATTATGGAGCAGTTGGTTACCCCAAGAGTAGACATGCCACTATTGCACCTGTTCAGTCATTGGGCCTGTCTGGCCAAACTTGAATATTCAGCATCCACTGTTTTCACTGTTGATGGTTTCTGTCTCCCATACACTGTGTGCAGTGCAGCTTTTCCAGCTTTCAGTTGGCTGGTCTACAGGGAGAAGGTTTTATGCTCCACACCAGCTTGCTTTCTCAGTGACCTTGCCTCTCAGGCAGAGATGTCTTCAGCAATAGGGTCTTACTATCTGTTTCTCAAGGGAAACCAAGGGCTTTGACAAAAGCCTTTACTGTTTTGGACCTCCTTGGCCAACAACTCATTGGAAGGTATCCCATCCCAGGTACTGAAAAATTTCTAGTAACAGTCTACAGCTTCTAGACATGCCCTTATTCAAAAAAGTAATTTTACATATGTCTTATTCACAATATCTTGAGTTTAGGTTGTCCCTCCCCCTACACTTCTTTTATGCATTCTCTTCCCATGGCCATCGCTTAGGCCATTTCCCTCCCTGTAATCTGTTCTTCTACTTACATATGTGCATTACCATACACTTAAGTCCTTCCCTTTCCTCTCTCCCTTATAGCCTTTTACCAGCTTACTGGTGTCTGGTACCTATTTTTGGTTCCAGTTCACAAACAAGTCTATACATTGGTAGATAGGATCTACATATGAGAGAGAACATGTGATGTTTGGCTTTCTGAGCCTGGGTTACCTCACTTAGTATAATCTTTCCAGATCCATCCATTTCCCTGCAAATTTCATAATTTCATTTTTCTTTACCACTGAATAGAACTCCATTGTGTAAATGTACCACATCTTTATTATCCACTCATCTGTGGAGGGACATCTAGGCTGCTAACATTTCTAGCTATTGTGAATAGAGCAGCAATAAACATGGTTTTGGAAGTATCTCTAAGGTAGTGAGAAGAGTCCTCTGGATATATGCCTAGGAGTGCTATAGCTGGATCATATGGTAAATCTATTTCTAGTTGTCTAAAGAACCTCCACACTGATTTCCACAATGGCTGCACCAGATTACATTCCCACCAACAGTGTTCCTGTTTTTCCGCATCCATGCCAACACTTATTGTCATTTATTTTCCTGATGGTAGCCATTCTGACAGGCGTGAAATGGAATCTCAAAGTGGTTTTAATTTGCATTTCCCTGATGGCTAAGGATGTGGAACATTTTTTTAGATGTTTATATGCCATCTATATTTCATCTGTGAATTCTCTGTTTAGTTCCATAGCCCATTTTAACTGGGTTGTTTGAATTCTTATTATTCTGTTTTTTGAGTTCTTTGTATATTCTGGATATTAATCCTCTGTCAGATGTATAGCTGGCAAAGATTTTCTCCCATTCTGTAGGTTGGCTTTTTGCTCTATTCACAGTGTCTTTTGCTGTACAAAAGCTTTGTAATTTCATAAGGTCCCAGTGGATGATTAGTGGTTTTATTCCCTGAGCAATTGGAGTTATATTCAGAAAGTCCTTGCCTATTCCAATATGTTGAAGAGTTTCCCCTACCTTTTCCTCTAACAGTTTCAGATTTTCAGGTCTGATATTAAGGTCCCTGATCCATTTGGACTTGACTCTTGTGCATGGAGAGAGACAAGGATCTATGTTTATCCCTTTACATACAGATGTCCAGTTTTCCCAACACCACTTGTTAAAGAGGCTATCTTTTCTCCAATTAATATTTTTGGCATTTTTGTAAAAAATCAGGTGGCTGTAGCTGCTTGGATTAATATTTGGGTCTTCTATTCTGTTCCATTGATCTACCTGTCTGTCCTTGTGCCAGTACCATGTTGTTTTTGTTACTATGGCTTTGTAGTATAACTTAAAATCGGGTATGGTTATACCACCTGCCTGAGTTTTGTTGCACAAAATTGTTTTGGCTATTCGAGGTTTTTTGTGTTTCCAGATGAATTTTAGGATTGTTTTTTTTTCTATTTCTTTGAAGAATGCTATTGGGATTTTAATGGGGATCACATTAAATGTGTAGATTGCTTTTGGTAAGATTGACATTTTCACAATATTGATTCTTCCAACCCAGGAGCATGGGATGTCTTTCCATTTCCTTGTGTCTTCTGCAATATGTCACTTGAGTTTTTTAAAGTTCTCATTGTAGAGATCCTTCACTTCCTTGGTTAAGTTTATTCCAAGGTATTTTATTTTTTTTTTAGTCAATTGTGAATGGGAGAGATTCCCTGATTTCATCCTCTGCATGTTTGTTGTTAGTGTATAGAAAAGCTACTGATTTCTGTTTATTTTGTATCCTGCTACATTGCTAAAAGTGTTTATCAGCTCTAACAATTTGCTGGTAGTGTCTTTAGGGTCTGTTATATATAGAATCATATCGTCTGCAAATAATGATAATTTGACCTCTTCCCTACCAATTTGTATCCCCTTTATGAGTGTCTCTTGCCTTATTGCTATGGCTAAGACTTCCAGGACTATATTAAATAGTAGTGGGGAAATTGGACACCCTTGTCTTGTTCCTGAATTTAGAGGAAAAGCTTCAAGTTTTTCCACATTTAGTATTATGTTGGCTGTAGGTTTGTCATAAATAGCTTTTATTATGTTGAGATATGTTCCTTCTATTCCCAGTTTCTGTAATGCTTTCACCATGAAGGGGTGTTGGATTTTGTCAAATGCCTTTTCTGCATCTATTGAGATGACCATGTGATTTTTGTCCTTCAGACCATTTATATGGTGTATTACATTTATGGATTTGCATATGTTGAACCATCCCTGCATCTCTTGGATAAAGCCTACTTGGTCAGGATGAATAATCTTTCTGATATATTCTTGTATTCTGTTTGCCAGTATTTTGTTGAGAATTTTTGCATCTATGTTCATGAGGGAGATTGGTCTATAATTTTCTTTTTTGGTCTGTCTTAGTCTGGTTTGGGTATCAGGGTGATGCTGGCTTCATAGAAGGATTTCGGTAGAATTCCTTCCTTTTCTATTTTATGGAAAAGTTTGAGAAGCATTGGTGTTAGATCTTCCAGGAATGTCTGGTAAAATTCAGCAGTGAATCCATCTGGGCCTGGGCTTTATTTTTAGTTGGGAGACTTTTTATAACTGCTTGGATCTCTGTGTTTGTTATAGGTCTATTTAAATGGTTTATCTCATCTTGATTTAATTTTGGTAGGTCATATGAATCAAGGAAATCATCCATTTCTTTCAGGTTTTCAAACTTAGAGGCATATATATTCTTAAAGTATGTCCATATGATTTTCTGATTTTCTTTGGTATCTGTTGTGATGTTGCCTTTTTCATCTCTAATTTTATCAATTTTTGTCTCTTCTCTCTTTCTTTTGGTCAGATTTGCTAAGGTTTGTCAATCTTGTTTATCCTTTCAAAGAACAAACTCCTTGTTTCATTGATTTTTTTTATTGTTTTTTTTGTTTTCCATTTCATTAATTTCTGCCCTAACCTTTATTATTTCTTCCCGTCTACTGACTTTTGGTTTGCCTTGTTCTTCTCTTTCCAAGGCCTTAAGGTGAAGAATTAAATTGTTTAGTTGTGAACTCTCTAATTTCTTAATATAGGCACTCAGGGTATAAATTTATGTCGTAGGACTGCCTTCATTGTGTCCCAAATGTTTTGGTCTGTTGTATTCTCATCATCATTTGATTCTATGAATTTCTTGATTTCCTTTTTAATTTCTTCAATGACCCAAACATCGTTCAATAATGTACTGTTAAGTCTCTATGAATTTCTGTATGCTTTGTAGTTTTTCTTGTTGCTGATTTGCAGTTTAATCCCATTGTGGTCAGATAGCATACAAGGGATTATTTCAATTTTCCTGTATTTGTTACTATTTGATTTGTGTCCTATTATATGGTCTATTTTAGAGAATGTCCCATGTGCTGCTGAGAAGAATGTATATTCTGCAGTATTTGGATGGAATGTTCTGTATATATCTGTTAGATTCATTTGTTCCATGATATCATTTAATGCAGATGTTTCTCTGTTTATTTTTTGTTGGGTGGACCTGTCAAGTGATGAGAGCGGGGTATTGAAGTCAACCACTACTATTGTGTTAGGAGTTATCTCTGACCTTAAGTCTAATAGTGTTTGTTTGATAAAATTGGCAGCCCCCGTGTTGGGAGCATATGTGTTTAGGATTGTGATGTCCTCCTGTTGGAGTGTTCCTTTAATCAGTATGAAGTGACCTTCTTTATCTTTCCTCACTAATGTTGGTTTGAAGTCGATCCTGTCAGAAATTAGGATAGCAACCCCTGCTTGTTTCCTAGGACCATTTGCTTGAAGTACCTTTTTCCAGCCTTTCACCCTAAGAAGGTTTCTATCTTTTAATGAGCGGTGAGTTTCCTGTATGCAGCAGATTGTAGGATCCTGCTTTTTAATCCAGTCTGCAAGTCTGTGTCTTTTGCTTGGGGCATTGAGGCCATTGATATTAAGAGTTATTATTGATAGATATGTATTTGATCTATCCATTTTTCTTGTTTTGTTGTTCTTCCTTGTTTTTGCTTTACTCACTTGTTTTACCTGCTATTTGAGTATGGTTTATTTTTTCCTGTTTCCTGCTGTGTGTGTTTTGCTTTCTCTTCAGCATGAATGATTCCTGCAAGTATTTTCTGTAGAGCTGGTTTAGTTGCCATAAATTCCTTTAGCCTGTCTTTGTTATGGAATGTCCTTATTTCTCCCATCTATTTGGATAGATAGCTTTTCAGGATAAAGTAATCTTGGCTGACAGTTTTTATCTTTCAGAACTTGGAATACATCACTCCAGGCCCTTCTGGCTTTTATAGTTTGTGTTGAGTAGTCTGCTTTGATCCTGATAGGTTTCCCTTTGAAAGTAATTTGCTTTTTCTCTCTAACTGCTTTCAATATATTTTCTTTGGATTGTGTATTTAGTAGTTTAATTATAACATGGAGAGAAGAGGATCTTTCTAGGTTTTGTCTGTTTGGTGTTCTAAATGCTTCTTGTATCTGCATTGGCATTTCTCTCCCAATTTGGGGAAATTTTTCTTCTATAATTTTGTGGAATACACCTACTAAGCCTCTGGATTGAAATTCTTCCCCTTCTGCTATACCTTCAATTCTTATGTTTGATCTTTTCATAGTGTCCTGGATGTCTTGGAGTTCCCATTCATACCTATTAGCTTGTCTTTCTCTTTGTTGGACTGTGTTAGGTCTGCCATCTGGTCTTCTAGTTTGGATATTCTGTCCTCCCCTTCATCCATTCTACTGGTGAGACTTTCCACAGAGTTTTTTATTTCACTAACTGTGTTCTTCAGAGCTAGGATTTCAGCCTGGTTTTTCTTCAGTATTTCTATTTCCTTATTCATGTCCTGAAATGACCTTTTTATTTCATTAAACTGTTTTTCTGAATTCTCTTTCAAGAGTTTGTTTTCTTCTTTAATTCCTTTGTTTTCTTCTTGGATTACTTTCATTTTTTCTTGTATTTCTTCTTTCATTTCTTTGAGTATAGATATCATCATTCTTTTGAAATCTTTGTTAGGAATTTCATCTAAAATAGTCTCATTGTTGGACAGCTCTGATGGATTTTTAATTTTTGGTGGGATTGCATTGTCTTGATTCTTTGTGTTTCTTGTATTATAATGTAGTGACTTTTGCATCCTGGATTGATTTGATGCTTAGGCTTTCTATTTATCTGCAGTGTTCTTGGATGTTGTGATGCACCTCTATATAATTTCAGGATATGAGTTTAGGGTGCCAAGTGTAGCCCTTGTACCCAAGTCCAACCTCAGAAGTAATCCTAGCTGTTGAATTTGCTTGTTAAGCAAGTATTGTAGTGGACTGGTGGAACAATTTAGTAGCATGTTCTAAACTTCAACAGAGCAAAATACACATTCAATTAACAGGAGCACAGAGTATACAAGTGTGGGAATGAAAACAAACAGTCTTATAAGGTCAAAATCCCTAAGGGTGTGTTTTGGTCCACACCCTTAATCCTGTCAGCTAGGGAGTCAGACTCTGCCCTCAATAATGCCAGAAGCAAAAGATATAGGCCCTTTAAATCTAATAGTATTACAGGCAGCAATATTCAACACCTCATATTCAGCTTATTTGAAAATGGTAAGACCAACCACAAATATGTAACCCATAACCTGCCCTGACCTGGAAAAGAGGTTAGCACTTCCAATGCTGACCTTTGTTACCTTTTTGTGTTGCTTTCAAACTCACCAATGCTGGGTGCCCACATCGTTCCCTGAGCTGTGGAGCTTGGCTCAGCTATGCTGGGTCAGGTGTTGGCAATGTGGTTCAGAACTGCCACTAGTTGCTCAATTCTGCCAAATCGCTGGGAATCTGATGGTTGGGGATGGGTGAATTCAGGAAGCCTGTAGTAGCTCCCACTGTTCCTGTTTCTCTTTCAGTAGCTCAGCAGATTTTGCTTCTATTTCTGGGCTCTGTGAGGAGACTGATGAGGTTGGAATGTCCCCCCCCCTTTTTTTCTTTTGTTTGGGTGGTGGTGGCGGCTGCAGCGGCGGCTGCCATGGTGGGTGCAGTGGTGACTCAGCAGCGGCTTAGCTGTTCTGGGCGGCAGCTTGGAGCCCTGGGTTGAGTTGAGCCGTGGCTTGGAGCCACTGTGAAGCAGGCTGCCATGGGTCGGGGCTGCACTCTCCACATTGAGTTTCTGGCTGTCTCCTGCTTTTCCACTGTTTCCTGGAGAAAATATTCTGCTCTTTTCAAAGAAGAGTGTAGTTTTACTTAACTCCCTCACTGATCCTGTTTGGCGTGGCCTTAACCACTAAGCCATTTCTCCAGCCATAAAATATTTTTATTAATCACATAAAAATCAACCATATGTTAACATGAGTTTTTGGAAAGTAAATTTTTATTGTTAATTTTGACACCTTCACACATGTATGTAATATATTTTTGGTCTTAGGGACCCCAATTACCCTCTTATCCTCAGCTCCTCCCTTTAAAAGCCTTCTTTCCACTAAAAGCAACCTTTTCTTTTTTATTTCTTTCTTTCAAGGTAGGGTCTCACTTTAGCCAAGGCTGACCTGGAATTCACTATGTATTTCTCAGGCTGGCCTCATACAGCCATCCTTCTACCTCTGCCTCCCCAGTGCTGGGATTAAAGACATGCACCATCAGTGCCCAGCAGAAGCAACTTTTTCTACAACAAAAAAATTCACTGGTGAAATACCATTGTTTTATACTTTTGCAAATCTCTTTAATGTCTGACAACAGAAAAAGTTAAATTCTCACATCTGCCTATTCAGTCTGTTATAACAACACATATCACAGGTCATGCATAGCACTGTAATGTAAATTGTCTCTTTCTTTCAATCTGTGATTAATTGGGGAAAAATTGGTTTGAGGCTCTAGGTTCAAACCCCAGTATCACAAAAAGTGAACATCAGACAGCTTTCCAGAAAACTGCTCTGTATAGTTAAAAAAAAGAGTGAAAAAGTGAAATGGACATTGGCACACACATGCCTGAACATGAGCCCGGTGGGGCATGCAGGGACTCAGGTGACTCTGCAGGGAGCAGGCTGTCCCTTCAGCTTCCAATGCACTGTCCGCTGAGGCGGTGGATGTGAGGCAATTACATGTCTGCCCTGTAGTCCGTCATCTTGCCCACTGCCTGCAAGGCCACCGCTGGGGTTATTTTCCTTCAGGATTGGAAGATACTGGGCACGGATGGGCAGAAGCGTTTGCAGGTATCAGAAGTTCGCATGTCAAGTAAAACTGTCCACATGTGCCAGTTATGCCCTTTACCTTAAATATGAACATGGCTATGCCTTCCTGGTTTGGTTTGCTATTGAGCTTTCACCAGATTCTAAGGAGGATGAATCTGGAATTTAACAGGCAGCAGAGAATGTAAAAGCCTTGATAGATCAAGGTGAAGAATGGCATTCCTTCTAACAGAATTATTTTGGGAGGACTTTCTCAGGGAAGAGCTTTATCTCTGTACACTACTCTCACAACACAACACAAAGTGGCAGGTGTCACTGCACTGAGTTGCTGGTTTCCACTTCAATCTTCCTTTGCACAGGGTCCTATCAATGGCATCAACAGAGATCTCCAGTGTCATGGAGTTAGTGACCCTTTAGTTCCATACATATATTTGTATATTATAATTCACAACATACCAGTAGGTGAAACAGCTTTCTTTTCTCAAATGAAATTCAGCAGAATACTGTAACCAAAGTTCTTATTATAGCATTTGAAAATTAAAACCAAACATTACTTTATGTATTGCAAATAACTGTACCTTAGTCCAAATTCAGACCTCTGTAGTTATTAGAATCTTCAATACAGGTTATAATAATAATTAAATGGTTTTATTTTTCTGTAAACAACTGAAAGTTTAGATCATGTTCTGGTATGTTTAGAAATATTAAGACTGATTTAAAAATTAATTTCTAAAATAATTAAGTCTATTTTTAGAGTTTAAGCTTACATATGTTTAAAGCCAACTTACTGCAGAAGAAGAGCAATCTACTAGAAAATTTTGCTTTATTTTTATCTGTCAAGGAACTAATTTAAATTTTCATTTTGGTCAAATGATTTTTTTAAAGATCAGTCTTATGTGAATAGCAATCAATTGATTTAAATTATCCAACTGTCCAGATTACTGCTGAAAGTATTTAAACAAATTTATGGGTAATAAAGATTAATCACAGCCAGGTGTGGTAGCACATGCCTTTAATCATAGCACTCGGGAGGTAGAGGTAGGAGGATCATTATGAGTTCCTGACCACCCTGAGACTACATAGTAAATTCCAGGTCAGCCTGGGCTAGCTCAAGATCCCACCTCAAAAAAACAAAAAAAAAAAAAAAAGAGGAAAAAGAAAAAGAAAAATGATTATTCAGAACCTTAATACAATACTTATCACAGAGTTTAATATGTAGCAGAAATGCACGATTAATATTTTTGTACTGTGTTAATTTTCCTGCTGTTTTTCAACTGACCAAAACAATGTTAAGAATGTATCTTTATAAATGGGTGCTAACTGATAATGGAAATAATTTAATATTGGACTAGATAGGATATTAATAATGGAGCCATATGTTTGTCTCAATTTAAAAATTTTAAACAACCATGTATCATTTTGCTTTACCTTGAAGAAAAATAAATATATTTCAGTTACAAAAATCAGCAAGTTCAGTCAGGCATGGTGGCGCACGCCTTTAATCCCAGCACTCGGGAGGCAGAGGTAGGAGGATCGCTGTGAGTTCAAGGCCACCGAGACTACATAATTAATTTCCAGGTCAGCCTAGACCAGAGTGAGACCCTACCTCGAAAAACCAAAAAAACAAAACAAAACAAAACAAAAAAAAAAAAAAAAATCAGCAAGTTCTTATTTATAGCAAAAAATATTCCATTGATTTGTTATGCTATAATGTGGGAAAATGTTAATGTTTTTCACAGTTTCTATCAATATGAAATCAAATTTAATTCTGGCTCTTTAAAAAAAGTGAAAGTCTTAATATCATTAAAAATAACAGTGGGTTGCATATAACAGAGTGCTCTAAACCATCTGTGCCAGCCCTACATTACAACAGGAGAGGTTGCATCAGCCCAAAGTTTCCTGCACCATAAGAACAAGGTCCCAAAGTAGAGGATAAAGAGAACATCTG
Organism: Orientallactaga sibirica; assembly: GCA_036365145.1. Classification (NCBI taxonomy): domain Eukaryota; kingdom Metazoa; phylum Chordata; class Mammalia; order Rodentia; family Dipodidae; genus Orientallactaga; species Orientallactaga sibirica. Next base: position 3,316,465 of record JAEOAD010002517.1, read on the forward strand.
AAGCCTGTGCAGTGTGGCTAATCACTGCTCAGCAGCCATGGAGAAACCTCTCCACCTCAAGGACCATCAGCTAAAAATAGGATGATGATACATCTGTCCAAAAATACAAGAGCACCTGTGATTCAAGGGCTGAGCCTACACTGATGTGCAGGAACTGGCTGGTTAGTGGCTTGATGCTAAGTCTTGGGATGGTACTGATGTCAGGAAGGTCATTCTTTAGAATGTAGAGCCCTTTCTAAGGACAGAGCAGGGGAAAGAAAATCAGCTTCAATTGAAGACAAGCTGTAGCCATGCATATGCTGTCCTGTGAGAATTTCCACTGTTGAATTTCTCATAATTTTTAGTTTGCTGAAAAAACTAATTTTTGGCCTACTTGAGAATCCTCTTTTGGGATCCCCTCACATTTTGAGAAAAAGTGCAGTGCCCTATGGTAATATCCTCATTAGCATGTAAGGATATAGCTTTCAGGCAGAGAGGGTAAGGGTTTAGAGGACCTGGCTTTGAATAATAGGATACATATCTTAGATGGTTTGTGTTACTTTCAGTATAGGTTCTCTATAGAAGCAAGCACAACACATCATACTGGTCTGACTTGTCTTCTTGTTACATATATTGTCATAATGTTGCTGGGCATGTTGGCACACACCATTAATCCCAGCACTTGGAAGGCAGAGGTAGGAGAATTGCTGTGAGTTCAAGGCCACCCTGAGAGTACATAGTGAATTCCAGTTTAGCCTGGGCTACAGTGAGACCGTACCTTGAAAGAAAATTGTCCATAAATTGTCATAATGTGCTACAAAAATTCTACGTAAGGAAAAGTAAAAAGGAAAACCAACAAGCATGATACATTCTGCAATAGACATGCTATTTTTTGATTTTGGTTTATGATACCTGAATTAGGTCCTTTATTACATTCTACTATTCTATTACATACTACTCCAGCACAGCCATTGATAAAAGTACCTAGAAGCTACCAAGAAAATGTAGAAACCAAAGTAAGCAAAATAATCCTTATTTCTCTTATTCTGTATCTAAAATACATTCAGTGACATATTACAGGAAGATTTAAGGTGCGCTAGCTATACTAAAAGATGGTGAAATGGGTAATAATAGTGAGCTTTTTGAATAAAATGAACCTGTTCTAAAATGTAGATATTTTCATTCATGAGCAAGATCTTATTTTTATCTTTTTTAAAAAAGCAAGGACTCTTCTTGGTCAATTAGAGTTGATTCCTTTGTACCCTTCTAGGTGGTTCAGTTCTTCTTTAAATGGATTGTAGCCTTGCTCTTTTAAACAGCGGAGTGCCCAGAAGAGCTGGTCTAGTGGAGGAAATTTGTCCCAAGGGACCCACTCCCAACCTAGAAAAAGAAACCAAATTAGGTGCTTAGGTGATAGAGTATAAAGAGCAATTACTTTAGTGAATCAATCCACATTTAGAAAAATATTAGCTGAACTTAAAAGTGATCTAGTCCTAATAAATCTCAACAGTGATTTTTTTGTGCTAGTTTGGTTATACACATATAATCTGCATTTAGAATAAAGAGCTTAGAGAATTACACTACAATTTTTTTTTTGTTTTTGTTAGTTCTGAAACAAAGTCTCATACAACCCTGGCTAACCTCAAACTTACTATGTAATAAAGGCTGGCCTTGAACTGCTGATTCCTTTGCATTCTCTTGCTTCCACTTCCCACATGCTGGGGTGACAGGTTTTCACCACCACATATGGTAGAAACATGCTATGTGAATAGAAAGCCAACTTACAAAAGTTACACTGTGATTAAAAAAAAAAAAAAAGAAGAGTTGGAGAGATGGCTTAGCAGTTAAGGTGCTTGCCTACAAAACCTAAGGACCCATGTTGAGCTCTCTCCAGATCCTACATAAACCAGACACACAAAGGTGAGGCAAGTGTAAGGTCACGCATGCCCACTAGGTGGTGAAAGTGTCTAGAGTTCGACTGTAGTAGCTGAGGCCTCTTTCTTTCTCTTGTTTGCACTCACTCTATCTAAAAAAAACAGAATAAGTATTACTCAATGATTTTAAAAATATATTTGTCAATATTTAATATTATCTGAGGATTTATTTAAGCATTACCCTAAAGTGAAAAGTTTCATATAGTATAGGTTATACCATATCAAAATGAGCCAGTGTCCTCAAATATAAAACAAAGTAGATTATAAGATTTCTAGGTTCTCCTCTTTATATCTTAAAAACAAGTAGAAGCTGCACAGAGGAGGAAAAAGTACTTTGCTATATTTTAGATGGAAAAATACAGAAGAGAATGATTTTTAAAAGTTCTACTGAAACAGGAAAAATTCGGCAGTGCCTATTTGTAAATTGCAAGAAACCCTAGAAAAATCTAGGAAATAGTACTGTGTTTGACTATTTAAATGTAGCCAACAAAGATACACAGATGCAATGATGGAAACTATACAGACACACAAAGATGTGCAACATGTTTTTATGACTATGCTTTTACTGTGTATTTCTCTGCCTACAGGCACACATTTGCACTCTGAGAAGGCAGGAGAGAAGAAGTTCTCTAATGGAATTAGAACAAGTACAGGAAGGGCTGACCAACAACTATCATCACATACTAATGGGGGTGTGGAACTGACAAATAAATCCAACAGTGTGCTACAAGGTGTGAGTTGAGTCTCAACAGAGCTGTCTGTGACGGGTTTATCCTCTACCACCTAGAAAATGAGATGTTTAGGGCTGGGGAGATGGCTCAGTGAGTAAAGATGGCTCACTGAGTAAAGTTCTTGACATGCAAGCATGAAGGCCTGAGTTCTGATCCCCAGAACCGATAGAAAACACTGGGCATGGAGGCACATGCTTATAATTGTAGAGCCAGGGAGAAGAAGAGATTGAGGAACTCTGGGCTAGCTGAACTGGTGAGCTCTGGGATCAGTGAGTGAACTTGTCTCAAACAATAAACTGGAGGAAAACTCCAACATGACATCTGTTCTTCACATGCACAAGCACATATGTATGTCCACATACATATTATCATGCACACAGACAGTGCACACATATACATATGCAAAATAAAGAGAAAATGAGAGGTTTGATCCTCCTACTCATACTCAGATGGTGGGAGGCAGGGTGCAGTGCAGGAAAAGGGACAGAAGCTGTGTGATTACACTGTGAACAAAACAAAGACCCACTGCCATAGTATGGGTATGGTCTGTGTCCCAAAACTTTCATGTGTTGGAGGTGTGGTCATCTACAGCATGACATTGAGAGGTGGTGGGACCTTTTGAGATGGCCTTAGGAAAAGGTAGTTAAGTCTTTAGGAAGGAATAATGGTTTATAAAAAGAGCAAGCCTAGCCTCTTCCTGCTCTCCAGCTTGTTTGTACATTTGTCTCTTCTGCATGAGGCTGTTTTCCTTTCCACTTGTCCACCATGTTGTGATGCAGCTCAGGAGCCTTACCAGGATGTCAGCATCAAGCCATCTGGACTCTATGACCATCAACATCATGAGTCAAATAAGCTTGTTTACTTTATATATACTTTATATATTTTATATATTTTATCTTTATTTATTTATTTGACAGAGAAAGAGGGAGAGAGAGAGAATGGGTGCATCAGGGCCTCTAGCCATTGCAAATGAACTCCAGATGAATGTGCCCCCTTGTACATCTGGCTAACCTGGATCCTGGGGAATTGAACCAGGGTCCTTTGGCTTTGCAGGCAAATGCCTTAACTGCTAAGCCATCCCTCCAGCCCAAGCCTGTTTACTTTATAAAGTATCCAGTCTTGGTGTTTTGTTGCAGCAACACAAAATAGTCCAATACACACACCAAGCCACTGTATCACTGTTCCTTCAGTTCTTAGAACAGTGTCTTTTACAAAACACTTTGTATTTGTTGTCTGAAAGTATTCTTCCATATGGGAGAAGAAAATAAATGTATAGAGAAGAGGGCCAGGACATGAGATCACTTGAATAAAGTTTCATATGGCAAATAATAAATATATCCAAAAGTTTTTACACTTTTCTCTTTAGTATGTTTTTTCAGTTTTATGAGAACGTGGAGAGAGGACACATGGGAAGTCCTTAAAGGAACACTACTACTATCTTTACAGCTTTCAGGTAACAATAGACAGTTGTTTGTCAATGCAATCATTCTCTGAAAAAGGAAGGTATCACCTTCCCTGAGTAGTCAGAAAACTGAGTAAAGCACATTAAATATTTTCCTGAATAATCACAAGCTAAGGGCTGGAGAGATGGCTTAGCAGTTAAGGTACTTGCCTGCAAAGCCTAACAACCCAGGTTCAATTCCCCAATACTCACATAAAGTCAGATGCAAAAAGTGGCACATCTGGGGTTCATTTGCAGTGGCTAGAGGCCCTGACGTGCCCATTCATTCTCATTCTCTCTCTCTCTCTCCTTGCAAACTTAAAAACATATATGTTAAAAGCTCACAAACAAAAATAAGAAAGTGAAATACTAACAAAAAGTAGACATTCACTGAGTACTTACTGGCTCATAGGTTATGTGCCAAATCATTTGGTCCTTACCAGAATTCATCTGAGGTGGCTATAGTTATCATACATAAACAGATATGTTCAGACATTAAATAACTTGCCCAAGGTTACACAGCTCAAAGTAGAAGAACCATTACACAAATGCAATCAGTCAGGTTCATTAAGTCCCCCAGGATGTAACTATATTTACATAAGTATATCGCCTGTTTGAGTGCTCTAACAATATCATAGGTGGCTCACAAATAGCAGCCATTTTCTTTCTCATACTTTTCGAGTCTGGAAGTTTAAGATGCACACAACCAACATTAGTTAGGAAAGAAAAGGAAGGTTGGTTTATATTGATTAAAAGACTACTCCAACGGGAGAACATTACAATTCAAACATATATGTACCTAACATGGGAGTTCCCAATTTCATCAAGCAAACACTATTAGAATTAAGGTCACATATAACACTAAACATAGTTGTAGTGGGTAAATTCAACACCCCACTCTTATCAACTGACAGGCCATCCAGGAGGAAACTAAACAGTGAAGCATCTGGATTAAATGAGGTCACAAAACAAATGGACCTAACAGATACCTAAAGAACATTTCATTCAAATGCTACAGTATACACATTCTTTTCAGCAGTACATGGAACATTCACTAAAATAGACCATATATTAGGACACTAAGCAAATCTTAATAAATGCAGGAAAGTTAAAATAATTCCTTGCACTCTGTTGATCACAATGGGATTAAGCTACAAATCAACAAGAAAAGCTATAGAGCATATGCAAAATCATGGAAACGAAACAATACACTACTAAATGATAAATGAGTCAATGAAGAAATCAAGAAAGAAATCAAAAATTTCATAGAATCTAATGACAATGAGAAGACAACATACCAAAACCTCTGGGACACAAGGCATTCCTAACAGGGAAGATAATAGATTCAAGTGCCTATATTAAGAAATTAGAAAGGTGGCAAGTAAACAACTTAATGCTTCATCTTTAGGGCTTGGACAAAGAAGAACAAGGCAGACCAAAAACAAGTAGACATGCAGAAATAATAAAGATTAGGGCAGAAATTAATGAAGTAGAAACCAAAAAAAAATACAAATCAATGAAATACAAAATCAATGAAACAAAGAGTTGGTTCTTTAAAAGGATAAACAAGACAGATAAACTCTTAGCAACCCTGACCAAAAGGAAGAGAGAAGAGATACAGATTAATAAAATTGGAGATGAAAAAGACACCATTACAACAGATACCAAAGAAATTCAGAAAATCATAAAGACATACTTTAAGAACATATACTCCACTAAGTTTGAAAATCTGAAAGAAATGGATAATTTCCTTGATTTTTATTACTTACCTAAATTAAATCAAGATGAGATTAACCACTTTAACAGATGTATAATAAATATGGAAATTCAAGCAATTATAAAATATCTCCCAACTAAAAAAAGTCCAGACTCAGATGGATTCACAGGTGAATTTTATCAGACCATCATGGAAGAACTAACACCAATGCTTCTCAAACTTTTACTTAAAATAGAAAAGGAAAAATTTCTACCAAACTCCTATGAAAGCAGCATCACCCTGACACCAAAACCACACAAAAACAGTCAAGAAAATTACACAACAGTCTCCCTCATGAACATGCATGCAAAAATTCTCAACAAAATATTGTGAAAAATACAAGAATATATCAAAAAGATCATTCACCCCAATGAAGTTGGCTTTCTCCCAGAGATACAGGGATGGTTAAACATACACAAACCAATAAATGTACAACAACATATAAATGGCCTGAAGGACAAAAAAAATCACATGATCATCTCAATAGATGCAGAAAAGGCATGTGACAAAATGCAACATCCCATCATGATAGAATTCCTAAAGAAACTGGGAATAGAAAGAATTTATCTCAACATAATAAAGGCTATTAGGCCGGGTATGGTGGTGCATGCCTTTAATCCCAGCACTCAGGAGGCAGAGGTAGGAGAATCACTGTGAGTTCAAGGCCACCCTGAGATTACACAGTGAATTCCAGGTCAGCCTGGGCTAGAGTGAAACCCTACCTCAAAAAGCCAAAATAAATAAATAAATAAATAAATAAATAAATAAATAAATAAATAAATAAAGGCTATTATGACAAACCTACAGCCAACATAATACTAAATGGAGAAAAACCTGAAGCTTTTTCACAAAAATCAGGAACAAGACAAGGGTGTCCACTCTTCCCACTTTTATTTAATATAGTACTGGAAGTCTTAGCCATAGCAATAAGGTAAGAGACACACATAAAAGGAGGATACAAATTGGAAAGGAAGAGATCAAATTTTCAGATGATATGATTCTATACATAAAGGACCCTAAAGACTCTACCAGCAAACTGTTAGAGCTGATAAACACTTAGCAATGTAGCAGGATACAAAAGTAAACACACAGAAATCAGTAGCCTTCCTATATGCTAACAACAAACACACAGAGGATGAAATCAGAGAATCACTCCCATTCATAACTGCACTAAAAAAAAAAAAAAAGTACCTTGGAATAAACTTGACCGAGGAAGTGAAGGATCTTTACAATGAAACTTTAAAACACTCAAGACAGAAATTTCAGAAGACACCAGGAAATTGAAAGACATCCCATGCTCTTGGATTGGAAGAATCAATATTGTGAAAATGTCAATCTTACCAAAAGCAATCTATACATTTAATGCATTCCCCATTAAAATTCCAATGGCATGCTTTACAGAAAAAAAAAAAAAACCTAAAATTCATTTGGAAGCACAAAAACCTTGAATAGCCAAAACAATTTTGAGCAACAAAAGTAAGGCTGGTGGTATCACCATACCTGATTTTTTTGCTGTTGCTTTTTTTTTTTTTTTTTGAGGTAGGGTCTCTCTCTAGCTCAGGCTGACCTGGAATTCACTATGTAGTCTCAGGCTGGACTCAAACTCATGGCGATCCTCCTCCCTCTGCCTCCCAAATGTTGGGATTAAAGGCATGTACCACCATGCCCAGCCCCATACCTGATTTTAAACTATATTACAAAGCTATAGTAACAAAAACAGCATGGTACTGGCACAAAGACAGACATGTAGAACAATGGAACAAAATAGAGGACCCAGCTGTTAATCTAGGCAGCTATAGCCATCTGATTTTTGACAAAAATGCGAAAAATATTCATTAGAGAAAAGACATCCTCTTCAACAAGCAGTGTTGGGAAACTAGATATCTATACAGGAGGATGAAAATTGATCCTTATCTTTCTCTGTGCACAAAAATCAAGTCCAAATGGATCAGGGGCCTTAGTATTTGATCTGAAACTGCTAAAGGAAAAAGAAGGGGAAAACCTTCAACATATTGGCATAGGCAATGACTTTCTAAATATAACCTCAGTTGCTCAGGAAATAAAACCACTAATCAACCACTGGGATCTCATGAAATTACAAAGCTTTTGTATAGCAAATGACACTGTGGATAGAGCAAAGACACAATGTACAGAATGGGAGAAAATCTTTGCCAGCTACACATGTGACAGAGGATTAGTAACCAGAATATACAACAAACTCAAAAAACAAAACAATAAGAAATCAAACAACCCAATGAAAAAATGGGCAATGGAACTAAATAAAGAGTTCTTAAAAGAAGAAATACAAATGGCACATAAACATCTAAAAAAGTATTCTCTATCCATAGCCTTGAGGGAAGTGCAAATTAAAACTATCTTGAAATTCCATCTCACTCCTGTCAGAATGGCTATTATCAAGAAAACAAATGACAAAAATGCTGGTGAGGTTGCAGACAAAGAGGAACTCTTCCACACTGTTGGTGGGAATGTAAACTGGTACAGCCATTGTGAAAATCAGTGTGGAGGTTCTTGACACAGCTAAAAACAGATTTACCATATGATTCAGCTATAGCACTCCTAGGCATATATCCTAAGCACTAGTTGCACTACATTAGAGATACTTGCACCTCCATATTTATTGCTGCTCTATTCACAATAGCTAGGAAATGGAACCAATCTACTTGTCCCTCAACCTATGAGTGGATAATGAAGATGTAGTGCATTTATACAATGGACTTCTATTCAGTGGAAAATGTAAATGAAATTTGCAGGGAAATGGATGGATCTGGAAAGGATTATAGTTAGTGAGGTAACCCAGGCCAAGAAAGCCAAGTGCCACATGTTTTCTATCATATGTGGATCCTAGCTACAAATATTTGGATTTGTATGTGAGATGGAATAAAACTCAGTAGCAGTGCCCAGTAACTGAGAAAGGGGTTATAAGTGAGGGAGGAGAGGGCAGGACTTAGGGGGATGTTATTGTACATATGTAAGTAGAAGAAGAGATTACTGGGGGTGGAAAGGTCTAAATGAGGTCCAGAGATTGAGTAAAGGAAGGGTGGATGGAGGGTTACCCAAAATTTTAAGAAGGTATGAATAAGTCATATGGAAACCTACTTTTTTGGATAATGGCACACCCAGAAGCTATACATTGTTACTAAAAAATTCTCAGTTTCTAGGATGGGATACCTTCCAGTGTGTTGTTGGTCAGAAAGGTCCCAAAATATTACAGGCCACTGCTAAGGCTCTTGGTTTCCCACCAGGAGTAGATGACCCTATTGCAGAAGATTCCTCATGGTTGGGCTACAAGGTCACTGAGAAATCTTGCTGGAGCTGAGCTGAAAACCTCCATGAGATCAGGTGACAAAAAGCTGGAAAAAAAAAAATTATGCTGCCTGCAGATCCATGGGTAAAAGAGAAGTCTTCATTGGAGATAAACAATAGTGGACACTGTAAGCCTTAAGTTTGGCCAGCCAAGCCAAATGAATCAATGGGTACAATAGTGGCATGTCTGTTATGGGGGAAACCAACTGCTCTCTAATTGGACTGCAAGCCAGCACCATTGGAGGGAATACATGCCTGATACTAAAAACTATGATGGGGAATGTCATGAGCCCTAGGGATGTAATGCCTGCTGGTGTCTGGCTAAATTCATATAGAATGCTCACCAAACTCTCCAGTAAGTACTTTTCTTAATGTTCATACCCATATATTAATGCCACTGCAACTTTTGGTTAGAGAAACATCTCTTTTCAGATGGTGCACCATAATGGTGAGAAGAAGTGACAGAGGAGTGCTCAGCACTGAATCATCTCTATCATACCTTCCAAGGCTCAGGGTCCATTGTGGAAGGGGTGGTGGGAAGAATATAAGAGTGAAAGGAAGGTTAGGACTCTTTCAGACACAAAATGGCCTGAATATCCACGACCTTGCAGTACCTGGCACTACCTACACAAGACCATCATAACAGGAAGAAAAGATGAGGACATCAAAATGAAAGAGAGACTGATTGAGAGGAGGAGAGGATATGAAGGAGAGTGGAGTTGTGAATGGGGAAAGTTGGAGGATATCATGATTTATTGTCTATAATTATGGAAATTGTCAATAATAAAAAAAAGATTCAGGCTGACATGGTATCTGTGATCACCTATTTGCTGGTTCATAAATAGAAGTCTTGCCTCTGAATCCTCACAGAGAGGAAGGGGTAAGAGATCTGTCTAAGATCTTCTTTTTTTAATGTTCTTGAACTTTTTTTCTTTTAGCCAGGTATGGTGGTGCACTTCAGAGGCTAAGACAGGAGGATGACCATGAGTTTGAGGCTAGCCTGGACTACAGAGTAAGTTCCACATCACCTTGGGCTAGAGTGAGACCCTGCTTCAAAAAATAAAAACAAGGTTTTTTTCTGCCAGTGTATGTGATATGCATCCTTGTATATACATGTCCATATGTGTGTGTGCACATTCCTGTTGGAAGCACCTTACTTTTTGAGACACTATCTCTTGCTGAACACAGAGCTTACTAATTTGGCTAGACAAGCTAGCCAGCAGGCCTGAGAGAGCCTCCTGTTTCCATCTCCCCACTCCTGGTATTGTAGTCATATGCACCATCCTCAGCTTTTATGTGGATGCTGTGGATCTGAACTCAGGTCAGCATGCATGCACAGCAAGCCCTTGCCTACTGAGCTACTGATCCCATTCTGGATCTTTTATGCCACCATTAATTCTACTCATGAAGGCTGTCATTCTCCACAGGCTCATGTGTTGAACACTAGATCTCCAGCTGTTGGTACTATTTTGGGAGGTGAAGGAACTTTAGGAGGTGAAGCCTACCTGGAGGGAATAAGTCACTGGGGGTGTGCCTTTGGCGGTTATACCTCATCCCTGGTACTTTTTCTCTATGCTTCCTGTCTACTATGAAGTGGGTAACCTCTGCTGCATGGTCCCTCAATCATGATGTTCTGTTCTGAACATAGGCCCAGAATCAATGAAGCCAATGACTGTGGACTGAAATCTCTGAAACCTGGAGCTAAACTCAATCTTTCTTCCCCTTATGTTGTTCATGTCAGGTGTTCTGTCACAGCAGTGCAAAATCAGAGCCCTCATGAGCTAATCACACTTGTTACCTTCAACATCAGCATTAGATTTTTAACATGAACTTTGGATGGACACTAATATGAATAGAATCTAGTCTTCCCATATGAAAATATAATGTCATACTCCAAACAACATGACCCCCTAAAAATACATTATTATATACAATCCTCTTACTTTCATTTTTTTCAGGTTCTACATTCTTTGGTTCTGAATCATGAGTTGTATCTACTTCTCCTTTCATTAATATGGTGACATAATGGTAATTCTCTTTCTCAACAAAAGAATTTACCACAGAGGCAAAGCGGACATTTTTCAGGCGAAGAGCAGCTTCTTCCCAGGTTTCCCTTTGAGCACATTCTTCCCAGGTCTCACTGGAAAATAGCAATGTATCACTGTATTCAAGTCTGCTGGTTTATGGATATATACTTTTTATTTGCCATGAAATTCTTGGTTAGAAATTTCTAGTGTAAAGCAAAAAGAACCACAGTTTGTACTTTACAATGGTAGAAACCTGCCTTGACATTCTACATTTCTGTGTCTAATGATCTGAAGCCCAAAGAACTTTCTCTTGAACAAACATGGCTCTGACCCCATTCAGCACTAGAAGCAGTTTAGTGTACTAAGAACATGGGCTTTGGAGTCCACTCAACCAGCTGGAATTCAAAGTCTATTGCTTTCTATTTTCAGTAAAAGAAATATTAACTTTCTCTTGGGGTTGTTTTAAGTGTCTTGAAGTGCACTAAATATCTTTCCTAGTAGTCTCAGAATTTCATTTTGAGTCTCAAAGACAACAAATATCTCCAAATGCCCAAGGGCAGGGAAGAAGAGTAAATAGATGTCATTTGAGTTCAAAGGCTATCTACAGGGGCCAGGCTGGGCCCTTGAGCCTCATCTTCCCCAGACTACACAGAAAGTACAACTGATCTTTAAGAGCAAGGGAAGCAGTACTGTCAGCCCTGCTACTGAGGAGAAGCTGGTTCTGCTTACTAACACAAAGGGGAGGCACTCCAAAAGAATCAGTCATGCCTATTTCCTAGAACTTGGAAGGCAGAGGCAAAAGGACTTTCATGATTTCCAGCCAGCCTGGGTTACAGGGTGGGACCCTGTCTCAAAAAACAAACAAAAAGAAGACAAAATACACATCCTAAACCCAAATCCCAATCAATCAAAAATAATCAGCCATAAAAGTTGAGAGATACTGGCGTTTACTGCCCTGAAAAAAGAATAGTGAGCTTCAGCAACTCACAAGCCTCCAGGGCTTCAAAGCAGGGGTGTAGGAGGCTAAGAATGTTTGAGAAATCTGACATGTGTTACTTTGCTTGGTGACCCTTAAAGTTGCCTTCCATGACCTTTGGGATCTAGAAGACTGAATCTCTGGTTTCACTTCATGATTATGCCCATTAATAGTGAGAAAAATAAGATGAATAGTGTGGCATTTCTGAATAGCCATTTCATTGTTTCATGATCATCACAAGTTACAAAAGGAAAGCTCTTTTTTTCCACTCTTCTATGGTCCACCACAACTTCCATGGCTGTCTCCCGAGTGCTGGGATTAAAGATGTGTGCCGCCATGCCTGGCTTCTTTTGTTTTTTGAGGTAGGGTCTTGCTCTAGCTCAGGCTGATGTTGAACTCTTAGCCATCTTCCTACTTCTGCCTCTTGAGTGCTGGGATTAAAAGCGTGCACCACCACACCCTGCCAGCTGTGTCTTTTGTGTTGCCTGCTATACATTTTTTTAAAAAGAAATAGTCACATTCAGCCGGGCGTGGTGGTGCATGCCATGAGTTCGAGGCCACCCTGAGACTACATAGTGAATTCGAGGTCAGCCTGAGGTAGAATGAGATCGTACCTCGAAAACCAAAAAAAAGAAAGAAAGAAAGAAAGAAAGAAAGAAAGAAAGAAAGAAAGAAAGAAAGAAAAAACAAAGAAAGAAAGAGAAAGAAGGAAAGAAAGAAAAAAACAAAGAAAGAAAAGAAAGAAGAAGAAAGAAAGAAAGAAAGAAAGAAAGAAAGAAAGAAGAGAAAGAAAGAAAGAAAGAAAGAAAGAAAGAAAGGAAGAAAGAAAGAAAGAAAGATTGATTCACTTTCCTTTTCTGTAAGTACTAAGACAAACACCGAGTGGACACGACCAGGCAAGCTCAGAGCCGGAAGGCTGCAGGGCGGTCGGAACTCTCGTGCGCACAGTCGCAGGGGACACGGATGCACTTACTGCGCCAATTACATAATCCCGCCCTCTTTCCGCTTTCCCATTGCCGGCTCACCCGAACTCCAAATGGCCTCCAGGAAGCTGGAAGCTGCCGGCTCCGAACGACCCTTTCCTCTTTCCCAGCAAGACGCACCGGGGATGGCTGGAGCTCAGCACCACCACCCCGACTCCCACCCCGGGCCGCCGCTTAGGCGCCTCCGCCATAGCGGTCATAGTGCGGCAGCCCGGACTGGACGTCTGCCGGAAGTGACGTTGCCTCCACCGCGTCGTTCTTCAATCTAAGCGCCCCTGGCTCGTGTTTTCTAAAACCAGAGAGCTTCTGAGTCTCGGCTTCTTGTTTTTGTAGGCAGTGACTTCCTTACAGTTCAGGTGGAGATGCCAGCGTGTGAAAAATAAGTGTTGCATTTCCTGACTTTCCCTTTTTTTGGGGGGGAGGGGTTTCTAGCCCAGTCTGACCTCTAGTCTCAGGCTGGCCTTGAACTTAACGGTGATACTCCTTCCTCTGTCTCCCAGGTGCTGGAATCATCACCACGCCAGGCCCAGCTTTTTTGTTTTTAATCTATTTACTAGAAAGAGAGAAAGAGAATGGGTGTGCCAGAGCCTCCTGCCGTGCAAAGGAACTCCAGACGCATTCGCTACTTTGTGCATCTGGCTTTAGTTGGGAACTGGGGAAAGAAATACCAGGCTCACAGGCTTTGCCTGCAAGTGTCCTTAACCGCTGAACCACGCCCCCCCCGCCCAGCCCTGACCTTTTAAACTAAGGCCACTTACTGTTGCACTTTAAACAGTCATCAACATTCACAAGCCACCTGGTTTTTGTAAATCTCTGTCATTGCAGTCTTTTTCCCTTGAATAACCTTATTTGCTGAAATGAATTCATTCCTGCTGTAGGGCAAGGACAGCTCATGTACAAACATCAAGTGACTGGTTTAAGAGTACTCACATGATTTGGGTGAGTGAACAGTATACTAATCAATAAATTGTGCTATAAGTTAATAGAAGGGGGGCATCTTTGAGCCATTTCCTCATAAATCAAAATGAATCCTTCTTACTTATGCCTTCTTACTCATACTTGCTCATATACCTGACCCCATCAAAGGATGGGTTTGTTTCATACCACTAAAATTGAAAAAGGTTATTGTAAGGTTCAGGAGTGACCACCACTCTGAGGCAAAGATAAAAGCTTTTATTAGGGAAAAGCACGAGCTTCCAGGGCTGGCTCACAAGAGAGGAGCACAACCCACCTGAGTTCCTCAGGTAGTGGGCTTTATAGGGTCAGTGAGGGAAGGTAAGGACAGGAAGAGTTGAACAGGAAAGGGTCCTTTAGGGGAGATCTAAGATAGCTAGGGTGTGACACCAGAACAGTGACCAGGTGATTTACAAAGTAAGGGGGCATTGCAGTCAAGGAGGGAATAATGACTTGTGTTGGTTAAGTTTGTGTCAACTTAATCTGTTTAGTAATCCACAGACATTCTTCATAAGTGTCTCTGAGGTTGCTTCTAGGAAGGATTACCTAAGGAGGAATCCTTCCCCCAGGGTGAGCCCTTCCTTCAGAGTAGGCAGCCCCTGGAGGGGGGACTTTATCTAAGGAAGCTCTGGGAAGGAAAGCTCTCTCTATTCCCCGCTGGCTGTTAGTGCTGCTTGCTGTTAGCTGCTTGGTGCTTGGTGCTTGCTGCTTTCCAACATGGACTGAAGACCAGCGTGGACTGAAGAGCAGCGTCTCTCCAGGATGCCTCCAGGCCTTCAGTGCCAGATTGGGACTGCTGAGGCATCCAGCCTTGTAGACTGAGTAGCTACTGGGTACCTTGACTCTCGGGCCTGCAACCTGCTATTGTTGGACTGCCATTAACTAATCCCAATAAATTCCCTTTTAATACAATTCATTCTATCAGTTCTTTCCCTAGAGACCCCTGACTAATACATAGCTGGACAGGTTTTTTTGAGGAAGGTGGGTAATCCACTTCCTTATGTCTCTGTCGCCATCCTGCTGTCCGTGGTGACTCCATATTGGGATCTGTCAGACCTAATATTACAGCCTTTTGTTAATGATAAAAGACGAAGGTTAATTTCTCCATGCTGGCCGTAGAAGCGATGAGTTCTTATGGTAGATGCTGGATAATGTGGTCAGTTGATGGGTCTCCCTTCAGGGCAGGTGATGAGACAGTTCCATGGTGGCTGGAGGTGGCCAAGCAGTGAGATAGATAGTGAACACCCTCCATTAGCACCAGTGTAGCATGCTGTTATGACTTGGTCCTGAACGAAACAGAGGCTTCTCTTGACCATCCCTGTATTGAGCTGGCTTTTGGGCAGTCACTGGCAAATATATGTTATAGAGAAGGTGAGGGAGATGGGCTCTGTGCAGCCCGTGAGAAGACAGAAGGAAGAATTAATGAGCTTGTTATGACATCAAAACGCCAGGCAAAAGGGGAGTATAAGCACTCAGAGGCAAGTGATAGAGGGCTTGGGTCAAGAGAGAGCAGGCCCAGGAGCATCAGTGTATTCAAGAGGAGCATTTGGGGATCAGGGGAAGAGTAGGAACATGAGAGAGTTTGAGTGGGGTGGCAGTGTGCTTATCCCTGGATGAGGTAGGGTAAGGGCTAAGGAAGGAGGAGGTCTGAGGAATACTTCTGATTTGGGCTAAGGCAAGTTGGAGGAGCTGAGGTCAGGATAGGTGAAGTTAATCAGGAACAGGTAGAAGGCATGAGTTAATGTTAGAATTCAGTATTGTAAGTGAGCATCAGATAGGGGAGTCTATTAGTCCGAATTAGACCATGTAGGATGCCAGAATTAACTATATTTTGGGGGCCAATAATGGCACTGTAGGAGAGACTTTTAGGGACCTGTGAGGAGTTCTGTGACTCTCAGCATTGACATATGCTAGGATATGTCAAAGCCATGCTGACCAAGTGGCCTTCCCTCTTTTGGGATGCCTGAAGTACTAATTTTCTTCTGATGTGACTCTCCTGTTGCAGATACACTGACTTGGAGTTTATCTCTACATCTCCATATCCTCTCTGATCGAGAAGATAAGTAACTTACCAGAGGCTAGAAGTTAGCAATTGTCCCATCATTTCCTGTGGCCTTCTGACCTGGGAGCAGGAACCAAAATATTGGTTATCCTTTTAACTCCAATGTTTCCAATTGATTTTGGCTTCTACATATGGTTATTAATCACTCAGAGAGACTGTACATATCTGAGTAGTAAAACAGATTAGTTTTAAAGGTGTAAAACATGTAGTTAGCAAAGCAGATCTGGCTAGAGAATGACACAATAGTTTAAAATCATTCTGATTAATATTTAAGTTTAGTTGTCAGGTGACAGTAAGCTATATCTGGAACATAGAAAGTACACATATTCTATCTTTTAAGTATCTGTCAGTTGTAAGCATAGGCAGAACAGTTCAGTAGCTCTGAAAATAACATTTTATCAATTATTTTATCAGTAACTCTAAGGCAATTGATTTAATCTAGAAATTGTATGTCAGGAAAAAGATAAGACAGTATAAAAACTTGGCATCTGTGTTTGAAAATAACTTTGGGTAGTCTGTATAAAAATATCCCAAACTGGAAGCAGAACAGCAATTTAAGGTCAGGAAGCATGTCTTAAATATCAATATTTTGATATTTCAATATTTTCATAAGCAATGAACTTAAGATACCAGAAATGACACAATTAATTAAGTGAAACCTTGACTGAGACTGATTATACACAGCTTAAGAATAAAATAAAACTTGGTTGTTGAGTTAAGTAAGCCCAATTAACATACATTAGAGACAATATAAAATTTGGTTATTGTTGAATTAAGAACGTCCAATTTTAACATACATTAGATACAATAAGACAGACATAAATTAATTTTTTAAACAAGTACCTTTTACCATTGAACAATTTTAAGGCTTAACTAAATAAATATTTATGACTATTATATGAAGCTTAGACAAACTATATTAACATTGTTTGTATACAGTGGATTTCCCTAAGACTTGGGGAGCTTCCTCAGTTTTCCTAAGAACAAGATTACAATAAGTTACTTTTCATAAGACTAAGATTATAACCTCAGTGATAATCACCCAGCAAAACTAGCATGAACAAGACAAGAACCATCATAAAATTATAGAGTTTTTAGCAGGCATAGTAATGTATGCTTATTGATAGCAAAACATCATGTACTTTGTATAAACCAAATTACAATATTCTGATATCTGGAAAAGTCTGATATTAACAAAAAGTAGAGTTCACATATTTAAGGCACATTAGGCTACAGAGAGTAAACTATGAACAAAATATTTCTTAACAGACTTTAAAATAAATAAGAAATTTATATTATGTAGTAACAGTTTTGGTTTAAATATGAAGACATGAAAAATTGTAAAATTTTAAGCTCATCAGAATTAGGATACCTTTATATAAAATGTTATATATTTTTTAATGAGGAGATTTATCACTTTAAAAAGTTAAATAAGATGTCCATTGACCCATAAGTCAGTTTCTGAAATTAATTCAGCTCTATCTAATATACCCAAAGAATAGAGGAACTGGACTAAACTGTCATGATCTAATGAAAAAAGGAGACAAGTCTCATGGAAAGAAAGGGAATGTCAGGGCCATTTGCCACTGCAATCTCCAAATGCATGCTCCACTCTGTGCATCTGGCTTTGCAAACAAGCACCTTTAACTGTTGAGCCAAAAAGAAATATTTTAAATTTCCTCTAAATCATATATAAAATATACACAAAACATACATAAAATTTCATGACACAATCTATAACTTCTCAAACCTTAATCAACTATAATTTTGTCTGTGGCACTTTGGTAAACTTGCTCAGTAATGACATAAGTTAACTCTAACATATTAAGATTGATTGTTAGAGGAATTACATCTTAAATCACAATATAACTTTGTTTAGAATTTTTTGAGGCAGGGTTTTAGATATAATAATCTTAGGAGAGAATTAAATATTAATGAGTCAATTTTAACCATAAGATTTAGTTAGATTAAAATCAATAAGTTAAAGTTAAGTTTACAACCTGAATACCATAGCAACCTGCTACCAGCCAGGACCATACTTTGTTAGTCTGATGTAAGCCCTAGGCTAATAGTCATTTTATATCTCAAAAAGTCTGCAATCTGATTAAGTACTTTGTCTTTAAACTTCTGTTTAAGTTTACTCATACCTTCATCCACATCATCCACATGCTTTTACTTTACAATCTACATAACCACTCAGTAACAAACTTTTTCATCAAACATTTATTTAATGTCCAACTTTTAAAGTTTTCTCTCCAGTTATCTTTTTAGTCAGTTCATCTTATAACTACCAACAAAAACTTTAATTGTCAGGCTGGAGAGATGGCTTAGTGGTTTAAATGCTTGCCTGTGAAACCTAAGGAGCCCGGTTTGAGGCTCAATTCCCCAGTACCCATGTAAGCCAGATGCACAAGGTGGCACATGCATCTGGAGTTCTTTTGTAGTGGCTGGAGGCTCTGGTGCACCCATTCTCTCTCTTTCTTTCTCTCTCTATCTGTTGCTCTCAAATAAATAAATAAAAATAAACAAAAAATTTTTATAAAATCGTTCATTGTCCTTACCATAAGACTCTTAATAAAAGACTTTTGATTCAGTCCTCAGCACCAAAAAAAAAATCACACAAAAAAATACTTTTGAAGTTACTTTTTTATAAAAGAGTAGACCAGACTTGCCTTAATATTATTTATCTAGAATAAACATAGATTTTATCATTTATTGATTTTGGAACTTTGTTTCTTATAACTTTCCTGAAACACACATTTTTTTTAAAGTATGAAAGCAGATTCAAACATTATTAGAAATTTTCTTATAAATTCAGTATTGAGCACATCTAAATTTAAACATAAATTCTGAGAATGTTTTTCTGTTAGTAGTCCCACAGAAGCATAAAGAGATAAGGTAAACTTAAAACACTTAAAAATTCTTATAAGAAGTCCCCATCTAGTCACAGAAACTTGGCATTCACCCATTATGATACTGGGACCAAATTTCCTGTGATTGTAGCCCCCTGGCTCTACAAGGCAGGGAAGGTAAGAAAGAGCCATTAGGGATTTTCCTGGGGCAGCACAAACACCAGAGAGATCTGTATCTTGTCTCTCTGTCCAACAATGAGATTTGTATGTTAGGCTTCCCCTCTTACTCCCAGGGCCATCTGGCCATCTACAGATCAAGCCCTTCAGGGGAAAGCACTAAGTAACACCTTACAGGTACATCTGCTTGGACTGGCCCAGAACTTAAAATTATTTTTGATCTACTTTTTGTCCCTGAGGAATACAGTGGGACAGAATAACTCCCCAATTATTTTGTGTTTCTTCTGGAGGTATTCAACAGTAAAAATTGGCTATACCATCTGTAGCAGACAGCTTCAGGTTCGCTGAGATGAACTTCCAGACCAGGCACAGATATGGAGGAAGGGATATTTATTGAAGCTTACAGATCCAGGGGAAGTTCCATAATGGCAGAAGAAGCTGGCCTGCTTTTACAGGACCAAACCACAGAGAGCAAAGCCACAGGCCAAAGGCCACACAGCACAGCACACCTCAGGAACTCCAGCTAGGCACACTTTGCCTGTCTTTAGATTGAAATCTCAAACCCACCACCACACCTTAAGATCTTCCCAGTGACATTGCCTCCAGCCAGGTGGCTGCAGATGCAAACTACAAACTAATAAAACACTGAATATATTGGGGACCGTCTATCCAAACTACCACATTATGCCCCTGTCCCCCAATAGATTTATAATTATCACAAATTGTAATTTGTATTCAGTCAAATTTCAGAGGCCCCACAGTCTTGAACAACTTAAGATAGTGAGTCCTATAAAATCAAACAAGTTAAATACTTTAAACATATGAAAGCACAAAGTAAACATTTTAAACTGGTATAAGGCAGAGCAAGGAGAAACTAGAACAATGCAAACTCAACTACCATCAAGCAATCATCAAACTTCTGCAGTTCAATATAACCCGAGACTGACAGTCTCCATGTTTTCCAATTCTGCCTCTCCAGCTGGGCAGAGTAGCCAGAGAAAACTTCCATCCCAGCCTAACGGTGCACTCCATGGTAGCCCTTGCACAGTCCTGGTATATCCAAAATGTCTTCAGATCGCCATGTAAACCACAGTCCATCTTCCAAAGGCTCTTTCAGCCTACAAGGACATCATGCCCTGTCTCATGCCACATCTCAGCAGTGGCTCCTGGAACCGTGTGCAATTCATGACCATTCCACGCATTTTTCTTGCTTCCAAAACTAATACCAGGTGTGAAGGACACAGCCATATTCTCAATTCAGGGAAGAAATAAATTATAATATTGAAAACCAGGTTCCTTCTCCAGTCAACTCTTTCCAAAAGAGTTTGCATTTCTATCATAGTCTTTCCTCAGGCATCCTCTCCATTGTTTTAATATAAAGCATTTGGGCCATCTTCCTTAAGATTGCTAATATGCTTGACAATAGCAGCTTCAGTGACCTAAAACCAGTCTCAGTCCCTATAATTTTAACTTGCTTGAGGTTTTCCAACTTAAAATCTTAATTCTCTCAGTCCAGTGTCTTTAATCAAGCACATCAGTCCATTACAAATTTAACTTTGATCAAACTCTCTGGGCTTGGGCAGGGGAATGCAGCCATCCCTTATGCCAGTAGCCCAGTTCCAACAAAACCCTCTGCAGTCTTTCCTTCCCATGTTAATGCTTGTCAGAAGGTGACCTCATCAGAGTATGACTTTAATAATCAAGCAGATAAGCTGACCCATTCTGTGGATAGTGGTCAACCTCTTTCCTCAGCCACCCTGTCATTGCACAATGGGCCCATGAACAAAGTGGCCATGGTGGCAGGGATGCAGGTTATGCATGGGCCCAACAACATGGACTTCCACTAAGGCTGACCTGGCTATGGCTGCTGCTGACTGCCAAATCTGCAAGCAGCAGAGACCAACTCTGAGCCCTCAATAAGGTAGTATTCCTCGGGGTGACCTCTTCCATCATGGAAAGGGCAGCATTTTGCCCTTACTGGAATAGACACTTATTCAGGGTATGCATTTGCTTTTCTTGCACATAATGCTTCTGCCAAAACTTCCATCTGTGGGCTTACAGAATGCCTTATCCACCATAATGGAATTCCACACAGCATTGCTTCTGACCAAGGAACTCACTTCACAGCCAAGGAAGTACAACACTGGGCTCATGATCATGGAATTCACTGGTCTTACCATGTGCCCCAGCCCCTTGATGCAGCTGGCTTCATAGAGTGGTGGAATGGCCTTTTAAAGAAACAGATACTGCACCAACTAGGTGGCAATAGTTTGGAAGGCTGGGGGAGTGCCCTCCAGCAGGCTGTATATGCTCTGAATCAGCATCCTATATATGGTGCTGTTTCTCCTATAGCCCGGATTCATGGGTCCTGGAATCAAGGGGTGTAAATGGGAGTGGTACCAACTTCTGTAGCAGACAACGACAGGTTCGCTGAGAACTTCCAGACCAGGCACAGTTATGGAGGAAAGGATATTTATTGAAGCTTACAGATCCAGGGGAAGTTACATAATGGCAGAAGAAGCTGGCCTGCTTTCACGAGACCAACCACAGAGAGCAAAGCCACAGGTCAAAGGCCACACAGCACAGCACACTTCAGGAACTCCAGCTAGGCAAACTTTGCATATCTTTAGATTGAAATCTCAAATCCACCACCACACTTTAAGATCTGCCCAGTGACTTTGCTTCCAGCCAGGTGGCTGCAGATGCAAACTACAAACTAATAAAACACTGAATATATTGGGGGCCATCTATTCAAACTACCACACCATCTAGTACAGTGGGCTTGGTGTTGGGCCCTAAGAGGCCCAGGTGTGAGGCCAAGTGGAACTTCCTGAGCCTGTCTAGAGTTTAGTGACCTGTCTTTGGCCTACTTCTGCTTAAGAGTGACTCAGCAAGGCCTAAGCTGAAACTGCCTCTGCCCAGCTACTGCTGACGTGGTGAAATAATATTGGCCCTTACACCTTTTCCCATCCTGAGACCCACCCTCTTTCTCAAAGCTATATAAACATCTTCCTACTACAATAAAACGAGTTCCTGCCTCGACAAGACTCCTGGCCCAGTGTGTTTTTTCTCTCCGGTGTTTTAGAGGAGGGGGGTCTGGGCTGCTGACACCCATCATCCCACTCAGCCTCAAGAGGAGCCACTGGTCCGGCTCTTTCTTCAGCTCTACCTGCCAGGAGGAACCGGCAGCTTGGTGGAGAACATTACCCATAATTAAATAGCACTGTTCAGAATAGAAATCATTCTACATACACACATTCATGTCAAGTGCACTTTTTATATAGATTCCAGACAACCATTTCTCCCTCATACATTCATTCATTCATTTAGAAGCTGTGAATTTTCATTTTAAATTTCTATTCTATTTACAACTCCAGAGACAAAAAACAAACCTTGTTAGTGGGAGCATGATAGAGCAGATAGAAGCTGTGCGTGCAGAGTGAAAAATTTCAGACTATGTACCTGTATGTTGGCAGAAAGTTTTTTTAAATCAGTGAGAATTTGGACATCAAAAGTACTATATTTAGGTCATTTGGATCCATTGTCTAGGTTATATTGTGGCCAGGCAGAGTTGCAGAGAAAGATCAGATGAAGTTTGATGTCGTCCAAGAATTGTAGAGGCTTTAAGTTCTTAAGGAGACAGGGAAACAGCAAAACAAGGGTGGGAAAAAGGAACCAGGCCTTAGGCTGGGTTTACACAGAATACCAGTATGACCCCCTGGCCCATTAGGGTGAACAGGACCTGCACCTCCCATGTGGGCAGAGGCCATACAGGTTGCAACTGTCAGCTTTTTAGCCTGTTAATGGACAAGGTGGGCATCTGTGCTCCCAATGGCAAAAGCAGCTGGCAGTGAAGATGAGACCTCAGGAGAGAGAGGAGGAAGGGGGAGAATGTGTCAATATGGTACAACCAAACCAAAAGGTGCCCCTTAGGGTGTAGTAGACCAGAGAGTGAGAGACCTGAGGTGTCAAGAGTGCATCTTTCTGGAGATGTGGTTGGGGCCCAGAAGCAGCCAAGGGGTGTAGCCTGGCATGCTGGCACAGCCTCCAGGGAGGAGGGATGAACCCTGAGGGCAGGACAACCCCATAGGGACACTTAGAGAGAAGGAGTGAGGAGATGAAGAGGGCCAAATTGTGGTGGGTGTGAAAGCTGGTATCAGGCAGAGATGGTCCAAAGCCATCAGAGGGTAAATGGCAGCTCAGTGATCTGGTCAGGGGAAAGGAGGTCTGGCCAACCAAGAGGACAACCAGAAGCCTCCTATCTGAGTCAGAGTACCAGATTTAAAGTTTGGGAGTGACCATGACCACACAAACCACTCTGAGGCAAATATGAAAGCTTTATTTGGGAAAGAACAAGATGCCAAGGCTGGCTCACAAGAGAAGAGCACAGCTCACCTGAGACCCTCAGGTAGTGGGCTTTACAGGGTTTGTGGGGGAAGGTAATGGCAGGAAGAGCTGAACAGGAAAGGGTCCATTAGGGGAGATCTAAGATAGCCAGGGTGTAACACCACAACAGTGACTAGGTGATTTACAAAGTAAGGGGGCAGGAAACCATGACCTGGGGGCATTGCGGGCAAGGAGGGGATAATGGCTGGACAGGTTTCTTGAGGAATGTGGATAATCTACTTCCTTATGTTTCTGTCTCCATCCTGCTGTCCTTGGTGACTCCATATTGGGACCTGTAAGACCTAACAGTTATTGTATAACACTACATTACATATAACCTTGTTACAGACTATCTGTTTCTAATGTTAATCTATATATTCATTTAATTGACTCAAGGAATAATTAAACCAGATTTTAACAATCATTTAAATGTTAGGCTGTGTTACATCATGAAAGACACAAAAGGTCACTACTATGGTTTGAATCAGAAGTCCCCCACAGGCTCATGTTTTGAAGTCTCTAGCTAGTGATACTTTTTTTTTTTTTTTCCTGTATCTCTACTGTATAGATGAAAAACAGACTAAAGACAAGTTAGGTAATTTCTTAGAAAACACAATTCTGCAAATGACGATCCAGGCTACAGATGCTGATCCTGTCAATGGGTTGAATCATAGATGTTGGTCATACTTCTGGGTGGGTCTCAGGGTCTATTTGTCTATTTGTGAAAATGACCTTCACTCTTGGGTAGCCCTTCCTCATGCTCAACATATGTCTATGGTTCCTTCAAGACTCTGGCTCTGACCAGGTTTCCACCTCACTGAATACTGAATGCAGTTCTGATTCAAAGTTTCTTTCTCTCCATTTAGAGCTATTCTACTGGCCAGATTTCAGTTTATAATCCCATGACACTTGAGTTTCCTCAGAGGTCTATTTACTGAGGTACTGGAACCACCAAGCTACCAACTTACCAGGAGTTTTTGTTTGGTTGTTTTGTTTTGTTTGTTTGAGGTAGGGTTTTGCCCTAGAACAGTCTGACCTGGAATTCACTATGTAATCTTAGGCTGGCATCAAACAGTGATCTTCCTACCTCTGTCTCCAGAGTGCTGGGATTAAAGGTGTGTGTCACTATGCCCAGTGAGCAGAGGTCTTTTTAAAAAATGGTATTGGGCTGGAGAGTTGGCTTAGTGGTTAAGGCACCTGCCTGCGAAGCCTAAGAACACTTGCTCAAATCTCCAGGTCCCATGTTTAGCCAAATGCAAAAGTGACATAAGCACACAATGTTGCACATGTGCACAAGGGGGCGCACTCATCTGGAGTTCATTCACAGTGCCTGAAAAGGCCCTGGTGTGCCCATTCTCTCTCTGCCTCTTCCTCTTTCTGTCTCTTTCAAATAAAAATAAATAAATAAGTCAGATGTGGTGGCACACACCTTTAATCCCAGCACTCGGGAGGCAGAGGTAGGAGGATCGCCATGAGTTCAAGGCCACCCTGAGACTACACAGTGAATTCCAGGTCAGCCTGAGCTAGAGTGAGACCCTACCTCAAAAAACCAAAAATTAAATAAATAAATAAACAAACAAATAAATAAATAAATAAATAAATAAATAAATAAATAATAAATGGTGTTGCTCCAGTCAAGAGTGCCAAGGAGAGGGTTTTCCTAGCATCTTTTCTCTTATGGGAGGGCTTTAAATTAGAACCACTTCCCCAGGTTAATGTGAGGTGGGAATCCTGAAAAAGTGGAGTCAAGATTGGGTCTGTGCTTATCCTGGTCATCAGTGACAGAGTTGATTGTCTGCCTTAGTAATATAACATGCCAAGTCAACTAATGAGTCTCTGGATCTAGGAAGAAGACTGTTTGGAGGAAAGGCCTACTGTAAAGGACTTTGAAAAGGGTGAAGTCAGTTATAGACTTGGGAGTAATTCAGGGTCATAAATGTGCAAATGGGGTAAAAGTGGGCTAAGATGCTTAAGTCTCGAGGGCAAGTTTAGTGAGAGAGCTCTTAAGAGTTATATTAGGGGCTGGGAAGATGGCTCAGAGGTTAAAAGTGCTTGCTTGCAAAAAGAAAAGAAAAGAAAAAAGAAAGAAAAGAAAAGAAACAATAAGTTAGATCAGCCTTTTAATCTTTCCAGTAGATTGAGGGTGCCAGCCACATAGAGATAAAAATTTTGAAAGCCTCACTCATTTCCCAAATGATACTGAAAATGAAAGCCATACTAGTATCAGGGAAACCAAAGCAATGAATAATGTGTCCTGTGAGGAGAGTGGTTAACTCTGACAGCCCTTCTGCTTTGGTGGGTTATGTCTCTATCCACCTGGTGAAGGTATTCACTAGAACAAGTAAACATTTGATCCCCTTGCATGGGGCATGTGTGTGAACTCTATTGGCCAATATTCCCTGGCATAGTTCCCTTACACTGAACAGGCTGTGAAAAGACATTTGAGAGCTTCTTTGGGATTAGCCTGACAACAGGTAGCTTCAAAAATAGATGGTGAGAACCAAGGAATTTCATGAGTGTGAAAGAGACTCAGTTGGAGTGGTTGGCCCCCAAATGGTGGCCTAATGAAAATTGTTAAAGATCTTCCATTGTTATGAAGGGGAGCTGGGAAGATGGCTCAGCAGTTAAAGGCACTTGCTCACAAAGACTGCTGGCCCAGGTTCAGTTCCCAAGCCACCCACCATCCATGTAAGCCAGAAAAGTGGTGCTAGCATCTGGTGGTTTTTTTTTCTTTTCTTTTCTTTTCTTTTCTTTTCTTTTCTTTTCTTTTCTTTTCTTTTCTTTTCTTTTCTTTTCTTTTCCTTTCTTTTCTTTTCTTTTCTTTTCTTTCTTTCTTTCTTCCTTTCTTTCTTTCTTTCTTTCTTTTTCTTTTTCTGTTCTTTTCTTTTTTTCCTTTTCTGGTTTTTCAGGTAGGGTCTCACTCTATCCCAGGCTGACCTGGAATTCACTATGTAGTTTCAGAGTGGCCTTGAACTCCCAGCAATCCTCCTACCTCTGCCTCCTGAGTGCTGGAATTAAAGGTATGCACCACCACACTCAGCTTTAGTGTTCATTTTCGATGGCTACAGTGCCTTGTGTGCCCCCATACATATGTATAAATAACTAAATATTTTTTAAAGCTGTTCTGTTGGGAAGATCCAGGGAGTAATAGCTTATTTTTTCAGCTCTGCAAGCTCTTTCTGGGATGGTCATGAAGCCCTGATTTAAAGTCTTGTTGTGCTTCCTGAGGGATATGCTGTGGTGAGAACGAAATGGGGTTGAAACTGAAATAGTCTGGAGTGGAAGATGAACTGCCTGTTTGGTTCATTGGCCAGCTGTTGTTTTCCAGAGAAATGTTAGTTAGCATGGTCATCTTGGTGGGATTTGTAATGTTTAATAACAGCCAGAGTTAGAAGCCATATGGCTTCTACTAGGACCAAGCCCAGGGAAATGTTTCATTAGGTGTGTCATGGGCAGTGAGGAGACCTTTTTCTCTTCAGGTGGCTGTATGGGTCTAGGTCACATGGAAAGCAGAAGTGGAATCTTACCCTGAAAGCCTGTGTCCTGCCATCATAAAACTAGTCTGATCCATGCACCAGGTGGCCTTAGGATGGAAAAGTAGGAAATCTTACAAATCTTGTATAACACTGTAGCAAGGTCAGTTGGATCTACATAGGAATGTCAAGGGGAGGCCTCAGACTTGGGATCTGGCAGTGAAATTGTGGGATTTAAAGCTTGACTGGGTTTTGTATTAAGCTCTGGAATTTGTCAGAGAAGAATTTGGTACTTATGAATCCAGTGAAAGGCTTTTGAATTAAGAGTTCCAAGAATCTGATGAGAAATGTGAAGTGTCACACTCTTTCCCAGGATTAATTGGCTTCCCCACTGAAGAGAGCCATAGCTGCCAGTGCCCTGAGGGAAGGAAGCCAGCTGTCATTGATCTAATCACTTGGAGAGAGAAGCTGGGAGGGCCCCAACATCTGGGCTAGAACTCATAGCCCTTTTGCTCAAGAACATATTAAGTAAAACAGGTTTAGTAAGATCAGAGAGCTCTAATGCTGGAGCAGAGATAAGTGTGCATTTTAGGAAGCCTAGATCTTGTGTCATTACAGAGGTACTGTCTAATATCTCCTCCTGAGAGTAGCTTTAAGTGGTCATAAAGGGGGAATCCAAATTCTGAAAACCCTGCCATGCCCAAAAGGTCTTTAGTTGCTATTTTGTGGCTGTGGTCCTCATAGTTAAAATGAAACCCTTTCAGTGACTAGAAAAGTTCCCTGTGTCTGGGATTAAGATAAGTCCCAGGAACTAAACCTCTCATTTGGGAGATTTGAAGGAGAAACTTTATATCCACATGATGGCAGCTTTTGAAGAAATAAAACAGTAATTTGATCTGAAGTGTGTTTATCTGGCTGTAGATTAATAAGACATGTACATACTGAATGAGGGTACTCCAGGGGAAACTTTTTATTATTTATTTACAATGGCTGTAGTCTTTTATCTCCTTTCTCCTGCTCCCAATTTCCCTGAGGACTCTCCTCAGTGGGGTTATTGGTGTTCACTTTAGGGTCAGGAAGATCTCAGTCATTCTCTGTGTGTGCATGCCCGTGCTTTAGCTTATTCCTACTCACCGTTTGGCACTTAGAATCTTTCCTCCCTCTTCCACAATGATCCCTGACCCTTGGAGAGCCTGTTAGCAGTCTTATTTAGCATCTAGTTCCCTGTAGCCTCTAGATTTATGTTTTGATGGGTTTTGATTAACCACAGTGTCTGTGGTCAGGCTAGTAATGAGAGCAGTACTTCTATTGTTGCTTCTTCTGTGATGTCTTCTGGGCTCTGGCAGATGTGGTAGAAGTGGCATGTCTCATGGTGGGCAGTCAGTTATCTTTTGTTGTCATATTGATGGGTGTTCAATCTCCCCAGTATTCTCTAATATTCATAAAATAAAAGATTCTCCAACCAAGACTGAGAGTATCTTTGATTAAGGGACATATGCATATTATTTGAGAGACTTTTGTTGTGTAAGCCCACTCTCCTTATCCATAGAGAAAGGAGACTTCTCACTGGAGTCTATGAGTATTATTGCCATGAAATTCTGACCTGGTTCCCAGTACCAGGTATGGATTTTCTCCCACTGAGCAGGCTTTATGTCCAGAGGGCAGGTGGTTACACATAAATGCTGTGTTCTTCTTGCCCAGCTGGTGGATTATGTAGCCTGCAGGGTCCTCTGCTTATTCGTGTTGTTGGTGACTATTATTCCTCAGCAGCTCCCATGGCACTTTCCAGCATCATGAGGGCTTTCCAAGAGAGAACTAGCTTCTCTCTCAGTTCCAGTGTGGTCTTTCTGTGTTCTGTTGTAGGAGAATCAGGAGAAAATGAGTTTTTTGAGGCAGTTTCAATTAAGGAAAGAAGCCCAAAGAAGGGATTGATGCCACCTTACCTTGGCAGGAATGGAACTCATATCTCATCAGGACTCATCTAAAATAGCAGTGCTCATCTGCTGTGCACAGTCTAGCACAATACCTATATGGGTGGCCTTCACTACCTAGGTGGGCTGTCTCTGTAGCATGCCCTTTAAAATCTACAAGCCAATCTGTTCTTCCCTTTACATACCTGAATCTGAGGAAAGAATACATTTTCAATCAACTATAAAGGCTTATCCATCCCTTTATTCCTTCTCTGCTTCTCTACTGTAGTCACAAGGATACACATAAGTACATCTGCCTCCCTTCCCATCCTACCCCCAACCACCTGGGTGTTCCTTGGCCTGGGTAATTTTGTGTTTCTTTCTGCTTTGTATTTGTGGTAACTTCTCACCTTAATTATATGTGTGATTTTCCTCTGGTCTCTGAATCTACCACATGTGTATTTCATGGGGAAGCTTGAAGCAGATGGTTTGTGTGTTTCTTCTAAATCTCCCTACATAAACACCCAGGTTGTATCTTCCATGTGCTTGTGACGCCACTCCAGTTTTTCTCTGAAAACCTCCATTTCTCTTAAATGAGTCATATGAACTATGCTGTTCTTTCCGTATGTGTGTCTGTATCCTACTTTCAGCACGCTTATGACTTTGCTCTAGCCTTCTTCCTAGATCCCAATTTCCCTTAAACCCCACAATTTGTTATTTCTCCCCAAATAAACTCAATAATTCACAATTTCTCCTTCTGGAGTCCATTTTATTTCAGTTCTTTGTTAAAAGTAGGACAGTACCCAAAACTGGGATTCATATATTTAGGGGACCCCTCCTGAACCCCAAAATCTTGCATCAGTGCAATAGCAGCTTGTGGTATCTTCAGCAATAGGGTCTTTTCAGTTCTGGTGGGTAAAAAAGTACTTTGGCAGTAGCTTGCATTTTTGGGGGGCACCTCATGGGTCTTCTTGACTAAGAGCTCACATGGGAGGTTAGTAACCAAACTAGTCCTGGGATTTACCAACTAGAGCCCATGATTTTAGGATTGAGGGTTCTCCACATTCTACTGGGCAATTCTGTCTGGACCCCCCCAGCACCCTTTATTGGGGGTTGTATCTTATAAAATGGTATCCAGGAGGACGGCTTCTATAGTATTGATTCATGTCATTTATTTTATGTAATTCCCCGCCCTCCTTTCTCCCTATCCCCCCAAAGCCTTCTCACCTCATATATTCTGACCTTTTAGGTATTCCCTCCTCTCCTCTCTCCCTATTTGTGTTTTCTCCTGGTCGTATTCTAGTTCTGTGCCCATATTCTTGATGCTTACTATTGCTTACACTCAACTTCAACTGATCCAAGTCAGTTACTACATGAGAAAGAACATATGGCATTTTTCTTTTTTAGCCAGTATGACCTCACATAAAATGATTTTTTTTGTTTCCATGGCCATCCTTATTTATTTATTTACTTGAGGGGAGAAGGGAGAAAGCACACCAGAGCATCCAGCCACTGCAAACAAATTCCAGGCACATGTGTCACCTTGTACATCTGGCTTATGTGGTCCTGGAGAATCAAACCTGGGTCCTTTGGCTTTGCAGGCAAGTTCCTTAACCACTAAGCCATCTCTCCAGCCCAAGTCCATCCATTTTTCTGCAAACTTAATTATTTCATTTTTCCTTACCGCTGAGTAGAATTCCAATGTGTAGATGTACCACATCTTTATTATCCATTTATAAGTTGATGGGATTCTGGGCAGATTGCAATTCCTAGCTATTTTAAACAAATATCTCTAGAAGAATGGAGTTTTTAGGGCATATGCCCAAGAGTGGTATAGGTGGGTCAGATCATATATTTATTTTCATCTTTTTTAGGAATCTCCATACTGATTTCCATAGTGATTGTACAAGTCTGCACACCCACTAGCAGTGGATGAAGATTCCTCTTTACCTACAGCCTTGCCAGCATTTGTTGTCATTTGGGCTTTTTTTTTTTTTTTTTGATGATTTCCATTCTGGCTGGAGTGAGATGGAACCTCAAAGTCATTTTATTTTCCATTTCCAGGGGAAACTTAAGGGAGAATAGGTCTTTGGCTAGGGCCTATCCAAAGTGGTGGGGGCTATTGTGAAATCTGTGGTATAAGACAGTCTATATAAGACATTGACTAACCTGGGTAGAGGGGTCCTGCTATTCAAAGCCAAATAGGAACTAAAAGTCTGAGTGAACAGAAATTCAAAAGAAATCACTTTAGTAGACACCATGGGTATCATGGTGTTGTCGGAGGAACAGAGGTATGGTGGTTGGATTCAGGTGTCCCCCATAAACTTATGTGTTCTGAATGCTTAGGTACCCAGCTGGTGGCAATTTGGAAATTGAGACCTTTTGGAGGGAGACTTATTGGGGGAGGGCTTGTGAGTGTTATAGCCAGCTTCCCCTTGTGCAGGGTTGCATTGCATAGAAATGGACTGGTGTGAACAGAGGGGTATGGCACAGAAAAAAATGAAATCTTTGGATTGAAACTGCTGTCTGTCCATCTGTAATTGTTTGAGAGATTATAGTCTTTGAGATTGGGCCAGCTGATCTCCATTGAAACAATAGGAAGAATGAAGTCTCTTTTGAAGGGGCCTGAAAGCTGAAGGAATGTCTTATTCTTCAAAGTTTGCTTTCTTCAAAGTCTGCTTTATCCACCCCCTCACCCCCCCCACCCCAGATCAACAAGTTGGCAGCCCACCTGGTATTATGGAGTATAACAAATACAGGAAAGAGAGGCTTATTAAATTTATGATATGGTTTTGTATTTTGGAAATGGCCATGGGCAGTGTGAAGAAGGCTTATTGAATTACCTGCATGGAGGCTGATGGAGCCATGAGGATGAACCATGGGTTTCAGTAGAGACCCAGTGGAGATTCCAGGACTATGGGATGGCTGCCAAGAAGAGCTGCTGGCACTGGATGAAATTTTCTACTGAGTAGCCTAGCTGGAGGGGCAGAATTGGAACTAGAGATTCATCACTGCTTAGAATTGTTGGACTTGGAGACTTGACACTGACTAGAGTTGTCAAAGTTGGAGCTACAGAGTTTGATGTTTGCCCTGTTTGCTTCAAATCTTGTATTGGTTGAGAATTTCTTTGCTATGCCTAATGCCATCTTTTGAATTGTGAATATTTTTTTCTGTGCCATTATGAGGGTTTTTTTTTGGGGGGGGGTATTATGGCTCAGTTAAAAGACCTTGGACTATGGGGATGCTTGAACATCATTGGGATTGATGAAAACTACAGGGGCTTTTAAAGTTGGACTGAATGCAATGCATTTTACATCATGGATGGTAATCAGTTTATGAGTGCCAGTTGTGGAATGTAGTGGTTTGATTCAGGTTTCCCCCATAAACTTAGGTGTTCTGAATGCTTAGGTCCCCAGCTAGTGGTAATTTAGAAGTTGAAGCCTCCTGGAGGCAGTGTTATTGTTAGGGGTGGGCTTATGTGTATTATAGCCAGCTTCCCCTTGCCAATGTTTGGCACACTCTCCTGCTCTTTTGTCCATATGATGTTGGCCAGGAGATAATGTCCACCCTATACTAATGCCATCATTTCCCCTGCCACCATGGAGCTTTGCCTTGACTCTGTAAGCCAAAATAAACTGTTTCTTCCCACAAGCTGCTCCTTTTTTGCCAGCAATGCAAACCTGGCTGCAACAGGAGGTATTCCATACCTCAGGGAGACTTTATTGGGTGAACAAGGGTCTGTAAGAGAGTCTATGTGGAGGGCTGTTGAGGCCCCAGATAGCTCTTGGCCATCACAGGATAGAGGACTTGGTGTCAGAAATGTCATAAAAGCATTTGAAGTCTGAAAGAGACAAATGGTCCTGAAATTTAGACATGATGGCACAACCTAGGGGAGGACTAGGGTAACTGGTAAGTAGGACCAGTGTAGTAGACAGCTTCAGGTTGCTGAGATGTACTTCCAAACCAGACAGAGTTATGGGAGGAAGGGAATTTATTTGAAGCTTACAGATCGAGGGGAAGTTCCACAATGGTGGAAAAAGTTGGCCCCTTTTCACAGATCCAAGCAGAGAGAAAAAAAAAAAAAAACACCCAACACTGGCAACCACTCTTCAGGAACCTTAGGCCAAACTCAGACAGTTTGCAATCTTGGGCTGGAATTCAGATCTACTCCAGTACCAGCTCCTCCAACCAAGTTACAAGTTTGAATAAAATTCCTGCATTTATTGGGGGACATCCATTCAAACCATCACATTCTGACCCTGGTCCTCAATAACGATTTTACATTGTATATTGTGTTTAGTCCAAATTTAAAGGTTCCCATAGTCTTTACAAACCTAAGAAAGTCTCAACTGAAATTTAAGATTGTTTCTTAACTGTGAGTCCTGTAAAATAAAAAAAAAAATTATATACTTTCAACATATAAAGGCACAAAGTAAACATTTCCAACTGTTATAAGGCATAGCAAGGAGAGACTGGAACAATGTAAACTCAATAACCATCAGGCTAACATCAAGTCCAATAGTAGTTCAAGTTAAATATCTATAACCAGTGACTAATAGTCTCCAGAATTTTTAATTCCACCCCTCCAGCTGGGCTGAATAGCCAGGGAAAATGTCCATCCTGAACCAACAGCCTCCATGGTAACCCTTGTACAGTCCTGATGTATCTAAAACATGTTTGGGTTTCCAGGTAAACTATGGATCATCTTTCAATGGCTTTGCCAGCTTATCAGGGTCATCATGCCATGCTTCATTTGCTAAGTCTCATCAGTGGTTCACCATATGTATTTTATGACCCACTATATGCATTTTTTATGTTTCCAAAACCAATAACAGGTATGTAGGACACACCTATATTGTTAATTTAGTAATGAAATAAATCATGACATTGAATTATTTCATTACTAAATATATATGAAGAGATCTTTTTTTCAGAAAGTGTGTTTTTTGGGGCATTTACCCTAAAGGCTCCAAGCCTCAGATCAGAGACATTTTCCCAACCATATTTATAGCTGCTGGATTCATAATAGCAAAGAGCTGGAATCAACCCAGGTGTCCGTCATTAGATGAATGGATAACAAAGATGTGGTATGGAATTCTATGTAGCAGTAAGGAAAGATAAAATAATGAAATTTGGGGAAAAAAATGGTCAAACATGGAACAGATCATCCTCAGTGAGCTCACCCAAATACAAAAAAATAATTGTCGCATGGTCTCCTTTATCTGTCACTCCTAACCTGAATCCACCTGAGAGGCTGCCAAGCATAATAAGCACTCTGCGGATCAGACAATAGGGAGGGTGGGACGGAGGGAGGGTAAGGGTGGGAGGGAGCAAGAGGGTGGGAGGGAGAACAAGGGTGGGGGGATACAAATAGGGACCCAAAAGGAAATGATACTATAAAACTCTTTATTCTGAACAACAGGCTAAAGCATTGACCTTCAGAAGGCCCACAGAGGGAACACCTGAACCACAGGAAACTGGAGAAAATATCATGAAGACCAACCTTAATTTTTTCCTGCTTTTCTCTCTCTTCTCTCTCCCTCCCTCTTTTTCTCCATCTCCTCTCTAAACTCACTTTCTCTTTTATATTATCTATCTTTTTCTCCCCTCACCTTCCTAGGTGCTGACTTATAACCAGCACGGGGTTCACTTTCACAATTAGCTGTTGATTCGAGACACCTACAAGGTTACCCAAAAAAGACAGATTTCTGTCAGAGCTCTTGGTGACCCACCAAAGGTTAATGGTAAGACCCTACTGTTGAAGACAGTATACACGTGTGAGACCAAACAAGGAGAGACCTGGCCAGAATCTGGAAGAGGGTCAGTCCACAGACAGTTAGCTAGTCTAGTGCCAGAGGGTGCTACACGAGCAACTGGGGGAAAATGGCCAACATCAGTCCAAACAACTTGCAGTCTAAGATACCCAGCAGGAAACAACCTGATGTAATGCTCAAACAAGTGCAGTAGTGGCACACAGCCATGGTGGGTAACCAACTGCTCTTGATTTGGCTAATAGATCCACTCAGTGGAATGGAACTCATTGCTGGAACTGGGAAAAAAAAGTCAAAAACCATGTACAAATAATGAGCACAGTCTCCAATCAAGATACCACCAAATGTGGGCCAGAAGAGGGCCTACCCATATAAAATTCCCTCCAAGATATCTATGGCCATCCCATATATCTAGTACTAACTTCTCTCTCCATTGGAGAATTTGCTTATCTTTTTCAGATGGACAACGAACCTGAAGGGAGGATCAGCCAATCACACCTCACCAGGGCCCCAGCTGAAACCATAGAGTAATGTGGGGAAAGGGCAAGAGTTCAGTGTTCTTGGGGATCAAGACACCAGAAAAAGGCTGAAGAAGATAAACACAGAGAACATCCAACTCCAACTAAGCCAGATATCCAGAGACACAGAGGCTCCCAAAACCTCATCTCTGAAGTAGAACTAAAATAACCCCAATGTGGCTCAGGGAAATTTGCGGAAGAGGGGGCGGAAAGAATGTTAGAGTCACAAGTTGGGGCATTATGCACAGAGACTTGGCCTATCCCTCATAACTCTTCACTACCTCCATAATGCATGACTCACATTCTCCATTGATGAGGGTTCCTATGGAAGAGGGAGGACAGGGAGGAGGATAATGGAGTCACCACTATGAATGTAAATTAGAATAATATAAATAAAAATAAATTATAATTTTCAAAAAAGATATTTTTACCATTCAGTCTTGTCTCAGGCATCTTTTATATTTTTTAATATAAAGTACTTGGGCCATTTAAAAAATAGTTTATTTTTTATTGACAACTTCCATAATTGTAGACAATAACCATGGTAATTCACTCCCTCCAACTTTTCCCATTGCAACTCAACTCTCCATCATATCCCCTTCCCCTCTTAATCAGGCTCTCTTTTATTTTGATGTCATTATCTTTTCCTCCTATTATGACGGTCTTGTGTAGGTAGTGTCAGGCAAGGTCATGGATATCCAGGCCATTTTGTGTCTGGAAGGGTGCATTGTAAGGAGTCCTACCCTTCTTTAGGCTCTTACATTCTTTCCAACACTTCTTCAATGGACCCTGAGTTTTAGAAAGTGTGATAGAGATGTTTTAGTGCCAAGTACTCTTCTATCATTTCTTCTCAGCACTGTGGTGCCTTCTGAGTCCTCTCAAGGTCAGCACCATCTGAAAAGAGAAGCTTCTCTAACCAAAAGTGAGAGTACCCTTAACATATGGGTTATGAACAGTAAAATAAGTGCTTACAGGGTAGTTTGGTGAGCATAGTATATACATTTAACCAGACACCAGAAGAAGTTGCACCCTTAGGGCTCATGACTTCCCCTGTCATAGATTTTCAGTGTAAGGCACATATTCCCTCCCGAGGAGTGGGCTTTCAGGCCAATTAGAGAACAGTTGGTTTTCCCCATAACAGTCATGCCATTATTGGACCTGTTGTCTCATTTAGCCTAGCTAGCCAAACTTAAGGCTTGCAGTGTCCAAAGTTATTTATCTTCACTGATGACATCTCTGTCTCCCATGGTGCTGCATGTGGCACAGCTTTTTCCAGCTTTCTGTCAGCTGGTCTATACAGAGGAGGATTTCAGCTCAGCTCCAGCAGGATTTCTCAATGACCTTGCAGCCCAAGTATGTGAAGTCTTCAGCAATAAGGTCTTACCATTTATTCCTGGTGGGATGCCAAGAGCCTCTCAAAGTAGTTTAATTCTGCATTTCTCTGATGGCTTTGTATGTAGAACATTTTTTTTTAGACATTTATATGCCATCTGCATTTCTTCTTATGAGAACTGTCTATTTAGTTCAGTAGCCCATTTTTAAATTTGGTTGTTTGATTTCTTATTAGTTTTTTGAGTTCTTTGTATATCCTGGATATTAGTCAACTGTCAAAGATTTAATGTTAATTTGATCTCTTCCTTTCTAATCTGTGTCCCTTTTATGCATGTCTCTTGCCTTATTGCTATAGCTAAGACTTCTAGTACTCTATTACATAAAAGTGATTTTAGTGGAAAACTTTTAAGTGTTTCCCCATTTAGTATTATGTTAGCTGTAGGTTTGACTAAATAGTCTTTATTATGTTGAGATATGTTCCTTCTATTGTCAGTTTATGTAGGACTTTTATCATAAAAATATCAGTATCTGTTGTAATGGTATCTGTTGTAATGGTCCATTTTTCATCTCTAATTTTATTATTTTGTGTCTTTTCTCTCTTTCTTTTGGTCAGATATACTAATGGTATATCAATCTTGTTCATCCTATCAAAGAACTAATTTTTTGTTTGAATTTTTGGTTTCTATTTAATTCTAATTAATTTCTGCCTTAATCTTTATTATTTTTTCCCATCTAATTGCTTTTGGTTTGACTTCTTCTTTTTATTTTTTTATTTTTATGTTTTGGCTTTTTGAGGAAGGGTCTCACTTTAGCCCAGGCTGACCTGGAATTCACTTGGTAGTCTCAGGGTGGCCTTGAACTCACTGCAGTCCTCCTACCTCTGCCACCCAAGTCCTGTGCGCCACCATGCCTGGCTTGTTCTTCTTATTCCAAGGCCTTAAAGTAAAGCATTAAGTTGTTTACTTTTCAACCTTTCTAATTTTTTAATATAGGCACTTCATTCTATAAACTTCCCTCTTAGGACTGCCTTCATTGTGTCCCAAATATTTTGGTATGTTGTGTTCTCATTATCATTTGATTCTATGAATGTTTTTATTTCATTCTTGATTTATTCATTGCCCCATTCATCATTTAGTACTTTATTGTTTAGTTTCCATGATTTTGCGTATGCCTTATAGCTTTTCTTGTTATTGATTTGTAATTTAATCCAATTGTGATCAGATAGAGTGCAAGGAATTATTTCATTTTTCCTGTATTTATTAATGTTTGCTTTGTGTCCTAATATATGGTCTATTTTAGGGAATGTTCCATGTGTTGCTGAAAAGAATGTGTATTCTGCAGCATTTGGGTTAAATGTTCTGTATAGGTCTGTTAGGTCCATTTGTTCTATGACCTCATTTAATCCAGATGCATCTCTGTTTATGTTTGGCCAGGATGACCTGTCAATTGATGAGAGTGGGGTGTTTAAGTCACCCACTACAACTGTGTTTGATGTGATTTGTGACCTTAGTTCTAATAGTGTTTGTTTGATGAAATTGGGAGCCCCCATGTTAGATGTATATATGTTTAGGATTGTAATGTCCTCCTGTTGGAGTGTTCCTTTAATCAATATAAAGTGATGTCCTTTATCTTTTCTAACTAATGTTGGTTTTCAGTATAGCCTGTCAGATATTTGGATAGTAACACCTGCTTGTTTTCTAGGCCCATTTCCTTGAAACACTGTTTTCCAAACTTTCTCCCTAAATTAATGTCCATCTTTTGTGGAAGGTGAGTTTCTTGCAGGCAACAAATAGAAGATCCTGCTTTTTAACCCAGTCTGCAAACATGTGGGGATTTTTTGATTTTTTATTAGATGTGGACATATTTAGTATGTAAACAAAATGTTGGTACCATCCTTTCCCATCTCCTTGTCCCTTTCTTGATGAAGCCTTACTCATTAGGAATGCAGGTCAACCTCATGGGGATTTTGGGTCCTGCCTTATGGGGGGGGGGAGAGGCAATGTCTCTGTGTAAAATGTCCCAACTTGTGGCCCCTCTTCTGTAAAATTCCCTGAGCCATGCTGGGAGTGTTTTAAGTCTACTTCAGTTATGGTCACTCAAGAGCCTCTGGATCTCTGGTTTGGTAGGTGTTGAGTGTCCTCAGTGTCTATCTCCTTCACCCTTGTACTGATATCAGATTCACTAAGAAAGCAGCTCTCTAGCTCACTTCCCCAATTCCTCTGTGGTTTCAGCTAGGGCCAAAGTGGAGTGCACTGGATCATTTATCTCCTCAGGTCTAGCTCCCATCTGAAAAAGAGAAGCAGATTATCTAACAGAGAATGAAGTCAGCACCATTTAAATAGGTTAACCATTATTAATTTAGAGAGAATTAAAAGGACATAGACCCTCTTATAGTCAAAGGTTACTTGGAGCTTGACAATGGAAAGCAGAATCATTATCTGGATATTATTCTGACTTGTTTCCCAGTTCCAGATATTGTTTCCTTTCCACTGAGCAGATCTGTTAGCCAATCCAAGAGCAGTTGGTTACCCACCATGGTTGTGTGCCACTATTGCACTTGTGTGAGCATCACATCAAGTTGTTTGCTTCTGAGTTGCTTAGACTTTGAGTTGCTTGGACAGGTGTTGGCCACTTTCCCCCAGTAATTCATGTAGCATCTTCCTGCACTAGATGGGCCAATTGTCTAGGGGCTGGCTCTCCTCCAGATTCCAGCCAGGTCTCTCCATGGTCTGTGCTGACAGCATATGGTGTCTTCAGCAGTATGGTCTTACCATTAACCTCTGGTGGGTAATCAAGTGCTTTGACAGAAGTCTGTGTTCTTTATTTATGGAGGTCCAGTAGGTCTCTCCGATCAACAACTCACTGTGGATGTAGATCACATCATGGTACAGAGACTTACAGGCCAGCGCCAAGAGAAAAGAAAAGAGAAAAAGACAGAGATGAAAAAGAAGAGAATCTGAGGTTAGGTTTCATTTCACCCTCTACAGGGCCCTTCAATTCAGGTGCTCCCCCTAAAGTCCTCTTGAGGTTCCACCTTCTAGTCTAACTTCCAGAATATAGGATTCTATGATACCAGTTCAATTTAGGTTCAGTTTTGTGCCCCCCCCATTCCCCTTCTCCCAAGCCCTACCCTCCCTATTGTACAGGCCTCGAGATGCTATTCAGATATGTCAGCAACTCAGGCTGATCCAGGTTAGGAACTGCAGATGAGTGACATCATGACATAGCTGTCTTTTTAAAAAAATTTTATTATTATTATTATTTTATTTATTTTTGGAGAGAGACACAGAGAGAGACAGACAGAGAGGGAGAGGGAGACAGATAGAGATGGGCGCGCTAGCAATCTCTCAGCTTCTGTGAACGAAATCCAGATGTGAGCACCCCCTCGTGGTCAAGTGCAGCATTGCGCCCTTGTGTCACTGCATCTGGCTAAATGTGGGACCTGGAGATTGGAACCCGGTTCTTAGGCTTAGCAGGCAGATGCCTTAGCCGCTAAGCCATCTCTCCAGCCCCATAGCTGTCTTTTTGTTATTGTGTGAGTTCACTCAGAATGATCTGTTCCAAGTTTGACCATTTTTCTACAAATTTCAATGTGTCATTATTTCTTACAGCTGAGTAGAATTCCATTGTGTAGATATATACCACATCTTGCTTATACATTTATCCAATGGTGGGCACCTGGGTTGATTCCAGTTTTTAGCTATTATTAATTGAGTGGCTATACACATGGTTGAGCAAATATCTCTGAACTGAAATGTGGAGCTTTTAGGGTAAATGCCCAATAAGGGAATAACAGGGTCTTCCATAGTGGTTATTTTCATAGTGGTTATACCAGCTTACAGTCCTACCAACAGTGAATGGGTGTTCCTATTTCTCCACATCCTCACCAACATTTGATTTCATTAGATTTTTTAATGTTTGCTACCTTTACTGGGGTAAGGTAGAATCTCATAGTTGTTTTAATTTGTATTTCCCTCATGGTTAGGGATGTTGAATTTTTTTTAAGTGTGTGTTAGCCATTTGTAATTCTTCCTCTGAGAACTCCCTATTTAGTTCTCTGCCCCACTTTTGGAGTGAGTTGTTTTTTTATTGTTTAGTTTTTTGAGTTCTTTGTAGATTCTAGATATTAAGCTTCTTTCAGTGGTATAGCTGGAAAAGATTTTTTCCCATTCAGTGGGTAATCTACTGGCTTTGCTTATGGTATGTTTGTTTGTGCAAAACCTTTTTAGCTTCATGGGATCCCATTAATTGAGTGCTTGTTTAATTTCCTAGGCTCCTGGAGTTTTGTTCAGGAAGTCTTTTCCCAGTCCTATAACGTGGAGAGTGCCTCCTATTTTTTCTTCCAGTAGATGAAGAGTTTCATGACTTATATTGAAGTCTTTAATTCATTTGGACTTGATTTTTGTGTATGGTGAAATGAGAGGG
Organism: Orientallactaga sibirica; assembly: GCA_036365145.1. Classification (NCBI taxonomy): domain Eukaryota; kingdom Metazoa; phylum Chordata; class Mammalia; order Rodentia; family Dipodidae; genus Orientallactaga; species Orientallactaga sibirica. The sequence goes on from JAEOAD010002517.1 coordinate 3,357,476, forward strand.
TCTAATTTCGTTTTTCTACATTTGTTCATCCAATTTGTCCAACACCATTTGTTTATGATGCTGTTTTTTCTCCAGTCTACATTATTTGTCAAAGATCAAGCAGCTGTATTTACTTGGCCTAAGGTCTGGGTCTTCAATTCTGTTCCATTGGTCTATGTCTCTGTTTTATTCCAGTACCATGCTGTTTTTTTCACTATGGCTTTGTAATACAGCTTTAGATCAGGTATGTTTTTATTTTTTTCTGATCCAGAGGTTTTTTTTTTTTTTTCCCCTGAGGATATGTTTGGATATCTGAGGCCTTCTGCCATTACATATGAATTTTGAGATCATTTTTTTCAATCTCTCTGAAGAATGATGCTGGGATTTTTATTGGTATTGTGTTAAATCTGTATATTGCTTTTGGTAGAGTTGCCATTTTCATAATATTAATTCTACCTATCCAGGAGCAAGAGAGGTCTTTCCATTTTCTCAAGTCCTCCCCTATTTCTTTCTTGAGTGTTTTTATGTTTTTATTATATACATCTTTCACATCCTTGATTAGTGTTATTCCAAGGTATTTAATTTTTTGTTGCTATTGAAAATGGGACAGTTTCACTGATTTCTTTCTCTGTATATTTGTCCTTTGTATATAGAAAAGCTACTGATTTTTGTGCATTGATTTTGTGTCCTGCCAATTTGCTAACAGAATTTATCACCTTTAGAAGTCTTGAGATGGAGAATTTCGGGTCACTTATATATAGGATCATCTGCAAATAGGGCTAACTTGACTTCTTCCTATTTGAATCATTTTTATTTTTCTCCTGTCTTATTGCTTGGCCTAGTATTTCTAGTACTACATTGAAGAGCACTGGTGAGAGTGGGCATCCCTGTCTTGTTCGGTTCTCACTGGGAACTCCTTGAGTTTTTCCCCATTAAGTATTATTTGGGATTTAGGAGCTTTATATATAGCCTTTATTATGTTGAGATATAAAGCCTCCATGCCTATTCTTTCCAGTGTTTTGATCATGAAGTGGTATTGTATTTTGTGAAAGGCTTTCTCTGTCTCAATTGAGATGATCATGTGGTTCTTATGGTTAAGTTTATTTATGTGGTGTATTACGTTGACTGATTTCTGTATATTAAGCCATTCCTGCATATCTAGGATGAAGCCTACTTGATCAAGGTGGATAATGCTTTTTGATGTGTTGGTGAGTTTGGTTTGTAAGAATTTTGTGCAGGATCTTTGCATCTAAGTTAATTAGGGATGTAGGCCTATAGGTTTCTTTCCTTGTTGCATCTCTGTCTGGTTTTGGTTTTGTTGAGATGCCCACTTCATAAAAGGAATCAGGAAGGAGTCCCTGATCTCCAATTATGTGGAATAGTTTGAGGAAAAAAGTTTCTATCAGTTCTTCAATGAAGGTTTGTTAGAGTTCAACTTAGAAGCCATCTGGTCCTGGGCTTTTCTTTTTGGGGAGGTTTTTTATTACCTTTTCAATCTCCATGGATGTGATATGTTTCTTTAGGAGATTAATCTGCTCTGAGTTTAGTTTTGGTAGGTGGTATGTGTCTAGGAATTCATTCATTTCTTCCAGATTATTTAATTTTGTGGAGTAGAGGTTTAGGAAGTATGCCTTGATGATTCTTCCAATTTCATTGACATCTGTTGTGATCTCTCCTTTTTCATTTCTGATTTTGTTAATTTGAGACTTCTATCTTTTTTTTTCCTTGATCAATTTGTCCAGGGATTTTTCAATCTTGTTTATTTTTTCAAAGAACCACTTCTTCATTTCATCAATTTTTAAAATTGTTTTCTTAGTTTCCAGTTCATTAATTTCTGGTCAAATCTTAGTGATTTCTTTCCACCTGGAGCTGTTTGGGTTGTATTCTTTTTGTTTTTACAGTGCCTTTAGGTGGACAGCCAGATTATTGATTTGGCATCTCTCTGACTTTGTAATGAAGGCATTTAGGGCTATGAATTTTCCCCTTAGGTCTGCCTTCATTGTGTCCCATAAGTTTTGGTAGGTTGTGTTTTTATTATCTTTCAATTCTAGGAATTTTACAATTTCTTTTTTGATTTCTTCCATGACCCATTTATTGTGTAAAAGTGTGTTGTTTAGTCTCCAGGAGTTGTTGCAGTTTTTGATGTGTCTCTTGTTGTTAATATCTAGCTTTAAAGCATTGTGATCTGACATGATGCATGAAGTTACTTCAATTTTCCTGACTTTATGAAGGCATGCTTTGTGGCCTAATATATGGTCAATTTTGGAGAAGGTTCTGTGGGCTGCTGAGAAGAATATGTATTCTATAGAGTTGGGGTGACAGGTTCTGTAGATATCTATTAGTTCTATTTGATCTATGATGTTGTTGAGCTCGATTATTTTCCTGTTGTGGAGTATTGAAGTCTCCAACTATGATAGTGTTGGTGTTTATTTCTGTTTTATTTTCAAAAAGAAATTCTTTATAAACTATAGGGCACCTGTATTTGGCACATATTTATTTATGATTGTGATGTGCTCATTTGGGGTCATTCCCTTAATGAGTAAGAAGTGGCCTTTTTTGTCCTTTTTGATTACTTTTGGTTTGAAGTCTATTTTATCAGATATTAATATCGCAACATCCATTTGTTTTTTATTTCCATTTGCTTGGGATATCATTTTCCAACCTTCACCCTGAGGAAGTGTCTATCTTTAGTGGTCACATGGGTTTCTTGAAGACAGCAGATGGAAGTGTCCAGTTTTCTGATTCATCCTGATAACCGTGTCTTTTGATGGGTGAGTTAAGACCATTAATATTTAAGGTTATTACTGTGAGGTTTGAATTAATCCCTGCCACGATGAAATGTTTTATGGGGTTTGGTGTTTTCTTCTGTTTTGTACTATTTTGAGCCTGGTCAATTTTGTTATTGTGACCTTCTTGTTGGTTCTTGATATTGGTTGTTTTGCTCTGTGTGGAGTATTCCCTCAAGTATTCTCTGTAGATTTGGGTTTGTGTTCATATAATCATAGAGTTGACTTTTTTGTGGAAAGTTTTTCTTTCACCATCTATTATGAGGGATACTTTTGCTGGGTAGAGTAGCTTGGGTTGGAAGCCATAGATTTTCAGACTTTGAAGTGCTCCATTCCAGGTCCTTCTGGCTTTCATGGTTTCCATCGAGAAATCTGATGTAATTCTGATGGTATTGCCTTTGTATATTGTGACTAGTTTCTCTCTTGCTGCTTTTAACACTCTGTTTTTGTTGTTAAGAGTTTTAACTATGATATGTCTTGGAGAGTTTCTTGAGTTTTCTAATTACCTGCTGTGTTCTTAGCTGTGTAAATACAACTTTATATATCTTCAAGGTTGGAGTTTAAGGTGCCAAATATAGCTCTTACAATCCAAGAAAACAGAAGAAGTGACTCTAGATTGTGAGTTTGCCTGGTATTCTAGGATTCTGGTTTACTGGGTGGAGCAATTTACAGACAAATTCTAAAATTCAACTGAGCAGTACACATATTCAATCCAAACCAGATCAGAGTATTTATGTAGAAGTTGGGATGTGTGGCAAGGGGTGAATGAGTTCTCTGATAGTTGGGGGTGGGAGGTTGTGTAAGATGCCTGGAGTTGTACTGTCACTGCTCACCTGTTACCCTTTGTGTTCTCCACCAGCAGCTGCTCAGCTAGTCCCTGCTGTCTTCCCCTTCAGGTTTCTTGACTTTGTGAGGAGGCTGAGTTGAGTGGAAAATCCCCTCACTTAGTTTCTGATTCTGCAGTTCTGTGCTGGCTGGGTGGGCAGACAGGTATACAAACCAGTGCCACTGGCACCTCAGTGGGATTCTGACAATATTCCTCCTTTCTGGAAGATCCTAGTTGCTCCTACTTCTCTGCTGCGGTTGATAATAACTTATACAGCTTCACGTTTTGGGAGAAACATGTATTTGCTGTTTTTCTTCTGATTTTCCTCCCTAGGCTGCTTTGGTGTGGCTGCTATGCTGCCACCTTACCCAGAAGTGGGCCACTTCTTTTTAATGCTAATGTATTGGAAAAAAATAGCTTTAGTAACCTAAAACCTGTCTCTATGTCAGTAAATTTTAAACCTGTTTGAGTTTTTTCTTAATTTTGAATCTTATATCTCTCAGTTCTATATCTTTAGTCAAGCACTGATATCCATTACAAATTTAACTGTAATCAAACTGTCTGGGCATAGGCAATGGGTTCTGAAAGAGACAAATGGTCCTGAAGCTTAGACATGATGCCACAACCCAGGAGGGGAATAGGGTATCTAGTAGGTAGGACCATAGAGGGATGAATAAAAAGCTACTTGTCTCTAATATAGGTCAAAAGAGGTGGTTGGGACTTGCCATGAATAGCTCTGAGGAGTGGAGGCAGAAAATTGACCCAGAAAATGAGATCAGTGCTGAAAAAGTAGCCCAGTATCTAAAAGGAAAGAAATTTTACTGTCTGTCACATCTAGGTTTCTCCAAGGCTCATCTATAAAGAAGGAGAACACAAGGGCTTGTATAATTATCCTCAAGACCTTCTTGTACATTCTCAAATGGAGGTGTGGGAACTTCCTTCTTTTTTGTTGTCTTCATAGTCCAGGAACAAGCTCAAAAGCATCTGTCCGTTTTCATATTTGACCTGAGCTTGGGATTCTTGGATGAAGGCTGACTATCCTTCCCAAGGGAGACAGAAGGACCTTCTAACTTCTAGTGGACCACCACTTTGAAGATGGATATGACCCCAAGGAAAGTCAGGGTGGCTTTGGGCACCCACAACTGAAATGTCCTGCCTGACCACAACAACAGCAATATATAGTCCTGTTGCCTTTTACTTGTTTCCTTAGACTGAGTTGTATAGCCTCATCTTAGATGGAGATCTAAGATTCCATGAGTGACTAGGAGGAGTTGCTACTGTCATTGAATTCAGCTGCCTAGTGTCCTTTCTTCTTCTGATTTGGCTCTTCTCACTTTTCAGGCACCCTCTCTGTTCTTGAACACCTTGAAATCCATGCCTAATAAAATAGAGAAGGGAGCATGAGGTCTCTAGTCTAGTGTTTGAAGGGTTTGTCTAATATCTGGAGAGATGTGGCTTGGCCCTATTGACCCTTTTGGTTCAGATCAGTGTACTTCTGCATAGTTTTTGCTAGCCTAGATGAAAAGAGTTTCAGAAGCTCCATGCACTAGTTTCCATAACTTATTATAGCTCATTGGTTTGATAATGACTGTTTTCACTTTCTTTAACAGGCAGCTAATCATATAGTCACAGAAAGTTCTTCCTCCTTCATTCTCTATACTGGTCAGACAATGTAGCTTAGGTTGTGAATGTGAATCCAAAGACCATATTTGGGATTTTTCTTCATGTATGCAGCCGGTGCTCAGAATGACAGTAGATATCTTGTCTGGTTAGGTCAAAAGCTACAGTGAGCTCTTAGAGTTCTCTACTGAAGGTGGAAGGAGTCTAGCTAAGTTACCCTAGTTTGGACTGTTTTGGAGAAAGGTAGGGATGCCACTGATCACTTTCTTCAGCAAGGATCCACCTACTATAGGTTCTAAAACCTTCCTAAATATCTGTTCAAGTACCTGTGTCTACTATCCTTAATGGACCAGACTCAGCCACCTGTCCTTAACAAACCAAATAAAAGGTCCAAATTAATAGTGGGAAAAGCTGAGATTTATTCAATGTGGCCACATTAGACAGAGAGAGACAAAGAGATCCAGTGACCTGCCCAAAGTCCATCTTAGGGTTCTGACTTGAGGTTTGGGTTTATCTAGAAGGCCAGAGGTGTGCACAGCAAAGCAGTTATCATCAAGATATCATCTGGCCCATCATTGTTTGGGCACTAGTCCACCAGTATCTCTCATAAGGTGGTCTGACAAGCTGCCAGAACTCATGAAATCTCTCTCTAGAGGAGACAATTTTCCCTTCTGACTGGCACCAGGCTTTGGTCTTATGTTTCTTACAGCATGAGATTCCTGAGGAAATTCTTGTTTCTTCAGGTTCATTGTTTTGATAGTCTGTTTGTCAAAGAAAATAGCACTAGAATATCTTTCTTTCTTACATTCTGGTCATAATGAGGGTAGGGCATAGATTGCATCAGTTAGAATGAGCCTATGAGAGACATTTTACATTTAAAGCACATTTTCTTTTTTAACCCTCCCAAGAGAAGAAGTGTCTAAACTCATGGAAGGAAAACTTGGTTTCACTCTGAAATCAAACCCATCTGGCTGGTCAGTCCAGAACAACTTTGAAGGGTGTGGTGGTTTGGATCAGATATCCCCTATAAACTCATGTGTTCTGAATGCTTGATCCCCAGGTTGAGATGGGGGTACAGTTAGGGTGACTGGACCTCTGAAGGTAAAAGAGGCAGTAAAGTTTGCACTTGCTAGAAACTGAAGATAGACTTGTTTCTCCAAAAACAACCAGGACCTCTCCTGGGAGGGAAGTCTTTTATAGGATTTAAACATTGTGGTTGGTCAAGTTCAGCCCCCAGAACTTGGTGCCAGGGTTAACCTCTTCCTGAGATAGCCTCTAGCACTAATCAAACAGCTGTCCCTCTGGTTCACCTGAGCTGGAAGAGAGCCCACCACTAAAAGGTTACAAATACCTTTGCAACGGGAGGAACTTCTAGCTGTAGGTAAGTTTTCCCCTCATCTGGGCCTGGGTCTTGACCAAGGCCCAGCCAGGTTAAGCCCAGCTGAGAGAGCCCCCTAGCCTTTATTCTCCACCTGGGCTCTTTACCCCCTACTTTAGGGAGAGTTAAGATAAGGGAAAAAACAAAGCAGGAAACCACTCAAGTAAAAAGAAATTCTCTTCTCTTTCCCAGCCAAACTAGGAGTGGGGTAGGTTGGGGGGGGGAGACCAGAAAAATCTTTTTCACATAGGAAAAAGCCCCTCTTTGGGAGAAAGCCTTTGGGAAGGGAAAGGGAAGAGAAGAAGGGAAGAAGAGGCATATACACCTGTTTCAGATTCATTTTTGTGAATCAGACATCCAATTAGAATGAGCCTCATCACCACCCTCAGGTATGTAGGAAGGTATACCCCAGAGGGACATTCACTTAGGAAGAACCCATCCACGGAGGCTAGGCTCTTGAAATTGGGGAAGACACAGGAAGTTATTGTTGTTGCTGTGGAATTGTTACCTTCAGCCTTCTTGAAGGAGACTGAAACAGACACAAGTTTTAGTGTTGCTAGGCAGGCAAAGTGGCATCCATGTTTCTGTGGGCCAGTCACTAGATAACTATTAGGGAAAAAGTTTCCTTTCTTCTACTTTGTCTCAGTAGGACACACTAGGTAAGGCTTTGTCTCTGGACATCAAAAACTCTTTTCTCCTTACAAAATTTCTTTTCATCTCATACCACATCACCCCTACACTTATTGTCCTAGTGGGAGGCATATATACAGAAAGTTCAAAGGCAAAAATTCTATGCCCTTAGAGAACATTTATTTTTCTTTTCTTCCTTACATGCAGATCTCTCCTTATCTTGAGACAAACCAGAAACCAAACTCCATTTCTATTCTACTTATCACATTCTGCTGTCCTGTACCACCCACTACTAGGTTCTAAGTTCTTTAACTTTAAAGCCTGCAAACGTTTTTGCTGTGAAAAAAATTTTGAACAAAGCAATTTCAGTTTAAACAATTAATTATACATACTAGTGGTATTCAGTGTGATATTTCCATACATGTTTTTGTGTTCAGACATATACTGAACAAACCCAACCTCACTTTTTCCACTACTTTTGTAGGTTGGTAAAATCAGGCTTAGTGGTCATTGAAAGAAAAATTCTTCCTCCTGTTTCCTGGTAGCATTAGAAAGGGAAGATCCTCCTGACCAGGGAATAAAGTCCTCTAGTTCTGGGAGCCTGTTAATCACTCACTGGATCAAGAGACCACTCCTCACCTATAACCATGCTGAAGAGGTGGGAGGAAGCTATCCTTAATGAGATAATGTACTACACCCCAAATGAGCCACTCCCTTGACGCAGGTGCTCCTAGGACCTCATTGCTGAGCCTGTCTACTTTCCTGAGATTTTACTGAAAAAGAATAACTTTTCCTTTTCTTTTCCCTTTCTTTCTCATCTTTGGATCTAGCAGAAATTGTAAGCATGCTCACATCTTGGAACTTTTGTACCTTTATATTCCCAGTGCCAAGTCCCTGATCCAGCATCTTCTCTCTCTTTCTTTAGGGAACTCTCTCACTCTCTTGGAAGTCTTGGTATATTTTTCTTAAATACTTTTACCCTCCTCACTTCCTTGTCCAAACTCCTTAATTCTTCTAGATTTAGGGTTGCCCCATCGTTGTAAACCTCCTCATCCTCCCAGAGCTCACATATGAAGGAGAACATGGTACTTGCCTTTCACTGTCTGGCTGATTTCTGTTAACATAATGCCCTTCAGTTTCTATTTTAAGGCCTAAATGTGGTATCAAAAGGTACAGAATGTTGTTTTGCGCTTGTGCACATCGTTTTCACACAGCCTGGACTTAAAGAAAGGTGGTTGGGTATGGTGTTGCACACCTTCAATCCCAGCACACAGGAGATAAAGGTAGGGGAAATTGTTGTGAGTTTGAGGCCAGCCTGAGACTGCATAGTGAATACCAGGTTAGCCTGGGCTAAAGGAAGACCCTCTCTCAAAAAATCAAAATAAGTGCTGGAGAAATGGTTTAGCAGTTAAGGCACTTGCCTGTGAAGCCTAAGGACCCAGGTTTTGATTCCCAGTACCCAAGTAAGTCTGACGCACAAGGTGGCACATGCATCTGGAGTTTGTTTGCAGTGGCTAGAGGCCCTGGTGCAGCCATTCTCTATCTGCCTCTTTATCAAATAAATACATAAAATATATAGAAAATAAATAAACAAATAATAAAAATGTACTAAAAGAGAGGTGGCTTGACAATAACTATACTCTCTTATTTGGTGGGATCTGGGCTCCAAACAGAAACTAATAGGTTCTCTTAAATGCTTTAGCAGGATTATCCAGATCATATTTGTTTATTTATGATGGCTAATGAAGGGTGAAGCAAGAGACATCTGTATTATTAATGCCTTGTTTCTGTCCTTTCTCCATTTTAAACTATGCAGAATCACAGTAATCAAAAGAGCCTGAAGATTAGCTCTCCACTAGTGCCAAAAGAATTAAGCAGTCCATAAGGAGGCTATGCTGCTATGTATCTAGTGAGAAATTGGCCAGCTTGAAAAGTGATTGAAGATAAACACATTCACTCATAATCAGCTTTAGATTCCACCTCCTATTTCCCTGGTAACATATGAATTTTCAAGAAGAGGAATGTATCACATTTGAAGCTTCTTGAAATTTTAAATACCATGTGAAAGGAGGAAGGAAACATCAGGCTTATCCCTCCTTAAGATTTAAAATATGAGGCTGGGAAGTCAGTGTGGAAAGTGTGCCACACAAATGTTAGGACCTGAATTTGGTTCCCTAGAACCCACACAAAAGCAGGGCATGGCACAATTCACTTGTAATCCAGTTCTGGGGAAGCAGAAACAGGAAGATTCCCTAAGGCTTTTTGGCTAGCTAGTCTAGCCGAATGTATGAAATCTGTTCAGTGAAAAGATGTCTTAAAAAATAGATGAAAGTGCTGGGCATGGTGGCGAATGCCTTTAATCCCAGCACTTGGGAGGCAGAGGTAGGAGGATTGCCATGAGTTCAAAGCCACCCTGAGACCACAGAGTGAATTCCAGGTCAGCCTGGGCTACAGCGCGACCTTATCTTGAAAATCCAAAAAAAAAAAAAAAAAAAAAAAAAAAAAGGCGAATGCCTTTAATCCCAGCACTTGGAAGGCAGAGGTAGGAAGATTGCCATGAGTTCGATCCTACCCTGAGAATACAGAGTGAATTCCAGGTCAGCCTGGGCTAGACTGAGACCCTACCTCAAAAAAAAAAAAAAAAAAAAAAAAAAAAAAAAAAAGATGAAGACAGGCCAGAGAGATGGCTTGGCGGTTAAGGCACCTGCCTGCCAAGCCTAAGTACACTGGTTCCAATCTCCAGGTCCCATGTTTAGCCAGTTGCAAAAAATGACCCAACAGTGCAATACTGCACTTGCCCACAAGGGGCGCATGCATCTGGAGTTCGTTCACAGCGGCTGAGAGTCTGCTGGCATACCCATTCTCTCTCTCTGCCTCTCTCTAACTCTCTAGCTCTCTCAAATAAAAAAAAAAAGATGAAGACTTCTGGTTAAGATGGCAGCTTATAGCCATGCCAAAGCAGCCTGGTGGGATAATAAGCAGAAACACAGCATGATACATTCTTCTATTGAAAAGTGAAGGTGTATAAGGAATTGTTAACCTCAGCAGAGAAACAGGCGAGACCTAGTGCTTCTAGCAACCACACAACCAGCCTTGGTCAGATAGGAAGAGCTGCATCCATTCCAGGCCCTGCCTGAGCCTGCTGGAGCAGAATCATGGGGAAAGGCTGCTCCACTCACACCAGCCCAGCAAAGTTTAGAAAACTGAAGAAGGAAGAAGGGACCAGCTGAGCAGCTCCTGAAGAAGACAACAGGGATCTGCTGAGCATCTCTGGAACTCAAGGCACCCTCCAAAGCCTCCCTTCTCTAACTGCCAGCACAGGCAACCACAGGAGAACTCAGGACTCCAAGAGATCTTGGCTACACAGCATCCAGCACAGCCAATCAGCATAGCAGAGCCACTGACCCAACCAGCATAGCCAAGCCCACAGCACAGCAAAGAGGGACCCAGTTGGGCACTAAGCTTAAGTGAGACATACGCTGTCCCAAAAGGTAACAGGACATACTTACTTGCCCCAAAGCCAGATATATAGGTCTGCACTGGCCATGTCAGGACAGATTTGACTGATGTACTAGTGGTGAGAGTTACCATTATTAAATAAGTGGGGTTGGGGTTTTACTTGTGTTGCTTTTTATATTTCCTGATTTATAGTGTCTTTTTATCTTTTTCTTCTGCCTTTCTTGGGGGCAGGGTCTCACTTGATCCCAGGCTGACCTATACCCCATTACATGCCAGAAATTTCAGTCTCCTAGTTGACAGGATTAAGAGTGTGGAACAACACACACCCTTAGGGACTTGGGCTTTGTCAGGTTATCTGTTTAAATCCATCACTCTTACAAAAATACTTTGTGCTGGTTTTGATTGTCATAATGCTCAGTTGAATTTTAGAGTTTGCCTATATTTTGTACCACCCAGCCTACTAGAATACCTGCATAGCAGGCAAACACAACCTAGGGTTACTTCTGCTGTTACTCTGGAAGTAATATAAGAGCCACACCTGACACTTTAGGCTCCTACCCTGAAGGTATATAATGTTTGATTTACACATCTAAGAACATAGCAGATAATTGGAAATTCCAAGCATTGAATTAATTCAAGAGGCAAAAATCTCTATATTATAATACAAGCAACAGAAAAAACAAGACCATAAAATTCTACCCAAACTTACAAATCTGTCAAAAATGGCCTCCAGTGAGAATGATTTACATGAAATGCCTGACAAATATAATTCAAAATAATTCAAAGAAATCAAAGAAGAAAACAAACCCCTGAAAGGAATCTCAAGAAAATACAGGAAACCAACTTAGTGAAATAAGGAGGTCAAGGAAACAGAAATAATGAAAAATTACCAATCAGAAATACTAGAGATGCAAAACAGAGTAAATCAAACAAAAACTCCATAGAGAGTTTCACCAGTAGAATGGATTGAGGAAAGGACAGAATATCTAAACCGGAAGACAGATTTAGTACAGCCCAATAAGGTGAAAGACAAACAAATGGGAAGGTATGAATGGGAATTTCAAGACATTCAGGACACTATGAAGAGATCAAACATAATAATGAAGAATATAGTAAAAGGAAAAGAATTTTACACAAAGGCATAATATTTTCAACAAAACCATAGAAGAAAATTTCCTGCAAATAGGTGCCAATATAGCTACAAGAAGCCTTCAGAACATCAAATGGATAAAACCAGGAAAGAACCTCTCCTCACCATATTATAATTAAATTAACAAACACACAAACCAAAGAAAATACATTGAAGTCATTTAGGGAGAGATATTAAGTCACATATAAAATCAAGTCTATCAGGATAACAGCAGATCACTCAACACAAACTTCAAAAGCCAGAAGGGCTTAGAATGATGTATTCTAAGTTTTTTTTTTTTTTTTTTTTTTTTTGGTTTTTCAAGGTAGGGTCTCACTCTGGCTCAGGCTGACCTGGAGTTAACTATGTAGTCTCAGGGTAGTCTCAAACTCATAGCGATCCTCCTACCTCGGCATCTCAAGTGCTGGGATTAAAGGCATGTGCCACCATGCCTGGCTATTCTAAATTCTGAGAGATAACAACAGTCAACCAAGATTACTTTATCCAGCAAAGCTATCCATCCAAATTGGTAAAGAAATAAGGACATTCCACAACAAAAAGAAGCTAAAGGAATATATGACCACTAAGCCAGCTCTTCAGAAAATACTTCAAGTGATCCTTCACACCAAAGAGAAATGAAAGCACTCACATGAGAAAACAGGGAAAAAAACATTTTCAAATAATAGTCAACACAAGCAAGTAAAGGAGAAACAGGAAGACCTACAAAGCAAGAAGAATCACAAGAATAAATGCACACCTTTCAATAATAACTCAATATCGGTGGCCTCAATGCCCCAACCAAAAGACTCAGGCTTGCATACTGGATTAAAAGGCAAGATCTGGGCTGTAGAGATGGCTTATTGGTTAAGGCACTTGCCTGCACAGTCAAAGGACCTAGGTTTGATTTCCCAGGACCCATGTAAGCCATAAGCACAAGGTGACACATGAGTGTTGAGTTTGTTTGCAGTGGCTGGAAGCCTTGGTGTGCCCCTTCTGTGACTTTCTCTATCTTCCTGTTTCCATCGCTATCTCCCTATCTCTCTCAAATAAATAAATAAAAATTTTAAAAAGCAGGGTCCTACTGTTTCTTGCCTCCAAGAAATTCACCTCTCCATAAAAGACAGTACCTTAGGGTGAAAGGATTGAAAATGGTGTATCAAGCAAATGGGCCTAGGAAATAAGCAGGTACCAGTATCCTAATATCAGACAGGACACACTTCAAACCAACATTAGTTAGGAAGGATAAAGGAGGTCACTTTATAGTGATTAAAGGAACACTTCAACAGGAGGACATTACAATTTTAAACATATATGCACCTAATATACATGCTTCCAATTTCACCAAACAGTGTTAGACTTATGGTTACAGATAATACCAAGCACAATTGCAATAGGTGATTTCAATACCCCATTCTCAACTTGACAGATCATCCTGGCAAAAAAATAAACAGAGAAGCATTTGGATTAAATGATGTCATAGAACAAATAGACCTAATAGATATCTACAGACCATTCTATCCAAATGCTGCAGAATACATATTCTTTTCATCAGCACATGGCACATTCCCTAAAATAGACCATATGTTAGGTCACAAAGCAAATCTTAACTAATATAGAAAAACTGAAATAGTTCCTTGCACTCTATCTCAGTGGAATTACACTACAAATCTACAACAAGAAAAGCTATAGAGTATACACAAAATCATGAAAAATAAACATTGCACTACTGAATAATGAATGGGTCACTGAAGAAATCAAAAACTTCATGGAATCAAGTGTAATAATGGTAACACAACATTTCAAAACCATTGGAACACAATGAAGGCAGTCCTAAGAAGTAAATTTATAGCCTTAAGTTTCTATATTAAGAAATTAGGGTCTGGGGAAATGTCTTAGCAGTTAAGGCATTTTCCTGTGAAGTCTAAGGATGCCAGTTCTATTCCCCAGGACCCACGTTAGCCAGATGCACAAGGAGACACATGCATCTGGAGTTCGTTTGCAGTAGCTGGAGGCCCTGGTGTGCCCATTCTTTCTTTCTCTCTATCTACCTCTTTCTCTCTGTCTCTTAAATAAATGAATAAATAAATAAATAAATAAATAAATAAATAAATAAATAAGTTTTTAAAAGACCACATGTTTAAAAAAAGAAAAGAAATACAAAGGTCACAAGTAAACAACTTATTGCTACACCTTAAGGCCTTGGTAAAAGACGAGCAAGGCAAACCAACAATCAGTAGACAGAAAGAAATAATAAAGATTAGGGCAGAAATTAATGAAATAGAATCCAAGAAAAATTCAAAGAATCAAACAAACAGTTGGTTCTTTGAAAGGATAAACAAAATTGATAAACCCTTAGCATATCTGACCAAAAGAAAGAAAGAAGAGACACAAATCAATAAAATTAGAGGTGCAAAAGGCACCATTACAAGAGAAAAACCAATGACATTTGTATAATCATGAGGACATACTTTAAGAACATATACTCCACTAAGATTGACAAGCTAAACAGAGCTGGAGAGATAGCTTAGTGTATAAGGCAATTGTCTGTGAAGCCCAACAACTCATATTTGAATATCCAGGTCCCATGTAAGCCAGATGCACAGTGACATAAGCGCCCAATATCAGCATCTATGCAGAAGGAGGCACACATTTTTTGAATTTGTTTGCAGCAACTGAAGGCCTTGGTGTTCTCTCTCTCTCTCTCTTTCTCTTTCTCTCTCTTAATACAAAAATAAAAAGAGAAAAGAAAATCCGAAAGAAATGGATGATTTCCTTGATTTGTATTACCTACCAAAATTAAATCAAGATGAGATAAACCACATAAATAGACCTATAACAGCACAGAGATCAAAAGAGTTATACAAAAAAACTCCCTTCTAAAAAAAAGTCCAGGCTCAGATGAATTGACAGGTGAATATTACCAGAGCTTCACAGAAGAACTAACACCAGTACTTCTCAAACTTATCCAGAAAATAGAAAAGGAAGGACTACTACCAAACTCCTTTTAGGAAGCCAGCATTACCCTGATACCAAAGCCAGACAATGACAGAACAAAAAAAGAAAATCACACAACAATCTCCCTCATGAACATAGATGCAAAATTCTCAACAAAATACTGACAAACAGAATAAAAGAATATATCAAAAAGATCATTCACCCCACTAAAGTAGGTTTATGCAAGAAATGCAGCGATGGTTCAACATATACAAATCAATAAATTTAATACGCTGGAGAGATGGCTTAGTGGTTAAGGTGTTTGCCTGCGAAGCCAAAGGATCCCTGTTTGATTCTTTAGGACCTGTGTAAGCCAGATGCACGAAGGGCACATGCATTTGGAGTTCTTTTGTAGTGGCTAGTGGCCCTGGTATGCCCATTCTCTTTCTCTGTCTGCCTCTCTTCTATCTCTTGCTCTCTCTGCTTGCAAATAGATAAATGAAAATTTTAAAAAATGTAATACACTATATAAATGGACTGAAGAACAAAAATCACATGATTTTCTCAATAGATGCAGAAAATGCATTTGACAAAATCCAATTTCATGGTAAAAGTCTTAAAGAAACTGTGAAGAGAAGGAATATATCTCAACATAATAAGGGCTACTAATGACAAACCTACAGCCTGTTTTCCCTTGCCAGTTTTTGGCACACTCTCCTGTTGCTGTTGACCCCCTGATGTTGGCAAGGAGGTGATGTCCACCCTCTGCTCATGCCATTGTTTTCCCCTGCCATCATCGAGCTTCCCCTTGAGTCTGTAAGCCAAAATAAACCTTTGTTCCCACAAGCTGCTCTTGGTCAGGTGTATTCTGCCAGCCATGTGAACCTGACTGCAATAGTAAAGTTGATACCAATAGTGGCTTCATTACTGCTAGACACCTGTGTGGTTTTTTGACTTTTGGAATTTCTTTGCAAGAGGAATGTGGAAGGAGTTGAAACCTCAGCCTAAGAGAGCAGTGCTGTAAGTACAGCTTGATGTACTATTTTGGTTAGAGTTGAAAGACTTAAATGCAGTAAGAAGTAAGGACTGTGAGGTTTGGCTTATGAGAGTGAGAAAGAGCTTTGCCTGGATTGGGTTAGAAGCAGTTTATGTGAGAGGCTTCCTGTTATGCCCATGTCCTGAGAACTTGTGCAGGTTTTCTTTACATAGAAATGGACTGGTGTGAGCAGAGGGTTATGGCACAGAAATGAAATCTTTGGGCTGAAATTGCTGCCCATTTAGCTGCAAGTATATGAGAGATTACAACCTTTGAAATTGGGGTAACAGTAAAATATAGACTCTTTTAAAGGGACCTGAATGCTTAAAGAGTGTCCTGCTCTTCAAAGTCTGCTTTATTCCCCTGGATTAACAAATTGGCACCCTACCTGATATTATGGAGTATAAGAAATGCACGAGGAGAGGGTCATTGAATTTGCAACATGTTCTTGTGTTTTGGAAATGGCCATGGGCAATGAGAGGCATGTCTGCTAAAGATTGCATGGAGACCTGATGGAGCCATGAGAATGAAGTGTGGGTTGCAGTGGAGACCCAGTGGAGATTCCAGGACCATGAAGCGGCTGCCAAGGAAAGCTGCCTACCCTGGATGAAGTGTTCTAGGACTGTGAGTAGCCTAGCTGGAAGGGCAGAATTGGAACCCCTGGGAGTTGTTACTGGTTAGAATTATCAGATGTGGAGATTTGTCACTGACTAGAGTTGTTGGACTTGGGTCTACAGAGTTTGATGTTTGTCCTGTTTAAATCTTGTATTGGTTGAATATTTCTTTGCTATGCCCAATGCCATATTTTTCAGTGTGAAAGCGTATTTTGTGCCATTATGTTTTTTTTTTTGGTTTAATTTTTGGTATTATGGCTCAGTTAAAAGACCTTGGGTTATGGGAATGTTTGAACATCATTGGAATTGATAAAAACTATGGGTACTTTTAAAGTTGGACTGGATGCACCATATTTTATACCATTTATGATTATCAGTTTATGGGGGCTAGAGGCAGAATGTGGCAGTTTGATTTAGATGTTCCCCATAAACTTAGGTTCTGGATGCCATGTCCCCAGCTGTTGGCAATTTGGGAATTAATGACTCCCTGAGGAGTGTGCTGTTTGGGGCAGGCTTATGGGTATTATAGCCAGATTCCACTTATCAGTATTTGACACACTCTCCTGTTGCTGTTGTCCCCCTGATGTTAGTGAGAAGGTGATATCCACCCTCTGCTCATGCTGTCATTTTCCCCTGCCA
Organism: Orientallactaga sibirica; assembly: GCA_036365145.1. Lineage (NCBI taxonomy): Eukaryota > Metazoa > Chordata > Mammalia > Rodentia > Dipodidae > Orientallactaga > Orientallactaga sibirica. The sequence goes on from JAEOAD010002517.1 coordinate 3,374,506, forward strand.
TTGAGTATGTAAGTCAAAATAAACCTTTATTCCCACGAGCTGCTCTTAGGTGTTTTCTGCCAGAAGTATGAACCTGACTGCAACAGATACCTTCCATTGAGTTCTTTGACAGGGAGGTCCCTGAGGCCCCCAAAACATTACAGACCATTGCCAAACCTCTTGGTTTCCCACCAGAAATAGATAATAAGACCCTGTTGCTAAAGATTCCACATGCTTGAGCTGTAAGGCCACTGAGAAATCAAGCTACAGCTGAGCTGAAAACCTCCTCCTTGTGCACCAGCTGACAGAAAGCTGTAAAACGTTAACCTTCATGCAACCCTATGGAAAAGAGAAGTCATCAGTGGTGATAAATAACAGTGGACTTTGCAAACCTTAAGTATGGCTAGCCAGGCCAAATGAGCCAACAGGTGCATGTCTGTTATGGGGGAAAACAACTCTTCTCTAATTGCACTGGAGACCTGCTGCATGTGAGTGAGTATATACCTGGTACTGAAAACCTTGTCAAAAGCCTATGGCAGGGGAGGCCATGAGCCCTAGGGGAGTAATGCCTGATGTTGTTTGGCTAAATTCATATGTTATGCTCACCAAACTGCCCCATAAGCACTTTTCTTAATGTTCATACCTATATATTAACACTACTTTCATATTTTGTTAGAGAAGCTTCTCATTTCAGATGGCCATGACCACTGGGATGACTCAAAAGACACCACACTGCTGAGAAGTGACAGAGGAATGTTCAGCACTGAGACATCTCTATCACACCTTCCAAGGCTCCGGATCTATTATGGAGGATGTGGTAGAAAGAAGAGCCAAAGGAAGGGTAGGATTACAATGCAATCTTCCAGACTCAAAATGGCTTGAATATCTATGACTTTGCATTGTCTGTTACTACCTAAACAAGTCCTTCATAATAGGAGGAAAAGATGATGACATCAAAAAAAAAAAAACTAAAAGAGAGAGAGAGACAGACTAATTGAGAGGGGGAGGTGATGTAGTTGAGGGTGGATTTGTGAAGGGGAAAGCGGAGAAGGGGAGGGAATTATCAGGGTTTATTGTCTACGATTATGGAAGGTTTAATAAGAAAAAAGTTTTAAAAATATAATGAAGTATTTAGAAGATGAAAAAATAGATGGAGAGTTATTGATGAAGATAAAAGACATCACTTCTGTCTTCCACAGGTGTGCACAAGTGTGCATGGGTACTGTAGACAAACATGCACTTACACAAATATAAATACACATACACACATGTATACACATTAAAGGTGCTTATTCACAAAGCCTGTCTGACTGGGTTCAATTCCCCAGTACCAACATAAAGCCATATGCACAAGTGATGGATGCATCTGATTTTCATTTGCAATGGCAAGAGGCTATCGTATGCCAATTCACTGTACTCTCTCTCTCTCTTTGCAAACAAATAAAATGTTTAAAATAAATAAATAAAAGACATAAAACATGAAAGGGAGGAAGGTGGAGGCAGCAGAACAAAGCTGTATGTTCCTGGTTAAGCATGGCACTTTTTGTTTGTTTGTTGCTTACTTTTAATTAATTCATTATTATGAGTGTGGATATGTGTTTTTGAGGGTGGGGTGGCAGCATTGTGTCAGGGTCTCCTGCCATTGCAAATGAAACTCTAGACACTTTTTTCATGTAGATTTATGTGGGTGGCTTGGGAATTGAACCCAGGTTAGTAAGCTTTGCATGCAAGCACCTTTCACCACTGAGCAGTCTCCCCAGCCTTTTTTTGTTTTTTGAGACAAGGTCTCATGTAGCCTATGCTGACCTCACACTTGCTATATAACAGAATCTGACCTTGAACTCCTTACCCTCCTGCTCCATCTTCCAAGTGCTGGGATTACAACTGGCTAAGCATGGGCTTTTTTTGGTCAGGGACTTAGTCTACCCCAGACAGACCTGGAACTCACAGTGATCCCCCTATCTCTGCCATTTGAGTGCTAGAATGATTAAGGGTGTGCACCACCATGCCCAGATAGCATGGGTATTTTTATAGATTTTTAAATTCTTTTTAATCTACTGTGTTACATAAGTTTTGTTTAAAAAGATGGGATTTGAGCTGTATCTCTGGCCCTGGATGGAGACAGATAGGAAAATGGTAAGATTATTATTAGCAAAAAGGCTTTTTGCTAAAGAACAAAGAAGTGTTATTGCTCCTGTACCCAAGAGTTAATTCAAATGGTCTTGCCAATCTTCTGGACCACCCCTCAGGAAAGGTGTCTGTTTCATAAACTTTAAGAAATAGTATAAAGCCTACCTTGTCATGTAGGTTGGTACCATTGTCCCTTTGCTATTCTCCACTCTCACTCTGAGAGTATTTTCTGTGTAATGACTGCTTTATTCTTTGACCACTCTCACCTTTGAGAGTGCTTTATTGTTCTGTAGTAAACTGTCTTCTACACCATGTTCTGTGTCATCTGAATTCGATGACGAGCATAAGGACTGGTGAGCTAAGGGGAGGCCAAAGCAAGATGCCAGTTAACACTGTTTGTATGAAGTTTAAGAACCTTGATATTTGGGGAGCTACAAAAAACTCTTTCCATAATTTAAAGTCATTAGGCTGCATGTCTTATGTTCATCTTTTATTTTACTTATTTATTTACTTAGGTTTAAAATTTATTTATTTATTTATTTGCAAGCAGAGAGAGAGAGAGAGAGAGATAGAGGGAAGAGAGACAAACAGAGAGGGAATGGGCACACCAGGGCCTCTAGCCACTGCAAATGAACTCCAGATGCATGTGCCCCTTGTGCATATGGCTTACGTGGATCCTGGGGAATTGAACCTGGGTCCTTTGGCTTAGCAGCCAAATGCCTTAACCACTAAGCCATCTCTCCAGACCCAGTTTTTTTTTTTAATGCTGCTGCAGGGATTTGGCTACTGTATCCCAGATATAGATGTCATAGCTAGCTAATGCCCATAAGCTACAACTGCCTATCTCTAGTTAAGATCTTGCCTACTGAAATTCTACACATTTTTAAGCTTAATGATTCTAAAAATGGGAATAGGTTCTCAGTCATTTGCCTTGTGGATTCTATGATCTGGTCTGTGTGATTTTTTTTTAATTTTTAAAAATATTTTATTTTTATTTAGTTATGAGAGAGAGAGAGAGGTGGGAAGGGAGGGGGAGAGGGTGAGAATGGGCATTCCAGGGCCTCTAGCCATTGCAAACAAACTCTAGATGCATGTGCCACCATGTGCATCCAGCTTACATGTGTACAGGGGAGTTGAACCTGGGTTCTTAGGCTTTCCAAGCAAGTACCTTAACCATTAAGCCCTTGAGAGGAGTATGGGTGTGTGTGTGGGGGAGAGGGATCTTTTTTTTTTTTTTTTTTTTTGGTTTTTCGAGGTAGGGTCTCACTCTGGTCCAGGCTGACCTGGAATTAACTATGTAGTCTCAGGGTGGCCTTGAACTCTCGGCGATCCTCCTACCTCTGCCTCCCGAGTGCTGGGATTAAAGGCGTGCGCCACCGCGCCCGGCTTTTTTTTTTTTTTTTTGAGACTGAGCCTCACTCTGTAGTCCAGGGTGACTTAAACTTCTCAATGTTCCTGCCTCAGCTTCTTGAGTGCTGGGATTATAGTTACTGATGATTACAGAAGGCTTTTTTTTTTTTTTTTTTTAAGGCGTTTTTATAGACAGGGTCTCATGTAGCTCAGGTTGGTCTTTAACTTACTATGTAATTAAGGATGACCTCCAACTTCTGATCCTCTTACCTCTGCCACTCACATTCTGGGATTACAGGTGTGTCTGGTTTATTGCAGTGCTGGGGATCAAACCTCACTTATGCCAAACAAGCACTCTACCAACTGATCTCTACCCAGGAGATGGTATTTTTAAAGAAGTTTCACTTGTGATCCCAGAGTGCAGTCCGCTTGGGTTATGTAGTGGCTGGTTATCATTTCTTTGAGTGTCAGAATTGCTGTTTATTATCGTGTTAGTTATTTTTCTCATGGTTGTGAACAAATACTTGACAATGAACAAGTTAAGGGAGGAAGGGTTTATTTTGGCTTACAGTTCTAACGGGATACAGTCAATCATGGAAGGCTAAGGCAGAGTGGCATAAGTGGGAGGCGGCTGGTCACACTGCATCCACAGCCAGGATGAAGACATCAAAGAACAGCTGATGCTGGTGCTTAGACTCCCTATCTCCTTTTTCTTCAGTCTGGGATCCCAGCCTATGACATGGTGCTTCCACCTCAATTAATTTAATTTAGAAACTCCCTGACATACATGTCCGGATTTGTCTTCTAGGTGATTCTAGATCCTGTCAGGTTCATAATATTAACCATCATAATTATTTTGAAGAAAGCAGATATTTACTAATCTTGAGTGAGTCCCATTTTACATAGGAGGCAAGTACGGTTCAGAGAAGTTCAGATCACAGAAGTGGCAGCGTGGCAGCCTGCAGCCCTTTGGACGTGGAGGTTGCGGCTAACGTTCCCAGTGACAGTTTGTCAGGAAGCTGGCAAACCCAGCGGTACCAGCTGAGCCTGGCCATCCTGGGCCATTGCGGGCGGCGGACGGGTTAACGCGAAGCCCCGCCCCCGACACCGGCCTGGCGTGAGCGCGTCAGGAGTGCGGCGCCGCGGGCCGCGTCGCGCCTCTGCGCCTGCGCGCGGTGTGGAGGGGACGGGGTCACACTCAGCAATGGCGGCCTCCGTGTTCTACAGCCGCCAGTTGGCCACGGCGGTCCTGAGGAGCCACCAGCCCCGCTCCGCGCTGCGTTCCGCCGCCCAGGTACTGCTGCCCGGCCTGTCTCTGTCAGGGCCCGCGGGGAGAAGGGCGAGTGGGACACGGCGCCCGCGGGCGACGCGCGGGGCCACGGGTCACTTCTTGGCCGACGGCTGGCCGGGAGTGCTGCTCCGGCTCGTGCGGAGCCCATGCCCCATGCCCCATGCCCATGCCCCATGCCCCATGCCTCGACTCGGACTCGGCCGTCCCGGCTTCCGAGAGGGCGGCGGGAGCTGAGTGGAGGAGGCCGGGTCGGGCAGTTCTGGTGCCGTCCCGCGGCGCCGAGGAGGCCCCGGCCCCGTTTGGGGAGGGGATGCCCTTCCCGTGTCCCCGCGCGGCCCCTGGGAGCGCAGTGGACCGAGTTGGGGAGACCGCCGCGTCTGTCCTCTTGCTCCCCAGAGAGCTTTGTGGTGCTGTGAGAGGTCAGGAGGCGAAGTTTTCTGGCTTCCTAGAGGAGCAAGTCATTGTCATTTCTGGATAGACTCTAGCTTAGTAGCTACTTTTGGTTGCTCGATGTTTTTTGAATATTTCAGCAGCTTCGGGGAAGTCATTAAGACCTGCAGCATTGCTGAAGATACGTGGCCAAGAGAAAAGTACTTGGGCCAGGAAATAGCAGCTCAGGTGAAGGCTCCTCCACTTCTGAAGCCTGTGCTGCTTCATGAACAAGCCTACTTGGTAGAGGCCCGGTTACATCTCCAGTACCACATAAGTGGGGCATGATGATACACGCCTGCTAATTCCAGCAGGCAGAGGCAGGAGAGTCAGGAGGCCAAGGTCATCCTCAGGCTACATAGAGAGTAGAGTTCAGTGCAAGTTTGGGCTACATGAAACCCTTTCGCAGGAAAAAAAAAAAAAAGTCGAAGAAAATAAAAATTGCCCTTTATTTTTCTTTTTTACATGGTTGACAACCAGCAACTGAAGAGCATGATTGATATTCTGAGTCAGTTTGTGAGTTTTAGGTTGGGTTCTGAGGTAACTCCTGAGACATGTCATGTATGAATGTATGAATAGATTCAGATTTAGGCTTTTTTTTTTTTTTTTTTTTTTTAAGCTGTTCATGTTTTCAGCTGAGGGTGTTTCCTAATAAAAGTGATTTTTTTTTTCTTCTTTTGCCTTGAGTTTCCTTAAAGGGAAGTTTAAGAATTTTAGAAGTATTTAAAGAATGAAGATTTCTTGAAATATGTTTTCATTTTAACTTTTTGATCCTTTTTGAAATTGCCTTAAAAACTTCGTTTTTTCCTATGGGGCTTTATAATTAATGTATTGTTTTTATAATACTTTTTCTTTTACACCATAGCTTTAAGAATTGTAAGTTTGTAAAGACCTTAATCTAACCCCTTCCTATTGTAGATGGGAACACAGAAGTTGTTCAAGGTCACATATTGAATTTAGCAATTCTCACTTTGCTTAGCTCTCTGACCTTCCAGTTTTTTGCATCTTTGTTGAAAATAGGTCAGGTTATGAACATATTTAAAAGATTTTCTTAGATTTGCCAGGAATTGATCACCCTCTTGGCAGTAGAAATGCACCTTTTTTTTTTTTTTTTTGTGGGAGGAAAGGGTTTATTTTGGCTTACAGACTTGAGGATAAGCTCCATGATGGCACAGGGTACAACAATGGCATGAGCAGAGGGTGGACATCACCTCCTGGCCAACATCAGGTGGACAACAGAAGCAGGACAGTGTGCCTTCTTTGTTGGACTTTTAACTCAGGAGTTCAGAGTAGTTGACACCTAATGTACTACTTATTTATAATAATACATAATAGTAATAATACATAATTGTACATATTTATGGGTTCAGTATGAGTGTATGTGTATGTGTTTGTGTTTCAAAGTAGGGTCTTGCTCTAGCCTAGGTTGATCTGGAATTCACTATGCAGTCTCAGGCTGGCCTGAATTCATGGCAAACCTTCTACCTCTGCCTCCTAATTGCTAGGATTAAAGGCATGCACCATCATGCCTGGCCAGTGTGATGTTTTAATACATGTATACATTTTATGATGATCAAATCAGAGTAATTAGCATTTTCCATTTTCTATCACCTTAAACACTTACCCACCCATCCTTCTTTTCTTCCTCCCTCCTTCCCTCCCTCCCTCCCTCCCTCCCTCCCTCTCTCTCTTTTTCTTTCTTTCTTTGCAAGCAGAGAGAGAGAGAGAGAGAGAGAGAGATAGATAGATAGAAGAGAGGCAGACAAAGAGACAACGGGCATGCCAGGGCCTCTAGCCACTGCAAATGAACTCCAGATGCATGTGCCCCTTGTGCATCTGGTTTATGTGGGTCCTGGAGAATCGAACTAGGATCCTTTGGCTTTGCAGGCAAACACCTTAACTGCTAAGCCATTTCTCCAGCCCAACACTTACCATTTCTTTGTGATGAGAACATGTATAACCGTTTCTAGTTTTAAAAAGAGGCTGGAGAGATTGCTTAATGGTTAAGGAACTTGCCTGCAGTGTTTAAAGACCTGAGTTTGATTCCCCAGTACCCACATAAAGTCAGATGCACAAAGTGGCACATGAATCTGGATTATTTTTTTGTTGCAGTGGTGGAAGGCCCTGCTGCACCCATTCTCCCTATTTTACTCTGCTTACAAATAAAATTTTAAAAGTAGACAGTATGTTATTGTTAACCATAATCTTGGTACTGTGCAATGGTACACCAAACTGTATTCTTCCTTTAATTGTAACAGAGTGTTTCTAAAGCCTTTCTGGCAAATGGGGTTTTGTAATTGTGCCATAATTTGTTAACAGAATTCAAAACTGTTGATGTTCTTTTATACTTTCTATTGGTGCAGGGAAATACTAGACAAACACCTTTACTGTGGAGTAAAAGCTATCAGCAATACCTTGTGTGTGCTAATTCTTTGAAAGTAGAGGTTTTTGAAAGAAACCTGAATAGTATACTTAAGAGTTTTACATAATGGGTTTAGTCTCAACTTCCTTTTTAAAAATTTTGTTTTTTAAAACTTTTTTGAGGACTGGTGAGATGGCTTAGTGTTTAAGGCACTTGCCTGTGAAGCCAAAGGACCCAAGTTTGCTTCCCCAGGACCCGCATAAACCAGATGCACAAAGTGGCACATGCATCTGGAGTTCTTTTGCAGCAGCTGAAGGCCCTGGCATGCACATTCTTTCTCTCTCTCAAATAAATAAATAATAAAATATTTAAGAAAACCTTTTTTTGACAACCTCTATACATATAGAATATACCACCATCATGATTATCTCCTACTACCCTCCCTTTTCTCCTTCCCGAATCCTCTCGTCACGGAATCCCTTCTCTTTTCCAACCAGTCTTCTATTTTGATGTCATTTTCTCCCCTCCATTTATTTAGGCCTTGTGTAGGTAGCTTCAGCCACTGTGAGGTCATGAGTACCACTGCCACTTTGTGTCTGGAATACATGGCAAAGCACTCCTCCCCTTTGGCTCTTACATTCTTTGCATCACATCTTCAGCAGTGGTCCTTGGGCCTTGGAGGGTGTAATGGATTTGTCTCACTTAGTGCTGAACATACCACTGTTATTTCTTCTCAGCACTTTGGTGAGTTTTGAATATCCCAATGGTCACTGCCCTCTGAAGAGACAAGCTTCTCTAACCAAATGTGAGAGTAGCATTAATATATGGGTATAAACATCCCAATTTCCTTTTTTGCAAAATCTCACGCTAATGAAAGTGTTTCAACAATAGTACATTGAATGTTGCATTGCCTTCACATAAGTTTTACACTTTGTCACATATGCTTTACCTTTAAAAATTACAAGTTGAGTCAGGCATGGTGGTGCACACCTTTAATCCAAACGCTTGGGAGGCAGAGGTCATGAGTTCAAGGCCAGCCTGGGACTACAGAGTGAGTTTCAGGTCAGCCTAGGCTACAGTGAGACCCTACTTGGAAAAAAAAAAAAAAGAAAAATATTAAGTTGCATGAATCATAGTTCCCTGCCCCCCAGATATTTTAGAATGTATCTTTAAGAATGGAACATTTTGGAATTGCATGTGGTGATTGATACATGTTGCAATCACCTTCTCATTGCTGGAATAGAGCACTCAACCAAAAGATGATGAGAGGAAAGTTGTTTATTTTTATTATTTTTTAATGTTTAATTTTGTTTTTTATTAAGTAGAAACTTTGTATGGACACATCATGTGTTAGTATCACCATTTCCCTCCTCCCTGTCCCCATTCCACTGAGGGCCCTCCTTACTGGGATTGCTGGTGTTCCCCCTGGGGTGTGTGTTATGATATGTAAGTCAGTCATTGTAAGTGGGGGGTGGGGAGTACAATGCCTCTGGACATTGCCTTCCACTCTGTGGCTCTTATACATTCTTTCTGTCCCCTCTTCCACAAAATTTCCTGAGCCATGGTGGGTGTGTTTTAAGTCTACTTTAGACTTGTGCAAACTTCTGGATTTCTGCTTTGGTATGTTTTGAGTATCCTCAGTGTCTGGTTTTTTTTTTTTTTTTTTTTTTTTGGGAGAGTTTGGAGAGAGACACAGAGAGGGAGAGGAAGACATAGAGATGGGCGCGCCAGCAGCCTCTCAGCTGCTGCGAATGAAATCCAGATGCGTGTGCCCCCTTCTGGTCAAGTGCATTGCGCCCTTGCATCACTTTGCATCTGGCTAAACTTGGGACCTGGAGATTGGAACCGCTGGAGATTGGAACCAGTGTTCTTAGGCTTAGGAGTCAGGCGCCTTAACTACTAAGCCATCTCTCCAGCCCTCAGTGTCTGTTTTTATCACCCTGGTGCTGATTGTCAGGCTCGCCGTTGAAGCAGCACTCTTGGTCATCTTGCCAATTCCTCTATGGTTTCACCTGGGCCCTGCCCAATGTGTGAAGGATAGTTTATCTTCCTGGTTCTCACTGCTTTCTGAAAAAGAAAAACAGGTTCACTAATGGAAAATGAGGTCAGCATTAGGTTAAAAGGGATAAGCATTGTTAATTAAGAGAGATTTTGATTGGTGTAGCCTCATTTTTGGCCAAAGACTAGTGGAAGTTTCTTGTTGGAGTCCATGATCTTGGTCTCCATAGGATTCTGACTTGGTTCCCAGTTCCAGCTGTGGGTTCCTTTCCACTGAGTGGATCTCTTAGCTGATCAGGGAGCCATTGGTTACCCACCGAGGCTGGGTGCCACTATTGCACAGGTGTGTACATCTTGTCAGGCTGGTTGCTTTCATATAGCAGGGTCCCCTACTTGCTCACAGTGTTGTTGGCCATTTTTGCCCAGCAGCTCATATAGTGCTTTCCAGCACTATGGCAGACCATCTGGGCTCTTGCTTCCTTCTGGATTCCAGCCAGATCTCTCCATGTTCTGTGTTGGCAGCATGTGGTGTCTTTAGTCTTATTTTTCAGTCTTATCTTTCAGTCTTATCTTTCATCTCAGGTGGGTAATCAGGTGCTGTGACAGAAGCCTGTCTTGTTTAGGAGACTTTATATTTTTATTTTGGCTTAGAGTCTCAAGGGGAAGCTTCATGAAGGCAGGGGACAACATTGCATGAGCAGAGGCTGTACATCACAATCTGCCATGGCAGATGGAAAACAGCAGCAGGAGAGTGAGCAAAATTCTGATGAGAGAAAGCTGGCTTTAACACCCCTAAGCTTCCCCCAATAACACACCTCTTCTAGTAAGTCTTTACCTCCCAAATTGCCACAAGCTGAGGACCAAGTCTATAAAACACATGAGTTTATGGGGGGTCATCCAATCCAAGCCACCACAATACATCTAGTCCCAGCTACTTGGAAGCTTAGGTGGTGGGATCACTTGACCCTTGGAGTTTTGGATAAGCTTGGGCAACATAGTGAGACCCCCATCTCAAAAGAAAACAAAACATAACCAAACCAAATCTGAGCACATACCAGTCCACAAAGAATAAAATTTTCTTCCAAATAGTCACAATATAATCATATTTAGGAACTTTATCATTGATGTAATTTGAATATTAATATATAGTTTAGGTTTAGATTTCCCCAGTTGTCCCTAAAGTATCCTTTATAAACTGTTAGCCTTTTACCTTTTAGAAGCTGAGATCAGGTGTCTATGGTATTTCTTTCTGATCTATCTAAGTAGGCACCCTCTAATGACGTAGATAATTACATAGTGCTCTGTGTGTGTTGCAATTATTTATTAACATGCTTGTGACCTTTGTAGCTAGGAATAAGTTTTTTTTAAAGCCTTCCTAGTATGCTGTTTAGTATATAGTAGTTTGAATAGATGGCCCCCAATATATTCAGTGTTTTATTAGTTTGTAGTTTGCATCTGCACCTACCTGGCTGGAGGCAGTGTCACTGGGCAAATCTTAAGGCGTGGTGGCAGGTTTGAGATTTCAGTCTAAAGATATGCAAAGTGTGCCTAGCTAGAGTTCCTGAAGTGTGCTGTGCAGTGTGTTTGTTTTGGCTTGTGGCTTTTCTCTCTGTGTTTGGTCTTGTGAAGGCAGACCAGCTTCTTCTGCCATTATGGAACTTCCCTGGACCTGTAAGCTTTAATAAATATCCCTTCCTCCATAACTGTACCTGGTCTGGAAGTTCATCTCAGCAAACTTGAAGCTGTCTCCTACACCATTTTTGCTTGCCTTGGTCTAAGTTCTTTTCCAACCTTGTTATTATATTGAGGTAGAGTTTATATGCAGTAAAATATACAATATAATTTGATGGCTAGATTGAGTTTTGTATATGTATACACCTTTTAGCCACCATTCAGATAAAGATATACAGTGTTTTTAGCTGGTAGAAAGCTCCCATGTTCCATCTTTTTACCATTACTCAGAATTCTGACTTATATCACCATAGGCTAATGAATGGCTTTGAATGAAGTAAAAAATGCTCATAGAAGTATGTATTCTTTTTTAAAAATACTTTATTTTCATTTACTTAGAAGAGAGAGGCCTCGAGGGTGGGAGAGAGAATGGGTGCACCAGGGCCTCCAGCCACTGCAACCAAACTCCACATGTATACACTACCATGTGCATCTGACTTACGTGGTTTCTGGAGTATTGAACCTTAGGCATTTCAGGCAAGCACCTTAACAGCTAAGCCATCTCTCCAGCCCAAGGAGAATGTATTCTTAGGACTGGGAAAGTGGCTCAGTAAATAAAAGTGCTTACTAATGAAGCCAAAATACTTGATCCAGATGCTGTGGAGGACTTTTGCAAGGCCAGCATGCTGATAGCAAGACAGGAGGCAGGTCAGGAAAATTCCCTGAAGCTTGTTGTGAGTACAGCACAGAACAGTAGAATGAGAATCCAGAGAAAGAAATGCTGCCTCAAACAAGGTGGAAAAGTGAAGACTGACCTGAAAGTGGTCCTCTGACCTCTTCATGTATGCTGTGGTACACATTTCTGCACTCACACACACAATTTTTTAAAGTGTTTATTCTTGCCTCTGGCTTCTTTGTGAGAGTTTTTTATTGACTTGGGAAGAATAGTTTTTGTTACTTTTTCTCTGTGGCACCCTATCATATGAATGTATCACAATTTATCCATTCTCCTGTTAGTGAGCAATCAGGCCATTTATATTGTTATCTGTTATGAGACAATCTTCTGTAAGCATTCTTAAATATCCTTTGGATAGACATATAGTAGTCATTTGTGTTGATATATATCCAGAAATGGAACTTCTGGGTCAAGAGATAGGCATCCTGAACAGTGGGAGGGTGTTGGCTTTTAATATTGGATTGACACTAAATCAAGGTATTAAGTTATCCAGGTGAAATGTTAGCCAGGATTTTAGTCAGATGAATTAGAAATAAATTGCTATTAGAGGTTCTCAAACTGTAGGGTCTTTTAAGAATCAACTGATTCTTAAAGCAGTGCAATTTTTTAAAAATAATTTTCATTTGGATGCTAATTGATGAACATACTGTAAAATAGTCATATTACTACGAAGTTACCCTCTTTAATCCCCTCTCCCCCACCCCTATATTATACTGTGGGCCCTTCTCAGTAGGGTTATCTGTGAATCACTGTGTGAGGTCATGAATGAACCAGTTGGTTCCTGTGGGATAGACAGTGCATCACTGTATGCCTTCCCACCCTGTGGCTCTTATATTTTTTCTGCCCCCTCTTCCCCAATGTTCTCTGAGCATTGGAGAGACTGTTAGAAGTCTCCTTTAATGTTGTACTTGACAGCCTCATGTTTTCTTTTTTTTTTAATTTAATTTTAAAAATTTTAATTTATTTATTAAGAGAGAGAGAGAATTTGGGTATGCCAGGGTCTTTAGCCACTGCAAATGAACTTCAAATGCATGTGCCATCATGTGCAACTGGCTTACATGGGATCTGCACAATCAAATCTCAGTCCTTAGGTTTTGCAGGCAAGTACCTTAACTGCTAAGCTATCCCTCTGTCCCTAATTTTTTTAATTTTGGTTTTTCAAGGTAGAGTCTCACTCTAGCCTAAGCTGACCTGGAATTCACCATGTAGTCTCAGGCTAGCCTTGATCTCATAGTGATCCTCCTACCTCTGCCTCCTGAGTTCTGGGATTTAAGGTGTACACCACCACTACTGCAACCTCTTATTTTCTGTTTTTTTTTTTTTTAAATTAATTACTTAATTTTTTACTGAGAACTTCCGTAATTGTAAACAATATCCCATGGGGATTCCCTCCCTTCCTCCACTTTCCCTTTTGAAATGCCACTCTCCATCATATCCCCCCCCCAATCAGTCTCTCTTTTCATTTTGATGTCATGATCCTTTCCTCCTATTATGATTGTCTTGTGTAGGTAGTGTCAGGCACTGTGAGGCCATGGATATCCAGGCCATTTTGTGTCTGGAGGAGCACGTTGTAAGGAGTCCTATCCTTTCTTTGGCTATCACATTCTTTCTGCCACCTGTTCCGCAATGGACCCTGAGCCTTGGAAGGTGTGTTAGAAATATTTCAGTGCTAAGCCCTCCTCTGTCCCTTCTCAGCACCATGGTAGCTTCTGAGTCATCCCAAGATCACCGCCATCTGAAAAGAGAAGCTTCTCTAACCAAAAGTGAGAGTAGCATTAATATATAGGTTTGGACATTAAGAGAAGTCCTTACTGGGCAGTTTGGTGAGCATAGTATATACATTTAGCCAGACACCAGCAGATGTTACACCCCTAGGCTCATGACTATCCTAGTTGTAGGTTTCAGTATCAGGGATATATTCCCTCCCATGGAGTGGGCCTCCAGTCCAATTAGGGAGCAGTTGGTTTCCCTTATAACAGACTTGCCACTATTGCACCTGTTGACTCATTTGGCATGAGTGGCCAAATTTAAGTGTTGCAGTGTCCACTTTTGAGTATCTTCACTGATGATTTCTCTCTCTCCCATTGAACTGCATGTTGCATAGCTTTTTCCAGCTTTCTGTCAGCTGGTCTATGTGGAGGAGGCTTTCAGCTCAGCAGCAGGATTTCTCAGTGACCTTGCAGCCCCAGTATGTGGAGTCTTCAGCAATAGGTTCTTACCATCTATTCCTGGCAGGAAACCAAGGGCCTCGGCAATAGCCTGTAATGTTTTCGGGATATCAGGAACTTCCTTGGCCAACAACTCACTGGAAAGTATCCCATCCCTGGCACTGAAAATTTTCTAGTAACAATCTATGGCTTCCAAGTGCTCCATTGTCCAGAAAAGTAGGTTTCCATATGACTTATTTATATCCTCTTAGATTTTGATTAGCCCTCCCTCCACCTTTCCTTTACTCAATTTCTTCCCCTGACCTCATGAAGGCATTTTCACCCCCATTAATCTGTTCTTCTACTTACATATATACAATACCATCCTATTAAGTCCTCCTCTCCCTCCCTTTCTGTTCCCTTTATATCCCCTTTCTAGCCTACTGGCTTCTGCTACTGAGTTTTTTTTTAAAAGGGAAAATATTTAATTTATTATTTCTGAAAAAAACTATTAAAATAATTGTTTTCTTAAAAAATATTGTACTTTTTGTTATTAGCTACTTTTTTATGGACAATTTCCTTAACTGTAAACAATATTCCTTGGTACTTCCCTCCCTCCCCCCACTTTCCCCTTTGAAACTCCACTCTCCATCATATCCCCTCCCCTTCTCAATCTGTCTCTCTTTTCAGTTTGATGTCATGCTCTTTTCCTACTATTATGATAGCCTTGTATAGGTAGTGTCAGGCACTGTGAGGTCATGGATATCTAGGCCATTTTATGTATGGAGGAGTACATTGTAAGGAGTACTACTCTTCCTTTGGCTCTTACATTCTTTCTGCCCCTCTTCCGCAATGGACCCTGAGCCTTGGAAGGTGTGTTAGAGATGTTTCAGTGCTGAGCCCTCCTCTGTCCCTTCTTCTCAGCACCATGGTGCCTTATGAGTCATCCCAAGGTTATCACCATCTGAAAAGAGGAAGCTTCTCTAACCAAAGGTGAGAGTAGCATTAATATATGGGTATGGACATTGAGAGAAGTCCTTACTGGGCAGTTTGGTGAGCATAGTATATACATTTAGCCAGACACCAACAGACATTTACAACCCTAGGGCTCATGTCTACCCTAGTTGTAGGTTTTCAGTATCAGGGATATATTCGCTCCCATGGAGCGGGCCTCTAGTCCAGTTACAGAGCAGTTGGTTTTCCCCATAATAGACATGCCACTTTGCACCTGTTGGCTCATTTGGCCTGGCTCGCCAAATTTAAGTCTTGCAGTGTCCACTGTTGAGTATCTTCACTGGTGATCTCTCTCTCCCATTGAACTGCATGTAGCATAGCTTTTTCTGGCTTTCTTTCAGCTAGTCTATGGGGAGGAGGCTTTAAGCTCAGCTCAGCAGCAGGATTTCTCAGTGACCTTGCAGCCCAAGTATGTGGAGTCTTCAGCAATAGGGTCTTACCATCTATTCCTGGTGGGAAACCAAGGGCCTTGGCAGTGGCCTGTAATGTTTTTGGGATATCAGGGACCTCTCTCGCCAACAACTCACAGGAAGGTATCCCATCCCTGGCACTGAAAATTTTCTAGTAACAATCTATGGCTTCCGAGTGCTCCATTGTCCAGACAAGTAAGTTTCCATATGACTTATTTATATCCTCTTAGATATTGATTAGCCTTCCCTCCACCTTTCCTTTACTCAGTCTCTTCCCCTGAACTCATGAAGGCCTTTTTACCCCCAATTAATCTGTTCTTCTACTTACATATATGCAACACCATCCTATTAAGTCCCCCTCCCTCCCTTTCTATTCCCTTTATATCCCCTTTCTAGCTTACTGGCTTCTGCTACTGAGTTTGATTCCTACTCACATAGAAGTCCAATCATTTGTAGCTAGGATCCACATATGAGAGAGAACATGTGATGTTTGGTTTTCTATGCCTGGGTTACCTCACTAAGTATAGTCCTTTTCAGATCCATCCACTTTCCAGAAAATTTCATAACTTTATTTTTGTTTACTGCAGAGTAGATAGAACTCCATTGTGTAAATGTGCCACATCTTCATTATCCACTCATCAGTTGAGGGACATCTAGGCTGGTTCCATTTCCTAGCTATTGTGAATAGAGCGGCAATAAACATGGTTGAATAAGTATCTCTAAGGTAGTGAGGTAAGTCCTTCGGATATATGCCTAGGGGTGGTATAGTTGGGTCATATGGTAGATCTGTTTTTAGCTGTCTCAGGAACCTCCACACTGATTTCCACAATGGCTGGACCAGATTACATTCCAACCAATAGTGTAGAAAGGTTCCTCTTATTCTACATCCTCGCCAGCATTTATGGTCATTTGTTTTTATGATGGTAGCCAATCTGACAGGAGTGAGATGGAATCTCACCGCATTTTTAATCTGCATTTCCCCAATGACTAGGGTTGTAGAACATTTTTTTAAATGCTTATATGCCATCTGTATTTCTTTTTCTGAGAACTCTCTGTTTAGTTCCATAGACCATTTTTAATTGGGTTGTTTGATTTCTTATTATTTAATTTTTTGAGTTCTTTCAGATTTTCAAACTTAGTGGAGTATATGTTCTTATAGTATATCCCTAAGATTTTAAAAATTTCTCTGGTATCTGTTGTGATGGTGCCTTTTTCATCTCTAATTTTATTAATTTGTGTCTGTTCTCTCTTTCTTTTGGTAAGATTTACTAAGGGTTTATCATTCTTGTTTGTCCTTTCAAAGAACCAACTCTTTGTTTCATTGATTCTTTGGGTTGTTCTTTTGGTTTCTATTTCATCAATTTCTGCCCTAATCTTTATTATTTCTTGCCGTCTCCTGATTTTTGGTTTTGGTTTGCCTTGTTCTTCGTTTTCCTAGGCCTTAAGGTAAATTATTAAGTTGTTTACTTGCAACCTTTCTAATTTCTTCACATAGGCACTTTTACATTTCCCTCTTAGGACTGCCTTCATTGTGTCCCAACGATTTTGGTATGTTGTGTACCCATTATCACTTGACTCCATGAATTTTTTTATTTCCTTCTTGATTTCTTCATTGACCCCTTCATCATTTAGTAGTATATTGTTTAGTTTCTATGATTTTGTGTATGCTCTGTAGCTTTTCTTGCTATTGATTTGTAAGTTTGATCCTATTGTGGTCAGATAGAGTGCATGGGATTATTTCAATTTTCTTATATTTGTTAATATTTGCTTCATATCCTAATATATGGTCTATTTTAGAGAATGTTCCATGTCCTGCTGAAAATAATGTGTATTCTTCAGCATTTGGATGAAATGCCCTGTATATATGTTAGGTCCATTTTTTCTATGACCTCATTTAATCCAGAAGCATCTCTGTTTATTTTTTTTTGTCGGGATGACCTGTCAATTGGTGATAGTGGGGTGTTTGAAGTCACCCACTACAAGTGTGTTTGGTGTTATATGTGACCTTAGTTCTAATAGTGTTTGTTTGATGAAATTGGGAGCCCCCATGTTAGGTGCATATATGTTTAGGATTATAATGTCCTCCTATTGGAGTGTTCCTTTAATCATTATAAAGTGACCTTCCTTATCTTTCCTAAGTAATGTTGGTCTGAAGTCTACACTGTCAGATATTAGGATAGCAACCCCTGCTTGTTTTCTAGGCCCGTTTGCTTGAAACACTATTTTCCAACCTTTCACCCTAAGATAGTGTCCATCCTTTGTAGAAAGGTGAGTTTCTTGGAGGCAACAAATTGAAGGATCCTGCTTTTTAACCCAGTCTGCCAACCTATGTCTGTTGACTGGTGCATTGAGGCCATTGATATTAAGAGTTATTATTGAAAGGTGTGTATTTATTTTTGCCATTTTTCTTGTTTTGTGCTTTTTCCGGTTTACCTTTGCTGTCTTGCATTAACTAGTATTTTAGTATGGTTTCTTTTTTCCAGTTTATTTATATGTGTGCTTTTCATTCTCTTTGGCATGGAGGATCCTTTCAAGTATTTTCTGTAAAGTTGGTTTTGTCATAGAATATTCCTTTAGCATGCTTTTGTTGTGGAATGTCCTTATTTCTCCATCTATTTGAGTGGATAGCTTTGCAGGATAAAGCAGCCTTGGTTGACAGTTGTTACCTTTCAGAACTTGGAATATATCACTCCAAACCCTTGTGGCTTTTAAAGTTTGTGTTGAGTAATCTGCTGTGATCCTGATGGGCTTGCCTCTGTAGGTGACTTGATTTTTCTCTCTATCTGCTTTCAATATATTTTCTTTGGTTTGTATGTTTGGTAGTTTAATTGTAATATGGTGAGGAGTGTTTCTTTCCAGGTTTTTTTTTTTAGTGTTCTAACGGCTTCCTGTATCTGCATTGGCATCTCTTTACCAATTTGGGGGAAGTTTTCTTGTATGATTTTGTTGAAAACACCTACTATGCCTTTGGAGTGAAATTCTTCTTCTACTGTACCCTGAATTCTTGTTTGAGCTTTTCATCGTGTCCTGAATATCTTGAAATTCTCATTCATGCCTGCTATTAGTTTGTCTTTCTCTTTGTTGGACTGTATTAGATCTGCCACCTGGTCTTCTGGTTTAGATATTCTGTTCTCTCCTTTATCCATTCTAGTGGAGAGATTTTCTACAGAGTTTATTTCATTGACTGTGTTCTTCATTGCTAGTTTTCCTTATTTATGTCTTGTATTGACCCCATTTATTTAATTAAATTGGTTTCCTTTGTGTACTTTGATTCCTGTGATTCCCTCTTTGAGTGCTTTGAACATATAATCATTCTTTTGAAATCTTTCTCAGGCATTTCCTCTGAGTCAGTCTCACTGAAGGTCAGTTCTGATGCATTAATACTTTTTGGTGGATTTATTTTGTCTTGATTTTTTGTGTTTCTTGTATTATAATGTAGAGATTTTTGCATCTTGGATTAATTTAATGCTTGGATTTTCTAATTATCTGCAGTATTATTAGATGTATGTATCAATGTGATATTTTATATCTTTAGGGTGGGAGCTCAAGGTGCTTGGTGTGGCTCTTAAGACTCTCAGAATAAACACAAAAGTTACCTTAGTGTGGGTTTACCTGCTATGAGAGTATTCAGGTAGGATGAGTGGAACAGAATATAGTCAAATTCTAAAAATTTAACTAAACAATGTACACTTTCAATGAAAACCAGCACAGGGTATTTATGCAAAAGTAGGTATTATGACAAACAGATCCTCTAACAAAGTCACAGTCTCTAAGGATATGTGTTGCCCCACACCCATAATCCTGTCAACTGGGAGGCTAAGATTTCTGGTCTGTAGAGGGTTCCAAGGTCAGCTTGTGAGTGAGTAAGACCCTTTGCTAATGAATGACAGAAGAGTAAAGAAAGGCACTATAAATCAGGAAGCAACAAATGACAAGCCCAAAATATAGCTTATTTAAGAATGTCAAATTCAACCATCCATCAGATTGAACATATAATTTACTCTGACATGGAAGGTGCAGTTAGTCCTTCTGATACATGCCTATATACCAAGCTTATTTGGTGGGAAATGACCTGGTGTAATCCCAGTTCCCTTTTGGGATGGCTTTGGTCTCAGCTATGATGCATGGCTGCTTGGGTCGCTCTTTGCTGTGCTGTGACTCAGGTAGGCTGGCTGGGTCTGTTGGTCGCTGTTCTGATTGTGCTGGGTGCTGAATAGGTGAGCTCCATTCCCCAGGTCTCTGGTGCTTGCTAGAGATTGTGCTGGTGGTGGGCGAGGGGAGGCTGTGCATGGAGGCTGAAGTCCTCCCAGTGGTCTTTGTGATCTTCTTCCTCACAAGCTGCTCCGTTTGTCTCTTCCACCGTCCTTCCAGGTTTCTTGAGTTTGTGAGGGGGCCATTCTGAATGGGAAATCCCCTCACTTGGCTTTAAAATCTTGTGGCTCAGGCTGAGTCTGGCAGCTGTGATCATGTGGAACTGGTGCTGCTGCTGCTGGAGCTGCTTCTGCTTGCTTTTGTGGGCTGTAGTTGCTATTTAACTCTCCTACTTCTCTGCTGTGGTTGATCATTTATTATACCTCACTTTTTAGTAGAAGAGTCTATTTTACTGTTTTTGCTTTTTCTCCCCTAAGCTCTTTTGGTGTGGTTCCTATGCCTCCATCTTACCTGGAAGTCCTTATTTTCTGTTTTGATGACTTTTGTGACTTCTCAGTGTCACCATGAGAAGGTTCTCTGGCTAGCAGTTAGATCAGCATTAATACTAAATCCACCACTTCTTAGGTTGTATTTCCTGGGTCCTGGCAGGTGTGATAGAAATGACTCATCCAGTGCTTGGCTCTCTTGTCATTTTCATGAATCTTGGTTTTCAGTATTTGCTGTCCTCTTTATCTTTAAACAGGTTCTCTAGCCAAGAGTGAGAGCAATATTGATCTAAGGGGATTCAACATATATTTAGAAGACTTTTTGATAGGCATTACATCTTCTTTTAACCAAAGAACAGTGGATGCTTGCTTCTAGGGTCTATGCTCTTCCAAGCCATGGGCTTTTGACTTGGTTCTCAGTACCAGTCATGAATTTACACTGAGCAGGCCTCATATCCAATCAGAAGAGAGCAGTTGATTATCCCCCTAACTTATGTGCCACTATTGTACTGCTGGGTACATCTTGCTGGGCTGGTTGATTTTTGTAGCTTGCAAGATACACTGTTCACAGTATTGGTGACTTTTATCTCACAGCTGCTTAAATAGCACTTTCTAACACTGACAGCTAACCAGTAAGGAGATAGCTTCTATCTCAGTTCCAGCTTGAATTCTCAGTGACCTGGGACTGCAAACACAGTGTCTTCAGCAATCAGGTCTTGCTGTCTAGTTCTGGTGGATAACCAAAGTGCTTTGGCAACGGCCTAGATTGTTTTGGGAGTGTCATGGTCCTTCATGGCCAACAACTCACTGTGAGTCAGTGACCCAATTCTGGCACTGGGATTTCCTAGCCCATGGTTTAGGGTAAATTTTTTTCTACCACAGCAGGGTTCTTCTGTACACACACACACACACACACTCTCTCTCTCTCTCTCTTATTATTATTATTTTTTTCAAGGTAGGGTCTCACTCTGGCCCAGGCTGACCTGGAATTCACTATGTATTCTCAGGGTGGCCTTGAACTCACGGTGATCCTCCTATCTCTGCCTCCCCCTCCCCCCCCCCAGTGCTGGGATTAAAGGTGTGTGCCACCATGCCCGGCTTTTTGTTGTTTGAGGTAGGGTCTCGCTCTAGCCCATGTTGACCTACATGATTCACTACATACTCTCAGGCTTGCCTTGAACTCATAGTGACCTTCCTACCTCGGGGTCTCCAGTACTGGGATTAAAGATGTGTGCCACCACACCTAGCAGAGAGAAATAAAGAGAGAGAGAGAGAAAGAATGAATGAATATGGGTGTGCCAGGGCCGCTAGACACTACAAAGGAATTCCAGATGCATGTGGTGCTTTGTGCATCTGGCTTTACATGGGTGCTGGGGAATCAAAGTTGGGTTGCTATGCTTTGTAGGCATGCTCCTTAACTGCTGAGCCATCTCTTCAGCCATCCCCCTCTCCTCTCTTTTTAAGAAAATCATATCTTTTCGCTAATGAAGTAGGTTTCTAGTACTAATTCATGCTGTCTTTAGTTTTGTGTATATCTCCCCCTCCTATGCCTTTCCCCTGACTCCTAAAATCTTTCTACCCTTCTGTATTCTGTTCTTCCACTTGCCTATTATTCCCTCCTTTAATCCCTTCCTGCTTCTCTCCAAGTCTTATTCTAGATTCTTGACCAGTACTATTAATGCAGATTACAAGTTATAAATAAAATTGTTTCAAGTTAGGATCTACATATGAAAGAGAACATATGTGTGCTTGAGTTACCTCATTTAGTATAATTTTTTTCTAGGTCCATCCATTTTCCTGTGAATTTCATCATTTCATTTTTCCTTACTGCTGAATAGAATTGCTATTCTATAACTACATCTTCATTATTCATTCATCAGTTGATGGGCATCTGGCCTGATTCCTTTTCCTACATATTGTGAATAAAGCAGCAACAAACATGTTTGAGCCAGTATCTCTTTATCTTTAGTGTGGATATGCTCAGGAGTATAGCTGTGTCAAATGGTAGAACTGTTAGAAAAATTTTTTGAGGTAGGATCTTGCTGTAGCCCAGGCTGACCTGGAACTCACTCTATAGTCCCAGTCTGGCCTCCAAGTCACAGTGATCCTCCTAACTCTGCCTCCTGAGTGCTGGTTGTTGTTGTTGAGGTAGGGTCTCACTGTAGCTCAGGCTGACCTGGAATTCACTATGTAGTCTCAGGGTGGCCTTGAACTCACGGCAACCCTCCTACCTCTGCCTCCTAAGTGCTGGGATTAAAGGCGTGTGCCACCATACCCAGCTGTTGCTTAGTTTTTAAAAGTTATTTGTATGTCCTAAAAATTAAACTTTTGTCAGATGTATAGGAAATGAAGATTTTCTTCCATTCTGTAAGTTGTCTATTGACTTAGCTGATGGTTTGTGTTGCAGTCAGCTCCTTGTTGCTGGGATGAATATCCAAGCAGATACAGTTTATGGGAGGAATGGGTTTATTTTAGGTTTACAGAGTCTAGGGAAACACCAATGGTGGAAGAAGCTGGTCTTCTTTCATAAATCAAAGCAGTGTGGTATCACTAACAGCCAGTACTGCAAAACTATAGCCAGAGCTCAAACTGCTCTGCTCACACTTTTGGGCTGGAATGGAGATCTGCTCCTAAGATTACCTTAGGGCTGGACTCCAGGATCTGCCCCCAGTGACACCTCCTCTGGCTGTGTGGTTAGAGATCCAAGTTATAAGCTTAATTTTAATAAAACACCTCAGTTTATAGGCCATACATTTAAATTATCGTATTGAAACTCCCATAGTTTACTTAGCTGTACAATATCTTTTTAAAATTTGTGAGATCCCAATAGTTGAGTGCTTTATTCCCTGGGCTTCTCGAGTCTTCAGAAGGTCTTTCTAACCCTGTATCTTGGAGTGTTCTCCCTATTTTTTTCTCTAGTGATTTCAGTTTTTCAGTCTTATATTGAGGCTATTAATCTACTTGAAATTGATTTTTATGCAGGGTGATTAGAGAAGAGCTGGTAGATTTATTCTTCCACATGTAATTACACAGTTTCTCCAGCACCATTTGTTGAAAATGCTCTAGTTTGTGTTTTTGGCCTTTTTGTCAAAGGTAAGGTATTTGATAGAGAGAATGAATGTGGGTGTGCTGGGGCCTCTTGCCACTGCAAACAAACTCCAGTTGCATGCACCACTTTCTTTCTGTTGGTATTAGGGGAATCAAACCCAGGTTGTCAGACTTTGCAGACAACTGCTGAGCCATCTTTCCAGCCCTGTAGGATATCATGAAATCACGTATGGTGATACCACCAACATTATTCTTTCTGCTGACATTTTTGGCTAGCTTCTTGTGCTTCCAAATGAATTTTGAGATTTTTTTTTGATTTCTGTGAAGAATGATACCAAAATTTTGAATCTGTGTATTGCTTTTGGTAGGATGGCCATTTTCATGCTATTAATTCTTCCAGTCCATGAACATGGGAGATCTTTTCCTTTTCTCATGTCCTTTCTTAGTTTCTTTTTAGTGTTTTAATGTTTTCTTTGTAGAGGTCTTTCACTTCCTAGGTTTGGGATATTTCAAGATATTTAGTTTCTTGTGGCTATTTCTCAGTATGTTTACCATTGGTTTATAGTAAGGCTACTGATTTTTGTGTATTAACTTCATATCCTGCCACTTTGCCGAAAGAGTTTATCAGCTCTAGGGTTTTTTTTTTAAGTCTTCAAGGTCTTTAGGGTCCCTTAAGTACAGAATCATCATCTGCAAATAAGTTTGATTTCTTACTTATTTCTTTCTGTTGTCTTACTGCTCTAAGACTTCAAGTATGATGTTATATAACAGTGCAAAAATGGATACCCCCTTTCTTGTTCCATAAGTTTTTCTCCATTTAGTATGATATTGTCTTTTATTTGTTGTATATAGTCTTTATTATGTTGGGATATTGTCCCTCATCCCTAGTATCTCCAGTGTTGTTATGAACAGATTTTGTATGTTGTCATTCAGGCTGATCTGAAATTCACTATGTGGTTTCAGGCTGACCTTGAACTCATAGTGATCCTCCTACCTCTGTCCCACAAGTGCTGGGTTAAAGACATGTGATACCACACCCAGCTAGATGATATTTTTAAAGTGTTCTTGGATTTAATTTGCAGGAATTTTACTGAGGATTTTTCATCTAAGTTCATTGGTGATACTGCTTTTCAGTTTTCTTGTGTCTATCTGGTTTTAGTATTAGTGTAATGCTGGTTTTATAGAAGGAACTAGAGATTATTCCCTCCTTTTCAATTTTATGAAATAACTGGAAAAACAATAGTTTCAGTTTTTCTATAAAGGTCTGGTAGAATTCAGCAGTGACTCTGTCTGGGAGTGGCTTTTTTGGCTGGGACATTTTTTAATTACTGCTTTAATCTCGTTAGATGTTATAGCTCTATTTATTTATCTCTTCTGGACTTAACTTTGGTATTTGGTAGATCATATGTGTCAAGAATACAGGTTTTTGAAATATGTCCTTATGAGTCTGTCAATTTCATTGGTGTCTGTTGTAGTATATTCTTTTTCATCTTTAATTTTGTTGATTAGGGTCTTCTCTGTTTTGGTTAACTTGGCAAGGGTTTATTAATCCTGTTTTATGTTTTCAAAGAAGCAGCTCTTTGTTTTATCAATTTTAAAATTTGTTTTCTTTATTTTTTTATTTTTTATTTTTTATTGGCAACTTCCACAATTAATAGACAATCAAGTATGATAATTCCCTCCCCCTCATTTTCCCCTTCTCAACTCTACTCTCCATCATATCCCTTCCCCCTCTCAATTAGTCTCTCTTTTATTTTGATGTCATCATCTTTTCCTTCTACTATGAGGGTTTTGTATAGGTAGTGCCAGGCACTGCGAGGCCGTGAGTATCTAGGCCATTTTGTGTCTGGAAGAATGCATTGCAAGGAGTCTTATCCTTCCTTTGGTTCTTACATTCTTTCTGCCATCTCTTCTGCAATGGACCCTTAGCCTTGGAAGGTGTAAATAGAGATGTTTCAGTGCTAAGCATTCTTCTATTACTTCTTCTCAGCACTGTGGTGCCTTTTGAGTGCCAGAGGTCACTGCCATCTGAAAAGCGAAGCTTCTGTAAACCAAAAGTGAGAGTAGCATTAACATATGGATATGAGCATTAAAAGAAGTGCTTACAGGGTAGTTTGGTGAGTGTAATATATACATTTAGCCAGATACTAGCAGGCATTACACCCCTCAGGTTCATGACCTCCCCTGTCATAGTTTTCAGTATCAGGCATGTATTCCCTCCCTCCTGTGGAACGGGCCTCCAATCCAATTAGAGTGGTTGGTTTCCCCTGTAACAGGCATGCCCCTATTGTACCTATTGGCTCATTTGGCCTGGCTGGCCAAACTTAAGGCTTGCAGTGACCACTGTTGTTTATCTCCACTGATGACTTTCCTCTCCCATAGAACTGTATGCAGTGTAGCTTTTCGTCAGCTGGTCTATAGGGAGGAGGTTTTCAGCTCAGCTCCAGCAAGTTTTCTCAGTGACCTTGCAGCCCAATCATGTGGAGTCTTCAGCAATAGGGTATTACCATCTACTCATTACAGGCCTTAAAAATGGCCTGTAATGTTTTGGGGGCATCAGAGACCTCCCTGGCCAACAACTCACAGGAAGAGAACCTATCCCTGACACTGAATATTTTCTAGTAACAATCTATGGCTTCTGAGTGTGCCATTGTCCAAAAAAGTAGGTTATCATATGGCTTATTCATACCCTCTTAGATTTTGATTAACCCTTGGATTGTTCTTGTTTTTCCAATGTCTTCAGGTGGATCTTTAAGTTATTTATTGGAGTTCTCTCTTTATTTTTGTAATGTAGGCATTTCAAGCTATAAACTTTTCCTCTTAGGATTGCCTTCATTGTGTCTCATAGTTTTTGTATGTTGTGTTTTCATTCTCATTCAGGTCTAGGAATTTTTTGATTTCTTTCTTGATTTCTTCAGTGACCCATTCATTGTTCAATAATGTGTTATTCAGTCTAGGAGTTGATTTTCTATTGTTTGTCTTATTGGTTTCTAGATTTATTGCATTGTATTGTAATATAATACAAGGAGCTATGTCAATTTTCCTAAATTTATGGAGACTTGCTTTGTATCTTATTTTAGAGAATTTTCATAACCTGCTGAGAAGAATGTGTGTTTTGTAGTATTTGGTTGGAATGTTTTGTTAGATGTCTATTAAGTCCATTTTATCTATGGATGGAACATAGCTTCGTTGTTTCACTGTTTTATTTTCTGTTTAGGCTCAGCAGTTAAAGGTACAAAGCCAGGTTATCTGTTTATTGATGGTAGTGTGGTATTAAAGTCACTGAGTGTTAATTTGTTGAGATTTATGTCTGACTTTTTGTTTAGTTGATTTTATTTTACAATATTTGGTGCACCTGTGGTGTATATATGCTTTGGATTTTAATTTCCTCTTGTGAATTGTTCCCTTGATTATAAAGTGGTCCCTTTTTTTAAAATCTCTCTTAATTACTTTTGGTTTAAAGTTTGTTTTATCAGATATTAGTATAGACACACCTGTTTCTTTTTTATGTTTGCTTGGCATAACTTTTTAAATTTTGGGGGGAGTATCTTTCTCCCTCTCTCACCCTAAAGTATTGTCTGTCTTTAATGTTAAGGTGGTTTTCTTGAAGGCAGCAAATGGAAGGATCCTATTTTTTAAATCTTGACTGGTGGCTGTGTCATTCATATTTATGCACATAAAATTTGAGCGAGAGAGGAAGAGAATGGGTGCGCCAAGGCTGCTAGCCACTGCAAACAACTCCAAATTCATGTGTCACCTGTGCATCTGGCTTATGTGGGTCCTTTGGCTTTGCAGGCAAATACCTTAACAGCTAAGCCATCTCTCCAGCCCATCTCTTTCTTTTGATTGGGTTGTTAAGTCCATTGATATTCAGAGTTATTATTGAAAGGTGTGAGTTAATCCCTGTCATGTTATGATTTTGTAGAGTTTGGTGTTATCTTAATCTTCATTTGCTTTAACAACTGTTCTAGTTTGATAATTGGCTTTTCCCTTTCCTGTATCATTTTGAGGCTGTGTGTGTGTGTGTGTGTGTGTGTGTGTTCAAACCATTTTGTTAGACGTGAAGATTGTGCAGAGCTGAAGATATTCATGGGGTCACACATCCTTTGCAACACAGATCTCCATGTTCCCCTTGTCACTTAAAGTTGAGTATATTTTCTGTTTTTCTTCTCTTGAGTGCGAAGTATTCCATCCAGTATTCTTTGTGGGGCTGGCTTAGTGTTCATATATTGATACAGCTTCGCATAGCTGAGTCTTATCAGCTTCTTTCTTTTTTAAAAACATTTTTATTGACAACTTCTATATGTACAGACAATAAACCATGATATTTCCCTCCCTTCTCCCACTTTCCCCTTCACAACTCCACTCTCCATCATATCCCCTCTCTCTCTCCGTTAGTCACTCTTTTATTTTGATGTCATCATCTTTTTTTTCTATTATGAGGGTCTTGTGAAGGTATTGCCAGACACTGTGTGGTCATGGCTATCGAGGCCAATTTCTGTCTGGACAGTTGGATTCTAAGGAGTGGTACCCTTCCTTTGGCTCTCATATTCTTTCTACCATCTCTTCTGCAATGGGCCCTGAGCCTTGGAGGGTGTGATAGAGATGTTTCAGTGCTGGATGCTCCTCTGTCCGTTCTTCTTAGTACTATGTTGCCATTTGGGTCATCCCAGTGGTCATCGCCATGTGAAAAGAGAAGCTTCTCTAACCAAAAGTGAGAGTAGCATTAATATATGAATATGAACATTAAGTGTAGTGCTTTCATTGCAGTTTGGTGAGAATAACATATACATTTAGCTAGAAAAGAGCAAGCTTTATACCCCTAAGGCTCATGTCCTCCCCTGCCATAGACTTTTTTTTTCCCATTTTTTTATTGACAACTTCTTTAATTGTAGACAATATCCCATGGTACTTCCCCCCCCCCCCCACCATAGACTTTTGATTAGGTTTTCAGTACCAGGCATGTATTCCCTCCCATGGAGCGGGCCTCCAGTCCAATTAGAGAGCAGTTGGTTTCCCCCAGAGTAGGCATATCACTATTGCACTCATTCAGTCATTGGGCCTGTCTGGCCAAACTTGAGGCTTCCAGTGTCCACAGTTTTCACCACTAATGACTTCTGTCTCCCATATGGCTGCATGCAGTGCAGATTTTTCCAGCTTTCAGTTGGCTGGTCTACAGGGAGAAGGTTTTCAGGTCAGCACCAGCTTGATTTCTCAGTGACCTTGCTGCCCAGGCATGTGAAGTCTTCAGCAATAATAGGATCTTACCATGTGTTTCTCATGGGAAACCCAGGGCCTTGGCAGTAGCTTGTAATGTTTTGGAGGTTACAGGGACCTCCCTAGCCAACAACTCACTGGAAGATATCCCTCCCATCCCTGGTACTGAAAATTTTCTGGTAACAATCTGGCTTCTGGATGTGCCATTATTCAAAAAAGTTGGTTTTCACATGTCTTACTCAGAATATCTTGGTTTTTCGAGGTAGAGTCTCACTCTAGCTCAGGCTGTCCTGTAATTCAGTATGTAGTATCAGGGTGGCCTTGAACTCTTGGAGATCCTCCTACCTCTGCCTCCACCATACCTGGTTTAGCTTCTTTCTTTTTCTTTAAAAAAATATTTATGGGCTGGAGAGATGGCTTAGCGGTTAAGGCGCCTGCCTCCTAAGCCTAAGAATGCCGGTTCCAATCTCCAGGTCCCACATTTAGCCAGATGCAAAGTGACGCAAGGACTGAATGCCACACATGACCACAAGGGGGCGCACAAATCTCGGTTTCATTCCCAGCAGCTGAGAGACTGCTGGCACACCCATCTCTATCTGTCTTCCTCTCCCTCTCTCTCTCTGTCTCTCTCCAAAAAAAAAAAACATTATTTGCATGCAGAGCAAGAGAATGAGAACATGTGCATCAGGACATAGTGCCATTGCAAACAAACTCCATATGCATGCGCTATTCTGTACCTGGCTTTATGTGGGTACTGGGGAATTGAACTCTGGTTGTTAGGCTTTGCAGACAAGTGCCTTAACCTCTGAGCCATCTCTCCGGCCCATTTACAAATTTTGGCTTTTTAAATTTTTTTTTTTTTTTTTTTGGGAGAGAGACACAGAGAGAAACAGACAGAGAGAGGGAGAGGGAGACAGATAGAGAATGGGTGCGTCAGCAGTCTCTCAGCTGCTGTGAACGAAATCTAGATGCGTGTACCCCCTTGTGGGCAAGTGCGGCATTGCGCCCTTGCATCACTTTGCATCTGGGGAAACGTGGGACCTGGAGATTGGAACCGGGTTCTTAGGCTTAGGAGGCAGACGCCTTAACTGCTAAGCCATTTCTCCAGCCCTATTTTTTGGCTTTTTAAGGAAGGGTCTCACTCTAGCCCAGGCTGACCTGGAATTCACTACATAGTCTTAGGGTGGTCTTGAACTCATGGTGATCCTCCTACCTTTACCTCTCAAGTGCTGAGATTAAAGGTGTGCGCCACCACACCTAGCTTATTTTTAAATTTATTTCCAAGGAGAGAGAGAGAGCATGACAGCGTGTTCACACATGCCAGGGCCAACTTTAGACGTATGTGCCACTTTGTGCATCTGGCTTTACATGGGTACTGGGCAATTGAACTCTGGTCATTAGGTTTTGCAGGCAAGTGCCTTAACCAATAAGCCGTCTCTCCAGCCCAGGTTCTTTCTCTTCCTTGCATGCCATTTAGTTTTGCTGGGTATAGTGGTTGTCCTTCTGGGTTTTAGAGTTTTCATTGAAAAATTGGATATTATTCTGGGGGACTTAGGTGTATGTGGTGAACTGTTTCTCTCTTACTGCTTTTATTACTCTTTGCTTGTTTTCTATGTTTAGTGTTTTAACTCTAATATGAAGTGGGGAATTTTTTCTCTGGTCCTGTCTATTAGGTGTTCTGTATGCCTTTTTTTTTTTTTTTTTTTTTTTTTTAGAAAAAAAACCTGGATTGGCCTCTCTTATAAGGGTTGAAAATTTTTTTCTATAATTTTATTAAAGATATTTCCCATACCCTTTACCTATAATTTTATCCCTTCTTATATACCCAAGATTTTGAATGTTTGGTCTTTTTAATATGCCCCACATTTTTCTCATGTTCTATCTGGTTTTTTGAACTTGTCATTGACTTTTGGCTTCCCAGTCTATTTCCTCTGCCTTGTCCTCAAGTCCTGATAGTCTGTCCTCCACATGATCTATTCTGTTGATATAATTTTCTTGGGAGCATTTTAATTGAGTTAATACTTTTTTATTTCCACTAGGTGTTTTCTTCACCATCTCTATCTCTTTATTGTGTTCCATTTTCCTTTCCTTGTTTGACTTTCTCTTTGCATTTAGTTTATTTTGTCTGCTGTCTTAGAATTCATACACGAATTTGTGGCCTTTTTGAATATTTCAGTTGTCTGTTGAGTTCTTTTAGTTGATTCCTCTTGCATTTCATTTAGTCATTTGTTCATGTTCTTTGTAAGTTTGTTATACATGTTTATTGTGATTACCTTTTTGAATTCCTTACCAAGAGTTTCCTCTAAGTAGTTTTCATTGGAGGCTTCAACTATGGGACTATGCATTCTTGGTGGTGATGGCTTGTGTTGGCTTCTTGTGTTTTTTGCTTTGCATTGGGGTTTGCCCATCTGAAGACAATGGAAGGCAGTTAACAGTGGCTCTACTGGAACCTGTGCTGAGTGGCCTGGTCCTCTTTGCTCTGGGTGGGAGTGTTTGGTGGTTTACATACATATCTGGCTGGGCACTGTGGGGAGTGGGACACGGGACCAGTGTAGTGACCTAGTCCTCCCTACTCTAGGTGGGCATAGGTGGGTAGTATACATTTTAGTTTGGGCTGGGGGCAAAGGTTATTAGTCTGTGGCACCATTCACTGGAGATTTGTACCAGGAAGCCTAGTCTTCCTTGTTCAGGGTGGGTGTGGGCCAGTGTGTGAGTGATTTGGGTGTAGGGGGAATGCTCACATGGGACTTGTGCTGAGTGGCCTATTTCCCCATGCTCCAGGTGGGGCATGAGTGGGAGGTGTACATGCTGGTCTGGGTGGAGTGCATGGGGATTGGGGACCAATGCTTAGTGGCCTAGTCCTCTGTACTCCAGGTATCTGGTTCAGATTTGAGGCCGGTTCAGAGATTCTGACTTGGTAGAGAAGAATGGGGTTTATGGGTCTGCATTTTTAGAAGCCGATTTGTTTTTGATGTAATGCATTTTGAACCCACTATAGAGAACAGACTTTATATAAGGCTCCTTTAAGTTCTAATTCTTTTGATGTGTATTAGCTATGAACTGTGTTTCAGTTTGTTGCATTTTGTGTTGAGATGATGGATATGTATAGGTATAGTTTAAAAGACTAATTTCAGGGCCATTTTCCAAAGCTTTTTATGATACTTAATTTGTGTGTGTATTGGCTTGAAGAATTGAAAGGATTGAAGAGTTTTAAAAGGGGAAGCAAGTGTTTGAACATTTTATGGTAGATTTAAACTAGGTTCTGACTTTATGCTTGAAGACCAGTACATGCCCGAGATCTTGCTGATGTGCACCCTTCTTCAGATTTTCTTTGTGTTGGGGCCATAATACAATAGCTGAAAGGCTAGCTCTCATATTTCTTTTTCAGCTAGGATATAAGCTGTTTCCCATTTCTTTTTTTCTTATTTATTTATTTATTTAATTATTTTTATTTTGGAGAGAGAGAGACAGAGGGAGAAAGAGGCAGAGAGATAAAGAATGGGTGCCCCAGTGCCTTTCAGCCACTGTGAATGAACTTCAGACACATGTACCCCCTTGTGCGCATGTATGACATTGCACACTTTTGCATCTGGCTGTATGTGGAACCTGGAGATTCGAACAAGCATTCTTAGGCTTCGCAGGCAAGTGCCTTAACCACTAAGCTATCTCTCCATCCCTGTTTTTTTTTTTTTTTTAAATATTTATTCATTTATTTGAAAGAGAGAGACAGAGTATGGGTGCACCTGGGCATCCTGTCACTGTAAATAAACTCCAGATGCATGCACTACTTTGTACATCTGGCTTTATGTGGATACTGGGGAATCAAACCTGGACTGACAGGCTTTGCAATCAAGTGCAATCAAGCCATCTCTCCAGTCCTCTTTCCCATTTTTTTTTGGGGGGGGGAATAGTTCTGATGAAGCTATACTCAGGGATGTTTTTGTTTCTCTTTTATAGAAGTGCTGTTTCTTAATTTCTTGTTATTAACCACAGTCTAGTACATGTTTGCTTATTGTCTGTCCTTTTCTACAATGTACACTGGAACTGAGCCTGAGACAATAAGGCCATTTTCTTTGGGTCACTGCCTAGTTCTAGTGCTTAGATGCTCAATAAATTTGATGGAATGAATGAATATTCTACACAGGTTGAAAAGGGTAAGAGTTTGGAGGAGTTTTGCTTTTTTGGAAGCTTTTATGGTCCATTTGTGAGGGAACAGACTCATTGTATCAGGCTTGTAAAAGAGGTAACAGTTAAGGGAATCATCTAGAAGGAATATATTAAAGCTGATATTTCAGGTTTATTCTTGGAGAGTAAATTTATAGACTGGGATAGAAAGCTTGCGTGAAAGAAGGTTTTTGGAATGTGATCTGGAACCACACATTAAAGGAGTAGAAGAGTGAAGGTAGGAGAAGGAGAGTTGAGGTGAATTGCAATACAAGTTTGCTATTTCTATGGGAGATCTGAAACTAGGATGGCTCTTTTGAACTGTTCTAAGTAGGAGTGAGGTGTCAGGTGTCTTTATATCCATCCTCCTAATCCTATTGATGCCAGTGCATGTAAGCTGCCAATAGAAAGGGCAAGAAGACCTCATCTAAGAGGACTAGGCCCATAGTTGTCCCAGTCAACCCACTGTAGTGAGTGTTCTTTACAGATGAGGTCAATATTTTGACTTTTGAGTGTATAAAAAGGCTATGGGAACCAAATCATTCACCCTTCATATATCTAGTGCCAGATGACTTGTTAGATGTAGAGGAATGGTGGAAGGAAGAAAGTTGTGAAGAAGTTTTGATTTGGTAGAAAAGATGAGATTGACTTTAGCTTTTTTGACTTTGTCATTGTATTAGTCAGGGTTCTCTAGAGGAACAGAATGGACAGAATGAATCGTATTAAAAGGGGATTTATTGGATTAGCTTACACAGTCCAGCAATAGCAGGTTGCAGGTCCGAGAGTCAAGAAACCCGGTAGCTGCTCAGTGCACGAGGCTGGAGGCCTCAGCAGTCCCAATCCGGCACTGAAGGCCTGGAGGCTTCCTGGAGAGACGCTGCTCTTCAGTCCACTCTGGTCTTCAGTCCACACTGGAGAGCAGCAACACCAAGCAGCAGATACCAAGCAGAAAACACCAAGCAGCTAGTAGCACCGGCAGCCAGGTGGGAGAGAGAGAGCCTTTCTTCCCAGAGCTCCTTTTTATCAACCAGCCCCCTCCTCCAAGAGGGGCCGCCCACTCTGGGCCGCCCACTCTGGGGGAAGGCTTACCCCTAGGGGAAGGATTCTTCCTTTAGTTAATCCTTCCTAGAGGCAGCCTCAGAAACACACTTATGAGGAATGTCTGTGGATTCCTAAACAAATCAAGTTGACACAAACTTAACCATCACAGTCATCTAGGTAGAAATGCCCTTTAGATCATTGGAGATATGAGATTAAAGCTCAAATGTAAGATGAGGAATAGATGTGATGAGGAAATAGAATCATAAGGACATCATTTGATATTTACTGGTGGATTCGTTTTTAGTTTTCTACTATAGTTCAGATACTCTGAGATATATATAATTTTTTGTTGTTACTGTTTTCAAGGTAAGGTCTCACTGTAGCCCAGGCTGTCCTGAGACTCACTGGATAGTCCCAGGCTGGCCTCGAACTCACAGCGATCTTCCTACCTCTGCCTCCCAAGTGCTGGGATTAAAGGTGTGCACCACGATACCTGACCAAATATTATATTTTGATGATAGAATATAACAATATTGCTATAGTTACAAAGAACCAATTACTATGTGTAAACAAAATATTTTATAGTGGTGGTTTTAACAAGAATAGTTGCCAAATCAGTGTCATGTATAAATATGTCTCCAATTTCTCTAGGTTCTCGGCAATTCTGGATTGTTTAATAATTATGGACTTCAGGTACAGAAGCACCAGCAAAGAAATCTCTCACTACATGAATATATGAGTATGGAATTGTTAGCGGAAGCTGGTGTCGCTGTTCCCAAAGGATTCGTGGCAAAGTCATCAGATGAAGCTTATGCAATTGCCAAAAAATTAGGTACTGAATTAAGAGAAACGTAAACCACTTTGACATGAGAACTTTATGTTTTTAATGTGTGATATGGTATGTGTGATGTATGCATGTGAATGTGCTGACATGTGCCACATATGCTTGCTTGCAGTACTGTGTGGGCTCACCTGTAGGTGCCCCAGCTAGAGCAAAACATGGAGTGTCCCCTCAATCCCTCTTGTGTCTGTTTTTTCCTTGCAATGGAGTCTTTCTCACTGATTCTTGAGCTTGCTCTTTGTGAGCCCCGACAATTCTGTTTCTGCTCCTCCACAGGATTGGAGTTGAAAACATGCATGGCCATGCAAAGATCTGTATATAGGTTCTGGAGATTCAAATTCAGGTCTCAGACCCCCATTCCTGTGCCGTGAAATGCACTTAACTGCCAAACCATCTCTCCAGCCCACTGACATGGGAACTTTACTAAGTTGTGAACGTTTATTTGGTTTGATGACAACTTTTGGTATCTGTTTGTTTACTTATTTATTATGTTTTTGTGAAGGAGGGTCTCATGTAGTCCAGCTAGTTAGTGAGCCTTCACCTCACTGTGTATCTGTGGATGACCTTAAATTCTTTATCCTCCAGCTTCTACCTCCCAAGTGGTGGGATTATAAGCATATGCTACCATGTTTGACATGGCTTATTTATTTATTTATTTATTTATTTATTTATTTATTTATTTGACTTACTAATAATCTGCACCTTCCTGATTGTAGTGCAAAAATAAAAGTGCACACAAAGCCACTTTCTCCGAGCTCTCACATGCCTGGGGACTAGGCTGGGAAAGGGGCACTTTTGTAGCTTTTAGCCCAGAAGAGGCAGTGAAAGAGACTGAGATAGGGCAGCTATCCCTCTACCTTCCATTTCCTGGCTCATTCTTCTTTCAGATCAGCTTTTAGTCTTTTTGTCTGTCAATCTCTTTAGCTACTGAGCACCCACTCTGCACTGGACACTGGGTTTGGGGGCTGGAAACAAAAGACACATGATGCTTCTTAGTCTTGGATTCTGGAGCAAATAAGAACTGGCTCTCCTGGTCCTTGCCTCCTACCACTCTACACTCATATGGACCCTTTCCTCCACATCACCCTTTAAACCCATCTCTTTTGCTCTTTTTTTTTTTTTTTTTTTTTTTTTTTGGCAAGGAGAGTCGGGGCGGGGGGATGAAAATGAATGAGCATGTCAAAGCCACCTGCCACTGCAAATGAACTCTATATTCATGTGCTGCTTTGTGCATGTGACTTTACATGGGTGCTAGGGGATTTGAACTCAGGCTGTCATACTTTGCAATTGAGTGCCTTAACTCTGGTTGTTAGGCTTTGCAGGCAAGTGCCTTAACTACTGAGTCATCTCTCCAGCCCATTTCTACTTTTTTTTAAAAGAAATTTTATTTGCTTAAAAGAGAAGGTAGGCTGGGCACTGAGGAGGCAGAGGTAGTAGGATTGCTGTGAGTTCTAGGACAGCCTAGGACTACACAGTTAGCTCCAGGCTGTAGCCCAGGCTACAGTGATACCCTACCTTGAAAAAAGGGAAAAAAAAAAAAAAAAGGTAGAACTTTGCTGAAATGCTACAGGTTTTTTTTTTTTTTTTTTTTTTTTTTTTTTTTTTTTTTTTTTTTTTGAGGTAGGGTTTCACTGTGGTCCAGGCTGACCTGGAATTAACTATGAAGTCTCAGGGTGGCCTCGAACTCAACGGCAATCCTCCTACCTCTGCCTCCCAAGTGCTGGGATTAAAGGTGTGCGCCACCACGCCCGGCTTCTACGGTTATTTTTCAATCTGCGAGGTGATTTTGAGTTTCTATAATGTCAATGGCTTAGAAATTATTTATGTTGGCATTAGGAAGCTAAAGTTCCATTTTTAACTAGAATGTCATGTGGAAGGAGATTCCGTTTCTTTGTAGTTTAAAGGATGGTTTTGAAGATATTTTTCAGGATAATGATAAAGGAAAGAGTTGTCTGTGTGATTAGGAAGAAAGATCTACTGCTTTCTTTCTTGCTTTCATTGTGAAAACCGAGGAAGTAAAAGGGAATGAGCAAGAGTTGGGCTTTAGAATATAAGCTCTACAAGAACAGGTTTCATGAAAGATCCCAAAGACTTGAAGAGTACCAGATCCAAATCAGTCAATATCAGTAACTGTTAAACAAATTAGTTACCATGTTTTAAGTAGGTTCTTTTATTGATAGCAGAACCCTTGATTGATTTTGATATTTTGAAGTTATTTTACTTTAAAAATCAATTGACTTTGGTAAGTAAACTTAAATTTACATTTTGGAAGATTTAACAGGAGAGCATAATGAAGTAATGTAGTAACTGTCCATGGTATTTTCTTTATAGTAGTATTTGAAATCCCACAAGTTTTATTTAGATGAATATAGTGAATCTGTTGGATTACTTTTGATTCATAAGACTAAATGTGCTTTGATGCAGACTTTGCTTTTATTGAAGCTTTTCATAAAAATACAGAACACTTAAGAAATGCTTTAAATGTAATTTGTTTCTTGTTTTGTATTTTTTTATTTTTAAAAGGAGGCTCTGTCCAAAGTGAGAATATTACCACATAAATTATGCTTTGAGGTGCCCTTTGTTTCTTGAATTGGAAGTATGACTTTTCATTTAGAGTTCCTCTAAATTTGAGTCAGAATAAAGTCTTATTTCATGTTCAACAAAGGCTTGTGGAATACTAAATTAAGTGACATTTTTGTTAATTAAAGGTAACTTAGGGTTTGAATTTGTGAGTAGTTAAAATCAAAAGGGTCTGATTTATATGTAATAAAGTCAGTAAAAACTTGTTTTCCTATTTCCAAATTTTTTTTTAAATTTTTTTTTTCAAGGTAGTATCTCACTATCCCAGGCTGACCTGGATCTCTCACTCTTTAGCCCCAGGCTGGCCTTGAACTCACTGCCATCCTGTTTCTTCAACCTAGCTTGTAAAACTTATAAACTTAGCATTCTTTGAGATATATGTATATATATTTCTACCTCCTGGTAAGTACTTTTCATAATATTATTGCTCAATAATGTTTATTAATAGGACTTTTCATTAGAGTATAAATTAGTACCAGCTATAAGCACTGGTAATATCTCCAAGTCATAATATACCTCCTCAAAGTAGTAATTATAACTCAGAGTTTTACAAGATAGCAGGTTTACCTGTGAATAGAAAGACTGGGAAGTATCAAGAAAATACTTGAGTCTTAGTTTTTACTTGAGTTTTTTTTTTTTATTATTTTGGAGAGAGACAGAGAGAGAGAGAGAGAGACAGAGAGAGAGAGGGAGAGGAAGACAGAGATGGGCGCGCCAGCAGTGTCTCAGCTGCTGCGAATGAAATCCAGATGCATGCGCCCCCTTGTGGTCAAGTGCGGCATTGTGCCCTTGCATCACTTTGCATCTGGCTAAACGTGGGACCTGGAGATTGGAACCGCTGGAGATTGGAACCAGTGTTCTTAGGCTTAGGAGGCAGGCGCCTTAACCACTAAGGCATCTCTCCAGCCCACATCTATGATTATTAATGTTAAATAAAGTCCTGTCTTGCTGTCGCTTCCTGCTTCATATATAATAGAAGTTTTTATCTTCTAGGTTCAAAGGATGTTGTGATTAAAGCTCAGGTTTTAGCTGGTGGCAGAGGAAAAGGAACATTTGAAAGTGGCCTCAAAGGAGGAGTGAAGATAGTTTTCTCGTAAGTCTTTTTAAAAACATTGTTTTAATTATTTATTGATTTTTTTTAAATAAAAGAAGGTTGAACTCATAGACCTTCACTTTCTCCCCATCCCAGTTCTGCTGAGCGTCTTCTTCTGTAAGGTTATTGGTATTCATTGCGGGAATCGAGAGGACTCAGTCAATCTCTAGTTTGGGGAGGGAATGCAGTATCTCAGGCTATTTCCACCCATCCTGAGGCTCATACAATCTTTCTGCCCCACCCCCCTTGTACCATGGCCACTGAGCCTTGGCAGGGCAAGATAGGGATCTGATTTAGTATTGCTTTCTCTGTAGCCTCTGGATCTCTGATTTATGAGGTTTGAGTGACCACAGTGTCTGTCGCATTTCCCTTGAACTGGTTTTTCAGGCTAGCCATGAGAGCAGTATTCATGTTACCACTTCCTCTTTAATGACTTCTGGTCCAGGACAGATGAGGTGGAGGTGACCCATCTCATGGCAGACAGTCAGTTGGCTCTCTCTTCTTGAGCCACTGGGGAACCCTTGTAAGTCTTTTTAAAAAATTTGTTTGAGCTTTTTTTTATTAAAATTTTTTTATTATTTTTTTGGAGAGAGAGACACAGAGAGAGAGAGAGAGAGAGAGAGGAGGGAGGGAGGGAGGGAGGGAGGAAGACAGAGATGGGCGCGCCAGCAGTGTCTCAGCTGCTGCAAACGAAATCCAGATGTGTGTGCCCCCTTTGTGGTCAAGTGCGGCATTGCGCCCTTGCTTCACTTTGCATCTGGCTAAACGTGGGACCTGGAGATTGGAACCAGTGTTCTTAGGCTTAGGAGGCAGGCGCCTTAACCCCTAAGCCATCTCTCCAGCCCGAGCTTTTTTTTTTTTAATGTAAGTGCCAAGGTCTGAACTCATGTCTTCATGCTTATTCAGCAATCACTCTTTCCCAGTGTACCATCTATATGGCCTACTAAGTTATTTTTTAAAGAAAAAAATCACTAAAGGTTAGTAAATTATTGAAAATACTAAGATTTAAGTATATTTCAGTAATTAATTAATTAGGTAATTAAGAAATACTTCAGCTAAGGTGTGGCTTTTTCTCAATTAGCAAACAGAAGAATTTGTATTCTTTTTCTTATTTTAGACCTGAAGAAGCAAAAGCTGTTTCCTCACAGATGATTGGGAAAAAATTGGTTACCAAGCAAACGGGATCAAAGGGCAGAATATGCAATCAAGTTTTGATCTGTGAGCGAAAATATCCCAGGAGAGAATACTACTTTGCAATAACAATGGAAAGGTCATTTCAAGTGAGTAATTGTAGACACGACACATTAAGATTTATAAAAGTTTAATATTATTTATAATGGGAAGGAGCTAAATTACAATCCATAAACTACACAATTTGTTATTACTGAAAACTGGTATGGAGTGTGCTATGAAAGTAACATAATGTGGTTTAAAAAAAATTATTCATTTGAGAGAGAGAAAGAATGGGTGTGTCAGGGCCTCTAGCCACTGCAAATGAACTCTAGATGCATGCACCACCTAGTGCATCTGGCTTTATGTGGGTACTGGGGAATTGAACCTGGGTCCTTAAACTTTGTAGGCAAGCATCTTAACTACCCTCTTGCCAGCCCATGATGTGATTTTTTTTTCTAACTGATGTGCTGCCC
Source organism: Orientallactaga sibirica (assembly GCA_036365145.1). Classification (NCBI taxonomy): domain Eukaryota; kingdom Metazoa; phylum Chordata; class Mammalia; order Rodentia; family Dipodidae; genus Orientallactaga; species Orientallactaga sibirica. Next base: position 3,414,290 of record JAEOAD010002517.1, read on the forward strand.
ACTGTGCTAAGAGGGCAACTTACTTGAATTTTAAAAAGTTATAAGAAAACCCCTGCTATAATAAATTTCATGGGATTTCCAGTTTGTTAATTCATCAAGATGAGCTTAAGTCACCTCTGTGTTATACTGAGAAATCATTTCTAGTGTAGTAAAATATTCTTACCAGAAAGTTTCTGAATAAACTAAGAACATGTGTATCTATTATTTCACCTTTTCCCCCCACTTGTTACATGTTCTGTTTTTTATTTTTGTTATGTATGATTTTATTTTACTAAATGATTTGGTACTTCATAAGCTGAAAGTGACAGTAAGTAGTAAATAATATAGTTTTTTTTTTTTTTTGCTGTGTGTGTAGTATATGTATGTATGTGTAGCATACATGTGTAGAGACCAGAGTGTCTTTATCTCCCTGAGACGGTTGCTCACTGAACTTGTTTTTCAGTAGACTGACTGACCAGCAAGCCCCAGTCATCCTCCTGCCTTCAGCCCCCTCAACACTGAGGTTACAAGTGTGCACAATCATGCCTGGCTTATTTAATATGGGTGCTGGGGACTGAGCCTTGAGCAGCCAGTCCTCGTACGTGCTGAGTCATCCCCCTAGCCCAACAATACAGTTTCAAGACGCATTAGCCTTGCTATCTTTCTCTATGGAACCTAAAATCTTAGCATTGAATGTAGGCAACAGATTGAGGGGAAATATGTCCACAAATCTGATAATTGGAGAGAATATTTTGCACTAATTACCTGGTTTTTTTAGTTCATTTATTTTTAGAAGTTTGTTGTTTGAAAGAAACTACATGTTTGTAAGCCCTGGTAAAGACTTGATACATAAAATTATTATTTATTGTGTATACTAAATTTTAGGAGTCATGAAATAGTTATTTTATATAGAAAATCTTTAAAAAATATTCTTTTTTAATTTATTTGACGGGGTGCAGATAGAAAATGGGCATGCCAGGGCATCTAGCCCACTGCAAACGAACTCCAGATGCATGCACCACTTTGTGCATTTGGCTTTCCATTGGTACTGGAGCTTTGCCAGCAAGCGCCTGAACCACTAAGCCATCTCTCCAGTCCCAGAAAAACTTTTAAAGATAGAATTTTTTTCTCTTTATTTGCTGCCCCTACAATTGAATTTTCTAGTAATGTTTGGTTAATAAAACATATTTTGTAACTTTTTTTGTGTTTGTTTTTCGAGATAGGGTCTCATTCTCTAGCCCAGGCTGACCTGGAATTCACCGTGTGGTCTCCAGGTGGCCTCAAATTCTCAGTGATCCACTTACCTCTCCCTCCCAAGTGCTGGGATTAAAAGCATGAGCCACCACACCCAGCATATTTTGTAACTTTAAAGTTTTATACAAAAAGTATTTCTTAAAGTATAACAGTAGGTGGTAGCAAAAATCCACCCATTAAAAGTAATCTTTTAGATGAAAAATTTTAATAAGTTTTTCTACATGGTAGATTTAGTTTTAAAAGTTATTTTAGAAATCACATGAATCATTCTTATCACATTTTTGCTGAATTTGTAGGTTATACATTTACTTATTTTTTACTACATTTTCTGTTCCTACTTGATATTATATGTATCAGCACCTTAATCATCATTAGTTATATACTTATGTTTTAGAATATTGGATCCATTTGTTTGCGCATAGAAAGAGAATACAGACAGATAGAGAGAATGGGTATGCCAGGGCCTCAAGCCACTGCAAATGAATTCCAGATACATGTGCCACCTTGTGCATCCAGCTTTACGTGGGCACTGGTGAATCAAACTCAGGTCATTAGGCTTTGCAGCAAGCACCTTAACCACTGAGCCCTTTCCCCAGCCCATGTTTACTTTTTGTTATCACCAGAAGCCTGGACAAATTGAGATAGATTTTATTCATTTTTATCTATATCAATCATTTATTTTTTAAATGATATTTCTTTTTATTTCACTTATTTGCAAGCAGATAGTGATACAGAGGAGAGAGAGAGAATGGGCATGCCAGGGCTTCCAGCTGCTGCAAACTAACTCCAGATGCATGTGCCACTTTGTGCATCTGGATTTACATGTGTACTGGGAAATTGAACACAGTTCCTTAGACTTTGAAGATAAGCACCTTAACCACTGAACCATCTGTCCAGCCCCTCTATCTATCATTTGTTTATTTGCAAGGAGAGAGAGAGAGAGAGGAAGAGAAAGAAAAAGAAATTGATGATCCAAGGCCTCCTTCTACAACCAAATTCCAGATGCATGCGCCTTTCTGTTTATCTGACTATATGTGGGTAGTAGGGAATGAATTTGAGCCATCATGCATTGCAAGCATACATCCTTAACTGCTGAGCCATTCTTCAGCCCCACAAAGAGATCAAATTTGAGTTCGTTATAAGAACTTGAATTTTGAGAGAACTATTTGAGTCTCACTAATGGAAATTGTTTTTATATCAGTTGTAAAAAGTAATATATAATTACAGTAATTCAGATTGAAATATTATAATAGCAAAACTGTTTGACCAAACATTACATTATTTATTTTGTCTTTTTTGAGTGAGCGAGCTTCCCTCTACATCTCACACTAGCAAATTATAATATTCTTTGATATTACTGTGTTAGAACATGTAGAGTTTAGTTATGCTTTTCGGGCTATGGCCAATTTTGGAGGAATCCTATGGAATTCTAAGCAGAAAACAAAACAAAACAGCAATCAGCAGCTGGGGACATAGCTCAGTGGTAAAGCCAAGCTAGTCAGTACTAAAGCTAACGAAAAAAGAACATTTTGGGACTGGAGAGATGGCTTAGCAGTTAAACGCTTGCCTGTGAAGCCTAAGGACCCCAGTTCGAGGTTCGATTCCCCAGTACCCACGTAAGCTGAATGCACAAGGTGGCACATGCATCTGGAGTTCATTTGCAGTGGCTGGAGGCCCTGGTGCGCCCTGCTCCCTTTCTCTCTCTCTCTTTCTCTCTGCCTCTTTCTCTGTCTGTTGGTCTCAAGTAAATAAAAATAAAATAAAATAAATTTTTTAAAAAGAACATTTTTAGTTAAATTAAAATCTTATACATGACTATGCGTAATTATGATACGAGCATTCAGAGGCAGAGGAAGGTGGGCAGGAGGATTGCTGAAAGTTCAAGGCCAACCTGGGCTACATAGCAAGTACTAGGCCAGCCAAGGCTACATTTGTTACTTACCTGTTTTAACTGTAGTTCTACTGGTTTTCTTTAATACCTGTCACATCAGGATTCTTGGGCACATATTTACAATGCCGATGATATACCAAAGCAGCAAAGACAGTCACTGTACCCACTCTGGCACTTTGATTGATTCAGATTTATTAGCATTTGCTCAGTGACTGTTGGGTATTTTGGGCCAGAGAAATATCTAATACATTGCATTTGTTACATAAATGTATTTTTCTAGTAAAATACATATAATCTGCTGAAAATGAATGGCATACTTAACTGTCAGTTTTTGGTTTTATCTGAAACAGATATAAAATGTGCTAAAACCATTCTAAAAGTTTCTATAAATTATCTTAGATCTTTATTATATTCTGTGGCCACCTTGTCATATACATTTAAATTCAACCTTATATTCATGCCAAAGTTCTTGTGAGACCAATAAAGGAAAGACTTCAGGTTACAAAAGTGAAAATAACATTAATAATGTGAACTTATAGCTATTTGCAAGAAATGAAATTGTCTTGAAAATTTGTTACCAAGATTTAAAAACTAAACTAATATGGTGATTTTTTTTTTTTTTTTTTTTTTTTTTTGAGATAGGGTCTTGCTGTAGCCCAGTCTGACCTAGAATTCACTATGTAGTCTCAGGGTGGCCTCAAACTCATGGCAATCCTTCTAACTGACTCCTGAGTGCTGGGATTAGGATGAAAGGTGCCCCCACCACACCCCGCTATAGTGATTTTTTTTTTAAATGAAAACTTGTAGTTATCATTTGAAAGAATTTAATTTACGTATACAGTGGTAATAGAATTAGAATAAATAAAAGCTCCTCTCTTTCTTTAATGTATTATTGTTTCTTAGGTTCTTTTTTAGCCCTTACCCTGTGGGAAATGTAGACTTTAATAGTCTGTCTCTCCCTTCAGTGGTACTACCTTTGTGGCTTTTTTTTTTTTTTTTTCATTTCTATCACTTGTTACAAAAAAAAAGTAAAACTAAAATAACATGTTGAAAAAATTTTTTTTTAATTATGGATTTTTCCCTGTTACTTTGTATATATTTGTTGTCATCTATACATTAAATTTATATTCTGCTTAAATAGCATTATAGCAATTGTTTTTCTTTTTTATCTTTTCTTTCTTTTTCTTTTCTTTTTTTTTTGGAGAGAGACACAGAGAGAAAGACTATAGATAGAGAATGGGTGCGCCAGCAGCCTCTCAGCTGCTGTGAACAAACTCCAGACGCATGCACCCCCTTGTGGGCAAGTGTGGCATTGTGCCCTTGCATCTGGCTAAACATGGGACCTGGAGAATCAAATAGGCATTCTTAGGCTTAGTAGGCAGGCACCTTAAACACTAAGCCATCTCTCCAGCCCTTTTTTTTGTTTTTGTTTTTGTTTTTTTTGGTTTTTTGAGGTAGGGTTTTACTCTAGCTCAGGCTGACCTGGAATTCACTCTGTAGTCTCAGGGTGGCCTTGAACTCACAGCAATCCTCCTACCTCTGCCTCCTGAGTGCTGGGATTAAAGGCGTGTGCCACCACGCCCAGCTCCTTTTTTTTTTTTTTTAATTAGTTATGTATGCAGTATGTATACAGCCACATTGGTACCACTGTTAGCTTCCTCCCTGTCCTCCCCTTTCCGAAGGGACCCTCCTCGTTGGGGAATGCACGATGTGGGTCGTGCATTGTGGGGGTAACCGTCAGTTGTGGGGAAGAGGCAATGTCTCTGTGCATAATGTCTCAGCTTGTGGCTCTTTCTGCCCCTTCTTCTGTGAATTTCCCTGAGCCATGTTGGGTTCGTTTTACTTCTACTTCAGTGATGAGGTCAAGGGAGCCTCTGTGTCTCTGGATATCTGGCTTGGTAGGAGTTGAATGTTCTCTGTGTCTATCTCCTTCACCCTTGTGCTAGTACCAGGTTCACGAAGAAAGCAGCACTCTTGCTCATTTCCCCAATTCCTCTATGGTTTCAGCTGGGGCCCTGGTGAGGTGCGATGGGCTTATTCTTTCCTCAGGTTCTACATCCATCTGAAAAAAAAGAAACAAATTCTCCAATGAAGAGTGAAGTCAGCACCAAATAAATGGGATAACCATGATTATTTTAGAGAGAATTTAATAGGTGTAGGCCCTCTTATAGCCCATGATTGGTAGGAGCTTGATATTGGAGAGCGGGATATGGATATGGTTCCGACTTGATCCCAGTTCCATTTATGGGTTCCATTCCACTGAGCAGATCTGTTAGCCAAATCAAGAGGAGTTGGTTATCCACCATAGCTGTGTGCCACTATTGCACTTGTGTGAGCATCATGTCAGATTCTTTGCTGCTGAGTAGCTTAGATCAAGAGTTCCTTGGACAGATGTCATTTCCCCCCCAGTTGCTCATAAAGCACCTTCTGGCACTCAACAACCTAGATTCCAGCCAGGAAACTCCCTGTTCCGTACCAACAGCATATGGTGTCTTCGGCAGTGGGGTCTTACGATTAACCTTTGATGGGTCATCAAGTACTCTGACAGAACTGTCATCTTTTGGGAAACCTTGTAGGTCTCTGTGATCAGCAGCTCATTGTGGATGTTACCCACATGCTGGTACTGGGAGTTACAGGCCAGCGCCAAGGAAAAGGAAAAGAAGGTAGAAAATGATAGGTGATATAAAAGAGAAAGAGAGAAGAGGGAGGGAGAGAGAGGGAGAGAAAGAAACAGGAGAAAATTAAGGTTAGTCTCCAGGGCTCTGTGATTCAGGTTCTCTCTAAGGACCTGATGAAGTTCAACGTTTAAGTCTGTCTTTCAGGATATAGGATTTTATGGTACCATTTCCATTTGGGTAAAGTTTCGTGTCCCATTTCCCACCCTTACACTCCCCTCCCGCCCCACTCTTTCTATTGTCTAGGCCTCAAGATACTTATTAGGTATGTCAGCATCTTCATGCTGACAGATTCAAGATAAGAGCCACAGATGAGTGAGACCATGTGACGATTATCTTTCTGTGATTGGGTGAATTCATTGAGAATGATCTGTTCCAAGTTCTACCATTTTTCTTTAAATTTCATTGTGTAATTTTTCCTTACTGCTGTGTAGAAGTCTATCATGTAGGTATACCACATCTTGATTATCCATTCGTCTAATGATGGACATCTGGGTTGATTCCAGCTCTTAGCTATTATAAATTGAGCAGCTATAAATATGGTTGAGCAAATCTCTCTAAACTGAGGCATGGAGCTTTTAGGGTAAATGCCCAGTAAGGGAATCACTGGGTCTGTTGGTAACTCTATAGTCAACCTTTTTAGGAGTCTCCATACTGCTTTCCATAATGGTTGTACCATCTTACATTCCCACCAACAGTATATGAGGGTTCCTATTTCTCCACATATTCACCAGCATTTATTTTCATTAGATTTTTTTAATAGTTGCTCTCTGTACTGGGGTAAGGTGGATTCTTATAGTTGTTTTAATTTGCATTTCCCTGATGGTTAGGGATGTTGAACATTTTTTTAAGTGTGTGTTTGCTGTTTGGATTTCTTCCTCTGAGATCTCTCTATAAAGTTCTCTGCCTCATTTTGTGAGTGGGTAGTTTGACTTTTCATTGTTTAGGTTTTTGAGTTCTTTGTAGAGTCTAGAAATTAGGCCTCTGTCAGTTGTATAGCCAGCAAAAATTTTCTCCCATTATATATGGGTAATCTATTGGTTCTGCTTATTGTATGTTTGTGGAAAAACTTTTCAGCTGAATGAGATCCCAGTGGTTGAGAGATTCTTTAATTTCATTTAATTCTTTAATTTTAATTTGTTCAGGAAGTCTTTTCGCACTCCTATATCATAGAAAGTTCCTCCTATTTTTTTTCTTTTTTTATGAATTAATTTATTTTTTATTGACAACTTTTTAAATTGTAGACAATATCCCATGGTACTTCCCTCCCTCCCCCCACTTTCCCATTTGAAACTTCACTCTCTATCATATCCCCTCCCCCTCTCAATCAGTGTTTCTTTTCAGTTTGATGTCATGATCTTTTCCTCCTATTTTGATGGTCTTAAGCAGGTAGTGTCAGGCACTGTGAGGTCATGGATGTGCAGGCCATTTTGTATCTGGAGGAGCACATTGTAAGGAGTCCTACTCTTCCTTTGGCTCTTATGTTCTTTCTGCCTCCTCTTCTGCAATGGACCCTGAGCCTTGGAAGGTGGGTTTGAGATGTTTCAGTGCTGAGCACTCCTCTGTCCCTTCTTCTCAGCACCATAGTGCCTTCTGAATCATCCCAAGGTTGCCACCATCTGAAAAGAAAAGCTTCTCTGAACAAAAGTGGGGGGTAGCATTAATATATGGGTGTGGACATTAAGAGAAGTGCTTACTGGGCAGTTTGGTGAGCACAGTATATACATTTAGCCAGACACCAGCAGACATTACACCCTTAGGGCTCATGGCTACCCCTGTTGTATGTTTTCAGTATCAGGGATGTATTCTCTCCCATGGAGCGGGCCTCCAGTCCAATTAGAGAGCAGTTGGTTTCCCCCATAACAGACATGCTGCTATTGCACCCATTGGCTTATTTGGCCTGGCTAGCCAGATTTAAAGCTTGCAGTGTTCACTTTTGAGTACCTTAACTGGTTTTTTTCTCTCTCCCATTGAACTGCATGCAGGGCAAGAAATTTTTTCAATTTTCCTATATTTCTTAAGATTTGTTTTGTGTCCTAATATATGGTCTGTTTTAGAGAATGTTCCATGTGCTTCTGAAAAGAATGTGTATTCTTCAGCATTTGGATGAAATGTCCTGTATATATCTGTTAGGTCTATTTGTTCTATGACCTCATTTAATACAGAAGCATCTCTGTTTATTTTTTTGTCGGGATGACCTGTCAATTGGTGAGAGTGGGATGTTGAAGTCACCCACTACGAGTGTGTTTGGTGTTATATGTGCCCTTAGTTCTAACAGCGTTTGTTTGATGAAATTGGGAGCCCCCATGTTAGGTGCATATATGTTTAGGATTGTAATGTTCTCCTGTTGGAGCGTTTCTTTAATCAATATAAAGTGACCTTTATCTTTCCTAATCAATGTTGGTTGGAAGTCTACCCTTTCAGACATTAGGATAGCAACCTGTGCTTGTTTTCTAGGCCCTTTTGCTTGAAATACCGTTTTCCAACCTTTCACCCTAATTTAGTGTCCATCTTTTGTAGAAAGGTGAGTTTCTTGGAGGCAACAAATTGAAGGATCCTGCTTTTTAACCCAGACTGCAAACCTATGTCTTTTGGTTGGAGCATTTTGGCCCTTGATATTAAGAGTTATTATTGAAAGGTGTGTGTTTATTTTTGCCATTTTTCTTGTTTTTTTTGGTTTTTCGAGGTAGGGTCTCACTCTAGTTCAGGCTGACCTCAATTCACTATGTAGTCTCAGGGTGGCCTCGAACTCATGGCAATCCTCCTACCTCTGCCTCCCGAGTGCTGGGATTAAAGGCGTGAGCCACCACGCCCGGCTACCATTTTTCTTGTTTTGTAGTTCTTACAGTTTTACCTTTGCTCTTTTGTATTAACTAGTATTGGAGTATGTTTTTTTTTCCCCAGGTTCTTTATATGTGTTCTTTTCTTTATCTTCAGCATGGAGGATCCTTTCAAGTATTTTCTGTAGACCTGGTTTTGTCATAGAATATTCCTTTAGCCTGCTTTTGTTGTGGAATGTCCTTATTTCTCCATCTATTTGAGTGGATAGCTTTGCAGGATAAAGCAGCCTTGGTTGACAGTTGTTACCTTTCAGAACTTGGAATACATCACTTCAAGCCCTTGTGGCTTTTAAAGTTTTTGTTGAGTAATCTGCTGTGATTCTGATGGGCTTGCTTTTATAGGTGACATGTTTTTTCTCTCTAGCTGCTTTCAATATATTTTCTTTCATTTTTATGTTTGTTAGTTTAATTATAATATGGTGGGGAGAGGTTCTTACCAGGTTTTGTCTGTTTGGTGTTCTAAAGGCTTCCTGTATCTGTACTGGCATCTCCTTCCCTATTTGGGGGAAGTTTTCTTGTATTATTTTGTTGAAAACACCTACTATGCCTTTGGAGTGAAATTCTTCCCCTTCTTCTATATTCTGAATTCTTACATTTGATCTTTTCCTAGTGTCCCGAATATCTTGAAATTCCCATTCAATCCTTTCTATTAGTTTGTCTTTCTCTTCGTTGGACTGTATTAGATCTGCCACGTGGTCTTCTAGTTTAGATACTCTGTTTTCTCCTTCATCCATTCTACTAGAGAGATTTTCTACAGAGTTTTATTTCACTGACTGTGTTCTTTTCTGCTAGTATTTCTGACTGGGTTTTCTTTATTATTTCTATTCCCTTATTTATGTCTAGTATTGACCTCCTTATTTCATTAAATTGGTTTCCTGTGTGTTCTTTGATTTCTTTGATTTCCTCTTTGAGTTCTTTGAACATATTTATAATCATTCTTTTGAAATCTTTCTCAGGCATTTCCTCTAATTCAGTCTCACTGAAGGTCATTTCTGATGCATTAATACTTTTTGGTGGATTTATATTGTCTTGATTTTTTGTGTTTCTGGTATTATAATGTAGAGGTTTTTGCATCTTGGATTAATTTAATGCTTTGATTTTCTAATTATCTGCAGTAATATTGGATGTACCAATCAATCTGATGTTATATATCTTAAGGGTGAGAGCTTAAGGTGCTAGGTGTGGCTCTTAAGACTCTCAAAGTAACCACAAAAGTGTCCCTAGGTGTTGGGTTTGCCTGCTATGAGAGTATTCAAATACACAGAATGGAACAGAATACAGTCAAATTCTAAAAACTTAACTAAACAATGTACCCATTCAATGAAAATAGTCCTGTCAACTGGGAGGCTAAGATTTTTGGTCTGTAGAGGGTTCCAAGGTCAGCTTGTGACCAAGTGAGACCCTTCCCCAATGAATGACAGAAAAGGAAACAAAGGCACTATAAATCAGGAAGCAACAAATGAGCAGCCCAGAATATAGCTTATTTAAGAATGTCAGATTTGACCATCTGTCAGGTTTAACATACAATTTATCCTGACATGGAAGGTGTCATTAGCCCTTCTGATGCAAACCTATACACCAGGCTTATTTGGCGGGTACTTACCTGGTATAATCCCAGTTACCTTTTGGGACAGCTTTGATCTCAGCTATGCTGCATGGCTGCTTGGGTCCTTCTTTGCTGTGTTGTGGGCTCAGGAAGTCTGCCTGTATCTGTGAGTCTCTGCTCTGATAGTGCCAGGTGCTGGGTAGGAGAGCTTTCTTCCCCAGGTCTCTGGTGCTAGGTGGCAGTTGTGCTGCTGATGAGGGAGGGGAGGCTGTGGATGGTGGCTGAAGTCCGCCTGCTGGTCCACGCGATCCTCTTCCTCACAAGCCGCTCAGTTGGTCTCTGCTGTCCTCCATCCATGTTTCTTGAGTTTGTGAGGAGGCTGATGTGATTGAAATATCCCCTCACCTGGCTTTAAAATCCTGTGGCTCAAGCGGAGCCTTGCAGCTGCAGCTGCGTGGAACTCACTGCTGCTGGAGCTGCTTCTGCCTGTTTCTGTGGGCTCTAGATGCTCTGGATCTCTCCTACTTCTCTCTGCTGCGGTTGATCATTTACTATACACCTCAGGTTTTAGTAGAAGAGTGTATTTTGTTGGGTTTTTTTCTTTCTTTGTTTCCCCTAGCCTGTTTTGGCGTAGTTCCTTTGCCACCATCGTAACTGGAATTTTTTTTCCTATTTTTTCTTCCAGTAGTAGCAGGGTTTCCAGTCTTGTTTTGAGGTCTTTCATCCATTTGGACTTGGTTTTTGTGAATGGCGAGATGTGTGGATTGAGTTTAATTTTCCTGCATATGGTTATCCAGTTTGTCCAGCACCATTTGGTGAGGATGCTGTGTTTTTTCCAGACTACGTTGTTCGGGTCTTTGTCAAATATCAAGTAGCTATAGTTACTTGACCCGATGTCCAGGTCCTCAATTCTGTTCCATTGGTCTATAATCCTGTTTTTATGCCAGTACCATGTTGTTTTTATTACTATGGCTTTGTAATATCGCTTTAGATCAGGTATGGTGATGCCTCCAGAGGTGTTTCTTTTGCTCAGGGTATGCTTGGATATCTGAGGCCTTCTGCCATTCCACATGAATTTTGACATCATTTTTTCTATCTTTGAAGAAAAATGTTTAGATTTTTATTGGTATTGCATTAAATCTGTATATTGCTTTTGGTAAGATTTCCATTGTCACAATGTTGTTTCTGCCTATCCAGGAGCATGGGAGATTTTTCCATTTTCTCAAGATTTTCTCACTTTCTTTCTTGTTTTTTTGTTTTCATTGTGTAGGTCTTTTCACATCCTTGCTTAATGTTATTCCAAGGTTTTGTGTGTGTGTGTGTGTTGTTGTTGTTGCTATTGAAAATGGGACAATGTTGCTTATTTCTTTTTCTGTAGCTTTGTCATTTGCATATGGAAAGGCTACTGGTTTTGGTGCATTGATTTTTTTGTATACTGCTACTTGACTGAAGGAGCTAATCACCTTTAAGAGTTTCAGATGGAGGTTCTCAAGTCATTTTTGTATAGTATCATGTTTCTGTAAATAGGGCTAACTTAAGTTCTTCCTTTCAAATTTGTATCCCTTTTATTTCTTTCTCCTGTCTTATTGTTTGAGCTAGGAGTTGTAGTACTATGTTGAAGAGCAGAGGTAAGAGTGTGAACTCCTGTCTGGTTCCTGATCTCAGTGGGAATTCCTTCAGTCTCTCCCCCATTAAGTATTATCTGGGCTTTAGGAGCTTTATATATAGCCTTTATTATGTTGAGATATAAACCATCCATACCTGTTCTCTCTCATGTTTTGATCATGAAGTGATGTTGTATTTTGTCCATGGCCTTTCCTGCATCTGTCAAAATGATCATGTGGTTTTTGTGTTTAAGCTTTTTATGTGGTGTATTACATTGACAGATTTCTGTATGTTGAACCATTTCTGCCTGCATTCTTGGGATGAAGCCTCCTTTATCAAGGTGGATAATGGTTTTGATGTGTTGTTGAATTCAGTTTGTAAGGATTTTGTTTAGGATCTTTGCGTCTATACTCATCGGGGAAATAGGCCTATAGCTTTTTTTTTTCTGTGGCATCTATGCCTGGTTTTGATATTAGGTGATACTAGCTTCATAGAAGGAGTTGGGGAGCTTTCCCTGTTCTCTGATTGTGTGGCACAGTTTGAGAAAAATTGGTTTTAGTTCTCCCATGAAGGTTTGACAGAATTCAGATGAGAAGCTATCTGGTCCTGGACTCTTCTTTTTGGGGAGGTTTTGATTACCTTTTCAATTTTGATGGGTATGATAAGTTTGTTTAGGAGATTAATCTACTCTGATTTTAGTTTTGGTAGGTGGTATGTGTCTAGGAATTCATCCATTTCTTCTAGATTATCCAGTTTTCTGAAGTAGAGGTATTTGAAGTAAGTCCTGATGATTCTTCCAATTTCACTTAAGTCTATTGTGATATCTCTTATTTCATTTCCAATTTTGTTAATTTGAAGCATCTCTCTCTTTCTCTCTCTTTTTTTCTCATCAAATTGGCCAGGGGTTTATCAGTCAAGAACAAGCTCCTTGTTTTATCAATTTTCTTAATTGTTTTCTTAGTTTCCAAATCATTAGTTTCTGCTCTGATCTTATTATTTCTTTTTGTGTGGAGTTTTTTGGGTTGGATTCTTCTTATTTTTCCAATGCCTTTAGGTGGATGGTTAGGTTATTGATTTGTGATCTCTGTCTTTATTACGAGGACATTCAGTGCTATGAATTTTCCCCTGAGGACTGCCCTCATTGTGTCCCATAAGTTTTGAGGAGATGTGTTCTCATTGTCACTCATGTCTAGAAATTTTGCAGTTTCATTTTTTATTTTATCCACTACCTATTTATTGTTAAAAAGTGTGTTGCTCAGTTTAGAGGAGTTAGTGGGATTCCTGGTGTATCTTTTGTTGTTAATTTCTAGCAATACAGCATTGTGATCTGATATCATGCAGGAAATTGTGTCAATCTTCCTAAATATATGGAGACAGGCTTTATGATCTGTTTTAGAGAAGGTTCCATGGGCTGCTGAGAAAAAAAAATCTGTGGATTTGGGGTAGAATGTTCTGCACATGTCCATTAGGTCTAATTGATCTATGGTTTCGTTGAGCTCTCTTACTTCTGTATTAATTTTCTGTTTGGATGATCTATCTATTACTGATAGTGGAGTATTGAAGTCACCAACTATGATGATGTGGGTGTTATTTCTGTTTAGTTGTCAAGAAGGTTTTGTTTTATGAATTGTGGTGCCACCTGTGTTTGGTGTGTAAAGATTGATGATTGTGGTAACCTCTTGTTGGATTACTCCCTTGATAAGTAAGAAGTGGCCTTCTTTGTCTTTTTTGGTTACTTTTGGTTTGAAGTCTATTTTATCCAGTATAAGTATAGCTAAGCCTGCTTGTTTCTTATTTGTGTTTGCTTAGAATATCATGTTCCACTCTTTCACCCTTAGGAGGTGTCTGTCTTTAGTGGTGAGGTGGGTTTCTTGAAGACAGCAGATTGAGGGGTCTAATTTTCTGATCCACCCTGTTAGCTTATGTCTCTTGAAGGGTGAATTAAGGCCATTAATGTTTAGGGTAATAACTGTGAGCTTTGTTTAATCCCTGCCATATTGTGGTGGTTTATGTGGTTTGGTGTTTTCTTGGACTTTGTAGTTTTTTTCTGCCTTCTCTGAGTTTGGTTATTGTGATCTGCTTCTTTTAGGTACTTGAGGTTGGTTATTTGACTCTATTGTGTGGAGAATTCCCTGGAGTACTCTCTGTAGTTTTGGCTTTGTGTTCATGTAGTTGTAAATCTGAGTTTTATCGTGGAAAGTTTTTCTTTCACCATCTATTATGAGTGATACTTTTGCTGTGTAGAGTAGTATGGGTTCGAAGCCATAGGTTCTTAGACTTTGCAGTGTTCCATTCCAGGCCCTTATGGCTTTCACAGTTAACATTGAGAAATCTGAAGTAATTCTGATTGGGTTACTTTTATATGTAACATGTTTCTTCCTAGCTGCTTTTAGGAGTCTCTTTGTTATCGATGTTTAGTGTCTTAATATGTCTTGGAGAATTTCTCCCTTGGTCCAGTCTTTTTGGAGTTCTGTTAGTTCTTGTAACTTGATGAGACTTTCTTTTGAAAGAGTGTGAAAGTTGTCTTCAATAATTTGTTGAATAAGTTCTCCATGCCTTTGGTCTGAATTTCTTCCCCTTCTGGTATTCCCATGATCCGAATGTTGGGACATTTAAGGGTCCCACAGTTTTCTCTTGTTCTATTCACAAAATATTTTTAAGTTATTGAAACTTTTGGACTCAAGAACTGTTTCTTCTATTTTGTCTTCTAGTTCTGAGTTTCTATCCTCCACATGGCTGACTCTATTCCTGAGAGCTTCTGTAGAGTTTTAAGCTTGTTCAGTTTGGTTTGTATTTTCTACTGCTTTTTTAATGTATAGTTTTCATCCCTCTGTTGCGTTCCCCTTTCACCGAATTTTCCGATTTTCTTAGTGCTTCTTGGAATTCATCCATGCATTTATTTATGTCTTCATTGAGCTTAGCCAGCTGGTTAATGAGGTCTTTTAAAATTTTTTCTTTCTTTCCTTCTTGTTCTCCTTCAGATCATTTAACTGTCTTTGGAACCTTTCCTGATTCTTTTCTATTAGGTCAAATCTGGCAAGGGCAGCATTCATACAGTTATTGCATCTTTGTTGATTTTCTGCAAGTTCTGCTATTTACTTGGCCATGGTTGTATAGCTTGTATCTTCATTTTGGGGCTCGGATCCTGTTGTCTCTTCTGTGTTTTCATTAGAGACATCCATTGTGGGACTGGGCAGTCTTGTTGGATTTTCTTGGATTTGATTTTTCATATTATTCCTTTTGCACTGTGGTCTCCCCATCACAGTGTAGGAATCTTACTTAATTTAGCAGGAAGCTGTAGTTTACCCTTGAAGTGTCTTCAGTGATTATTCCCTTTTATGTTTGCTTTGATTGGACTTCTGATGGCTGTGGGGCCTGCCTGCTCAGAGGGAAGGAGCCTGTGAGGCTCTCGTGGGGGCCCATGGACCTGATGAAGGGGCTTGTTGTTTGATTGTTCAGGGTATGGGACCATGTGGTCACATGGCCCGAGGGGACAGGTGGTAGGGGGGAATGGGAAAAAGCAGATGGGTATTGTGGCTGTGCTTTGGTGGTGGGGAGGCTGCGAATGCATTCTGGTTTCCCAATACGGAGGGGTGAGCAGACTGGACTGAGGGTCCATTTGGACCATGTAGCAGGGGTGGATGGGACTTCCAGGTCCTGTGACAAGCAAGGCTGGAGATAAGGGACTGCTGTATATCAGGTGACGTTTGGGGGAGAGGCGATTGGCCCCATCCTAGTGCGGAAGTGAGGGGAGGTGAAGAATAGCCTGCTGGCCTGGGTCCGAGTAGCCTCCCGGAAGTGCAACAGGACCTGGTCTATGCAGGGTGGGGCCACGGGTGGGTGCGTGAAGGTCCCCTGTGGTGGGAAAGTTTAGGGAGGGGGGACGCTAGCCTCCTGGCCTCAGTCCATGCATGGGGGGCAGTGAGTGGGACCCTGGTTGCATGTGGAGGTCCCCTGTGGCTGGAAAGCCTATGGAGGGGGGAATGCTAGCCTGCTGACCTGGGTCTGCTCACGAAAGGTGTTGGTGTCTGGAGGTCTCTGGTGGCGGGAATGCCTAGGGAGGGGAATGCTAGCCTGCTGGTCTGTGTTCCCACACCGGAGTGGGGGTGACGGGGCTCGGTTGAGTGGGACAGTGTTTGTGCTTGGAGCTCCGGTGGCAGGAATGCCTAGGGAGGGGGGAACCCTAGTCTGCTGGCCTGGGTCTGCACAAGGGGATGTGAGGGCGGCAGCGAGTGGGATGGGTGTTCTTGTGTGGAGCTCCGCTGTGGCAGGAAAAGACTAGGGAGGGGCAACGCTAGCCTGCTGACCTAGGTCCGGACACGGTGGGTTGAGGGGGCAGTGGCAAGTGGGATGGTGTTTGCATGTGGAACTCTGGGGTGGCAGGAAAGCCTAGGGCAGGCGAAAGCTGGAGGATACACAACACAACTGGCCAAATGAAGAGTCCCAAACAAGAAGCTTTGTTTATTCTCAGTAGTGTCAGGTGTCCAGAGGCTTTTTCTTTCTATTTCTATATATATTTTTTAATTTTAATTTTAGTTTTAGAGAGAGCAAGCGAGTGAGACAGAGAAAGAGAATTCTAGATGCTTGCACCACTTACTGGGCATGTACGACCTTGCTCTTGCCTCACCTTTGTGCATCTGGCTTATGTGGGATCTGGAGAGCCAAATATGGGTCCTTAGGCTTTCCAGGCAAGTACCTTAAACACTAAGGCATTTCTCCAGCCCTTCTTTCTGTTTTTAATATTTTATTTATTTGCAAGGAGAAAGAGAGAGAGAAATATGAATGGGTGCACCAGGGCCTCTAGCTACTGCAAATGAACTCCAGATACATGTACCACTTTGTGAATCTGGCTTTACATGGGTAATGGGGAATCAAACCAGGTTGTTATGCTTTGTAGGCAAGCGCCTTAGCTGCTAAGCCTTCTACCCCAGCTCTCCTGAGGCTTTCTTAGAGTTGTTGTGTTGTGCTCAAATCAAATAGCAGAAATTTTATCATGGTACCTATTTCTGAGTGTATAGTGAACACATAAGAATTATGTACATACTTTGTGCAGCATCTCTGTTTGTTTACTTCAGACAGGATCTCACTATGTAGCTGGTCTTGAACACACTATGTAGGTCAAGTTGTCCTTGATCTTGTGATTATCTCCCTGCCTTAGCCGTCCAATGGCCTGATTTACAGGCATGAGTTACCACACCTGGCTCCATCCTTAAAACTTATATTTGAAAACTGAAACTCAATATCCCTTCTCTGTACCCTCAGCCCTGGCCTGATAACCATTTTTCTTACGAAGTTTAACTATTTTAGATACCTTATATAAGTGGAACCAGGCAGTATTTATCTTTGTGAATTGCTTATTTCAGTTTGCATACTGTCCTCAAGTTTATTCCATAATATAGCTTATAACACAATTTCCATTTATTTATTTATTTATTTATTTTTCTTTGAGTGGGTCTCACTTTAGCCCAGGCTTACTCACTCTGCAGCTCTATCCTGGCCTCAAACTCACAGCAGTCCTCCTACCTCTGGTTCCTGAGTGCTGGCATTAAAGGCTTGCACCACCATGCCTGGCTGTGATTTCCTTTAAAAGGCTAAGTAATACATTTTATGTATGCCACATTTCCTTTACCTATTCATTTCTTGATGGGTTTTCAGGTCACTTCTACCTCTTGGCTCTTGTGAATACACTATAGTGAGCGTGGATATACAGTTACCTTTTGAAGATTTGTCAGTTCTTTTGACTATGTCTACGAGTGAGATTATTGAATCATAAGATAATTATAATTTTAATTTTTTAAAATATATTTTATTTACTTATTTATTTGAGAGAGAGAGAGAGAGGAAGAGGCAGAGAAGGAAAGAGTGGGCGTGCCAGGGCCTCCAGCCACTGCAAATGAACTCCAGATGCGTGCACCCCCTCTGGCATCTGGCTTACATGGGTCCTGGGGAATCAAACCAGGGTCCTTAGGCTTCACAGGCAAACGCCTTAATCACTAAGTCATTTCCCCAGCCCATATAATTTTAATTTTTTGAGGAAACTTAAGTATTCAGAGTTTTCAACCATGCCTGGCTTCATGCTTTTGAGATTACTATAGTTTGGTGATACATCTTAAGCTCATTGAAGAGAATGACTCCTCTTCCTCAGCAGCCTTTAACTGTCATTAGCTTGTTAGGAAGAGGAGTGGTTTCCCTAATCCTCTTGCGTCAGTGTGGGCCAGTCTTGTATAGGTAAGCACATCTGGTATCAGTTCATGAAAGCAATGGCTTTGTCATTTCTGGACACCAGAGTTCCATAGCCATTGGTGCTTTTAAAAAATATTTATTTATTTATTTATTTATTTATTTATTTATTTATTTTTATTTATGAGAGAAAGTGGCTGATAGATAGAGCAAGAGAGAGAATGAATATGCGAAGCTTCTACCCATGGCAAACAAAATCCAGACATATGTGCCACCTTGTACATCTGGCTAACGTGGGTACTGGGGAATCAAACCATGTTCCATAGGCTTCACAGGCAAGTGCCTTAACCATTAAGCCATCTCTCCTGCTGCCATTGATGTCTTAATAGGGATTGCATTGAATCTGAAGATTGCTTAGTTAATAGGAACATTTTGACTATTGTACTTCTTAATTCATTACCATAGGGTGTCTTTCCATTTGCATCTTTACTTTCTTTCAGCTCACACGTGCACACACACGTGTGTGTGTGTTTGTGCATGTGCATGCATACACACTAGGGACTCGTGTGTGTGTGTGTGTGTGTGTGTGTGTGTGTGTAGGTATGTGAGTGCACCAATGGCTGTTGTGTGCATGACATGTACATGTGCATGAACCAAAGCCTCTGGAAGTATTTTATTGTTTGATGTTGACACAAATGGGATTGTTTCCTTTTCAGATTTATTGTTAGTATTTGAAATGTAATTGATTTGTTCTTTTTGGTTTTGTACCTTTCGATTTTGTTAAAATTGGCGTATGTGTGTTTGTGATCTTTAGGGTTTTCTATGAATAAAATCATCTAATCTGTGAATGGAGATACTATTTTCTACTTTGTATGCTGTTTTATTTTGTTTTGAGGTGGGGCTGGTCTAGCCCAGGCTGACCTGGAACTTTCTTTGTAGCCCATAGTGACCTCAAACTCATGGCTCCTGATTGCTGGTAGGAAAGGAATGGTGGCAGGAGCATGAAGTAGCTGGCCATGTAGGATCTGCAGCCAGAAAGCAGAGACCAGTGACTGCTGGTGCCTAGCATTCTCTATGCAATCTAACCTTTGTAGTCTTTGACATCCAGTAGCAGTGAGTGAGTGGCATCATCAGGCAGTGCCTGCTGGTGTGACAGCACCTGAATGGGCAGTATTTCCATGATTTTCTGATGTTTTTACTTCAATCAAAACTTTAGTGTCTTTAGTTTGTATGAAACATGCATAGAATCTGCTTCCTTCATTTGATTATTTTTACTTATTTGGTATAAATTTTTATTTTATTTTATTTGAGAGAGACACAGAGGGGGAGGGGAGAAGAAGACAGAGAATGGGCGCACCAGCAGCCTCTCAGCTGCTGCGAACAAAATCAAGATGCGTGCGCCCCCTTGTGGGCAAGTGCGGCATTGCACCCTTGTGTCACTTTGCATCTGGCTAAATGTGGGACCTGGAGATTGGAACCAGTGTTCTTAGGCTTAGCAGGTAGGCATCTTAACCACTAAGCCATCTCTCTAGCCCAGATTTTGTGTTTTTAATCCTTTTTCCTTGCAAGTATGCCATTATCTTTGTCTCTTTTGGTTCTTTCCCATTGTTTTAGTTGAGCATTTATAAGGGAGCACAGTGCTAGAGATAGAAAAATAAATTATCAAGGATGTTTTAAAATAAAGAACAGATATTGTGCACAGGTAGGTTTTAAAACTTTACTAAAGAACTTACAATAAAATCTAGATTTTTTTTTCCTCCTTTGCTAGGGTCCTGTGTTAATAGGAAGTGCACAAGGTGGTGTTAACATTGAAGATGTTGCTGCTGAAAACCCTGAAGCCATAGTTAAAGAACCTGTTGATATAATGGAAGGCATCAAAAAGGAACAAGCTATCTCGGTATGTTGTATTCTGAAATACTTTTAGTTTTTATTTAGATAGTTATATTTTAACAAAAATAATTGGTAAAAATTTAAGTGATTGTCACATTCAAAATCCAAGACAAGGTAATCTTGTTTACAAATATTTCACTATGTATCTTGTTTTGTTTCGTTTTGTTTTGTTTTTTGAGGTAGGGTCTTACTCTAGTCCAGGCTGACCTGGAATTCACTATGTAGTCTCAGGTTGGCCTCGAACTCAGAGATCCTCCTACCTCTGCCTCCCGAGTGCTGGGATTAAAGGCGTGTGCCACCATGCCTGGCTCACTATATATCTTTAAAAGAGATTCTTTTAAAAGGGCCACTGTATCATGGCTGATCTAGTAACATTTAAAATAACTCCCTAGTGTCTTCATATATATCTAGTAATTCAGAATTTCTTGTTTCAGATTATCATTTCTTTTCAATTTATTTATTGGGTCCTTCATTGTGATTGGTTAATATGTCTGATATAGATCCCTTTCTAATTTATAGGTCTCCCTTTCTCCAACCAGTTTTTTTCTGTTTATTTATTTTATTTTTTGAGAGTATGGGGTGATTATCAGTGCCTGTTTTTCAGTTTGTGTTTTACATCCTGAGTAAGTCATTTTAAAGGTACAGTTGTTTTTTTTTTTTTTTTTTTTAACTTTTAAAATAGTTTTATATTTATTTGAAAGAAAGAGGCAGAGAGAGAGAGAATAGGTGCACCAGGGCCTCCAGTCACTGCAAAAGAACTCGAGGTGCATGCACCCCCTTGTGCATTTGGCTTTTTTGGGAATTGAACCTAGGTCCTTTGGCTTTGCAGGCAAGGGCCTTAACCGCTAAGCCAGCTCTCCAGCCCTGGTACTGGTGTGTTCTTTATTCCCGTAAATTGTACATAAGGGTAGAAAGACTCCTATGTCTTTATGATGAATTGTTTTGTTTTGTTTGTTTTTTGGGAGCATTTATGGATACTTAAGAATCTCACGAATTTTGTGGATTTTCTTTTAGTATATACATACACAATAAATTTTGCTTACAATTTCTCTGGTATTCTGCACTGTCCTTTTATGTCTTCTCCCTCCACACCTCTGCTTCCTCCAGAACAACCATGTATTTAATGCTTTGTTCTGTGACAATTGCTTGGTAACATTTGTGATGATGCTATTGATTAAATGGTATGGTTTAGGTCTGAAAATAAGTGACATTGCTTGGCTTAGGTGTAAACCTGAATGGTTCATCTTAAGTTTGAAATTAGCCATTAGCTACTGAGCAAAAAATGCTTATGGGGTTAAAGTATAGTAAAAGCAAAATGTGACCCAAGGCTCAGAGGAGATAGGGGAACAACATCTCACCAATGATGTGTTTCAGAAGGACAGAGATTTGATTGAGAAATGTGGGTGAGAATGAAATTTTAATGAGAAAGAAAATGATTTACGTGAATATTTGAAAGAATAATATGCTAAGAATAAAATAAGCTAATATGTTAAAATAAGCATTTTCATGCTTTGCACAGTGCTTGGCAAATTAGTGTCACATTGGATTGATAATAGTTATGTTGGAATTCTCAAGTATTTTAAGTCAATAAAACTGAGTTGTGACCTAGTGATAATTTTTTGTAGTGAAATAGAACCATATGTTTTACTACTCTTTATTTAAAGTATATCTTATCTAAAAATTACATTCCTTTGCTTGGTTGCCTACTGTACTATTTTTTCTACTTGAATCTTCATAAAGCATAGTCACCTTCAGAGAATTTTCAGATTTTTCTATTACTGAAAGTAAAAAGAATGTGTTGCAGCCTTTGAGAGTAATTCAAAAGAGGAAGGATTTTTGCATTCCAAAGCATCATCATCTTTTGCTTCTGTGTTTCAGAATTGTTTACAGAACTTTAGAAGTGATGAATATTTGTTTCTGTACAGATTTTGTGAACTAGAGCTGCTGGATTAGTAAGGATCTTTATTTTGTTGTTTAAAAAGCTCTGCAGATATGTCTTAACAAGGGAGTTCTGCTGGAAACTGTAAACTCTTCTACTAGAGTAGAAGCTTTTCACCTTTAGGGTCTGCATAGCATGTATTAAGTGTTAATACTCATTTGACTTCTTGTGTTCTCATTGTCTGGTAGACACATTCTTTTTATGATTATGTTTATTGTTAACAAATTTCTTATGGATACATTGTGTGTTGGTACCCTCTTTTTCCTCGTCCCTGCCCCCATTTTGTTGGGGACACTCCTCAGCGTATTCCTTATGGGGTTATGGTTTATGTGTTGTGGGAGCAGCAGTCAGTTATTTTTAGGGGAAGGGAATGCCTGTGGGCATGATGCCTGAATCTGTGGTTCTTAACAATCTTTCTGCCCCCTCTTTGGTAGACACTTTCTAAATTACACAAAAGGTATAAAATACCAGTATTTTGGTGTTAGTATTAATATTAGTATATTAGTATTTTGGCCATGTTTAAACCATTGGAATTGTCAGTACACTTCTTATTTATTTTTTTAAAATGCTGCATGGCACTCTTACGTGCCAAATGAATTACAAGTCCACTTTTAGTATGTAGGTTTAATGTTATAAGCCTCTTTATCAGTTTATGTGGGCCATAAGCATAGAGACAGTATGCAAGCTATGGAATGAGCACTAGAACTGTAATCTGTGTGAATGGCAAGCCCTCTTGTCTGAATTGTTTTCTCATTTGTTCTGTTTAAAACAGTTAGTAAAGGTGCTGGTTCAGTGGTTGCTTCACAACTAGTGACTTATGCTTATCTTTAAAATGAATTTTTTTAAAGATTTTTTTCTTTGTAATATTTTAATGCTTATTGGACATATGCAAATTACTACCTAAAAATTTCTTTCAGCTTGCACAGAAAATGGGATTTCCATCTTCCATTGTGGATTCTGCAGCAGAAAACATGATGAAGCTTTATAACCTTTTTCTGAAATACGATGCAACCATGGTAGAAATAAATCCAATGGTAGAAGATTCAGATGGAGATGGTAAAGTATCTGCATTTTTCAGATATTGGTTATGTTTGTTCAAAACGAAGTGAACTCATTCCTTTGTAGAAGTTTATGATGAATTGAATGTAAATAAATATGAAAGAAGCCCACAAAGACAAATATTGACACACACAGATTAGAGTAGCAGTGTCTAATCTGGTGACCATCAGTCACATTAGTCCCACTACAAGTGTTCCATAGGCACATGTGGTGACCATACTGGATAGCACAGATGAAGAGCAGTTTCCTCATTGAAGGAGGTCCTTTTGGGCTGAAGTATTGAGGGTTGTGGTAAGTACCTAGCTGTAGTTTGGAGAAATTACCCATCTGGTTCTCCATGATTGACTCTTAGTTGTGTAACAGGATAGGCTCACACACTAAAGTCATTTAACTGTTTTTAACCACTAGAGCAGTAAGATTAGAGTTATACTTTTGACTTAGTTGGTGAGCTGACCAGTGTTATCAAGAAGTATTCAGATGTCACTTTAATGGCTCTCCTGTTTGGATGTGCTTCAATGACAAATCAGATTTGGATCATTATGCTTTCTACTATGTTTTTTAAATGTAAATTGCTTTATTCTAGTGTTTTTTTTTTAATAGTCTTAAGCTTTTCTTGATGTTTTGTATTAACTATTTCTTTTGTTGTAATTTATTTGATTTTGTTTCAAGTCTCTGGGTAATTTAATCTTAAGAATTTGTAATCCATTTTTCACTTTTGTACTTCCAATTACTTTTGTTCTTTACTAAAGAAATCAATTTTTGTTTGGGCATTTATATGATAGTGTAAAGAATGAATAAATTTTTGTGATAATAAAAGTAGTTTGTAATAAAATTTATTTTAAATAAACTTTGTTGAAGAGTGAGGACTGATACATATTTTAAAAATGCATTTAGTAAATAATTACTTTTGTAAAGCATGTGATAATATTTTTTTCTGATTATATAACTTGAGAGAGGCCAATATTGAAAATAAGCCCTCTGAATTACTTCCAACTGTGAATTTCAGCAGTCATACTCTGTTGCTAAGAGAATGTCTCCTATTGAAATTTTTAAATATATTCAGGTTTTCTTTTGTGGGGGGTGGTTCAAGGTAGGGTCTCATTCTAGCCTTAGCTGTCCTGGAATTCATTGTGTAGTCTCAGGCTGGCCTCAAAATCAAAGCAATCCTCCTACCTCGGCCTCCACAGTGCTGGGATTAAAGGCCTGTGCCCCTACACCAGGCAGGTTTTCTCCTTTCAGTGTACATTTAAACACATTTAGAAATAATTATTTTCTCTGATTAAGGGCATTGTATATTTAGTAGAGGAAATTTTTTAAATTCCAAGAAACAAGTATAAAAGGAATTAGAATTCTATAACATCAGTGCCCTTTTAGTGACCCATATAGTTGATTTCTACCTTTTTTTGTAATTGGGATCATACTATTAAATTGGTATATTTTACTGTTGGCACTTAGTTATATATATGTTAAATGTTTTTCAAAAGACAGTTTTTAAAGACTTGTAATTTATATTGTTAACTCTAAGTGATCTTTTATTATAGATTCTTAGAGGTAGGATTTTTGGGTCAAACAGTAATTTTTTTTTTTTTTTTTAAGTATCTTACTTACTCTTACTTACTTACTTACTCTAGCCCAACCTGACCTGGAATTCATTATGTAGTCTCAGGATGGCCTCGAACTCACAGTGATCCTCCTACATCTGCCTCACAAGTACTGGGATTAAAGGCGTGTGCTACCACGCCCAGCCAAATAATATTATTTTTAACTTATGTTTTGATTAGTATGTGAGTGATAACATTTTGAGATATGTTTTTCTAGGGAGTTCTCCTTCTCCCTTCTCCCTCCCTCTTTCTATTTAAATACCTTTTCAGATACTTTGCCAGAAAAGTACGTTTTTGTGGTCAGATAGTTTCATATGCCTTTCTCTTACAGAGATGCTTATGTATCTTTTAATCTAGGGTAATGTCATCTCAAAAACCTTATCTTAGCCGGGCGGCGTGGTGGTGCATGCCTTTAATCCCAGCACTCAGGAGGCAGAGGTAGGAGGATTGCCAAGAGTTCAAGGCCACCCTGAGACTACATAGTTAATTCCAGATCAGCCTGGACCAGAGTGAGACCCTACCTCGCAAAACCAAAAAAAAAAAAAAAAAAAAATCCTTATCTTAATCACATCCAAAGAAATTTTACCATATGTTAAGTGACACTGTCCCTGAGGAACAATTGCCACCTTTATCAGAAGCAGCTGTAACCACTTAGGAGACACCTTGATAATGGGCTGGTTGACATTCCAGTACAGAAGTAATAGGGTGAGAGAGGGTCATTGGACACTCAACTGAGATTTCATGAATCCCCTTGCCAGTTCTATGCAATGACACGTGTGTTCTCGTGGCCTCAGGGGGAGATAGAGAATATAGACGGTGAAAGATGGGAGCTCCATCTATGTAGCTATTGGGAGGTCAGTTGTCAGTGCTGGGGTGAGACTTTGTGATGCTATGGCTGCTTTGTGGTTATCTGTGCTCTTGTAAGTAGCTCTTTGCCCATGCTCTGAAAGGAAACCCAATAAATTTGTTGGTTCACCTGGTTGAACTTCAGTAAATCATCCTTCAGTCTGTTGTATATCCCTGTCTATGTGGAATAAGCACTGTTGGCTTCTCCCCAAGAAAGAGTTCATGCCACACACGGGTTCAATGCATTAGTTCTCTTTGAGTGGTTTTCATTCAGTTTTCTATAGTTCAAGGAAAACAAAAACATGGTTTTCCTAACTGGATAAATATGTATGTATTTTCATATTTATTTATATGGTTTAAAATTATAAATAATGTGTCTTGCATGCCTTTAAATATTTTAGCTTTATTTATTTATTTATTTGACAGAGAAAGAGGGAGAGAGAGAGAATGGGCATGAGGTTCTCCAGCCACTGCAAACGAACTCCAGATGTGTGCGCCCCCTTGTGCATCTGGCTAATGTGGGTCCTGGGGAATGGAACCTGAGTCCTTTGGCTGTGCAGGCAAACGCTTTACCCACTAAGCCTTCACTCCAGCCTCTGGCACATGCCTTTAATCCCAGCACTAGGGGTATGGGGGCAGAGGTAGGAGGATAGCTGTGAGTTTAAGGCCAAACTAAAACTACATAGTGAATTCTAGGTCAGCCTGGGCTAGAGCAAGACCCTACCTCCAAAAACCTAAATAAAAATAAATAAATAATGTCACAAAGTATTTTTTTCTCATCTTATTCCTTTACTTGAAGATTTTGCTTCTACTGCCCTCATCTATTCTCATTCTGTCCTCATGTTTGGTGCTTTGTTAATTTGTTTGTTTTTTTAAATACTTTTTATTTTATTTATTTATTTATTTGAGAGCAACAGAGAGAGAGAGAGAGAGAATGTTTTGTTTTTTTGAGGTAGGGTTTTACTCTAGCCCAGGCTGACCTGGAATTCACTATGTAGTCTCAGTCTGGCCTCAAACTCACAGTGATCCTCCTGCCTCTGCCTCCCAAGTGCTGGTGTGTGCCACCATGCCCGGCACTTTGTTTTCTTACTGTTCATTTGATAAGTAAAACAGATTTTAAAATATATTCTTAATTACCCATTTACAGAAAACACTACAAACTATATACATTTTGCATCTTAATTTGCCTAATAACACATCTTCTATAATTTCTCCATATTTATGGGCCCTTTATTTATTGAGTTTGCTAATTTCTGACATTTGATCTGAATATTTTTCCAAGTTTGCCTTTTAATTTTGTTTGGCTTTTGGTTTTGTATACAGCCAGGTTTCATTTTGACTTCCAATACTTTTATGCTACATTTTTTTTCCTTGTCCTAAAATCAGAAACTGCAGTACATTCCTTATTTTGTTGTTTAAATTTAAATTAAATTTAAATTTTTTAAAGTCTTTTAAGTCAATTAAAATTTAATTCTGGCTTTTTTCTAAATAAGTACTTTTTCAAATATATTTAAACAACATGCCCTTTTCCTACTGGTATTTGATCCTTTTTCCTGTCATCTTATTCCATAGATGTGAGTTTTCTTTTTTAATTCTTTTCTTCTTAAAAAAGTCATTTTTCTATAACTTGAATGAACTTGGGAGTATATTATGTTGGGTGAAAAAATAATCAGACACAGAAAGATAGGTACTATGTGATTTTACTTATATGTATCATATCAACATGTTGAACTTATACAAAGTTAGAAGGGAATTGGGGAGATGGTTCAGTGGTTAAAGGTGCTTGCTTACAAAGCCAGATAGCCCAGGTTCATTCTCCAGTACCCAAGTAAAGCTAGATGTACAAAATAGTGCATGCATCTGAAGTTTATTTGCAGTGGCAGGAGGCCCTAGCATGTCCATTGTCTGTCTCTCCTGTCTCACCTTGCAAACAAACAAACAAACAAATAAAATAAAAAATATTAAATAAAGAGAAGGGAATTTACTAGGATTGGGGGTGGGGGAAATTGGGATATGTTGGTCAGAATATTAATTTTCAGTTATAAGGTGAATAAATTTGGAGACCTAATGTATAGTAGGTAACTATTTGATACTGTGTAATATATATGTAGAAGAGAGATTTATTGTTTTGCATGTGTGATATGTGTGTGTGGTATATGCACATGTATGTGTAGATTCACTCGCAAGCGTGCAGGCTGGAGAATTTCGAGTGTTCTTTCTCTATCATATATCTATCATATTTCCTTGAGGCAGAGTCTTTCTGAACAGAAACTAAAGTTTTTGAAGCCACAGCAATTTTCTGGTCTTGGCTCACCACAGGACTGTGGTTACAGCCATACATGACAATCCCTAGCTGTTTATGTGGGATCTGGGAAGTTGAACTCTGGCAGTCTCAGGCCCTCATGCTTGTAGCAAGTGCTTTTATCTGCTGAGCCATCTCCCCAGCCTGAAGAGAGGTTTATTTAATTTATAGTTTTAGAACTGAAAATCCCAGGTTGGGTAGCCCCTCCTGGTTGGATTCTGATGAAAACCTCATTCATGGCTGTCGCATTACATTTGTGAAGCACATTTAGAAGTAGTGTGGTATGGCAGGACACTAGAACGATTCATGAGACAGGCTTGCTCTTTTTATTATAACGTGTTCTTATAGGAACTAACCATCACCCCAGGAGTACTATGTTCATCCTTTCAGAGATAGCACCCTCCAGTAGTTGGTTGCATTAACCTTTTTCTCTAAAGGAAACTTCCTAAATACCACCACACTAGGGGCCTTTGAGGGACACATTCAAACCATATGCAAATGCTAGCATTTCTATGGCTAGGTAACCTTTCATATCCATTTGTAAGATTTAAAAACATTGTATGATTTTGTTGAAATTGGATTAATTCTTAAAAAATAGTTGAAAATATCTTCGTAGAAGTCTTTTTTTTCCTAATTAGAAGTACCTTTTTTCTGTATTATTTAATTTTTAAATGATGCTCATATTTTATTTGTGTAGGCATATCTCTTTATGGATTCATTTCTAGAATGTTTTATTGTTTTGGTTTTTGTTTTGAATGGGATCTTCTGTGCCATTTTCTACAATAGAGACTTGATTTCTATCTATTATTGTCTTTATTTTCCTTAGTCTTTAAAAAGTATCTCAAATGTATTTCAGCCCACCTCCATGTTTTGGCTTATCTTTAATTTCTTTCTTCATAGTTTTGAATTTTGACCTCACAAAAGATGCCTTTTGAGTATATACTGCTTTCTTGTATTTTTTTTTTCAAATTTATGTTTTCATTGCTTAACAAAATACAGCAGTGCAAGGCACAGTTGTGAGCACTTTACAAATGTGAGACCCTTTAGTTCTTTTTAACAGTTATAACAGTCTGTATGCTGTCATAGTACTGGTACTACTGTTATCTTTATTTTATAGATAAAGAAAATGTGTTCTTATGGTATTAAGTGGCTTGGAACAGGTGCATTTATTTTGTCCTAGAATTAAGAATATCGCTGTGTCGGGCTGGAGAAATGGCTTAGCGGTTAAGGTGTTTGCCTGTGAAGCCAAAGGATCCCAGTTCAATTTTCCAGGACCCACGTAAACCAGATGCACAAAGGACACATGCATCTGGAGTTTGTTTGCAGTGGCTAGAGGCTCTGGTGTGCCAGTTCTCTCTCTGTCTGCTTCTCTCCTCTCCTCTCCTCTCCTCTCCTCTCCTCTCCTCTCCTCTCCTCTCCTCTCCTCTCCTCTCCTCTCCCTCTCTCTCTGCAGGCAAATAAAGAAATAAAAATTTTTTAAAAAGAATATGGCTGTGTCCTGTACACCTGGTATTGGCTTCAGAAGCATGAAAAATGTCTGGAGTGGTCATGAAATGCACATGGTTCCAGGAACCACTGCTGAGACACAGGGTATAGGCAGGGCATGATGACCCTCATGAATAGGCTGAAGAGCCTTTGGAAGATGGATCGTGGTTTGCATGGAGACCTGAAGATGTTTTGGATATACTAGGACTGTGCAAGGGCTACCATGGAGGCTGTGGCCTAGGATGGAAGTTTTCCCTGGCTGCTTAGCCCAGCTGGAGGGGCAGAATTGGAAAATCTGGAGACTGCCAGTCACTGAACTTGAACTGCAGAAGTTTTATGTTTCTGATGTTTGTTGAGTTTGCATTGTTGTAGTCTCTCCTTGCTATGCCTTATATCAGTTGAAAATGTTTACTATGTGCCTTTATATGTTGAAAGTATTTAACTTGTTACAGGACTCATAGCTAAGAGAAAACCTTAAATCTCATAGGAGAATGTGTGATGGTTTTGAATCTATTGGAGGCCAGAGGTAGAATATGGTAGTTTGAATAGATGGCCCACAGTATATTCAGTGTTTTATTAGTTTTTAGTTTGGATCTGCAGCCACTTGGCTAGAGGAGGTGTGTCTTGGCAGATCTTAAGGTGTGGTGGTGAATTTGAAATTCCAATCTAAAGATATGCAAAGTGCCTAGTTCCACCAGGAGTTCTTGAAGTGTGTTGTGTGGCTTTTGGCTTGTGGCTTTTTCTCTCTGCCTGGTCCTTTAAGAGGGAGCCAAGTTCTTCTGCCATTATGGAACTTTCCCTGGATCTGTAAGCTTCAATAAATATCCCTTCCTCCATAACTGTACCTGGTCTGGAAGTTCATCTCAGTGAACCTGAAGCTGTCTGCTACACCCTCTCAATCAGTCTGTCTTTTATTTTGATATCATCATCTTTTCCTCCCATTATAATGGTCTTGTATAGGTAGTGCCAGGCACTGCAAGGCCATTTTGTGTCTGGAAAAGTGTATTGTAAGGTGCCCTGCCCTACCTTTGGCTCTTACATTCTTTCTGCCACCTCTTCCGCAATGGACCTTGAGCCTTGGAAGGTGTGATACAGATTTTTCAGTGCTGAACCCTCCTCCATCACTTCTTCTCAGCATTATTGTGCCTTTTGGGTCATCTCAGAGGTCACTGCTATCTGAAAAGGGAAGCTTGAAGCCAGATTTGGTGGCTCATGCCTTTAATCCCAGTAGAGGTAGGAGGATTGCAGTGACATCGAGGCCACCCTAAGACTGAATAGTGAATGCCACTGGGCTAGAGTGAGACCCTACCTGGCAAAACCAAAGCAAGGAAGCTTCTTTAACAGAAAGTGAGAGTGCTGTTTATATATGGGTATGAACATTAAGAAAAGTACTTACTGGACAGTTTGGTGAGCATACTATATGCATTTGGCCAGACACCAGCAGGCATTATACCCCTAGGGCTCATGACACTTCCCCCCTCCCCTCTAGTCCAATTAGAGAACAGTTGGTTTCCCCCATAACAGACATGCCACTATTGCACCTGTTGGCTCATTTGGCCTGGCTGGCCAAATTTAAGGCTTGCAGTGTCTACTGTTGTTTATCTCCACTGGTGAATTTTCTCTTTCTCCCGTGGAGCTGCATGCAGCATAGCTTTTACTAGCTTTCTGTCAGCTAGTCTACACAGATGAGGTTTTCAGCCCATCTCCAGCAGGATTTCTCAGTGACCTTGCAGCCCCAAAGATGTGGCATCTTCAGCAATATAGTCTTACCATCTATTCTTGGTGGGAAGCCAAAAGACTCAACAGTGGCCTGTGATACTTTGAGGGCATAAGGGACTACCCTGGCCAACAATTCACTGGAAGATATCCCATCCCTGGCACTGAAAAATTTCTAGTAACAGTCTATGGCTTCTGGGTGCACCATTGTCCAGAAAAGTAAATTTCTATATGATTTATTCACGCCCTCTTAGATTTTGATTAAGCTTCTTCCTACCCTTCCTTGACTCAATCTCTTCCCCTGACGTCACTTAGGCCTTTCCACCTCCACTAATCTGTTCTACTAACATATTCAATGCTATCCCCTTAAGTCCTCCCCTTCCCCGCTCTCTCTTATAACCCCTTTTAGCTTACTGGCCTCTGCTCCTGAGTTTTATTCCCATTCAAAAGTCCAAACATTTGTTCCTTGGATCCACATGAGAGAGAACATGTAGTGCTCGGCTTTCTGGGCCTGGGTTATCTCACTAAGTATAATCCTTTCCAGATCCATCCATTTCCCTGCAAATTCCCTAATTTGATTTTTCTTTACCGCTGAATAGAATTCCATTGTATAAATGTACCACATCTTCATTATGTCCTCATCAGTTGAGAGATATCTAGGCTGGTTCCATTTCCTAGCTATTGGGAATAGAGCAGCAATAAACATGTATGTGCATGTATTTCTAAGGTAGTGCAACCAGTCCTTAGCATATAGGACTAAGAGTGGTATAGCTGGATCATATGGTAAATCTATTTTTAGCTGTCTCAGGAACCTCCACACTGATTTGCACAATTGCTGTACGAGATGACATTCCCATCAACAGTGTAGAAGGGTTCCTCTTTTTCTGCATCCTTCCCAGGATTTATTGTCATTTGTTTTGTTGATAATAGCCATTCTGAGATGAGTGAGATGGAATCTCAAAGTTGGTTTAACTTTGCATTTCTCTGATGTCTATGGATGTAGAACATTTTTTTAGATGTTTATATGCCATCTGTGTTTCTTCTTTTGAGAACTCTCTATTTAGTTCCTTACCCACCCCCCTTTTTGTTTTTGTTTTTCGAGGTAGGGTTTCACTCTAGCCCAGGCTGACCTGGAATTCACTATGTAGTCTCAGGCTGGCCTCAAACTCATGGTGATCCTCCTACCTCTGCCTCCCAAGTGCTGGGATTAAAGTTGTGCGCCACCACGCTGCCCACCATAGCCCATGTTTTTTTTTGTTTTGTTTTTTGTTTTTTCGAGGTAGGGTCTCCCATGTTTTAATTGAGTTGTTTGATTTATTACTTGTTTTTTGGGGGGAATTTTTTTATCCTATTAGTCCTCTGTCAGATGTATAGCTGGCAAAGATTTTCTCCCATTCTGTAGCTTGCCTGTTTACTAAGACAGTGTCCTTGCTCTACACAAGCTTTGTAATTTTCATGACAGCCCAGTGGTTTTATTTCCTGATCAACTGGGGTTATATTTCAGAAAGTTGTTGCCTATGCAGTATATTAGAGGGTTTCCCCTACTTTTTCCTCTAGCAGCTTCAGAGTTTTGGGTCTGTTTTTAAGGCCATTGATTCATTTGGACTTGATTCTTGCACATGGAGAGAGATAAGGAACTATTTTCAACCTTCTACATAGATATCCAGTTTTCCCAGCACTATTTCTTGAAGAGGCTGTCTTTTCTCCAATGAGTATTTTTGCTATTTTTGTTGAAGATAGGTGGCTGTAGCTGCTTGGACTTACATCTGCGCCCTCTATTCTGTTCCACTGATCTACGTGTCTGTTTTTGTACCAGTACCATCCTGTTTTTGTTACTGTGTTTTTGCAAATAAGTTAAAATCAGGTATGGTGTTACCACCAGCATTATTTTTGTTGCTCAAAATTGTTTTGGATATTCAAGTTTTTTTGTGCTTCCAAATGAATTTTATAATTTTTTTCTATTTACGTGAAGAATGTCATTGTAATTTTGATGTGTACATTGCTTTTGGTAAGATTGACATTTTGCCCAATATTGATTCTTCCAATCTAAGAACATGGGATATCTTTCCATTTCCTAATGTCTTCTGCAATTTCTGCCTTGAGTGTTTTAAAGTTTTCATTGTAGAGATCCTTCACTTACTTTGTTAGGTTTATTCCAAGGTTTGTTTGTTTGTTCGTTTGTTCCTTTCTTCCTTCCTCCCTCCCTCCCTCTGTCCTTTCCTTTCCTTTCTTTTTTCTTTTCTTTTTTTTCTTTCTTTTCTTTTCTTTTTTTTCTTTGAGGCAATTGTGAATGTGAATGATTCCCTGATTTCATTCTCAGCATGTTTGTTGTTAGTATATAGGACACTACTAATTTCTGTATGTTTATTTTGTATACTGCTACATTGGCAAGTGCTTATCAGCTTTAATACTTTGCTGGTAGAGTATTTAGGGTCCTTTATGTATAGAATCATCATCTTCAAATAATGATAATTTGATATCTTCCTTTCCAATTTGTATCCCTTTTATGTGTGTCTCTTGTCTTCTTGCTATATAGCTAAGACTTCCAGTACTATGTTAAGTAAAAGTGGGGATAGTGGACACCCTTGTCTTGTTCTTGATTTTAGTGGAAAAGCTTCTGGTTTTTCCCCTTTTAATATTATGTTGGCTGTAGGTTTTCTTGAAACACCGTTTCCCAACCTTTCACCCTAAATTAATGTTTATCTTTTGTGGAAAGGTGAGTTTCTTGGAGGCAACAAATAGAAGATCCTGCTTTTTATCCATCTGCAAATCTGTGTCTTTTGGTTGGGGCATTGAATATTAAGAGTTATTATTGAAAGGTATGTGTTTATTCTTGTTATTCTTCTCATTTTGTAGTTCTTCCTGTTTTTCTTTACTCTCTTGTAGTAACTGTTATTTATATATGGTTTATTTTTTCCAGTTTCCTTATGTGTGTGCTTTTCTTTTTCTTCTGCATAGAGGATTCTTTCAAGTATTTTCTGTAGAACTTTAGTATCCATATATTCCTTTAGCCTGCTTTTGTTGTGGAATGTCCTTATTTCTCCATCTATTTAGGTGGATAGCTTTGTAGGATAAAGTAATCTTGGTTGACAGTTATAATCTTTCAGAACTTCTAATAAATCATTCCAAGCCTTTTTGGCTTTTAATGTTTCTGTTGAGTATTCTGCTATAATCCTGGTGGGCTTACCTTTTTATGTGATTTATTTCTTCTTTCTAATTGCTTTCAGTATATTTTCTTTGGTTTCTGTGTTTTGTAGTTTAATTATAACATGATGGTGAGAGGTTTTTTCCTGATTTTGTCTGTTTGGCATTCTAAAGGCTTCCTGTATTTGCATTCCCATCACTGTTCCTATTTGAGGGAAGTTTTCTTCTATGATTTTGTTGAAAATACCTGTTGTGCCTTTGGAGTGAAATTCTTCCCCTTCTACTGTACCCTGAATTCTTATGTCTGATTTCTTCATAGTGTCCAAAATGTCTTCAAGTTTCCTTTCATGCCTTCCTGTTAGTCTTCCTCATTGTTGGACTGTATTAGATCTGCCACCTGGTCTTATAGTTTATATCTGTCTTCTTTTTGATCCACTCTACTGGTGAGACTTTCTACAGAGTTTTGTATTTAACTTACTCCATTTTCCATTTCTAGTATTTCTGATTGGTATTTTTTCGTAATTTTATTTCCTTACGCATGTCTTGAATTGACCTCCTTATTTCATTACGTTGGTTTCCTTTGTTTTCTTGGGATTCCTTTAGGAGTTTCTTTTCTTTTTTGATTTCTTATTTTGATATCTTTGAACATAGATATAATTTTTTTTTTTTAAATCGTTGTCAGGCATTTCCTCTATAGCAGTCTCACTGGAATTCTTTTCTGTTGGAGTTATAATTTTTGGTGCTATTATATTGCCTTGATTTTGTGTGTGTGTGTGTGTTTCTTGAATTATAATGTAGAGATTTTTGCATTTTGAGTTAATTTGATGCTTGGGTTTTCTAATTGTCTGCAGTGTTCTTATCCATGTAAATCTGATTTTATATATCTTCAATGTAGGAGTTTAATGTGCCGGTTGTAGCACTTAAACCCCAAGAAAATAGCAGAAGTGACCCTAGGTGTTGAGTGTGTCTGCTGTTCAAGTATTGTACTGTGCATATACTGGCTGTAGATCGAGCAAATTAATGGCAAATTCTAAAATTCAACTGAGCAATATACACATTCAATCAAAACCAGCACAGAGTATTTATGCAAGGGTGGGAATTAAACCAATAATCTAATAAAGCCAAATTCCCTAAGGGTGGTATTGCTCTGTACCCTTAATGCTCTCAACTAGAAGGTTGAGATTTCTGGCCCGAAATGGGTTCTAAGTCAGCCTGGGGTAGAGTCATATACCCTGCCCCCAATAATGACAGAAGACAAAGGCCCTAAAAACCAGGAAACGTCAAAGGCAACAATAGTCAATAGAAAAATATACTTATTTGAGAATGGTAAAACCAACCAAGAATATGTAACATATAACCTGCTCTGACATGGAAAGAGAGATTAACACAGAGCAGGCCTATGTATTTGGCTTTGTGTCATTAGGCCCTGTATCTTTTGGGATGGCTTCCAGTCTCACCAATGCTGAGTGCCAACTTTGATCCCTCTCGGTTGTGCTGTGGACTGTGTTACACTACTTCATCACTGGATCTGGTGTTTTGATCAGCTGTGCAAGGTGCCTGGAGTTGTACCAGAGTTGCTCAGCTGGTCCAATTTGTGTTCTTGTTCATTGGCTGCTCAGCTGGTCCCCACTGTTTTCCCCTTCAGGTTTTTTGACTTTGCAAGGAGGCTAATGTGAGTAGGAAGTCCCTTTACTTGGTTTCTGCTCCTGCAGCTCTGTGCTGGCCACTGGGCAGGCCTCGTGCCGAATGGGGCCACTGGTGCCTCAGCACGATCCTCGCCGGTTTTCTCCTTTCTAGAAGATGTGATTCTCTCCTACTTCTTTGGTGTGGTTGATAATAACTTATACACCTTCACTTTTCAGCAGAAGAGTGTATTTTGCTGTTTATCTGCCTATTCCTCTCCATATGTTGCTTTGGTATGGCTCCTATGCCGCCATCTTACCCAGAAGTCCTCCCCCCCCCCCGCCTTTTTTTGAGGTATGGTCTCACTCTACCTCAGGCTGATGTGGAATTCACTGTAATACCAGGCTGGCCTCAAACTCACAACAACCTTCCTACCTCTACCTCCCAAGTGCTGGGACTAAAGGTGTGTACCACCATACCTGACCAGTACCACATTTTCATTATCCACCCATCTGTCAACAGGCATCTGGTCTGATTCCAATTCTTATATATTATAAATAAAGTCATAATTAACATAGATGTGCGAGTATCTCTGTAGTAGAGTGTGAAGCTCCTAGGGCATATGCCCAGGAGTGGTATAGTTGGGTCCTATAGGAGTTTTGTTTCTAACTTTTGAGATACCTCCATACTGATTTCCATAAACGCTATACTAGTGTACACTCTCTGTAGCAGTAGATGAGAGTTCCTTTTCCCCTACATCCTGGCCAACATTTGTTGCCTATTTTCTTGTTGATAGCCATTCTGACTAAGGTCAGATGATATCTCAAAGTTGTTTTGTACTTCCCTGGTGGCTAAGGATGTTGAACATTTTTTAAAGTACTTACTGGCTGTTGAGTTGTGAGCTTATGAAGGTGTTAGGGTAGATCATTGTCCTGTGTTTTGGTCTTCTTTGTTTTGCACATCTGTGGTAGTTTGAATATATGTCCCCAATATATTCAGTGTTTTTTTTTATTATTTTATAGTTTGCATCTGCAATCACCTTGCTAGAGGCAAGGTCAATGGGGGCCTGGTCTTAAGGTGTGGTGATGGTTTGAGATTCCATTGTAAAGATCTGCAAATGTGCCTAGCAGGATTTCCTGAAGTGTGCTTTGTGACCTTTTGGCTGTAGTTTTTGCTCTGTGTGCTGTGGTGGCTGGTTGGCTTTGTCTTTCTCTCCTTGGCCCTGTGGAGAGCAGGCCGTTTCTCCTGCCTTTATGGAACTTCCCCGGATCTGTAAGTTTCAATAAATAATATCCCTTCTTCCATAACTGTGCCTGGTCTGGAAGTTCATCTCAGCGAACCCGAAGCTGTCTGCAACAACATCTGTTGAAATGTGTATGTCTTCCAGCTTTTATTTTTTCCTCTCCTTTTACACTGTTTTGGTTTGATTCTAGTAGTTTATCTTCACTTGAATTTGTGTTAGGTCAGGGGAGTTGGCAGCCTGCTGCCGGAGTAAATCAAATGGTTTGACAGCAGCCCTGGTGTTAGCTAGGTAAGTAGAAGACAATTGTGAAGTTTGTTTGTTTCTTCCATAAGGTTCAGAGACAGCACTGCTAAGGTACTAGTTATGGAAAAATGCATTTTATCTTCTTTCTTCCTTTGTTTTCTCCCCTTCTTGCATCCTGTTTCTTTCTCCCCTTCTTTCCCCATCTACCTCTTCTCCTCCCTGCCTTCCTTCTCCTTTCTTCTCCTCTTCCTCCTTCTCTCCCTTCCTTTCTTCTCTCTAAATGAACAATATTTAAGTAGCAAAGTGAACAGGGAAGAGGAAGGGGAAAAGTGAGGGTCAAGTAAGAATGGGCGGGGGAGAGTATGTGGTTTAGAGTTATGAAAAGTAGTAGAGAAAATATTATACATTGGGCTTCCATAAAAACAGACCAGCCTTTTCCTTTAGAGATACAACTTAAAACATAGTCAACAGTTAAAGTATAAGTGTTAATACTACAAATAATTTAAAAGTTGAAAATAAGCAATCTAATGAAATAGAAGGTATACCCTCAGTCACTATTACTCCCTAGTTGGGAAGATAGAAGATAGGATTTCTCCTCCCACAGGTGGAGAGAGAGAGGGAGAGAGAGAGAATGGGTGTGCCAGGGCCTCTAGCCACTGCAGATGAACTCCAGAGGTATGTGCCACCTTGTACATCTGTCTTACCTGGGTCCTGGGGAATCAAACCTGGATCCTTTGGCTTTGCAGGCAGGCAACTTAACTGCTAAGCCATCTCTCCAGCCCTGGGTACAATTTTTAAACATTAAGAGTGAAAAAAATTCTTTTTATTGTGTGCTTGAGGTAGAAGGTGATTGGAATGGAGACAATGATAAAGAAAATTCGGGTAAGGAGTTTAAACCCAGGTGTTGGTGGTTAATAAGTAATTTACATCCTGTCATGCATACATGCTTTTGGGTCTTGCTATTTTTCTTACTTTTATTCTCCTCACCTCTTCTCTTACCTATTATTCATAATTCTTTATAAAACCTTGTTTCCCCTTGGTTGAGGGGAGGGTAATTAGATAGGGTCTTGTAGCCCATGCTGGCTTTGAACTTACTATGTAGCCAAAACTGGCTTTGAACTCCACTACCTCTAAATGCTGGGCTTATAGGCATGCTTCAATATACCCAGCAAAACAAAACAAAACACCCCACATTTTTAGTTCACAGATCATAATAGAAACAGACAGAAAACAAATCTGGCCCATGGGCCATAGTTTGTTGACCTTCTTTTAAATATTCAAGTCTCTCAAGGAATTCTGTTTAGGAATAAAAGAAGGAGGGGCAGAAGGAAGTATGTATTATATACTTAAAACGGGGTAAAAGGAGAGAAAAAAAAAAGCTGGAAGACACACCCATCTCAACAGATATGCAAAACAAAGAAGACCAAAACATAGGACAATGGTCTACCCTAACACCTTCATAATGACCTCATTAACAGTATTTTTACAAGTCATTGGGATTTAGGCAATAGAAAAATTGAGAATGGTTTATGATGTAGTAAACACAGAACAGCTGCACCAGTGTCCTTGGTGATGAGAGGGTTAGTAAAAGCATGGACAGGTCGTCATTCTTGGAAAGGTTTAAAACTTTATAATGTCTTTGAGGCATATTTTGTTGTAGTTGTCCTTTTCCTCCCCATCCCCTCCTTTCTTCTGTGCTGGGATGGATATAGATACAGTAACTTCGGACCATTTTAAATTCCCAACTATTTTTAAGAAACTGAACTCATTGTGAACATAAATTTAAATACTTTCAGTAAATAACAGTGTGTTTTTCCCCTTAAACCAAGCAATGTTTGGTTGTTCGATTGTTTATTGTCTCTGTCTTGAGGTTAAGATTGGTCTCTTGTTTTCCCTTCAAAGTGCTGTGTATGGATGCCAAGATCAATTTTGATTCAAACTCAGCCTTTCGCCAGAAGAAAATCTTCGCTCTCCAGGACTGGACCCAGGAAGACGAAAGGGACAAAGCAGCAGCTAAGGCAGACCTCAACTACATTGGCCTTGATGGAAACATAGGCTGTCTCGGTATCCCATGTTTACATTACAGTTGGCTTTTCTTAGCTTAATTTATTTCCTTTGATTGTTCCTTATACCAGTCATTTCCCCTCTTGATAGTAAATGGTGCTGGTTTGGCTATGGCCACAATGGATATAATAAAACTTCATGGAGGGACTCCAGCCAACTTTCTTGATGTTGGTGGTGGTGCCACAGTCCATCAAGTAACAGAAGCATTTAAACTTATCACTTCAGATAAAAAGGTAAGGGTAGGGCTTATGTTTTAGAATTGAAATTGTGAGAAGTAGCTTGATTAATTGGTAGATGTTATGCTAGCTTAAATAGTAAAATTCAAATGACTACAATAATTTGGAAAAAGAAACTGACATTTTTTAAGTGAAATAAAATTTAATTGGAGAACTTTTTGACAAAGTTGAATAGTTAATTTTGATTTAGCAAACACAGTCTATAGATATTAAATGATATTAGATAGTATTGTTGGTAGTAATGACCTGGCATGTGAGCTGCTCATGGAAAAGAACCTGGAAATATTAGCTGACTGCAAAAGCCTGGAATTGTTAACAATATATATGCCCTGTGCACACTTAGTTCATTACCAATATTTATTATTGATGTTGCTGGTAAATGTCCATTTTTGTGGTGTTAGACTCTAGAATTTTTTTTTTTTTTTTTTTTTTTTTTTTTTGGTTTTTCCAAGTAGGGTCTTGCTGTAGCTCATGTGGGTTGATTTCTGTCAAACTGCAGGGACATTATAGAAGTACGAAGAATAATTATTTTGGAGAGAGCCAGAGCAAGAAAGTGGCAGATAGAGAGAGAATATAGGTGCTCCGGGATCTCCTGCCACTGCAAATGAACTCCAGACAGTGCCGCTCTATACATCTGGCCTTCCGTGGGTAATAGGGAATTGAACCTGGCCATCAGGCTTTGCAAAGAAGTACCTTTAGCTGCTAAGCCATCTCTCTAGCCCCAAAATCGGTATTTCTAAATGGATGTGTTGAGTTTGGGTTGTAGTAACTATATATAAAAATATTATATACTTAAAATGATTAGAGATAAATTTGAGAGTCCTCAGCATATTGAGAAAAACTAAAGTTTTAGGTGTTGTGGAGATGAGGGAACCAAGAATGTACCTGCCCTTGCTATTATAAAGATGCAAGATCTGTTAAAAGAGAGAGAAAATAACTTATGAAATAAGAGCAAATCAGGAGAGTGGTGGTGATAAAGTTCAGGACATGCAGTTTTGAGAAATAAGACTATAGGCAACAAAATGTTGTAGAAGTTGTCAAACAAAATAAAGATTGAAAGAGCTAAATCATAGTTACCACTGAGCCTGCATAAATAGGTGGAAAAAAATAACATCAAAATAGAAGAGAGACTAATTGCAAAGAAGGGATTCAGTGAACAGGGAGGGGGAGTGGGTACAGGGGAAAAATTGTTTTTCTTCATGTCCAATTAATTAATGTCTGTTCTGATCTTGATTATTTATTTTTATCTGCTACTTTTGGGTTTGCATTGTTCTTGTTTTTCCAAAACCTTCAGATGGATAGTTACTTATTGGAGATCTATTTTTTATAATGTAGGCATTTAGTACTATAAACTTCCCTCTTAGGACTGCATTAATTTTGTCCCATAAGTTTTGGTATGCTGTGTTTTCCTTGGCATTCAGATATAGAATTGTTTTATTTCTTTTTTTTTGTTTTGTTTTGTTTTGTTTTGATTGTTTTTTTTTCAAGGTAGGGTCTTGCTCTAGCCCAGGCTGACCTGGAATTCACTCTGTAGTCTTAGGGTGGCTTTGAACTCATGGTAATCCTCCTACCTCTGCCTCCCAAGTGCTGGGATTAAAGGCGTGTGCCACCGTGCCCAGCTTTTATTTCCTTTTTTATTTTTTTCAACAACCTATTCATTGTTTTATAGTGTATTGTTCAGTCTCCTGGAGTTGGTGTATTTTCTGTTGTTTCTTTTGTTGATTTCTAGCTTTATTGTATTATGGTCAGATGTAATACTAGGACTTGTATTAATTTTCCTGAATTTATGAAGACTTGTTCTATGTCCTAATATATGGTGTATTTTAGAGAAGGTTCCAAGAGCTATTTAGAAGAATATATATTCTGTAGATTTAGGATGGAATATTCTGCAGATGTCTGTTAAGGCCATTTGATCTGTGGTGGTGTTTATTTTCTATTTAGATGATCTATTGATAATAGTGAGGTATTAAAGTCTCCTATTATTGTGTTGGGATTTCTTTCTTTTTTGGAGGGGTGGAGATTCAAGGTATGGTCTCATTCTGGCCCAGGCTGACCTGGAATTCACTATGTAGTCTCAAGGTGGCCTCAAACTCATGGCAATCCTACCTCTGCCTCCTGAGTGCTGGGATTAAAGGCATGCACCACCATGCTGGCTGGGATTTATTTCTGATTAAATGTGTAGTAGATTTTGCTTTATAAAATTTGGTGTACCTGTGTTTGTTGCATATAACTTCTTATTGAATTATTCCCCTGGTGAGTATAAAGTGGCCTTCTTTATCCCTTTTGATTACTATTGGTTTGAAGTCTTACTTTGTCAGATGTTAGTATAGCCACACCTGCTTGTATCCTATTCCCATTTGCTGTGAATATCATTTTCCATATTTTCATCCTAAGGTGCTATCTGTCTTTAATGTTGAGGTGGGTTTTTTAATAGACAAAAATGGATGGATCCAGTTTACTGATCCAATGTGTTCAGCTGTGTCTTTTCATTGGAGAGTTGAATCTATTAATGTAAAGAGTTATAATTGAGAGGTGTAAATTAATCTGTAGCAGAGTTAGTTAGATTGAGCCAGTTTAATCTTAGAGAGGGTAGTCGGAGGGGATTATGATCATGGTATAATGTCTATATAGAAGTGATAATAGAAAGTTAACAAACAAGAACTGAGCTGCAATTGACTTGGGAATTGAGGGAGAACAGGGAGACATCCAGAGAGATGATTCTTTGAAGATGGTTTGTATGAAGGCATAGAAGGACATGATGCTGTATTTCAAGGGCACTTGGGTTGAAGAGAGTTTGTGGTTTAGTTTTGCTTGCTTGCTTTTTATATTAGAGGACTAGGAAAATGAGAAATTTCTAGGGAAAAAAAAGGTTTGAACATGAAACAATGAATATTGGGCTGGGAGTATAGCTTAGTAGTAGAGTACTTGCTTAGCATGCACAAGGAGCTGGGTTTAGTCCTCATCACACACATACACGAAAGAGAAAGAAAGGAAAGGGAAGGGAAGGGAAGGGAAGGGAAGGGAAGGGAAGGGAAGGGAAAGGAAAGGAAGGAAGGAAGGAAGGAAAGAAAATAGTTTAGTAAAAGGGGTAATGGCCAGAAGAGAAAAAAAACAATGGGAGTAGAGATGCAGTATTATATTGAGGTGGCAAGTTTAGCTTTGGAGAAATTACTCAGTTCTTGAGGTGTTATCATGTCTTGTTTGGGGGACCTCATAGATCTCTCCAATCAACAGCTTAACGTGGGTTGTAACCAATTTCGGTACTGCAAGTTACAAGCCAGGGCCAAATATTTTAGGCTTAGGCTTCATCTTACCCTCTTCAGGGCCATTCTTACCAGAGATTCCTCCCTTGCTCCTATTAAAGGTGATATCTTTTCATCTGCTATCCAGGAGGAGGTTTCTATAGTGACCGTTGGATTTGGTTTTGTGTATATTTTCCCTCGCCCTCCCATTTCCTTCCCCCAAACCTTTCCATCCTTCTTACCTTTCCCTTGAGTGCTTGTCAGGTATGCCTGCAACTAAAAGCTGTTCCAGTTTAGGAACCACAGATGGGGAAGAACATACAGCATTTGTCTTTCTGTGCTTGTGTGAGTTTGCTTAGTAT
Organism: Orientallactaga sibirica; assembly: GCA_036365145.1. NCBI lineage: Eukaryota > Metazoa > Chordata > Mammalia > Rodentia > Dipodidae > Orientallactaga > Orientallactaga sibirica. The sequence continues at coordinate 3,457,255 of JAEOAD010002517.1, forward strand.
GATCTGTTTCAAGTTCGTCCTTTTTCCTACAGATTTTGAGGTAGTGTCCCGCTGTAGCCCAGACTGGCCTGGAATTTACTAAATAGTCTCAGGCTGGCCTCAGACTCATGGTGATCCTCCTATCTCTGCCTCTTGAGTGCTGGCATTAAAGGTGTGCACCACCATGCCTTCCCAAGTTTTGTTTTTTTCTGTAATTAAAAAAAAAACTTTTCATTTCCTTGTTGAAGTTAGAATGACAGAATATGGCTGGAGTCATCCAATGTGCATTGTTTGAACTGGAGTGGTTGAGAGATAGTAAGACAAAGTTGAGCAGATAGGGAGCAGTACATTGTGAATGTAGTTCAGAAGGTGTTTGCCTAGCATGTGTAAAGCCCCTAGGTTCAGTACCCAGTTATTGCATTTCAACAATAAAAATAATCTGAGGGAAAAGGATTAGAAGAACACTCATTCAAAACTCTCAATGTAATGGTAAAAGAACATAAAGGTTAGAGGTAAACTGCAGGAGTTGAATGATTCTGAGGGTTTATGCTAAAAATTGGTTGCATTGGTGGGATTACATAAAGAAACAATAGGTAATGAACACTAACAGATTTTGTTTGACATTGTCACAGGGTATGTTCTGAAATAGTCATGTTGGTAGGCTTAATAGGAAAAAGTAAAGAATTAGAAGGTCTTATATGACATATAGTAGAAAAGAAAATGCAAGCCAGGTGTTGAAGTCATTCATTACAGTGGAAATAAGTTCTGGTAAGCAGTAGACTGAGATCTAGGAAGGGACATGATGGTCTAGTCTAAAAATATTTCCATAGAGTTAATTTTCGTAAGATACAGTTTCTGCTGTTCTTGGGAGATAAGGACAAATATTTACTCATTTAAAATTTCTATCTACCCCACACACTTTATTGACAGGTACTGGCTATTCTGGTCAACATTTTTGGAGGAATCATGAGATGTGATGTCATTGCACAAGGCATAGTCATGGCAGTAAAAGATCTGGAAATTAGAATACCTGTCGTGGTAAGGTTACAAGGTAAGTGTTAAAGAAATTAATTGTTCCTAGTTGCTTTAAAAGGTCATAAATCCAGGAGTATGTTTTATTTAAATAAAGTTTTACAGATAGCTATATCTCTTTAGTATATAATATAAAACCTAAAATTGTAATTTTGAAAAAGTATATTACATTGGGGCTGGAGAGATGGCTCAGTGATTAAAGGAGCTTGCTTGCAAAGCCCAACAGTACCAGTTTGATTCCCCAGTACAAACATAAAGCCAGATGCACAAAATGGTGCATGCATTTGGAGTTTGTTTCAGTAGCAAGAGGCCCTGGTGTGGCCTATTCCACCTTTCTCCCCTCCTCCCCACCACTGCTGGCAAATAAATAAAGCTCTTAAGCAAATAAAAATAAATGTATTACATTGAAGCAAAATTGCTTAGTTTTGCTTTGTATAATTTCATATTTTTTATTTTTTAGAGAGAGAGAGAGAGAGAGAGAATTAGCACACCAGGGCCTCCGCCACTGCAATCGAACTCCAGATACTTGCACCACCTAGTGGGCATGTGTGACCTTGTGCTTGCCTCACCTTTGTGCATCTGGCTAACGTGGGATCTGGAGAGTCAAGCATGGGTCCTTAGGCTTCATAGACAAGTCCCTTAACTGTTAAGCCATATCTCCAGCTTGTCACATATTTTTCAAATTGTATATACATCTGAGATTTTTGACTTGCCTTTCTTTATTGGCATAGATATAGTAAGGTAAAATATTTCACAAAGTCATTTCAGGCTTTTGTTGTATTTATTTCACAAGTAGTTATGATAAATGAGATACTCCTGTGTTGAACTGCATACTTACAACATGCTGGACAAGATGTTATTGCTTTTGTGTTTTATATAAATCCTTGGTTTATAATTGTGTCAACCATTGTAGGTACAAGAGTTGATGATGCGAAGGCACTGATAGCGGACAGTGGACTTAAAATTCTTGCTTGTGATGACTTGGATGAAGCTGCAAAGATGGTAAGTGGCCTCTGTTAATCTCAGGGCAGAGTTGTATAGAAAGATTTATATGTCCTTGGATTCTAAGATAACCAGATAAGTATTAATATTGTTAATTCTACTACTAATACTTAGTTGTTCCAATAATAAAATAAAATACACTTAATTCAGGGGGAAGATGAGATAGATATACATATTATGAACGTAGAATTTTACATTGGAGGATAGAGTGTGCACAACTTCAAATACAAGGGAAAGTGGGGATTTATATCCAAGGACTGGGTCAGGAGGTCGGAAATCGCTAAGAGGAAACAGCTTAGTAAACGGGGGATGTTTGCTAAACTGACTTAAGCAAGGTTCTTGCTCAAATTTGACAATGCAGAGGCAACATGGATGCTCCTAAGTCTGGGTTTCATTAAAAAGACTTTGGAGGAGCTGGTGAGAATTTGGTTAAGATGATTTTTTTCAGAACCTCTTAGATCTTTCAGCCTTCAGTGTATGCCTAATTGGGTCTAATTTGTGCCTTTATTTTCTTCTCTCACTTATGATTATTTAGTAAATCCCAGATGTTAATTATCATTTCCTGTATTTTGTTATGTATCTATAAAAGGTAAAAGTACTGATGATATAAAAGAATTGCTGTTATTTAAGTGGGGTACTGGCATTGCAGTGTGTTTTCTCAAAAAAAAAAAAAGGTAAATACTGTTGAAAGTTCTCTGATTATCTCATAATCATCATCTAGGTTCTTGCTTAGAAATAGGCCACATTTAAGTGTCTGCATTGCTGTTGGTTAATATGTCAGGTACATTTCTTAATCTATAGTCCCTTTCCCCTTTTAAATCATTTTCTCTTCTCTTCTGCAGCTTGTTATGTAGCGTGCTCTGTATTTCCACTTTTTATTCTGACCACCTAGGGCCTCGCACAGGCTTTACAAGGGTCATCCCACTGAACTATATTCCCAGTCCTGTATTTCCTTATAAACTGTTCAATCTCTAGTACTGACCATGTTCATTTTTCTCTCTTAGTGGTATTAGCAGCCATTGATAATCAAACCTTAGATCCAATATTTTATTTATAGATACAAAGTGATGATACTCTTTTAGAAGATGTCTAAAATCTAATACTTTGTAGTGGTATGTTTGTGCATGTCATGTGTGGACATGTCTTGCCCTTATGCTAGTTTGAAATTTATTAAACATTTAATGTGGTTCAGTCCCTTTGGTTAGTGGGAACTTCTTGTCTTCATGTTAGTCCTTCAGTCCTCTTGACATGCCCTGTTTTGCTTTCTGGTGTGTTATTGCAGGCTCACCTCTATATTATTGCTTTAGATTTAGAATGCACTAAGTGCTTCTTAGGGACCACAATTTATGCTTTGTTGGTATTCACGGCTACTGAGTTGATTATTATTTCTATGCTTTTAAGCCCAGATATGTGTGTATCTCTGTGTGTGTACATACATACATGTATACACACATACAAATCAAGGCATACAGGTTTTTTAAAAAAAATTTAACTGACATACTGGCATATTACTCCTTTCTTCTATACCCTTCTATCCTAATTATTTATTTGCTTTGCTCCTCAGTACAGGTGTGAAAGATTTATAATAAGAATATCCACAATACAAATACTGAAAGAATTTAAAAATTATGTCTGAAGTTCTGTCCTTTTATTTCTCACAACTTGTCAGATTTTTAGGATGTGTAAGAAATTCTTCTATGTATTTTTCCCTAGTTTGATGATAGTTTCATTTTTCAAGATTAAAAATCTTAACTAATTCATATTATGAATACTTATATGAATCCAAAGTTAAAACTATTAAAATAAGTAATATTCAGAGAATATAGCTTTTACAACTTCCTATTTCCCCTCCCCTTAGGTAACCATTTTAAAAATTGTTTGTTTATCCTTTAACTTAATTTTAAATATTTTAAATATATGTATGTGTGTGTGTGTATCTATATCTCTCTCTCTCTCTCTCTCTCCATATATATATATATATATATATATATATATATATTGTTTATATATATATAAAAATAAATAATTTGTTTGCAGATAGAAAATGGGTGCAACAGGGCCTCTAGCCACTGCAAACAAACTCCAGAACTCCAGAAATATGCTACATCTTGTGCATCTGGCTTACATGGGTACTGGGGAATCAAACTTGGGCCCTTAGGCTTCTCAAGCAAATGCCTTAACTACTAAGCCATCTCTCCAGCCCCCTTTTACTTATTTTTAAACATAAGCAAACTTCATATATGCATGCACTTGCATTTATATGCATATGTACATTTGTGAGAAACCTCCCCTTTATCACTTTAGTTAAATGGCAGCATATACTGTTTTTTTTTTTTTTTGTGTGTGTGGGGAATTTTTGTTTGTTTGAATTTGACTTAACAGCAATATATGTCAGAGAACAATTCATAGTGGATACACAGATGTATCTAGATGATGTTGACCATCTCCTGCTTTTGCAGGTACATAATTAAGTACTCTAGGGATATGTGGCTAATCCTTAAAAGGTCCTTGAGACGTGATAAATCAATGTAGTATCATTTTATAAGAATAATAAAGGTCTTACAACCTTTTTTGACAAATAAAATTGGGAAAATTTTTTAAATATTTATTTGCAAGTAGAGAGAGATTGAGAGAGAGCAAGAAAGTATGGACACACCGGGCCTCTTGCCACTGTAGATGAACTTCAGACATATGTGCCACTTTGTGCATCTGGCTTTATTATTTTTTTTAAGTTTTTTAAAAAAACATTTATTTATTTATTTGGCAGAGAAAGGGGGGGAGAGAAAGAGAATATGGTCAGCCTCCAGCCAGTGCAAACGAACTCCAGATGTATGCATTCCCTAGTGCATCTGGCTAACATGGGTCCTGGGAACCTGGGTCCTTTGGCTTTTCAGGCAAATACCTTAACCACTAAGCTATCCCTCCAGCCCCCTTTTTATTATTTTTATATTTCATTTATTTTTTGCAAGCTGAGAGAGAGAATGGGCACACCAGAACCTCTAGTCTATGCGAACAGACTCTAGATGCATGTGCCACTTTGTGCATCTAGTTTTACGTGGGCATTGGGGAATCAAACCCAGGTTGTTAGGTTTCGCAGGCAAGCACCTTAGCCATCTCTCCAGCCCGTTCATCTGGCTTTTGTGGGAACTGGGGAATTGAACCTGGAATGGCAGGATTTGGTAGCAAGTTCTTTTAACTGCTGAGCCCAACATTTGAAATTTGTAGTTAATCCCAAGTTAAAATTTTTGAGCAAAGGAATCATAAGCAAATATTTCAAAAAGCCTGTTTTTACTTTGAGATGTGGGACAGGTTGGAGAAGGGAAGAGATGAGGGTCAGGAATTAAAGCAAAAATGAGTAATGAGTTATGATGTATTTTTGAAAATAGGCATATTAACAATGAAAGACTGAGTTATGAAAAGTTGGTGGCTGTGCATTTGGCTTTATCTGAGTACTGAGGAATTGAACCCACGCCAGCATGCTTTGAAAGTAAACACCTTTAACCACTGAGCCCTCTCCTCAGTCCTTATTATTACTTTTATTACATTATATGCATACACTGTTTTTTCAAATATATATATATATATATATATATTATTTATTTATATATTTATTATTTATTTATTTATTATTTATATTTATTATATATATATATATATATTATTTATTTAAGAGAGAGAAAGGCAGGTAGAGAAAGAATGAGTGTGCCAGGGCCTCCAGCCACTGCATACGAACTCCAGATGCATATGCCACATTGTGCTTCTGGCTTGTGGGTCCTGGGGAATTGAACCTGGGTCCTTTGGCTTTGCAGGCAAGTCCCTTAACTGCTAAGCCATTTCTCCAGCACAATGTTTTTTGTTTTTGTTTTTGTTTTTTTTTTTTTTGAGGTAGGGTCTCACTCTAGCTCAGGCTGACCTGGAATTTAGTATGTAGTCTCAGGGTGGCCTTGAACTCACAGTGATCCTCCAACCTCGGCCTCCCGAGTGCTGGGATTAAAGGAGTGCACCAGCACGCCTGGCTTTTTTTTTTTTTTTTTTTAAGGATTCTCTCATTTAATCCAAATTTGATAAAATTTCCACGTAGTGAAGAAACTGGCTATATGAATTGACTATGTCATGTGTCCTAAGTGTCAGAGTGATGATTGGAATCTAAGATGCCTAACTTCCACCCCTTTTTTCCACTTTTCTTTTTGTGGGTATATGTGGCTGGCTGCTAGTTGTTGATATTACCATGATGGTACTCATGGTAGCTAAGTGGTTTAGCACTGAAGTATATCCCTAGCTCCAAACCCTTTTTAGGTAACTACTCCACTGAGAAAAAGAATTTTGGATATAGACATGTTTACTTTGTCATCATTTTGTATGAAAACAGGTAGATAGGCTCGTTGTATATGGTGTTGGAGAATTTTATTACCTACAGACAAAAGTTACTAACTCTTACACTCAAACTCCGATCACAGTATTGCAAATTAAGGTTCTATAGTTCTTGAAAATAAAGTCTTACTTAGATGTATTTTGAATTGGAGGTACCAAACAAAGAGACTGTTTTTATCCTCAGAATAAACACAAGTTGGGTAAGGTATGCATCTATTTATCTCTTTATTAGAAAGTGTTTACTTGAAGTATATATAATTTGGGTCAGTAGCTTATAAGAATATAGTGTGATTGGGCTGGAGAGATGGCTTAGTGGTTAAGGCACTTGCCTGCAAAGCTAAAGGACCTAGGTTTGATTTCCCAGGACCCACGTAAGCCAGATGCACAAGGGGTGCACATGCATCTGGAGTTCGTTTGCAGTGGCTAGAAGTCCTGGCATGCCCATTCTCTCTCTCTACCTATTTCTTTCTCTCTATAACTGTCAAATAAGTAAAGAAAAATAAAATATTTTTTAAAAGACTATAGTGTGATTTATAACAGTGTCAGGATAGCCGTGGTGTTTTAAATGAAGGATTGTGTGTTAATTTTGCTTTGATATGTAGTCTGAATTTACCTTTTTAGACAAAAATGCTGTGTTCTTTCCTTTCAGGTTGTAAAGCTGTCTGAAATAGTGACCTTAGCAAAACAAGCCCATGTGGATGTGAAATTTCAGTTGCCAATCTGATTCAAGAACATCATGGATGGATGGCAGTGTTGAATGTGCTATAATTCTTTAAAATACTGTGGTCTGTGTTACTGTTTCTTTCTAGTGTGTGGAGACTGTAATTACCATACAGGCACACAAACTTTGGAAAGCATTTGGTCTGCATTTAATTCTGCTATTCAGAATGGACTGTTTATATAGAATGTGTGATGCAAATTTTAGTTGGTTTTGTTGCAGCCATCTTTTTTTGCTTCTACAGGATGTCACTTATGGTATGCCTGTTTACTATTGTTGGACACAAAGTTCTCCATTGATAAGAGTCTTACAAATAAAATAAATATGAAGATAAAGCTTTATTCTTTAGTATGAAAATATATCTTATAACTAGCTTCAATAGGAGAGCAGAATGTTATAACAGTGTTTTATATAAGAACTATTTATCTTCAGCACCAAATACGTCATAAATATATCAATCACTATTTATAAACAGAACTTTCAAACACTCCTCAGAATATTCTTCTAAGTATTTTAATGAAGTAACTTGTTCATTATTAATTATTTAAACATTGTTTTAATTACTGCATGACAATGGTAATTGCCAGTCTTCATAATTCTGTGGTGTTATAAAACACTTGCAGGTTTGTATCAAATGAAGACAAATTTACTAAGGAATTGGTAGGCAAAATTACAAATGTCACTTTAAGTTAATAAAAAGTTCCCATTGTGATTTGAAGTAATGTATTTTTTGTTTTGTCTTCTTTTGAAGTGGGCAGTGATATGTTCATCAGTTTTAATAAGTTGGCCTAAGGAACCAATTTATAGATCATATAACTGGACATGATAGTACATACTCTAAAGCTGCCTGTAGAGTATTTGCTAGAATTCTGCTCATCTGTAATGAACCATCTGGTACCTCCTCTAAAGAAATCATGTCATCCTTTATCCTGTGTGCATGATACTTTCTTTCCTACAGTACTTCCTGTGAGAAAAGCCTGTTTTATCATTTGAATTCTATAATTTATAGTTGAGCAGATCTATCTGCACTACTACAGTATATTCTATGGGTTATATTCTGTGGAGAATATTACTAATTTTAACTTTTTGTGTGTGTGCATGGTGTTGGAACCCAGGACCTTGCACATGATAAGCAACCACTTAACCACTGAGCTTCATCATCAGCCACAATTTGGATGTTCTAGTTGCAAAGCCTTGGTTACTAAATCTGCTTGATTCTAGTAGTTTACATCCTATATACAAACTGAGGAAAGAGAACAAAGAACCCATGACTCCAGTAGCCATCAAAAGTGTTCATGTCTTGGTAACTTGTTTCTACCTGGCAAAAATTCTGTTTAGAGAAATCGTTTCCGTATTTTTAATGTTTTTTTAGAAATATTTTTTATTTATTTGAGAGATAGAGGCAGAGAGAGAGAGAGAGGGAGAGAATGAGCATTCCAGGGCCTCCAGTCACTGCAAACAAACTCCAGATGCACGTGCCCCATTGTACATCTAGCTTACGTGGGTCCTGGAGAATCGAACTGGGGTCCTTTGGCTTTGCAGGCAAATGCCTTAACTGCTAAGCCCATCTCTCCAGCCCCATTTCCATATTTTTGAGGCAGGATCTCACTTTACCCCAGGATGCCCTGGAAATCACTCTGTAGCCCAGGCTGGCCTTGAATTTATAATCATCCTCCTTACCTCAGCCTTCAAAGCCCTGGGATTAAAGGAGTGAGCCATCATGTATGTCTGGCTTAGAAATTTTAAAATCATGAGTATAGATGTTAGACAGTGGGGTAAAATATGGGTTATAAGTAGAGTTACAATCTTGTCCAGAAGAAATGAGTAAAAAAAAAGTCCTGTGGCAAAATAAGTTTTCAGGTTTCCGTAATTTAGAGTGTATAGTTTAAAACCTACAATATTTGTGGATTTATACTATCAAATGACAAGGTAAAAGGTTGATCCTTTTTGTTTAAAATTTAATCTAAAATGAAATGAAGGTGATGGAATAATAACACTGATTTAGAAGTTGCTATCCAGAGTGACAGCCTAGGAAAAGGAATATCCATGATGACACAGAAGAGATAATAAAGCCGTGTGTCTTTGAATGCCAGGATTGGACCCATTGAGTGGTTTTCAGTATTGAAGCTATGGCCTTTTCAGCTAGCTCTGTCAGCTTCTTCATCTACACAGAACAAATTGGAGGGTTTTTACTTTTTATAACTTTATGTCCATAGTTGGTTCTGCAACCAGTCTCTATTTTTCATGTCTTTCACTTTTTTTGGGGGGGTGGGGAGGAGAGATAGGAGAGCCAGGTTGGTCTTGAACTTGCTGTGTAATGAGGCTGGCCTTGAACTTCCTTATCCTCCTGCCTTTTCCTTTGAGTGCTGGGATTTTTCACTCTTATATTTCACTTCTTGTCCATATCTTGTCTTTAGTATTTAGTGAGATTGAGCCCTGCTTTGAACACCACTCCTACCTTCCTACATTGGGGTGTACTCAGCAGGAAGCTCTTTAATTCAGTAAGCAGTCAATGGGACCAGAAGGAAAAGCAACTGGAGGGCTGACCTTCCCTTACACATCCAGTCAGCTGCCTATGGCATTGTTCTTCTCGTTGCTTTCCTGTTTCTGTCATCCTGTTGTAGCTTTGGCTTCTTGGTTTTAACCCTCCATGAAGCAAATACATGGGGGCCTCTGGAGTTCACCTCACTCTGTCTGTGGCAAACCAAATAATGGCCCCTTACTTAACTCTAGCAATCTGTGTGTCTATGTCACTTTACATGGTAAAAGGACTTTGCAGAGGTATTAAAGGCAATGGATCTTAAAAATCAGGATGATTATCCTGATCTTCCTTCTAGTCTAACCCCAGGACTCACTAAAAGAGCAGAGAACAAATCCCTGCTGAACTCAAAGACACATGGAACTGGGTGGGAATTGTAGAAATTCCAGTGAGAATAATTTTGTGCCCCATGGTTGCCTCTGGGACATGGGGCCAGAAAGATCTTTAGCTGAGTGTTGAAGTTGATCGTGATAGGGATATCTGGGTCCTGGGTCCAAAGTCACAGGGACCTGTTTCACCAACAGTATGAATGTATGAGGGCAGATTCCTGTTAGAGTCTCCAGGTGAGAGTCTAGCTGGCTGATTTCGGTTTTTGAGACTGAGAAGAGAAGCTGGCCAAGCCTATCCCGATTGTGAGCTTCAGCTTTGTAAGTTCAGTTAGACAGTTTCAAGCTGAAATGTTGCTGGAGCTTAAGGTGGTAATGGGAGCAAACAATGCTGTCGTAGCTGCTGATGCTGTAAGCTTTATTATTAGTCACCTCTTCTCTAGCTGAGAGCAAAGATGGCTTACATATCAAGACCACTTTTCAAAAAATGTAAGAAATTACATTTTTGATATCATGAACTGATTTTTTAAATAAAACACATCAAAATAAAATGAAAATCTAGTAAGGGTGGGGGGACACAAATAGGGACCCAAATGGAAAAGGCACCATAAAATCCTATATCCTGAATAGGCTAAAACAATCAGTAAGCCCATAGAGGGAACACCTGAACCACAGGGTCCTGGAGAGGACATCATGAAGACTAACCTTAATATTTTCCTGTTCCTCTCCCCCCCCCCGCTCTCTTTCTCTTTTATATTACCTATTTTTTTCTTCCCTCATCTTCCTTGGCACTGACGTGTAACTCCCAGTACCAGCATGCGGTTAACTTTCACAATGAGTTGTTGATCAGAGAGACCTACAAGGATTCCCTAAAGAAGACAGATTTCTGTCAGAGTTCTTGATGACCTACCAAAGGTTAATGGTAAGACCCTACTGCCGAAGACACCGTATGCTGTTGGGACAGAACATGAAGTGACCTGGCTGAAATCTGGAAGAGGGTCAGTCCCCAGACACTTAGCTTGTCTAGTGCTACACAAGCGACTGGGGGAAAATGATCAACATCTGTCCAAACAACCCATAGTGTAAGCTATTCAGCAGTAAACAACCTGACGTGATGCTCTAACAAGTGCAATAGTGGCACACAGCCATGGTGGGTAGCCAACTGCCCTTGATTTGGCTAACAGGTCTACTCAGTGGAATGGAACTCATAGCTGGAACTGGGAAACAAGTCAAAACCATGTCCAAAAAATGAGCCCATTCTCCAATATTAAGTTCCTGCCAATTGTGGTCTATAAGACAGCATACACATACAAAATTCTCTAACAATGGCCATCCATCCCATCTGGTGCTGACTTCTCTCTCCGTTGGAGAATTTGCTTCTCTTTTTCAGATGGACACCAAACCTGGGGGAGGATCAGCCTATCGCACCTCACCAGGGCCCCAGCTGAAACCATAGAGTAATGGGGGAAATGGACAGAAGTGCAGCTTTCTTGGTGAACCTGACACCAGCACAAGGCTGAAGGAGATAGACACAGAGAACACTCAGCTCCTACTAAACGAGATATACAGAACACAGAGGCTCCCAAGACCTCATCACTGAAGTAGAAGTAAAAAAGAGCCCAACATGGCTCGGAACTTCACAGAAGAGGGGGCAGAAAGAGTGTTAGTGCCACAAGTTGGGTCATTATGCACAGAGACATCGCCTCTTCCCCATAACTGTTGGCTATCCCCAAAATGCACGAACCACATTCCCCAATGAGGAGGGTCCCTTTGGAAGGGGGAGGACAGGGAGGAGGCTACCAAAGGCACCAACATGAATGTAAAATTAAAATAAATAAAAATTTAATGAAAATCTAAAAACTATACAAAATAATCAGTCCCGAATTATTTTTGCCCCAACAGCATAAAATTACTTTTTCAAATTATGAAAGTTTTCCTCTAACATGTTTGTTTCCTTTAACATGTATGGGTAATTAACAAGCCAGAGGCCACATTTTGAATAGGACTGAAAAAAACTCCACTACCAGTTTGTGAGAATGTAGACTGTGAATAAAAAGCTAAGCACTGAATAGTTTGTATCAATATTATGGGACTCACAGTTTGTAAGTCTGTATCAATTGTCATTAATCAAAAACACCATATTATTATTGTATGTCCTGGAATCTTGTCAGCACCAGTCCTATAACACAAAATCAACAAGCTTAGCAAGCTGAGGATGCTTTGAAAAGGATCAGGGTGGTGTGGAATTTGTGCTATGATTTGCTTTTTGCTAATGAACACAAATAGCCACTAACTGTCTATGCAAAAGCTTTTGCTTCAAAAGGAGTAAGAGTTTATTCTTGAGCCAAATATGAAAGGCAGTGTCTCAGGAACACATTTAAGTTACTCTAAAATACCATGTTCCAATGTGGAAACCAGTCCATGAAGTTGTTTTGTTGTTGTTTTAATTCTCATTACAGAACAAAAGAAAGTTATAAATCAGTGCCCCTTTTGGACATCTATTGGTGGAAACAGGTGGGCAGGTTACAGCAAAGTGAGGGAATCTCTGCAGTAGGCTTCAGATGCTCTCTGGTAATGTTCTTAAGCCTGTGAGTTCCAAAGGAATTGCCCAGTAGTCACAAGGATGGTAGGACAGACAGAGAGATGAATAACAAATAGCTTTTAACAGAAAAAACATGGGCAAAGATGATTTGTGTCAGCCACATCCTAATTCTTCACAATTATGAAATTCTAATCAACCAGCCTTGTGGAATCTTTGGCATAGATCTGGCTTTTCTCCTTCCTTAGAGTTGTAGTCAGCAGCAGGAGAATGTGCCAAACACTGGCAAGGATATCTATAACAACCATAAGCCCACCCCCAACAATACATCACCTCCAGGAGGATCCAATACCCAAATTGCCACCAGCTGGGGACCTAGCATTCAGAAATATAAGTATATGGGGGACACCTTAATCAAATCACCATGGCAGGTTACTTAAAAATAGGGGAAATCTCTGCTGTGGGCCTCTCATGCTATTGTTACCAATTTTAGTTACAAACCTAATACTAGTACAGATAGAAGATGGTCAAGCAAAGATTTATTGAGAAGTACAAAGCTGTCTGCAGTAAGGAAGAATCCCACAGGGGTTGCTCTAGACTAGAGGTTATTATGCACTATGAACTTGCTGATTGGCTTGGCTCATTATGGAGATTGGACATTGTTAGGTAGGACAAGAGTCCCAAAATGGAGTTGAGATAAAGGAAGAGAATGACAGCAGCCTGATTTGGTGCATCATTAGATGTTTACATTGCCTTACCTTTCACTCCCCTAACCTAATAATGCCATTACCCACAATTTTCCTGCCGATCTTATCTTAGAGACAACCTGGCTTTTCTTCTGATAGCAATCCATTCTCTGATTGATTACCTCCCCAGCTTGGTCCCTGTCCCCCATGATTAGTTAGTTTCTCTACTGAATTCCTCAGTCCTTTTATCTCCCACAAGAAAAAAAAAAAAAAAAAACTATAAAAACCCAAACAATCTAGACTCAGGCCAGCTGCTCTCTCTCTCTCTCCTCCTGTGACACAGTCCAACAGCTTGGGCTCCAACAAAAAGCTCTTTTCCTGCCTCAGAGTGGTGTTGTATGATCTGGTCATTATGAACCTTACAAGCATCAAGTTGGGATGAGTCTGGAAGATTAATTTAAATGTGCATAGGGGACTCTTGTTGGTAAATACATGAGGTGGGGAAACATGGGCTCAGATAAAGCCTATGGATAGGGAAAGAAAAGGCTGAGAAAAAGTTCCAAGGAGCCAGGCATGGTGGCACATGCTTTTAATCTCAGCACTTGGGAAAGGTTGGAGAATAGCTATGAGTTCAAAGCCTGCCTGAGACTACATAGTGAATTTCAGGTCAGCCTGGGCTGGAGTGAGACCCTGCCTCGAAAATAACAACAAAAAAGTTCTAAGGGAAAGGAAGAACCAGGAAGTACAAAGAACAAAAGGCTGTGTACAGATGACATCCTGATGAATCACAGTTTATTGGGTTTCAGTTCCCTGACTGGAGTCTGTCTTCCAGCCTTGCCAGGGTAATTGATGTTTTATATTCTTTTGGGTCTATGTCCCTGATTACCTGCCTATGAAGTGGAGGTTACCATACTCCTAATTTCAATCGCTACCTGTTAACATTCTTGGTTTTGAGGTTGGAAGCTAGGGAGTCTGTTCATATATTTCAAATGGATTTACCTAATCACAAGCATGTTAGGTCATCTACAGAGGTGGGCAATAAGTTTAAGGGGTTAAGCAGGTCAAAGATAATTTGGCTTTGGACCTGCAATATTCCAGCTCCCCATGATCATTGCAGTTCTAATCAGCCCTTATTGCTTAACACAGATGTGGCTTCTTTCTGGGGATTTCAGTTAACAGTAGTTGGGTAGGAGGGTATTCTTGGTGAGGAGTGGCCTGGATGTAAGTGTGGTCTCACAGTACAGAGATGTGAATGAGTAAAACATAATGATGGAGGAGAGGAAGCAGCACTCATGTGCTAAAATAAGAAGGGATTGTAGTTCTCTGTTTATCCCTGAAGTTCCTAACAACCAGGAAGGTCCAGTCTCAAAGAAGCTTCATGATATGAGGAATGGTTGAATTTTCTTTATTCAAATGGCTATCTAGATGTCCCAACATTGTTTACTACAAATGTTTTCTTTGCTCTAGTTGTCATATCATTGTTTGGATCTTCATATGTACTGTGTTGTTTTGACTTTGAGTTGGTTGTCAACTCATGAGCCAGCATTACATTGTTTTATTAGACTTTGTAATGGCTTTCATATCTGGTTGGACTAGCTCTCCTCAAAGCACCTTTTTGTTGGTGTTTTCCTAATGATTTTTGTGTTTATTTTTCTGTGAACTTTTGGATCATCTTTTATTAGACTTCATTCTTGATTGTGATTACTCCTGATATTTGGTGACTCACTGTGAAAAGTTATGTCCGTGTAGAATCTTGTCTTCTCCGCCCTGTGAAATACCTGCAGGGATGCAAACCTGTTCCTGATGATGGGCATCATGTCATCAAGCAATGCTGGTTTCTTAGAACAGTTTCTAACCCAGGCTGGATCAAACTCACCTGAAAAGCACCCTCTATTCAATTAGAAGCTCTCTGGTTAAGACTGTGGCATTAACATTTTTAAGCAGCTCTCTTTGATGCAGCTGGAAATTTATGGTGACCGAGGTGCTTCCAAGAATATCTTTGTTTTTATTTCATAGTGTCTAACAAGTATAGAGAATTTCATGCAATGGATTGTGATATAGTAAGCAGCCAGAGAGAATAGTACCAGAAGAACATGAAGTGAAGAGCTAACAGAAAGTGACACTGGAGGGGGAATGATGAGAAACTGTCAGCAGGAGCCAGAGAGGGAGAAGCAACTCAATGCTATTTGTCTCTAACAGTCTGAGGAATTCA
Organism: Orientallactaga sibirica; assembly: GCA_036365145.1. NCBI lineage: Eukaryota > Metazoa > Chordata > Mammalia > Rodentia > Dipodidae > Orientallactaga > Orientallactaga sibirica. The sequence goes on from JAEOAD010002517.1 coordinate 3,472,659, forward strand.
TTTGAGAAATCTCAATTCAGGTGAAGTCAGGATTCTTAATTCATTACAGAAAATAATTTTTGGATAATTCAGTGTCAGCAAAGCTAGAACTTAGCAAGAAAAGGGCTGAGTGTAGATTGAAACACAATCATGAAGAAAGGGGAGAGAAATAGCAAAAGAATATGCCCTAATGTTGGCATCACATTTCAGTGTCATAACAGTAGCTACTACATGTACATGATTTTGGTGAACATTACACTATTCAAAGAAAAATAGTTTAGAAATACTTAAAAGGAATTTTTTAAGTAAATGAAACCAGAGTGGCTTTTTATGCATTGCATTGATAAGATTAAAAAATAGGGCAAAAGGTCAAGGAATCCTTACTATTCATAGGTCACAAGGAAATCAAAGCATCTGTCTTGACTATAAACGTGGTTCATAATCTTGTTTGAGAAGGTAAGGGGCACTTTCCCTTCTCATGTCCTCATAATTTCCCCCGTTTTTATATTCTGCCTGTAGAGGCAGATGACTACCAAGGTGAGTCAAGAATTCCCAATATGAACTTCCTACTTAAAGCTGCCTTTGCCAAAGAGTATGCACCATTAGTTCTACTGGAAATCATTCAGGACACATGTGATTCCAAAACTTCAAATAGTCCCCATTTGAAGTAGTTTTGCATATGTACAGGAAGAGAACAAAGGTATTTTCCCAAGTAATAATGATCAAATTCACACATTCTACTACACAATATATAAGAAAACATCCTTAGTTTTGAGGGGTGAGTGTGGTAAGAATCCATGCTTCCTGATTTTTTTCTGGAACATTTCCACAGGTTGTCATCACTGGAATCACATCTGACCATAAATAAGGTGGGAGTTCCCCCAGGTGTTCTGCTCTTGTTAGGGTCTCCTTTTTTATTTTATTTATTGTAAGGTTGTGGAGTGACCAAGACCACACAAACCACTCTGAGGCAAAGATGAAAGCTTTTATTCAGGAAAAGCACCAGCTGCCAGGGCTGACTCTCAAGAGCAGAGGATAGCCAACCTGAGTTTTTAGGTAGTGGGCTTTATAGGGCTTTTTTCAGTTGGGGGAAGGTGAGGAAGGGAAATTAAAAAAAATTTTTTTAAGTTCCTTTAGGGGAGCTCATTACATTAGCCATTTAAAATAGCTAGGATGTGACAGCAGAACAGTGACTAGGTGACTTATGAGATAAGGGAGCAGGAAACCGTGACCTGGGGGCATTGATAGAAAAGGAAGGAATAATGGCTGGGTGGTTTCTTGAGGAATGTGGATAATCCACTTCCTTATGCCTCTGTTGCCATTCTGCTGTCCTTGGTGACTCCATCTTGGGAGCCCATCCTGACCTAACATTTGTTTAGAGGAAGAGAGAGAGAGAGAGACTAGAGCTAGAGCTTCTAGTCACTAAAAAAAACTCTAAGCACACACCACCTTGTGCATCTGGCTTTATGTGGGTGCTGGGGAATCAAACTCATGTCCTTGAGCTTTTCAGGCAAGCACTTTAAACACTGAGCCATGTCTCCAGCCTAAGGGTTTTCTTGTTCTTTTGATTTTGGTTAGTAATAATTGTTCTTGAGCATGCTTGATTTAAAAACTTCTTGGGAACACTTTTTAAAAAAGTCTTAAACTGCAATTACAGGATTAATATGAGAAGAGCTTTTAATTCTGCCTACTTTGAATGTATTGACTTTTTGCTTGAAGCTTTATTATTTCAAGCAGTTTTAGCTAAAAATGTAAACATCTGATTGTTAACTCCTAAGCTCATTTAAGAATGTGAAAAGGAATAAAGAAGAAGCTTGTAATAGTTTCAATGTATGTCTCCCATGGACTCAAGCGCTTTATTAAAATTGAGTTTGCAGATTCAACTCCTAGAAGGCAGACTATTGCTATGGGAGGTGGGGGGAAGATTGTAACTGGGGGAAGATCTGAATATCCGCCTAAAGTTATGCAGAATGGTTTTGAGCTCTAGCTGTGCTTGCTTGTGGTGCTGACTATTTGGTAGTATCTCCCTGCTTGGATTTATGAATGGGAGCCATTTTCTTCTGTTATAGATGAAACTTCCTGTAGATCTATAAGCTTGAAATAAATCCCTTTCTCTTATAAACTATGTCTGGTTTGGATGTTCATCCCAGCAACATAGAACTGATTATAACAAAATTGTCACCAGGAGTGAGGTGTGATGCTGAGATGGATCTATGTGGGTTTGGAATTTTGGAATTTGTGTGCTGGGGAACGAATATACAGAGACATGGAACTTGTGACTGCAGAAGTCTACTGAATGGTAAGACAAGTTTTATGGACTGTTCCGGTGAAAGTTTTAAAATGCTCATGGCAAGAGAATTGTGTTGGCTTATGAACTTTCAAAGGGGAAAGTTTGTTGGAACTGGGCTACTAGCATAAAGGCTGGCTGCATTCTTCTGCCCATGCTCAGAGGGTTTAAGCAAGCTTAAATTGTAAGTATGGGCTGGTGTGCTTGGAGGAAGATACAGCACTGAAAGATGTACACTTTAAGGTTGGAACAACTCAAGCGAGTTAAAAATTATAGGCACAGAAACTGGTTTTAGGTTATTGAGGCTACTATTGTCCAGCATATTAGCATCCTCAAGGAGGATGGCCCGACTACTTTACATTGAAACAATGGAAAAGATGCCTAAGCTTATTCCACCAAGGAAAGACTGGATGATAAAAATCCAAATTCTTTTAAAAGGTAGAAAACTGCTTTTCAAGGTCACAATTTATTTTGTCTGAGGATTAACAATATGTCTGTGTCCTGTATACCTGGTATTGATCTTGGAAGCAAGAAAAATGTGTCTTACTGGGTCATGAATTGCACATGGTTCCAGGAGCCTCTTCTGAGATAAGACATGGGAAATAGGAAATTACTGTTTTGAAACCTGGAAAGGCCAATATATGGAGTTGAAAATGGATGGTGGTTTACAATGGAAACCTGAAGATGTTTTGGATATACCAGGACTGTGTACAGGCTAGCATAGAGCACTGCTGGCTCAGGATGGAACTTTTCCCTAGCTACTCAGCCCAGCTAGAGGGGAGAATTAGAAAATTCAGAGAATCTTGTCACTGGTTATGGATGTCAGGCTTAAACAACAGGTGTTTGATGTTTGCCTAGGGGTTATTGAGTTGGTCCAGTCACTCCTTATTATGCCTTTGTTAGGGTCTGAAAATCACTGAAGGGAGACTTAGACTCATATAGCATATAAAAACATAGTGTTTATTGTGCAGAGAAGTCCAGCATGCGGGTGTCCACCATTTGCACTAAATGGCACCCTGAGAAGAACTTTCTGGCTCTTTTAAAGGCAGCTAAACAAAGACCGCTAACATAATTGGCTAATTTGAATGGTATAGCACTTGTGCACTCTTGACTGGTTATAATTCTGCGCACGCTGGATAAGAGGGGCTAAGGGAGGGGGGCTCTAGGGAAGGTAAAGTTTCCTAAGGTGGCCAGTAAGCATATCTCACATTCATTTACTTCTGATTGCCTGGGGCCAAGAAAGGGGGAACGGCCTTAGGCATCTCTGAAACCTACGAAATGACTTGGTTCTTTGTTCTGTTTTCCGAGAATTTAGTTCAGGCTTCTTGAGAAATTGAAACTTAGGCCTAGCTAGGAAATATCTTATTGAAGTCTGTCATGGCATTGGTTTGACTCTTTCATTCCCTCCTTGAGAGCTGCCTCATCTCAAATCCTTGAGATGTCTCTAGAGGTTGGTATTGTTTTTTAGGACCATTAGTTGGACAGTAGCCAATTGTTCTTTAACAAATTTGACCAGAACATTAATAATACATGGCCCACAAGTGAGGGCAAGCAGCAGAAGGACAAGGGGCCCTGCTAAGGCAGAAACTAAAGTCATCAACCAGGGAGACCAATCAAAGACTCATACTAGTCTTGTCATTAAGGTGGTAGCAACATGGAGGGCTGCCTCTCATGCCACTCAGTCTGCCCTTTTGTTCCCTCTGGAAGTGGGTTCCTCTCATTTTTGGTGCCCAGGACAATGTATGATTGCTACCTCCCTGGGTAGTCATATGGCTGGTAGGAGATCCAAAATTTCCTGCTTATTTTTAATTGTTTCCCCTCAGCTGTCAATAGTCCCCTTTCTTTATAAATAGCCCCGTGTACATGTACAGTTGCAAATGCGTATCAGCTGTCAGTATAAATGTTCAGCCTTTCCCTTGGCCTAGTTGTAAGGCCCTGGTTAGGGCTATTAATTCAGCCCTTTGGGCGGATGTACCTGGTGGAAGGGCTCCTGCCCAAACAGTTATTTCTTCTGATGTCACCACAGCCCCTGCATACTGGACTCCATCCTTAAGGAAGCTGCTACCATCTGTATACCAAGTTAGTTCTGCCTCCTTAAAGGGAACATCCTTGAGGTTGGGTTGATTCCCTTGGATACTGCTCAGAATGTCTGGGCAGTCATGCATGGGACTGTCCATATCTGGGTCCAGCAGTAGGGTGGCAGGGTTGAGGGCCTGGCTGGCAGTAAACTGAATTTGGGGTGGGTTGAGGAGAAAAGCCTGGTAATTAGTCAGTCTGACATTTGTTAACCATCTGTCCAGGGGTTGTTTTAGTATTCCTTCGATGGCATGGGGAGTAGTCACTTTCAGAGTCTGGCCCCAAGTCAATTTATCTGAGTCTTTCACTAACAGGACAGTGGCAGCAATTATTCAGAGGCATGGTGGCCACCCCATTGCCACTGGATCCAATTTCTTTGACAGATATGTAATTGGCCTTTTCCAGGGGCTGAGGGTCTAAGTCAGTACTCCTTTAGCTATGCCCTTACTTTCATCCACATATAGATGAAAGGGCTTGTGTATATCTGGTAGAGCCAGTGCTGGTTAGAAGAGCCTCCTTTAGTTGGAGGAAGTCCTTTTCCATCTCAGGGGTCCATTCTAGGGAATTCTCATTTCCTCCGGTTGCCTTGTTGAGAGGCTTGGCAATCTCTGTAAACTGCGGTATCCAGAGTCTACAGAATCATGCTGACCCCCAAAATTCACAAATCTGCCATTGGGACTTGGAGGAGGGGATGTTGAGGATTGTCTCTTTTTGGGCTTGGGACAAGTGTTGTCCCCCTTGAGTATGTACCCCAAATACAGTACCTCCTTTTTTTTTTTTTTTTTTTTTGCGAGGTATGGTCTCACTCTGATCCAGGCTGACCTGGAATTAACTATGTAGTCTCAGGGTGGCCTCGAACTCTCGGCGATACTCCTACCTCTGCCTCCCGAGTGCTGGGATTAAAGGCGTGCGCCACCACACCCGGCCAGTACCTCCTTTTGACAAAGTTGAGCCTTCTTGGCTGAGATGTGATACCCAATGCAGTCCAGTTCTCTCAATAGAGCTTCTGTGGCTGAACGACAAGCTTCTTCATCTGGGGCCTCTATGAGGAGGTCATCAACATACTGTAGGAGGGTTATTTGAGGGTGGGTTCTGCGGTACTCACCCAGGTCTTCATGAAGTGCCTCACCAAAGATAGTGGGCGAGTTCTTGAATCCTTGAGGCAATCTTGTCCATGTCAGCTGTTCATTGAATCCATGTTCTAGATCACTCCATTCAAAGGCAAATAGGGGCTGACTGGCTGGGGCCAGTGGTAGGCTGAAGAATGCATCCTTCAGGTCCAGTACCGTGTACACATTGTGTTCAGGTGGTAGAGCACTCAGGAGAGTGTACAGATTCAGCACTGTGGGGTGAATGTCCTCCACCCATTTATTAATTTCTCTTAAATCCTGCCCAGGTAAATAGTCATTAGAGTTGGGCTCCTTTACTGGTAAGAGGGGAGTATTCCAGGCAGACTGACAGGGGACCAATATCCCTTGTTCCCAAATTCCGTTCACTTGTGGTCTTATACTGAGGTTGGCCTCTTGGGGCATTGGATATTGGTGAACCCTGATGGGTCTGGCATTTGCTCGGAGCTGGACTACAATTGGTGCCCGATGTTTAGCCAGTCCAGTCTGGTTCCTTTCTGTCCAGACACCTGGAATTTCATCCCATAACTTTCTCAGATATGGGCTTTCAGGAAGGCCCTGTGATGGGGATGTGTAGAGCTTATATTCTTCCTCCAAAGCTACAATCAATACATGCACAAGGCCCTTCTGATTAAAAAGTCAGGGCTAAAATGAATATGTGCTCCCATTTTGGTTAAGAGGTCTCATCCCAGGAGTGGGGTAGGGGCACCCAGGGATGACCATGAAGGAATGGGTTACCCACCCCATTCCTAAGTCCACCTCTCTTTGGGTAGTCCATGAATATTGGTAGGTTCCAGTGGCTCCTTGGACCCATGTTCTTTTAGTGGACAAGGGCCCCATAAGTTGTTTTAAAATCTAATGTTGAGCCCCAGTATCGACCAGGAAAGCCACTGGTTTCCCCTCCACCTTTAGGGTTACTCAGGGCTCATGGGGGGGATGTGAGCCCCCACATCCTTAATCATTGAGCTCTCCAATCTCCAGAATTTTGGGAGCTTTATTTTTATCCTTTGGCCTCCAGGGACATTCATTTTTCCAATGTCTTGTCTCCTTACAATAGTCACATTGGTCCTTCTGGAGTTGGGGTTGGCACTGTTTTTCCCCTTTTGGCTGTGTAGTTGGTTTGTTTCTGCCTATCCCCAAAGCTAACGCCTTTAATTTTCCCTGGTTAGACTTCCCTGTGGCAGCCAAAAATATCTTAGCTAGCCCCTTTGTCTGCTTATCTTCTGGTGTCTCCCTATTGTTACAGATCTTTTCTGATATGGCCACTAACTCAGACATTTGCTTACCGGCAAAACCATCCAGTCATTGTAGTTTTCTTCGAATGTCTGGAGTGGCTTGATTGACAAATGCCATGTTAATTGCAGACTGGTTTTCCCTGGCCTCTGGTTCCAAAGGTGTGTAGGTATGGTATGCTTCCAGCAGTCTCTCTAGAAATGCCGCTGGGCTTTCCTCCGTACCTTGTATAACCTGTCCTACCTGACACAAATTTGTGGGCTTTCTTGCAGCCCCACAGAGACCCCCCCCCATTAGAAGCTGTCAGTAAGACTTTAGTCTCTCCTTACCTACATCATCATTGGGGTCCCAATCTGGGTGGCTTAAAGGGAAAGCATTGTTTAGTTCTGCCAGGGTGGTTGCAGGCTGTCCATCAGCTCCCAGCACCAGTTTGCGAGCAGCCACCAGAATTCGTTCCCTTTCTTCCGTAGTGAAGAGAACCTGTAAAAGCTGTTGGCAATCATCCCAAGTGGGCTGGTGGGTTATCATTATGGAATCGAACAGATCTAACAGGGATGAAGGCTTATCAGAAAACTTTGGGTTTTGCATTTTCCAATTATAAAGATCACTAGTGGAAAAGGGAATGTAAGTCATGAATTGATGTCTGTTAGGACTGGGAGGGACTGTAGCTCCCAAAGGCAACACAACTGTGGAATCTGCATGCCTTGCAGTACGAGCCTGTGTGTGGGGAGGACTTGCTGCATTTCTGTCATCCTGCCCTAGTCCTGGGTCAGCAACGGCAGCTGCCTGTTGCATAGGTTCCTGCGCAGGGGAAGGCACGTAGGGAGGCAGATACAGATCTTCTTCTGGAACAGAGGGAGGCAGGACTTCCTTATTGTTCCTTGGTGGCCCTGACTCCCTTACAGACAGGACTGCTGGTGTTGGTAGCATAAAAGGACTTAGCCAGTAGGGGGCTCTCCACCAAGCATTGCCAGATCATGATATACAGAACCTGATCTGGGTGGCCAGGAGTTCCATAAACAATATCTTTAACTCTGTAGATAGTGGGGAGATGGAAGGTTCCCCCTTCCAGCCATCCGATGTTGAAAGCTGGCCACTCACTCCTGCAAAAGATGGTTAGTTTTCCTGATGGTACTATTAAGCCTCGACTTTCTGCCATATGTCAGAAGTCCTTAAAATGGGTCAGAACCAAGTCCAATGGAGTAGAACTTGTGGTCTGCCCCATGACTGCTTACAAGTATTTCACTAACAAGTAAATGAAAACAAAATAGACACAGACACACAGACACAAGAACAGACTTCCAGGAAACGAAAAAAATATGAAAAAGCTGAGGATGGTGGCCTTTCTCACAAGTGAGCTCCACCAGAAGATGGGTGCGACCCATTGTTTTCCAGCAGCACCAGATTCAGATTGGAGCCTTCTGGCTCTGACAGTGAGGAGCTTAGCTCCGCCAGGCAGGGTTCCCAAGTGTCCTCTGAGACCCCTTGGCCCTGAGGTAGTATCAGCTCGTCAGCTCTGCCTCCGTGGGCCTCCAGATTGAGTCCAGACTCCAGACCTATTAGAAGCTGACAGGCAGACTAGTTACACACAGACCTATAGCACGCATGTCACTCACCCACTCACTGATCTGCAGAGAACCAAGTCCCCTTAGAACACTCTGGTATTGAGTCTGGGGTCCTCAGCATTTCCTGGCCAATGCACCAATGTTAGGGTCCGAAAATCGCTGAAGGGAGACTGAGACTCATATAGCATGTAAAAACATAGAGCGTTTATTGTGCAGGGAAGTCCAGCATGCGGGGGTCCACCATTTACACTAAATGGCGACCCCGAGAAGAATTCTCTTGGCTCTTTTAAAGACTGCTAAACAAAAACCTCCAACATAATTTGCTAATTTGAATGATATAGTAATTTGGACAGTGCAGTGCACTTTTGACTGGTTGTAATTTTTCCGCATGCAGGCTAAAGGAGTAAGGAAGGCTAAGGGGGGGGGCTCTAGTGGGAAGGTTTGCTAATTGGCCAGTTAGGTGGCCTAGTAAGCATATCTCACATTCTTTTACTTCTGATTGGCTGGGGCCAAGAAAAGGGGAATGGCCTTAGACATCTCTGAAACCTTCCAGGAAATGACTTGGTTCTTTGTTCTGTTTTCCGAGAATTTAGTTCAGGCTTCTTGAGAAATTGAAACTTAGGCCTAGCTAGGAAATATCTTATTGAAGCCTGTTATGGTGTTGGTTTGACTCTTTCACCTTATAGCAATGAAGATATTTACTTTTTGCCAGTATAGGTTGCAAATATGTAATCTGTGATTTCATAGGTCTCACCATTAAGAGACACTCTTAAAGTTGATAAAGCTTAGGGAGCCTTTGAAGTTAGGCTGGATGCAATTCACAGTGTGAGATGGTCATGAGTCTATTGGAGGCAACAGGTAGAATGTGGTAGTTTGAATGTATGTCCTCCATAGACTCAGGTGTTTTATTAAAATTGAGTTTGAAACTTCATCCCCTATCAGACTGACTCCTGCTACAGGAGGGCCATGTCACTGGGGGTGGGTCTGAAGTCTAGCCTAAAGGTATGCAGAGAGGTTTTGAGCTGTGCATGTGCTTGGTTGTGGTGCTGGCTGTTTGGGAGTGTGTCTCTACTTGGATTTATGAATAGAAGCTGTAAGGAAAGTGTAAGAGAAAAGCAAAAGAGAACTCAGGACTTTGATCTCTATAGACAAGACTATTTATTAAAAGAAAACAGTGAGGGACCTCAGATTTTCTGCAGGATGAAAGCTGAAGCATTGGGCCAGGCTGAGGTGTGCACTTATAAGGGGGATCCTAAGACAAACAGGCTGTGCCAGCTGCAGGTCCAAGGGAAGTACATAAGGAACTGTAGTTATTTGTGTCCTTGCTCAGAATAAGCATTTTTAGCCAAATTGTCTAGGGAGGATAACCCACCAGGAAGTTTCTGTTCCCTCAAGGTTTTCTGAGCTAAGAGGAGTTTAGTTTATTATCTGGGAGTCACAGGCCTGTCAAGGCCATGCTTCTGAAGTTTTATTGCTTGTTGGTCTTGGGGATAGTTATTAACTATTTACTTCCCTTTATTTTTCAAGAAAGGCTATTAACCCTTCAGTCTAGACTCTGGAAGGGTAAGAGAAATTGGGGAGAACTGGGGGTGATTGGGACATTTTGGGGAGGACTGCATGGGCCAGGACTGGGGAAGAAGACTCGTCTACAACTACTTCAAGCCAAGAGGGGGCAGTAGATCTCTCAGGGTGTCCCATGCAGTCCTGTGGAAGTTGGATGTTCAGAGGCTGATATTCAGTGGCCATGAAGAATTTAGTGACTTGCTGTGAAGTGAAGGCATGTATTCTATCCAGGAGAATTCAGTGAGGCATCTGAGTATGCAAGGATCAAAAGAGAGGGTGAACATTATCATAATCCATGGAATAAAATACATGTCAGAGACAGGATAGGTTTAACTTGAAGGGAGTAAAGCTGTGAGATTTCTTAACTTATAGCAATAGATATCTTAATTGGTCACAGAGAGATGTCAGGTCACATGTAGCAAAATAATATTGGCCATTAAAAAGGCTAATACATCCCAAAATATTATTGGCTCTGGATTGGTAACATTTACCTCCCCACAATCATTGTAATCTATCATTGAAGTCTTAGTCATACAGGTGTGGCTTTGGGGAGTTTTAAGCTTTTAGTTTTTTATTTGCCAAACTTTATCTGGCAGTTTGTGTACATACTAGGCTATTATCCCACATCGATCTTACAAACAGACAAGGAGGCAATTTTCAGGAGAGCCATTAGGAAAGAAACACCTAGATCATGTCAAATCTATTAGCCATTATGATGTGATTATTATCCATGTATGAGTTTTCTTGCCTGTGACATAACATTTGCAGATGACATGAACATTATATTTAAGGTAGGAAAAAAATAATACAGGAGTTGGGTAAAGAAGAAGGAGTTGTTAACTTGGATGGGAGGTTAATTGGAATTTGGGGAAATATAAAGATTTGGTTTAGATAAGGTAAGAAGTAGATTAGTATTGAAGCATTATTTGAAATATCTTAAATTATTTTAAACTTAGATATAATAGAGATTAAGAAATTGATTCTGAAATTTAGGATTAAAGATTTATTTTTGTGTTATATCTTTAATAGAAATGGTTCATGGTCTTTACTTACTTGGTCCAAAGATCAAAAAGGAGAAATAATGAAAGTACATTAGGCTGAAAGGCTAAAACTTCATTAGTCATGATAATTTGTTATTATTAGTTGTTCATTTTATAAACATAATGAAATTGTGTTTTATAGAATAATATTGGTTTCATAATATATTGAAATATATTTAGAGCCAGTTTTATTTATAAGAATAAGTTTATAGTAAATAAATAAAAGTCTTACCCAATAGGAAAACATATAGGAGTATAACATTTAAGAAACCTGTAGTTGTAAACAGGTGTCCTATGTAACAAAATAAAGGCTGAGTTTTGATTCTTATGTCACATTCATATAGCGTTTAAATAAATAGACAAAACTAGTTAAAATATCTTGATCTTGTTATCCTTGATATTGATATGGGAAATTAAAGCTTACAGAACCAGCACCAGAGATAGAGAGGAGAATCAGTCTATTTTTACATCAGTATGCATCCAGGGGAATCTCTTCCAAAGCCTGAGAAAGTTGTTAATTAGTAGAGCAATATCTGTAGCTATGTTGTGGGGTTAAGAAGAAACACAAGATAATTTTAGTACTGGCCAGAAGCTATAATACAAATGATGGCCTTGAAACAGTACAAAAACTAGTGTCAGTATAAAAAACTATGTAGTATGAGCCATAATTAGCATGAAAGTTTATTACAGTACAAGACATAACTTTGTGTCAGAAGCCTTTAGCTTTTCTTTTATAATAATATGAGGTATGACATTATAAATAAATTTATCATCTTATTATAGAGAACTAAGTTTGAACTATGTAAACAAGACAAGAGAGATACAGAAAATTAGCCTTTAAGAGGGTAGGCACATCTTATTTTTTAAATGTGTAATACTATAAGTATAAGCAGAACATGTCAAGTAAGACAGCATAGTTTTGGCATTTGTATTTGGTAACACCTTTGATTAGTTTAGAAACCTGTATGGCTACCAATTACCCCACAAACTGGAAGCAGAACAGCAGCACTTAAGATTTTTCTAGAGTAGGGAACATGTCTTAAATATCAATAAATCTATAAGCAATGAACTTAAGATATGAGAAATGAGACAATTATTTAACTAAAACCTTGATTAAGATTAAGTATACATGGTTTAACATACATTAGACATTATGATAGACATAAAGTGATTTCTTTATTTTATCTTTAATCATTGAATCACTTTTAAGTTTAAAATAAGGCAATATTTATGAATGGTAGACTATATGAAGCCAAGACAAACTATAATAACATTGTTTGTATATTATAGGCATTTCTAGGACAGGAGGAGATTTTTCAGTTTTTCTAAGAACAAAGTTGCAATGACTAAATCACCTTTTATAAGACTTAGACAATAATTTCAGTGATAATCACCCAGTAAGATAGCATGAACAAGACAAGAACCATCTTAAAGTTACAGTTGTTTGTTTGTTTTTCAGATATAATAATCTTATTAAATAGTAAAAGATTGACAAATAGAGGAATATAGCAAACTTGGTTGAGAACTTTAAAGCCAGTCTTTTACAACCATTATCATGACCAGATTAATATCAATGAGTTAAAATTTTTTAAGTTTACCATCTGAACACCATAGCATTCTGTTACTAGCCAGGGCCAATCTTTGTTAGTCTGATATAAGCCCTAGGTTAATAATCATTTTATATATCTCAAGGAGTCTGTATCAAGTACTTTAAGACTTAGTCAATTTTGTCTTTAACCTTCTGTTTAAGTTTACTCATACCTTCATCTTTTTCATCAAACATTTATTAACCTTTAGTTTCCTCTTCAGTTTATCTTCCTAGTCAGGTCATCTCATATCTACCAACAAAAACTTTCTTACTATAAGACTTTTTTTATAATTTATTTTTTATTTATATTATTCTGATTTTACATTCATAGTGTTGACTCCATTATCCTCCTCCCTGTCCTCCCTCTTCCAAAGGGACCCTCATCAATGGGGAATGTGGGTCATGCATTGTGGGAGTAGTCAAGAGTTCTGGGGGATAGGCCAAGTCTCTGTGCATAATGCCCCAACTTGTGGCTCTAACATTTGTTCCGCCCCCTCTTCCACGAGTTTCCCTGAGCCCCTTTGGATCATTTTAGTTCTACTTCAGTGATAAGGTTTTGGGAGCCTCTGTGTCTCTGGATGTCTGGCTTAGTTGGAGTTGTATGTTCTCTGTGTTTATCTCCTTCAGCCTTTTTCTGGTGTCGTGATCACCAAGAACACTGTATTCATGCCCTTCCCCAGCATTATTTTATGGTTTCAGCTGGGGCACTGGTGAGGTGTGATTGGCTGATCCTCCCTTAAGGTTCATTGTCCATCTGAAAAAGATAAGCAAATTCTCCAACACAGAGAGAAGTTAGTGCTAGATAGAAGGGATGGCCATAGATATTTTTCAGGGAATTTTATATGTATAGACTCTCTTCTAGCCCACATTTGGTGGTATCTTGATCTTGGAGACTGAGCTCATTTTTTGTACATGGTTTTGACTTATTTCCCAGTTCCAGCAATGAATTCCATTCCACTGAGTGGATCAATTAGCCAAATCAAGAGCAGTTGGTTACCCACCATGGCTGTGTGCCACTACTGCACTTGTTTGAGCATTATGTCAGGTTGTTTCCTGCTGGGTATCTTAGACTGGAAGTTGTTTGGACAGATGTCGGCCATTATCCCCCAGTTGCTCATGTAGCACCCTCTGGCACTAGACTAGCTAACTGTCTGGGGACTGACCTTCTTCCAGATTCTGGCCAGGTCTCTCCATGTTTGGTCTCACACATGTATGCTGTCTTTGACAGTAGGGTCTGACCATTAACCTTTGGTGGGTCATCAAGAACTCTGACAGAAATCTGTCTTTTTTTGGGAAACCTTGCAGATGTCTCAGATCAACAGCTCATTGTGGAAGTTAACCCCGTGCTGGCACTGGGAGTTATAAGTCAGTACCTAGGAAGGTGAGGGAAGAAAAAGATAATACAAAAGAGAAAGTGAGTATAGAAAGGAGAGGGAGAGAGAGAGAGAGAAGAGAGAGAGAAGCAGGAAAAGATTAAGGTTGGTCTTCATAATGTTTTCTCCAGTTTCCTGCGGTTCAGGTGTTCCCTCTGCAGGCCTGCTGAAGGATCAATGTTTTAGCCTGTTGTTCAGAATAAAGGGTTTTATAGTATCATTTCCTTTTGGGTCCCTATTTGTATCCCCCCACCTTTGTCCTCCCTCCCACCATCTTGCTCCTTCCCACCCTTCCCCTCCCTCCATCTCACCCTCCCTACTGTCTGGTCCTCAGAGTGCTTATTAGGTTTGGCAGCATCTCAGGTGGATTCAGGTTAGGAGTGACAGATAAATGATACCATACGATAATTATCTTTTTGTGATTGGGTGAGCTCACTGAGGATGATCTGTTCTATGTTTGACTATTTTTTTCAAATTTCCTTATTTCATCTTTCCTTACTGCTATGTAGAATTCTATAGTATAGATATACCACATCTTTGTTATCCATTCATCTAGTGATGGACATCTGGGTTGATTCCAGCTCTTTGCTATTATGAATTGAGCAGCTATGAACATAGTTGAGCAAATGTCTCTGATCTGAGGCTTGGAGCCTTTAGGGTAAATGCCCAGTAAGGGAATAACTGGATCTGATGGTAGGTCTATGGTTATCCTTTTCAGGAATCTCCATATAGTTTTCCATAATGGTTGAACCATTTTACATTCCCACCAGCAGTGAAAGCTTGTTCTTATTTCTCCACAGCCTCGCCAGCATTTGTTTTCATTTTTTTTTTTTTTTTTTTAATGTTAGCCATCCTTACTGGGGTAAGGTGGAATCTCATAGTTGTTTTAATTTGCATTTCCCTGATGATTAGGGATGTTGAACATTTTCTTAAATGTGTGTTTTCCATTTGTATTTCTTCCTCTGAGAACTTCCTGTGCAGTTCTCTGCCCCATTTTGTGAATGGGTTGTTTGATGATTTATTGTTTAGGCTTTGGAGTTCTTTGTAGATTCTAGAAATTAGGCCTCTGTCAGTTGTATAGCTGGTGAAAATTTTCTCCCATTCTGTGGGTAATCTGCTGGCTTTGATTATAGCATATTTTTGTCAGTGAAAAAGCTTTTCAGCTTCATGAGATCCCAATGATTGAGTGATTGTTTAATTTCCTGAGCTGCTGGGGTTTTGTTCAAGAAGTCTTTTCCCACTCCTGTTTACTGGAAGGTTCCTCCTATTTTTTCTTCCAGTAGTAGCAGAGTTTCTGGTTTTATATTAAGGTCTTTGATCCATCTGGACTTGATTTTTGTGCATGGAAAGATGTGTGGGTTGAGTTTCATTTTCCTACATATGGTTGTCCAGTTTGTCCAGCACCATTTGCTGAAGATGCTGTCTTTTCTCCATTCTGCTTTGGTAGGGCCTTTGTCAAATATCAAGTAGCTGTAATTACTTGACCCAAAGTCCGGGTCTTCTATTCTGTTCCATTGGTCTATATTCCTGTTTTTATGCCAGTACCATGTTGTTTTTATTACAATGGCTTTGTAGTACAGCTTTAGATCAGGTATGGTGATGCCTCCAGAGGTGTTTCTTTTGCTGAGGATATGCTTGGATATCTGAGGCCTTCTGCCTTTTCATATTAATTTTGAGATAGTTTTTTCTATCTCAGTGAAGAAAGAAGTTTGGATTTTTATCGGCATTGCAAGACTTTTAATATGACTATTTAAGTTTTTTCGAACTTCTGCTTGTATGTTTTTTTTCCTCCTATTGTTAATTATAAATAGACTGTCTGGGTTCTGATGTCTGTCTGTCTTCCCATTTCTCTGGGTCAGCAGTCCCTCTAGATTCCTCTCTTTTTTTTATTTAAAATGTCAGTTGTATTAATTTTATATTTTTGATTTTTATGTTACATTTAGATGAGGTTTAAATAAACAAACAGACTCATTAAAAATGAATCTTGATTTTGTTAAACATTTCAGTAGTTAGAGTTTTAACAATAGGAAATATAGGTATAGCTCAATTTAACTTTGATTTGAGACATGACAATATAAACAAATTTATCAACTTATTACAAAGAGTAAAGTCTGAATTATATGAGCAATTAAGTTGAGAAAAAATATGAAGAATGAAAACTTTTAAGTTAACCCCTTTTATCATAGACAACCCAAACCTTTTTCAATTTAAGTATCATGAGATTTTCATATCATTTTTATATCCTTTTAATAACATGCCTTACAATAATCTTTTACCTTATAAAGTCTTTTCTGATCCAAAAACACATTTCTTTCTGTAGAAGGAAGATTAGAATTTGGTATACAAATATGTCTATTATTATAATAAGCATGAACAGACACATTGTCAAATACATAAAGGTTAATTATTTTAAATATATTGTAAACCTGGTTTTAATAATTTAACATCATCTTAAAATATATGAGCATCAGAACATTTAATGCCCATAAACATTAGGACAATTGATAACCATAAATTTTGTCATATATAAGGAAAGACTACATGTAACATAGAACATATGACATGACATGGTTGGCCAACATTAGACATGGCAACATGCAACATGGAGAGGCATCCTTTTAAAATTTTAGTTATGTTTTAAATTGGTGAGGACTTAATCTTAACAGGGCAACACCCAATGGTTTGAATTTTAAGTTGACATTTTTTTCTTTGGTGGCTTGAAATGAAAAGAAGGGGGAAAGGGAAAAGCAAGGAAAAAACCTAGAAGCTGTTTAGTGATTTTAACTTTTAGCAAGGAGGGAAAAATTAGATATACATATGTAGGATAAATTTAAAAAGAGGCCCAATAAAGACAGGAGTTTATTTAAGAGGGTAGAGTTTGTATTTGATTTAGTGAGATGGCTTGAATTTGGAGTGAGAAGGAGAGACCCTGGAAAGTCATAGCCAGATGGCAGAACTGGTTGTGAGAGGTAGAGTTTTAGGAAAGTGACAGGATTTTAGAATGTTTTTGGTGACAGAGGAGAATTTGGTAGGTAGAACAAGAAGTACAAAGGGAAGGGCAGGAATGGAGGACAAAGAAGCCCTGAAGGCAAGGAACCTCGGACCATTTGCCATGTCTTCTGGTGAAGACATTAAGATTAATAAGAATATTAAAATAAAAAGTACCAAATTTAGGCCATGGTGGCCATTATCTAAAGGAATATTGTGGCCAGATTTGAATGGAGAGTCAGAGTAATTTAGCAGCCATGAGCTCAATAAATTCAAGCTCCTTTAAATTAGCCTTGAGACATGCCAATGGAGTGTCTTTTGGAACAGATAATTTAGAGTCCATTTTGGAGGACAAGGACTAGAGTGGCCAATCCTGCCACCAGGGATGTCTCCCAGGCTTAGGGAAGGTAAACAAAACCCAAGGATAAGGAGGGAGTATGCTCACAGTCCTAATGCTTGGGGTGTCCAGTGGAATCATATGTGGGAGGCTCCCGGAGTCTCCGATCATCCATGGACAGAAAAGTGAGAAACTCCTGGAGTCTCTAAGGCCTGAGACAGGGCACCTCTGTCACAGACCGAGAACAAATATCTTGTCCTGAAGCTGTAATCTGATGAGGGTGTGGATGCAACAGATCACATGGTGAGTGGCCTCTAGTCTGGAGTTCTTTTGAACTCTGGTGGGAAAGGGGGAAAGAAGAAGAAAAGGAAGAAGCCCCAGGTATCAAGCTGGAAAGACTGAAGGTTTCAGGTCACAGGTGGCTATTTAGTTCAGAGTAGTGAGCATAGTGAGTTTTTTTATTCCTGAGAGAGTGAAACATTAGCAGGGAGGTAGAGAGAAGGAGAGAGGAAGGAGGGGGGATGTGCAGCCTGAAAGCCCCGGAGAGGTATCCAAGTTGCTGCACCAGAAATGTAAGGAAAGTGTAAGAGAAAAGGAAAAGAGAACACTGGACTTTGATATCTACAGATGAGACTGTTTATTAAGAGAAAACAGTGAGGGGCCTCAGCTTTCCTGTGGGATGAAGGCTGAAGCATTGGGCCAGGCTGAGGTGCAAGCTTATAAGGGGGATCCTAAGACAAACAGGCTGTGCCAGCTGCAGGTCCAAGGGAAGTAGATAAAGAACTGTAGTTATTTGTGTCCTTGCTCAGAATAAGCATTTTTAGCCAAATTGTCTAGGGAAGATAACCGATCAGTTTCTGTTCCCTCAAGGTTTTTTGAGCTAAGGGAAGTTTAGTTTATAATTTGGGAGTAGACAGGCCTGTCAAGGCCATGCTTCTGAAGTTTTATTGCTTGTTGGTCTTAGGGATCGTTATTAACACTTTAGTTCCCTTTATTTTCAAGGAAGGCTATTAACCCTTTAGAAGCCAGCTTCTTTCATCATTCCTTTTCTTCCATAAACCATGTCTGGTTTGGATGTTCATCCCAGCAATGTGGAACTGAATAAAACAATTCTTTTCTATAAAAACAACCCATTTCATCTGAAAAATGTACTCTTCAACCTGTATATAAGATTTTCAGATGACTAAATTTTATAATTTGTTGGCAAAGTAAAAATAAAGATTTTTTTTTCAAAATTGTCAGTGTCCTCCTTCCATGGTAGCTACCATTGCTCAGCTCCCTAGTGGTCATGTGTTTAAGGTTGGCATCCTTCTATTGTGGCCTGGATTCAACTCCAAGTCAAGAATTCATAATTTTTGTGACCTAGATAGAAAGCTGTGGATTTCCCCTTCTTCTTTCTCCAACATAAAACCTCATGAAGATAACCCTGTAAGCTTCCATGGGATGCTTCCAAGAAACACAGGGATCTTTCCTTTTCTCTTTACTAACTAGTACAAGAAGATGAAATGTAACTAACTCAGGTTCTAATAAACACTGGAAGGAGCCATCTCTCTTCTTAAGACTTTAGAGTTTCCTTCTCAGAGGACTGAAACTATGAAAATAGTGATAGTTTTGATCCAATCTTACAATCATATAAGAGCCTGCCTGGACTTTCAATCTGCCTTCTCCATTTCATTTGTACTGATCCACCTTCTGGGTAAAGTTTCTTAAAAATTCAGAGTGGGGAATGTTTTGAAATGTAGATAAAACAGAGCATTTAGCACTAAAATGTCCAGATTTAGACTTCTATGATGATCTATATGCCCTACAATTCCTTCTTTATAAGATCTTCTCTTTAAAATGACTAAAAGCTGTGATACATAGGATAGGAAGGTTAAGGCTTTAGAAAACTCCAAGGAAATTTTTCTAGGTACTCTCCTGGGTTGAGTGAGCATTGGAGATACCCTTAAAAGTTATACTCAAAGTAAGTGATGAGGCAGAACTGTAATAAGTTTACAGTTAAAGATTGCCAAAGATGATGGAGGAAGTAATCAGAATATTGATAGTGAAAAGGAAAGAAAAAGGTTTTGGGTTTTTTTTGGGGGGGGCAGCTAGCAAAAGTATCTAAAAGCTATATGACTTTTGTTCATTCTGTGTCCTAATATATGTTTCAGTACTTGTTTGTATGATCTTTATATCACTAAATATCATCACAAATAAGTACTCATAAATTAAATCCCAGTCAGGAACAGAGGCTCGTATCGCTAACCCCAGCCTTCTGGAGGCTGAGGTAGGATAATGTCTGAGTTCCAGACTAGCCTGGATTCATGTGAAACCCTGACTCAAAACAACAACAGCAACAAAAAATTAAAATGTAATTACAGTCTTTCTTCTAAGCCTTGTTTAATAAAAACCTAATGATATTGTGAATCACAGGGCAAGATGTGGGCTAACCCCCACAGCAAGCAGTTGGCCAGGGTGATCAGTGAGATCCTCCCAAACAATACAGGCCTTTTCTAAATAGTTGGTTACTCAACAAACCTAAAAGGCAAGACCCTATATTGCTGAAGACACCACAGGCTGCCATCTCAGGACACTGACAGACCATGTGGAAACTGAGAAGAAAGCTATTCCTCTCCTGGAAAGCCCACATGGTGCTGGAAAGTGCTATAGGAGCTACTGGGTGATAATGGTCACCAACAAAACAAATAAGCTGGAGACTGCAAGTCACACAATCCACTAGTTGGACAAGAAGTACAAACTTGTGCAATAATGGCATAAAGCCTTTGTGGGTAACTAACTGCCCTCCAATTGAACATGAGGCCCAATCAGTGGGAGAGAACTCATAACTGCCACTTGGAACTAAGTCAGCACCCCATGGTCAGGAAAATCACAACCCCCAGAGAAAAGCCCCCAGTTTTCTTTGTACTAGTTGAGTGGGCGTCCTCATTAAAATGTCTCTCAAAGTCCTATGAATATCATGTTTTATTTAGTTTTTCAAATTTGGTTCTCCATGTAGCCCAGGCTGACCTGGAATTCACTATATAGTCTCAGGCTGGCCTCAAACTCATGACAATCCTCCTGCCACTGCCTCCCAAGTGCTTGGATGAAAATATGCACCACCACACCTAGCTTTGAATATCCCCTTTAATCAGAGCTTTTCTTGCCCTTGGTTGGAGAATCTTTTTTAATTTTTTTTTTTTAATTTTAGAGAGAGAGACAGAGAGAAGCTGAGAGAGACAGACAGACAGAATTGACACACCAGGGTCTCAGCCACTGCAATTGAACTCCAGTCACTTGTACCACCTAGTGGGCATGTGCAACCTTGTGATTGCCTAACCTTTGTGCATATGGCTTACATAGGATCTGGAGAGTTGAACATGGGTCCTTAGGCTTCACAGGCAAGTGCCTAAACTTCTCAGCCATCTCTCCAGCCCAAGAATCTGTGTTGTAGCCAGCTTTTTCTTTTCAGAGTTCAGCTCATTCTCTTACTGCTTTCTGTCAGCTAGTTACAAGATTGTGATGTTTAGCCTCTGCTCTATCATCTTTCCCCTGTCATCATGAAGGCTTCCCATCAGCTGTTTTTGTTCAGTTGTTTTGTTCTACAACAGGAAATTGATAGCAGAGTAGTGGGGTTGTTGATACTAGAAACATGACTAAGAGGAGCTTTGCAGTGCTCTAAGTAGAGTTTGATGGACCATTCTTGTGAGAGTTGAAAGACATAAATGCAGAAAGAACTGTGGACTGTGATGATTGGCTTATGAGAAAAAAGACAGGTTTGTCCAGACTGGGCTAGAGACAATTTATGTGAGAGGCTGGCTGTATTCTGCCTGTGTCATGAGGTGAATAGGGTTGTGTTTAGAAGGAATTGACTAGTGAGAGTAGATAGATATGGTACAGAAAGGAATGAAGGTTTTGGGCCAGAGCCTACAGCATAATATAATTGTTTGAGATAACCACTATTGAAATTGGGCTAGCTATTTGCTGAAGGAATTTTCCTGCTCTTCAAAGTCAGATTTCCTAACTCCTGGAATAACAAATTTGGTAGCTCACCTGGTACTATGGAATTATGACAAATGTAGGAAAGAGCAAGGTCCTTGGATTTGCAACAAAAATCAGCTCCAAAGGGCCCAAAGTGACACAGTCTGGTTTCTAGCAGTAATGATCCCACTTCTCTGGACCAGTTTTACTATTGCAGTCAGGTTCGTGTTGTTATCAGCAAGAACCTGACACACAGCAGCTTGTGAGAAGAAAGGGTTTATATTGGCTTACAGACTCAAAGGGAAACTCCATAATGGCAGGAGAAATGATGGCATGAGCAGAGCGTGGACATCACTTCCTGGTCAACATCAGATGGACATCATCAACAGGAAAGTGTGCCAAACCCTGGCAATGGGTAGCTGTTTTTAACACCCATAAGCCCACCCCCAAAAATACACTGCCTCCAGGAGGCTTTAATTCCCAGATTGCCACCAGCTGAGGACCTGGAATTCAGAACACATAAGTTTATGGGGGCTCAAACCATCACATCATTGTACTCAGTATTAGGACAAATATGTAGGTCATTTTCAGTGTCTTAGTAGGTTCCTTAGTGTTCCCTCCCAGGTAACACCCATCCTGTCTCTCTCAGGGTAACTCTTGTTCTGATCTCTTTGATAGCAAATGTGTGTTTCCAGTTCTTGAACTTTATAGAATAATAAAGTTTGTACTCCTGATATCTTATTTCAATTGATGTTATAACTATCCATATTGTTGAATATAAAAGTAGTTTATTTCATAGCTATATAATGGCATGTAACTATATAGCACTTTTGTACTTTTAATGAGTTGGTTGTTTACAGTTTTTTTTTTCTGTTATGAGCACTAGTGTTTTGGAGGAGATATGCACATTTTTCTTGGTTACATTCTTTGCAGACTTGTTGGGTTGTGGATAAGGTCCACATTTAGCTTTAACTGATTTAATCAGTTTCTCTGAGCAACATTTGAACTTTGAGCTCGAAACTTTGCCTCAGTAAACCTTGGCTCTCTCAGCTTCCTAACAAGAAATCAGATTCCCCTGGTTGTAGAGAGAATAGGAAGGGAGATGAGTAGGAACTATGTGGCAGTTCAGCTGGAAGGTCTGTGGGAACTTGTAGGGGTTTCAGGAGCAACCACATCCTGCACTGACAGCCACCAAAGGACAGATAGGGTAAGACAAGTGGCCTTTGGACTTTGTAAGCAATCTAAGGGCCAGAGAGTGGCGTTTCCCATCAGGGATAGGCCAGAAAAGAACTCCAGTGGCTCTGTTCCAAGTGTGGAAGGTGGTGAATCGACAGAAATTAATCTGATTCTGAATAGACCTTTGGGTACCTAGTTTCAGTAGTAAATCCTCCAAGAGAGGATTCTACCCAAGAAGGGGAAGGCATGTTACCACTGACCCACTGGTCCGTGCATTACAAACTCCATCGGAAAAGTAGCTACTGTCATTGATTACAAGGGCTAACTGCAACAGTTTCCAAAATGATGCTTTGAGTCTGATGGTTTCTCAAATTTGAGAATGGACATTTGTTCTGATACTTAGTTTTCATAGTTACCATCATTATTTTTTGAATAAGATATTTTGGCTCTTTTTACTGAACATATTACCTTTTCAATGTTCTCATTTGCCAAACAAGCTTTACAAAATATCTCAGAATTTTTGATGGCTAAAATTTTTAAAAAATGAATTTGGTTTTATAAGACAAGAGGACCCAATTCAATTTCTCAGGTTAAATTACGTGCCCAACTTCTCTGTTGCCTAACCCTAAATTATTTAGCTCTTTCTACCCAGAACTCTCCTGTGGGTTGTTACTGGAGAAGCAGAGGAGTTCTGGCCTGGTTATCTTCCTTCTAAGTATACATATAGATTATCCAGATAAATGGACATCAAGACAAATTTAAAGTATTAGTGTGTGACTCATTCAGAAGCAGAAACTTTTTTCTTTACTAGTATTAATTTATTATTTATTTAGTTAGTGTTCTGAGGCAAGGCTGACCAGGAACTCACTCTGTAGTCTAAGGCTGGCCTTGAACTTACAGTGATCCTCCTACCTTAGCCTCTCAGTGCTGGAATTTCAGGCGTGAGCCACCACACCTTGCTACTAGTATCATTTGAAAGAACTTGCTCTCTAGTATTACTCCAAGAAGTTCTGTTCACTGTCATAGTCAGAATGCCTGGGTCTAGATCCTGCATTTATTACCTTTTGGCTCCTTATCTGCACATACCCAATTGTAAATGTCAGACACTGTCCTAGGAGGGCATACCTCAAGTCACTGTTCTAGGAGGATCTTCCCCAAGATGCTGTGTGTTGAAGTGACAAGTCCAATAAAGTCCTTTCTTATTAAATAGCAGTAATTGTTATTTTGATATTCAGAGCATGTGTGTCAAGTGAAAATTATCTTTAATGATATCACTGTGACAGCTCAACATCAGGTTTAGTCAATATCGATGAATGCTGAGGACCTACTGTGCTTCAGGAGTGATTCTAGAAAGGAAATGGGCAAGAATGTGTTGGGCAATATAGGAGATCTCTGAAGGCCCAGCTCAGAGTGAACATGAGAGCCCAGTTGTAGAATGTATGGTATAGTCAGGCCCAGGCCCCTCTGTGGAGACTGCACACAGGGATGGTTCCTGCTGACACTGCTAGGGGTTATCTGGGTGGATTCCTAAAGCCCTTGCTACTCTGGTTGCCAGCCATGGCAAGTATGCCTGATCAACAGTGTCCAGGCTCTCTGACCTGCCAAGAACTTGGTCTTACCTTACAGTGGGAAGTGGGCTTTATCTCCTTCCATTCTGTGTTAGCCTAGAGCTGTCTAACAAAGTACTACAAACCCATGACTTTGACAAGAGACTTATTCTCTCACAGTTCTGAAGATCATAAGCCTGAGGTATAAAGGTCTGCTCCAGGCCTTTGTTCTATTTGGCATCTTGTTGGCCCTGTGCAAATACCATCACAATACTCACATTGTGTCCTTCTCCTTGCACATGTGTCTGTCCCCAAGTTTCTCCTTTTATCATGATATTGTATCTGGGCCCTCTTTACTACACCATAATCTTATCTTAACCAATTACTTCTGGGAAGACCATATTGAAAATATCCTGAGCTGCTGGGGGGTTAGGACTTAACTGTATAAATTTTTAAAAATTATTTATTTATTTGCAAGCAGAGAGAGAGAGAGAGATAGAAGAGAGGCAGACAGAGAGAGAATGGGCATGCCAGGGCCTCTAGCAACTGCAAATGAACTCCAGACGCATGTGTCCCTCATGCATCTGGCTTACATGGGTCCTGGAGAATCAAACGGGGATCCTTTGGCTTCGCAGGCAAATGTTTTAACCACTAAGCCATTTCTCCAGCTCCAACTGTATAAATTTTTGAGGGGTCACAATTAAAACAATAATACCTTCTAAGGTGAGTCAATCCTCAAATTCAGGAAAAACAATGAGAATTACCCACTAAAATTCAGAAAATATTATTTCTATCCTGATGTACATTAACAGTTGACTGTTGATCATAGTCATAGTCTTACATGGAGAAAGATTGGTTTCCATGAACTAACCAGAATGAATTGAAGAAACTGAAGCATAACACTTGTGGTACTAGATAGAGCACTAAAGTTTGAACTAGACTTGTATTCTTCCAGGAGGGGAGAAAAGAGATCACGACTCAACATGTGATGTTCACGGTTACAAAGCCCCAGGGGCTTCATTTCCTTGTCCATCCAGAGCACATTGTATATCTTATGTTTCTTTACTATTGGGCTTGTTTTAGGTACAGGCATAGGCTTTGTATTTTATTTTTAAAGATGTATTTTTATTTATTTATTTATTAGAGACAGAGAGAAAAAGAGAGAGAGAGAGAGAAAGAAAGAATGGGTGTGCCAGGGCCTCTAGCCACTGCAAATGAACTCCAGATGCATGTGCCACGATGTGCATCCTGCTTACGAGGGACCTGGAGAATTGAACCTGGGTTCTTAGGCTTCACAGGCATGTGCCTTAACTGCTAAGCCATCTCTCCAGCCCAGGCTTTATATTTAAAAAAAAATCCAGGCCCAGTTAGTTTTTCAGTATCCAACAGGATTGTCCCCAGAAGGCCTAACACCATTTGCCATAGCTGGAATGACAGCCAGATTGTGATTGGCAGGCAGTTGTTTGAACTGAGGTGGCTCTGGGGACTTGACACACAGTCCTGGCCATGGCTGTAGGACAAGGGTGAACTTTGGAATTTGCAGAGTCAGCTTATGGGCCAAAGGTCCTTGAAAGGATAAGTCCTGGGCAGTAAAGGACATACTAAAGGGAGTGTTTCCAAAGGGACAATAGGGGAAATCTTTATACTCTGCTCTTCTGCCAGAGCCAGAGATAAACATGGATTGTTGTCACTTATAGGACAAGAGCTCCAGGCTCTGTAGAGGGACAGCTACCTTCCTGGGATACCTGGCTGAGCTTAAGTCCCTAATCAGATTTGATCAGATTTGGTTTTAAAGGTATTGAGCTAGAATCTGGTCTTTGCCTTTCTATTTTGACATTGTTGATGATGTAAGGATCTGAGAACATGGAATGGTTTTGAAAGCTGCAAATTAATCTCTGACAGGCCAGACCATCTTCTTCTTCTACTTTCTTCTTCTTCTTCTCCTTCACCTCCTCCTCCTTCATTCCCCTTCTTCTTCCCCTTCTTCTTCTCCTTTTCCTCCTCCTCTTCTCCCTCCTCCTCCTTTTTCTTCTTCCTGCGTTTCCTTGTTTTCCTTCTCCCCCTGCTTCATCATATATTTTTTTCATCATATTTTTATCCAGAGACAGACTTAACATCTCCATACTTTTTCAGGGTATATCCAAGAATATTACCAAAAACTTAGAAAACTGTTCTTTTCCATTGAGCTAATTAAATCCCAAGTGAAGGAAGTTATTCCAAGGACAAATTTTGGAAGGTTTTCTTTTTTTCTCTTTCTTTCTTTCTCTCTCTCTCTTTTGCATATCTGTGGGTATGGCATGTCCGCATACTTATGTGTCTGCATGCTTATATGTGTGTCAATGAATGTATGTGTACAAGTACACATGTGTGTTGCATGCATTCGGGACCAGCAATCTATGTTGTGTGTCTTCATCCACCTTATTTTATTCTTTTTGAGGTAGGGTTTCACTCTAGCCCAGGCTGACCTGGACATCACTATAGTCTCAGGCTGGCCTTGAACTCATAGTGATCCTCCTACCTTGGCTTCCCAAATACTAGGATTAAAGGCATGTGCCACCATGCCCAGATTATTTTATTTTAATTAATTAATTATTGTTTTTAACATAGGTTGTAGTATGTCTCCTCCCCTGGTCCCCATTTTTCCTGCAGGCTACCTCAGTAGGATTACTGGAGTTCACTATGGAGTAATTAGGGCCTCTGTCTCTGGAGGTAGCTGTGCCCTAGGGTGTTTCTACCTTCGAAGTGGCTCTTACAGTCTCCCTGCCCTTTCTTCTGCAAGAGACTTTCCTTGGCAGGTGTGTTATCAGTTAGTGTTTACTTCTCTTTAGTGTCTGTATTTCTGTTGTGATGTGTTTTGGTTCACCAGAGTGTTTGTGGCAATCTTCCTGGATGTGGATGTTGTGCTAGCATTGGAAGCAGTACTTGTGTCACTGCTTCCTCTGCAATTTCTTCTGGACCTCAGTAGATCTAGTAGAAGTGACAAGACACATTTTGTTGCAAGCATTCAGCTATCTTTTCTTGTATTGGAGGATGTTGGATGCCCCCAGTACTCTCTGCAATCTGTAAAATAGACTAGATTCTCTGACCAAGGGTGAGAGCAGTTTTGATTAAGGGGATATGCCTAAGAGCATGAGAGACATTTTGATGCAGCTACACATTCAACTTGTACAGGGAACACTGGGGGTTTCTCTATGGGTATTGTGATTTTCTTGATCATGGGGTGCTGACTTGGTTTCTAGTATATTATGAGTTCTCTTCCACTGAGTGGGCCTCATGTCTAATTGTAGGGAGTTGGTTACCCATAAAGGCTGTGTGCCACTGTTGCACAAGTGTGTACTTCTTGTCCAAGTAATGGATTGCTTGGCTTTCAGGGTCTCCTGCTTATTCATGCTGTTAGTGACCATGGTCACCCAGTAGCTCCCATAGCATTTTCCAGCAACATGAGGGTTTTCCAGATGAGAATTCACTTTTCCTCTAAGTGCCCATGTTGTCTCTCAGTATTCTGAGATGGCAGCCAGTGGTATCTTTAGCAATAAGGTCTAACCCTTTAGCTTTGTCTGGTAACCATGCGCTCCAAAGACCTGCATTGTGTTTTTGAATCACACAGATCATCCTGGCCAACTGCTTGCTGTGGGGATTAACCCAGATCTGGCCCTGGGATCCACAAGCCAGAGCCCATGGTTTAAGACTTAAGCTTTCTCCAATTTCTACTGGGCATTACCATCTGGTCTGTTCACCTCCCATAATAGGGGGTTCTATCTTATATACTAGTTTCCAGGAGAAAACTTCCTATTGTGCTAACTGCTTTAGTCTTTGGTTTTGTGTAGTTCTCCTCCCCATCCTCCCTTTCCCTGAACTCCCCCCATCCTTCCACCCCAATAATCCTTCCCTCTACTGGTTTGTCTGGTATCCCCTCCTATCCTCCCTTCCTTGCTCCTCTTTTTCTTAGTCTCAGTTCCATGATCATAATCCTAATGCTTATTCCCTTTATACTACTCTTCCACTGGTCCAGGTTAGAAGCTACATATGAGAGAAAATATATGACATTTGTCTTTATTACATTGTGTGACCTTGCTTAGGATGACATTTTTCATTTTCCTATGAATTTCATTATTTCATTTTCCTTATTACTGAATAGAATTCCATTGTGTAAATGTACCACAACTTCATTTTCCATTCCTCAGTTGATGGGCATCAGGGTTGATTCCAATTCCTAGCTATTGTGAAGGCAGTGGTGATAAAGTATCTCTGACATAGAGAGTGGAGTCTTTAGGGTAGATACCAAGGAGTGGATTGGCTGGGGTACAGGGGAAATCAGTTTTCATCTTTTCAAGAGACTCCATAACCAATTTCCATAGTGGTTGTATAAGTTTGCATTCATACCAGCAGTGAATGAGGGTTCCTCTTTCCCCATAGCCTTGCCAACATTTGTTGTCATTTGATTATTTGATGATTGCCATCTTGTATGGAGTAACATGGACTCTCAAAGTTGTTTTAAATATTTTATTTGTTTATTTATTTATTTATTTATTTATTTATTTATTTATTTATTTGAGAGAGACTAAGAGAGAGAAAGAGGGACAGAAGGAGGGGGAGAGAGAGAGAGAGAAAGAAAGAGAGAGAGAGAGAAATGGGCCTCTAGCCACTGCAAATGAACTCCAGATGCATGCAACACATTGTGCATCTGGCTTTATGTGGGTACTGGGGAATCAAACTCTGGTTCTTTGGCTTCACCTTAA
Source organism: Orientallactaga sibirica (assembly GCA_036365145.1). NCBI lineage: Eukaryota > Metazoa > Chordata > Mammalia > Rodentia > Dipodidae > Orientallactaga > Orientallactaga sibirica. The sequence goes on from JAEOAD010002517.1 coordinate 3,501,237, forward strand.
CTGGTGAGCCATTTTTCAGCCCTCTCTTTTTTTTTGGGGGGGGCGTGTTTCAAGGTAGGGTCTTGCTCTAGTCCAGGCTGATCTGGAATTTACTAGTCACTAGCATCAGGGTGGCCTTGAACTAACAGCAATCCTCCTCCATCTGCTTTCCAAGTGCTGGCATTAAAGGCATGTGTCACCACACCTGGCTCTCAAAGCTGTTTTTTAATTTTCATTTTCTTGATGACTAAGGAGTTTATTTACAGTGGCTAGAGTTCATTTTGTGCCCACTCTCAGTCTCATTTTCTTTCGCTCTTTCTGCTTGTAACTAAATAAAAAAATAAAATCAAAATTCAATTAAAAAAGCTTTTAGTGACATGAGAGCCTACAGGTTGAGTGTTTAATTTACTGAGATACTGGGGTTTTATTCAGAAAATCTTTCCCCACTCCTATATCTTAGAGAGTTCTTCCTATTTTATTCCCCAATCATCATAGATTTTCAGGTCTTATATTGAGGTCCTTAATCCATTTGGAGTTGATTTTGTGCACAGTGAAAGGAATGGGTCTAGTTTCATTTTTCGACATGTGGTTATCCAATTTCTCCAGCACCATTTATTGAAAATGCCTTCTTTTCTCTAGTATGCATTTTTGGATACTTTGTCAAAGATAAGATAACTGTAGTTGTTTGAACTAAGGCCTAGATCTTCTGTTGTTTTTGTGCCAGTAATATGCTGTTTTTAATATTATGGTTTTGTAGTATAATTCGAAGTCAGATATGGTGATACCTCCTGAAGAGTTTCTTTTGCTGAGGATAGCATTGGGTATCCAAGGTCTTCTGTAGTTCCATATGAATTTTGAGATGATTTTTTTTCTATCTCTGTGAATTAAGTTTCTGTAATTTTTATAGATATTGCATTGAATATCAAATTGTTTTTGGTAGAGTGGCCAGTTTTACAATCTATGAGCCAGGGTGGTTATTCATCTTTTCATTTCTTCCTTGATTTCTTTCTTCAGTGTTTTTATGCTTTCATTGTATAACTTTTTCACTTCCTTGATTAGTGATATTCCAAGATATTTAATTTTTCAGGAGCTATTGAAAATGAGACAACCTTGCTAATCTCTTTATCCATAGTTTGTCTTTAACTTATACAAAGGCTTTTTTTAAAAAAAAAAAAAAAAAGAAAAGAAAAGAAAGAAAGAAAGAAAGAAAGAAAAGGAGAGAGAGAGAGAGGGAGAGGATGGGCATTCTAGGACCTCTAACCACTGCAAACAAACTCCAGATGCATGCACCCCCTTGTGCATCTGGCTTATGTGGGGCCTGGAGAGTCGAACTGGGATCTTTTGGCTTTGTAGACAAATGCCTTAACTGATAAGCCATCTCTCCAGCCCAGTTTTTGGAGCTTTTAAGTCATTATATATAAAACCATTTCATCTGCAAATAGTCCTATTTTAATGTCTTCCTTTACAATTTGTACCTCTTTTATTTCTTCCTCTTGTATTAATGCTTGGGCTAGAATTTCTAGCACTATGTTGAAGAGCAGTGGTGAGAAAGAGTAGACCCCTTTATCTAGGTCACAATCTTAATGGGAACTCTTTGAATTCTCCCCAATTTAGTATGATTTGGGCCTTAGGTGGTTTATATATAGCCTTTATTATGTTGAGATATGGTCCTCCCATCCTTATTCTCTGCAGAATTTTGATCATAAAGTGATGTTGTATTTTGTCAAAGGCCTTTTCTGCATCTATTGAAATGATCATGTGCTTTTTGTGTTTAAGTTCATTTATGTGGTGCATTACATTAATCAGTTTTCATGTTGAACCATCCCTGAATCACTAAAACGAAGCCTACTGGATCAAAGAGAATAATGGTTTTGATTTGTTCTTGAATTCTGTTTACAAGGATTTTATTGAGAATTTTCATGTCTAGGTTCACCAAGAATATTAATATATAATATTTGCTTGACTTGTCTCTGACTGGCTTTGGTATCAGAGTAATGCTGGCTTCATAGAAGAAGTACGGGAGCATTCCCACTTTACCAATTGTGTGGAATAACTTGAGAAAAAGTGGTATTAGTTCTTCAATGAAGGCTTGGTAGAAGTTTGCTGAGACTCCACCAGATCCTAAACTCATTTTGATTGGGATGTTTTTAATTATATATGTTCAATCTCATTGGATGTAATAGGTTTGTTTAGAAAGTTTATCTGCTCTGGGTTTAGTTTTGGTAGGGGGTATTTGTCTAGGAATTCATCCATTTTTTCCAGATTATCCAGTTTTTTTTTTTTGAATATAGGAAGTAATGTCTTGATGATTTTTCTAATTTCATTGGTTTTATGTATGTCCCCTCCATTTTCATTTCTGACCTTGTTAATCTGAAACTTCTCTTTTTTCTTTTGATCAAGTTGGCCAAATGTTTGTTGATTTATAAAAAATTTTCAAAGAAGCAGCTCTTTGTTTCAACAATCTTTTAAATTGTTTCTCTTTCTTTCTTTCTCTCTCTTTCTTTCTTTCTTTCTTTCTTTCTTTCTTTCTATGAGAGAGAGAGAGAGAATGGGCACATCAAGGCTTCTAGCAACTACAATGAACTCTAGGTGCAAGCCTCACCTTGTGCAACTGGCTTGCATGGGTACTACGGAATTGAACCTGGGTCCTGAGGCTTCACTGGCCAGTGCTTTAACCACTAAGCCATCTCTCCAACCTCCTACTTGTTTTCTTAGTTTACAATTCATTAATGTCTGATCTTGATTATTTCTTTCTATCTAGAGAGCTTGGGATTGGTGTGTTCTTGTTTTTCCAATGTTTTTAGTTGGATGTTTAAGTTATTAATTTGGGATCTGTCTTTGATATGAAGTCATTTAGTACTATGAATTTTCCCCTTAGGATAGTCTTCTTTGTGTTCCATAAATTCTAGTATGATGTATTTTAATTATCATTCAGTTCTGGAAATTTTGAAATTTCCTTTTTGATTTTATCCACAACACATTCATTGTTTAGTAGTGAGTTGTTCAGTCTTAAGGAACTGGTGTGTTTTCTACTGTTTCTCTTGTTGATTTCTAGCATAATGCATTGTGGTCAGACTAGTACAGGGAGCTATTTCAAATTTTCCTGAATTGATGGAGGCATGCTTGATACCCTAATGTATGATCTATTAGAGAGAGCTTCTGAAAATAATGTGTATTATGTGGAACTAGGGTGGAATGTCCTGTAGATGTCTGTTAGAGCTAATTGATCTATGAAGTTGTTCAAGTCCATTATTTCCCTGCTGATTTTCTGCTTGGATGTTTTGTCTTTTGATGATAGTGGGTTATTGATATCCCTCACTATAATGGCATTGGGATGTATTTCTGGTTTGTTGCTAAGTAGGTTTTGCTTTATAAAATGTGGTGCACCTGTTTAGTGCATATAACTTTATGATTGGTATATCTTGTTGGACTGTTCCCTTGATGAGTAAAAAATGGTTGTCTTTTTCTCTTTTGATTATTTTTGGTTTGAAGTTTACTTGGTCAGATATTAATATAGCCATACCTGAATCTTTCTTATTTCCATTTTCTTGGAAGGTTGTTTTCTATTCTTTTACCTTGAGGAGGTAACTATCTTTGACAGTGAGATGGGTTTCTTCTAGGTAGCAGATAGATACATAGATACATTTTTCTGATCCATATATTTTTTATACACAAAACAAAAGACCTGTGTCTTTTGTTTGGGGAATTCAGACCAGTTATGTTTAGAGTTATAACTGTGAGGTACAAGTTAATTGTCATACTGAAGGCTCTGCGGGTTTTGGTGCTGTGTTGAGTTTTACATATTTTCCCATCTATTCCAGATTTTGTTATTGTTTTCCTCTCTTGTAGGCTCTTGAGGTTGGTTGTTGTACTCTTCTGTGTGGAGTATTCCTTGGCAAATTCTCTGTAGGCTTGGCTGTATGCTCATATATTCATAGAACTGTCTTTTATCATGGAAAGTTTTCCTTTCTATCATGAAGGATATTTTTCTTGGGTATAGTTGTTAGGGTTGGTAGCCATTGTCTCTCAAGGTTTGGAGTCCATTGAAAAATCAGAGTTAAGTAATTCTGATGGGGTTACCTTTCTATGTGATAATATTTTCTTCTGCTTTTAGCACTCTTTTTTTTTGTTTTCATTGTTTAGTGTTTTAACTATAATGTAACATTGACAGTTTCTTCTTTGGTATATTTGTATACCAAATACTATATATTTGGTGTTCTGTGAGCTTCTTGTATTTGGATGGGGGTCTCTCTCTCTCTCTATTTTTTTATTAGTTATGTAGATAGCGTATATACAGTCATGCTGGTACCATTGTTAGCCTCCTCCCTGTCCTCTCCCCTCTGAAAAGGCCCTTCTGATTGGGGAATGTGGGTCATGCACTGTGGGGGTAGCCATCATTTATGGGGAAGAGGCAATGTCTCTGTGCATAATAACCCAAATTGTGGCTCTAACAATCTTTCTGCCCCCACTTCTGTGACCTTCCCTGAGCCATATTGAAATTGTTTTAGGTCTACTTCAGTGATGAGGTCAAGGGAGCCTCTGTGTCTCTGGCTCTCTGGTTGGTAGGAGTTAAGTTTTCTCTGTGTCCATCTTCTTCACCCTTGTGATGGTATCAGGTTCACCAAGAAAGCAGCACTCTTACTCATTTCCCCCATAACTCTATGGTTTCCGCAGGGGCCCTACTGAGGTGCAATTAGCTGATTCTCTCCTCAGGTTTTGCATACATCTGAAAAAGAAAAACAAATTCTCTAATGAAGAGAGAGGTCAGCACCAGATCAATGGGATAACCATTATTATTTTAGAGAGAATTTCATAGGTGTAGGCCCTCTTGTAGCCCACAATTGGTAGGAGCTTGATATTGGAGAACAGATCATTTTTTGGATATGGTTCTGACTTGTTTCCCACTTCCAACTATGGGTTTCATTCCACTGAGTGGATCTGTTAGCAAAATCAACAGCAGTTGGTTACCCACCCTGGCTGTGTGCCACTATTGCCCTTATGAGAACATCACATCAGGTTGTTTGCTGCTGAGAAAGTTAGATCATGCATTGCTTGGACAGTTGTTGGTCAGTTTCTCCCAGTTTCTATGTTGCACTTTCTGGCACTAGACAAGCTAACTGTCCAGGGACTGACTCTCTTCCAGATTCTACCCAGGTCACTCCATATTCCATACCAACAGCATATGGTGTCTTCAGCAGTAAGGTCTTACCATTAACCTTTGGTGGGTCATCAAGTACTCTGACAGAAATCTTTCTTCTTTTGGGAAACCTTGTGGGTCTCTCAGATCAACACCTCACTGTGGGTGTTAACCACATGCTGGTACTGGGAATTACAGGCAAATGCTAGGGGAACAGAAGGAAGAAAGAGATAACATAGAAGAGAATGAGAGATGAGAGAGAAGATGTAGAGAGAGAGAGAGAGAGAGAGAGAAGCAGGAGAAGCTTAAGATTAGTCTTCATCATACCCTCTCCAGGGCCCTGTGAATCAGGTGTTCCCTGTAAGGACTTGATGAAGGTTCAACCTTTTCATCTGTCTTTCAGTATAGAGGATGTTATGGTGCCAGTTCCATTTGGGTCCAGTTTTGTATCCCCCCACCCTTACTTTCCCCTCCCACCCCACCCTCCCTATTGTCCAGTCCTCAAGATACTTATTAGGTATATCAGTATCTCAGGCAGATTCAGGTTAGGAGCCACAGATGAGTGAGTCCATGAGACAATTATCTTTCTGTGATTGGGTGAGTTTGCTGAGAATGATCTGTTCCTGGTATGACCATTTTTCTTCAAATTTCATTGTATAATTTTTCCTTACTGCTATGTAGAATTCCATCTTGTAGATATACCACATCTTGGTTGTCAATTCATCTAATGAAGGACATCTGGGTTGTTTCCAGTTCTTAGCTATTATGAATTGGGCAGCTATAAACATGGTTGAGCAAATCTCTCTGAACTGAGGCATGGAGCTTTTAGGGTAAATGCCCAGTAAGGGAATAACTGGGTCTGTTGGTAACTCTAAAGTTGTTCCTACTTCTCCACAACCTCACCAGCATTTGTTTACATTAGATTTTTTAATGTTTGTCATTCTTATTAGGGTAAAGTGGAATCTCATAGTTGTTTTAATTTGCATTTCCCTGATGATTAGGAATGTTGAACATTTTCTTAAGTGTGTGTTTGCCATTTGTATTTCTTCCTCGGAGAAATCCCTGTACAGTTCTCTGCCCCATTTTGTGAGTGGGTTGTTTGACTTTATTGTTTAGGTTTTTGAGTTCTTTGTAAATTCTAGAAATTAGGCCTTTGTCAGTTGTGTAGTCGCCAAAAATTTTATAAAATTTATTGTATGTTTGCTATGAAAAAACTTTTGATTCATGAGATCCCAATGGTTGAGTGATTATTTAATTTCCTGAGCTACTGGTGCTTTGTTCAAGAAATCTTTTCCTATTCTTTTATCATGGAAGGTTCCTCCTATTTTTTCTTCCAGTAGTAGCAGACTTTCTGGTCTTATATTGAGGTCTTTGATACATTTGGATTTGACTTTTTGTGCATGGCGAGATGTGTGGATCAAGTTTCATTTTCCTGCATATGTTTATCCAGTTTGTCATCACCATTTGTAGAAGATTCTGTCTTTTTCCCAGTCTAGATTGTTAGGGTCTTTGTCAAATATCAGGTAGCTATAGTTACTTGACCCAAAGTCTGGGTCCTCGTTTCTATTCCATTGTTCTATAATCCTGTTTTTATGCCAGTACCATGTTGTATTTAATACTGTGCCTTTAGATCAGGTATGGTGATGCCTCCAGAGGTGTTTCTTTTGCTGAGGATATGCTTGTATATCCAAGGCCTTCTGCCATTCCATGTGAATTTTGATATCATTTGTTTCTATCTCTGTGAAGAAAAGTGTTGGGATTTTTATTGGTATGCATTAAATCTGTATATTGCTTTTGATATTGCCATTTTCACAATGTTAATTCTGCCTATCCAGGAGTATGGGAGGTCTTTCCATTTTCTGAAGTCCTCCTCAATTTCTTTCTTGAGTATTTTTATGTTTTCATTATATAGGTCTTTCACATTCTTTGTTAATGGTATTCCAAGGTATTTGGTTTTTTTTTTTTGTTGCTATTAAAAATGGGACAACATCGCTTATTACTTTCTCTGTATCTTTGTCTTTTGCATATGGAAAGGCTACTGATTTTTGTGCATTGATTTTGTATCCTGCTACTTTGCTGAAGGAGTTAATCACCTTTAAAAGTTTTGAGATTGAGGTTATTGGGTCCCTTATGTATAGAATCATGTAATCTGTGAATAGGGTTAACTTAACTTCTTCCTTTTAAAATTTGTATCCCTTTTATCTCTTTCTCCTATCATATTGTTTAAGCTAGGACTTCCAGTAGTATGTTGAAGAGTAGAGGTGAGAGTGGACACCCATGTCTTCTTCCTGATCTCACTGGGAATTCCTTCAGTCTCTTCCCATTAAGTATCATTTGTTCTTTAGGACCTTTATATATGGCCTTTATTATGTTGAGATATAAACCATCTATGCCTATTCTCTCCATGTTTTGATCATGAAGTGATGTTGTATTTTGTCAAATGGTGGGTGTGATAGGTTTGTTTAGGAGATTACTCTGCTCCAAGTTTAGGTTTGGTATGTGGTGTGTCCAGGAATTCATCCATTTCCTCCAAATTATCCAGTTATGTGGAACAGAATTTTTTGAAAATAAGTTCTGATGATTTCACCAATTTTACTTATGTCTGTTGTGATCTCTCCTTTTCCATTTCTAATTTTTTTCACTTGATCAAATTGGCAAGGGGTTTATCAATCTTGTTTGATTTTTTTCAAAGAACCAGCTCTTTATTTCAACAATTTTCTTAGTTTCCAATTCATAATTTATGCTCTGATCTTAATCATTTCTTTCCATGTGGAGCTTTTTGGGTTGGACTCTTCTTGTTTTTCCAATGTCTTTAGGTGGATGGTTAGGTTATTGATTTGGAATCTATCTGTCTTTGTTATGAAGGCATTTAGTGCTATGATTTTTCCCCTGAGGGCTGCCCTCATTGTGTCCCATAAGTTTTGATATGATGTATTCTCATTGTCACTCATTTCTAGAAATTTTGAAATTTTATTTTTCATTTCATCCACTACCCATTTATTGTTTAAATGTGTGTTGTTCAGTTTCCAGGAGCTGGTGGTATTCCTGTCACAGCTTGTTGTTAATTTCCAGCATTACAGCATTGTGATCTGATAACATGCAGGAGATGATGTTGATCTTCCTAAATATATGGAGGCAAGCTTTATGACCCAGTATATGATCTGTTTTAGAGAAGGTTCCATGGGCTGCTGAGAAAAATGTGTAATCTGGGGAGTTTGGGTCGAATGTTCTGTCCAGTAGGTCGAATTGATCTATGGTTTTGTTGAGCTCTCTTACTGCCCTATTAATTTTCTGTTTGGATGATCTATCTGTGGCTGGTAGTGGAGTATTGAAGTCCCCAACTATGATGGTGCTGGTGGTTATTTCTGTTTTGTTGTCAAGTAGGTTTTGTTTTGTGAATTTGGCACATCTGTGTTTGGTGCATAAAGATTGATGATTGTGATATCCTCTTGTTGGATCATTCCCTTGATAAGTAAGAAGTGTCCTTCTTTGTCTTTTTTGATTATTTTGGTTTGAAGTCTATTTTATCCAATATTAGTATAGCAATGCCTGTTTGTTTTTATTTCCATTTGCTTGGAATATCATTCTCCATCCTTTCACCCTTAGGAGGTGTCTGTCTTTAGTGGTGAGGTGGGTTTTTTGAAGACAGCAAATTGAAGGATTTTCTGACCCACCCTGTTAGCTTATATCTCTTGATGGGTGAATTAAGGCCATTAATGTTCAGGGTAATAACTGTGAGGTTTGATTTAACTCCTGCCATATTGTGTTGGTTTATGTGGTTTGGTGTTTTCTTGGACTTTGTAGTTTTTGGTTTTGTTTTTTGCCTTCTCTGAGTTTTGTTACTGTGATCTGTTTCTTGCAGGCACTTGAGGTTGTTTGTTTGATTCTTCTGTGTGGAGAATTCCATGAAGTACTTTCTGTAGGTTTGGCTTTGTATTCATACAGTTGTAAAGATGAGTTTTTAAATATTATTTATTTATTTATTTATTTATTTATTTATTTAGAGATACAGAAATAGGCAGGGAGAGAGAGAATGGGCATGCCAGGGCCTCCAGCCATTGAAAACTAACTACAGATGTGTGCACCTCCTTGTGTATCTGGCTTACTTGGGTCCTGGAGAACCAAGCCTTGAACCAGGGTCCTTAGACTTCACAGGCAAACATTTAACTGCTAAGCCATCTCTCCAGCCCAAAGCTGAGTTTTTTATGGAAAAATTTTTCTTTCATTAATTTTTATTATGAGGGATACTTTTGCTGGGTAGAGTAGTTTGGGTTGGAAACCATAGGTTCTTAGACTTTGCAGTGTTCCATTCCAGGCCCTTCTGGCTTTCAGGGTTTCCATTGAGAAGTCTGAGGTAATTCTGATGGGGTTACCTTTATATGTAATATGTTGTTTCTCCCTAACTGCTCTTAGGAATTTCTTTGTTATAGATGTTTACAGTCTTAATGATAATATGTCTTGGAGAATTTCTTCTTTGGTCCAGTCTGTTTGGAGTTCTGTTAGCTTCTTGTAACTTGATGGGGCTTTCTTTTGAGAGAGTTGGAAAGTTTTCTTTGATAAGTTTGTTGAATAAGTTCTCCATGCCTTTGGCCTGAATTTCTTTCCCTTCTGGTATCCCCATGACCCAAAGTTTAGGGTATCCACAGTTCTCTAATGTTCTGTTCACAAAAAAAAATTGAACTTATTCAAACTTTTGTTTTCATGAACTGTTTCTTCTGTTTTGTCTTCTAGTTCTGAGTTTCTATCATCCACATGACTGATTCTATTCTTGAGAGTTTCTGTAGAATTTTTTGGCTTGTTCCATTTGGTTTTTATTTTCTACTGCTTTTTAATGTATAGTTTCCATCCCTCTGTCAATTTCCCTTTTCACATCATTTTCTGATTTTCTTAATGCTTCTTGGAATGCATTTATTTATGTCTTCATTGAGCTTATTTAGCTGGTTATTGAGGTCCTTGCTTTCTTCACTCTCCTTCAGGTCATTTAACTGTCTTTGGAGCCCTTCCTGGTTCTTTTCTACTAGGTTTAAACTAAGGAGAACAGCATTCATACAACAATTGGCCCTTTGTTGATTTTCTGAGAGTTCTGCTATTTTCTTGGTCAGAGTTGCATTGCTTATGTCTTCATTTTGGGGTTCTGATCCTATTTTCTCTTCTGTGTTTTGATTAGAGATATCCATTGTGGGACTGGGCATGTGGAGGTCCTTGGATGCAGGAAAGCCTATGTGGTGGGGGGCAGGGCGAATTATTTCCTGTTGGCCCTCTACCTTCTGAGATTACTGTCATGATAGTCAGAATTCTCTCTTCACAGTAACCACCATGTCCCACAGGTGGGAACCAAACAGCACCCATCTACCTTCTGTTTTTACAAGGAGAGCTTCTCTTGGCTCCAGATAAACTTCTGGTACCTAGCCTTTGTCAACTGAGTATGCTCCCTCAACAGTGTCAATCTAAGTTTCTCCCAGGGAAAAACAGCAGGGTTAGTTCAATTTGTCGTTAGCTACCCACCTCCCAAAATATTGTTTAATTTTCCTCTTCACCAGTATCTCTAGGTCTCATCCCGACTCCTTCCCTAGGTCAGCTCCTCTTTCTTGGGATGCTCCTTCCAGCCTGCCCTTGGGATATCTGCCTGTGTTGCTTGGACCCAGGCTAGCTTTATCCACTCGAATCTTCTGTGGTGCTTGCTTGTGTCAGTTGCTTCATCCACTATGTTCCCACTGCTCCTTTCAGGACTCCTCTAACTGCACTATGAAGTCAGGTGGAAGTGTTGCTCTTCTCTCCAGACTATAAGCCATAGTTCCAAAATGCAGGTTTTATCATTAATCATTCATAGTAGTTTGTTACAATTCCTAAGAGGGGAAGACATACCATGCTCAGACCAGGGCTCATTAGAAGGTAGAGGGAATAATAAGAAAGCATGGGCAAGCATGTAAGGAGCATTGGCACAGGCAATAGCTTTGATTTGATTGGTTGAATGATTTAAGTGTGTATGGGGCATAGGAATGGTCTCTGTCTGATATATGATGGGGTGATTAAGGCAGGAAAATAGTAGTGTGGCAGCCTGACAGAGCAGGTAAGAGAGGATTGGCTGTGGTTCACTGGAAAGGTGCTCTTGGAGGTGAGCTACTTAATGTCTCTAGGGATTGGCAGTTCTAGGAGGGCAGACTATAGGGTAAGGCTTCTGAGCAAGCCCCTGAACCTCAAGCCATAAGAAATGTAGAAAATTAGCCAGGCGTGGTGGCACATACCTTTAATCCCAGCACTTGGGAGGCAGAGGTAGGAGGATCGCCGAGAGTTTGAGGCCACCCTGAGACTACATAATTAATTCCAGGTCAGAAAGAAAGAAAATTAGAAAATTTGGAATATTGTCATCATTGAATGAATCATTGAACTTATGGATAGAATGAACTTCCTTATTTCCTAACCACCATTCCTGCCACAGCTTGGTTTGGGCTAGGGGACAGCTTGCTGTCTAAGTATGCAAGGAAAAGGCACAAATTATTGCCATGCACACTTATGTGGGAAACACTCCAGATACCTGGTTCATTTCTTCATTCATCACTTCACATATCTTTTTATGTGTCTATGTGTGCATGTGTTTATATTCGTGTATGTGTATTATGGATGTCAGAGGTTGATTGTGGGTGTTATTGCAGTTGTCTTCTTATTGCTGGGATAAAGCACTGACCAAAAGCAGCTAATGGAAGGAAAGGTTTTTATTTATTTATTTATTTATTTATTTATTTATATTTTTTAATAATTTATTTTTATTTATATTATTTTGATTTTACATTCATAGTGTTGGCTCCATTGTCCTCCTCCCTGTCCTCCCTCTTCCAAAGGGACCCTCATCAATGGGAAATGTGGGTCATGCATTGTGGGGTAGTCAAGAGTTCTGGGGGGTAGGCCAAGTCTCTGTGCATAATGCCCCAACTTGTGGCTCTAACATTCTTTCCACCCCCTCTTCCATGAATTTCCCTGAGCCACATTGGGGTCATTTTAGTTCTACTTCAGTGAGTGATGTTTTTGGAGCCTCTGTGTCTCTGGATATCTGGCTTAGTTGGAGTTGTATGTCCTCTGTGTTTATCTCCTTCAGCCTTTTTCTGGTGCCATGATCACCAAAAACGCTGTATTCTTGCCTTTCCCCCGCATGACTCTATGATTTCAGCTGGGGCCCTGGTGAGGTGTTGATTTTGACTTACAGACTCAAGGGGAAGCTTCATGATGGCAGGGGAAAGACTGTAAAGCAGAGGCAGACATCACTGTCTTATCAACATAAGGTGATAGCAGCAGGAGAGTGAACCAAACTCTTGCAAAGGGAGCTGTCTAAAACAACTCCCTAAAGCCTGCCCCCAACAACACATCTCCTCTAGCAAAGCTCCACCTCCCAAATTTCCATCAGCCAGGAACAAAGCATTCACAACATATGAGTTTATGGGGGATACCTAATTCAAAACACCACAGGTGTTTTCTTTAATCATTCTTCATCTTCAATTTTTCTTTTTTATGTTTATTTATTTATTTGAGAGAGAGAAAGAGGCAAAAGAGAGAGAGAGAGAATGGACGTGCCAGGGCTTCCAACCACTGCAAATGAACTCCAGATGCATGTGCCTCCTTGTGCATCTGGCTTTCATGGGTCCTGGAGAGTCAAACCAGGATACTTTGGCTTTCCAGGCAAATGCCTTAACTGCTAAGCTATCTCTCCAGCCCCACCTTCATTTTTAAAAATTTATTTTATTTTATTTCTGAGAGAGAGAATGGGTATATGGCAAATGAACTCCAGATACATGCTTCTGCATCTGACTTTTGTGGACCCTGGGGAATAGAACCTGAGTTCTTTGGCTTTGCAGGCCAGTGCCTTAACTGCTAAGTCATCTCTCAAGCCCTCTTAAAAAAAAAAAAAAAGATGGGCTCTTACTGAACTTGGAGCTCACTGATTTGGCTAGGCTAACTAGCTAGGAAGCTCCAGGGATCCTCTTGTTTCTCCCTCTTCAGCACTGTAAGTAGACACATCTCCATGAGATTTATGTGGCTAATGGGGATCAGTACCAGGTATAAGTTCCATCTCACTGAGTGGGCCTTATATCCAATCAGAGAGCAGTTGATTATACCATGGCTTATGTGCCACTGTTGCACAGGTATGTACATTTTTCCTAGCTGGTTGTTATTATAGTTTATAAGATCCTTTTTCATCACACTGTTGGTGGCCATAATACCCCAGCAGCTTGTATAGCAGTTTCCAGTACTATGAGGGCTAGCCAGCCCTCTCATTCCTTCTCATTTCCAGCATGATCTCTCACTATCATGTGACCACAGCCTGTGGTGTCTTTAGCAACAGGGGCTTAACATTTGGCTCTGGTAAGTAACCAAGTGCTTTGGCAATGGCCTGCATTCTTTTGGGGACCTCTCCGACCTCCTTGACCAACAGCTCACTGTGGTGGTGGTGGTGGGGTCACCAACTTCTGACAATGGGATTTACAACTCATAGCTTATGGTTTTAGGGTTAAGCTTTCTCAAAACCCTACAGGGCACTTCTGCCTGGACAATTACTGCCGTATTAAGAGGTGTATCTTTTAATTAGCTAACCAGGAAGAAGGCTTTAATAATTCATGCTATCATTAGTTGTATTTTTTTAGAGACAAAGAGAGAGACAGAGAGAGAGGAAGAGGAAGACAGATAGAAGAATGGGCGTGCTGGCAGCCTCTCAGCTGCTATGAACAAACTCCATATGCGTGTGCCCCTGATTTTAACCTATATTACAGAGCCATACTAACAAAAACAGCATGGTACTGACACAAAAACAGTATGGTACTGTCACAAAACAGCCATGTAGATCAATGGAACATAATAGAGGACTCTGATATAAGTCTGGATAGCTATAGCCACCTGTTCTTTGACAAAAATGCCAATAACACTCATTGGAGAAAAGACAGCCTCTTCAGCAAATGGTGCTGGGAAAACTGGATATGTATCTGTAGAAGGATGGAAATAGATCCTTATCTCTCTCCATGGACAAGAACTGAGTCCAGATGGATCAAAGACCTTAATATCAGACCTGAAACTCTGAAACTGCTAGAGGAAAAAGTAGGGGAAACCCTTCAACATATTGGCGTTGGCAAAGACTTCCTGAATATAACCCCAATTGCACAGGAAATAAAACTACAGATCAACTGCTGGGACCTCATGAAATTACAGCTTTTGTACAGCTAGAGACACTGTGAATAGAGCAAAGAGGCAACCTACAGAAAGGGAGAAAATCTTTTCCACCCTTACATCTGACAGAGGATTAATATCTAGGATATACAAAGAACTCAAAATATTCAATAATAGGAAATCAATCTCTCATAGGTGGATCCTAGCTACAAATGATTGGACTTCTATGTGAGTAGGAATAAAAGTCAGTAGCAGAAGCCAGTAAGGTAGAAAGGGGACATAAAAGGGATAGAAATGGAGGGAGGGGACTTAATAGGATGGATTTGTATATATGTAAGTAGAAGAACAGATTAATGGGGGTGAAAAGGCCTAAGTGAGGTCAGGGGAAGAGATTGAGTAAAGGAAAGATAGAGGGAAGGTAATCAAAATCTAAGAGGATATAAATAAGTCATATGGAAACCTACTTTTCTGGACAGTGGAACACTCAAGCCATATGTTGTTACTAGAAAATTTTCAGTGCCAGGGATGGGATATATTCCAGTGAGTTGGGGAGGTCATAGATATCCCCCAAACATTATAGACTATTGCTGAGACCCTTGGTTTCCCAGCAGTAATAGATGGTAAGACCCTGTTGCTGAAGACTTCACATACTTGGGATGCAAGGTCAATGAGAAATCCTGCTGGAGCTGAGCTTAAAACCTCCTCCATGTGGACTAGCTGACAGAAAGCTGGAAAAAGCTACACTGCATGCAGTTCAATAGGAGAGAGAGCAAACACCAGTGAAGATACTCAACAGTGGATACTGCAAACTTTAAATTTGGCCAGCCAGGCCAAATGAGCCAATGGGTGCAATAGTGGCATGTCTGGTATGGGGGGAAACCAACTGCTCTCTACTTGGACTGGAGGCCCGCTCCATGGGAGGGAATACATCCCTGATACTGAAAACCTACAACAGGGGTAGTCATGAGGCCTAGGGATGTAACGTCTGCTGGTTTCTGGCTAAATGTATATACTGTGCTCACCAAAATGCCCCGTAAGTGCTTCTGTTAATGTTCATACCCATATATTAATGCTACTCTCACTTTTGGTTAGAGAACCTTCTCTTTTCAGATGGTGGTGACCTTGGGGTGACTCAGAAGGCACCATGGTGATGAGAAGAAGGGACAGAGGAGTGCTCAGCACTGAAACATCTCTAACACACCTTCCAAGGCTCAGGGTCCATTGTGGAAGAGGGGACAGAAAGAATGTAAGAGCCAAAGGAAGAGTAGGACTCCTTACAACGTGCTCCTCCAGACACAAAATGGCCTGGATATCCATGACCTCGCAGTGTCTGGCACTACCTACACAAGACTGTCCTAACAGGAGGAAAAGATGATGACATCAAAATAAAAGAGAGACTGATTGGGGGGGGAGGGGATATGATGGAGAGTGGAGTTTCAAAGGGGAAAGTGGGGGGAGGGAGGGGAGTACTATGGGATATTACCTACAATTAAGGAAGTTGTCAATAAAAGTAAACAAATTAAAAACTCAATAAAGAAATTAAGGAGGACTTGAGAAGATGGAAAGACCTCCCCATGCTCCTGGTTAGCTAGAATTAATATTGTGTAAATGGCAATTCTATCAAAAGCAGTGTACAGATTTAATGTAGTACCAATAAAAATACAAGCATCAGGTGGAGAGATTTTCTTAGTGGATAAGGTGTTTTCCTGCAAAGCCAAAGGACCCAGGTTCAATTCCCCAGGACCCACATTAGCCAGATGCACAAAGGGGTGCACATGTCTGGAGTTCGTTTGCAGTTGATAGAGGCCCTGGCATGTCCATTTTCTCTCTCTCCCTCTTTCTCTGTCAAATAAGTAACAATGAAATGAATTTTTAAAAATACCAGCATCATTCTTCACAGAGGTTGAAAAAAGGATCTCAAAATTCATATGGAAGGCATCTGGCCTCAGATATCTAATCATCCTCAGAAACCTCTGGAGGTATCACCATACCCGATTTAAAGCTATATTACAAACCCATAGTAATAAAACCAGCATGGTACTGGCATAAGATCAGAAACATAGACTAATGGATCAGAACTGAAGATTCACACCTTAGGTCAAGTAACTATAGCACTTGATCTTTGACAGAGGTGCCAATAATGTAGATTGGAGAAAAGGGAGCATCTTCAACAAAAGATCTTGGACAAATTGGATGACTATTTGTAAAAAAATGAAATGAGACCCACTCATCTCTCCATACACAAAAATCAAGTCCAAATGGATTAAAGACCTCGATATAAGACCTGAAACACTTCTACTGGAACAAAAAACAGGAGCCACTCTCCATGATATAGGAGTGGGGAAAGACTTCCTGAACAAAACCCCAGTAGCCCAGGAAATTAAACAATCACTCAACCAACATGATTTTATGAAGCTAAAAAGCTTTTGCACAGACACACCATAAGCAGAACCAATAGATGTTCCACTGAATGGGAGAAAATCATCACCAGCTATACCACTGACAGAAACCTAATATCTAGAATATACAAAGAACTCAAAAAAACCTAAACAATAAAAAATTAAACAACCCACTCCAAAAGTGGGGCAGAGAACTAAATAGGGAGTTCTCAGAGGAACAATTACAAATGGTTAACACCCACTTAAGAAAATGCTCACCATCCCTAACCATTATGGAAATGCAAATTAAAACAACCATGAGATTCCACCTTACCCCAGTAAGGATGGCAATCATTAAAAAAAAAATCTAACAATCACAAATGTTGGTGAGGATGTGGGGAAAGAGGAACCCTCATCCACTGTTGGTGGAAATGTAAACTTGTACAACCACTATACAAATCAATTTGGAGATTACTGAAAAGGATGAACATAGAGCTACCAAGAGACCCAGTTATATCTTTACTGGGCATTTATCCTAAATGCTCCATGAATCAATAAGAGACATTTGCTCACTCATGTTTATAGCTGCTCAATTCATTATAGCTAAGAACTGGAATCAACCCAGGTGCCCATCATTGGATAATTGGGTAATGAAGTTGTGGTTCATTTACACAATGGAATTCTACTCAGCAGTAAGAAAAAAACAATAAAGTGAAATATGGAGAAAAATGGTTAGACTTGGAACAGATCATACTCAGCGAACTCACACAATCACAGAAAGACAAATGCCACATGGTGCCCTTATCTGAAGTTCCTAATCTGGACTTGCTTGAGTTGCTGTCATACCTGATAGGCAAATAAAGGCCCAGGCAATAGGGATGGAAGGGTTTGGGGGGAGGAAACGAGAAGAGGATGAACAAACACAAAATTAAAATCCAAAATGAGCTGATACCATAGAAACCTTTATCCTTGAAGATAGCCTAAAAGACATAACTCTCAAAAGGGGGAGCACCTGAAAAGTAGGGCGATGAAGCCCAAGCTCAAAAGATATCTAAGGACTTAAGTGTATGGTATTGCACATATGTAAGTAGAAGAAGAGATTACAGGGAGGGGGCATGGCCTAAGCGAGGCCATGGGAAGAGAATGCATAAAAGAAGGGCGGGGGGAGGGTCAATCTAATTCAAGATATTGTGAATAAGACTTATTTAAACGTACTTTTTTGAATAACGGCACATCTAGAAGCTGTAGACTGTTACTAGAAAATTTTCAGTGCCTGGGATGGGATACCTTCCAGTGAGTTGTTAGCCAAGGAGGTCCTGGTAGTCTCCAAAACATTAAAGGCTTTTGCCAAAGCCCTTGGTTTCCCTTGAGAAACAGATAGTAAGACCCTATTGCTGAAGACATCTCTTGCCTGAGAGGCAAGGCACTGAGAAAGCAAGATGGTGTGGAGCAGAAAACCTTCTCCCTGTAGACCACCCAACTGAAAGCTGGAAAAAGCTATACTGCATGCAGCCATATCAGACACAGAAGTCATCAACAGTGAAAACAGTGGACACTGAATATTCAAGTTTGTCCATACAGGCCCAATGACTGAACAGGTACAATAATGGCATTTCTACTCTTGGGATAACCAACTGCTCCATAATTGGACTGAAGGCCCTCTCTATGGGAGGGAATACATACCTGGTACTGAAAAACCTAAGCAAAAGTCTATGGCAGGTGAGGTCATGAGCCTTAGGGGTATAAAGCCTGCTCTTGTCTGACTTAATGTATATATTATTCCCACCAAGCTTCCCTGGGGGCACTACACTTAATGTTCATGTTCACATATTAATGCTACTCTCACTTCTGGTTAGAGAAGCTTCTCTTTTCAGATGGCGATGACCACTGGGATCACCAAAAGGCAACATAGTGCTGAGAAGAAGGGATAGAGGATTGCCCAGCACTGAAACACCTCTGTCACAGCCTCCAAGGCTCAGGGATCATTGCAGAAGAGGGGCGGATAGAATGGAAGAGCCAAAGGAAGGGTATGACTTCTTAAAATGCAACTGCCCAGACAGAAATTGGCCTCGATATCCATGACCTTGCAGTGCCTAGCAATACCTTTGCAAGACCCTCAAAATGGAAATAAAAGATGATGACATCAAATTAAAAGAAAGACTAATGGAGAGAGGGAGGGGATATGGTGGAGATTGGTGTTCCACAGTGGAATGGGGGGAGGCGAGGGAAATATCATATATTTTTTGTATGTAAGTATAGAAGGTGTCAATAAAATATTAATAATTAAACCCAAAAAGGTATCTTGTTTTAGATTTTATTTTCATTTATTTATTAGAGATATGGGGGATCGGAGAGAAAGAGAGTGAGAGAGCGAGAAAATGGGCATGCCAGGTCCTCTAGCCACTGCAAATGAACTCCAGATGCATGCGCCACCATGTGCATCTTGCTTACAGTGGGACCTGGAGAATCGAACCTGGGTCCTTAGGCTTTACAGGCAAGCACCTTCACCACTAAGCTATCTCTCCAGCCCAAAAGATAACTTTTTTGTGTCTCCTGCCTGTAACTCCCAGTACCAGAGATTGGTTGCTACCCACATTGAGCTACAAGGTCCCCAAATCAAGACAGCTTTCTGTCAACGCACTTGATTACCTGCCATATGCTGCTGACTCAGAGCAGGAAAAGACCTGGCTGGAATTCAGAAGAAAGCCAATTGCCAGACTGTTAGCCTATCTAGTCCTGGAAAGTGCTACATGAGCTACTAGGGGAAAATGGCAAACAACAGTGTGAGCAACCAGAGGTCTAAGCTACTAAGAAGCAAATATCCAGACACAATGTACACACCAGTGCAATAGTGGCATGCAGCCTCAGTGGGTAACCAACAGCTTTCTGATTTGCTAAGAGATCTTCTCCATCTAAAGGAATGCATATCTGGAATTGGGAACCAGATCAGAAACCCATGGAGACAAAAATTATGTTATGTTGTCCAGTATCAATCTCTCACTAGTCTTTGTCTAAAACAGGGGTTACATACACCAAATTCTCCCTAAATTAATAATGCTTATCCCATTTAAACTATGCTGACTTCACTCTCCATTGGAGAATATGTTCTTTTTCAGAAGGTGGTGAGAGCAGAGGAGATAAACTACCCCTCCTACTTCAACCAAGCCACAGCTAAATCCACAGAGGAATTGGGGAGATGAGCAAGAGTGCTGCTTCCATGCTGTTCTTGATAATCACCACCAGGGTGTAGGAGACAGACTCTGAGGATACTCAACACCTACCAACACCTACCAGAAGCTCCTAAGAGACATCACTGAAGTAGACCTAAAACTCACCCATCATGGCTCAGGGAATTTTGTGGAAGAGAGGGCAGAAAGATTGTAAGTATCACATGTTGTGACATCATGCCCAGAGGCATTCCCTATCCCCCAAAATAACTGACTACTGCTCCCACAATGCATAAACCACAACCCCATGAGGAATACCTTCAACCCCACTGAGGAGCATCCCCAATGGAATGGGGGCAGGGATGACATAAAAGAGAGTACCAACACCCAACACATGATGCATCCATTTGTAACATCTTGTTAATAATAATAATAATAATAATAATAACAAACATGAAAAAAATTAAAAATGAAAAAAAAAAGAATTTATACTTTGATCTTGTATTCTATTCCAATGATCCACGTGTCTGTTTTTGTGCCAGTACCATATTTTTCTTTTCAAGGTAGGGTCTCATTCTAGCTCAGGATGACTTACAACTCACTCTGTAGTCTCTGACTGACTTTGATCTCACAGCAATCCTCCAATCTTTGCCTCCTGAGTTCTAGGATTAAAGGTATATGTTTCCATGCCCAGCATGAGTGTTTTCTCTGTGTATTTCTCCTTGGTATATATGAAGGATACTGATTTTTTTTGTGTGTTGATTTTATATCCTGCCACTTTGCTGAAAGAATTGATCACTTCCAGGTATACTTTTGGCAGTCTTTCTATATAGAATCATATCATCTGAAGATAGGGCTAATTTGACTTTTTCCTTTCTAATTTATATCTATGATAGTTTGAATGTATGTCCCCTAGTAGACTTATGTGTTTTTGTGTTTTTATTAAAGCTGGTCTCCAGATGCCTTGGATGGAAGAGGTGTCACTGGGGGTGGATGCTGGGGTCCATTCCTAACATGTTACTGGGCGTGGATCTGAATTCCAGGTATGCAGATAAGTCTGTGCTCTAGCTAGTTCTCTCCTTTGTTTTTCTTAAATTTATTTTTTTTATTGACAACTTCTTAAATTGTAGACAATATCCCATGGTACTTTTGTTGCTAGCTGGTGGTGTGGTTTCTCTCTGCTTGGATTTATGAAAGGGAGCCAGCTTCTTTCACTATTGATGGAACTTCTCCTTGGAATCTGTAAGCCTGAAATAAATAGCATTCCTCCCATAAAGTATGTCTGTTTCAAAGTTCATCCCAGCAACGTGAAGTTGACTACAACAGAAAATTGGTATGCTGGAGTGAGATCACTGCTGAGATTAATCTGACCATGTACAGTTTGGTTTTTTGGGACTTTTCTGCTAGAGGAATGGGACAGAACTTGGTACTTGCAACTGAAGATGCCTTCCACAGAGATAAGATATGTTTTATTGGCTATTCTGCTGAGATTTTGAAAATGCTAAATGATGCTTTGCTTATGAAGTTTCAAAGGGGGAACTGAGAGATATAAGATTTAAAGTTGAAAAAATTCAAGCAAATTTAAAAGTACTGTCACTGAGACTGGTTGCTAATGTTGTTATTGTTAAGGAGATATTACTGTGGTTAAGGATGGCCTAGCTGCTTTACATTGAAACAATGGTAGGAATTCAAACTCTTTTGAAAGGAAGAAACCTGCTTTTCAAGGTCAAAATTTATTTACTCCCTAAATTAACAATATGGATATATCCTGCACACCTGTTGTGGTAGTTTGAATAGATGGCCCTCAATATATTCAGTGTTTTCTTAGTTTGTAGTTTGCATCTGCAGCCACCTGGCTGGAGGCAATGTCACTGGATAGATCTTAAGGTGTGGGGTGGGT
Source organism: Orientallactaga sibirica (assembly GCA_036365145.1). NCBI lineage: Eukaryota > Metazoa > Chordata > Mammalia > Rodentia > Dipodidae > Orientallactaga > Orientallactaga sibirica. The sequence continues at coordinate 3,522,948 of JAEOAD010002517.1, forward strand.
TTGAGATTTCAATCTAAAGATATGCAGAGTGTGCCTAGCTGGAGTACCTGAGGTGTGCTGTGCTGTGTGGCTTTTGGCTTTTGACTTTGCTCTCTGTGTCTGGTCTTGTGAAAGCAGGCCAGCTTCTTCTGCCATTATGGAACTTCCCCTGGATCTGTAAGCTTCAATAAATATTCCTTCCTCCATAACTGTGCCTGGTCTGGAAGTTTATCTCAGTAAACCTGAAGCTGTCTGCTATACCTGGTACTGATTCTGAAAGCATGAAAATGTGTGGAGTGGGTCATGATGTTCACAAAGTTCCAAGAGCTGCCTCTGAGATGCAGCATATGGAAGTGGGTATGAAGTCTCTGACAGAGAGGCCAGTGAAGCCATTGGAAGATGGACCATGGTGTGCAATTGAGACATAAAGTTGTTTTGTATGTACCAGGACTGTGCATGGGGCACCATGGAGCACTGTTGGCTCAGGATGGAAGTTTTGTCTGGATGCTCAGCCCAGCTGGAAGGGTGGAATTGTAAAATCCAGAGACTGTCAGATGTTGGACTTGAACTTCAGGTGTTTGATGTTTACCTATTTTTTTCCCCCTCTGGAGGTTTTTTTTTTTTTTTTAATTTTCAATACTTTTTTTATTGACAACTTCTGTACTTACCTACAAAAAACCCATGATATTTCCCTCCTTTCCCCCCATTCCCCTTCAGAACTACATCATATTCCCTCCCTCTCTCCATTAGTCTCTCTTTTAATTTGATGTCATCATCTTTTTCTTCTATTTTGAGGGTCTTGTGAAAGTATTGCTAGACACTGCAGAGTCATGGATATTGAGACCAATTTCTGTCTGGACACTTGCATTGAAAGGAGTCGTACCCTTCCTTTGGCTCTCTTGTTTTTCTGCTCCCTCTTCCACAATGTTCCCTGAGCCTTGGAGGGTGTGACAGAGATGTTTCAGTGCTAAACACACCTCCATCCCTTCTTCTCAGCACTGTATTGCCTTTTGGGTCATCCCAGTGGTCATTGCCATCTGAAAAGAGAAGCTTCTCTAACCAAAAGTGAGAGTAGCATTAATATGTGAATATGAGCATTAAGTGTAGTGCTTTCAGGGCAGCTTGGTGGGAATAATATATACATTTAGCCAGACAACAGTAGGCTTTATACCCCTAAGGCTCCTGACCTCCCCTGCCATAGACTTTTGAATAGTTTTTTTGGTACCAAGCATGTATTCCCTCCCATAGAGAGGGCCTTCAGTCCAATTCGGGAGCAGTTGGTTTCCCCAAGAACAGACATGCCACTATTGCACCCGTCAATCATTGGGCCTGTCTGGCCAAACTTGAGTTTTCCAGTGTACACTGTTCTCACTGCTGATGACTTCTGTTTCCCATATGGCTGTATGCAGTGCAGTTTTTTCCAGCTTTCAGTTGGCTGGTCTACAGGAAGAAGGTTTTCTACTCAGCACCAGCTTCTTTCTCAGTGACCTTGCCTCTCAGGCAAGTGAGGTCTTCAGCAATAGGGTCTTAGTATCTATTTCTCAAGGGCAACCAAGGGCCTTGGCAATAACCTTTAATGTTTTGGAGGCTACCGGGACCTCCTTGGCCAACAACTCACAGGAAGGTATCCCATCCCAGGCACTGAAAATTTTCTAGTAACAGTCTACAGCTTCTGGATGTGCCATTATTCAAAAAAGTAGGTTTACATAAGTCTTATTCACATTATCTTGAATTTTGATTGAACCTCCCCCTGCCCTTCTTTTATGCATTCTCTTCTCATGGCCTTGCTTAGGCCTTTCCCTTCCCTGTAATCTATTCTTCTACTTAAATATGTACAATACCATCCACTTAAGTCCTTCCCTCTCCTCCCTCCCTTATAGCCTTTTTCTAGCTTACTGGTTTCTGGTACCGATATTTGGTTCCAATTCACACATGTTTATACATTTGTAGCTAGGATCCACATATGAGAGAGAACATGTGACGTTTGGCTTTCTGAGCCTGGGTTACCTCACTTAGTATAATCCTTTCCAGATCTGTCAATTTTCCTGCACATTTCATAATGTTTTTGAATTTGCACTGATCCAGTCTCTCCTTGTTATGCTGTATACAATGGAAATATTTACTTTGTGCCATTATATGTTGCAAGTATGTAACTTGTTTGATTTTACATAACTCATAATTAAGAAACAGTTTTAAATCTCAGATAAAACTTGAGACTTTGGAACAATCTTTAAGTTGGTAAAGGCTATGGGGACCTTTAATTTGTACTGAATACAATTAGCAATATGAGATTGTTCTTAGTCTATTGGGGGGCTATGGGCAGTATGTGGTAGTTTGAATGTATGTCCCCCAGTAGACTCACTTAAAGCTTGTCTCCAGCTGCCTGGCTGGAGGAGGTGTTACTGAGGGTGGATGCTGTGTTCATGTCTAATGGTGTTCTTGGGGGAAGATCTGCATTCTAGGGTAAAGGTATGCAGAGAAGTATGAGCTCTGCCTGAGTACCTGCTGTTTGCTGTCCATGCTTGTTTATGGTGCTAGCTGGTGGTTTGGTCTCTCTCTGCCTGGATAGCTGCCTGGAACCAGCTTTTTCCCCCATTGATGTAACTTTCCCTTGGATCTGTAAGCTGAAATAAGCCCTTCCTCCTATAAACTGTACTTTGGAAGTTCATCCCAGTAAAATGGAGCTGACTACAACAGTGTCTCTTTTCTTTCTCTTTTCATATTGCTTACAAAACAGTGGTAAGAATAGGCATCCCTGTCTTGTTCCAGACCTTCATGGGAATGCTTCAAGATTTTTCCCATTTAGTATGACATGGTCTGTTATAAATAGCCCTTATGATGTGGAGATATGATCCTTCTATTTCAAGTCTCATGTTTTTTAAACTTTTTATTTTATTTCATTTGTGTGTGTGTGTGTGTGTGTGTGTGTGTGAGAGAGAGAGAGAGAGAGAGAGAGAGAGAGAGAGAGAGATTGAGAGAGAAAAGAAGACATATATAGAGAGACACACAGAGAGAATGGGCATGCCAGGGCCTTCAGCCACTGCAAACAAACTCCCAGACACATGCACCACCTTGTGCATCTGGCTTATGTGGGTCCTGGGGAATCGAACCTGAGTCTTTTGGCTTCGCAGGTAAGTACCTTAACCACTAAGCCATCTCTTCTCTCCAGCCCCTCAATGTTTTAATAATGAGGAGATGTTGTATTTTGTCAATACCTTTTCTACATCTATTTAAATGATAATGTGATTCCTATCTTTCAGTCTATTTACGTGATTTTTTTTTTTTTTTTTGAGGTAGGGTCTTGCTCTAGCCCAGGTTGACCTGGAATTCACTATATAGTCTCAGGGTGGTCTCAAACTCTTGGCAATCCTCCTACCTCTGCCTCCCAAGTGCTAGAATTAAAGGTGTGCACCACCACATCGAGCTTATTTTTGTGATATGTTTATCAGTTTCCATATGTTGAGCCATCCCTGTATGCCTGGGATGAAACCTACTTGATAGGGATGGGGAGATGGATCAGAGTTTAAAGGCACTTGTTTGCAAGCTTACCAGTCTGGGTTCAATTCTCTAGCATCCACATAAAGCCAGATGCATAGAGTAATGCATGTGTCTGGATTTCTTTGCAGTGGCAAGAGTCCCTGGTGTGGATATAAAGTTAATTTGTAACAGGGTATTCTTGTGCAAGCTAAGCCTGAGGACATGGAAGGCTGTGCACCTTGGGTGGACCTTCTCGAAGGCAGGAACTCACAGCTTCTCTAAAAATTTCCTGATGTAATAACCATAAACAAATGTTGTGATCTGATCTGATCTGATGTGAACTCATGATCTTTCTTATGCTCAGACACCTCATAGCTTTGACTGCCTGAAACTAAATAAAAACTGTGAGTACAGTCAGTTGGGGAGCACTTGAATGCATCCCCCTGACCCTCCATTAAATCATATTTTGTATGTTTATTTCATGTTCATCCAAACACTGCTGGATGATTTGTACAAGAGGTGCCTGAACAGGGACATTATAACTACAGGAAATGGAAAGCCTAGGAGACTGAGGAAAACTAAAAAGGGGGGCTTCACAGTGGAACCATAAGTAATGGGGAATTTCTGCCAGTCCTAGGGACTGATTCAGTCAGGGTAACATGGAGGAATAATTTTCCACAGAGCAGAGAGAATATATTAATGGTTTTCAACATGTTTTAACATCTTCAGGGACTCTAGTTTCAGAGGAACTCTTGAAGCCATTTCAGACAGTAGTTGATACTAATCTTTGGTTTCCTGACAATGGCATGGTGGATCTGGCATTGTGGGTTAGGGTGGAGACAAAGTATGAGATGGGCTCATGGGAAGGGAAACTTTCAATGTCATCCCTCTCTGTCAGTTCTGCGCTGGAACCCAGGTTCTCTTTCTGGGGGAACAACCTTCCCTTCTTCCTATTATACAGTTACTATTAACCATGACTACCTACCTTCCCTGGGCCTAACGACCTTGCCCTCTTTCACTGTGCTATAGCCAAAAGCAATCTCTCTCTTTACCTTTCAAACATGCAATAGATAATTTTGCTTACCTCTTTCCACAGTGCATGACTTTTCTGGTGGGATATCATATCGGCTGATTCCCCAGATATCCTAACTACTTTCCTACCTTCAAGAAAGCAACTGGAAACACCATGGGAGAGCTACTCTTAAAACAGAACTTTCTGGATTCAAAATATAAAAAGTTGTTATGAGCCCAACAGGTCTTTAAATCTGAATTCTCACTAGGTATTTGAAAGAATTTCCCTAGCTTTCAAGGGCAAAATATATAAACGGAATAAAAGAATATAAAATTTGACCTAAAATGTTTAAAAATATATTTCTATTGGTAAGGACCTCTCCCTCTCTGATGTTTAGCTCTCAAAAACATATGTATATTTATTTGTTTTAGATCTACTTAAATAACTTTAGTGGCGATCTTTTATATTATTGAATCATACATCTCAAAAAATAAAAAGTTTCAATTCAATTTTCTTAAGGTGCCTGTAGGATTATGTATTTATGTCATGTGTGTCCATGATGTTTTCATGTATGTTTTTATATGTTGTCAGGTCAAAAAAATAATACAGAATAAAAACATAAAATTCAAAATATGTAAAACTTGTGGCCACATCAATTTTTATTAGCTTTTATTGTAAAATATTTCATTTATTTCTTTATTTATTTTAAGAAAGGGAAAGAAAGAGGGAGAGAGACAGAGGGAAAGAGAGAGAAAGAGAATGGATGTGTCATGGTCTCCAGCCACTGCAAACAAGCTCCAGATGTGTATCTGGCTTATGTGGGTACTGGTGAATTGAACCTGGGCCCTTAGGCTTTTCAGGAGAGCACCTTAGCCACTAAACCATCTATCCAGTGCAATTTATTTTTTTACTGTCTTTAATTTTGCTTTTAATATATTTTTGGTTTTTGGTTTCAGTGTATGTGAAAGTGACTGTTTTGCTAATATATTTAAAAGCTTTATAAGTACATATTAATAGACTTAAGTAATCTTAACTTTTTAAGACCTATGAAATATTGTTTTTGTATTTACTAAATTATTCATAGAACTATAAATGCTACTTGTTTGGGCAATGTAAAATTCATTGGAATCATAAGACAAAAGTTCATTAAGCTATAGAGCTTAACATTGGATGCATAAATTTTGATAATGATTTCTTTCCAAAACAGATTTTACAACAATTCTATTCAATTTTTCAATAATCACAAATGATATAAATAAAATATACAAATACCTATAATTATATACTGATGGTTCTTTAATTAGATTGATTACAATGCTTTAGTTTTCAGGATTATGTACAAGTACCAAATGTAAAGTTTCATTTTATGTGCATATTAGGGATTTTTAATGTCATTCCTTTTCATAGTGGAGATGACAGAAGATATAGTCGCAAAAATCAGTGGCATTCAGAATCTGGGTAGGCCTATTTGTGGCTATATTATTAAGTCTTAATTAATGTCTTATAATTTTTAGATTTTACCTTACAGTATAGTATTAAGATATAAAAATGATTGCCTATTTATCTGTGCTCTCTTCCTTCAAAACAGTTTGTTTAAGGTCTAAAATTTCTGCTTTATTTCTATTGAGTCAAATCTTTTTAAGTTATTGTCTTAATTCTAATTTCACAAAAGTCCTTATTGCTTAGATTGGCCCTCTGGACATATTAGTTATTGATTCAAGATTTTATTCTCTCCCTCATAGACTATTACCTGGGGGTTGTTATATGACATACCATAAAGCCATCTTGAGATAAAGAATACCTTGGCTGAGAAATTACTGAAACTTTGAAACAAACAATGCTGTGATACAAGGTCTATCATAATGGTAATAGAATTACTGATAACTCCCTAGAAGACAGAGGAAAGGAGGGTCACATGACCCTCATCTGAAGTTGCCATTGACAACTCCCTAATGGATGGAGAAAATGAGGATCCCAAGACCTTCACCTGACTTATAATTACTCCCTCCAATTTGCCCTCCCTCAATGTCAGAGTCTTCCTAAAGACAAACAAAAATATGTCACTTTAAATTACTATAGCTGATGCCCTATTTTTATGATTACTTAGTTTTGTAAAATATATAATAATAATTAATATAATTATTTGAATGAAAACTAACAAATGACAAATTTAAACACTACAGAATTTATTTGTCCTCTACAGTGGCCTTTGTAGCTAAAGGTGTGTGTATATTTTCTTTTCTTTTTAAAAAATATTTTAGTTATTTATTTGACAGAGAAAGAGGGAGAAATGGAGGGAGGGAGAGAGAGAGGAAGAGAGAGAGAATGAATGTTCTAGGGCCTCCAGCTGCTGCAAATGAACGCCAGATGCATATGCCACCTTGTGCATCTGGCTTATGTGGGTCCTGGAGAACTGAACCTGGGTCCTTTGGCTTTGCAAGCAAGAGCCTTATTGCTAAGCCATCCCTCCAGCCCGTATGTATATTTTCTATATTGCTGATATAGTAACATTGACTCATAAGTGAGTATTCATATAAATTAAATGCCATTTATGTTCTTTCTCACCAGCCACTTGTTATGCTGTTCTATGTTTATGTTTCAAGTAGTTTTCCTTTATGTGTAACTAAATTTATGTCCATTAAATATTCAAAAGCACATGGATAGCCAGGCATGGTGACACATGCCTTTGCATTTGGGAGGAAGAGGTAGGAAGATTGCTGTGAGTTTGAGGCCACCCTGAGACTCTGTAGTGAATTCCAGGTCAGCCTGGGCTAGAGTGAGACTCTATCTCAAAAAAACCAAAAAACAAGGGCTGGAGAGATGGCTTAGCAGTTAAGGCACCTGCCTGCTAAGCCTAAGAATGCTGGTTCCAATCTCTAGGTCCCCCGTTTAGCCAGATGCAAAGTGACGCAAGGGCGCAATGCCTCACTTGCCCACAAGAGGGCACTAGCATCTAGATTTCATTCACAGAAGCCGAGAGACTGCTGGCGCGCGTCTCTCTCTCTCTCTCTCTCTCTCTCTCTCTCTCTCTGTGTCTCTCTCCAAAAAAAATAAAAAAAAAAATAAAAAATAAAAATTAAAAAAACTAAAAAGCAAAAAACAAAAAAAAAACACATGGATAAACATTAAAATAATACTAAGTTGTTAAAATAAGCTTACAATATGTTTAAAATAATTCATTTGTAAGCTTTTTGCTTTAAAGTTACCTTCTAAATTTATATTATGACTTAAATCTTTAACAAATTAATAATTTTGGGTTTATTAACAAACTACAGGGTTGTTAATATATTTTGTCTATATTTATAATTGATATACAATGTCTATAAAATACAGCTTCCTGGATTTTAATTTTCATTTCAAATTATAACAATAATAATGATAATAAAAATAATAAAAAGAAACCAGTCAATATAAAAGGATAAAATTTCAAATATGAAGTATGCATTCAATTAAAAATTTAAAATATTTTATTTATTTACTTAAGAAAGAGAGAGAGAGAGAATGGGCATGCCAGGGTCTGTAGCCACTGCAAATGAACTCCAGATGCATGCACCACTTTGTGCATCTGGGTATGTTGGTACTGGGGAATCAAACCTGGATCCTTAGTCTTTGCAGGCAAGCACCTTAACTGCTAAGCCATCTTTCCAGCCCTAAGGAAAAAAATGTCTTTAAATCAAAAAGGACACATGGTATATAAAAACCTATGTTATTTAAACAAAAAGAAGGGGGAATAAAGGATAAGGCCAAGTCACCCATGTCAAAACTACATGCCATTTATCATTACTTTTAATTGTTTTTAATGTTCAAAAAGATGGTCTTATGGCTGCTCAAAGATTTTTGAGCAACCCAAATCAATTCTTCCCAGCCCTCTGCTCCTGCTGCAGACCAGGAAGACCCTACTGTGATCTGAAGGAGCCTGAAAAAACTTCCCCATCAGACTGAGATGGTTCTGACTATGTCATGTCAACCTAAAGTTCTACTACTATGCTTGTGAGCATGATGGTAGTCATGTCCTGTGAGGTAATGTATTTACCCATGGTAAAAGGGAATCAATATTGGGTTTTCATTGTTGACCTCCCTTTATGGGAATCCATTTCATGGATGGATCTGCCTTTCCCTATTTTCTTTTTTTTTTTATAAAAATTTTTTTATTGACTTCTATACTTACATACAAAAAACACATGATATTTCCCTCCCCTCCCCCCATTCCACTTTAGAACTCCAATGTCCATCATATCCCCTCCTTCTCTCCATTAGTCTCTCTTTTAATTTGATGTCATCATCTTTTATTTCCATTTTGAGGGTCTTGCAAAGGTATTGCTAGGCACTGCAAGGTCATGGATATCGAGGCCAATTTCTGTCTGGGCAATCGCACTGTAAGAAGTCATACCCTTCCTTTGGCTCTTCCATTCTATCTGCCCCCTCTTCTGCAATGGTCCCTGAGCCTTGGAGGGTGTGACAGAGATGTTTCAGTGCTGGGCACTCCTCCATCCCTTCTTCTCAGCACTATGTTGCCTTTTGCGTCATGCCAGTGGTCATCGCCATCTGAAAAGAGAAGCTTCTCTAACCAGAAGTGAGAGTAGCATTAATATGTGAATATGAACATGAAGTGTAGTGCTTTCAGGGAAGCTTGGTGGGAATAATATATACATTAAGTCAGACAAGAGCAGGCTTTATACCCCTAAGGCTCATGACCTCACCTGCCATAGACTTTTGCTTAGGTTTTTCAGTACCAGGTATGTATTCCCTCCAGTAGAGAGGGCCTTCAGTCCAATTATGGAGCAGTTGGTTACCCCAAGAGTAGACATGCCACTATTGCACCCATTCAGTCATTGGGCCTATAAGGCCAAACTTGAATATTCAGTGTCCACTATTTTCACTGCTGATGACTTCTGTCTCCCATAGGGCTGCATGCAGTGCAGCTTTTTCCAGCTTTCAGCTGGCTGGTCTACAGGGAGAAGGTTTTCTGCTCAGCACCAGCTTGCTTTCTCAGTGATCTTGCCTCTCAGGCAAGAGATGTCTTCAGCAATAGGGTCTTACTATCTGTTTCTCAAGGGAAACCAAGGGCTTTGGCAAAAGCCTTTAATATTTTGGAGGCTACCAGGACCTCCTTGGCCAACAACTCACTGGAAGGTATCCCATCCCAGGCACTGAAAATTTTCTAGTAACAGTCTACAGCTTCTAGATGTGCCATTCTTCAAAAAAGTAGGTTTACTTAAGTCTTATTCACAATATCTTGAATTTAGATTGACCCTCCCCCTGCCCTTCTTTTACTCATTCTCTTCCCGTGGCCTTACTTAGGCCACTCCCCCTCCCTGTAATCTGTTCTTCTACTTACATATGTGCAATACCATACATTTAAGTCCTTCCCTTTCCTCCCTACCTTATAGCCTTTTACCAGCTTACTGGTTTCTGGTGCCTATTTTTGGTTCCAGTTCACACACAGGTCTATACATTTGTGCTAGGATCCACATATGAGAGAGAACATATGATGTTTGGCTTTCTGAACCTGGGTTACCTCACTTAGTATAATCCTTTCCAGATCCATCCATTTCCCTGCAAATTTCACAATTTCATTTTTCTTTACCGCTGAATAGAACTCCATTGTGTAAATGTACCACATCTTTATTATCCATTCATCTGTGGAGGGACATCTAGGCTGGTTCCATTTCCTAGCTATTGTGAATAGAGCAGCAATAAACATGGTTGTGCAAGTATCTCTAAGGTAGTGAGAAGAGTCCTCTGGATATATGCCTAGGAGGGCTGTAGCTGGATCATATGGTAAATCTATTTCTAGCTGTCTCAAGAACCTCCACACTGATTTCCACAATGGCTGCACCAGATTACATTCCCACCAACAGTGTAGAAGTGTTCCTCTTTTTCTGCATCCACACCAGCACTTATTGTCATTTGTTTTCTTGATGGTAGCCATTCTGACAAGCGTGAAATGGAGTCTCCAAGTGGTTTTAATTTGCATTTCCCTGATTGCTAAGGATGTGGAACACTTTTTTAGATGTTTATATACCATCTGTATTTCATCTTCTGAGAATTCTCTATTCAGTTCCATAGCCCATTTTTTAACTGGGTTGTTTGAATTCTTATTGTTTGGCTTTTTGAGTTCTTTGTATATTCTGGATATTAATCCTCTCTGTCAGACGTATAGCTGGCAAAGATTTTTCTCCCATTCTGTAGGATGTCTTTTTGCTCTATTCACAGTGTCCTTTGCTGTACAAAACCTTTGTAATTTCGTAAGGTCCCAGTGGTTGATTAGTGGTTTTATTCCCTGAGCAATTGGAGTTATATTCAGAAAGTCCTTGCCTATGCCAATATGTTGAAGGGTTTCCCCTACCTTTTCCTCTAGCAATTTCAGTTTCAGGTCTGATATTAAGGTCGCTGATCCATTTGAATTTGACTCATGCATGGAGAGAGACAAGGATCTATGTTTATCCTTTTACATACAGATGTCCAGTTTTCCCAGCACCACTTGTTGAAGAGGCTATCTTTTCTCCAATAAATATTCTTGGCATTTTTGTCAAAAATTAGGTGGCTGTAGCTGCCTGGATTAATATTTGGGTCTTCTAGTCTGTTCCATTGATCTACCTGTCTGTCCTTGTGCCAGTACCATGCTGTTTTTGTTACTATGGCTTTGTAGTATAACTTAAAATCGGGTATGGTTATACCACCTGCCTGATTTTTTTGCACAAAATTGTTTTGGCTATTCGAGGTTTTTTGTGTTTCCAGATGAATTTTAGTATTGTTTTTTCTATTTCTGTGAAGAATGCTATTGGGATTTTAATGGGGATCGCATTAAATGTGTAGATTGCTTTTGGTAAGATTGACATTTTCACAATATTGATTCTTCCAATCCAGGAGCATGGGATGTCTTTCCATTTCCTTGTGTCTTCTGCAATTTGTCGCTTGAGTTTTTTAAAGTTCTCATTGTAGAGATCCTTCACTTCCTTGGTTAAGTTTATTCCAAGGTATTTTTTTTTTTTTTTTTGAGGCAATTGTGAATGGGAGAGATTCCCTGATTTCATCTTCTGCACATTTGTTGTTAGTGTATAGAAAAGCTACTGATTTCAGTGTGTTTATTTTGTATCCTGCTACATTGCTAAAAGTGTTTATCAGCTCTAACAGTTTGCTGGTAGAGTCTTTAGAGTCTGTTATGTATAGAATCATATCGTCTGCAAATAATGATAATTTGATCTCTTCCCTTCTGATTTGTATCCCCTTTATGAGTGTCTCTTGCCTTATTGCTATAGCTAAGACTTCTAGTACTATATTAAATAGTAGTGGGGAAAGTGGACACCCTTGTCTTGTTCCTGAATTTAGAGGAAAAGCTTCAAGTTTTTCCCCATTTAGTATTATGTTGGCTGTAGGTTTGTCATAAATAGCTTTTCTTATGTTGAGATATGTTCCTTCTATTCCCAGTTTCTGTAATACTTACACCATGAAGGGGTGTTGGATTTTGTCAAATGCCTTTTCTGCATCTATTGAGATGACCATGTGATTTTTGTCCTTCAGACCATTTATATGGTGTATTACATTTATGGATTTGCGTATGTTGAACCATCCCTGCATCTCTGGGATAAAGCCTACTTGGTCAGGGTGAGTAATCTTTCAGATATATTCTTGTATTCTGTTTGCCAGTATTTTGTTGAGAATTTTTGCATCTATGTTCATGAGGGAGACTGGTCTATAATTTTCTTTTTTTGATCTGTCTTTGTCCGGTTTGGGTATCAGGGTGATGCTGGCTTCATAGAAGGATTTCAGTAGAGTTCCTTCCTTTTCTATTTTATGGAAAAGTTTGAGAAGCATTGGTGTTAGATCTTCCAGGAATGTCTGGTAAAATTTAGCAGTGAATCCATCTGGGCCTGGGCTTTTTTTAGTTGGGAGACTTTTTATAACTGCTTGGATCTCTGTGGTTGTTATAGGTCTATTTAAATGGTTTATCTCATCTTGTTTTAATTTTGGTAGGTCATATGAATCAAGGAAATCATCCATTTCTTTCAGGTTTTCAAACTTAGAGGCATAGATATTCTTAAAGTATGTCCATATGATTTTCTGAATTTCTTTGGTATCTGTTGTGATGTTGCCTTTTTCATCTCTAATTTTATCATTTTTTGTCTTTTCTCTCTTTCTTTTGGTCAGATTTGCTAAGGGTTTGTCATTCTTGTTTATCCTTTCAAAGAACCAACTGTTTGTTTCATTGATTTTTTTTTTTTTTTTTTGGGGGGGGTTTCCATTTCATTAATTTCTGCCCTAACCTTTATTATTTCTTCCCATCTACTGATTTTTGGTTTGCCTTGTTCTTCTCTTTCCAAGGCCTTAAGGTGAAGCATTAAATTGTTTAGTTGTGAACTCTCTAATTTCTTAATATAGGCACTTAGGGCTACAAATTTCCCTCATAGGACTGCCTTCATTGTGTCCCAAAGGTTTTGGTGTGTTGTATTCTCATCATCATTTGATTCTATGAATTTCTTGATTTCCTTTTTAATTTCTTCAATGACCCATACATCATTCAAAAATGTACTGTTTAGTCTCCATGAATTTCTGTATGCTCTGTAGTTTTTCTTGTTGCTGATTTGCAGTTTAATCCCATTGTGGTCAGATAGCATACAAGGGATTATTTCAATTTTCTTGTATTTGTTAAGATTTGATTTGTGTCCTATTATATGGTCTATTTTAGAGAATGTCCCTTGTGCTGCTGAGAAGAATGTATATTCTGCATTTGGATGGAATGTTCTGTATATATCTGTTAGGTCCATTTGTTCCATGATATCATTTAATGCAGATGTTTCTCTGTTTATTTTTTGTTGGGTAGACCTGTCAAGTGATGAAAGCAGGGTATTGAAGTCACCCAATACTATTGTGTTAGGAGTTATGTCTGACCTTAAGTCTAGTAGTGTTTGTTTGATGAAATTGGGAGCCCCCATGTTAGGATTGTGATGTCCTCCTGTTGGAGTGTTCCTTTAATCAGTATAAAGTGATCTTCTTTATCTTTCCTCACTAATGTTGGTTTGAAGTCTATCCTGTCAGAAATTAGGATAGCAACCGCTGCTTGTTTCCTAGGCCATTTCACTTGAAATACCTTTTTCCAACCTTTCACCCTAAGAAGGTTTCTATCTTTTAATGAGAGGTGAGTTTCCTGGAAGCAGCAGATGGTAGGATCTTGCTTTTTAATCCAGTCTGCAAGTCTATGTCTTTTGGTCAAGGCATTGAGGCCATTGATATTAAGAGTTATTATTGAAAGATGTGTATTTGATCTCTCCATTTTTCTTGTTTTGTAGTTCTTCTTGGTTTTTGCTTTACTCACTGGTTTTAACTGTTATTCGAGTATGGTTTATTTTTTCCTATTTCCTGCTGTGTGTATTTTGCTTTCTCTTCAGCATGAATGATTCCTCCAAGTATTTTCTGTAGCACTGGTTTAGTTGCCATAAATTCTTTTAGCCTGTCTTTGTTGTGGAATGTCCTTATTTCTCCATCAATTTGGATACATAGCTTTGCAGGATAAAGTAATCTTGGTTGACAGTTTTTATCTTTCATAACTTGGAATACATCACTCCAGGATCTTCTGGCTTTTAAAGTTTGTGTTGTGTAATCTGCTGTGATCCTGATGGGTTTCCCTTTGAAGGTCATTTGCTTTTTCTCTCTAACTGCTTTCAATATATTTTCTTTGGTTTGTGTGTTTAGTAGTTTAATTGTAACATGGCGAGAAGACGATCTTTCTAGGTCTTGTCTGTTTGGTGTTCTAAATGCTTCTTGTATCTGCATTGGCATTTCTTTCCCAATTTGGGGAAATTTTTCTTCTATGATTTTGTGGAAAACACCTACTAAGCCTCTGGACTGAAATTCTTCCCCTTCTGCTATACCTTGAATTCTTATGTTTGATCTTTTCATAGTGTCCCTGATGTCTTGGAGTTCCCATTCATACCTTTCTATTAGCTTGTCTTTCTCTTTGTTGGACTGTGATAGGTCTGCCACCTGGTCTTCTAGTTTAGATATTCTGTCCTCTCCTTCATCCATTCTACTGGTGAGACTTTCCACAGAGTTTTTAATTTCACTGGCTGTGTTCTTCAGAGCTAGGATTTCAGCCTGGTTTTTCTTCAGTATTTCTATATCCTTATTCATGTCCTGTAATGACCTTTTTATTTCATTAAGCTGTTTTTCTGTATTCTCTTTCAAGAGTTTGTTTTCTTCTTTAATTCATTTGTTTTCTTCTCTGATTCCTTTCATTTCTTCCTTTAGTTCTTCTTTCATTTCTTTGAGTATAGATAACATCATCCTTTTGAAATCTTTGTCAAGAATTTCATCTAAAACAGTCTCATTGTTGAACAGTTCAGATGGATTTGTAATTTTTGGTGGGATTGCATTGTCTTGATTTTGTGTGTTTCTTGTATTATAATGTAGTGACTTTTGCATCATGGATTGATTTGATGCTTGGGTTTTCTATTTATCTGCAGTGTTCTTAGGTGTGGTGATCCACCATTATATATTTTCAGGATATGAGTTTAAGGTGCCAAGTGTAGCACTTGTCCCCAAGTCCAACCTCAGAAGTAATCCTAGCTCTTGAATTTGCCTGTTAAGCAAGTATTGTAGTGGACTGGTGGAACAATTTACTAGCAAGTTCTAAACTTCAACAGAGCAAAATACACATTCAATTAACATGAGCACAGATTATACAAGTGTGGGAATTGAAACAAACAGTCTTATAGGGTCAAAATCCCTAAGGGTATGTGTTGCTCCACACCCTTAATCCTGATAGCTAGGAATCAGACCCTGCCCCCAATAATGACAGAAGCAAAAGATAAAGGCCCTTTAAATCTAAAAGTATTACAGGCAGCAATATTCAACACCTCATAGTCAGCTTATTTGAAAATGGTAAGGCCAACCACAAATATGTAACGCATAACCTGCCCTGACCTGGAAAGAGAGGTTAGCACTTCCAATGCAGGTCTTTGTTACCTTTTGGTGTGGCTTTCAAACTCACCAATGCTGAGTGCCCACCTCATTCCCTGAGCTGCGGAGCTTGGCTCAGCTGTGCTGGGTGCGGTGTTGGTGATGTGGTACAGAGCTGATGCTAGTTGCTGATTTCTGCCAGTTTGCTGGGGATCTGATGGTTGGGGGGGATGAGCGAGTTCAGGAAGCCTGTAGTAGCTCACACTGTTCCCCTGTATCTCTTTCAGTAGCTCAGCAGATTTTTCTTCGATTTCTGGGATCTGTGAGGAGACTGATGAGGTTGGAAAGTCCCACCCCTTTTGTTTGTTTGGGTGGCAGTGGCTGCAGCAGAGGCTCAGCAGAGGCTCAGCAGTTTTGGGTGGCATCTTGGAGCCATGGGTTCGAGCGGCAGCTTGGAGCCGCTGTGGAGCAGGCTGCCGTGGGTTGGGCCGCAATATCCACAGTGGTATTCTGGCTGTTCCTGCTTTTCTGCTGTTTCCTGGAGAATATATTCTGCTCTTTTCTGAAGAAGAGTATAGTTTTGCTTAACTCCCTCCCTGATCCTGTTTGGTGTGGCTCCTATGCCGCCATCTTACCTGGAAGTCTCCCCTATTTTCAATAACATCATTTCTTGGCCAGGAGACATATAGCCTCCTGAAATTAACAGCTAATTTAATCTTACCCACACTTCATCCTCAGAAATCAATTATTGGTCCACTGATTTGTCAATATGCATGGTTTTTAATAATTTATGCCTTATATCCAAGTTTCAGCTTTGGCTCCACTTATAAACCAGCCAACCTGAAATTTTGGTTGTGGGTAGTTATACATGTGGCAGAGAAACAACCAATTTGTTTCACCCTCTGTTACCCTGCTGCTCTGTTTATACAGACCCTCATCCTGAGTATCAAGAAATCCCATGGGAAACATATAAGCCCCTTAAGACATGTTGCCCAACTGGGAAATTATTTTATTATTGATTGGGGCTCTAAAGTTTGGATTCATGATGAACATAACCATTCCTTGCCTGTCTCTGCAAATTCAGTAAAATAGACATAGCTTCATCTATTATATCAGAACATAATGCAATAAAGCTAGACATCAACAAGAAAAACAACAAAACATACCAACTCCTGGAGACTGAATAACTCACTATGAAACAATAAATGGGTGTTTGAAGATATAAAAAAGGAAATAAAATTTCTAGAACTGAATGATGATGAAAACAACATACCAGACTTATGGATCACAATGAAAACAGTCCTAAGAGGGAAGTTTACAGTATTAAATGCCTACGTTACAAAAATAAAGAAATCTCAAGCAAAGAAACATCAGCAGGTTTTGAAAAAACAAAAATAACCCAAACCCCAAACTACCAGACAATTATAATCTAAGCAGAAATCAAGGTCCTTCTCCTGTTTTGGTGTCAGGGCAATGCTGGCTTCATATAATGCTTTGTTAGTGTTCTTTGCCTTGCTCTGTACAGAATAATTTGTGGATCATTAATGTTATCTTTTCTTTCAAATTTTGGTAGAAGTTAGCTGTGAATTCATCTGGTTCTTTAGCTGTGAATCCGTCTGATTCTTGATATATGTTTTTTTTCTCTCTTTCTAGGTAGGGTTTTGCTCTAGGCCAGGCTGACTTGGAATTCACTATGTAGTCTCAGGGTGGCCTGAACTCACAGCGATCCTCCTATTTCTGCCTCACAAGTGCTGGGATTTGTTTTTTTTTTTTTTTTTTTTTTTTTTTTGAGAGACAGAGAGAGAGAGAGAGAGAGAGAGAGAGAGAGAAGGAGAGGAAGATAGATAGAGAATGGGCACACCAGCAGCCTCTCAGCCACTGTGAACCAACTCCAGATGCATGTGCCACCTTTTGGTCAAGTGCAGCATTGTGCCCTTGCATCACTTGCATTTGGGTAAACGTGGGACCTGGAGATTGGAACCTGCATTCTTAGGCTTAGCAGGCAGGCCCCTTACTTTTTTTTTTTTTTTTTTTTTTTTTTTTTTTAATATGGGAAGACTTTCTTCTTATGCCTTCAAAGTCATTGTTTATCATGGATTTGTTAAATGGTTCAGATTTTCATGAGTTAGTTTTGGGAGATCATACATGTTTAGGAATTTATCTATTGCTACTAAAATTTCTAGTTTTGGATTACAAATATTCAAACACTCTCTAATGAGTGTCTGTATTTCACTGAATTTGTAGCAACCTTCTTTTTTTCCACCTCTGATTTTATTTGGGCCTTTTGTTTCTTATGGCAAGGGCTTATCAATCTTGTTTGTGCTTTCAAAGAATCAACTCTGTTTGATTCTGTGTATTGTATTTTCAGTCTCTTTTTCATCAATTCCTGCCCTGATCATTATTATTTCTAGCAATTGGTTTGGATTTTTCTTGTTTTACTAGGATGTTGAGGTGAATTGTTGGGTTATTTATTTGGAGGTTTTCTGATTTCTTAGTGTAAGAACATATTGCTACAATCTTTTCTTAAAATGTCTTAGCTGTGTCCCAAATGTTTTGACAATTTGTGCATTCATTTTTCATTTATTGAGGAAATTTTTTTTGTTTCAAGGTAGTGTCTCACTCTAGCTCAGGTTGTCCAGGAATTCACTATGTAGTCTCAGAGTGTCCTTGAACTCACAGCCTCCAGAGTGCTGGGATTTAAGGTGTGTGTTAATGCCTGGCTATTTAGGAACCTTTAACATCCCCTGATTTCTTCAATGACCCACTGGTCATTCAAGAGTGTATTGCTCAATCTCCAAGTGTTTATGTAATCTTTCTTGCTATTGACTTTTAATTGTATTTTCATAATGATCTGATAAGGTACAAAAGGTTATTTTGATTCTTTTGTATTTTTCAGATTTGATTTATGGCCTAGAATGTGGTCTATTTTAGGGAAGGTTCCATGGGCTGGTGAGAAGAATATGTATTCTGTTTTAGTTGCATGGAATATTTTGGAGATATCTTTTAAGTTCATTTGATCTATGGTTTAGTTTAATTCTGATTTTTCTTTGCTAACTTGTAAAGATGGGACCTTGGGTATTGAAATCACCCCCTATTATTGTCAGAACCTACCTAACCTTTTATATCTATTAGTGTTTTATGAAGTCAGGAGCTTTAATGTTTGCTACATACATTATTAAAACTTTCTGTGTTCTTGATGAATTGTTCTCTTTGTTAATATGCAGGACCTTATTTACCTTGTCTGATTAATTTTGAAGTCTGTCAGATGTCATAATGGCTATACCAGCTTGCTTTCAGCTTCCATTCACTTGTTAAATTGTTTTTCATGCTTTACCTATTAGGATGTTTCTTTAACTAAAAGTTTTTTTTTTTTTTTTTTTTTCTTTTTTTTTTTTTTTTTTTTCGAGGTAGGGTTTCACTCTGGTCCAGGCTGACCTGGAATTAACTATGTAGTCTCAGGGTGGCCTCGAACTCTCAGCGATCCTCCTACCTCTGCCTCCCGAGTGCTGGGATTAAAGGCATGTGCCACCACGCCCGGCTTCTAAAAGGTTTTTTTTTTATGCTGAGACAACAGATAGTTATTTAATTCATTCATCTACTCTCTGTCTTTATTGGCAAGTTAAGGTCATTTGTATTAAAGATTATTATTAAAAATGTTCACTAATTCCTGTAATTTTCTTGGTTGTTTTGATTATTGTTTTTTTACTTTTTCTCTATTAGTATCAGAGGGTTTTCTAGTTTACTGTGTTGGACATGATAAATTTCTTTATAAATCCCCTTTGTTCAGGTTTTCTTCACATGAAGTTTATTCTTTATTATTTACATATAATATTTCCTTATGTAATTCTGCAGTACTGGCTTGGTGGTCATGAATTGCATTAGTTTGTGTTGTCTTGAAAAGTTCTTATTGCACCATCAATCTGAAAGATAGCTGTTTTGGATATAGAAATGTTGTTGGCAGCATTTGCTCTCAGTTCTTGAAATACATCACTCCATGAATTTTTGGTTCTCAGGGTTGCTGACAAGAGATATAATGTTACTCTTGTTATTTCTCTTGTCAGCTGTTATTTTTTATTTATTGCTTTTGTTTCTCTGCTTTGTATTCTTCACATCTTGAACACACACACACACACACACACACACACACACACACCAATTGATTCTTATGTTTAGTCTCTTGATCTTATTCACTGAATTCTTGGATTTTCTGGCCATGCTCTTTTATGGTTTTTCCTTATTGATATTTGAATGTTATCAACAGCCTTGTCTTCAGTCTCTTATATTTTATCTTCTGCTTGGTCAAGACAAATAAATTTTATTCACTGAGTATGTTTTTTCAAGGTAGGGTTTCACTTTAGCCCAGGCTAATCTGGAACTCATTCTGTAGCCCTACACTGGCCTGGAACTCATGGCAACCCTACTATCTCAGTCTCCTGGGTGCTGAGGCTAAAGGCATGTGCCACCCTCCCCAGCATTCCTTGAGTTTTTTATTTACAACTTTTTTTGTTAATTTTTTTTCAAGGTTGGGTCTCACTCAGGATGACCTGGGAACTCACTCTGTTGTCCCAGCCTGGCCCCAAACCCAGAATAATCCTCCTACTACTGCCTCCTAAGTGCTGGGATTAAATGTGTGCACCATCACACCTGGCCATATTTTTAAATCTCAATATTCTTGCTGAACTTTCCCATGTTGCTGTCTTTTTTAGCCACAGTGTTGATTTTTTAAAAAAATCTATTTTGATAACTTTATCTTCTTTGTTGGTGACACTTCTCTCTAGGTCTTGTATTAAATTTATCCACTTTTTTTATAACCTCTATCTGGTCATTGCTAATTTTTTTTGCCAAAACCTTTTTGAAAAATACATCTAGCATTTTATATATTTAAGTATTTTTTAGTTTAATAATTGAGGAGTCATGATCTTTTGGAAGTCATGGGACCTTTTTTAAAAAAGATTATTGCAGTTCTGTGTTATAATTTCTATGCATGTTGATTTAAATATCTCTTCCAATATTTTAGAGTGGGCCTTTTTATTGACCAGTGCACATTTGAAGGATCAATCTCCAGTATTACTTGGTGGGGAGAAACTGCTGTAATAGTAACCATATCAAACCATACAAGATGTATTAATACACAAAGTCAGATACAGTTTAGAAATACATCATTGATGAGCACAGAACCAAAATGGCAAAAGAATGTGCTATGAAGTTAAAAATTATTAAGGGTAAATGTGAAAAGTGGTAAAGGAATGAGATAAAGGAATGTATTAGTCAGGGTTCTCTAGAGGAACCAAATCAATAGAATGACTTTGTAATGTACAGGGGATTTACTGGATTATCTTACACGGTATGGGGTAGGCAGTCCAATAGTAGATGTCTACAGGCATGAGCATCAAGGAACTCCATAGCTGCTCAGTGCCTCTCTGATACTGAAGGTCTAGAGGTTTCCTGATGACCTGCTGATCTTCAGTTCATGTTGGAAGGCTGATGAAACTCAGTTCTAATGCTCATGAAGGACAGCTAAAACAGAGTACATGCAGGGACCAGCAGGGAGCTAGGTGAAAAAGGCACTTTGGCCTCTTGGAGTACTGGTCATTCTGGTGGAAGGACTTCCTCTTCAGGTAGTTCTTTTAAAAAAAATTTAAAATTTTTATTATTTTATTTTAGAGAAAGAGAGGGAGAGAGAGAGAGGGGGGGCAGAAGAGAGAGAGAATTGGTGTGCCAGGGCCTCAGCCACTGTAATTGACCTCCAAATGCTTGTGCCACCTAGTGGGCATGTACAACCTTGTGCTTGCCTCACCTTTGTGCGTCTAGCTTATGTGGGACCTTCAGAGTCAAACATGGGTCCTTAGGCTTTGCAGGCAAGCACCTTAACCACTAAGCCATCTTCTAGCCCTGCAGATAATTCTTCATGTAAACACCTCACAGACCCATGCAAGAGGCTTGTGTCTTATTTGATTCCTAATCTGGTCAAGTTGACATAAATGTAACCATCACAAGAAGTAGACAGAAAAAGGGAGAAACTGAAGAGAAGTAAGGTGAAATAAATGAAAGCAAAAGGAAGAGGATTAGAGAAGAATGTTATAGTGGGGAAGAGAAAAGAGTAAGAAAGGAGAACAAAAGAAAACAAAAACGTTCCCAAGAATGAAGAAATCTGAAAAAAAATTTAGATAAGGGCTGTAACGAGAATAAAAAGTGAAAGTGAATATGAGGGTCTGAAGAGATGGCTTAGTGATTATGTGTGGCACAATGCAGGACTGGCCCTAGCCAGACTGCATGCTAAAAGAAACCAGGCCACACCCCTCGGGTTTTCTCACCAGGTGGCGGGTAGTCAATGAGGGGTAAGACCCCATGAGATGGGGCAACCTAAGACAGGCACCGTCGCATGTGATGATCCCTTGGGGCCTGGGGTCAACAATGACTTGGCAAAGAACCATGCCTCCCAGGGTTGCCAATAATAAAAACAAAAAGAAGGATATGTATGGCACAATGCAGGTCAGGCCCTAGCCAGACCGCATGCCAGAAGAAACCAGGAAATGGCTTCTGTGGACATGGCATCCTGTGCAGGCCTGGCGTAACAACAGCTACAGTCCCATGCTTGCGAGAAACTTGCTATGAGATGATCTGTCCGGAGACAGGCTGTCATTGGTCACAAGAAGGAGACCACCCCATACAATGATTGGCCAGCCAAACCCCTTAAAACCCTGTACACTTTCTTGAATAAACGAGTTTGTAGCAGCTAACCCTCTGCTTGCTTCCACTCAGCTCCTGGAGTCTGTGTCGTGACTCCACGCCTCTCACTCCCAACCCGGCAGAGACCCTGCCGTCCCTCCTGGGCTGGCTGTAGGGGGAACCCCAACATGTAACAAGAATAAAAAGTGAAAATATGAGGGCCTGGACAGATGGCTTAGTGGTTAAGCACTTGCCTGTGAAGCCTAAGGACCCTGTTCAAGGCTTGATTCCCCAAGACTCACGTAAGCCAGATGCACAAGTTGGCACATGCATCTGGAGTTCATTTGCAGTGGCAGGAGGTCCTGGCATGCCCATTCTCTATCTATCTGACTCTTTCTGTCTGTCTGTTGCTCTCAAATAAATAAAAAATAAACCCAAAAAATGTTTTTTAAAAAGTGAAAATATGAGCTGGGCGTGGTGACACATGCCTTTAATCCCAGCAGAAGTAGGAAGATCTCTGTGAATCTGAGGCCAGCCTGAGACTACATAGTGAATTCCAGGTCAGCCTGGGCTGGGCTAGAGTGAGCCCCTACCTCGGAAAACAAAAACAAACAAACAAACAAAACAAAGAAAGAATTTAAAAAGAAAATATGAGGGCATTAAAAAATTATTATGGAGCTGGAAAGATGGCTCAGTGGTAAGGCACTTTCCAGAAAAGCCTAACAACCCAGGTTTGGTTCCTCAGTAATCATGAGAAGCCTAGTGTACAAAGTGGTGCATGTGTCTGGAGCTCATTTGCAGCAACTAGAGACCTTGGTATACCCATCCTCTCGGTTGGTCTCTCTTCTATCTCTGCTTGCAATTAAATAAATAAAAATATTTAAAACAATAACCAATAAAGTCAAGTCAAAATACTAGCAAATGTAGAGCGAGGAAAAAAAAGAGCACAAGACAGGAGGCGAAAAAGAAAAAAAATGCAAAAACAAAATTAGGAGATTCTATGAAAAATAAATTAAAAATTAAATGCTTAAAATATGCAGTAGTTAAAATCCTGCTTCATATGTTGTTTAAAAAGAGGAGCACTCCTTCCTCTGTCTTTTAACATTGGAGACAACCAGTAATATGCAAGGAGGCGCGGGGGGGGGGGTGGAGGTCAGTTGAACTTGAGGAATCCGTCTTTCCTACATTTGGCTGTTACTGTATTTGTATTGGCTAGCTATCTGTTGTCCACCATAGCTATGTGTGCACAGTGGCAGCTTTCCTTTGCATACCAGCGACATCTGCTGGCCACTCTTAGTTTTGCATTCTGTGAGCAGGGCTGAGTTTTTGTTTGTTTGTTTGTTTTGTTTTGTTTTTTGGAGGTAGGGTCTCACTCTAGCTCAGGCTGACCTGGAATTCACTATATAGTCTCAGGGTGGCCTCAAACTCCCGGTGATCCTTCTACCTCTGCCTCCTGAGCATTGTGATTAAAGCCGTGCCCCACCACACCCGGCTTTGGATGATTTTTTTTTTTTTTTTTACCATCCAGACTCCCTAATCATACACATCGGGGATAATGTTTTAACTACAGTGTATCTTGCAAGCCTGTGGGAGGGTGGACAGCAACTACAGCACTGCTATGGGCCCAGGCCCAAGCCCAGGCCCAGGCCCAGGCCCAGGCAAAGGATTTGTCTTCGTATTTTCAAGTCCTTCTAAGTATTATTCCGCTGGTGGTGGGTTGCAGCCGCAAGTATGAGCACATCTCGAACTTCAGAGTTCTGAGGCTCTACAGTAAACAGTAAATTCCTGCTGGCTGAGAATTGTCAAACTTCAAGGTTTCCTAGCCACGGAAGACAGTACATGTCCCTATGAACTTCCCAATCTGAGCTAAGCTTCCTGCTACCTGCACCCTTTTGCTTTCCACAAATGCCTGTCCAGGCCTTTCTTCACTAGGTAGGTATGTGTGTGTGTGTGTGGGGGGGGGGGGTCTCTTCTCTGTAGCCAGCCAAACTAAGGATGCCTGACCTGTGTGTTCCCTGATTTTAGGCTCAGTTTTTTAATATTTTATTTATTTGAGAGAGAGTGGCAGATAGGGAGAGAGAGAGAGAGAGAGAGAGAGAGAGAGAGAGAGAGAGGAAGCAGGAATGAGTGAATGCATGTGCGTGTGCGTGAGAGAGGCAGATAGAGAGAATGGATGCACCAGGGCCTCTAGCCACTACAAATGAACTCCAGATGCATGTGTCACCTTATGCATCTGGCTTACGAGGGTACTGGGGAATTGAACCTGGTTCCTTAGGCTTTGCAGGCAAGTGCCTTAACCAGTAAACAAGCCATCTCTCCAGCCCCTTAGGCTCAATTTTTGTAAGTAGGTTGTTTCTCAAGATGGCACCTGGTCACTGCATTCAAAGTCATACAATATGGCAAAATGGGATTTTTTTTCTCCACTGCTGACTGACCAACAGAGGAATCACTGTCTCATCCAAACCTGCAGCAGGATTTGAGGCTTGTGCACACAGTGGGCTCCTATGAGGCTCTCATCTGGCTTACTTGTTGGAAATGGCCTCTGCTTTTTGTCCCCCTTCTGGGAGCTGTACAGCAGAGGGAGGTTTGTGTTGGGCTTGCTTCCTACAGCCCACATCTTTTTCTTTTCCTGCCCTCCTAGTATCTTTTCACTTCTTTTGTGGCTTTCCAAAGATCTTCTATTTCTCTCTTTGGAGTATAGTCTATTTTACTTTAGAGTTTCTCCTTCATTGGCTTACACAGAGGCAGTCTCTAGTCGGCTCTCTTACCCAGAACTTCCCTTCACATTCTTGACAACATTTGTCATGTCAGTGTTCTGGATTTGGCCTTTGTGATAGATATGTGATAGTATCCTTGAATATATATATATATTTTGGAGAGAGACACAGAGAGAGAGGGAGAGGAAGACAGATGGAGATGGGTGTCCCAGCAGCCAATCAGCTTCTGCGAACGAAATCCAGATGCCTGTGCCCCCCTTGTGGTCAAGTGCGGCATTGCGCCCTTGCGTCACTTTGCATCTGGCTGAACATGGGACCTGGAGATTGGAACCGGTGTTCTTAGGCTTAGGAGGCAGGCGTCTTAACCGCTAAGCCATCTCTCCAGCCCATCCTTGAATTTTTGACATTGTAAAAGAGAGTATCTAATGCCTCATTCATTCACTCTCACATGAAATTAAGTCTTTGAGAATGTAAGCTATAGGTGCCAAATATTAGCTTAATTTTCCAGCACTGATGCTTGGGGTTAAACTAGAGACAGTTGTTGCTGCTACTGTGGTTTCTGTCTTTTTTTTTTTTTTTTTTTTTTTTTTGGTTTTTCGAGATAAGGTTTCACTCTGGTCCAGGCTGACCTGGAATTAACTATGTAGTCTCAGGGTGGCCTCGAACTCTCGGTGATCCTCCTACCTCTGCCTCCCAAGTTCTGGGATTAAAGGCGTGTGCCACCACGCCCGGCTTCTGTCTACTTTTTTGATGGCAAGACTGCAAAGAGATAAGTAGGGAACTGATGTTAGAAGATAACTTGTAGTCATCAGATGAAATAGTAATGACATTTAGGCAGAGACAGTGGAAATGGAGAACTGTGGATAGATTCAGGAAATTTTAGGAAGTAAAGCCATCAGAATTTGAAGGATTCTCTGGGTGTGTGTCAGAAAGGAGATTGTTTCTGAGATTTATGGTTTCTAATTTGTACACATGGACACATGATGGAGCAGTCACAGAGATAAGGTACCCTGGAAAGGGTGTGTGGGTCTGTGATGGCCTGTCAAGAGAGCTTCTAAAGAAGGAACCTTCCCAACAACAGAAAATACTTATTAGAATTGGTCAATCATTTCTAGAACCCACTAGTTCCTTTTCTGAAAAAATGGTCCTAACCACACTCCTCCTGTTGCTGTGGTGTGGAGTGATGAGTATTGCACAGAAAGCATCCACATGGTGCCTCACCACTCTTATTAAACATTTACTAATAGTTTTAGTATATTTGCCTATAAAAGTAGGACATGACAGTGGGTACTCTTTAATGTCTGTTGTTATAAGAAATGAAAGGCATTTAGCTTCTTGCCTCTGTCCTACCTGTTCCTGTACTGTAAACATAATCATCACCATCACCATCAGCAGCAGCAGCAGGACAGACTGCTTTTGTTGTCAGCATCTCATATATATTAGCTCCCC
Organism: Orientallactaga sibirica; assembly: GCA_036365145.1. Taxonomy (NCBI): domain Eukaryota; kingdom Metazoa; phylum Chordata; class Mammalia; order Rodentia; family Dipodidae; genus Orientallactaga; species Orientallactaga sibirica. The sequence goes on from JAEOAD010002517.1 coordinate 3,549,150, forward strand.
CTTCTGGGGAAGTAGTGTTTATCCAGCCCTGTTATGCACTCCCCCCCCAGGGAATAGTTACAATTTCACTGTATATCCACTATAGAAATTAGCATCCTTCTCATTTGGCTGTCTGTTCCTTTTCTATGGCCTACTTCAAGATTCAATCACTTGGATGTATTTTTTAAATTAAGTTAAATTAAATTTATTGGAATCAGAAAGAGAGAGAAGAGAGACAGAGAATGGGCATGCCAGAGCCTCCAGGTGCTGCAAATGAACTCCATATGCATGTGCCACTTTGTGCATCTGGCTTTACATGGGTACTGGGGAATCAAACTTGGGTCGTTAGGCTTTGTAGGCAAGTGTCTTAACCACTGAACTATCTCTTTAGCCCTACTTGAATGTATTTTTATCTCCATCCATTTCTTGTGAGGTGTCTCACCATAAAAATAATAAATTATAAATGAAAAAGGCAAGCTTACATTATTCCTATATTTGTGACTTAATAACTAGGCAAATAGATCCAACTGAAATATCCTGAGCTCCTTTACAAAACATACTCTGAGGAAAATATTTTGAGATCCAGTCAAAACAAATCAGACCAACAAAAACCCAGAACCCACTTGTGGAACAATCAGCAAAACCTAATCGGGGACAAAGCTTAAAAGTCCATTTCACATCACCCTAGCTCATCCAGGAAACAGAAAGTAGCCCTCTCTGGTGTGTGCATACATAGTGTAACTGCTTTGGTTAGCTGGTGTGTTGCAGGCCTCTAGCTCATCTTGTCCCATTGAGTTGATTGGACAGTCCTCTGCCAAGGTTCTCTTCTGTTTGTCAGAGCCCTCTTCCTGAGTTCCACTGCCAGTGACTTATGAGGAGCTGAAAAGGTGGCAAAAAGCAGCAAGTAGTTTAAATTCTTTGGTTGAACCTTCTAGTCCCATATATGTCACACCACCCTTTAACCCTGAGAAAGCCTGAGAAACCTGCCATCATGGACTCAAGGTCACAGTAATCACTGCTTTATGTCTCGGGCACATGCCTGCAATCCCAGCACTTGGGAATTGGAAGCAGTAGGATCAGGAGTTCAAGGCCAACCTGAGCTACTTGTGCTGTTGTCTCAAACAAAGAAACTCAGGCTATGGGGTCCGGGGAATGAAGTTTTGCCACTGTGGAGCTATGAATTACTTGGTCACAGTTCTCTTTAGTTAAGTTTTGTCTAATTCTTTGAGTTTCCTAGTATATTTTTAAAATCATAGAAGTTCAAAAGATCTTAAAATTGATGATATAGTCTACATTTTTAAATTTACCAAGGAAACTTCTTAGCACACATTAAATTGGAAAATATCAAAAATCTTGGCAACACACATGAGGGAGAGAATGAGAATAGCAACTCTCATAGTTTGAAAGCAGAGTCCATGGACACCAACGTGCCAACAATGACCACTACTACAAGGGTATGTAAGTACTATTTGGCCTTTTATTTTAAAATTACAATCATAACAATAATTTGAGACTTTTAAAATGCCTATCAAGTGAGATAGGTTTTATCCTATTTAACTTATAAAATATTATAAGTATAGTTAATGGGCTGTTACAAAGCCATTAAACAAAAAGGTATGTCAATAATGATATGGAATGTCACTATTCCAATTAATGATTATTGTTGTAGTTACTTTTGCCTTGGTAGGACAAAATATCTGACTAAAACCAGCTTCAGGGAGGCAAGGTTTTATTTTGGTTTATAGTCTTGATGGGGAGCTTCATGACGGAAAGAAAAAGAATAGTATAAGCAGAGACTGGGCATAACCTCTGTCACCGCAGGTGGAAAACAGTGGCAAGAGAGTGAGCCCTGCTTTAGCATGTGGAAGCTGGCTATAATGGCAATAACCTCCTTCCAAATTGCCACAGCTGGGGACTAAACATTCAAACTACATGAATTTCTGGGGGACATCTAATTCAAACCATCACATTTATTTAAGTAATTAATGATTAATTAATTGATTGATTAATACTGTTAAGAGAAAATAGAAATCACAGTGCATAGAACAGCTTGTTTACTGTTTTAAACTTTAAAATATACATTATATAGAATACAACACAGACATTTGCCTGCAGTTATACAGAAGATCTCTGAAGCTTACACACAGGCCTTCTGGGATAGTAACAGGGTTACTAGGAAACAGATGAAAGGGGATTTATTTTTCACTGCATTTGAACTTGTCATATTTCCATAAGCATAACTTTCAGTTTACTAAACAAGCAAACAAATTTAAGTGTGTGCTCCAGGCAGTGCTCTAATGGAACACTGGCTTACAGGATTAGACTGACCCTCCCTTGGGTCAGAGGCTAGAATCCCTCCCAGCCCTTTCTTCTTTTTTGGAGCTCAAGCTTTGGTGATGTCTTAAAGGTTGTTTAGAATCACTCTACTTGACAGCATTATAGTTAGCAGCATCCCAGTGCAGAAGCTGCTGTCATCCTGGAGAGAGACACAGGAGCAGGCAGAGCTTTGCTGGCTTAAGAGGAGGCTTTTCTTGCTCCAAATAACATCTTTGTGCAGAGAGGTAAAATTGCTTTTTTTTGATGGGAACAGAGAGCAGAACCTTCTAATGCTTTCTTTCTGTTATAGTCCTTTGAGTCAAAACAGCTTCTGTTCATGCATAAAAAAATGACCATTTTGGTTTTGGCTCTTTCCCCTTCCTTTTCCCAGTCTTTCTTTCACCTCATCTTTTGTGTATTTTTCTATAAATTTACTTTAGAATCAATAGTATAAATTTTACATTATGTGGTAGTTTGATTCAGGTGTCCCCCAGAAACTTAGGTGTTATGAATGCTACCTTCCCAGCTGGTAGAGATTTGGAAATTAACACCTCCAGGAGGCAGTGTATTGTTGGGGGTGGGCTTATGAGTATTATAGCCAGAGAGTGCAAGGGTGAGTGAGAGAGAATTGAAGCACCAGGTTCTCAGCCACTGCAACTGAACTCCAGATGCTTGTGCCACCTAGTGCACATGTGCAACCTTGTGCTTCTGTCACCTTTGGCTTTTATGGGATCTGGAGAGAGATCGAGAAAGAGTCCTTAGGCTTTGCAGGCAAGTGCCTTAACCTCTAAGCCATCTCTTTAGCCCTACATTATATGTTTTAATGTTTTTATTTAATTGCAAGGAGAGAGAGAAAGAGAGAGAGAGAGAACAAAAGAAAGGGTGGGTGCACCAGTGTCTCTTGCCACTGCAAATGAGATCCACATGCATGCCCCAATTTGTGCATCTGGCTTAATGTGGATACTGGGAATTGAACCCTGGCCTTCAGGCTTTGCATGTAAGCATCTTTAACCACTGAGCATTTTCAATCCAAAATTATTTATTTTATTATTTATTTATTTGATTGCAAGGAGAGAGAGACTGAGAATGAGAGAGAGGGAATGGGTGTAACAGGGCCTTTGCCACTGCAAATGAACTCCAGATGCATGTGTCACTTTGTGCAACTATCTTTATGTGGATACTGAGGAATCAAATCTGAGCCATCATATTTTGCAAGTAAGTGCCTTTAACCACCAAGTCATCTTCCCAGCCTGACATCTTGGCTTAAGACAAGCTTCCCTTCTTCTAGAAGAGATTTGTAAATTTAAAAAATCTATTTCTATTTAATTTTAAGTGAGTTATATGTAAGCATCACTTCATGGTGAAAAAAATTGGAACCATTTCTTCTAGCATTTTTTTTTTAATGAAAATTTTATTCTTAGGTAGACATATTAGTATGGGTTTCAAAATAACAGATAACACCATGGCACAGTCAGCCAGTCTACAGGGAATCATCTGGGGAAGCTGAAAAGCAGCTATGAAAAGAGGAATTGACACTTTGAGCAGCTGAAACAAAGGCCATGATTAGGCGCAGCAGCAGCAGCAGCAGCAGCAGCAGGAGATGCCCAAGAAACCCTTTCTCTTTGGTGCTTAGCACAGAAATCCTTTTGTTCCAATTATGAGGAGTATCTCCTCAGTTTATAACCTTAGTTCCCTAGCTGCCAGAAAGTCCCCAAATGTATAAATTAGACCAATAATTAGATGTGTTAAGGAGGCCTGTAATAATGAATATAGGTCATGGTGATAATAATAAATACCCCTACCAGTGATATAATAATAGTAGTTCTATGAGCATTTAATATACCTTTATCTATTAAGGGTTGATGCTTCCCACATATTGTGCCACTTCTTTACATACAATCTCAATCTTGAGATGCACAACTGAGGCACCGAGATGTTAAGTATGGTATTTGAAGCTAGTGTTTGAATGGTGTCCTGCTGGACACCAGAGCCCAAGCTTGTCATCATGATGTTATTGCAGTGGGTCCCCTTGGTTGCATATTTTTTCCTACCAAACAAACTAGGTTCCTAATTTGCTTTAGTTATCAGCTTTATTCCATTTGGTCCTGAGATTTAGGGGGAATTAACTACATCCCTAGTTTCTGAATTGGATAGAAATATATCTGTATTAATTACTTTTTTTTTTTTTTTTTGGTTTTCCAAAATAGGGTCTCACTTTAGCCCAGGATGACCTGGAATTCACTCTGTATTCTCAGGGTGGCCTCGAACTCACAGTGATCCTCCTATGTCCACCTCCCAAGTACTGGGATTAAAGGTGTGTACCACTATGCCAGGCTTTGTGTTAGGTACTTTCTTATTGCTGTAAACAAATCCATGACAAGAAGCAAGTTAAGGAAGGAAAGAAGTTTATTTTAATTGATAGTTTTGAGAGTATGGTGGTTTGAATGAAATGTTCCCCATAGGCTCATGCATTTTAGATAGTGAGTCCCCATCTGATGGCAATTTGAGAGAGTTGTGACACCTTTTTTGAGGTAGAGGCTTGCTGGAGGAGGTGTGTCACTGGGGATAGACTTTGAGATTATTAGTCCAGCTGGCTCACACAGACTTCTTTCTTTCTGTTGCTATAACAAGATATGGCACCCTGGCCATATCTTGGTCTGCTCTGTCATGCTTTCCCCTACATGATGAAATCCTCAAAATTGTAAGTCAGAACAAACCCTTTCCTTTCATAAGCTGCTTCTGGTCAGAAGTTTTGTCCCAGCAATGAGAATGTAAGTGCTACAGAGGGGATAATTTCCACCATGGTGGTGAAGCAGGAGAACACTACACCAATACTCCTGGTCAAACACACCAATACGAAATCGGAATTTTAGGGTTTCTTGATAATGAAGCAATATATGCCAAATGCACCATGGTATAGAAATTGGGGTTCCTTTGCCAATGGACTAATATGTGCTAATGCAAAAATATAATATAAGAATTTTAGTGTGTCCCAGATTCTTGTCTTATGAATTCAAAAATATTTAAGTCCACACACCAGAGGGTAAAGTTTATAGAGACTTTATTAGCTTAAGAAAAGGAAAAAGGAAAGATTATAAAGATCTCCTGCCCATGAGAAGGCAGGAAGGGGTAAAGCCTCTAGGATGATTTTTCTTTCATGTGACTTCCAGGAAGAGGTATTGAGCAATTAAGGCAAAATTGACATTACTAAATTAGTTAGTGTGGTCCAAGAATGGTAATAAATTATGTGCAGAATCGTTCCTAATTGAAAAAATGCTTATCTCAGGTTTCAAATGCTGAATTTGGCTCCTTTTCTCTTATTTTCTTTCCTTTCCTTTCCTTTCTTCCCATCTCCTTTCCCTATATATAGTTGTATTAATTGGACATTTTTGGCACTGTGACAAATTCCCAAAACACACAGTTTAAAAAATGGTTTATTTTGGCTCATGGTTTTAGACCATGGTCAGATGGTTGCATTGCTTTTTGTTCTGTAATAGTTTCATGGTGGAAGGACGTGGGGGAGTTTTAATTATAGCTTGTTCTTAGTAGGGAATCTTGAGGGGCACTTGAAATCAATGTGGGTATGTAGGAAGGTAGGACACTAGCAGATGAACTACAAATTTTACTGGGAAACTAGATGGGCATTTTGGGAAGCAGGCTGATGAGTATTGGAACTATTTGCAAAACTGCTAGAAATTCCTTTGTTGTGCTACAAAGTGATTGGCTGTTAAGTTACAGTTGCAGCTGTGGAACAAGCTACTATCCTAACTAAAAAAAAATTCTTTGAAATGTGACATTCTCTATGGGATGAGAGATTGAAATTTACGTTCTCTGTTTTCAGTACTTTGTGAAATTTTTCTTTCAAAATACAATTCTGCTTTGAGTAGGACAGTGGAAGATACTGAAAGTAGTTTGTAGGATTATTAAGGTTCAATAGCCTGAAAGCTATCCACAGAATTTTATCTATGGGGTTAGGAATTAATCATGTCATTTGCTTAAGAAATCACAGGATGTTGGAACTATATTAATTGCAAGATTAAATTGGATCAAATATTAGGACTTAGGAATAAACTGAATTGTCCATTGACAAAAGCTAGGTCTAAATTGTCTTGAATCTATCTTTACAATTAAAAAGTAGTGATTTAGATTTGCCCTTGTCATCAAAACTTAAGACTTCAAGACACGGTGGGAGTGGGGGGAGGAGGAAACAGTGGCAGTGAATTGTCTCAGCCATGCCCTGTGGTAGGGCTTCTTTCCCAGCCACTCTTCCTGCCCTTTATCCCTCTCCTGCTTGCCTATTTTCCAGCTCTCACTTGAGGTGTATTCTCTTGACTGCTCAGTCCTCAGAGTTCTCCATCCTCTTGGAGCCTCAAATTCTTATTATCTCCTTGAATATGTATCAGAACCACTCAGAGTGCATGTCAAAAATATAAATTTCTGGGTTCTCGCAAAGTATTGAGAGATTTGAGGTGGATATGCTGATTATGCATTTCCAACAAGTTTCCAGGTAACACTGCCCCTGATACTGTTCTTGGGACTGTACTCTAAGAGTGAGACCCACTCATCTGTAGATCATTTGTTTTGTAGTTATCTATAGTTGTTCTAATTAAGAGACTTTCCTTTGGGTTGACAAGAAAGCTCAATGAGTAAAGTACTTGCCTGTTAACACAGGACCTGGGTTTGATCCCCAGTGGCCATGGAAAAATGCTGAGTGTGGTGAAGTGCACCTGAAGATATGGAAACAGTTGGTGAGCACCAGGCCAATGAGAAACCCTGCCTTAAACGAGGTGGATGGTATTTCTGAAGATGGCACCCTAAATTGTCCTTTGGCCTCTGCCTGCACACACACACACACACACACACACACACACACACACACACGACACAACATACATATACATATACACATGCATATAGATAGATAGGCATATGAGATTTTTTTCTTAGATTGCTATTGAAATTTTTGTGTATATCTTATCTAACACAAAGGAGATACTCACTGAATGTAAGTTCCATTCACTATTCCCCACTTCCTTACTTAAATTATAAATCTTTTGAAGAAAGGCATCTCTAGTATATGCATCTACATTTTTAGGAAAAAAACACAAAAATATTTGCTAAACAGATGAACAGATAGAGGTAATTGACTTAAATGGTGTTTTACCCAACTACTTCCATATTCTTAATTTGTTCTGTTATTAATACCTTAATTATCCTTATCTTTCTGCTCAAATTAAAGTGTTTATATTTTGCTGCTTGAAATCAAACAAGTCTGGCTCATTGACTTTTGATGCTTACTTAATCTTTACATTATACTTGTTAAATGTGGGAAAGTGTGAAGATTAAATAAGATAAATATATTAAATATTTTATAGCTCCAGTTAAAAAACATTCTATTTATTTATTTGAGTAAATGAGAGAAAGAGGAAGATAGAGAGAAAGTGAGAATATGGGCATGCCAGGGCCTATAGCCACTGCAAATGAACTCCAGATGCATGTGCTACCTTGTGCATCTGGCTTACATGGGTATTGGGGAATTGAACCTGGGTACTTTGGTTTTGTTAGCTAGTGCCTTAACTGCTAAGCCATCTCTCTAGCCCTACCGCCCCAGTTTTTTCCTTCAAAATTAATTTAGTATCTCAACAATACATGTATATACAAATATCTGATATCTGAATTTGAATACAGATGGCTGTTATAAATTCTTATCTCAAACCTTACAAACCAACCACACCCTCATTCATCACTGTACATTGAGGGGGCAGAAATATGCATCTTAGTCCTCTTGGCATTACAAGCCAGATAAACAGGAAAAAGCATACACATTTATTTAATATGAGTTTTACATGTCATGGAAACCCTTATCAGAAAATTAAGACCCAAAGGACCATTTAGCATCAGTTACTTGTCTACTTGTCTGCACAAAGAATAGTAAGTTGTGAAGAAGTAACGTGGTCATGTTGGGGAGGCTTGGAAAACAAGAGCACTTCTACCAGTCTGTACAGAATTCTCCCAGCCTTGACTTCATGTCCTTGAGGATAAGGATGCTGCTTTTCCTTCTAATGTAGGGATGGTGTCCCTCACATGGGAATTTCATCTTGCTTTTAAGTAACAGAAAACAGGTCAGGTACCTCTTTTAAAGCATTTTTACTTCAGAATAGTCCATACTTCAGAGTGTTAAACATGACATTTAACTTTGATGTGAACTATATATGAAGTAAAACTCCACAAAGGATTCCCAAGACATGGCTTCTAGTCTCACTAGGAAGCAACCACTTTCTCAAAAATCTTAGTTCCAATAAGATAAAACAAAATAAATAAAAGAAAATTCAAAATACCATTTAAGGCCACATAGTCTCTAATTCCATCTTCCTTTATAGCTTTATTCCCTATCCCTGTTCATCATATTCCCAGAGTCCTCCTGCCCTGATTTAGTCCAGGTTTCCTTCTGCCATCTGAGGTCATCCTCTTTGGATACTCCTTATTATAGTTTGGATTTTGAATGACTCCAAAAGCTTGTATATTGTGGGTTTGTTTGACAGCATGTGTTTATTTGGGGGAGGTTGTAGGACCTTTCCTTTAGGACACAGAACTTAATGGAAAGAAGATAGATTATTGGGCTGTTTGTTTCCTATTCACTATGAGGTAAGGAAATGATACTCCAGCCATGATACACTGGTTCCACAGGCCTAAAGCAATGGGGTCAAAGCATAAGACTATAACTTCAGAAACATGAACCAAAATACACTTCTTTCCTGTAAGTTAATTTGTCACAGTAATGGAGAGCCACCATACTCCTCTAACCCTTTGTGCCATTTGGCTTGTGCTCCAGTGTTTCGCTGGTAATTTGTACCTGTTCTCCAGGCTGACCTCCCTCACCTGTCATCTATAGGAAGTCTTCTGTGGTCCTAACAGTTCCAGTACCTTCCCACCTGATCTTGTGTTCTGGCTCATTTTCTTTCTGTTCACAGGATGGGAATGAAAGTCTATTCTTCAACCACTCTGTTGGACTGAAATGCTGCTTTTATGGCACTGTGGTTGTTTGATACAGGTGTCCTCTATAAACTTATGTGTTTTAAATGCTAGGTCCCCAGCTGTGACAATTTTGGAATTGGAGCCTCCTGGGGGTGACATGTTATTGGGGATGGGCTTATGGGTGTTATAGACAGCTTTCCCCTGCCAATGTTTGGCACACTGTCCTGTTGCTGTTGTCCATTTGATGTTGGCCCAGAGCTGATGTGCACCCTCTGCTTAAATGCCATCACTTTCTCCTGCCAGCATGGAGGTTTCCCTCAAGTTTGTAAGCCAAAATCAACTGTGTTCTCTTATTTGGATGTTTTCTGACAGCAACTCAAAGCTGACTGCAACAGGCACTAATCTTTTAATTTTTATTTAAAGTTTTTCAATTAAAATACAGTATTGCATTTCATTATATCTTTAAACAAAATTTGCTTTTGTTAATTCTTCTCCCCTCTCTTTTTCCCTATCCCCTTGACCCTTCTTTCCTGTCATGTGTGTCATATTATGCTCCCCTACTATATCAACCCCATACCACAATATGGTCACCTTTCTAGCTTCATCGGGTGACTTTAATCTTTCTCTCCCCCAGAGTTTCTAGACCATGCCTGACATCAATGCTCCTGAGTGATGTCTAAAATCACATTGGAGCGAGCAGATGGAAGGAATACACTATGATGGTAGGAAGCTGGCACAAGAAATTTCTTAGTGCTTGAGGAGAGATGCATATATACATCTTTTAAGTTTTTATTTTTTTAAGTAATTTTGGGCTTTGAGAAAAGTTATTCATAAGAACTCGTATACCTTTACCCGGATTTGTCAGTACCTTGTCACATCTGTTATATTATGTTTTCACACTATTTACATATGTGGTAGTTTGAATATATGTCCCCCAATATATTCAGTGTTTTATTAGTTATAGTTTGCATCTGCAATCACCTTGCTAGAGGCAATGTCACTGGGGGCCGGTCTTAAGGTGTTAATGGTGGGTTTGAGATTCCATTGTAAAGATATGCAAATATGCCTAGCAGGAGTTCCTGAAATGTGCTGTGTGACCTTTTGGCAGTAGTTTTGCTCTGTGTGCTGTATGGCTGGGGGCTTTGCTCTCTCTTCTTGGCCCTGTGAGAGCAGTCGCTTCTTCTGCCATTATGGAACTTCCCCTGGATCTGTAAGCTTCAATAAATAATATCCCTTCCTCCATAACTGTGCCTGGTCTGGAAGTTCATCTCAGCGAACCTGAAGCTGACTGCTACAACATATTTACAGAACCACATGGGAATAAGTTATAGGAATTATGCCACTTTCTCCTAAATACTGCTGAATTGACTAAAAATAAAACTTTTTTCTACACAGCCAAAGTGTCAAAATCAGGAAATTTAACATTGATGCACTATCAATCTATGCCTTTTAAAACTTTTTGACAACCTCCATTCATATACACAATGTACCTTAATCATAATCCCTTCTTACCACCTTCTTTCATCCCCCTTCCCTCCCCACTACCCCCTAAACCCCTGATTAGTTTAAACTAGTCTCTATTTATTTATTTTTTGTTTGTTTTTGAGGTAGGGTCTCATTCTAGCCCAGACTGACCTGAAATTCACTATGTAGTCTCAGGCTGGCATCAAACTCATAGCTATCCTCTTATCTCAACCTCCCAAGTGCTGAAATTAAAGGCACATGACACTATGCCTGATCCCTCTTTTATGTTAGTGCCATCTTGATGTGGGGTTGGAGTCCTGGGAGGAATTAGATTTCTAAAGATTCAGGAGACCCCTAGATTTATGAACTCCAACTTCAGGTCCTTGTTCAAGTTATCAAAGAATTGAAAAGATGGACGTGACTTATGAATGAGATTTATTTTAGGGAGAGTTAAGAGGGAAAGAAAAGCAGGAAAGCAATAAAAACAAGGCATACAAGCATCCAGACTAAAAGAAACTCTCCCTCTTCTCAGCTTGAGAAGTGGGGGGGGAGATGGAGAAGATCCTACCTCCGTAGGGGCTAAGAGAGCAGATAGAGGGGTTAAGGGTGAGCTAAGAGGGAGATAAAAGAACTTAAGAGGGCTCACACATCTTGGATGAGACTGGATCAGATGTGGGTTCTAGTTCTGCCAGAGTAGGCACAGTGTCATTTATGTTTCTAGCTAACTACCTACCAGAAAAAGCTCCTTTCTCCTAATCTGTATCAATATATCACAAGAAATCTTGTCCCTGGGGAGATGCAAACACAAATCAATTCACCACAACAGACCAAAGTGTAAAACTGCACAAAAACCAGTTTGGGTGAGCCAGTGAGTTTACTGGGGTTATTTACAAGGCTGTAATTTTTGTCTTTTTATTTATTATTTATTTATTTTATTTGAGAGACATAAAGAGGTAGATAGAAAATGGTATACCATGGCCTTCAGCTACTGTAAACCAACTGTAGATGCATGCACCACATTGTGCCTCTGGCTTATGTGGGTCCTGGGGAATTGAACCTGTGTCCTTTGGCTTCGCAGACAAACACCTTAACTGCTAAGCCATCTCTCCAGCCCCATTTTTGTTTTCATATCTTGTTGTGGCAGCAGGAAAGAAGTAGTCTGAGTGAGCTAGCCAGCACTGGCAAAGGGGCTGGGCCATAAAGGCCCAAGACCTATCCCCAGTGATACATTTCCAACAAAGCTCCATTGTCAGTATCATTTAGCAGTACCTGGGGGAATGCGAAATGATCACACAACACACAGGATATAACTTGAAGGAAGGCTAAGATCTTTCACTGGAATGAAGCCCTGTCTTGACTTTACTTGCTCCTTTAATTGAGAGTTTTAGGAAGTAAAAGCTAAGGGAAGTCTAGACATAAGACAGATCATGAGTTTGAATCAGCTCAGATCACGCATTGTTGACTTATGTTTATCAGAAACTCTTTGGATGAATTCCTGTGTCCTAGAAACTCTCTTTCTTTCTTCCTTTTTTTTTTCTTTCTTTCTTTCTTTCTTTCTTTCTTTCTTTCTTTCTTTCTTTTTTCCTTCTTTCTTTCTATATATAATATACCATCATTATCTATCTATCTAGTCTATCATCTATCATCTATCTATTTATCTATCTAATCTCTATCTAATCTCTATCCATTTATCTATCTATCTATCTATCTATCTATCTATCTATCTATCTATCTATTATCTATCTATCTATCTATCAATTATCTATCTATCTATCTATCTATCTATCATCTATCATCATCATCTATCTATCATTTATCATCTACCTACCTGTCTATCATCTCAGGCTCTAGACTGGAACAGTTGTATATTCTATTTTTGCTATAATAACTCAGGCATTAGGGGTTACTTAGAGGAACAGGATGACTCATTTGTTAGTAGAACAAAATTTTGCATCTTACATAACAGCACAGGCTCATATTCTGCAAATAAATACAGTGCTGTGTCACCTACCTATTTTAAAGGTGAATAAAACACAAGTGTACCTCTGGAAACTACCACAGCCATGTGAGTTGTAAGGCCAGATGCATTTCCTTTTTTTTTTTTTTTTTAGATACCACTAACATCTTTACTCTATGCTGTGTCTCAATGATGCCTCTTTCTTGCTGCTAGGCCTGGTCTATTATTAGCATTGCACATGTAGACCACAGTGGTAATTTGTAGCTTAGGAGATTTTGGTTTACAAAAATAAGCAATGATTGAATTTTCATAGTCACTTCCTCTGCAATTAAAATTGTTTCTCAACTTAGAAAAAGATGAGTTTATGGTAGAGAGAATAAAAGCTCTTCGAAGAGGCTGAATTATCTTCTTTTTAAAAGCATATTTAACTTGCTTATTTCCTAGGGAAAGAAAGAGAAAGAGAGAATATGAATGGGTGTGTCAGGGCCTCTAGCAAATGAACTCCAGAAGCACTCACCACTTTGTGCATCTGGCTTTACATGGATACTGGGGAAGCAAACCCTGGTCATTAGGCATTGTAAACAAATGCCTTGATGAAAGACCTATCTCTCCAGTCCTGAATTATGTTCTTGAACCATTGCCATATGTATAAAAAAGCTTACTATGTCTTCAAAGTCAGTATGAACATTGGATATAACTATGTATTATATGTATATATGTACTATGTATATTGGATATAACTAAGTTGGATAAATTATACTTCAGGTACTTTTCATTTTGAGAATAATTTAATCTTTTTAAATAATCGGTTGATTGTAAGAATACTTTAATTTAATTTTTTAAATAATTGGTTGATCATAAGGAGATGGAGTAAATGGAAAGTTTTGTTTGTTTGTTTGTTTGTTTGTTTGTTTTGCGAGGTAGGGTTTCACTCTGGTCCAGGCTGACCTGGAATTAACTATGTACTCTCAGGGTGGCCTTGAACTCTCGGGGATCCTCCTACCTCTGCCTCCCGAGTGCTGGGATTAAAGGCGTGCGCCACTATGCCCGGTGAATGGAAAGTTTTTGACAAAAGTTTCTACTCTTTAAAAATATATTTAAGAATATGTTTATATTTTTCAGGAAGGATGGAGAGAAATCTTTGCTTTTCAAGTATAGATTTACATTTGACTGCTTAGGCTTGATAAATACTGTGGATTCTAAATGGGTTGTTGATATTTTTTGTTTTTGTTGAGGCAATGTGGTTCTTGTCCCCATGGAAGTTACACAGCAACCACATGTAAGAAACTAGGCATTAGTTCTTGCTAAATTACTGCTCATCTTTTAGTAGTTAAGACTGGAGTATTGTCTTACACACTTCAATAACAGGAATGGTGAAAAACTGCTTCTGTGAGGGGCCCAGAGCCATCTATGAGAAATTTAAAGTTGAATTAAGGAAGAAAAAAAGCTTTTTTAAGATAAATATTTTCCTATGGCAGGAAAAAGTTGCTTGCATTATTTTTGTAAGTAATTGAAGTGAAAAGGCTTTATGTTTGAGTTATTGATGTAAATTGTATTTTTAATATGAGTAAAGACTTGACTTTAGTCACAATTATAATAACTGACATGCAGGAGAGCAAAATTATAACATGATTTTCTTTTGTTATCAAATATTCAGGGTCTACTGCATGTACAGCTTTGCAATAGAAAGTACTCATCATAATTATTTTCTTAAAAAGTAGTGGGGGGTGGAGGAGCCTTACTCTGAAGCCTTAGGTTGTTACAGGTAAATCACAGTACCAGGGATTGGTCTCTCCCACAGTGAGTTGTTAGTCAGGGAGGCTCATGTGGCCCCCAAAACAGTATCAGCCATTGTTAATGCTTTTGGTTACCTAACTGGACTAAATGGTATGACCCTATTGCAACAGACACTATGGTCACTCTAATTTAATGAAAAGAGAGATCCAGAATCTACAGAGAAAGCAACATTAAATCAGATCTCTATCTTGCCCACCAGGGCTCAGGGAGCATCACTGAAGAGAGGGTAGAAGACTGTAAGAGCCTCAGGATGTATGGAAATAGTGTGAGACACCATATTCCCTCCCCAGCCTAGAGATTGACTGAGTCCTCTTGGTCCCCACAATGAATACCAATAGCTCCACCAGAGACCCTCAGCAGAACTGGGTTGGGAGAGAGGAGTCTATGTGCAACCTTTTAATTAAAAAAAATCAATAAATTAAAATAAAAAATAAAAAGAGTTATTGTTGAAAGATATGTATTTATTCCTGTCATTTTTCTTGATTTTGTAGTGGTCTCTGTTTTTCTGTTACTGTCTTTCAGTAACTCTTATTCAAGTATGGTCTCATGTATGTGCTTTTCCTTCTTTTCAGACTAAAAGATCCCTTCAAGTATTTTCTGTAGAGCTAGTTTAATGGACATTTATTCCTTTAGCCTGTTTATTTTATAGAAAGTTCTTGTGTCTCCTTCAGTTATGACCAGTAGCTTTGTTGGATATAGAAATATTGATTGGCAGTTGTTGAATTTTAGATCTTGGAATACATCATTCCAAGTGCTTCTGGCTTTTGAAGTTTGTGCTGAGAAATCTGCTGTTATCCTGATTCACTTGCCTTTATAGGTGACTAGGTGCTTCTCACTACTTTCAAAATATTGTCTTTGGTCTGGGTGTTTAGTAGTTTGATTATAATATGGTTAGTAGGAGTCCTTTTCTGGTTTTGTCTGATTGGTGTTCTAAATGCCTCATGTATCTGTATTGGTATCTATTTCTATATTTGGGGGGAATTTCTCCTATAATTTTATTCAAAATATTTATTATGCCTTTAGATTGAAGTTCTTTTCCTTCTTCTATACCCTGAATTCTTTAGTTTGATCTCTTTATTTTGTCTTGAATGTCTCAAAATTTCCACTTATACATTCCTATTAGTTTGTCTCTCTTGTTGGAATATTCACCTTGTCTTCTAGATATTCTGTTCAATCTTTGATCCATTCTAATTATTATTATTATTATTATTATTATTATTATTATTATTATTTAGAAACTTTGTATGGACATATCATGTGCTGGTACCATTATTCCCTTCCTCCTTGCTCCCACTGAAAAAAGGGCCCTCATTAGTTGGATTGCTGGTATTCCTCATGGAGAGGTGGGTTATGAGTTGTCGGAGCAGCACTCAATCATTGTGGGGGGATGTCTCTGGATATTCCCTCCCAACATGAGGCTCTTACTTTTTTTTTTTTTTTTTTTTTTTTTTTTTTTTTTTTGAGGTAGGGTTTTGCTCTTGTCCAGGCTGACCTGGAATTAAGTATGTAGTCTCAGGGTAGCCTTGAATTCACAGTGATCCTCCCACCTCTGCCTGCCAAGTGCTGGGATTAAAGGCATGCACCACCATGCCCAGCTTCTTACATTTTTTCTGACCCTCTTCAACAAAATTCCCGAGCCTTGGTGGGTATGCTTTAAGTCTACTAATTTAGTGTTGAGCTCTTAGCAACTTCTGGATTTCTGCTTTGGTGCATTTTGAGTATTCTTAAGGTCTGTCTCTATCACCCTGGCCCGGGTTGTCAGGCTCACCATAGAAGCAGCACTCTTGCTCATCTCACCAATTCCTTTAATATTTTATCTGTTCCCTAGCTGCTGTGCAAAGGGTGGTTCATCTCATTCTAGGGAGTCAGCTATCTATTCTTGTCATGTAGATAGATTTTGGTTGTCCTAGTTCTTGCTGCTGTCTGGAAAAGAAAAATAAACTCTCCAATAGAGACTGAATGCAGTATAAGTTAAAGGGTGTGGTAGTTTGAATATATGTCCCCCAATATATTCAATGTTTTATTAGTTTATAGTTTGCATCTTCAGTCACCTTGCTAGAGGCAATGTCACTGGGGGCGGGTCTTAAGGTGTGGTGATGGTTTGAGATTCCATTGTAAAGATATGCAAAGTGTGCCTAATGTGAGTTCCTGAAGTGTGCTGTGCTGTGTGGCTGGTGGTACCAGGAGTGGGGTGAGAAGAATCAGACCGTGTGGATGTTCGTCTTTTGCAACCTTTGTTTTGGAGGAATGAGCATGGACTTGGTGCTTGCAACTGAAGATGCCTTCTGGACTGGTAAACCAAGTTTTATGGACTATTCTGATGAGAGTTTGAGAATGCTAAGTGCAGACAGTATTGAACTTCGAGGCTTGGCTTATGAGCTTTCTAAGGGGAAGGAAAGACTGCAGAGGACTTTGTTGGAACTGGGCTACTGGCATAAGGGATGGCTGTGTTCCTCTATCCAGGCCCAGAAAGTTTGATCAAGGTTAAATTTGTAATGGACTGATATGTTTGGCTAAAGATATCGGACTTAGAAATTTAAGATTAAGTTGGAAAACCTCAAGCAAGTTAAAATTGGAGGCACTGAGACTGGTTTTAGGTTACTGGAGCTGCTATTGTCAACACATTAGCAATCAGGTGGCCTGACTGTTTTACATTAAAACAATGGAGAGGATGCCTGAGGAAAGACTGTTAAAAATGCAAACTCTTTTGGAAAGAGTGGACTGGAGGAGGAACCTGCTTTTCAAGGCTATGATTTATTTTATCCCTGGATTAAGAATATGGCTGTGTCCTGCACACCTTGTATTAGTTTTGGAAGCATGAAAAATGCATGGAGTGGTCATGAGTTGCACACAGTTCCAGGAGCCGCCACTGAGATGCGGCATGAGGTAGGGTATGAAGACCCTCAGGAATAGGCTGAAAGAGCCTTTGGAAGATGGTCTATTTTAGAGACGATATCATGAGCTTGAGAAGAATGTATATTCAGTAGAATTAAGTGTAATGTTCTGTAGATGTATGTTAAGTTCATTGATCTATGGCATTTTTTAGCTCCTTTGTGTCTCTATTTATTTTCTGCTTAGAGGATCTGTCTATTGATGATTGTGGGGTATTAAAGTCTCTACTATTATTGTACTGGGGTCTATGTCTCTTTTATTGTCTAGAAATTTTTTAAAAATAAAATTAGGTGCTCCTAGCCCAGTGTGGTGGCCTTTAATCCCAGCACTTGTAAGGCAGAGATAGGAAGGATCTCCATGAATTCAAGGCCATGCTGAGACTACATAGTGAATTCCAGGTCATCCTGGGCTAGAGTGAGACCCTACCTCAAAAAACCAAAAAAAAAAAAAAAAAAAAAAAAAAAAAAAAAAAAAGGTGCTCCTGTGTTTGGTGCATACAGGTTTATGATTTTGGTACCTTCTTATTATACTGTTCTTTTACTGAGTATAAAGTTGCCTTCTTTATCTCTTTTGATTACTTTTTATTTAAAGTTAAGTTTTTTTTTTCCCAAAAAAACCAACTCTTCCTGCTTGTTTCATGATTCTATTTGCTTGGGAAATCTTTTTTCCCTTCTTTACCCTAAGGAGGTGTTTGTCTTTAATTATAAAATTGGCTTCTTGTAGACAGCCAATGGATGGATCCACTTTCCTAATCTGTCCTGCTAACTTATGTATTTTGATTGGGGAATTGAGGCCATTTATATTCAGAGTTAACAACTATGATATGTGAGTTAATTCCTGTCATGTTGATAGTTTTGTAGAGTTTGATATTATCTTGGTCTTCTCATGCTTTTATGACCAATGTAGTTCTGATTGTTTCCTTTTCTCCTCTCTTGTGCATGTTGGTTCATCTCCTGAGTGTGGAGTATTCCATGATGTATGTTCTTTAGAGGTGGTTTGGTGTTCATGTAATCATACAGCTAGTTTATATTGTGAAAGGTTTTTCTTTCACCTTCTGTTATGAGGGATAGTTTTGCTGGGCATAGTAGTTTGGGTTGGTATCCATGGTTATTTAATTTTTGAAATACTCCATTCCAAGCTATTCTGGCTTTAAGTGTTGCCACTGAAAAATCTGAAGTAATTCTGATGGGCTTAACTCTGTATGTTATGAGCTATTTGTGTGCATGTGTGTGTTGGGGTCTACCCATTTTGGGATAACAGTCATGTTTCATTAAGGAGGAAGCAAGAATTTGTCCCTGTAGGATCTTCAGTGAGTGTTCTATTTTGTGTTTGAATGGCTTGGGATAGGATGGTTTATCCACAGATGTGAAGGTTGCAAGTGTGCCAGCAGCTTTGGGCTGGTGGCTTATAGGAGAGCTGCACTTGGAGGTCCATAATCTCTTCATTCTTCAATCACAGCCATGCCTTGCCTGTGAGGTTCAGGAACAGTAGCACTTGGCCCTTCTCCCCCACTGTACTCCAGCTGAGTACCCTCTGGTTGCCAGATATTACTGTGCTCCCCATCTGGGGCAGGAACAATGCCCCAAGTAGGTGCTAGTAGGCAGGTGCTGGTTGGGGATGGGGGTGGAGAGGTGGTGGGGCTCCAGGATCCATAAACCAGGTCAAACCGTGAGTCCAAGGAGATGGCCAGTGTGGGGGCATAGTTTTGTGGATGTGGCCAGCAGTTTGGCATGGTGTGATCAGAGGAGTTTGCCGAGGCTGGAAAGATCTTCAGGGTGGGGAATCTCAGGGGCCAAAGGCTGGGGTGGGGCAGAAGAAGTGTGGGTCCTAGCTCTGGCACAGTGGGGATGTGGTGGGGCTGTCAGGGACATGTGGGCTCTGGTTCTGACACTGTGGGGACCCACAGGTGCTGATGGGGTGTGGTAGGACAGAAGTGTGGACCCTTGTTCTGGAACTGAAGGGACATACTCAGTGAGTTGATTCTGTATCTGACTGTAGGGGGTGTGGGGAAGGCTGACCAGAATACCTTGCCCACGTGAACTCAGGTGACCCAAGTTAGGTAAACACAGACTTCCCCAGCTTGAGAGGCTAGCAGGATTCCTGTGGTATCATCCTAGATATGCCAGAAAGCATAGCAATTGGCAGATTCTAGAATGCGCAACCCCATGCCCACCCAGTTGAGGTCTGATAGGACCTACTAGTATTGGAGCCTCACAATTCTTGCCTAATTTCACCCCCAGAACTCTAGTGTCATTACCAATCTGCCATTTTTACTGAAGTTCTGTTGGCTTCTGGACTAGACTTTCAATACCAGGCAAGTATTCCCTCCCATGGAGTGGGTCTCCAGCCTAATTAGAGAGCAGTTGGTTTCCCCCTTAATAGACATGTCAATATTGCATATTTGGCCTGGCTAGCCAGTCTTAGAGCTTGCAAGGTACAGTGTTGTTTAACACCACTGATGACTTCTTTTTCTGAATTAATTAGCTTTATGCAGGATAGCTCTTTCCAGCTTTCTGACTGAAAGAGTCAAACCAACACCATGACAGGTTTCAATGAGATATTTCCTAGCTAGGCCTAAGTTTCAATTTCTCAAGAAGCCTGAACTAAATTCTGGGAGAACAGAACAAAGAACCAGGTCATTTCCTGAAAGGTTTCAGAGATGTCTAAGGCCATTCCCCCTTTCTTGGCCCCAGCCAATCAGAAGTAAAAGAATGTGAGATATGCTTACTGGCCACTTAACTGGCCACCTTAGGAAACTTTACCTTCCCTAGAACCCCCCGTCTTAGCCCCCCTTAGCCCGCACACATGGAATTATAACCAGTCAGGAGTGCACAAGTACTACATCGTTCAAATTAGCCAATTATGTTGGAGGTCTTTGTTTAGCAGTCTTTAAAAGAGCCAGAGACTTCTTCTCGGGGATTGCCTTTTAGTGCAAGTGGTGGACCCCCACACGCTGGACTTCTCTGCACAATAAACCTTCTATGTTTTTACATGCTATATGAGTCTGAGTCTCCCTTCAGTGATTTTTGGACCCTAACATTGTTGCGTTGGCCAGGAAATGCTGAGGACCCCAGACTCAATAGCAGAGCATTCTAGGAAGACTTTAGGTTATCTGCTGATTAGTGAGTGGGTGAGTGATGCACGCACGAGCTATAGGTCTGTGTGTAACTAGTCTGCTTGTCAGCTTCTAATAGGTCTGGAGTCTAGACTCAATATGGAGGCCCACAAGGCAGGGCTGACAAACCTATACGACCTCAGGGCCGAGGGGTCTCAGAGGGCACTCAGGAACCCCGCCTGGGTTCCTGTCAGAGCCAGAAGGCTCCAATCTGAATCTGGTGCTGCTGGAAAAAAATGCGTCACGCCCGTCTTCTGGTGGAGCTCACTTGCGAGAAAGGCTGCCATCCACAGCTTTTTTTTTTTTTTCATTTCCCAGGAAGTCTGTTCTTGTGTCTGTGTGTCTATGTCTATTTTGTTTTCATTTACTTGTTAGTGAATACTTGTAACCAGTCATGGGGCAGACCACAAGTTCTACTCCATTGGATTTGGTTCTGACCCATTTTAAGGACTTCTGGCATATGGCGGAAAGTCTAGGCTTAATAGTACATCAGGAAAACTAACCATCTTTTGCAGGAGTGAGTGGCCAGCTTTCAACGTCAGATGGTTGGAAGGGGGAACCTTCCATCTCCCCACTATCTATAGAGTTAAAGATATTGTTTATGGAACTCCTGGCCACCCAGATCTGGTTGCCTATATCATGGTCTGGCAATGCTTGGTGGAGAGCCCCCCCTACTGGCTAAGTCCTTTTTTGCTACCAATGCTAGTGGTCCTGTCTGTAAGGGAGTCAGGGCCACCAAGGAACAATAAGGAAGTCCTGCCTCTGTCTGTTCCAGAAGAAGATCTCTACCCACTTCCCTACGTGCCTTCCCCTGTGCTGGAACCTATGCAACAGGCAGCCTCTGTTGCTGACCTGGGACCAGGGCAGGATGACAGAAATGCAGCAAGTCCTGCCCACACACAGGCTCGTACCGCAAGGCATGCAGATTCCACAGCTGCGTTGCCATTGGGAGCTACGGGCCCTCTTGGTCCTGATGGACATCAATTCATGACTTACATTCCCTTTTCCACTAGTGATCTTTATAATTGGAAAATGCAAAACCCAAAGTTTTCTGATAAGCCTTCAGCCTGTTAGATCTGCTAGATTTCATAATGATAACCCACCAACCCACTTGGGATGATTGCCAACAGCTTTTACAGGTTCTCTTCACTACGGAAGAAAGGGAACGAATTCTGGTGGCTGCTCACAAACTGGTCCTGGGAGCTGACAGACAGCCTGCTACCACTCTGGCAGAACTAGACAATACTTTCCCTTTAAGCCACCCAGATTGGGACCCCAATGATGATGTAGTTAAGGAGAGACTAAAGTCTTCCCACCAGATTCTAATGGGGCGTCTCTGTGGGGCTTCAAGAAAGCCCATAAATTTGTCTAAGGTAGAACAGGTTATACAAGGTAAGGAGGGAATCCCAGGGGCATTTCTAGAGAGACTGCTGGAAGCATATTGTACATACCCTTGGGCCCAGAGGCCAGGGAAAACCAGTCTGCAATTAACATGGCATTTTTCAATCAAGCCGATACAGACATCCAAAGAAAACTACAATGACTGGATGGTTTCACGGGTAAGCAAATGTCTGAGTTAGTGGCCATAGCAGAAAAGGTCTATAACAATAGGGAGACACCAGAAGATAAGCAGACAAGGGCGCTAGCTAAGATATTGTTGGCTGCCACAGGGAAGTCTGACCAGGGAGAATTAAATGCTTTAGCTTTTGGGATAGGCAGAAACAAACCAACTACATGGCCAAAAGGGGGAAAAACAGTGCCAACCCCAACTCCAGAAGGACCAATGTGACTATTGTAAGGAGACAAGACATTGGACAAATGAATGTCCCTGGAGGGCAAAGGATAAAAATAAAGCCCCAAAGTTCTGGAGATTGGAGAGCTCGATGATTGAGGATGTCGGGGCTCACGTCCCCTCCATGAGCCCTGGGTAAACCTAAAGGTGGAGGGGAAGCCAGTGGCTTTCCTGGTCGATACTGGGGCTCAGTGTTAGATTTAAAAACAACTTATGGGGCCCTTGTCCACCAAAAGAACATGGGTCCAAGGAGCCAACCAATATTCATGGACTACCCAAAGAGAGGTGGACTTAGGAATGGGGCGGGTAACCCATTCATTCATGATCATCCCTGGGTGCCCCTACCCCACTCCTGGGATGAGACCTCTTAACCAAAACAGGAGCACATATTCATTTTAGCCCTGAGGGGGTCCATGTTTTTAATCAAAAGGGCCCTGTGCATGTATTATCTGTAGCTTTGGAGGAAGAATATAAGCTCTACACATCCCCATCACAGGGCCTTCCTGAAAGCCAGTATCTGAGAAAGTTATGGGATGAAATTCCGGGTGTCTGGACAGAAAGGAACCAGACTAGACTGGCTAAACATCGGGCACCAATTGTAGTCAAGCTCCGAGCAAATGCCAGACCCATTAGGGTTCGCCAATATCCAATGCCCCAAGAGGCCAAGCTTGGTATAACACCACAAGTAAATGGACTTTGGACACAAGGGATATTGGTCCCCTGTCAGTCTGCCTGGAATACTCCCCTCCTGCCAGTAAAGGAGCCCAACTCTAATGACTATTGACCTGTGCAGGACTTAAGAGAAATTAATAAATTGGTGGAGGACATTCACCCCCCAGTGCTGAATCCGTACACTCTCCTGAGTGCTCTACCACCTGAGCGCAATGTGTATATGGTACTAGACCTGAAGGATGCATTCTTCAGCCTACCACTGGCCCCAGCCAGTCAGCCCCTATTTGCCTTTGAATGGAGTGATCCAGAACATGGATTCAATGAACAGCTGACATGGACAAGATTGCCTCAAGGATTCAAGAACTCTCCCACTATCTTTGGTGAGGCACTTCATGAAGACCTGGGTGAGTACCGCAGAACCCACACCCAAATAACCCTCCTACAGTATGTTGATGACCTCCTCATAGAGGCCCCAGATGAAGAAGCTTGTCGTTCAGCCCCAGAAGCTCTATTGAGAGAACTGGACTGCATTGGGTATCGCATCTCAGCCAAGAAGGCTCAACTTTGTCAAAAGGAGGTAATTAATGTATTTGGGGTACATACTCAAGGGGGGGGACAATGCTTGTTGTCCCAAGCCCAAAGACAGACAATCCTCAACATCCCCTCCCCCAAGTCCCAATGGCAGATTTGTTAATTTTTGGGGTCAGAGGATTCTGTATACTCTGGATACCATGGTTTACAGAGATTGCCAAACCTCTCTACAAGACAACCCTCCAACTAAATGAGGCTCTTCTAAAGGCCCCAGCACTGACTCTACCAGATATACACAAGCCCTTTCATCTATATGTGGATGAAAGTAAGGGCACAGCTAAAGGAGTACTGACTCAGACCCTTGGCCCCTGGAAAAGGCCAATTGCATATCTGTCAAAGAAATTGGATCCAGTGGCAATGGAAAGGCCACCATGCCTCTGAATAATTGCTGCCACTGCCCTGTTAGTGCAAGACTCAGCTAAATTGACTTGGGGCCAGACTCTGAAAGTAACTACTCCCCATGCCATCGAAGGAATACTAAAACAACCCCTGGACAGATGGTTAACGAATGTGAGACTGACTAATTACCAGGCTCTTCTCCTCAACCCGCCCCAAATTCAGTTTACTGCCAGCTAGACCCTCAACCCTGCCACCCTACTGCTGGACCCGGATCTGGACAGTCCCATGCATGACTGCTCAGAAATTCTGAGCACTATACAAGTCCCGACCTCAAGGACGTTCTCCTTAAGAAGGCAGAACTAACTTGGTATACAGATGGTAGCAACTTCCTTAAGGATGGTGTCTGGTATGCAGGGGCTGCGGTGACAACAGAAGAAACAACTGTGTGGGAGGGAGCCCTTCCACCAGGTATGTCCACCCAAAGGGCTGAATTAATAGCCCTAACCAAGGCCTCACAACTAGGCCAAGGGAAAAGGCTGAACATTTATACTGACAGCTGATACTCATTTGCAACTGTACATGTACATGGGGCCATTTATAAAGAAAGGGGACTATTGACTGCTGAGGGGAAACTATTAAAAATAAGCAGGAAAGTTTGGATCTCCTACAAGCCATCTGGCTACCCAGGGAAGTAACAATCATACATTGTCCTGGGCACCAAAAATGAGAGGAACCCACTTCCAGAAGGAACAATAGGGCAGACCAAGTGGCATGAGAGGCAGCCCTCCAGGTTGCTACCACCTTAATGACAAGACTGCCCCCGATTGTGGAAACAACTTTGCCAGAGACACCAAACTATACTGACTTGGAATTACAGAAAATTAGGACCCATTCAACAACCTATAAGGAACAAGGATGGTATAAAACTCCAGATGGAAGGATCATCCTCTCTTCTGACTTTCCTGAACAACTCATTGGACAAATACACTGGAGCACCCAATTAGGTCAACAGCAGATTGAAGACTTACTCAGACAGGCCCATCTTAAAGTTTTTGTTTAAGACAAAAGACTGCAGAAGCCATACCCTGATGCCATGCTTGTCGCCTAGTAAATACAAAGAGTGGAACTTCCCAGATGGGAACTAGGGAAAGATGAACTTGGCCCGGAGTAAATTGGGAGGTTGACTTCACAGAGGTAAAAACTGGTTTATATGGATATAAGTATTTACTGGTGTTTATAGAAAAATTTTCAGGATGGACTGAGGCTTTTCCAACCAAAAATGAGACTGCCACTACTGTGGCATCATTCCAAGGTATGGCGTACCTGTTCTTTTGGGGTCAGATAATGGACCAGCTTTCGTCTCAAAGGTAATGCAGGCTGTAGTCAAAATCATGGGGCCCAATTGGAAACTTCATTGTGTATATCATCCCCAGAGTTCAGGGCAAGTAGAGAGGATGAATCACACCTTGAAGGAGAATTTGACTAAATTAACCCTCGAAACTTGCAGTGACTGGGTGTCTCTCCTTCCTTTTGCCCTTTTTAGTGTGTGAAATTCTCCTTATACTATGGGTTTGACTCCCTTTGAAATTGTGTATGCAAGACCTCCCCCTCTGTTGCCCAATATAAAAGCAGAAATGTTAACTGAATTTGATGATGAGAGGTTTCTCTCCTCCTTACAAGCTTTGTTTCAGGTGTAAGAGCACCTCTGGCCACAACTGCAGGCCATCTATGACAAGACTCTGCCACCCACACCTCATAGATTTGAGCCAGGAGACCTGGTCTTCATCAAGAGACATCGAAAAGAGACCCTTGAACCCAGCCAGAAAGGACCCCACACCGTGATCCTGCCCACTCCAACTGAAATCAAGGTGGGCATAGTGCCAGCCTGGATACATCACTCCCACTGAAATCCACTGATCCACATACAGACTCTAACAACAACATCCCAGAGGAGAGACCAGAAGTGTGGAGAGCAGTCTCACATCCACAAGACCCACTTAAACTGAAGATCCATAAACTAGAGACCTAATGATGATCAGGTTTGCTTGTGCTGTGACTGTTTTCTGCTGTTTATTAACCCTAGCTATTTTAAACCCACACCAAGCTATCACCACCAAATGGGCATTACAAGGTCCTAAGACTTCTGCACAAGACCTAGGAAGGGAAATACTAACCCTAACACTGGCCAGACCAGCCAGTACTACCAGCCAGTACTACTTTCCCAGTCTTCCACTTGGATCTTTGTGCTTTGCAGCCAAACACCTTAACTGCTAAGCCATCCCTCCAGCCTATTTTTATTTATTTTTTTAATTATTATTATTTTTATTGACCACTTCTATACTTACATACAAAAAATGCAGGATATTTCCCTCCCCTCCCCCCATTCCACTTTAGAACTTCAATCTCCATCATATCCCCTCCCTCTCTCCATTAGTCTCTCTTTTAATTTGATGTCATCATCTTTTTCTTCTATTTTGAGGGTTTTGTGAAGGTATTGCTAGGCACTGCAAGGTCGTGGATATCGAGGCCAATTTCTGTCTAGGCTGTTGCATTGTAAGAAGTCATACCCTTCATTTGGCTCTTCCATTCTATCCGCCCCCTCTTCCACAATGGTCCCTGAGCCTTGGGGGGTGTGACAGAGGTGTTTCAGTGCTGGGCACTTCTCCATTCTTTCTTCTCAGCACTATGTTGCCTTTTGGGTCATCCCAGTGGTCATTGCCATCTGAAAAGAGAAGATTCTCTGACCAGAAGTGAGAGTAGCATTAATATGTGAATATGAACATTAAGCATAGTGCTTTCAGGGCAGCTTGGTGGGAATAATACATACATTTAGCCAGACAGCAGTAGGCTTTATACCCCTAAGGCTCATGACTTCACCTGCCATAGACTTTTGCTTAGGTTTTTCAGTACCAGGTATGGATTCCCTCCCATAGAGAGGGCCTTCAGTCCAATTATGGAGCAGTTGGTTACCCCAAGAGTAGACATGCCACTATTGCACCTGTTCAGTCATTGGGCCTATATGGCCAAACTTGAATATTCAGTGTCCACTGTTTTCACTGCTGATGACTTCTGTCTCCCATAGGGCTGCATGCACTGCAGCTTTTTTTCCAGCTTTCAGTTGTACAGCCTATTTTTAAAAGTATTATTGGTTTTTAATAAAAAGTTTCCACACATAGACCCCTTTTCCCCACACCAATTCTGCTGAGGGTATTTGTTATGGTGATCAAGAGACCTCACTATATCTCTGCAGCAATGGGGGAAACATGGTATCTCAGTCTATGCCCATCCATCCTGAGGCCCTTAGAATCTTTCTGCCCCCTCTTCTGCAATACTCCTTGAGATATGGTAGGTAAGATAGAGATTTGATTTAGTGTTGCTTTCTCTGAAGACTCTGGATCTCTGTTTCTATGAGGTTTGAGTGACCACAGTGACTGTTGCCATTTCCCTGGAATTGGTTTTCAGGTTAGCTGTGATAGCAGTATTCATGTTACTGCTTCCCTTGTAATTACTCCTGGGCCTGGTGGGTGAGATGGTGACCCACCTCCTGCTCATTGCTGAATCTCTCTTCTTGATGCATTGATGTATCCTTATTCTCCCTCAAATTCTCCTCTATCTATAAAATAGAACAGATTCTCCAGCCAAAAGTGAGAATAGTTTGAATAAAATGGGATTATAACTAACCCAATAACTAGTCATTAGAAAGATATATTGATGGTAAATCTATTTTTTCTTAGTTAGAGAACAGTGGTGGTTCTCTCTGGAGCCTATTGGTTTCCTGTTCTTTGGGGTCTGGCTTGGTTTTCAGAGCCTGCTATGAGTTCTTCCCCACTGGGAGGGTCTCATGTTCAATCGGTGAAGCAGTTGGTACCTACATCAGCTGTGTGCCACTATTGCACAAGTGTATGCTTCTTGCTTGGCTGGTTGATTTTGTAACTGGTTAGCAACTGTTACTATCCAGCTGCTCTCATAGCATTTTCTAGCACTATAAGGACTAGCCAGGAGGGAACTAGATTCCCTCTCAGTTACAGCATGATCACTTTGTGTGCTGTGACTGCAGCTTGTGATGTCTTCAACAATAGGAACTTACATTTTAGCTCTTGCAGGTAACCAAGTGATTTGGCAATACCCTGTAGAATTTTGGAGACCTCATGTGTCTCCCTTTCCATCAGTTCACTCTTGAGGGGGACCCAATTCTGGCCCTGGGAATTACCGGCCCACACCCATGGTTTTAGGGTAATGCTTTCTTCACTTTTTGTGAAGCACCCCCCCTCTGCCTTATTAAGGGTCATGACTTGTAGAGTGGTATCCTAGAAGAAGGTTTCTATGGGATTGATTCATGTTGCCATTAGTTTTGTGTATCCTTCCAAAACCCTTCTTACTTTACCCCCTAGGCCTTGCTATACCTTTTTGTCTTTTCTTGTCTTGTCTTGTCTTTTCTTTTCTTTTTTCTTCTTTCTTTCTTCCTTCCTTCCTTCCTTTATTCTTTCTTTCTTTCTTTCTTTCTTTCTTTCTTTCTTCTTTCTTTCTCTCTCCTTTTTTTCCTTCCTTTCTTCTTTCTCTTTCTTTCTTTCTTTCTTTCTTTCTTTTTTCTTTCTTTCTTTCTTCTTTCTCTTTCTTTCTTTCTTTCTTTCTTTCTTTCTTTCTTTCTTTCTTTCTATCATTGACTTGTTGTCCAGTAGCACTTCCTTCCTTCCCTCACTATTTTCCCTTTTTCTAATCTTCATTCTAATGCCATTTCCATATTGTAAATATTTATTATGGCTTATACCTAACTGATGCTAGACCAGGTTAGGACTGCGTATGAGAAAGGTCACATAACATTTTTCTTTCTGAGCCTATGTAATCTCACTCAGCATGATTTTTTTTTTGTGAATCCCTCCATTTCCTGCAAATTTTATTAGTTCATTTTTTCCTTACTGCAAATAGAATTCCATTGTGTATATGTACCACATCTTCATTAACCATTCTTTTGTTGATGGGCATCTGGCTGCTACCAGTTCCAGGCTATTGTGAATAGAGCAGCAGTAAAAATGGTTGTGCAAATGACTTTGTATTCAGTGGAGTCTTTAGGGTATATGCCCAACAGAGGTATAGCTGAATCTAACTCTAGTTCTATTTTCAGCCTGTTGAGTCTTTCTTCTGATTTCCATACTGGCTGTACAAGTTTGCACTCCTAGCAACACTCCCCCACCAGCATGTGCTGTCATTTTCTTCCTCTTCTTCCTGAAGGCTTTAGAAGAAACTAGTTTTTTCCACTTCTTTCTGAAAGCTTCAGGAAGAACTTGTTTATTGTCTCTTGTAGTTTGTGGAGGCTGTTACATTCCCAGACTTAGGCTTCTTCCTCTGCCTTCAAAAGCTCACAGTGTAGTAACACTGCTCTGAACTTGTTCCATTGTTTGTTCTCACTCCTTCCCTTCCCCCTGGTTCACACACAGAAGCTGAAAGTTTATTAAATGTACTGCAGTACATCTGAATCAAACTAGCTCCCAGTGGGGGATCATATCACATCACTAAGAAGGGTAGAAGTTTTTGCAGGAGTTAAAAGAGAGGTTATTTAGTCGGATTTCATGGGTCATTTGTGTATGAGTCTATATCTGAGGGGACAGGCTGACTTCTTGCTATCTTGTTAAATAATAAATTTTACAGCATCTTTTCTGGTGGCCATAGGTTATTAGCAGTTAGGCTTTAAATTATATGAGACATTACTTACGTGTCACTGGGTCAAGGTCCAAGCAGTCAGGGTCTGATTGTTAAAGTGTGGAAATATTTCTGGCTGTTTTGTCTCTACATTTCACTTTTAACTGATCAGCAATGTCAAAACAAGGGACAAAGATCATCTTCTGGAGTTTCTTAAGAACTGAGTAGGGGTGAGAGGTACTTGGCATTGCTAAGTGTTCATAGGGCTTTCATGCAGTTATAGATGTCAGGAGTGGAAGTTTAGATAGAGGCTCTGAAACCAGTATGTGGATTAAGAATATTTTATTATTGGCTCCAAGTGGCATGGCTTAAGAGCAGAGTGGAAGCAAGCTGCAGCTCACTGCTAGAGTGCAGGAGTGGGAAGGGATCTACGGCACATGTTGGAGGCAGCCTAGTCAGGAGAGGAGAAGAAGGAAATAGCCAATAAGAAACAAGGAAAAATTTGCAGGGGTTCAGAAGAGCAAGGCTTAGGAGGGAAAGGAGCATTGGGAGGTAGTCCTAGCTTCAGGTGTGCTAGAGCATATGTGTTTGTGGCTGGTGTCTGGCAGAGCAGGGTGACTGGGGATGAGGCAAATAACCCAGGAGTTGTGCACAGCACAGCACTGAGCTGAGAGAGAGAGAGAGAGAGAGAGAGAGAGAGAGAGAAATGTACACAGGAAGAATAGAGACAAAGAAAGAGAAAAAGAAAGATGTATATATAAGCAGAGTAGGATAAGGTGGAAAACAGGGAAAGAGAAAGAATTAAACACAGAAAAGTAGAGAGAAAATGTCAACAGAATAAAAAGAAAGAGAGCTAAGGAAATGGAGCCAGGGCTTTTATGTCTATGACCTGAGGGGCATGATGGACTGGCAAGCAGGAAAGGAGCTTGTGGGTGTGTGGACCAATGCTCAGGGAAGGACATGGGTTGGCTGGATCCTCCATGAAATGGCTTCAGTTTTGCCCAGATTGTTGGGGAAGGGACTCTGAGACTAACAATAAGGTTGTAGGATCAAAAGGCAAAAATGCATGAGCTTCACTTCAGAGAGGATGTAGAGTGGCCTTTGCAATGGGTTGAACATAGTTGTAGCATAGCTTGGAGGTTGAGAAGTCCTTGCTGGTGGGAGGTTGCCTTGATATGGACATTCTCTAAGACAACACTTGTAATCCTAAGAAAGCCTGTTAAACATCTATCTTTTAGATTAGGAAGTCTGACTAGGAGCCACAGCACACAAACTTTGGCCACATGCTTCCTGCTTTGGGGATTGGGAAGCAGAGGGCATATAGGCAGGCCTTCTCGGAGATTAGGAGTGTAGGTCAATGGCAGAGCACTTGGTCAGAACCTCAGTACTGTCAAACAATAACCACAAACAAAATATAAACAAAGAATCATAGACATTTAAGTCATACTCTATAAGCCATGATATTTCAATGAGTTGCATTAAAGGATTTATTTCTCACAAGTACTCGAAGCTAGAATGAAAATCAGGTTCAGAATTTAATTGTAAGAAAGTCAGAAATGAAAAACATTTGTACAATGTGTCTTCTATATCAAAATTAGAACCATGATAGGAGAAGATGAGGACCTTGAAATCTGAGAAGGGTAACTTTAACTCTTTCCTCACCCAGTGTTTCCAATTACTCTGGATTTTCCTTAGTGTCAGAAGCAGTTCCTTCACCTTTTGTAAAGGATAACACTCATTCCTTTTCGTATGCCTCTATATTATGCAAAATATGTTTTGTGGGTAAGGAGGGAAACCTGCTGGTTTTCTTAAGCTCCTCATTCTCAGTTCATAACCAGGTTAAGGTATTAGCTCAGCCTGAAGCCTTATTCAGTCTTGACGGAACTGCACAAAGAATTAGCAAGATCTGGTGAATACCTATCTAAAGGAACTAGGGAACACATTCAGGGTGAATCTTGGTAATCTTATACTTGTGATGGGAAGAATATAGGTTTAATAGAGGAAGTCGTTGGTGGAGATCCATAACTCAGGATTCTGTGTTCCAATAAGACACCTGGTGCTCGTCTTACTAGCATGCTGGGAGGAACCCCTGCATTCTTAATTGGGCAATAGCTACAATAAATAAGGTAGAGATGCCATACTTTTCTACATTTAGAAGGTGGCCAAAAGCCTTAGGGAGTCATAAGTGTTTTGAGCATGGATAAACTGTGTATACCCTGAGAAGCTACCATACTGTCCTTTGCCTAGTTTTCAATCTGTGCTTATTTAAGTTTAAAATTGTTTCTAGATTAGTGATTTTGAGACATGGGGCAAAACAGAGCTTCATTGAATTGCCATTCAATTAGTTAATAATTATTCAGTGGAAACCCACTGAATATGCTGGCACAAAGTGAAAGGGGGATACAGTTAGGGTGACTGGAAGGTAAAAGGGGCAGGAAAATTTGCACTTGCTAGAAATCAAAGATGATCTGTTTTCTTATCTCCATTGCCTAGTGCCCCAGACCTATTTCCCCACAAACAGCCAGGAACCCTTCTGGGAGGGAGGTGTTTCATAGGATTTAAACATTGTGGTTGGTCAAGTTCAGCCCCTGCAACTTGGTGCCAGAGCTAACCTCTTCCTGAGACAGCCCCTAGCCCTAACCAACCAGTTGGCCTTCTGGTTCACCTGAGCCAGAAGACAGCCCACCATCCTAAGGTTATGAATACCTTTGCAAGGGGAGGGCAGGCTCTCTGATGACTTGGAAACTTCCAGCTGTGAGTGAGTTTTGCCCTCTGCCAAGCCAGCCCAGGTCCAGCCTGGAGGGGCTTGTCCTAGGCCCTGGCCCAGGCCTAGCCAATAGGGCCCCCTAAGCCTTTACTTTCCACATGGGCTGCTTTAGTCCCTCCAGCTTCCCACATGGCAAGAACTCCTTGCACTTTATTTTCTCTTTTCTTTCCATGCTTCTTTCCAGGCCCTCCATGTGGGATCTCTAGCCATGTGGGTGTCTTTCCTTGGCTCTGTACTTCCCTCAATAAATGTAATAATTATTAATTAATAATTATCCTTCTCAGTCTTATTTTTAAAAATTTTTTGTTTATTTTTTATTTATTTGAAAGTTACAGGTAGTCAGAGAGGGAAAGAGGCAGATAGATAGAGACAGAATGTGCACACCAGGGCCTCCAGCCACTCAAATAACTCCAGATGCATGTGCTACTTTGTGTATCTGGCTTATGTGGGTCCTGGGGAATCAAGCCTCAAACTGGGGTCCTTGCTTAAGGCAAGCACTTAACCACTAAGCCATCTCTCCAGGCCCTCAGTCTTCTTTTTTTCTTTTAAAAATATTTTATTTATTTATTTATTTATTTTTAATAATTTATTTATTTCATTTATATTATTCTAATTTTACACTCATTATCCTCCTCCCTGTTCTCCCTCTTCCAAAGGGACCTTCATCAATGGGGAATGTGGGTCATGCATTGTGGGGGTAGTCAAGAGTTACGGGGGATAGGCCAAGTCTCTGTGCATAATGCCTCACTTGTGGCTCTAACATTCTTTCTGCCCCCTCTTCCGTAAATTTCCCTTTTGATTCAATTCTTTGATTAAAAATTAGAAGCAAACTTAGGGTTTAGGATTCAAGGACTTTCCTGGACCTTTAGCATCTTATTACAAAGCTCTTTGTTTCCAAAGGAGTGCCCAACTGTAGCAGTTACCTTCTCATCACTTGAATAAAACAGAAGCAACTTATGGAAGAAAAGGGCTTATTTCAGACTTACAGTTCTGAGAGAAAGTTTTGTGATAGCATGGCAGAGCAGAGGCTGGACATCAAATTTTGTCACATCAGCTGGGAGGTACCAGAAAGAATGTACTATTTATCACAGGCAAGCTGGGCTAATAAACTGCAAGGTCTGGTCCCCGGTAACATACCTCTTCAAGCAAGGTTCCTTCCCCTAAAGGCTATACCAGCTTGGGATTGAGTATGAGGCTTAATCACAAACACATAAGGATACAGGAGACATTTTACATTCAAACCACCACATTAACATAGTTTGGAAGACACACCAACTTGGGGGAAAAATCATCTGCTCTTAGGTCAATCTTCAGCAAAGCATTAAACATGTTAAGTGGCATATGCATTTCATGATAGTTGTCCTATAATACAACTATTTAGACATGGTGTATTAATCAGGGTTCTCTAGAGGAACAGAATGGATAGAATGAATTGTATTAAAAGGGAATTTATTGGATTAGCTTACAACAGTCCAGCGATAGCAGGTTGCAGGTCCAAGAGTCAAGGAACCCGGTAGCTGCTCAATCCACGAGGCTGGATGCCTCAGCAGTCCCAATCCGGCACTGAAGGCCTGGAGGCGTCCTGGAGAGACGCTGCTCTTCAGTCCACCCTGGTCCTCAGTCCACACTGGAAAGCAGCAAGCAGCAAGCAACAAGCACCAAGCACCAAGCAACAAGCAGCGGGCAGCACTGGCAGCCATGTGGGAGGAGAGGCTTTTCTTCCCAGAGCTTCTTTTTATCAACCAGCCCCCTCCTCCAAGAGGGGCCACCCACTCTGGGGGAAGGGCTCACCCTGGGGGAAGGATTCTTCCTTTATTTAATCCTTCCTAGAGGCAGCCTCAGAGACACACTTATGAGGAATGTCTGTGGATTCCTAAACAAATCAAGTTGACACAAACTTAACCATCACACATGGCAAGATTGCATGATTTATGTTACATACAATATAGGTACACATACTTGAATAGATATAAAGTATTTTATCTGATGCCTTTAATTTGTAAAAAAAATTAAGAAGAAAAATATGTAGATTCTGATGGTTCAATATATTTATATAATTTCTTTTGAGATTGGAGACTACACAGTTATTTTTCAAAAAAAATGAGTGAGAGTGCAATACTTTTCTGTGAATTCTTCACTTAAATAGTTATAGGCTTAGGGATATGCTTCAAGGGAAAATCTCATTAATTCCTCACACTTTCTATGTTGAAATTAACAAAAGGTTTATAAATCATGAGCAGAGCAAAAAAGATGAATTTCTTTCTCATTGCCTTTGCTATAACACTCACATATTATAATTGTTTTTGAAGCAAAGAGAACTACTTCATTTTTTGGTAATTCAAATTCCTCAATTAATAAATCATTTTGCTGGTTCATCAACTTCATCATTTTCCCACTCTTTTGTCACTTGAAGCAAAAATACCACAGTAATAGTTTAATAATCTGTAAAACATGTACTCATTTTGATTATTCCAAAATCCCTAAGGGTGTGTGTTGCTTTATACCCTGAATCCTGTCAGCTAGGAGATAGAGAATTCTGTTCTGAATTGGGTTCCAGGTCTGCCTGTATCTGAATCAGACCTTGCCCCCAATAATGACAGAAGCAAAAGACAAATATCCTATAAATCTGAAAGCATCAAAGGCCACACTATTCAACCCCCAAATATAGCTTATTTGAAAATGGTAAAGTCAACCAAAAATATGTAACATATAGCCCCTTGACATGGGAATTGAGATTAGCACTTCCAATACAGGCCTATTTACCTGTTTTACCTTTTTTTTTTTTTTTTTTTTTTTTTTTTTTTTTTTTTTGTCAGATGGCCTTGTAACCTTTTGGGATGGCTTTTAATCTCACCAATGCTGAATGCCAACCTTGATATCCCCGTGTTGTGCTGTGGAACTGAAGTTCTATTCTGTTCTGTTCTGCTCTGCTGGATGCCCTGCAGCTGGAAGCTGAATGCTCGAGGTTTGAGGTTCTGATAGTTGGGAGATGAGAAAGTGCAGGAAGCCTGGAGTTGCTCACCCAGTCCCACCTGTATCTCTTTCAGTAGCTCCTTAGTTGTTCTCAGCTGTCTTTCCTTCAGAATTCTTGACTTTGCAAGGAGGCTGATGAGGTTGGAAAATCCCCTTGTTTGGTCTCTGCTGCTGCTGTTTGGTGTGCCTGGTAGGCAGTCACTCAGATTAGGGCCACAAACTCCTCAGTGGGATTCTGGTCATTTTCCTCCTTTTTGGATCTTGGTCTCTCCTGCTTCTCCTCTGTGTCTAAGAACAACCTATATTCCTGCACTTTTCAGAAGAAGAGTGTATTTTGCTGTGGTTTTGCTTAAATCCCTCCATAGGCTGGTTTGGCGTGGCTCCTGTGCTGCCATCTTACCTGGAAGTTTGATGAATCTTATTCCAAAAAAAATAATTGAAACATTGTCAAAAATGTGAATCCTAACAAAATTGTTTGGGGACAGTTAATTAACACTATTATAACAGATAAAGGATGATCAATAATTACATGGGTGACTGTTGCAGAAGAAGGAAGTTTCCTTTACTAAACAATTGCATTTTATTTTGTTGCATGAGAGGAATGTTTGTTGATTGGTTATACATAATTTTTTTTTTTTTTTTTTTTGGTTTTTCGAGGTAGGGTCTCACTGTAGCTCAGGCTGACCTGGAATTCACTATGCAGTCTCAGGGTGGCCTCGAACTCTTGGTGATCCTCCTACCTCTGCCTCCTGAGTGCTGGGATTAAAGGCGTGCACCACCATGGCTGGCCTGGTTATACATAATTTAATAGAGAATAATGCCTTGGGAATGCCAGACTGGTATCTGTAACAGATGTGTTTTTGGATTTTTTGGCAAATAATATTGTGATAATGTCATGATTCCTATTAAATATGATATATTTATTCTAATATGTGTATATTTTTAAAATAATCTAGGGACTAGAGATGGTTCATAGGTTAAGGTGCTTACCAACAAAGCCTAATGACTGGGGTTTGATTTCCTGGTACTCACCTAAGCTAGATACACTAAGTGATTCATGGACTTGTTCATTTGCAGTGGCAGGAAGACCTGGTACTCCCATATTCATTCTCTATGTTGACCTCTTTCTATTTCTGTTTTTTTTTTCTCTCTCTCATGACTGGGGTTTGCTTCCCTAGTACCCACATAAGCCAGATTCACTAAGTGGTGTATGCATCTCATGTTCCTTTGCAGTGGCTGGAAGCCCTGGTGCTCCCATACTCATTCTCTCTGTTGGCCTCTTTCTGTTTCTTTCTCTCTCTCTCAGATGAATAAATAATAAAATCAAAAAATTTTAAAACAAATCTAAAGAAAGTTGGTTACAATTATACCACAAGGAATCAAAAACTGGGCTGGAGAGATTGCTTAGTGGTTAAGGTGCTTGCCAGGTCCCATGTAAGCCAGATGCACAAGATGGCGCATGTATCTGGAGTTCATTTGCAGTGGCTAGCAGCCCTGGTGTTCCCACCCATCTCTCTCTCTCTCTCTCTCTCTCTCTCTCTCTCTCAGCCTCTTTTTCTCTCGTAAATAAATTAAGAATAAAATATTTAAAAAGAATAAAAAACTATAAATATTTTGTGAATTATGGATATTTTTGTGTCTACCATTATAGCCTCTGTGAATGTAACTGGCTTTAAGTAGACTTAAATTAGAAAAAGGTATGAGTTTTCACTCAATAACCTAAAAATAAATTCTGTTTTGTCTTCCTTCCTCACCTCTAGACAATATCTCTGGCAATCTTCCATTTCCCCTCTTTTATACATGCATTGTTGGCTTTGATGGACATATTTATAGCATGGAAAACAGAAAATGTTATATATCCAGATCATGCTTTGCCTCCTCTGCCTCCCAAATCATTTCTCAGCCATTTACTTCAGAGTATTTCCTTAATTCAAGGGCTGGATTTGAAGTTTACATAATTGATGTTATACATGGACTATTTGTTTGGAGTTTTGAGACAGAAAAAGCTGCTCTTTGGGATGACAAAGCATGTGAATATAGAGCAAGAACTTGCTGCCACTACTGTAGTATGTCAAGAAGCCATCCTCAAGAAGCTCATCATGGGATGAAGTTGAGAGAAGTAGGGAAACTAGAGTCTTGAAGAAATGCCTAAGACCTATGCTAACTTTATACTTTGAGTTATGTGAGCCATTAAGTCATCTGCTATGACTCCAAGATCATTTGTATCCAGAGTTTTGCTACTCTCTATTGACAACATCCTCACTCACTCACACATTGTTGAGAAGATGGTAATTGGAGATAACATATGTTTTCTTCTGAGCTCAGTAGAATCAGATTTTGTGGAATTTCAGTTATTTTATGGATGAAGGCATTTAAAGGAAATTCACAGATATTTGAGTATCAAGTGCAAACCTCTGGATAGAATCTGAAGAACATATCCTATTATTCAGTTTGCTTTTGATGGGACTTGATTGAGATAAAAGACAATTAAGTATTTCAACGTGGGAGAATTATTGTAATGCTAAAAGTAAAATGAAGAAGGAGAGGAGGAGGAGGAGGAGAAGGAAAAGATGTTAGCAGAATACATGTGACATGAAAGCAAAAATGGGGCTAGTTGTGGAAGGAAGGGAATCAACAGGAGGGGACAGGGAACTGGGTGAAGGGAATGGGGAAAGAGGGTCAACAAAACCAAAACAAATGATGTACAAAAATCCCAGTGGGATGTAACAGTCCACACCTGTAATCTCACTCATGAGGTGTAGGCAGAAGAATAAGGAGTTCAAAGACATTCTCAGCTACATAGATATCATGGCCATCCTGACATACATGAGTCCCTGCCTCAAAAATCTATCAATCAGGGATGGAGGGATGGCTTAGTGGTTACAATGCTTGCCTTTAAGCCTAAAGACTCATGTTCAACTCTCCAGGTCCCATGTAAGCCAGACACAAAGTGACACAAGCACGTGAAGTCTCACGTGAGCACAAGGGGGCACATTCACTTGGAGTTTATGGCAGCAGCTGGACGCCCTGGTATCCAAATTCTCTCACTCGCAATCTCTGTCCCTCTGTTGGGCTTTGCCTCAAAAAATTTATTCAATCAGTGAAATAAAAAGCAAACCAGAAAATGTCATAATGAAACCAGTTACTTATATACTAATTTAAAACACATTTTAAATCTCATGTTATTTCTGACTAATATAATAACAATATAATAATATATTACAAATATAAATAATATAAATATATAAAGAATATAATAATAATTATCTTATGAAATTTATATCACTAATATTTGGCCAGAAGTTGCTTCTATCTAACTTTATGAAAGTTAGATGGAAGGTATTGAGATATAAACTAATATAATTTGTGACAAAGTTGGACTTAGAATTTAGACATTTGCTTGGTAAATGGATTCCTAATGTTATTTATTTGTTTTTTTTTTAAGTTAAGAACATACTTTTTATGGATACATCATGTATTGGTAACATCTTTTCCCTTCCCCCTGGCCCCATTCTGCTTGGGGCACTTCTCAGTGGGTTGCTGGTATTCCCCATGGTGTGGTGGGTTATACATTGTGAGAGCAGCAGTCAGTTATTGGAGGGAGGCGTGTGGGTTGGTGTGTTTTAAGTCTACTTCACTGATGAGCTCTTAGGTGCCTCTTGCTTTCTGCTTTGGCATCTGTTGAGTATTCTCAGTATCTGGCTCTTTTACCCTAGTGCTGATTGTCAGGCTCACCATGGAAGCAGCACTCTTGCTCATCTCCACAATTCCCCCATGGTTTCACCTGGGCCTTGCCTGATATGTGAGGGGTGGTTTATCTCCTCTGGTCTTGCTACCTTCTGAAAAAGAAAAACAGATTCTCCTACAGAGAGTGAAGACAGCATAGGTGAAATTGATAAGCATTATTAATTTAGGGAGATTTTGATGGATGTAGGCCTTCTGTTAGCCAAAGACTAGTGTGGGAGCTTGACATTGCAGAGCTCCATAGGATTCAGACCTTATTCCCAGTTCCAGATATGGGTTTCTTTTCACTGAGCAGATCTCTTAGCCAATCAGAAAGCCATTGGTTACCCATCAAGGCTGTGTGCCACTATTGCACTTGTGTGTACTTCTTGCCAGGCTGGTTGCTTCTGAGTAGCTTAGACCTCTGATTGCTCACTCCACTATTGGTCACTCTCCCCCAGTAGCTCATGTATTGCTTTTCAGCACTATATAAGCTATGTTTATAGCTGCTCAATTCATAATAGCTAAGAACTGGAATCAACCCAGGTGCCCATAATTGGATGAATGGATAACAAAATTGTAGTACATATACACAGTGAAATTCTACTCAACAGTAAGAAAAAAAGATACAATGAAATTTGTAGGAAAATTGATGGACTTACAATAGATCATACTCAATGAACACACACAATCACATAAAGACAAGTGCTGCATATTCTCACTCATCTGTGGTTCCTAACCTGGATCAGCTTGAGTTGCTGGCAAATGGGATAAGCTACTTGATGCCCAGACAATAGGGATGGAAGGGCATGGGGGGAGAGGAAGGAAAGGGTGGAGGTGTTGGGCATTGCTAAACACGGGCTGAGACTGTGAGGAAGTTGGCCTGGGCTGTTGGACATGGCCAGAAACCACGGACTGTGGAGGCTGCAGCTGGACTTATCATCAGGAACCCACTCTGGCAATGCAGACTGGCCCTTTCTGTCCTGGCAAGGTTGTAGTGTGCCCTATCTTTGCCCAGAGTGGGCAGAACTGGTGGCCCCTCCCCTCTATCCCCAAAGCATCTGACCATGCCATAGTCAGGCTTTGACCTCTACAGTTCTTGACCTTGTGGCTAGCTTCCCAAGAAACCCTTATGTAGCTGAAGTCATGTAGCTTTTCCCACCACTTCTGTTATCTCCCTTGCAGCTTCTCCCTCACGACTTCTATCTTCCAACCAATTAGATAACATCCCTTAAACCTATGTATCCAATTGCCATACAGTCTGTATGTGCCTTCTCAACCTTTCTTAAGTATTTATAAGCCTACTCCCCTTTTGAATTAATGAGAGCATGCTGTCCATCAGACAGCTTCCTGGGTGGTTCATTGCCCATCACACTCACCCACTCCAGGACCCTGTTTCCCCGCAGCTCCTCCTGCTCCCAAGATGTTGGTGGCCAATGAACCCTGGGAATGGCGAGGACCAATGGGGTGGGGGGGAAATAAACACAAAACTAAACCCAAAATGAACTGGTACCACAGAAACTTTTCTCCTTCAAGACAGGCTAAAAGATATAACTCTCTACAGGAGTATAGGGGGGCATCTGAAAAGAAAGGCCCTGGAAAGGTCAGATGAATTCTAACCTTAAAAAATTTTGGCTCTGACCTATAATTTCCAGTACCAGAGATCAGTGCTACCCACATTGAGCTGTTGATTGGAGAGACCGATGAAGTTCCCAAAACAAAATAGGCTTCTGTCAAAGCACTTGATTGCCTGCCCAAGGTAAAAACTAAGCCATGATATGCTGCCCACACAGAACATGGAGATATCTGGCTGGAATCTCAAAGAGAGCCAACCCTAACATTGTTAAAAAATTTATTTGTGAGGGGAGAGAGAAGGGGGAGAGAGAGAAAGAGGGGAGAGAGGGAAAGAGGAAGAAAAAGAGAAATAAAAAAATATGGGCACACAAAAACAAACTTCAGACACATGTGCCACTTTGTGCATCTGGCTTTATGAGGGTTCTGGATAATTGAACTTGGACTGTCAGGCTTTGTGAGCAAGCACATTTAACCCCTGAGCCATCTTTCCATCTACTTTAATTTTTTTGAAACCCCTTTCTTTCTTCTTCCTCCCTCCTTTCTTTCCTTCCTTCCTTCCTTTCTTCCTTCCTTCCTTCTTTTCTTTCTTTCTTTCTTTCTTTCTTTCTTTCTTTCTTTCTTTCTTTCTTTCCTTTCTTCTTTCTTTTGGCTTTTTGAGATAGGGCTTTGCTCTAGCCCCAGGCTGACCTTGAATTCACTATGTAGTCTCAGGGTGGCCTGAAACTCATGGCAATCCTCCTACATCTGTCTCCCGAGTACTGAGATTAAAGGCATGCACTGCAATGCCCAGCTTCCTTTATTTCTTTTAATGACACCAATTTAATATTGTGATCACTGTCATGTACTCTGAATGAATAAAGTTGACAAAAGATTTTTGTGTGGGTTTTGTTTGAACTCAAATCTATTCATCACCATTTTTATCATTAATATATTTCTGGAACTGGTTTTCTGATCAAGTGGTCTGATATAGACTAAATGTGTCTTTCCCAACCTTTCTTACTCCCATGTTAAAGCCATAATCTTCTAGTAATGGTACCTGGAATTAGCATATGTTTATTAGGTCATGAATTTAGAGTCCTTCAATAACAAATGGTATTAGTGCTCATGTATGAAAAGACATGAGGAGGATGATTACTATTTTTGCCATGTGAGGACACATGAGAAAGCAGTTGTCTACAGACAGGAAGCAAGCCCTCACAAGACACTGCATCTACTCAATTAGACTTCCAGACTCCAGAACTGTGGTAAATAAATTTTCTGTTATTTAAGTTTGCTTTTTGTCGACTGGACTCAGTTGATGATATTTTTGTTATAGCAACATGAACTAAAAGGGTCTACTATTAAAAAATCTGCAATGTAGTTATTAGCCAGGGAGATCACTAATGTCCCCAAAACATTACAGTTTATTGCCAAGTCTCTTAGTTATCCACCATAACTATATGGTAAGACCTATTGCTGAAGACTTCACATGCTTGGACTGCAGGTCACTGAAAAATCAAGTTGGAGCTGAGCTTGAAGCTTCCTCCCTGTTGACTAGCTCTCAGGTTTCTGGAAAGAGGTATGCAGCCTGTTGGGGGGAGGGGGCTTATTATCTGTCTTAACCAGCAATGGGCCCTGCATGCCTTACAACAGGCCAGCTAGACCAAATGTGCCAACTGGTACATGGCTACATTGCTGCTGTAGGGAGAACCAACTGCTCTCTGATTGGACTGGAGGCCTGGTCCATGGGAAAGAATCATACCTGGTACTGAAAACCTAGTCAAAAGACTATAGTTGGTGAGGTCTTAAACACTAGGGGATGGAAGGAGAACTACTACTGTTGTATGGATACATGCAAATATTATGTCACTGAACTGCTGTGTAAGCACATATGCTATGTCCATATATTAATGCCACACTCAGTTTTGGTTAGAGAAGCTTCTTTTTTCAGATGGTGGTGACTATTGGGGTGACTCAAAACTCAATGTAGTGCTGAGAAGAAGTGATAGTAGAATGTTCAGAAGTAGGTGAGACATCTCTATCACATCCTCCAATGTTCAGGGACCATTCTAGAAGAGGTGGTGGAAAGAAGGTAACAGCCAAAGGAAAAGTAGAACTGCTTACAATGCCATCTTCTTGACACAAAGTGGCCTTGATATTCATGACATCATGGTAGCCGACACTACCTATACAAGACATGAATAATATAAATTTAAAAATGATGATATCAATATTAAATTTAGGTGATATTGAAAATACCTATTATTATCTTCTCCCTACCTTTGTTAGCCTCTTTTTCCTAGCTATATAATTCTCACTTTTGTCCCTTACTATTTTATCATATACCTCTGGGTCTGGCTCAAGTGGGCATAGACCTTTTTGGAAAGAATATCTAAATCTGGCACATATGCAGCATGAATAGGCCTGGGCTCTGTGTACCCTGGCTCCTAGTTCCCCAGCACCCAGTTTCCCTGCTACTGAGGTGGGATGGCTAGGACTTTTCTCAGGTGTGGTGTGAGTAGGCCTGGGCTTCTGGTTCCCTGGTTCCTGGTTCCCCTGCTGCTGGTGTAGGGTGGTACATGTGTGCACTGAGAATAGGCACCAGATTTCTAGTCCCAGGTGGGGTGAGTAGAGAACCACAAGATCTCCACATGTGTTGTTGATGAAGGACTTATGGGGTTAAGGAGGGGTCCCCCAGAATTTATGAGACCAAAGTTTTGGGTTCTGTCCTACCATTAATAAAGAATTAATATAGAGAGAAAACCTGTTCAACAGGAACAGGTAGCTGCCAGGAAGGTGCTCACTGGAGGCAGGAAATATCTGGGGAAAACTTGCTCATTGAGGGCAGGTAGACACAGGTCAACCCACATCTAGCCTTTGCCACCTACTCTGATTGGTGCCAAGTCACACCTCTGGCCACCTCCAAATTCCCATGTTCCTGCACTGGTCACCTCTGAGACTGATTTGCCCCACACTGGTCTCCTCTACAGACCCTTGAACAGGCCTGGTTGGTAGAGCATGGTTCCATCATTCCACCCCACTCTCACCACCCACATCACCCAAAAGGCACCCCACTGCTTCCTTGGTACTCACCCCTGTCCTAGAAGGGGAACATGGGGGTATCTGGCAAGCTTAGGGGAATATCAGTGCACCTCCACTATCGACTAAGCTGGGTACAATGTGGGAGTAGGGGCAAGTGCTACTGATTCTGTGCCCCACAGGCAAAGCTTGGCTGTGACCTCAGGCTGAAGAGGTTCCAGACCTCTAAGCTAGCTCTTGTAATAGCCACCAGCCCAGAACTACTGGCATGCTTGCAATCTCCACAACCTGCAGATCTTCGGTTTTAACCACATCCCACTCCAATTTGGTTCAAAACTGAAATAGAACACCACTGAAGATCCTACAAGGGCAAGTAATTGTTTCCTCCTTAATAAAATAACACTTTTACCTCAAGATGGGTAGACCATAATGCCAAAAAACAAAAACAAAAACAAAACAAACAAAAAGAACCCCAACAAAGACAAATTGAGAAATCTTCACCAAGGTTGTCTAGTCCCAAAATGGAAGCCTCCAGTGAAAACATAGAGTAGACATCAGAATCACAAAATTAAGGCACAATAAGCTTATTACGACCCTGACCAAGAGAATGGCTGAACTGGAAGCAAAAACCAAAATCATATTAATGAAATGCACAGTCTTTGTCACTAGGCTTGACTTAATTGAGGAAAACCAGAGAGACTTCAAAAGAGAGATAAATGAATTGAAGGTGAGTCAACAAACAGAGGATCTCAACAACCAGATTATTAAGCCTAATGAAGACATGATCAAATGCAAGAATGAATTAGAAAGCATCAAGAAAATTAAACCTTGATCTGCAATTGGACCTCAAAAAAATAAAGATGACATGATGCAGAAAAATACAA
Source organism: Orientallactaga sibirica (assembly GCA_036365145.1). Lineage (NCBI taxonomy): Eukaryota > Metazoa > Chordata > Mammalia > Rodentia > Dipodidae > Orientallactaga > Orientallactaga sibirica. The sequence goes on from JAEOAD010002517.1 coordinate 3,593,616, forward strand.
CAGAATATAAAAATCAAATAGAGCTTATATAAGTCTCTCAAGAAGCCCTCACAAACAGTCAATTATATGTGGAGGACAGGACCTCCGATCTGGAAGACAAGAAATTCATCAGGAGTCCAAAAACTTTGCTAAGTTCAAAAAATTATACAAATAAAATAAGAGGGAATTGTGGGATACCCTAAAACCACCAAACATCCAGAAAAGAACAGGAAGAAATCCAGGCCAGAGGCATCTTCAACAAAATTATTGAAGAAAAATCTCCCAATCTCTCAAGAGTTACCAGTCAGATAAAAGAAGCTCACAGAACATCAAATAGACAGGACCAAAGCAGAAATTCACCAAGCGACATCATAGTTAAAACTCTTAACCAGGAAAACAAAGAGAAAATGCTCAAAGAAGCAAGAGAGAAACAACTCAGTACACATAAAGGCAATACCATCAGAATTGCCTCAGACTTCAGTGGAAATCTGGAAAGCCAGAAGGGTCTGGCATAGAACACTTCAAAATCTAAAAAACTATGGCTTCCAACCCAAGCTACTGTACTCAGCAAAAGTATCCCTTGTAATAGTTAATGAAAGGAAAACTTTCCATGAAAAAACTTAACTCTATGATTATTTGAACACAAAGCAAAACATACAGAGATTACTTCAGGAAATAGTCTGCACAGAAGAGTCAAACAGCCAACCTCAAGCACCTACAAGAGAATGAACATGATAACCAAAACTAGAGCAGGCATAAAAACACACAAAACCCCAAACTCCATAAACCCTCAAGCATGACAGAGATTAGATCAAACATTACAGTTATAACTCTAAATATTAATGGACTTAACCATTAAAATGCACATGTTAACAGAATCAGAAAAATGGATCTGTCCAAGTGCTGCCTTTTGGAAACCCAAACCACCATTAAAGATAGACAGCTTCTCAGAGTGAAAGGATCAAAATAATTTTTCAAGCAAATGGGAACAAGAACCAAGTGGGTATGGCTATATTAATATCTGACAAAATAGGTTGCAAACCAAAAGCAATTAAAATGAACAAAGAAGGCCACTTTTTACTCATTAAGGTAATGATCCAACAAGGGGACATCACAATCATAAATTTACATGCACCAATCACAGATGCACCACATTTTTATAAAGCAAAACCTACTTGACAAAAGTAAAAAATAAATCTCTATAACATTATAGTTGGGGACCTCAATACCCCATTATCATCATTAGACAGTACATCCAAGTAAGAAATCAACTGGGAAATAAAAGATCTTAACACCATAGATCAATTAGACCAAACACACAACTATAGAACATTCCACCCCAGTTCTACAGAATACACATTCTTCTCAGCAACTCATGGAACCTTCTCTAAAATAGATCATATATGAGGACATGCCTCCATAAATTCAGGAATATTGATGTAACTTTACACATCATATTCGACCACAATGCTTTAAAGCTAGAAAATAACAAGAGAAACAACAGAAATGGCACCAGCTACTGGAGACTGAACAACATGCTATTAAACAATGAAAGACATGAAAGAAATCAAAAAGGAAATTATAGATTTTCTTATTTTTTCTTTTTCTTTTCTTTTTCAAGGTAGGGTCTAGCCCAGGCTGACCTGGAATTCCCTATTTAGTCTCAGGGTGGCTTTCAATTCTCGGCTATCCTCCTACCTCTGCCTACCAAGCACTGGATTAAAGGCATGCACCACCATGCCTGGCAGATTTTCTTGAATTGAATGATAAAAAAAAAACTTATGGCACACAATGAAGGCAGTCCAAAGGGGAATATTTATAGCACTAAATGCCTTCATAACTGTGGTAGTTTGAATGGATGTCTACCAATAGATTCAGTTTTATTAAAGCTTCTTGGCTTTTAGCTGCTGACTGGTAGAGCTGTCACTGTGAGTGGATATTCAGCTCCAGCCCTAAGGCATGTTTGGGGAAGATGTAGAATTTTAAGTCTAAAGATATGCAGAGTACTTGAGCTCTGTCTGGGATTCCTGGAAGGTACTTGCTTATGGTGCTTGTGGTGTTTTTTTTTCTCTATGTGGACCTGTGAAAAAGGGGCCAATTTCTTCTGTCATTATGGAACATCCCCTGGATCTGAAGCTTCAAATAAATGCCATTCCTCCCATAAACTGTGCCTGTTTAGGAAGTTCCTCACAGCAACATGAAGTTGACTGCAGCATAATTTGGTAACAGAAAGTTGGGTGTTGCTGCATGATGAATCTGACTTATGTGAATTTTGGTCTTTTGGAACTTTTGTTTGGAGGAATGGATAAGGACTTGGTACTTGCAACTGAAGATACGTTCCAGAGCATTATGCCTAGGTTTATGGACTGTTCTTGTGAAAGTTTGAAAATGCTAAGTGCAGAGATAGTTTTATTTGGAGGCTTGGCTAATAAACTTTTTAGAGGGAAGGAAAGACAGAAGAGGACTTTGTTGGAACTGGATCACTGGCATAAGGGGTGGATATGTTCTGCTGCCCATGCCCAAAGAGTTTAATCAAAGTTAAGTTTGTAATAGATTGATGTGCTTGGAGAAAGATATGGAATTGAGAAATTTAAGATTTAAAGTTGGAAAATCTCATGCAAGTTTAAAATTAGCTGCATTGAAGACTGGTTGCTTAAGCTGCTATTGTCAACTATGTTCGCATTAGGGAGAAAGATGGTACAAGTACTTTACATTGAAACTATGGAGAGGATGCCTGAGAAACTCTAAGAGTTCCAGATGGAAAAAATAAATTAGACCAGAGCAGAAAGTAATGAATTGGAAATTTGGAGAACAATTTAAAAGGTGATGAAATGAAGAGCTGATTCTTTGGAAAAAAAAATAACGAGATTGATAAATTCCTGGCTATTTTGATCAAACAAAAAAAGAGAAGTCTCAAATTAAAAAACTATAAACGAAAATGGAGAGGTTACAATAGACATCAATGAAATTGGAAGAATCATCAGAACATATTTTCAAAACCTCTGCTCTTCAAAATTTGATAACCTAAAGAAATGGACGAATTTCTAGACATACACAACTTAACAAAACTAAGTTCAGAACAGATAAATGTCCTAAACAAACCTACTACATCCATCAAGATAAAAAATGTAATCAAAAACCTCTCCAAAAGAAAAGTAAAAGAGCTGATCGATTCTCAGCCAAATTCTACTGAACCTTCATGAAGGACTGAAACCACTTTATGTCAAATTTTTAAAAATATTTTATTTTTCTTTATTTATTTGAGAGAGAGAGCGAGAGCCAGAGAGAGAGAGAGAGAGAGAGAGAGAGAGAGAGAGAATGGGCATGCCAGGGTCTCCAGCCACTGCAAATGAACTCCAGATGCCTGTGCCCCCTTGTGCATCTGGCTTATGGGGTTCTGGGGAATTGAACCTGTGTCCTTTGGCTTTGTAGGCAAGTGCCTTAAACACTAAGCCATCCCTCCACCCCCCAATTGCAAGCTTTTTCACAAAATCAGAGAACAGAGAATTCTCCCCAACTACTTCTATGAAAATAGAATCACCCTAAGATCAAAACCAGACAGAGATACAATAAAAGATAAACTAGACCTATGTGGTAGTTTGATTCATGTGTCCCCCATAAACTTAGGTGGGCTTATGGGTTTTATAGCTGCTTTCCCCTTGCCAGTGTTTGGCACACTCTTCTGTTCCTGTTGTCCACATGATGTTGGCCAGGGGGTGATTTCTACCCACTGCTCGTGCCATCATTTCCCCCTGCCATCATGGAGCTTCCCCCTCAAGCCTGTAAGCCAAAATAATTTTTTTTTCCCAAAAACTGATCTTGGTTGGGTGATTTCTAGCAGCAATGCGAACCTGACTACAGCAGCCTATATAACTGATGAACTTAGATCCAAAAATCCTGAACAAATTCCTCACAAACTGAACCCAACAACATATCAATAGCATTATACATCTCACTCAAGCAGGCCTCATCCAAGGGATGCAGGGATGGTTCAACATATGGAAATCTATTAATATAATAAACCACATAAATAAACTTAAATACAATAACCACATAATCATTTCAATAGATGCAGAGAAAGCCTTTGACAAAATACACATCACTTCATGATCAAAATGCTGGAGAGAGTAGGCATGGAGGGATTATCTCAACTAATAAAGGTTATATACAAATCACCTAAAGCCCAAATCATACATAATGGGAAAGGATTCAAGGAGTTTCCAAAAAGATTGGGAACAAGACAAGGATGCCCACTCTCACTACTGTTCTTCAACATAGTACTAGAAATACTACTACAAGCAATAAGGCAGGGGGAAGATATAAAAGTCATGCATAATGGAAAGGAAGAAGCCAGACTAGCCCTATTTGCAGATGATATGATCCTATACATGAGTTACCCAAAAGGCACTACCATAAGACTTCTAAATATGATAAATTCCTTCAGCAAAGTGTCAGGATACAAAGTCAACACACAAAAATCAGTAGCCCTTCTATATGCAAAAGATAAATATATAGAGAAAGAAATGAGTGAGACTGTCCCATTTTCAATAGACACAAAAATGTCAAATACCTTGAAATAACACTAATCGAGAATGTGAAAGACCTATATACTAAAAACATGAAAATACTCAAGAAAGAAATTGAGGAGGTCATGAAAATGTGGAAAGACCTTCCATGTTCCTGCATAGGTAGAATTAGAATTTTGAAAATGGCAATCCTACTAAAAACAGTATACAGTTTCACTGCAATACTAATAAAAATCCCAGTATCATTCTTCACAGAGATAGGAAAAGTAAGCTCAAAATTTATATGGAATGGCAGAAGCCCTTGAATATCCAAAAATATCTTCAGCAAAAGAAACACCTCTGGAGGTATCACCATACCTGATCTAAAGCTATACTGCAGACCCATAGTACCAAAATCAGCATGGTACTGGCATTAAAAACAGACATATAGACCAATAGAACAGAATTGAAGACCCAGCCCTTAGCTGAAGTAACAACAGTTACTTGATCTTTGATAAAGGTTCCAGTAACATAGACTGGGGAAAAGACAGCCTCTTTAACAAATGGTGGTGCACAAATTGGATAACCACATGTATAAAAATGAGAATAGACCCACTCTTCTCACCATTCACAAAAATCAAGTCCAAATGGATTAAAGACCCCAGAATAAGACTTAAAACTTTTAATTGCCTGGAAGAAAAAATAGAACTCTTCAAGTTATAGGAGTGTTGAAAGACTTCCTGAATAATACCCCAGTAGCCCAGGAAATTAAATACTGAACAATACTGCAGTAGCCCAGAAAATGAAACAATGACTAAACCAGTGGGATCTCATGAAGCTAAAAAGCTTTCATACAGACAAACACACTATAAACAGAATGGGAGAAAATCTTTGCCACTGTCAGAGGCCCAATAGCTAGAATCTACAAAGAGCTCAAAAAAACTAATCTGCTGGGTGTGGTGGCACATGCCTTTAATCCCAGCATTTGTGAAGCAGAGGCCATGAGTTCAAGACCACCTTGATAGTACATAGTGAGTTCCATGTCAGCCTGGGCTAGAATAAAACCCTATCTTGAAAAATAAACAAACAACAACAAAGAAAACTAATCAATAAAAAAATCAAACAATCCATTCAAAAAACTGGAACAGAGAACTGAATAGGGAATTCTCAATGGAAGAAATACAAATGGCTAATACTCACTTAAGAAAATATTCAACATCCTTAACCACCAAGGAAATGTAAATTAAAACAACTATGAGATTGTACCTTACTTCAGTCAGGCTGGCAATCATTAGGAAACCAAATGACAATAAATGGTGGTCAAGAGTGCAAACTTGTACAACCATTACAGAAATCAACATGGAGATGCCAGAAAAAGATGAAAATAGAGCTACTAACTGATCCATTCATTTCTGTCCTGGGAATCTACTCTAATGGTTCACTTTTCACTGCAAAGATATTTGCTCAAACATGTTTATAGTGGCTCAATTAAAAACAGCTAAGAACTGTAATCAACCCATATGTCCATCATTTTACAATGAATACTGAAGATGTGCTATATTTACACAATGGAATTCTCCTCAGTAGTGAGGAAAAAATGAACCTTTGGGGGACACTGAATATTCAAACCCTGCAGTAGGATTTTATGTTACATATACATTCAGCCTACTGCTATATTTGGCTATGAAACAGTGTGCCAATTGCCTCCAAACTCTAGCTTCATTGTGTAGACAGCATCTTGATCCAAATTTGTGGTGTTGTTGTTATCCTCCCACCCCAATGCCTTCCTTGCCTAAACAACATTCTTGAAAATAGTAGAACTTTTGGCTGAGGAACAACTCAGAAGTGGAGGGGAATACAGACTCCTTGAAGGTGATCTTTAAATAGGATGCAACTTCAGGCTGGTAATACTGAAGGAATCTGAATAGAATATAGCCACTGTTGCCTATAGAGGTGAACTCATGAACATACCCTTAAATTGAAAATTTCTCTTTCTCTCTCATACCTTCTCACTCCTGCTTTCTAGAACCAACTCTTCAGTAAACCTGCACTGAGACCCCTTCTTGGGCTCTGCTTTCAGTAGAAACCAAACTAAAATAACATTAGGAATCCTGACTGGAAACTTTCAGCCTAGGGGCTCTGGACTTTGCTTGCTATAGTACCTAATCTGACCATGGGCCCTGAGAAGTGCTGTTGTATGTGCAGTGAAGCTTAAACACAAAGAGAGGATGTCTTCTGAGCAGTCAGTGAACAAGTGCAGAATGTGCTGCAGAGGAGGATCACAGGGGAAGTGGGAGTAAGAGGTGCCATAAGGAATGTTCTGGTCAGCCACAGAAATGCCATAGATGAACAAACTAAGATGATAGAAATGTGAAAAAGTTGGCATCAAACAGAGGAAAGGAAGTATGTCTCTTTCTTCCTTTCAAGAAGGCTAGGAGTGTGAGAAGCAAATTGCAAAATAATCTAGGCAGCTGATGACACTGCCAACTTGCTATAGATATTGGAAATGTCTCTTGATTTTTGGGGGAAGCCAACAACTAAAGCCTGTGGAAGATGACCAAATAGTTGGACAGCTTCCCTCTACAGTGTGGGTGGGTGAAGGATTTCCACCCACTGTAATTTTGGCATGACTGAGAGTTCTACTCCAAGGGGCTGTGCTCACCTAGATGTAAACTGCAGCTGGATTCCAGGAGACACCAATCTGTCCTTGCAATACTGCACACTATCTTTCCTTTAACATTACCTCCATTAAGCTAGTTCTTGAAACTTACATCCAAAGTTCATGATAGCCATGAAGATGCCCTCCCAGGAGACCCAATGTACTTGGAATTCCCTATTCCATCCCTATCCTCATGGTGGGGGTTTCTATACATGTGTCTTGGGGTCACATCCTGACAAGCACAGTGTGTCTCTGCTTTACAGCTTTATCCTTTGTTCCTCATATCCTTTCACACAAGCTCTCAGTACTTCTAAGGACTTCCCATGTGTGATGTTTTGTGCAACCCCAGTAATAATCCTCCAGGCTTCCAGTGACAAAGTTTTGAATAAGGAATAAACTGTGTTATTTCCAACAGTTTAAGAGTCCACTTTAGAGGGGAGTGGAATTTCCAGAGGCTTCCCAAGATTTCTAAGTCTCCTCAATAGCAGTAGCTGACAAAGCTTTCCTATTAGTTCCCACTTTGTCTGCTTGACCCCTTTCTGAAGGGAGGTCTTCTTAGTGAGAGCTCTTGCTTAAGGTTTCTGGCTCCTCAAGGCTCCTGGCTCCTCTATGGAGATCTTAGAGAAGCATGTTGAAAACCACATCTTTGAAAACAACATTTCTTCCCCAGATATCTTTCAAGAAGCATGTGGAGTGACACAAATTCTGGCTTATTTTCCACCCCCATACTGGAACGGCATGTAACCTGCTCAAATCTCTGCATTCTATACTGAAAACCATAACCTTAAAGCAATTAGTTTTTTAAAAATTACAGACATATTTAGTATGGATGTGTTGGTACCATGCTTTCCCTAATCCCTGACCCCATTCCACTGGGGGCCCTTCTTAGTGGGGTTGTTGGTATTCCCTATGAGGTTGTGAGCTATACATTGTGAAAGCAGCAGTCAGATACTGGTAGGGGGGTGCAATACCTCTGGGTATGATGTCCCAACCTGTGCTCTTACAATTTTTCTGCCCCCTCTTCCACAAAATTCCCTGAGAAATAGAAGGGGTGTCTTAAGTCTACTTCAGTGATGAGCTCTTAGGAGCCTCTGGATCTCTGCTTTGGTAAGTGTAGAGTATCCTCAGCATTTGTCTCATTCACTATGGCACTGATTGTCAGGCTCTCTTGCTCATCTCTCCAATTTCTCTGTGGTTTCACCTGGGCCTTGACTGAAATGCGAGGGGTGGTTTTATTTCCTCTAGTCTCACTACTTGCTGAAAAACAAAAAACAGATTCTTCAACAGAGAGTGAATTCAGCATAGGTAAGTGGCATAACTATTATTAATTTAGGAAGATTTTGATGTATGTAGTCCTTTTTTAGCCAAAGACTCATGGGAGCTTGTTATTGGAGAGCATAATCTTTGTCTCCATAAGATTCTGTTCTGCTTCCTGGTTCCAGATATGGGATCCTTTTCACCGAGTGAGTCTCTTATCCAATTGGTTATCCACCAAGGCTATCTGCCTCCATTGCACTGGTGTGTTCATCTTGTCAGGTTGTTTGCTTCTGAGTAGCTTAGACCCCTGGTTGTTCAGACCATTCTTGGCAACTTTCCCTCAGTAGCTCATGTAGCACTTTCCAGCACTAGATAGGCTAACTTCCAGATTCCATACAGGTCTCTCCATGTTCTGTATTGGCAGCATATGGTGTCTTCAGCAATAGGGTCTTACCTTTTACTTCAGGAGGATAAGCAAGTGCTTTGACAGAAACCTGTCTTGTTTTGGGGACCTTGTAGGTCTTTGATCAACAGCTTATTGTAGGTAGCTACCAATTTCTGGTACTGGGAGTTACAAACCAGAGCCAAATTTCTTTTTAAGGTTAGGCTTCATCCCACGCTCTCCAGGGCCCTTCTTTCAAGTGCTCCCCACATACTTCTGTTGAGGGTTAAATCTTTCAGTTCACCTTCAAGCATAAAGTTTTTTATGGTACCAGTTCATTTGGGTTTAGTTTCATGTTTTGTTCCCTTCCCCTCTCCCCAAACCCTTAATGACTATTGTCTGAGCCTCAAGTTGCCTATCAGATATGCCAGCAACTCAAGCTGATCCATGTTAGGAGTCACAGATGAGTGAGAACATGCAGCATTTGTCTTTCTGTGATGGTGTGTGTTTGTTGAGTATGATCTAATCCAAGTCTGTCCATTTTCCTACAAATTTCATTGCATCACTTTTTCTTACTGTGGGTAGAATTCCACTGTGTAAATATACCTCAACTTTGTTATTCTGTGTGGAGAATTTCCTGATCTCTAGGTTTGGCTTTGTGTTCATATAATTATTTAGCTGGCTTTTGTCATGGAAATTTTGTCTTTCATAATCTATTATGAGAAATACTTTCACTGGGTTCATAGTTTGGGTTGGAAGCCATAGTTCTTTTAGACTTTGAAGTGCTCCATTCTAGGCACTTCTGGCTTTCAGGATTTCCACTGAGAAATCTGAGGTAAGTCTGATGGGATTACCTTTATGTAATGTGTTTTTTCTCTCTTGCTGCTTTTGGCACTCTCTCTTTGTTTTTGTTGTTTAGAGTTTGAATGATGGTGTGCTTTGGAGAGTTTCTTCTTTGGTCCAGTCTGTATGTAGTTCTGTTAGCTTCTTATTTATGGATGAGACTCTCTTTTGAGAGGCTGGTAAACTTTTCTTTGATAATTTTGTGGAATAAGTTCTCCATGCCTTTGGTCTGAATTTCTTCCCCTTCTGGTATACCATGATCCAAATGTTAGGACATTTTAGGGTATCTCACAATTCTTTCATGTTCTGTTCACAAGAAAGGTTTTCACTAGCTCAATTTGTTTTGTATCTTCTGTTGTCTTTTCTGTATAGTGTCCATCCCTTTGTTGAGTTCCAATTTCAGGTCATGTTTTGATTGTCTTAATTTTTCTTGGAATTCATTCTTGCATTTACTTATGTCTTCATTAAATCTAACCAGTTAGTTATTGACTACAACTACTACTGTTTCTTCTCCTCCTCCTCCCCCTCCTCCTCCTCCTCCTTCTCCTCCTCCCTTTCCCTCCTCCTCCCCCTCCTCCTCCTCCTCCTCCTCCTCTCCTCCTCCTCCTCCTCTTCTTCTTCTTCTTCTTCTTCTTCTTCTTCTTCTTCTTCTTCTTCTTCTTCTTCTTCTTCTTCTTCTTCTTCTTCTTCTTCTTCTTTTCTGTCTCACCTTCAGTTAATTTGTCTTTCTTTTGAGGTCTCTCTCAGTTTTGTCTATTAGGCCAAGCTTAGTGAAGACAGCGGTGTGGATTTCATTTATGCAATTGTTAGTTTCTTGTTTGTTTGCTACCAGGTCTGCAATTTTCTTGGTCAGGGTCACTTATCTTATGCCTTCACTTTGGAGTTCTATTCATGTTTCCTCTTGATGTTTTCATTGGAAATTTCCTTTGTGCAATTAGGCATCCTTGTTGGAAATCTCTCAGTTTGTTGTTTTGTGTTGTTTCTTTTGTGTTTTGGTCTACCCATCTTAGTGTAGGAGTCTTATAGAGGAAGCAAGAGTTTTCTCTTGTAGTATCTTCAGTGAGTGTTCCATTTTATGTTTGTATAGAATAGACTTGTTTTGGCTTTGTATTTTGAGATGTGCAGGTTGTAGGGGGCATAAGTTCATCAACAGCTCTGGGCTCACTACCAAAGGTGGGATTGGAGGTCTGGGATCTCTTTTACCTTGTTTCAGCTTGTTTCTGCCTGTGACTCAGGGGCCATAGCACTTGCCCTTGATCTCCTACTCTATCTAGATGTGCAGGCCATAGAGAAATCACTGGTTACCCATGGCAGGTGATTTCCTGGTATTCCTGTGTTCCACTTCTGGGGCTGAGGTGATGCCCCACATACTTACTGGGAGTGTGTCAGTGCATTGGAGGGATGGTGGGGGTTGCTGGGTTCCACAGCCCATGCCAAATCAGGAAGTAGTTTGGTGTGGGACAGGAGCAGTGGCCAAGGGGAACACACAAGGGCAACTATAGGCACCCCAGCTTATGGAGGGTCTGCAAGCAGGGGGAACAAGGCAGCCTGAAGGCCAATTCACCAGAGGAGGAAGACAGGTAAGCATGTGCAGGCAGCAGAGGAGTCCCCAGGAAAATGGGAGACAGAGGAGTGTGGTGGTCCAGTCAGTGGAGTCTGTTGAGTGGAGACAGGGGAGCAAGGTGTGAGACAGAGGAGGGTGAGTGGACTGTTGGCTCAGCTGGTGGAGCCTGCAGGAATGCAGCAAAAGACAGGGGAACACCAGTGGCCTGTGGGCGCTCTTAGGGGAGCTTGAGGGAGCACAGACAGAGGCAGGGAAGTGAGGGTGGGTCAGAAGTTGAGGGGTGGGGCTCTGGGACATAGGGAAGTATGCAAGTGCCACCAACAGATGCAGTTGGGGTAGGAGCCTGTGGGTAGCTCAGCTGGAGACAGGAGAGTGTGGGGGTCTCTGGTGGAAGCAGCAGTTGGACAAGACCAGGCTGCACATGGGCTGCAGGCATGGTGGTGGAGCCTGAAGGTAGCACAGCAGAGAACCTGGTCCTGATGTCAGGGGCATGGCAGTTAGGGCTAGTGGCTGAGGGGACCCAAGGGTTTAGTGTGCTAGCTGAGAGCATGGGAATCAGCAGATTCCCTACTGTGCCCCTCTGTGCCCACCCACTGGAAGTCTGCTTAGACCTACTGGACCTGGAGCTTCACAGATGTCACCTGATATAAATCCAGGAGCTGAAGCATGGTTAGGAGGTCTAATGCAGCTCAGGCTAGCCTTGACCTTGCTACATAGTCAAGGATGACCATAAATTTATGATTTTCCTGCCTAAAATTCCCCAGTGATGGGATTAGAGGTGTACACCACTATGTCCAGTGTTGGGATCACATCCAGGGCTTCATGCAAGCTAAGTAAGCACTTTACTAACTGAGATTGTATCACCATCCCAGACTCTATGTTTTGAGCAAGAGATCACCTTGTTTCTGATTTAGTTTTAAGAATACATGGAACACTGTTTGCAGAGGTAGTTCTTTCCCCTTAGAAGTGGAACTCCAATCTGTTAGCATGCACATAAAAATGGGCAGAAAGAGTCCTCTTTAGATTGATATCCATGTGCCTATCATCCAGCATTAATAGCTAAATGATACATCAACAATGGAAAAAATAAATATCATTGTAATGATACACTAATTACAGCAGAAGACTATAAAGTGAGCAAAAATATGGATGCAGAAAGTCTTAAAGACTGTAGGACATTAGAAGAGAAAGGCAAGATGTCTGCTTGACAGGACTCTGCCCTTACTCTTGGACCCTGGATCAGGACTTAACTTCTTTTTATCTGAGGGCTACATTCTTTTCTGCAGACTCCCTCCTGATTGTTCATGGATGGCAGCCAATTGCTCTACCATTTTGCAAGGCTTAAAGATGGAAGCTGAGATATTCATTAAATTGAACCTAAGTGAAGTAAGCATTGCTGTTCTGGAATTATTGAATCAGGGAAAAGTTAATTTAATTAGCATGATAAATATCATTAATTTACTTAATTTATAAAATGCATGAATTAGTCTAAAATATATGAATGCTGAAAAAATTAAAAAGAAGGAAAGTAGTACCCATAAATCCAATACTTAAAAATTGTATAAAAAACTGACTTCTAACCACATCTTTATTCTCCCCTCACTACTACAATTGTTAGTACTTTAGAGTACATTGTGGAGTTTTTAATTTTATTTTGAAAGAGACACAGAGAGTGACAGAGGGAGAGGAAGACAGATAGAGATGGGTGCACCAGCAGCCTCTCAGCCTCTGTGAGCGAACTCCAGATGTGTGCACCCCCTTGTGGGCAAGTGCGGCATTGAACCCTTGTGTCACTGCATCTGGCTAAACATGGGACCTGGAGATTGGAACCAGTGTTCTTAGGCTTAGCAGGCAGGCGCCTTAACCACTAAAGACATCTCTCCAGCCCGTGAGATTTTAATTTTTAAGATAATTAATATTAAAGAGGAAAAATTGAGATTTCTGCTGAGTAACCAGAATCTTGTCTACTATAAAAGAAGAGATAGAAGAAAGCAGGTAGGAGGAAAGGCAAGGAATTCTAGGATGGGGGCTCCACTTCTCCATGTGTACTGTCCATAGGGTCAGAGAATCAGAAAACATCAGTGATAATCTAATTCTGCCCTCTAATTTACTGTGTGTAATGTAGTCCTTGGTTCTTGATAATTCCTGCAGAGTAGTATTCTGCCACATATAAAGCTAATGAAGACAATAATAATAATCACAATGATTTCCTTAGCATTTGTTATATACCAAGTGTAGTAGACAGCTTCAGGTTCACTGAGATGAACTTCCAAATCTAGCATATATATGAAGGAAGGGATAGTTATTGAAGCTTACAGATCCAGGGGAAGTTCCATAATGGCAGAAGAAGCTGGCCCTGCTTTCACAGGTCCAAAGAGAGAGAGAGAGAGAGAGAGAGAGAGAGAGAGAGAGAGCCACATGCCAAAAGCCAAAAGCCACACAGCACACTTCATGAATTCCAGGTGGAAGTAGGCACTTTGCATATATTTAGATTGGAATTTCAAACCCACCACCACATCTTAAGATCTGCCCAGTACCATCTCCCCTAGTCAGCTTGCTGAAGAAACAAACTACAAACTAATAGAACACTGAATATTTTGGGAGACATCTATTCAAACTACCACATTCTTCCCCTGGCCCCCGATAGATTCAAAACCATCACACACTGTAAATTCTATTTCAAAGGTCCCTACAGTCTTTACCAACTTAAGATAGTTCCCAAATCTCAAGTATCCTCTTGTTTCTCTTAGCTTTGAGTTCTGTAAAATCAAACAAGTTAAATACTTTCAACATATAAGGGCACAGACTAAACATTTTTGACTTGTATAAGGCATAGCAAGGAGAGACTAGAGCACATGCAAACTCAACTGCCATCAAACAAACATCAAACTTCTGGAGTTCAAGTTCAATCCTAACCAGTGACTGAAAGTCTCTGGATTTTCCAATTTCACCCCTCCAGCTGGGCAGAGTAGCCAGGGAGCATTTCCATTCCAGGCTAACAGTGTGCTCCATGGTATCCCTTGCACAGTCCTGGTATATCTTTTAAAAACTTCAGGTCTACATGCAAACTACGGTCCATCTTCCAAAGGCTCTTCCAGCCTATTCATGAGGGTTATCATGCCCTGCCTATATGCTGAATCTCAGCAGTGGCTCCTGAAACTATGTGCATTTTATGACCACTTCACACATTTTTCATGCTTCCCAAACCATTACCAGATGTGAAGGACACAGCCATATTCTTCATTCAGGGACGAAATAAATTGTAACCTTGAAAAACTGGTTCCTTCTCTAGTCAGCTCTTTTCTAGAAGAGTTTGGATTTCTATCATACTCTTTCTTCAGGCATCATCTCCATTGTTTTAATGTAAAGCAGTTGGGCCATCTTCCTTAAGATTACTAATTTGTTCAACAATAGCAGTTTCAGTAATCTAAAACTAGTCTCAGTGCCTATAATTGTAACTTGCTTGAGGTTTATTTTCAACTTAAACTCTTAAATCTCTCAATCCAATATCTTAAGCCAAGCCCATCAGTCCATTACAAATTTAACCTTGATCAAACTCTCTGGACCTGGGTAGCAGAACACAGTCATCCTTTATGCCAGTATCCCAGTTCTAACAAAGTCCTCTATAGTCTTTTCTTTCCCTTAGAAAGTTCATAAGCCAAGCCTCCAAATTCATAAGCTGAGTCTCCAAATACAATTCTCTCTGCCATTAGCATTCTCAAATTCTAATCAAAATAGTCCATAAAACTTGGATTACCACTCCAGAAGGCATCTTTAGTTGAAAGTAGCAAGTCCATGCCCATTTTTCCCAAAAAATAGTTCTAAAAGATCAAAATCCATATGGTCAGATTCATCTCACCCCACATTCTGGTACCAATTCTGTAGTGGACAGCTTCAGGTTCACTGAGATGAACTTCCAATCCAGGCACAGTTATGGAGGAAGAGATATTTACTGAAGCTTATAGATCCATGATAAGTTCCACAATTGCAGAAGAAGCTGGCTCTGCTTTCACAGGTTCAAGCAGAGAGAGATAGCCACATGCCAAAAACACACAGCACATGCAGGAACTCCAGGCGGAGCTAGGCACTTTGCATCTTTATATTGGAATTTCAAACAACCACCACACCTTAAGATCTTCCCAGTGACACCTCCTCCAACCAGGTGGCTGCAGATCCAAACTACATTGTCATAAAACACTGAATATATTGGGGGCCATTTATTCAAACTACCACACCAAGTCTTCAAAATGCACCATATATTTTAATTCCACAACAATACTATTGTTTCTATTTTACACAGGTGGAAAATGAGGTCAGGAATTATATGTACAGCCTGAGGTTTTACAGCTAACTAATGGATGAAGTTCAGAACTGCAGTGCATGCCATTGTCCCTCCTACTGTGCAACAATCCTGTATACACAGTTGAGCTCCCTTTGACTATTCTGCAGAAAGGATTTCTTTAAGCTTTCCTGGAAGCCATGGGAAAGCAGTGATCTACTTTCTACCTACTTAGCCTAAATCAGGAAGGTTTCCAACAACCCCTTTCATCTTGACAGAAAATTTCCTGGAGGTGGGAATAGTTCTTATCTGTACTTAGACTGATTGATTTTGTAATTCTGAGGTTTAAAAATAAGGGGCCTGGTAAATGGAAAATATGATGACCAAGGGACAAGAAGCACCAGACAAAAAGGAAAGCCAGTAATGTGGAAAGTTAATGCATGGTGTAGAAGTGACAATATTGTTGAAGAGTGCCTGAGGCATGGACATCTGGGACATCCCATAAGACGTTTGGGCAATAGGTGCAAACACAACTGGTAAAGCAGGGATGGTTTTTGAAAAATGCTTCAATTGAGCCAACAAGGCTAAATGGGCACTTTGGGGGAAATCTAAAGGAAGTCTGGAACCACAACTTTGGTGAAAACTCACAGGAAGAATCACTAAGTCTGTGAAGATAATAGGGTGCTGACTTGATGCCATTTACCACCAGCATTGGCCAGCTTATGGGACAAAAATGAAAGGCATATATGTTCACGAGGTGAATGGAATTTCATTCATATTGCTTAGAAGGAAAATTCCAAGGGGGCAATAGTCAAACTCATTAAGAATGATGGGGAAATGGAATTGACTGAAAGCTTAGTATTGTACTGAACCTTTAAATATGTCATTTTATTTCAGTTTTCAACAAACAGAAACCTTCTCAAACAGAAGACATAGATAAAATTGCTTAAGCAACTATTTCAAAAAGTAACCAGTTGGGCCAGGTGTGGTGGCACATGCCTTTAATTACAGCACTCAGGAGGCAGAGGTAGGAGGATCACTATGACTTTGAGACCGCCCTGAGAATATAGAGTGAATTCCAGGTTAGACTGGGTGAGAGTGAGACCCTACTTCAAAAAACAAAACAAAACAACAAAAAAGTAACAAGCTGGAGGTAGAAGAAGAAGGAATAATTTGTCATGGCTCCTGGTAAAAGGTGTTGGATGAAGAACATGTTGGATGCCCCACAATCACAGCCTTTCAAACCTCAACTTCTGGATCAACCTTCTGGGTTGTAGGGCAGAGTTCAGAAATATGGGCAAGTAATGAAAGGATCAGGTCTGTGAGTGATTAGAAACACAGGCTCTGGAGTCCCATGTGGCTCTACTTATTATGGGACCTTGAGCAACTTACAACACTTTTGCCCCTCCATCTCATCTGTACATGGTGCTCATATTTGGATTTCTTCATAACAGTTGTGAAAGCTGAGTGAGTTGATATGTGTAAAGCATTTAGAATAGTGCTCAGAAAATAAGCTTTAAGTGTTCATGATCATTATTATTTGTAACTAACCAGTGCTTATTGAGTGTATCCTGTATTAAGACTTTTATCAGCCATGTAGTCTGCATTTCACATTAATACCCTTACTACTGTTCAGCAAGTAATCATTCCTTATCAATCCAAATTTTAGAGAGGATGGGACCAGGACTTAGGAAGTTAGTATGTTGCCCAAGGCCTGTATAGTTTGTACCTGGCAGAGGACTGTTTGTTTCCAAAACCAGCCTGTTATAATTTTCAGGAAACTAGATAGGGTAGGTGACAGGAGGAAGTAGCTGTGGATGTGTGAAGAGCAGAAGAGCAGATTTTACCATAAGGAATGCTTGTATTTGGATGGAATCAGAAGAGGCAGAAGTTCTGAGTTCCTATATTCAGAGAAAGATGATTAGTTTCAAGTTTTTTTTTTTTTTTTAAATTTCTGGCCCTTTAACTTGCCACCTGTCTCTGGTGAATATTAACTTCCTTATGTGATCAGCAGTGGTTCTCAAACTTGGTATTACATGAGAGTATTTTTTTCCTAGATACACCCTACCTACACCAGCTGCATAGATCACTTTTAGGGTGAGATACAGGCATAAGAACTGTAAAATCTCCACCTGTGATGCAAGGGTGCCAAGTTTGAGTTCACTTCTTTTGGGAAAAAAACCTTTTATTTATTTATTTGAGAGAGAGAGAGAGAGAATGATGTAGACAGAGAGAGAGAGAGAGAGAGAGAGAGAGAGCAGAGTAAGTATGGGTGCACCAGGGCCTCCTGCCACCGCAAATGAACTCCAGACACATGTGCTATTATGTGCATGCTGAGCCATCTCTCTAGCCTTGAGTTCACTTTTTTATTAAGGTAGGGTCTCACTCTAGTCCAGGTTGACCTTGAACTCAGGACAATCCTCCTACCTCTACCTCCCCAGTGCTGGGATTAAAGGTATGAGAAACCACACCTGGCCTTGAGTTCACTTCTTGATCTTATAAGCCACTTGAACCACCTAAGAATTTTTTTTGTTTTTGGATCCCCAGCACTCATAAAGTTCCAGGCATGGAAATTCACACCTGTATATTCCAGCACTGAGGAGGTGTAGACAGGAGGATCCCAAGGGCCTGTTGGATAGCTTGTCAAGCCAAATCAGTAATCACTATGTGTAGTTAGAGACAGTAATCTCAAAAAGTAAGGTGTAGGATTCCAGGTAATATGGCAATGTAGGAGCCAAGTCAAAGGGAAATGAGCAGAAAAATAGCAAAATGCACTCTTCTACCAAAAAAATAAAGGTATATAAGAAATTATCAACCACAACAGAGAAGTAGGAGAGATCCAGAGATTCTAGAGAATATCAAAGTAGGCAGAAGTGGCTCTAGAAGAGGCACTGGTCTATGTGGCCACCAGGCTCTGACTGAGCAGCAAGAAAAGTCAGGTGAAGGGATTTTCCACTCATACCACAAACTCCTCATAAACACTAGAAAGTTAAAGGGAAGAGATCAGGGGCTAGCTGAGCAGCTAGTGAGGAAGAGGATCATGGGAAGCAGCTATGCAGCTCCAGTACAACTTCTCTTCCCCCAACTGCCAGTGCTTGGAACCACCAGAGACCTGGGAAAGGGAACTTAGCTATTAGCACCCAGTATAGGTGATGGACCCAAAGAGCCTACCTGAACTCACAGAACAGTAAAGTGAGACCCAAGTGTGCACACAGCATAGCTGAGACCAAAGCCATCTCAAAAGCAACAGGGCCAGTACCCACCACAAAGTCTGGTATATAGACCTGCATTGGAAGTGCTAATTGTACCTTCCATACCAGGGCAGATCATATGTTAAATCTGATGGATGATGGATGATCACATTTGCCGTTCTTTCTTGTTTTTTTGAGATAGGGTCTAAACTATATTTTGGGGTTGTCATTTGTTGCTTCCTGACTTACAATGCCTTTGTCTCTTCTACTGTCATTAATGGGGGCAGGTTCTTACTTAGCCACAGGCTGACCTAGAAACCATTACAGATCAGAAACCACAGCCTCCCAGTTGACAGGATTAAGAGTGTGGGCAACACATATCTTTAGGGACTTTTACTTTGTTAGATGATCTGTTTGTTTTAATATCCACTCCTGAATAAATACTCCATGTTGGTTTTGAGTGAATGTGTATATTATTTAGTTGAATTTTAGAATTTGCTTGTATTTTGCCCCACCAAGCCTACTAGAATACTTGCATAGCAGGCAAACCCAACACCTAGGGTCACTTTTCTGTTACTCTGAGAGTTTTTTAAAAGCCACACCTTGTACCTTAAGCTCCTACCCTGAAGATATATAATGTCAGACTTATACATCTAAGAATACTGCAGGTAATTAGAAAACCTGAGCATCAAATTAACTGAAGATGCAAAAAATCTCTACATTATAATACAAGAAACACAAAAACTCAAAACAATACAATTCCACCAAAAATTATAAATTCATCAGAAATGACCTCCATCAAGACTGATTTAGATAAAATGCCTGAGCAAGATTTCATTAGAACAATTATAACTACAATCAAAGAAATCAAAGAAGAAATCAAAGGAATCAAAGAAGAAACAGGGAACCAATTTAATGAAATAAGGAGGTCAATACAAGACATGAATAAGGAAATAGAAACACTGAAGAAAAACCCAATCACAAATACTAGAAATCAAAAGCACAGAAAGGCAAATAAAAATCTCTGTAGAAAGTCTCACTAATAGAATGGATGAAGGAGAGAAAAGAATATCTAAACTAGAAGACCAGGTGGCAGTTATAATATATTCCAACAAAGATAAAGACAAGCTAATATCAAGGTATGAATGGGAATTTCAAGATATTGGGGCCACTATGAAAAGATCAAACATAAGAATTCAGGGTATAGTAGAAGGAGAAGAATGTCACTCCAAAGGCATAGTAGGCATTTTCACCAAAACCATAGAAGAAAAATTTCTCCAAATTGGGAAAAAGATGCCAATGAAGATACAGAAAGCTTTTGGAACACCAAACAGGCAAAATCTGGAAATAACCTCTCTTTGCCATATTATAATTAAACTACCAAACATATAAACCAAAGAAAGTATGTTGAAAGCAGTGGGAGAAAAAAAAAGCAAGTCACTTATGAAGGCAAGCCCATCAGGATAATAGCAGATTACTTAACACAAACTTTAAAAACCAGAAGGAATTAGAATGATGTATTTCAAATTCTGAAAGATAACAACTGTCAACCAAGAATAGTTTATCCAGCAAAGCTACCCATCCAAACTGATGAAGAAATGAGGACACAACACAAACAGGCTAAAGGAATATATGACCACTTAGCTAGCTCTGCAGAAAGTACTTGAAGGGATCCTCCATGCTGAAGAGAAACAAAAGTACACACATGAGGAAACAAGAAAGAAATAAACCATATTCAAATAACAATGAATACAAGAGAGTAAGGGAAAACAGGAAGCACTACAAAACAAGAAAAATGGTGAGGATAAATACACAGCTTTCAATAATAACTCTTAATATAAATGGCCTCAATGCTCAAACCAAAAGACAAAGGCTTGTAGATTGGATTAAAAGGCAGGATAGAGCTGGAGAAGTCGGAGAGATGGCTTAGCAGTTAAGGTGCTTGCCTGCAAGGACCCAGGTTCAATTCTCCTGGTCACATGTAAGCCAGATGCACGTGGTGGAACATGCCTCTGGAGTTCGTTTGCGGTGGCTAGAGGCCCTGGTGCACCCATTCTCACTCTCTCTCTCCCTCTCTCTGTCTCTAATAATAAATAAATAAATAAAATTAAATTAAATTAAAAGGGCAGGATACCTCTGTTTGTTGCCTCCAAGCAACTCAACTCTCTGTAAAAGACAGACACTATCTTAGAGTGAAGGGATAGAAAATGGAAGTTTAAGGAAATGGGCCTATGAAACAAGTAGGTGTTACTATTTTAATATCTGACAGGATAGACTTCAAAGTTAGATGGAATCTCAAGGTAGTTTTAACCTGCATTTCCCTGATGACTAGGGATATAGAACATTTTTTTAGATGTTTATAGGCCATCTGTATTTCTTCTTCTGAGAACTCTCTAATTCCATAGCCCATTTTTTAATTGGATTGCTTGATTTATGATTATTTAATTTTTTGAATTCTTTGTTTATCCTAGATGTTAACCCTCTGACAGATGTATAGCTGGCAAAGATTTTCTCCCATTCTGTAGGTTGCCTCTTTGTTCTATTCACAGTGTCCTTAGCTGTACAAAAGCTTTGTAATTTCATGAGGTCCCAGTGATTGATCTGTGGTTTTATTTCTTGAGCAATTGGGGTTGTAATCAGAAAGTCTTTGCCAAGACCAATATGTTGAAGTTTTTCCCCTACTTTTTCCTCTAGCAATTTCAGAGTTTCAGGTCTCATATGAAGGTCATTGATCCATTTGGACTTGATTCTTGTGCATGGAGAGAGATAAGGATCTATTTTCATCCTTCTACAGATGCATATCCAGTTTTCCCAGCACCATTTGCTGAAGAGGCTGTCTTTTCCCCAATGAATATTATTGGCATTTTTGTTAAAGATCAGGTGGCTATAGCTACCCAGACTTACATCAGGGTCCTCTATTCTGTTCCATTGATCTACATGTCTGTTTTTGTGCCAGTACCATGCTGTTTTTGTTACTATGGCTCTGTAATATAGGATAAAATCTGGTATGGTGATACCACCAACCTTATTTTTGTTGCTCAAAATTGTTTTAGATATCCAAGGTTTTTTTGTGTTTCCAAATTAATTTTTGGATTGTTTTTTCTATTTTTGTGAAAAATGCTGTTGGAATTTTGATGGAGATTGCATTAAATGTTTATATTGCTTTTGGTAGGATTGCCATTTTCACAATATTGATTCTTCCAACCCAAGAACAGGATTATTTTTCCATTTCCTAGTGTCTTCTGCAATTTCTCGCTTTAGTGTTTTAAAGTCCTTGTTGTAGAGATCCTTCACTTCCTTGGTTAGGTTTATCCCAAGGTACTTTAGGTTTATCCTAAGGTACTTTATTTATTTTTTTGATGCAATTGTGAATGGGAGTGATGCTCTGATTTCATCCTTTGTGTGTTTGTTGTTAGCAGATAGGAAGGATATTGATTTCTGTGTGTTTATTTTGTATCCTGGTACATGGCTACAGGTGTTTATTAGCTCTAACAGTCTGCTGGTAGAGTATTTAGGGTCCTTTATGTATAGAATCATATCATCTGCAAATAATGATAACTTGATCTCTTCCTTTCCACTTTGTATCCCTTTTATATGTGTCTCTTGCCTTATTGCTATGGCTAAGACTTCCAATACTATATTAAATAAAATGGGGACAGTGAACACCCTTGTCTTGTTCCTGATTTTAGTGGAAAAGCTTCAAGTTTTTCTTCATTTAGTATTATGTTGGCTGTGGGTTTGTCATAAATAGCCTTTATTATGTTGAGATATGTTCCTTCTATTCCCAGTCTCTGTAGGACTTTTATCATGAAGGGATGTTGGATTTTGTCAAATGCTTTTTCTGCATCTAATGAGATGATCATGTGATTTTTGTCCTTTAGTCCATTTATATAATGTATTACATTTATTGATTTACCTATGTTGAACCATCCCTGCATCTCTGGGATAAAGCCAACTTGGTTGTTATGAAAGAACTTTCTAATATAGTCTTGTATTCTGTTTGCCAATATTTTGTTGAGAATTTTTTGCATCTTTGTTGATGAGGGAGATTGATCTGTAATTTTCCTTTTTTGTTCTATTTTTGTCTGGTTTGGGGATCAGGGTGGTGCTGGCTTCATAGAAGGAGTTTGGTAGGGTTCCTTCCTCTTCTATTTTATGGAAAAGTTTAAGAAGCATTGGTGTTAGTTCTTCCATGAAGGTCTGATAAAATTCAGCAGTGAATCCATCTGGGCCTGGACTTTTTTTAGTTGGGAGATTTTTTTTTTTAATAAATGCTTGGATCTCCATACTTGTTGTAGGTCAGGTTAATCTCATCTTTATTTAATTTAGGTAGATCATATAAATCAAGGAAATAATCCATTTCTTTCAGATTTTCAAACTTGGTGGAATATATGTTCTTATAGTATGTCCCTATGATTTTTTAAATTTCTCTGGTATCTGTTGTAATGGTGCCTTTTTCATCTCTGATTTTATTAATTTGTGTCTGTTCTCTTTTTCTTTTGGTCATATTTGCTAAGGGTTTATCAATCTTATTTATCCTTTCAAAGAACCAACTCTGTTTCATTGATTCTTTGGATTTTTTTTTTGGTTTCTGTTTCATTAATTTCTGCACGAATCTTTATTATTTCTTCCCATCTACTAGTTTTTGGTTTACCTTGTTTTTCTTTTTTCCAAGGCCTTAAGGTACAGCATTCAGTTGTTTTCCTGCGACCTTTCTACTTTCTTAACATGGGCACTTAAAGCTGTAAATTTTCCTCTTAGGACTGCCTTCATTTTGTCCCAAAGGTATTGATTGGTATGTTGTGTTCTTATTATCATTTGATTACATGAATTTTTTGATTTCCTTCTTAATTTCTTCATTGACCCATTCATCATTTAGCAGTGTATTATTTAGTTTCCATGATTTTGTGTATAGTCTATAGCTTTGCTTGTTATTGCTTTGTAGTTTGATCCCATTGTGATCTGATAGAGTGCAAGAAATTATTTCAATTTTCTTATATTTGTTAAGATTTGCTTTGTGTCCTAATATATGGTCTATTTTAGATAATGTTCCATATGCTGCTGAAAAGAATGTGTATTCTTCAGCATTTGGATGAAATGTTCTGTATATATCTGTTAGGTCATTTGTTCTATGACCTCATTTTATCCAGAAGCATCTCTGTTTATTTTTTGCCAGGATTACCTGTCAATTGATGAGAGTGAGGTGTTGAAGTCACCCACTACACATGTGTTTGGTGTTATCTGTGACCTTAGTTCCAGTAGCATTTGTTTGATGAAATTGGGAGCCCCATGTTAGGTGCATATATGTTTAGGATTGTAATGTCCTCCTGTTAGAGCATTCCTTTAATCAATATAAAGTGACCTTCCTTATCTTTCCTAATTAATTTTTGTCTGAAGTCTACCCTGTCCAATATTAGGATAGCAACCCCTGCTTGTTTTCTAGGCCAATTTGCTTGAAAAACCATTTTCCAACCTTTCACCCTAAGATAGTGTCCATCCTTTGTAGAAAGGTGAGACTCTTAGAGGCAACAAATTAAATGATCCTGCTTTTTAACCCAGTCTGCAAACTTATGTCTTTTGGTTGGAGCTTTCAGGCCATTGATATTAAGATTATTATTGAAAGGTGTGTTTTTTTTTTTTTTTTTTTTGCCATTTTTCTTGTTTTGTAGTTCTTCCAGTTTTACCTTTGCTCTCTTGCATTGCATTAACTTATATTGGAGTATGGTTTGTTTTTTTTCAGGTTCCTTATATGTGTGCTTTCTTTCTCTTCAGCATGAAGCATCCTTTCAAGTATTTTCTGTAGACCCGGTTTTGTCTTCAAATATTCCGTTAGCCTGCTTTTCTTGTGGAATGTCCTTATTTCTCCATCTATTTGAATGGATAGCTTTGCAGATAAAGTAACCTTGGTTGACAGTTGTTATCTTTCAGAATTTGGAATACATCACTCCAAGCCCTTCTGGCATTTAAAGTTTGTGTTGAGTAATCTGCTGTGATTCTGATGGGCTTGCCTTTGTAGGTTACTTGCTTTTTCTCTCTAGCTGCTTTCAATATATGATTTTCAATATATATGTATGTTTGGTAGTTTAATTTTAATATGGTGGGGAGAGGTTCTTTCCAGGTTTTGTCTGTTTGGTGTTCTAAAGGCTTCCTTTATCTGCATTGGCATATCTTTCCTAATTTGAGGAAAGTTTTCTTGTATGATTTTGTTGAAAACACCTACTATGCCTTTGGAGTGAAATTCTTCTCCTTCTACTATACCATGTATTCTTATGTTTGATCTTTTCATAGTGTCCTGAATATCTTGAAATTCCCAATCATACCTTCCTATTAGTTTGTCTTGTTCTTTGTTGGACTGTATTAGATCTGCCACCTGGTCTTCTAGTTTAGATATTCTGTTCTGTCCTTCATCCATTCTACTAAAGAGATTTTCTACAGAGTTTTTATTTCACTGACTGTGTTCTTTATTGCTAGTATTTCTGACTGGGTTTTCTTTATCATTTCTATTTCCTTATTTATGTCTAGTATTGACCCCTTATTTCATTAAATTGGTTTCCTGTGTATTCTTTGAATCCTTTGATTTCCTCTTTGAGGTCTTTGAACCCTTTGATTTCCTCTTTGAGTTCTTTCTCAGGCATTTCCTCTAATTCAGTCTCACTGGAGGTCATTTCTGATGCATTAATACTTTTTGGTGGATTTACATTGTCTTGATTTTTTGTGTTTCTTGTATTATAATGTAGTTTTTTTTTTTTTTTTTTGCATCTTGGTTTAATTTAATGCTTGAGTTTTCTAATTATCTGCAGTAATGTTAGATGTATCAATCAGTCTGATGTTATATATCTTCAGGAGCTTAAGGTGCTAGGTGTGGCTCTTAAGATTCTCAGAGTAACCAGAAAAGTGATCCTAGGTGTTGGGTTTGCCTGCTATGAGAGTATTCAAGTAGGCTGGTGTAATCCAGATACCTTTTGGGACAGCTCTGATCTCAGCTATGCTGCACGGCTGTTTGGGTTCTGGCTCAGGAAGGCCGGGTGGGTCAGTGGGTTGCTGCTCTGATCGTGCCAGGTGCTGGGTAGGTAATCTCCCTTCCCCAGGTCTCTGGAGCTTGCTGGCACTTGTGCTGGTGGTGGGGGAGGGAAGGCTATGGATGGTGGCTGAAGTCTGCTTGCTGGTCCACACTATCCTCTTCCTCACAAGCCACTCCATTGATCTCTGCTGTCCTCCTTCCACATTTCTTGAGTTTGTAAGGAGGCCTGTGTGATTGGAAAATCCCCTCACTTGGCTTTAAAATCCTGCAGCTCAGGCAGAGCCTGTAGCCCCTGCTGCTGGAGCCGCTTCTTCATGCTTATGTAGGCTCTAGATGCTCTGGATCTTTCCTACTTCTCTGCTGAGGTTGATAATTTACTATACACCTCACTTTTTAGTAGAAGGTTGTATTTTGCTGTTTTTTTTTTCCCCTAGCCTGTTTTGCCATGGTTCCTATGCTGCCATCTTAACCAGAAGTCTCTAAATAACAATTTTTAAAAGGGGAGATATCTGATTAAAAGCAAAAAGCAAGAACTATCTCCTGGTGGAATTGTGACATGGGTGCAATAACCCTGCTGTATATGTGCTAAGAGCAGCTCGTGTTAAAAGAAGGGTTTGTCTTACAGATTTGAGGGGAAGCACAGTGATGCAAGGGAAAATGATTGCATGAACAGAGAGGGTGGACTTCACCTCCTGACCAACATCAGATGGACAACAGCAACAAGAGATTGTGCCAAACACTGGCAAAGAGAAACTGGCTTTAACACCCATAAGCCTGCCCCCAAGATAACACTGCCTCCAGAATGCTTAAATTTCCAAATTGCCACCAGCTGAAGACCTAACATTCAGATCACAAAAGTTTATGGGGACATCTGAAATAAACCACCACATGTACCAAAAAGAAATATGGACTACATGGTAAGACCTTGTGGTAGTTTGAATAGATGGTCCTCAACATATTCAGTGTTTTATTAGTTTGTAGTTTCAATATGCAGCCACTTGGCTGGAGGAGGTGTCACTTGGCAGATCTTAAGGTGTGGTAGTGGGTTTGAAATTCTAATCTACAGATATGCAAAGTGCCTAGTTCCACCTGGAAGTCCTAAAGTGTGCTGTATCATGTGGCTTTTGGCTTGTGGCTTCTCTCTCTGTCTGCCTGAACCTTTAAGAGGGGGCCTACATCTTCTACCATTAATGAACTTCTCCTGTATCTGTAATGTTCAATAATTATCCCTTCCTCCATAACTCTGTCTGGTTTGAAAGTTCAACTCAGTGAACCTGAAGCTGTCTACTATAGAAGTTGGTACCAGAATATGGTGTGAGATAAATCTGACCATGTGGATTTTCGTCTTTTGTAACTTTTGTTTTGGAGGAATGGGCATGGATTTGGTGCTTGCAACTGAAGATGCCATCTGCAGTGGTAAGCCAAGTATTAGGGACTATTCTTATGAAAATTTGAGAATGCTAAGTGCAGAGTGAATTGAACTTCCTAAAGGAAAGGAAAGGAAAGACTGCAGAGGGCTTTGTTGGAACTGGGCTACTGGTCCAAGGGATGGCTGCATTCTGCTACCAAGGCCCAGAGAATTTGATCTATATTAATTTGTAATGGACTTATATGCTTGGCTAAAGATATTGGATTGAGAGATTTAAGAGTTTAAGTTGGAAAACCTCAATCAAGTTAAAATTATAGGCACTGAAACTGGTTTTAGGTCTCTGAAGTTGCTTTTGTGAAATACATTAGCAATCTTAAGGAAGATGGCCCAACTACTTTATATTAAAACAATGGAGAGGCTGCCTGAGGAAAGACAATGATAGAAATGTACTGTAAATGGGCCAGAGGGTTTGGAAAATGTTAGTTGGATAAATGAGTCTTTCATTTTGAGTTCAGTTTCAGTTCAACATCATATACATTCCTCAAATAAGTTTGTGTGTGTGTGTTTGGTGTGTATGTGTGTGGGTACATGTGTGTGGGTATGCATATGTGTGTATGTTATGTGTGTGGGAGGTAGAAGATAATTTCAGCTTTCTCAATCACTCTCCATTTCATTTAACTCAGATAAGGTACCCAGAGCTTGTTGATTCAGCTAGCCTAGCTAGCCAGCTTTCCCTGAGGATCCCTTGTCTCTGTGTCCCAAGCATTAAGATTACATCCCCAGTTGTTATTTATGTAGGTGTGAGGATCTGAACTCCATTTGTCTGGCAAGTGCTTTATGAACTGAGCTATCTCCCAGCTTCCTCGAATTTGAACATGGTGACAAGCACGATTTTGAGAACTAGAAAGCAGGATGAAGCAGCTGAGATGAAGAATGTGGCATTCATAGTCCATGGGACTCACTGGGCATCAGTAATTCAGTTGTGGTCTTAGAGATGATTCCCAGGTCAGATCTTTGGTCTAAAGGTCACCCTTAACATCTTCCACTTTCCACCTTTTTTTTTTTAACCAAGCAGAAGTGCTTCATCTCTCCTAAGTGGTGCTCTTGGCTAACTCGTCACCTCTCTTCAGTCCTCATGTCCTTTGGATTAGTCCACACACTTGTACAGGCTCATGTGGCCTTGTCTTCTCATTATAGCAAGTCTCCCTGGGGTCTCAAAACATTTTCTGAGGACATTTTATGTGGCAGGACATACAGGTCATCTACTTGTGATGATTTTGGCATTTATTATTATTTTCATTATGATAGTTTGGCTCCCTTTCTCTATGAACTAGCAAAAGGTCATTAGCTTCTGAAGCAGAAAGTGTCTAATATCATACAGGCCCATTAATTATCTCTCCAATCTGCTCTTTCTCCTTCAGTATTTTCAATTGTATCCTATGGTATCATTTTCCCAGAATAAACTAGCTAGAACTGTTTGTACATCTTATTCCCAAATCTCATTCTCATTCTTTTGGATTTGTAAACTCATGTTTTAAAGAAAATATGGTACCTTTCCTAACTTTAATGCGAGTCAGTCTTCATCTCTTTATTATTTTCCCAAAAGACTTTGATTCTAGATTCCAAAATATCTCTTCTGTTCATTTAACTGAGACAAGAAACCCAGAGCTAACTGATTAGTACTCCAGCTATAACAGTCCTTCTGAAGATAGCCTTAGATTACACTACGTGAAAAGCTGATTTAAAAAATTTGGACTTTTTTGTTGATTACTCCAGCTTGATAATTATACACTGTTTACATGGTTTGAATTAGTACTTCATAGGCTATAAATCTGTACAATTAAAACAACAGTGAACATTAGATTTGACAATTGTTGAAGGCAGGCCTGGTGTAATGGGCTTTGGAGAAGATGGGAATGATTAAAGAGTCTAAATAACGCTTGTAAAGAGACTTGCTTAAGAGGGAGTGGAAAAGCTGGGAGGTAGCTAAAGGAAGAGAGGATCAAACAGAAGTTTCTTGGCAGGGAGTGCTTGGGATTTCTAGACTGGGAAGCATGCACACCTCATCCAGACTTATATACTTTGTAACACTGCTTCTCTCTTGATTCTGGCCACTAGGAGTCTATGTGATCTTATTTTTTAGACTCTATTTTTATATAAGCTTTTAACTCATGTTAGGGAGCAAAAAAATGATTCCACAGTGATGGTTGTATAAAGTAACCTCTGTGAATACAATAGCAGTTGCTCTATCTTAAGGGCATTAAGAATATTCTTTAAGGGTTGGAGAGATGGCTTAGCGGTTAAGGCATTTGCCTGCAAAGCCAAAGGACCCTGGTTCAATTCTCCAGGACCCACGTAAGCCAGATGCACAAGGGGGCACATACATCTGGAGTTTTTTTGCAGTGGCTATAGATGCCCTGGTGCCCCTACTCTCTCTCCCTCTCTCTCTCTGCCTCTTTCTCTCAAATAAATAAATAAAATATATTTCAAAAAAAGAATATTCTTTAAGCCTAATATTCTGAAACATGGAGAATGAACACATTTATTATATTTTTATTTATTTTTTATATTTTTATAGTTTATTACTCTTCTGGATTTTCACCTCAAGTCCTAACTTTCAGATCTCTTCCTTGTGTCTGTTCTTCTCCCTTCATTCCTGTATATAACCTTAGTTAGGCTCCCCATTTTTCCTGTTGTGTTTAGACTTTGTTTTCAGAGAATCCCCCATCATATATAAATATAAGATTGGATGGACATATTTAAACTATTGTTTAGAGACTCTCAGTTTCTTTTCAATAGGTTTGCACTCAAAATCCAATCTTCACAGTTCAAACTAGAATTTTCCAAACTTGGTTTCTTGAATCTGAACAGGAAGTTGTAATGGGAAGTCTATACAAAAGTGGTTTCAGTGTCAACAAGTTTGAGACTTGCTGTATGTGAGCTTTCCTCTGATAATGCACAGTAGCATGTGAAAAAGTGAAGAAACCACATAGAAATTCCTTGGGGTTTTTCATAGTAGCAGGTAGTAGAATGATTCAAAGGCAAGTAGTTTATTTGGAAGATACAGGAAATATTGCAAGTGGGAAGAAGATGCAAAGATGGAGAGACCACCAATAAAGTGTGCATTACCAATTGTTTCACAAGTCAGGAGCTGATGTGGGTGATTTGAGCTTCATATCAGGGAGGGGTACTCGGAGAGGCCATATGGAAACATGTCCCTATGTGTTTTTTTTTTTTTCAATGTAAGGGCTTACTCTAGCCCAGGCTGACCTGGCATTCACTATGTAGTTTCAGGGTGGCCTTGAACTCACAGTGATCCTCCTGCCTCAGCCTCCTAAGTGCTGGGACTAAAGGTATGTGCCACCACACCCAGCTTATGTGGTGGTTTTATACTGACTTTGGATTGTGAAGGCTCAGGGATGCTTCCTGATTCTCATGCTTCCAAATGTTGGAAACAAAGCAGCCTCTGGGCTTCAGAAGAATCCCTTGGGCAGAGATGTAGCCCATGGAAGGGCTAAAGGCCATGGAAGTTATGTAGGAAGAGGTCCCTTTGATTTTGTTTAACCTAGTACTTTCAAATCCCAGTTGGCTAGGAATGCATTACTGGTATTCTTATAAATGTTTCAAAGGACTTCATTTTGGGAAATGCAGGTATAATTGGATCTTAGATTTAACATACTATACAAGAATCCCACAAGACCTGTATAGTAGGAGGGAAAAAATGATGAAATAGAAGAGATACTATTTGTAAATAGGGATTCACTGGAGGGGGAAAGGGAGCATGGTGGGAGATTATTATGATCATGTTATATTGTCCATATGTATGAAGGTTGTCAATAAAACATTTTTTAAAAAATCCAGGCTGGAGAGATGGCTTAGCGGTTAAGGCGCCTGCCTGCTAAGCCTAAGAGCCTGGTTCCAATCTCCAGGTCCCACGTTTAGCCAGATGCAAAATGACTCAAGGGCGTAATGCTGCACTTGCCCACAAGGGGGCGCACACATCTGGATTTCTTTCACAGCAGCTGAGAGACTGATGGCACACCCATTCTCTATCTGTCTTCCTATCCCTCTCTCTCTGTCTCTCTCTCTCCAAAAAAAAAAAAATCCAAAAGACAACAAAGCTGACTGTTTAAAAACCACTCAGGTCCTCTTATCTGGGTACGTAAGACATTCTAGAACACTTGCATATCATACAGATTTTGAGAAGACAGCAAGAATGCTTCTGGGTAAGAAAGGCCAGATGGCTGGATGCATAGGCAAGGAAGCTCCTAGCAACCACTGGTCTCATATAAGTTGAGCAATTGAAATGTGTCTAATACAGCTAAGGAACTGACTTAAATTTTAACTTTTAAAAAAGTGAGATGGAAGGGCTGGGAAGATGGATCAGCTGATAAAAAGTACTTGCCACACAAATAAGAGAGCCTGAGAGGACCCAGTACCAACACAAACAGGTGAGCATGGCCATACATATCTTAAACTCCAGTCCCATGGAGATCAGAGACCAGAGAATCACATGGCTTGTGAAAGAAAAGTTCTCAATTCAGTAAGAGTCTTTGTCTCAAGAAAATAAATAGATAAGTAAAAAGAGGAGAAAATACTTTTTTTTCCTCTAGTTGCATAGGACACATGTACATACTACACACACATGTACATACACTGTAGACAAACACTACATATATCACACACATGCACGCTTGTACACATGTGTGCACATGCACACACACAGAGTTAAATGAAAATACAGATATATGGCTTATTGGCTTCCTCTCTAGATATTGTTGTTCTAGAGGTATACCATCTCCCCAGGATGGACATGATAGATTTGCCCTCTCAACAAGGTACTCCAGTTATTTCTTACACATAAGGATGTGTCATTTTCTTTCAGTTCCCTCTCTAGGAGTTTCCTATGCTTCTCAGTTCTATACTTGCATCCTATGACTTATCCAGCATCCTGTAGTGAGTGGCATTTTTGTGCTTAGTCTAATGCTTCCCTAGAAGCTTCTGGAAGGCTCCACTATCAGGCACTGCTGTACAGGCATCCCCTGATCTTGTTTTCCCCATATTCCTCATGGAATCACAAAGGGAACCTCTTGTGGTCAGTTTTCTCAGGAACTCCCGAAGGGATATTTTTAGTTAATTTGTCATCCCATGGGACCTAGTCCCCACAGGTCAGCTCAGGAAAAGCAGAACCTCTTCCTTTGTTGCCCTTGCCTAACCCTGCAGTGGACTTGAGCTTCCCAGTCTCTTCTTTCTTTACTTCTTTGAGCCAATCCCATGTTATGTTAAGCCTCTGCTCTAGTTTGTAATTCATTTTTCTTTTCTTTTTTCTTTTTTAAACATATTTTATTTATTTACTTATTTGAGAGAGATAAAGAGAGAGAGACAGAGAGACAGAGAGACAGAGAATGGGCAAGCCAGGGCCTCCAGCCACTTGCAAATGAACCACAGATGCATGCACCCCTTTGTGCATCTGACTTATGTGGGTCCTAGAGAATCAAACAGGGATCCTTTGGCTTTGCAGGCAAATGCCTTAACTACTAAGCCATCTCTCTAGCCCCTGTAATTCATTTTTCTCCTTTTTATGTGCTAGAGATGAATTAAAGACAGTGTACATGCCAGGCAAGACATGTACATGCCTAAGCTCCTAGGTCTTCCTTCTTATATTCAACTTTCTTGACCACATTGCTGAGTAGTTGCTGTCTCCTGGAAGATCCCTAGTTGATTCACTAGTTCAGTCTGACCCTCACTTAGAAAAAGACAATAAACATATCCTCCTAGAGACTATTGGGTCCCAGGAGACATTTTATGAAATTTATTACACTTAGAGTTAAATCATAAGCTACACTTTAAAAATCTGTGTCCAGTTATAACTTAGGAAGATCTTTGCTTACTTGCAACTGTCAATTGTTACTGTTGGAGAAGTGGAATATCTACTTCTCTTGCTCCAGATGGGAAAAGGAAAGCTGTATTCAGATGATATCATCATCAAAAACTTTAGCATTAAAGAAGGTAAAGATCACTTTACCTCAAGTAGAGTGAGCAGGGATACTCCAAGATTAGGAGAAGACTCATTTTGCTTAACTCCCAAAGAGGCAGAAATTGCCATTAAATAATTTTTGAAAACTTTTTCAAGAACAGAATCTCATCAGCCATGGGCTGAGTAGAAAATGAAAGGGCTTAATGTAGAAATTTTTCTGGTGGATGTCTACCTTTTGATGTTATGAATTTGCCCCTCATAATTCTATAAAAATTTTATTTATTAATTTAGGACATGGCTAGGAGAAAAGAGGAATCCTTATGCCTCTCAGGAATTTCTCTGAAAACAGAATATTCCTTATCAACTTTCTTCTGTCAGTGCTGTAGCCTTCATAATTTAAACCTTTCTTTTGTTGGGCCAGGTCTATGGTTCTTCATTTTCCATTTATGTCAGATTTAACCTTTAAAAAAACCTCTACTAGACAGATGGATAAATTGAGGTTAAGTGAGGTTAAGTAATTTCCCTAAGGGCACACAGCTAGAGCAGAGCTGGGTTCTGAACTCAAGTAGGAGTGATTTCTCAAATCTCAAATGTCATCCATCCTTCTACTAACATTGCTGTGCTTTGAAAAACCATTTTTCAATTTTGCTGTTGCTTTTGGAAACCTCCAGCAATGACTGAAGTAAGGGAATAGAGAAAATTCTCAGGACCTAAAGCTAAAGATAGATGGGGAAGAATGGTATAATGATAATATGGGAAGGGGATTTGAAGAACTGGAAGTGTGAAGAGAACTGAGGAATTGCCTAAAGGCTCATATTAATCTCTAGCCCATGGAGCTGTTGGGAAGTGGTGGAATCTTGAGAGAGTGAGGCATAATGGGAAGTCTCTGGTCATTGATGTTTGCTGGAAAGGATGTTGTTTCCCAGCCACAAGGCAAGCAGCTTTGCTCCATCTTTCTTACCTTTTAGTAAAATTGTTAACTCTTATCTCCTCTTCCCTCCACCCCCCATTATACTGAGGATTTTCCTTGGTGGGGTTCTTGGTATTCATTGTGGGGTCCTAAAGGTCTCTATCTGTGTGGGTGGGTGGGTGGGAAGAGACAGTGCCACAGGCTAATCCCAGTCACCCTGAGGTTCTTGGAATCTTTCCATCCCCTTTTCTGAAATGTTCCCTAAGCCTTGGCTAGTAAGTTAAAGTTCTGATTTAGTATTGAGTTCTCTGTAGCCTCTGCATCTCTGTTTTGATGAGGTTTGAATGACCACAGTGTCTGTTGCCATCTCCTTGGAACTGGTTTTTGGGCTACCTGTGAGAGCAGTACTCATGTGGCCACTTCCTCTGCAATGACTTCTGGGCCCAACCAGATGTGATGGAGGTGATCTATCTCGTAGTAGACAGCTAGCTATCAATTTTTGATATATCCTGGTTCACCACAGTATCCTCCACTATCTGTAAGATAAAACAGACTCTCCAACCAAATATGAGAGCAGTTTGGATTAAACAGGATAAGCACAGTTAGTAGAGAGACTTATTGATGTGTATGCCCTCTCTTCTTAGCTAAAGAGCAGTGGAGGTTCTCTTTGGAGTCTGTTGCTTTCCTATTCTAGGGACTCTGGCTTGGCTCCCAGTACTAAATATGAATTCTCTCTCAGTGAGCAGGTCTCATGTCCAATCCATGAGCAGTGGCACTTGTAATATTCATAAAGAGGAGATCAGGTGAGGCAGAGGTGGCAGGAGAGGAGGCAGGATTCAGAAAGGTAAATTTTCCAGCCTAGTTTCCCCACTTTATTTAAGAATAGGAGGTTGGGGCAAGAGAGATGGCTTAGCAGTTAAGCACTTTCCTGCAAAGCCTAGGGACCCCAGTTTGAGTTTCGATACCCCAGTACCCATGTAAGCCAGATGCACAAGATCAAGGTGGTACATGCATCTGGAGTTCGTTTACGGTGGCTGGAGGCCCTGTCGTGTCCATCCTCTCTCTCTCCATATATATATATGGAGTTCTGATTTAGTATTGAGTTCTCTGTAGCCTTTGGATCTCTGTTTTGATGAGGTTTGAATGACCACAGTGTCTGTTGCCATCTCCTTGGAACTGGATCTTGGGCTACCTGTGAGAGCAGTACTCATGTGGCCACTTCCTCTGCAATGACTCTCTCTCTCTAACAAATAAATAAAAATAAAATTATTTTTAAAAAAGAATAGGAGGTTGAATAGAGACCTTTAATGCCTTACACTTATGTTGTGAAACTTGGATAAGACTACAAGCATAAAATGCTAAAGCAAATTAGAAATGAGCACAATTGTGCATCTGCAACAAAGAAATGGTCGGTGCTGGGCAAGCCTGAGGTTTGAGACCAGTATCAGGAGGTAGCCAGCTGGTGTTGAGGAAAAGTTGTAGGGCCAATGAAATAGTTATCCGAAACAATTCTTTATGACCTACTAACTCTGAGCACATTGCCAGTAGAGACAGAATGATTTTAGTTATCATGTGGAGGAGAAATAGAAGTTTTAAAGTTGCCTAATGTAGCAGACAGCTTCAGGTTCGCTGAAATGAACTTTCAGACCAGGCAGTTATGCAGGAAGGGATATTTACTGAAGCTCACAGATCCAGGGGAAGTTACATAATGGCAGAAGAAACTGGCCTGCTTTCATAGTACCAAATAGAGAGAGAAATCCACAAGCCAAAAGCCTCACAGCACAGCACACCTCAGGAACTCCAGCTAGGCACACTTTGCATATCTTTAGATTGAAATCTCAAACCCACCACCACACCTTAAGATCTGCCCAGTGACATTGCCTCCAGCCAGGTGGATGCAGATGTAAACTACAAACTAATAAAACACTGAATATATTGGAGGCCATATATTCAAACTACCACACCTAATAATATTCATCTCTTGGATCAGCAGTGGACCTTTTAAACACAGTCACCTTTTAAAAACACCTTTTATTGACAACTGTCATAAATACAGACAATATTCCATGATCATAATCCTTTCCCACCACACTCCCTTTTGCCCCTCCCAAGTCCCCCTCCACTGCATCCCTTCTTTCCAACTAGTGTCTCTTCTATTTTGATATCATTTTTTAACTTCTATTATGCAGGTCTTGTGTAGGTAGCATCAGCCACTGTGAGGTCATGAGTGCCACAGTCACCTTTTTCTGGATGACAGTGTTGTAAGCACCCCTGCTCTTCCTTTGGCTCTGACATCCTTTACACCATCTCTTCTTCAATGGTTCCTAAGCCTTGGAGGATGTGATAGAGATGTCTCACTTAGTGCTGAGCACTTCACTGTCCCTTCTCATCACTTTTGTGAGTTTTAAGTGTTAGGAGCAATAGTTAGAAGTAAAAATGGGGACTGTTAGAATAGTTAGAACTAATGGGGAATATTACAAGCAATAGAAGTAAAATGGGGTACTCACTCAGCAGTGACAAGGTGTTGCAGACAGCTTCAGGTTCGCTGAGATGAACTTCCAGACCAGGCACAGTTATGGAGGAAGGGATATTATTTATTGAAACTTACAGATCCAGGGGAAGTTCCATAAAGGCAGGAAAAGCAGCTTGCTCTTCACAGGGCCAAACAGAGAGAGAGAGAAAGCCAACCAGCCACCACAGCACACAGAGCAAAACTACAGCCAAAAGGTCACACAGCACACTTCGGGAACTCCTGCTAGGCACATTTGCATATCTTTACAATGGAATCTCAAACCCACCATTAACACCTAAGACCGGCCCCTAGTGACATTGCCTCTAGCAAGGTGATTGCAGATGCAAAGTATAACTAGTAAAACACTAAATATATTGGGGGACATATATTCAAACTACCACATTCCGCCCCTGGCCCCCAATATATTTAGCTCTTGGCCCCCAATAGATTTATAACTATCACACATTGTAAATTGTATTCAGTCCAATTTCAAAGGTTCTCACACTCTTCATCAACTTAAGATAGTGAGTCCTGTAAAATCAAACAAGTTAAATACTTTCAACATGTAAAGGCACAGAGTAAACATTTTTAACTGTATAAGGAATAGCAAGGAGAAACTAGAACAATGCAAACTCAGCCACCATCAGTAGTCATCAAACTTCTGCAGTTCAAGTTCAATATAACCAGAGACTAACAGTCTTCAGGTTTTCCAATTCCGCCCCTCCAGCTGGGCAGAGTCGCCAGGGAAAACTTTCATACCATGCCAACACTGCACTCCATGGTAGCCCTTTTGCACAGTCCTGGTATATCCAAAACATCTTCAGGTCTCCATGCAAACCACAGTCCATCTTCCAAAAGGCTCTTCCAGCCTATTCCTCAGGGACTTCATGCCCTGCCTTCATGCTGCATCTCAGCAGTGGCTCCTGGAACCGCGTGCAACTCATGACCACTCCATGCATTTTTCATGCTTCCAAAACTAATACCAGGTGTGCAGGACACAGCCATATTTTTAATCCAGGGATGAAATAAACCATAGCCTTGAAAAGCAGGTTCCTTCTCCAGTCAGCTCTTTCCAAGAATTTGCATTTTTAACAGTCTTTCCTCAGGCATCCTCTCCATTGTTTTAATGTAAATGCAGTCGGGCCACCTTCCTTCCACCTTCCTTAAGATTGCTAATGTGTTGACAATAGCACCTAAACCAGCCTCAATGCCTCTACTTTTAACATGCTTCAGGTTTTCCAACTTAAAATCTTAAAATCTCAGTCCGATACCTTTAGCCAAGCACATCAGTCCATTACAAATTTAACCTTGATCAAACTTTCTGGGCCTGGATAGCGGAACGTAGCCATCCCTTATGCCAGTAGCCCAGTTCCAACAAAGTCCTCTGCAGTCTTTCCTTCCCCTTAGAAAGCTCATAAGCCAAGCCTCGAAGTTCAATACTATCTGCACTTAGCATTCTCAAACTCTCGTCAGAATAGTCCATAAAACTTGGCTTACCACTCCAGAAGGCATCTTCAGTTGCAGGCACCAAGTCCATGCCCATTCCTCCAAAACAAAAGTTCCAAAAGACGAATATCCACATGGTCAGGTTCATCTCACCCCACTCCTGGTACCACTTTACTGTTGCAGACAGCTTCAGGTTCGCTGAGATGAACTTCCAGACCAGGCACAGTTATGGAGGAAGGGATATTATTTATTGAAACTTACAGATCCAGGGGAAGTTCCATAAAGGCAGGAAAAGCAGCTTGCTCTTCACAGGGCCAAACAGAGAGAGAGAGAAAGCCAACCAGCCACCACAGCACACAGAGCAAAACTACAGCCAAAAGGTCACACAGCACACTTCGGGAACTCCTGCTAGGCACATTTGCATATCTTTACAATGGAATCTCAAACCCACCATTAACACCTAAGACCGGCCCCTAGTGACATTGCCTCTAGCAAGGTGATTGCAGATGCAAAGTATAAC
Source organism: Orientallactaga sibirica (assembly GCA_036365145.1). Lineage (NCBI taxonomy): Eukaryota > Metazoa > Chordata > Mammalia > Rodentia > Dipodidae > Orientallactaga > Orientallactaga sibirica. Next base: position 3,632,030 of record JAEOAD010002517.1, read on the forward strand.
TAGTAAAACACTAAATATATTGGGGGACATATATTCAAACTACCACACAAGGTCACCATGGCAACCAGGGGCCACAACCAGAGACTGACCAAAGACCCTCTGCAAGCTGATATACAAATGAGCCAACCCTAAGGTAGCTATCAGCAGCCAGGATGACTGAGGGGAAAATGGGTATAAGAACCCCAGCAATAGCTTGGAAAATTGTCACTCAACTTAGAGAGACGGGCTCCATGTCTCTCTTTGAGTTGATACCTGCCACAATAAGAAGCATCAGCCCATGGGACCCCGTCGGCAGCTGGCAGCCTGGCATGGAGAGGAGGAGCAAGGTGCGGATCCTGGATACTACCCATGGACCAAATGGGGTGGCATGTGAGTGCCCCTAGGGGGTTAGGGACAGGAGGTCAAGGTAGTTGAGAGAACAAAGGAAAAAAGGGACTTGGCTTACTTAACATGTGTGAAAAGTGAAGAAAGTTTGGTAACTGAATTAACATAATCCACTTCTTGACTACTGAGTTTAGCACTTGGGACAGGTGGCAAAGTCAGCAGGATGAGAGGATGAGTTAAGGGGGAACCCAATTACATGCTTCTCACAGTGCAATTGGCATAAGGTGAACCATCACCCCATGATAGGCAGTTTCCTGAACAGGTCCTCCATTGACATGCACTGGTTAGCCATGTGATGGTGCCATAGTCCTAAGATCTGAAGCTGGAACTTGTGCAGAGAAGGGTTCGAGTCACCCAGAAGGAAGCAAAGTGCCACCCAGGGAAGTGCACAGACGTTACAATTACGTGGATGCAGGGGGCCACCTTGGATGAGAGGCCGGCCTCCAACAAAGGCATGGACCAGTAATAGGGCTTAAGACCCAGTAGCTGGAGTGGGCCCACGGCACTCAGGCAAGAGCAACTGCCATATGGGAAACTGGTTTGCAAAAAGACTATTCAGATTGGCTGAAAGAAAATTGGAAACTCTAATATCAGAAATATACAGTACAAATTCCTGTAGCTAGTATTTCAGGAAAAAGTATGTGAAATTCTTATTTAGTCTTGCCACAAAATGTTCCACCTTAAGGAATGGTGGAGACAAAGGCACTCAGAAAGGAAGAAGCTTAAGCCACAGTCAGAATGGAAAAGAACATATTGCTGAAGACATCTCTTGCCTGAGAGGCAAGGTCACCGAGAAAGCAAGCTGGTGTTGAGCAGAAAACCTTCTCCCTGTAGACCAGCCAACTGAAAGCTGGAAAAAGCTGCACTGCATGCAGCTGTATGGGAGACAGAAGTCATCAACAGTGAAAACAGTGGACACTGAATATTCAAGTTTGGCCATACAGGCCCAATGACTGATCGGGTGCAATAGTGGCATGTCTGCTCTTGGGGTAACCAACTGCTCCATAATTGGACTGAAGGCCCTCTCTACAGGAGGGAATACATACCTGGTACTGAAAAACCTAAGCAAAAGTCTATAGTAGGTGAGGTCATGAGCCTTAGGGGTATAAAGCCTGCTCTTGTCTGACTAAATGTATATATTATTCCTACCAAGCTGCCCCAAAAATACTACACTTAATGTTCATGTTCACATATTAACGCTACTCTCACTGCTGGTTAGAGAAGCTTCTCTTTTTAGATGGCGATGACCACTGGGATCACCCAAAAGGCAACATAGTGCTGAGAAGAAGGGATAGAGGAGTACCCAGCACTGAAACACCTCTGTCACACCCTCCAAGGCTCAGGGACCATTGTGGAAGAGGGGGCGGATAGAATGGAAGAGCCAAAGGAAGGGTATGACTTCTTACAATGCAACAGCCTAGACAGAAATAGGCCTTGATATCCATGACCTTGCAGTGCCTAGCAATACCTTCACAAGACCCTCAAAATAGAAGAAAAAGATGATGACATCAAATTAAAAGAAAGACTAATGGAGAGAGGGAGGGGATATGATGGAGATTGGAGTTCTAAAGTGGAATGGGGGAGGGGTGGGAAATATCATATGTTTTTTGTATGTAAGTATAGAAGGTGTCAATAAAAAATTTAATAAGAAAAAAAGAATGGTAAAGAACAGAGAAACTAGGTCAAGCAAAAATACCTAGGCATGAGAAGAGAACTAAAATAGAAATTTTACTCCACAAGCCAGAAGTTGTAGAACTAATCATAGCTCAACCCAAGAAAAAGGAAATACCCGCCATTTTGTGCTAAATTATAAATGATATTGAAGAAGACAGAATAAAAGGAAAAAGACTGGCCAGACAAGTGTTAGAAAAATGTAAAAATAACCCATCTTTGAAGGATTCCATTGAAGAATTGGGAAAGGACAAAACCACTGTGGCTAGCCTACCAATTTCAACTCAGAAAGTGGTGAATACCCCCCATAGAGCTGATAGAAGACTAGAAATGGAAGTAGAACAAATAGTGGAAACCAGAAACTTACCTAGAGCAGAATTACAAACATAGGCAAGAGTTTTATCAAAGAGCAGAAAAAGATGTCACTTATATAAGTAGACTTTGGGGAAAAGGTGGCGACATGCTAATTCTGACGGCAGATGAAATGAGTAGCTTGGCCTGCATAGTGGAAAATCCACACATTTATGAAAGTCTTAGCACAATCCTTGAGGAGCACTCTGGGGATCAGCATTCGCTGTTTGCTTGGGTAGCACTTGTGTAGGCCTGTGCTTCCCACAATTTAGATTTTGCAGTTTTTGAAGTGGAGGGACAGTGGAAGACCAAGCAGGAGGCAATGGGATTTTATACAAAATTTATAATATGGGGACAATAACCCCACAAGTGGCACCATTCACACCAGGAATGAAGAAAATAGTGATAAAAGGAGCACCTCAGCATATGAGAATGACTCTGCCTACAGCCCTGGCTATATGCCAGACTATAGCCGCTGCTATTGAGTTTTTTAAACAAGCAAGAGAGTTAGAAACTAATAAAGGTGGTGACCTTAACTGCTAAGCCTACATGGGCAAAGACCACCTTCACAGTCCAAGAATGGATCTAATGGCGTGAACGTAAATGTCCCCAATGTAATCAAGGTTTTTGTAAGTGCAGGAGAGAAAAAAACAGGCAGGGCCCCTGGGGATGCAATGTTCCCCAGGGCATTTTTAAGAACATCAGGACCCTTGGGGACCACCCCCCCAAGAGGAGGAGGGGCCCTTGTTATCAGACAGGCCCAGCAGGCAAGGGCCATGGATGTCCCTGGAGCCTGTCATGGGGAAACCAAGGGGGTTACATGGGACCTTTGCCCCTATGTGCAGCTATGCTGTGAGATAAGAAGTAATCTTCATTACTTCACATTTCTGGTGAACACAGGGAGCCAGGTTACAATAATTGCCTGCTTGCCAGCCTGAGAAACTGGGAGGGAAGAAGCAATTGAAGACATCCACCAAACTAGCCAGAGAGCTCCCATAGAATGCATTTTAAAGTGTTTGACACCAATATACCTTGCAGTGCTGTTTTTATGACAGCTCCACCAGATATATTAGGAATGGATATGATAAACGTAATTTTCCCTCAATGTGCACTACTAAATACCATTCACTTGCTCACAGTGGAACTGCCAAAAGTCCCTCTATCTTTCACTAAACAATATCCATTGAAAGGAGGACATGATGAAATAACTGAGAATGTGGAGACTTCTAGAGGAGAGTATTATTGAATACACCCAATCCTTTTCATATAATAGTACAGTATGGCCGGTGATGAAGCTTAATGGGAAATACAGGTTCACAGTGAAATATAGGAATTTAAACACAGAAACCCATGCCTGGGAATTTCTCTGAGGTGGAGGAAATTTTTAACAAAATCAGAAATTTCAATGCATGATATTTCACAACAGTGGACTTGTCAGATATGTTCTTTTGCATTCTTCTGCATCCTAATAATAAAGAATATACTATATGCACATGGCAAAATAAATAGTACCAGTTTACTAGCATCCCACAGAGATATTGCAACAGCCCAGTCATTGCACATGTAAATCTGCAATGGAGCCTAGATAAGGTGAAAGGTCCACCTAATATTCTGATATTGTCTTATGTGGATGATATAATTGTTTGTGGGCATGCCAAGGAGAAGATGCACTAATAAAAACCTTGAAGGGGAGCTCCGCTTCACTCAGCAGGCTCCCCAGTGGATCCGCGCCAAGGCTCCAACCCTCGGTTCAAAGCTGCCACCCAGATCAGCTAAGCCCCGCTGTGCTTCCGCTGCAAACACCGCCCGAACAAACAAAAAAAAAGGGACTTTTCAACCTCATCAGTCTCCTCACAGAGCCCAGAAATCAAAGAAAAATCTGCGGAGCTACTGAGACACACACTGTGAGCTGCTGCAGGCTTCCTGAACTCACCCATCCCCCAACCATCAGTTTCCCAGGGAATTGGTAGAATCGAACAACAACCAGTGGCAGATCTGATCTACATTGCCAACACTGGACCCAGAAAACCTGACCCAAGCTCCACAGCTCAGGGAACGAGGTGGGCACCCAGCATTGGTGAGTTTAAAAGCCACACCAAAAGATAACAAAGGCCTGCATTGGAAGTGCTAACCACTCTTTCCAGGTCAAGGCAGGGTATGTATTACATATGTGTGGGTGGATTTACCATTTTCAAATAAGCTGAAGAGGAGGGGTTGAATATTGCTATCTGTACTACTTATAGATTTAAAGGGCCTTTATCTTTTGCTTCAGTTATTGTTGAGGACAGGGTCTGATTCCCAAGCTGACAGGACTAAGGGCATGGACCATCACATGCCCTTAGGGATTTTGACCCTATAGGACTGTTTGTCTCAATTCTCACACTTGTATACTCTGTGTTAATGTCAATTGAATGTGTATTTTGCTCTGTTGAAGTTGAGAACTTGCCTCTAAATTGTTCCACCAGTCCACTACAATACTTACTTAACAAGCAAACTCAACAGCTAGGAGTACTTCTACTTAGGTACAAGTGCTACACTTGACACCTTAAACTCATATCCTGAAATTATATAAAGGTGGATCACAACACCTAAGAACACTGAAGATAAATAGGAAACCTAAGCATCAAATCAATCCAGGATGCAAAAGTCACTACATTATAACACAAGAAACACAAAGAATCAAGACAATGCAATCCCACCAAAAATTGCATATCCATCAGAATGGTTCACCAATGAGACTGTTCTAGATGAAATTCCTGACAAAGATTTCAAGGGAATGATGATATCTATGCTCAAAGAAATGAAAGAAGAAATGAAAGCAATCCGAGAAGAAAACAAAGGAATCAGAGAAGAAAACAAACTGTTGAAGGAGATTACAGAGAAACAGTTTAATGAAATAAAAAGGTCATTAGAGGACATGAATAAGGAAATAGAACTACTGAAGAAAAAGCAGGCTGAAATCCTAACCATGAAGAACACAGTCAGTGAAATAAAAAACTCTGTGGAAAGTCTCACTAGTAGAATGGATGAAGGAGAGAACAGAATATCTAAACTAGAAGACCAGGTGGCAGATCTATCACAGTCTAACAAAGAGAAAGACAAGCTAATAGAAAGGTATGAATGGGAACTCAAAGACATGCGGGACACTATGAAAAGATCAAACATAAGAATTCAAGGTATAGCAGAAGGGGAAGAATTTCAATCCAGAGGCTTAGTAGGTGTTTTCCACAAAATCATAGAAGAAAATTTTCCCCAAATTGGGAAAGAAATGCCAATGCAGATACAAGAAGCATTTAGAACACCTAACAGACAAAACCTAGAAAGATCCTCTTCTTGCCATGTTATAATTAAACTACTAAGTACGCAAACCAAAGAAAATATATTGAAAGCAGTTAGAGAGAAAAAGCAAATGACATTTAAGGGGAAACCCATCAGGGTCACAGCAGATTGCTCAACACAAACCTTAAAAGGCAGAAGGGCCTGGAGTGATGTATTCCAAGTTCTGAAAGATAAAAACTGTCAACCAAGATTACTTTATCCTGCAAAGCTTTCTATCCAAGTTGATGGAGAAATAAGGACATTCCTCAACAAAGACAGGCTAAAGGAATTTATGACAACTAAACCAGCTCTACAGAAAATACTTGCAGGAACCATTCATGCTGAAGAAAAAGCAAAACACACACAGCAGGAAATAGGAAAAAAGAAATCATACTCAACAGAACAAGTGAATAAAACAAAAACCAGGAAGAACTACAAAACAAGAAAAATGAACAGATCAAATACATATCTTTCAATAATAACTCTTAATATCAATGGCCTCAATGCCCCAACCAAAAGACATAGACTTGCAGACTGGATCAAAAAGCAGGATCCTACCATCTGTTGCCTCCAGGAAACTCACCTCTGATTAAAAGATAGAAACATTCTTAGGATGAAAGGTTGGAAAAAGATATTTCAAGCAAATGGACCTAGAAAACAAGCAGGGGTTGCCATCCTAATTTCTGACAGGATAGACTTCAAACCAACATTAGTGAGGAGAGCTAAAGCAGGTCACTTTATACTGATTAAAGGAACACTCCAACAGGAGGATATCACAATCATAAACACTTATGCTCCCAACACGGGGGCCCCCAATTACATCAAACAAACACTATCAGACTTAAGGTCAGAGATAACACCTAACACAATAGTAGTGGGTGACTTCAATACACTGCTCTCATCACTTGACAGGTCTACCCAACAAAAAATAAACAGAGAGACATCTGCATTAAATGATATCATGGAACAAATGGACCTAACAGATATATACAGAACATTCCATCCAAATACTGCAGAATATACATTCTTCTCAGTGGCACATGGGACATTCTCTAAAATAGACCATATGATAGGACACAAATCAAATCTTAACAAATACAGGAAAATTGAAATAATCCCTTGTATGCTATCTGACCACAATGGGATTAAACTGCAAATCAACAACAAGAAAAACTACAGAGCATACAGAAATTCATGGAGACTAAACAGTACATTATTGAATGATGTATGGGTCATTGAAGAAATTAAAAAGGAAATCAAGAAATTCATAGAATCAAATGATGATGAGAATACAACATACCAAAACCTTTGGGACACAATGAAGGCAGTCCTACGAGGGAAATTTATAGCTCTAAGTGCCTATATTAAGAAATTAGAGAGTTCACAACTAAACAATTTAATGCTTCACCTTAAGGCCTTGGAAAGAGAAGAACAAGGCAAACCAAAAATCAGTAGACGGGAAGAAATAATAAAGGTTAGGGCAGAAATTAATGAAATGGAAACCAAAAAAACAATCAAAAAATCAATGAAACAAAGAGTTGGTTCTTTGAAAGGATTAACAAGATTGACAAACCCTTAGCAAATCTGACCAAAAGAAAGAGAGAAGAGACAAAAAATGATAAAATTAGAGATGAAAAAGGCAACATCACAAAAGATACCAAAGAAATTCAGAAAATCATATGGACATACTTTAAGAATATATATGCCTCTAAGTTTGAAAACCTGAAATAAATGGATGATTTCCTTGATTTATATGGCCTACCACAATTAAATCAAGATGAGATAAACCATTTAAATAGACCTATAACAACCACAGAGATCCAAGCAGTCATAAAAAGTCTCCCAACTAAAAAAAGCCCAGGCCCAGATGGATTCACTGCTGAATTTTACCAGATTCCTGGAAGATCTAACACCAATGCTTCTCAAAGTTTTCCATAAAATAGAAGAGGAAGGAATTCTACCAAAATACTTCTAGGAAGCCAGCATCACCTTGATACCCAAACCGGACAAAGACAGATCAAAAAAAGAAAATTATAGACCAATCTCCCTCATGAACATAGATGCAAAAATTCTCAACAAAATACTGCCAAACAGAATACAAGAATATATCAGAAAGATTATTCACCCTGACCAAGTAGGCTTTATCCCAGAGATGCAGGGATGGTTCAACATACGCAAATCCATAAATGTAATACACCAAATAAATGGTCTGAAGGACAAAAATCACATGGTCATCTCAATAGATGCAGAAAAGGCATTTGACAAAATCCAACACCCCTTCATGGTGAAAGTACTACAGAAACTTGGAATAGAAGGAACATATCTCAACATAATAAAAGCTATTTATGACAAACCTACAGCCAACATAATACTAAATGGAGAAAAACTCGAAGCTTTTCCTCTAAATTCAGGAACAAGACAAGGGTGTCCACTTTCCCTACTATTATTTAATATAGTATTGGAAGTTTTAGCCATAGCAATAAGGCAAGAGACACTCATAAAGGGGATACAAATCGGAAGGGAAGAGGTCAAATTATCATTATTTGCAAATGATATGATTCTATACATAACAGACCCTAAAGACTCTACCAGCAAACTGTTAGACCTGATAAACACTTTTAGCAATGTAGCAGGATACAAAATAAACACACAGAATCAGTAGCTTTTCTATACACTAACAACAAACATGCAGAGAATGAAATCAGGGAATCTCTCCCATTCACAATTGCCTCAAAAAAAAAAAATACCTTGGAATAAACTTAACCAAGGAAGTGAAGGATCTCTACAATGAGAACTTTAAAAAACTCGAGAAACAAATTGCAGAAGACACAAGGAAATGGAAAGACATCCCATGCTCCTGGATTGGAAGAAACAATATTATGAAAATGTCAATCTTACCAAAAGCAATCTACACATTCAATGTAATCCCAATTAAAATCCCAATATCTTTCTTCACAGAAATAGAAAAAACAATCCTAAAATTCATCTGGAAACACAAAAAACCTCGAATAGCCAAAACAATTTTGCATAACAAAAATCAGGCAGGTGGTATAACCATACCCGATTTTAAGTTATACTACAAAGCCATAGTAACAAAAACAGCATGGTACTGGCACAAGGACAGACAGGGAGATCAATGGAACAGAATAGAAGACCCAAATATTAATCCAGGCAGCTACAGCTACCTGATTTCTGACAAAAATGCCAAAAATATTCATTGGAGAAAAGATAGCCTCTTTAACAAGTGGTGCTGGGAAAATTGGACATCGCTATGTAAAAGGATAAACATAGATCCTTGCCTCTCTCCTTGCATAAGAGTCAAGTCCAAATGGATAAGGGACCTTAATATCAGACTTGAAACTCTGAAACTGCTAGAGGAAAAAGTAGGGGAAACTCTTCAACATATTGGAATAGGCAAGGACTATAACTCCAATTGCTCAGAGAATAAAACCACTAATCAGCCACTGGGACCTTATGAAAATACAAAGCTTTTGTACAGCAAAGGACATTGTGAATAGAGCAAAAAGACAACCTACAGAATGGGAGAAAATCTTTGCCAGTTATACATCTGACAGAGGATTAATATCCAGAATATACAAAGAACTCAAAAAACAGAATAACAAGAATTCAAACAACCCAGTTAAAAAAGGGGGTATGGAACTAAATAGAGAATTCACAGAAGATGAAATACAGATGGCATATAAACATCTAAAAAAATGTTCTACATCCTTAGCCATCAGGGAAATGCAAATTAAAACCACTTTGAGATTCCATTTCACTCCTGTCAGAATGGCTGCCATCAAGAAAACAAATGACAATAAGTGTTGGCGTGGATGTGGAAAAACAGGAACACTTCTACACTGTTGGTGGGAATGTAAGCTGGTCCAGCCACTGTGGAAATCAGTGCGGAGGTTCTTGAGACAGCTAGAAATAGATTTACCATATGATCCAGCTATAGCACTCCTAGGCATATATCCAGAGGACTCTTCTCACTACCTTAGAGATACTTGCAAATCCATGTTTATTGCTGCTCTATTCACAATAGCTAGGAAATGGAAGCAGCCTAGATGTCCCTCCACAGATGAGGGGATAATAAAGATGTGGTACATTTACACAACGGAGTTCTATTCAGTGGTAAAGAAAAATGAAATTATGAAATTTGCAGGGAAATGGATGGATCTGGAAAGGATTATACTTAGTGAGGTAACCCAGGCTCAGAAAGCCAAACGTCACATGTTCTCTCTCATATGTGGATCCTAGCTACCAATGTATAGACTTGTGTATGAACTGGAACCAAAAATAGGTACCAGAAACCAGTAAGCGGGTAAAAGGCTATAAGGGAGGGAAGAAAGGGAAGGACTTAAGTGTATGGTAATGCACATATGTAAGTAGAAAAACTGAGTACAGGGAGGGGAATGGCCTAAGTGAGGCCATGGGAAGAGAATGCATACAAAAAGGGCAGGGGGAGGGTCAATCTAAACTGAAGATATTATCAATAAGACATACATAAAATTACTTTTTTAAATAAGGGCATGTCTAGAAGATGTAGACTGTTACTAGAAAATTTTCAGTATCTGGGATTTAATGCCTTCCAGTGAGTTGTTGGCCAAGGAGGTCCCGGTAGCCTCCAAAATATTAAGGCTTTTGCCAAAGCCCTTGGTTTCCCTAGAGAAACAGATAGTAAGACCCTATTGCTGAAGACATCTCATGCCTGAGAGGCAAGGTCACTGAGAAAGCAAGCTGGTGCTGAGCAGAAAACCTTCTCCCTGTAGACCAGCCAACTGAAAGCTGGAAAAAGCTGCACTGCACACAGCGTATGGGAGACAGAAGCCATCAACAGTGAAAACAGTGGATGCTGAATATTCAAGCTTGGCCAGACAGGCCCAATGACTGAACGGGTGCAATAGTGGCGTGTCTACTCTTGGGGTAACCAACTGCTCCATAATTGGACTGAAGGCCCTCTCTACGGGAGGGAGTACATACCTGGTACTGAAAAACCTAAGTAAAAGTCTATGGTAGGTGAGGTCATGAGCCTTGGGGGTATAAGCCTGCTCATGTCTGACTAAATGTATATATTATTCCCACCAAGCTGCCCTGGGGACACTACACTAAATGTTCATGTTCACATATTAACGCTACTCTCACTTCTGGCTAGAGAAGCTTCTCTTTTTAGATGGTGATGACCACTGGGATGACCCAAAAGTCAACATAGTGCTGAGAAGAAGGGATGGAGGAGTGCCTAGCACTGAAACACCTCTGTCACACCCTCCAATGGCTCAGGGACCATTGCGGAAGAGGGGGCGGATAGAATGGAAGAGCCAAAGGAAGGATATGACCTCTTACAATGCAAGTGCCCAGACAGAAATTGGCCTCGATATCCATGATCTTGCAGTGCCTAGCAATACCTTTGCAAGACCCTCAAAATAGAAGAGAAAGATGATGTCATCAAATTAGGAGAGAGACTAATGGAGAAAGGGAGGGGATATGATGGAGACTGGAGTTCTAAAGTGGAATGGGGGAGGGGAGGGAAATATCAGGTGGGGTTTTTTTGGTATGTAAGATTTAAAGTCAATAAAAAATAATTAAAAAAAAAACAAACCTTGAAGGGGGTTGGGTGTACAATTAATAATGAAAAGGTCCACCTCCCCGACACTAGTGTTAAATTCTTAGGAATAATCTGGACCAGTGAGGGCCCCATGATTCCCTCAGGTGTTATTAATAAAATTGCTAATTTAAACCCACCTTAAATTAAAACAGAAATGCAGCATTTGATTGGATTTTTGGATATTGGCACCCCCATAGACCATATTTTCAATTAATATTGAAACCACTATATGATGTTACTAGGAAGGCTGCTGATATCCAATGGACAGAACAGCAACAACAAGCTTTTGATCAAGTATGTGCATATATATCAGAGTTTTGTCAACTGTATACTATACATACTAAGGATATATATATGGATATACTGTTTCTTCACAATTATGGTAATTGGAGCATTTTTACAGAAAACCCACAGGGAGTCAGGCCACCAGTAGCATTCTATTGTAAAAGGTTTCCATTTTCAGAGAATAAGTATTCCTTCTTTGAAAAATTGGCATGGACCCTGTATGAGGCATTAAGAACTTTTAGCCCCAATATCCAGGATCAATGCCTAATAGTCAGAACCCCAGTGCCCCTGCTGAGATGGGTGCACATGCCAGGCAAAGCCTTGGTTGGAATGAAAACAGAGCCTAAGGTAGTACAGTGGAAATGATACCTTCAGGCATTTATGAGGGACCATGTGGTGTCAGCCAAAAGGGAAACGCCTGGCTGGGTAGAAGAGGTTGCACAACTGCCTCTGGTATCCATGCTGTCATTGCCGTGAATGCCCCTCCCCCAAACAAGGCATGTATTGGAACTTGGGGGTTGACTGCATGGGACCCCACACAAGTGAATGCATGATGGAGCATCCACAAACATGGGGGCCAAGCTGCAATGGAAATCTGCAGCCTGGAGACACTCTAATGGGTATATTCTAACAGATGAGGGGGTGACAAAGTCCACGTAGCCTGCAGAAGTGCACGCAGACCTGCTGGCATTACATCAGTCATCAAAGGAAGAGAGGCGGTTAATTTGTATTTACTCTGACTCATGGTGCCTCGTTAATGGAATAGCTCTCTGGTTGGCTAAATGGAAACAAACTAAATGGAAGATTAATGGCAGGGATATTTGGTCTAAGGAAGATTGGGTAGAGATTGGTAAGTTAGCAGAAGGTATGAAAGTCCTTATAACACATGTGGATGCACACACAGGGAGGCAAGATTCCACTAGTATTCATAACAGTAAGGCAGACCAGTTAGCTCAAATTATGACTCTAAGAATTACAAATAAAGCCCCGTGGAAGACTAGATAACAGAGATTTGTGCATGAGGCTTAAATGCCCTAGGCAATGGCAATTAATACCAGAGAATGAGGCGCCAATTAATGGGGAGGAATTAATAAAGCTGTATAAGACTTTGGGACACTTGGGAACACATGTCTTGTTTACATAGATGTAATGAAGAAACCTATCGGTAACTTGGCAGGAATGCAGAAGAATAATTGCTCAGTGTGAGGGCTGTCCTGGAACTGAGCTGAGGTGTAGGCATAACCCACCTACTGATGTCCCCAAGCCTGAAAGATTTAGTTATGCTATTCAGATAAATTTTATTGGCCCTTTATCTTCTTTTCAATATCAATATGCATGTGCCATTGTGGATCTATGTACAGGCTTGGGAAGCGCTTGGGCTTGTGACAAGCCAAGTCAGGTTGCAACTATTTATACACTGTGGACTTGGATTGCACAACATGGGATCACTGCTAATTATTTCAGATCAGGGATCTCATTTTACAGGAAGTGTAGTACAGAAATGGGCACATGTAATGGATATACTCTGGGATTTTCATTACCATATAACCCAATAGCAGCAGGGAAGGTACAAAGTTTTAATAGCCTTTTAAAACATAAACTTCAGACATTAGTTAAAACCCCATTAAAAAAGACATTGGAAATAGCCTGTTTTGATTTAAATTCCAGATATAGACAGCTTTGAGTCAGCCCCTTGGAGGAGGTATATGGGCATGGAGTTATTGACCTACCCCAAATAAGTGATAAAGTTATGATGTTATTCCCACACAAAATCATGAATCATGAAGCTGACAAGTCTTTTTCCCCACAGGAAATTGTGGCCCCTGGAGGTCTCAGTCCAATATGGATGACCAGGGGAAAGGGGAGACCTACACATGCCAAAATTAAAGGATATCAATGGAAGGCATTCAACATGAAAATAGTGGGACTAATTAGGTGGGTCATACCTTATAGTACTGGTCCCACTACTGGGACATTATTCCTTTTGTGGCAGCAGGAGATATAATGAGACCACCCAGTAGACCCATACATGGGTAACCAATTACACCCTCTGTATTATAGACACTTTTGTACAATGATATACAGAGCTTGTGGAATAAGGCACCCCAGGAAAGTGGGAGTAGTGGTTTTCTATATTATGGCTATTATTATTTATGACAGGTGGGCTGTTGGCAGGAACACCATAGCCAACGTAGTCACCACCACAGCTGCACCACCAATAATATCAACCAAACTGCATCTGGAGTTAAAGGACCCTCAGGCCGTGGCCCCACAATATTGGAACCATCATCATATTGGTCTCAATGTTACTTATGCAAGGTGCTCCTTTTGAGCTAAATATGCCTAGTGACAACATGTGGGCCACGACGTATACTATTCTTATTGTGAACAGTACAGAAAGGCAACTGCCCAGCACAGCCCAATAGTCAGAGCTTCTCTAAAGTATATAGATCAAACGAATATTCATGATGAGAACCTGTTATGTTGCCATGGTACTGAACTCTGGAGCCAGGTCACAGCATCCTTTGCAATCTATTATGCACATGCGCAAGATTGATGTCTGCACCAGATGCATCATGGAAGTTCACCACAATGCAGGAGTCTCCAGATATACTTTGGAATGCAACAATGAAGATACAGATCAAATCTTCACATGCAAGTATGGAGCAGTGACAAAATTTTTGTCAGCTTTCTTTGCACCATGGACTAAGCAAATGCTTGACCCTACTGAGGATTTTGATGATGATGATGACAGCACAATGAGATGACGAGGTGGGGGAGGGGAGGCTGTGGATGGTGGCTGAAGTCTGTCTGCTTGTCCACACAAACTTCTTCCTCACAAGCCTCCGTTGGTCTCTGCTGTCCTCCTTCCACGTTTCTTGAGTTTGGGAGGAGGCTGGTGTGAGTGGAGAATCTCCTCACCTGGCTTTAAAATCCTGTTGCCCAGGAGGAGCCTGGTGGCTGCTGCCATGTGGAACTTGCCGCTGCTGCTGGAGCCACTTCTGCCCGCTTCTGTGGGCTCTAGATGCTCTGGATCCATCCTACTTCTCTGCTGCGGGTTTAAGCTTCAAAAGACTGGAGACAGTACAAGGGAGAGAGGACCTGGTGTTGGTTACTTAATTCTTCTATGTGGAAAAATCCCTGAAGTTCTCTATGGATAATATATTTTATGAAGTCAATATAATTGTTCAGATATACACTAATGAAAGAAAAATGGATAGAAGAGTGATACAGAAGATAAAGCGGAAAGGCTGGAAGATTTATCAATGAGAAAATAATTAAGTAGCATGCGGCTCAGTGTGTGACATGTACTATAATGTAACAATGATGGGATAGGAGAACAAATGTATTGTTCAGTGTGTTTTTAAAATATAATGCAGTTCAGGAGACCTGATCTTTCTATCTTAAGCATTGTCAAACATCCTCCAAGTATTGGTTGGCACAAAGAATACCTTTTGTATTTAATGATAGCTGACTCCAAGAAGGGCCACCTCTTTGGAAAAGCTGCATTTGCTTGGACAAGTCACAACAAATAGATGGGTAGGAAGAAACAGTTATCCAGGAAACTGTACTTTAGTACCTAACTTTGATTGCAGCACTGACAAAAGTTTGTCTGTTTTTCCAATCTGTGGCATATAATTATTAGATTGCTATGAAATAAGTAAAATCAATGATTTGTATCAGTTTGGAGCATTGTTAAGAAACTAGCATTTAACAGAAAGCAAAGAACAAAGAAAAAGTGTCTGATTAGTATCTTCTTAAATATCAGATTCATATTGTATTTACCTACTTAACATATAAAGTGTATTTTTGTTGAATTAAAAAAAAATGAGATGATGACCGACGACCCACTGGCTACCCCCACTGCTTATTCCTGACCCTCCCATTGGGAGCCTAAACAACCGATTCATAGTTTTTTTTAAAGATTTTTAAAATTTTATTTATTTATTTATTAGAGACAGAGAGAGGAAGAGAGAGAGAGTGAGAATAGGCACACCAGGGCCTCTAGCCACTGTAAACAAACTCCAGATGCATGTGCCACTATGTGCATGTGGCTTACGTGGGACCTGGAGAATCGAACCTGGGTCCTTAGGCTTCACAGGCATGTACCTTAACCGCTAAGCCAGCTCTCCAGCCCCCGATTCATAGTTTTAAGTGGGTACCAATCCTGTCACCATATGGGTCTCCTTGACCCAAGGAATTGTTCGAATTATATCTGAGGTTAAACTCAACTAACTACTATTTTATGTGTAGCTGGCTTCCCCAATTTGCCATATTATGTCAAATTAGAGTGATGGAATTTGAAGACAATAGATATGGATGTCACTAATGACAGTTTCTTACCAGTACCGGCTTGGCGTAAGATACTGACCTTGGGTACCCAACATTATAAATTCCCAATTATCCTTACTGACCCAATACCACAACCTTATACCACTTATGATGTTGATCCTCAGATAAATGATAAATGCCTCGAATATGACACCTTATGTGTTGTGGCTTTGGCAGCCCCTTGGTTATATAAATCTACTAAAAGCCAGGTATATCATGCAGCCCTATGTGTACAACATCTGGAAACCTTACCTTTTACCATGAAATATTTGTGGATCACACATAAGCTGATGATTGTGTCCAAAGGCAATTATTATTCTTTATTTCCAAATAATATGACAGCTACTTTTATCAGCCCCAATTGGTTTCATTTGAAAAGGACAGCAGTCAATTTGACATTTACAGCAACCCAACCACACCTATGATGTTATGTCAATATGACATATAATGCCACCTATATGTTTGTACACTATGGCAAATAACAGAAGCGGTTATATTTTGCCAATCTGACTGCCAGTATTCTTCACAACAGAATTGATGAAACTTGCGATGCTGTACAAGCTCACAAACCCTGCTCCCTCCCTTTATGAGTACTCCATGTTTTTCTTGGATCAGGCTCAAGCATGACCAACAGGTGGCATTACAGATGCAAGCTTTTTCCAGCAGACAGTTAAAACTTTATGTGATATCATTCACATTAGAGCAGAAAACTCATCTGCACCTTACCTCATACCTTTGTATATGCATATGGACAATTGGATAATATGCTATAAATCATGCAGAAGTTGCAATAGCACAAATTACAGCATGTATGCAACTGAATACCTCTTCCCCAGACTGGATGTCACCTGATGGCTTTTCCAAAGATTTGACCCATTGGACAGACTACAAGTGAGGTACTCCATTAAACAACCTGACCAGAAAACTCTGTGCTGGAGCAACTCAGCTGGAATGTGGTTTAGATCTCGGCTGTTCTCCTTTAAACATCACCATTTTGCCTCTACCCAGGGTAGGCAAATGGGGAATAATGGACTTGGTGACTCACTCACTGTTTGTTAATATTTCTTTTCCATCAGTAATGAGAGGTACCAGGTATGAGTTTGATTTGATATGGACTTTCCCAATATCATTTAAGACTTGTGATATTCAAGATGACAGTGATATACCTTGCAATTTAGATAGAGGTGGATTTAACCAGTCATACAAGTTCTTTACAGCCCATTACAAGCCAGCAGTTTTGGGGGTAATGACTTGCTAGAGAACCACCGAAAGTTACAGATGCACCAATGCTAGTTCCTGACCTGTCAACCCTGGTGAGACTTGTAGTTCAATCTCGAACACAGCCCATTATAGTCACTTTTAATTTGAAGGACTGAACACCACCTAAGGGACTGTACCCAGAACAGCCTCTTCTAGTATTCTCTAACTTTTCTACTAATAGGTGGTCTGCAAGGAAACGGCTTCAAATCTTAGTGGTTGGTGCATTCATAGCAGGTGCAGGTTTAGGCACTAGCATTTCATTAGCTATGATGGCACCATACAATCAAAGATATTAAACAGCTGACACAGGAGCAGGCACATGCAATTACAGTGTTGTCAGATGCTCGGCAGACTACTCATGCTTTAGTTGCTCAAATGCAGAACAAAGTACAACTATTGCTGAGGTCTTACGTAAAGTCTGCTTGTGATTCCCTGGATGATTTATTGATGTTTGTTAAGGACACCAGAACCACACAATGATGCTTGCAATTTCAATACTTATGAATAAGTTAGAAATGGAATTGAACACTTTGTTTGGCATGGACACAGAAACCCTGACATTTAAATCTATTTTGAATGGCCGCAAAACTTCATATTGTGAAAATGGTATCTGTGTGATCAATTACCTACAAGTTTTGCTGTACAGAGCAGTACGTGCATACCTGACTGTGCCATTACCACAAAAGCTGGGCAATGCATTTGCCCAAACTATACAGTCATACATCTGGGCAAACATTTCGAATGAGCCCCAGTACTATCCTTTGGATGACACTTTGCATCTTGGAGCTAATACCTATGTAACCACCAAACCATTGCTTACTGATTTTCACATCTAGGAGTCTCGTTAATCACCTTTTATGATATAGTGAATAATTTAGGTAACTTTATGTTTTCCATTTGTGGAACTATGCCATTTAACCTCATCGCTTATTTTTTCCATGTGATATCTTGGGAATATTCATCATCCTTATGGCAGTTACCAGAGGATGTCATTTGGCTTCTAATATGTATAAAGTGACCGCCAATTTCTTGACCAAATCCATGACTCGTATCTCTGTTGGGGACCCCCTAGGGCCAGCCCAGGGGATGGCAGGGTCTCTGTCAAGTTGTGGGTGAGAGGTGCAGAGTCACAACACAGACTCTGGGGGTTGGGTGGAAGCAGGCAGAGGGCGAGCTGCTGCAAACTCGTTTATTAAAGGAAGTGTAGGGGGGTTAAAAGATTTGGCTGGCCAATCATTGTATGGGGTGGTCCCCTTTTTGTGACCAATGACAACCTGTCTCCGGACAGATCATATCACAGCAGGTTTCTCTTGAGTATGGGACTGTAGCTGTTGTCATGCCAGGCCTGTGCAGGATGCCATGTCCACAGAAGCCACTTCCTGGTTTCTTCTGGCATGTGGTCTGGCTAGGGCCTGACCTGCATTGTGCCATATATATCCTCCTTTTTGTTTTATTGTTGGCAACCCTGGGAGACATGGTTCTTTGCCAAGCCATTGTTGACCCCAGGCCCCAAGGGATCATCACATGTGATGGTGCCTGTCTTAGGTTGCCCCATCTCATGGGGTCTTACCCATCATTGACTACTTGCCATCTTGGTGAGAAAACACGAAAGGTGTGGCCTGGTTTCTTTTAGCATGTGGTCTGGCTAGGGCCGGACCTGCATTGTGCCATACATATCTCCACAATCATGGTACCACAATCTCACATCTGATTCCACAACATACAAATCTGACCAGTTCAATGATGATAGCTATTATAGGGAGGCAGAAGCCTCTGAACAAAAGTTAACAGATCTCCTATAGCATAACCAGAGACAGTTTACTAACATGGACAATACTGTCAAAGAGTATTTCCAAAAATACTATCAACAGATTGATCATGTGTCTCAGGTGGTGCATAATTTACAGAACGATACTCTGGCCTGGGTCACTAAGGTTCAAGATTTTGGACATTGCACCTTTTTGGACACACTTGGAAGACTGGCATGCCTAGACACAATGTGCATTTGGATTTGGAACCTGTTTCACTGGTTTGAACACTTCTTTATGCATGTGCTGGCATTGTTATACTAATTGTTTGTTTGAGAATATTGTCTTTCTTTAGCAGATGAGGATTGCTCAACGCCATTGATAAGAAGACCAGCCAGTCCATAGAAACCCCATTGTAATATGCCCAATATGAAATATCTTTCCAAACACAGGTTTTGCCCTGTTCATTTGGGAGATAGATTTTTTAGGCAATGTTGGAAACATTACCTGGACTATGAGACTAGACATGTATTGTGTCAGTTAATAGGATACACCCCACGATCTACTTGTTACTTTTGTAAATGGAGATGGTTGGTAGTTATTGGCATCAGGCATGAGCAAAATAATTTCTTTTTACTACATTCTTGTGCCATATCCTCCACCATGACTTGGCAATCCATAGTAGCCAATGGTGAGAGCAAGTGCCTGTGGTAATGGTCGAATTTTTGGTAGCCTTGTCCATCTTTAATGGATGTTACATGTATCCTGCCATGATCTAACAGATGATTAGACATGACCCTGAATATGTTGCCATTATGCTTAATTTCTCTTGGTGTTCTATGGAAACTACAGATAAGAACCCACCACTTCCTGTTAGCTCTTTGTAGGAATATTGCTTGAGGGAGCTTGTATGACCTTTTGCTAAGTTTTGTTTGTTTCAACTTTCTGCCTAGTTTACTTAAAAATTGTACCAACAGGGGCTGGAGAGCTGTTAAGGTGCCTGCCTGCTAAGCCTAAGGACTCGGTTCCAATCTCCAGGTCCCATATTTACCCAGATGCAGTGACACAAGGGTGCAATGCCTCACTTGACCACAAGGGGGCACACACATCTGGATTTTGTTCTCAGCGGCTGAGAGGCTGCTGGAGTGCCCATCTCTGTCTTCCTCTCCCTCTCTCTCTGTCTCTCTGTCTCTTTCTGTGTCTGTCTCCAAAATGATAAAAATTAAAAAAATATTAAAAAAAGAAATTGTACTAACAGTCTTTTATTGAGTATAGACTATGGACAGATTTTCGTAATGTGATACATTCAGTTGTTTTAAAATCATGTTAGAATATGATTATTTGCTGTGATTTTTACTTTTATGGATTTTCAGTGTGTTATGCTTTGATGTTTTGATGCTTGTGATGCCCCTTCACCCCCTAGGCTTGGGTCATCAGGGGGTGGAATTTTAGGAGCAATAGTTAGAAGTAAAAATAAGGACTGTTAGAATAGTTAGAAGTAATGAGGAATGTTAGAAGCAATACTTAGAAGTAAAATGGGGCACTCACTCAACAGTGACAAGGTCACCATGGCAACCAGGGGCCATGATCAGAGACTGACCAGAGAGTGGCTACTCTGATAAGTGGCACTCACCCAGCAGTGACAAGGTCACCATGGCAACCAGGGGCCAAGACCAGAGACTGACCAGAGAGCCCCTGTAAGCTGATATCCAAATGAGCCAACCCTAAGGTGACTATCAGCAGCCAGGATGACTGTGGGGAAAAATGGGTATAAGAACCCCAGCAAAAGCTCAGAAAATTGTCACTCAACTCAGAGAGACAGACTCCATGTCTCTCTGTGTTTACACAGAAGAAGCAGCCTGTGGGACCCCTCGGCAGCCCCCCCTCACCAAGTGGAGTCACATGTGAGTGCCCCTAGGGGGTTAGGGACAGGAGGTCAAGGTAGTTTATAGAACAAAGGAAAAAAGGGACTTGGCTTAATTAACACGTGTGAAGAGTCAATAAATTTTTGCAACGGAATTAACATAATCTGCCTCTTGACTCCTGAGATTGACATTGAGTCAACCCAGTGGTCACTGCCATCTGAAAAAAGAAGCTTCTCTAACTAAAAGTGAGAGTACATTAATTTATGCATACTTGTAAGTATTAAGAGGACAATATCCATACAACAGTAATATTTTCCTTTAGGGCTTATGACCTTCCCAACTATAGGCTTTTGATTAGGTTTTCAGTACCAGGTAGTTCTGTTCTGTGGAATGGGTCTCATGTCCAATCAGAGAGTAGTTGGCTTCCCTCATAACAGACAAGCTACCATTGCACCTCTTGGTACATTTGACCTGGCTAGCCAGCCATAAAGCTTACAGAATCCACTGATGGTTGACACCATTGATAAATTTTCTCTCCCAATAGGCTACATAGTTATTTTCAGCACTATGGCAACTAGTCAACAGGGAGGAAGCTTTCAGCTCAGCTCCAGTTTGATTTCTCAGTTACCCAGGCATGTGGAATCTTCAGTAATAGGGACCTCTAGTTCTGGTGGGAAACTAAGAGCCTTGACAATAGCCTGTAATGTTTTGGGGACATGAGGGACCTCCCTGGCCAATTTGCTAGAAGGTATGCTAACACTGGCACTGAAATTTTTCTAATAACAATATATGGATTCTGGCTAGAACATTATGCACTGCCACAGGATACTTCCACTAAAACTGTCCATTTAAACATGTGTGTATGTGTGTGTGTGTGTGTGTGTGTGTGTGTGTGTGTGTGTGTGTGTTAATATATATTATATATATTAGCTAGCACAGAAGTAGGTTTATTCACAACATCCTAAATTTTGATATACCCTCCTCTCCTCCATCCCCTCCTCTGACCTCACTTAGATTATTTTCCTTCCAATATTCTGCCCTTCTATTTACATATCAACTATATCCTCCCCTTATGCCCTCTTTTCTTCTCCCTCCCTCATAGCCCTTCTAGTTTCCTGGCCTTTAATACTGACATTTACTCCATTTCACATACAAATCTAAAAGTTTGAAGCTAGGATCCACATATGAGAGAGAATATGTGGCATTTGACTTTCTGAGCCTGGGTTACTTCATTTATTTAAAAAGTTAAAAATATTTTTATTTTTTGCAAGCAGACAAAGATATAGAAGAGAGAGAAGCAGAGAGAATGGGTGCACCAGGGCCTCCAGACACTGCAGATGAACTCATGCACCTCTTTGTGTATCTGGCTTTGCATGTGACCTGGGGAATTGAACACTGGTCATTAGATTTTGCAGGCAACCCCTTAATCATTAAGCCATCTCTCCAGTGCCATTTAAAAGCTTTTTAATTGAGAACCTCCATACATATGAAAAATAAACCATGATCATAATACCCTCCAACTAACTTTCCTTTTCCCCTCCTCTATGCCTCTTCTACCAAATCCTTTCCATTATTCAGGTATTGGGTAGGTAGCATCAGTCACTATCAGGTCATGATTGCCATTGAGAATACTTGGTGTCTGGAAGATATTATTACAAAACACTCCTCCTCTTTCTTTGGCGATTGTATTCTTTAGTCCATCTCTTCCACAATGGTCTCTGAGTGTGGGATTGTCTCTGAGAGACAATAGAGATGCCTCTTTAGTGGTGAATATTCCACTGTCACTTCTTATCGCTTTGATGAGGTTTGAATCTCTCCAGTGGTCAGTGCCATCTGAATAAGACAGGTTTTTCTAATCAAAGGCAAGAATAACATTAATATATGACTATAAACATAACTATTTAGAGGGTTGGCTGATGGGCATACAAAATTTAGCCAGACAATAGTAGTAGTTTCTCTGAAAGGCATATTACCTCCCCAACATGGCTTTTGATTAGATTTTCAATACTAGGCATGAATTCCCTCCTGAGGAGTGAGCCTCAAACCTGGAGAGCAGTTCCCCCAGAATAGACATGACTCCATTGTATCAGTTTGTACATTTGTCCTGGCTGGCCTGCTGCAAGGCTTGCAGGGCAGAACCAACTTAAGATCATTGATGACTTTTATCCCCCAAAAGGGCACATAGATTTTTAGCATCTGGACACACAGTCAACAGTGAGGAGGCTCCCAGCTCAGCTTCAGCTTCATTTTTCAGTGACTTAGACCCAAGCCTGTGTTGTCTTCAGGCATCACCTCAGTTGTTCTCCTGCATCTGTGCATGAGCTTTTTCCTCTGTTCTAGAAAACCCAAAGCTTGCAGATCTGCTACTTGTTTTTTTTTTGTCAAAATGGACAAAAGAAGCTGCCCAAATAATTAAGAAGGGAAATGTTTTAAATTAAAGCAAGGGTAAGGGTGTGTGAGGGGAACACAAAACTGGACCCAAATGGAACTGGTACCATAAAATCCTATATCCTGGAAGACAGACTAAAAGATTGAAACATTGTATGGCACAGTGCAGTTCAGGCTGTAGCCAGATTGCCTGCTAGAAGAAACCAGGAAGTGGCTTCTGTGGATGTGGAATCCTGCACAGGCCTGGTGTGACAACAGCTACAGTCCCATGCTCACGAGCAACCTTCTGCAAGATGATCTGCCCAAAGACAGGTTGTCATTGGTCACAAGCAGGGAACCACCCCATATAACAATTGGCCAGCCAAACCCTTTAAACCCCCTACACTTCCTTGAATAAACGAGTTTGCAGCAGCTCACCCTCTGCCTGCTTCCACCCAACTCCTGGAGTCTGTGTCATGACTCTGCACCTCTCACCCCCTACTCGGCGGAGACCATGTGGTCACTCCTGGGCTGGCCCTAGGAGGGACCCCAACATCTGGCACCTGAACAGGGACCCTATGCCCCCTCACCATTGGCAAGACACCCCCTCCTTGATCATCGGTGAGTAGCCCCCTCAGCATTAGCAAGACACCCCCTTCTTGATCGTCAGTGAGTAGACCCCTTCCTGTTGAGTGTGCTGATGGCTGCCCGAGGGTGAGGGGGCAGCCCTCTCCTACCCCCTTTTCCTTTTGTGCATCCTTTTCCCTGGCAGGAAGACATACATCGCTGCACGGTCCCGAAGCCCGTGTCAGCCCCTGCACTCTCGGTCCATCCCAGCGAAATCACATAAGGGTCTGACCCACTTGATTTTGGAACCAAGGCGAAGCCGTTGGCTGAGCTTCCCTGGAGACACCATGTGGGCATACAGCCATGGAGTAACTACCCATGGAAGTCCCCCACTAAGCACAAGACACATGGGTCCTAAACATTCTGTCTGTATTCTGTCAGCTGGCCCTGGCAATAGGTGTTGTGGTTTGCATGATTATCCTTTGGGCTATCATTTTTGATCTGGGTTACGTTTTCTCAATCTCCTTGATTCAGGAGTGTCCTGTAATGGGCAACCTCCCTCCCCATCAGAGGACACCACAATTGTAGGCTTTTAAGGCCCTCCTCCTGCAACATGGCTTAAAAGTGAAACAAAAGGACCTCAGTAGCTTTTGGGATGACACTCCTGTTTTAGCCCCATGGATTAGTCCTATCCTCCTTGCCATAATTGCCAGTCTTAAAGGCTCCTCCATGGAGGAAGTCATTTCCACCTATAAAGAAAGCTGTAAGGAGGAACCGAAACTGGCTCTTCAAACTTGGTCACTCCCAGCTCCCTCTTACGATGAAGAGGAGGAAGACCAACACTTCAATGATAAAAGACTGCCACCTGAACTGCTACTTGCGGCAGCTGTGCTCACAGCCATCCCTCCCCCTCTTTACCCTTAGAAGGACCTGTGCCTGCTCCATCCTGGACACACCCAGGCAACTGCCAGTTCCCTGACATGCCCCTTCACTGCCTTCCCCATTAACATAGGGCTGGATGCAACAGCCAGGCCCTGGTACCCCACCCCCTCTCTGACCTGGCTCTCATCTGCAAGGCGGGCCAGGAATCTGGCATTGACTCCTCTTACTTTGAACAAGTCCTTTTACAATGGGCCATCCACCTTCAGACTTAGTATGACTGGTACTCGCTCCTCAAGGCGGTCCTTCTCCCTGCTGAATTCCTCCAATGGAAAGCCACCTAGAGTGACCTGGCTGAATCCCAGGCCTGCCAAAATCTTGGGATTGGGATTCCAATTACCCTGGACATGCTCCTTGACACAGGACCTTATACAGACCCTGTATCACAAGCCACAGTGGGCATACATGCCCACTTTGACCAAGTAAAATCTTTATCTCTCCAAGGGCTTAAGTCTTGCCTCCCACAGAAGCCGGATACCTATTTTCGTTACTTGGTCCAGGGCCCATTCGAGGGCTTCACGGATTTCCTCTCTTGTGTGCTAGAGTCTGTGGACTGACGCACTGCCCCTGGCTCTGCCAGGGATGCGTTAAACAACTTGCATGGGAGGGAGCAACCACTGCAGCATGTAATGCTATTGCTGCCGTGTGCAATGAGGATCTCCATAAATGGATTGTAGCTTCCAAAGATATCAATCCCATTTTTGCCCCCTTCAAGGTCTTGGCAACCTCAATACAAACCCTGACCATGGGTCAAAAGCCTACTCATCAATCACCCCTCTGCTGGGGCTGTGGCCAACCAGGACACCTTCGGAGGACCTGCCCTCAAACAACTAAGCCTATTTTAAGGCCCAGAACCCCCTGCCCTAAATTTCAAAGGGGATATCATTGGGCCAAGGATTGCAGAAATTCCACACCTTTAAACTCCCCCA
The DNA here is from genome assembly GCA_036365145.1 of Orientallactaga sibirica. Classification (NCBI taxonomy): domain Eukaryota; kingdom Metazoa; phylum Chordata; class Mammalia; order Rodentia; family Dipodidae; genus Orientallactaga; species Orientallactaga sibirica. The sequence continues at coordinate 3,657,651 of JAEOAD010002517.1, forward strand.
GGGGCAACCCTCAGCCCCCCACCTTAGGTGAACCCTGCCCGTTTATGACCATTCGCCCCACATTTCGGTCCTTTTGGACTGGGTGAATTCAAGGGCATAGTAGACACAGGTGTGGATGCCACTACTATCTCTGCCAATGATGCACTCCACTTGCCCAATTGGGCCTATAAAGATGGTCCCAATATTAAGAGTGTTGGGGGACAACAGACTACTAGACAGGTTAGAAGACCAATTATGTGGAAAGACTATGTTGGTAACACGGGGGAATTTCTCCCCTTGGTGGCAAATGTCCCCAATACCCTCTTGAGCAGAGACCTCCTTACTGATATGGGTGTTGTCATAACAATGGATGACCAGGCATTTTATGATAATGTTATCGCCCATGATACCATTGGCCTCTCAGGGTGACCCAACCCCACCAAACCACACACCACTCCTCATCACCCCCAATTCTAGGGGCCACTGTCCAATTCCCCTACCACTCCCATATGCCTCAAATGGGATACCACGGAACCCATTTGGGTTGAACAGTGGCCTATACTAGAACCTAAATTGACTATTCTCAAATCCCTTATTCAAGAACAGCTTGCTCTTGGCCATATTGGGCCTTCTATTAGCCCCCATAATCCCCCCATCTTTGTTATTAAAAAGAAAACTGGTAAACAGAGACTGCTCCAAGACCTTCACCAGGTTAATAAACATGTTAAAAATGGGTTCCTTTCAGACTGCCCCCCCACCCTGGAGCCATCCCTACTAACCACCATATAGTTAACCCTTAGATATTAAAGATTGCTTTTTCTCTATCCCTTTAGTGGCAGAGGACAGGCCCTATTCTGCCTTTACTGTCTGGGAGACCAACCATTCTCAGCTAAAAGATATCAATGGAGGGTTCTCCCCCAGGGCATGAAAAACAGTCCTTCTATTTGCCAACTATTTATATCCTCTGCCACGGCAAGAATACAATCTAAATGCCTTCTTGTTCATTTCATGGATGATCATTTGATTGCATGTACCTCAAAAACTGCCCCTTTGGACCTTCTTAAACTGCTCATTGAGGATCTCAAAAAACTTTGGTTTACAACAGTGAATAAAAAAATTCAAACCGTGCCCACTTTTGGATTTTTAGGGTACAAAATTTCTACTACTATACAACCACTTACCCTTGACCTTCTAATAAAGGACCATCATTCTCTCAATGATCTCCCAAAACTCTGTGGCTAAATTAACTGGCTCAAACCATTCCTGCCCATCCCTTCTAGTGAGGTCCTATCACTTTATGACCTCCTTAGAGTTACTGACAACCCTTCAAAGAAAATTCCTCTAAACGATCACTCCAAAAATTTGTTACATAAAATATCCTGCTACCTCTTTTCAATGACTCTCACAAGATATGACCCGTGCTCCAATCCTAAATGTGAACCTATGGATGGCAGGGTCACCTTTGGGAGTCATCTGGCAAAACCAATCACTCCTTTACTGGCTACACCCCTCATGGTCACAGGCCCATAAACTCACCACCAACCTACAAGCAATGCTCCTCATAGCAATTAAGGCACATACCTACACTAACAGAATCTATTATACAGAACCCTCCAAAATAATTCTGCCCATCCCTATGTCAGAACTTCAACCCCTTTTTAGGGAGGACCCCCTTTTCCACATCCTAATGGAAGGATTCCCCAATGAGATAGACAATCACCTCCCTGCTCACAAACTACTTCAATCCCTAATGACTTTGCCCATAAAGACTATTTCTCCAGGCCTTCTGGTCAGCCAATATCTTTAGCAGCCTCGGCCTTTACAGATGCCAATAAACATACTTATGGACTAATTATTAAGAGAGCCAATCGACTGGACGAGACCCTTAAGTTCCTAACCCCCATTCAGTCCAGCTAGGGGAACTGTATGCCATCATCAGAGTCTTAGAGCTCTGTCAACAAGAGCCTGTCAACATCTTCTCTGACAGCAGTTACGTGGTCCAAATAACAAAGGTACTGCCCTTAGCCAATCCCAGGCCCTCTCATCATCCCATAGACATTGCCATCTCCACTTTACAATTACAGATGGAAAACAGATCATACCCTTGGTTTATTGAGCATGTTCACTCAGACACTGGTCTGCCTAGCTTTATTGCTGATGGGAATTCACAAGTAGACAAGTTTATTGTTGTCTCCTCCTTGCCACCTTTAGAACAAGCTAGACATTTACACCAAAGGTCCCACCTATCCCCCACTAACCTACAGACCCTATACCCTGAGCTCTCACTTAGCCAATGCAAACATTTAACCTGTACCTGTAAGGCATGCACACCCCTAGCCCTTTTGGGCCCCCTACAGCCTCAAGGAGTCAATCCTAGAGGCCTTACCCCAAATTCTATCTGGCAGATGGATGTTAACCACATACCTTCCTTTGGTAACCTCAAATATGTCCATGTTATTGTGGACAATTACTCTAAGCTTACTTTTGCTATTGCTCTCTCAGGGGAGAAGGTGTCCCATGTCATTAAGGTGATAAAAAACCACCATGTTGGTCACAGGTGTACCCTGGTCAACTAAAACTGATAATGTCCCTACATACACATCTGTCCAGTTCACATCCTTCATGGAATATTGGGGAATAAAACACACCCTTGGGATCCCCTACAACCCACAAGGACAAGCCATAGTGGAGAGATTTAACCAGACCCTAAAGGAACCAATTATAAAACAAAAGTCCACTATGTCACCCAAGGATCCTCACTTGGCCCTGGTGGAAGCTTTCTTCACCCTCAATTTTCTCACCTTTGATGAGACAGGACTCTTACCATCTTATAAACACTGGAGATCCCAACCAACCCCAATGCCCTTACCCTTAGTCTGCTGGAAGGATCCTCTTACTAATATCTGGATGGGACCCCACCCTCTTAACACAGGGCCGAGGGTATGCTTGTGTCTTTCCAGAAACTTCACAGATCCTGATCTGGATCCCTGCCAGAAACATCCATCCAGCCACTGACTCAGGGATTGACCTTGATGAGGGATGATGCCAAAACCCTCAGGCTGGATATGGGACTGTAAACTTATTCCCCCTTTTTCTCCTTTTATCTCATTTTCTCCCTATTACCACTTCCCAGAAACCATTTTGGATAATTCTTCTTAGGCCATACTTGTTTGGTGTGGTGGGCCTAGATTCCCACACTTTTCCTAGGCTTCATTTTAGCCACTCTGTTTCACTGTATTCTTTCCCCTTCAAGCACATACTTCTCCTTAGCCACACCTTTGCCTTTTTGCTTATTAATGCCTCTTATGGTAATGCTACCCTCCAACCTGCCATAAATTCCTTTGTAACTCTTTTGATTGCATTGATCAGAAACCATTAAGGACACTCAATGCTACTATTTATGGTGCTAAGGGTGAGCTCACAACAGTCATCCAACAACTTGTTTATGTTAAAACCCCTATTATTTTGTCTTGGTCCCAATACTCTATGCCTCTGCCTTTTTACTCTTTTCTGGAGGGTTTCTCAACTACTCCCTCCTTAGTTGTAGACTGAGCCCTTGCATGACTATTCAGGCTAACCTCCATGTTATTGTTAGACAAGTGCCAATTGGCTTTGCAGCTGTTTTTCCTGATGATAATTTTACATTTATTTCTTCAACCCTTCCTCCCTTCTTATCCTGGTGGGAATCCTAGTTATTCTCGCCATCATGCTAATCCTTTTCATATGTCTCAGAACTTTGGCTCGGCACATCACTGGCATCCAAACAAACCAGGTTCTACTATAGGGAGCCATTTATCAATCGGCTGGAGCAACCCCTCATGAACCACCATATATCTTATCTGCCATTTCTCATTTGTAAACCTGTCATACCCCAGTCTTTTTTCAGGTTATATAGTTGATTCTCACTTACTGGGACCATTCACACACCACAGAGCCACCACCACTTGGTCCTCCCATGCCTTCTAGGCAACAGCCACACCCCTTGAGTTTTCTCACCAGGATGGTGGGTAGTCAATGATGGGTAAGACTGCATAAAATGGGGCAACCTAAGACAAGCACCATTGCATGGGATGATCCCTTAGGGCCTGGGGTCAACAATGGCTTGGCAAAGAACCATGCTTCCCAGGGTCACCAATAATAAAAACAAAAAGGAGGATATGTATGGCACAATGCAGGTTGGACCCTAGCCATGCAGCCTGCTAGAAGAAACCAGGAAGTTGCTTCTGTGGATGTGGCATCCTGCACAGGCCTGGCCTGTGCTACAGCCCCATGGTCACAAGCAACTTGCTGTGAGATGATCTGCCCAGAGACAGGCTGTCTTTGTTCACAAGGAGGGAACCACCTCATACAATGATTTTTAGCATCTGGACAGGCAGTCAACAGTGAGAAGGCTCCCAGCTCAGCTTCAGCTTCATTTTTCAGTGACTTAGACCCAAGCCTGTGTTGTCCTCAGGAATCACCTCAGTTGTTCTGCATCTTTGCATAAGCTTTTTCCTCTGTTCTAGAAAACCCGAAGCTTGCAGATCTGCTACTTGTTTGTTTTGTCAAAATGGACAAAAGAAGCTGCCCAAATAATTAAGGGAAATGTTTTAAATTAAAGCAAGGGTAAGGGTGTGTGAGGGGAACACAAAAGTGGACCCAAATGGAACTGGTACCATAAAATCCTATATCCTGGAAGACAGACTAAAAGATTGAAACATTGTATGGCACAGTGCAGGTCAGGCTGTAGCCAGATTGCCTACTAGAAGAAACCAGGAAGTGGCTTCTGTGGATGTGGAATCCTGCACAGGCCTAGCATGACAACAGCTACAGTCCCATGCTCACGAGCAACCTTCTGCAAGATGATCTGCCCGAAGACAGGTTGTCATTGGTCACAAGCAGGGAACCACCCCATATAATGATTGGCCAGCCAAACCCTTTAAACCCCCTACACTTCCTTGAATAAATGAGTTTGCAGCAGCTTGCCCTCTGCCTGCTTCCACCCAACTCCTGGAGTCTATGTCGTGACTCCGTGCCTCTCACCCCCTACCTGGCAGAGACCCTGTGGTCCTTCCTGGGCTGGCCCTAGGAGGGACCCCAACAAAACATTATCATGACCTTAGAAGAAACACCTGAATAAAAGGGCCCTGGAGAGGGTGAGATGAAGCCTCACCTTAATTTTCTCTTGTTTCTCTCTTTTTTGACTTTCTTTTCTATATTTTATTTCTTTTTCTTCTTTCTTTTCCCTTGGTGCTGGACTGTAACTTCCAGTACTAGGACGTGGTTAATACCCACAATGAACTGTTGATCAGACAGACCTACATTCTGTCAGAGCACTTTATTACATACCAGAGGTTAATGGCATGACTCCACTGCTGAAAACACCATATGCTGTTGGTAAAGAACATGAAAAGAACTGGCTGTAGTCTGGAAGAGAGCCGGTCCCAGACAGCCCATCCAGTGCTAGAAGGTGCTACATGAGCTACTGGGGAAAGTGGACAACATCTGCCAAGCAACATGAGGTCTAAGCTACTCAGAAGCAAACAACCTGATGTGTTGCTCACTCAAGTGCAATAGTGGACACAGCCATGGTGGGTAAACAACTGCTCTTGGATTGGCAAACAGATCCACTCAGTGGAAAGAAACCCATATCTGGAATGGGGGAACAAGTCAGAATCATAACCAGATAACGTGTTTTCTCTCCAATATGCAGCTCCAACCAATATTGGGCTACAAGTGGGCCTACATCCATTAAATTCTCTTTAAACTAACAATGGTTATCCCATTTAACCTGTGCTGACTTCCCTCTCCATTGGAGAATCTGCTTCTCTTTTTCAGATGGAAACAGGACCTGAGATGAGAAATGGCCCATCACAGTTCACCAGTGCCCCAGCTGAAACCATAGAGGAACTGGGTAAATGAACAAGAGTACTACTTTCTCAGTGAACCTCATATCAGCACAACAAATGAAGGAGATAGACACTGAGGACACTCAAATCCTACCAAACCAGAGATCCAGAGATACAGAAGCTCCTAAGAGCCTATCACTGAAGTAGACCTAAACCAAACCCAACATGGCTCAGTGAAATTCACAGAAGAGGGGGCAGAAAGATTATTTAGAGCCACACATTGGGACATTATGCACAGAGACATTGCCTCTTCCCCATAACTGATGTCTACCCCCACAATGCATGACCCACAATCCCCATTACTGGCATCCCCAACAAGGAGGGTCTGTTTGGAGGGGGGCATGGGTGAGGTAAAAGATGGTACAAACATGTGCTGTTTACATATTGAATATGTCCATAACTAATAAAAAATTATGAAAAAGTAATTAACTTAAAGGCAGGCATAAATCAGAGAAGGAAACTGAGTTTGTTTCTTTCAATTGTAGGGCCTCACTCTAGTCCAGGCTGACTTGGAATTCACTAGGTAGTCTCAGGGTGTCATGAAATCACAGTTATTCTCCAATGTCAGCCACCCAAATGCTGGGATTAAAGGTTTACACTACCACACCCAGCTTGGAAACTGAGTTTTATGCATCATACTTTAAATATCTAATATCCTTCCTATAAGATTGCCTTAAATCATTACTTTATCTAAAATCAGTATCATAAATAAGGATTCTGCTCCTAGAAACACAGTTAAAGTACTCAGAATACTGATCACAAATTAAAGACAGAGATACTATATTGCAAATAAGAAATTGATGCATTAGGATATTTGCTTTAAACAAAGGTTCCCCCTATAGCTTTTCCTCTTTGAAGTGTAACTAAGAGGTTTTGAAATAGACCTGTGCAGTAGTTTCATTAATGTAAGGCAAGTGTTTTATATTTTAAGCTTTCTCCATAACCTAAGGTGTGGTTTTGTAAAGACTGTTATGTTAATATTATAATAAGAACTAGAATGTACAAGTCTTTAGAGTCCTCATTATCTCTTGTTTTAAGACTACTATATGGGTCTGAAGAGATGGGTCAGTGATTAAAGGTGCTTGCATGCAGAGCCTGATAGCCTGGATTTGATTCCGCAGTAACCACATAAAGCCATATGCACAAAGTGGCACATGCATCTGGAGTTTGTTTTCAGTGGCAAGATGCTGTGGTACACACATTCATATTCATTCCCTCTCCCTCTCTCTCTCTCTCTCTCTCTCTCTCTCTGTGTGTGTGTGTGCATGTGTCTGCTGGCAAATAAATAATAAACATTTTAAAAAGACTACTATATAAAAATACATCATAGAATTTATTAATGAGAATTAATGGACTACCATGGAAGCTTAGCTAGGGATGGAAATTTTTCCTGGCTACTCAGCCCAGCTAAAGGGGTAGAATTGGAAAACCCAGAGACTGTCATTCACTGGTTATGACTGAACTTGAACTGCAGAAATTTGATGTTTGTCTGGTGGTTGTTGAGTTTGCATTGTTATACTCTCTCCTTGCTTACAGCAGTTGAAAATGTTTATTCTGTGCTATGATATGTTGAAAGTATATAACTTGTTTGATTTTACAGGACTCAAAGGTAAGAGGCAATCTTAAATTTCAGAGAAGACTTGGGACTTTCAAACTATCTTAAGTTAGTAAAGACTATGGGACCTTAGAAATTGGACTGAATACAATTTACATTGTCAGATAGTTATGAATCTATAGGGGGCCTGGGGTGGAATGTGATAGTTTGAATAGATGGCCCACAATATATTCAGTATTTTATTACAGTTTGTAATTTAGATCTGCAGCCACATGAGTGGAGAAGGTGTCACTGGGCGGATCTTAGGGTCCAGCCTAGGATGTGGTAGTGGATTTGAAATTCAATCAAAAGATATGCAAAGTAAGTGACGCAAGGGTGCAATGCCACACTTGACCACAAGGGGGCGCACATATCTGGATTTCGTTCGCAGCAGCTGAGAGACTGCTGGCACGCCCATCTCTTTCTTCCTCTTCCTCTCCCTCTCTTTCTCTCTCCCCCTCCAAAAAAAGATATGTAAAGTGCCTAGTCTGCCTGGAGTTACTGAAGTGTGCTTGTTTGTGCTATGGTTTTAGGGATTTGACTTGAGGCTTCTCTGTCTCTCTGTGCTTGGGAGTTCTGCCATTACGGAACTTCCCTTGGATCTGTAAGTTTGAATTAAACATCCCTTCTTCCATAACTCTTCCTGGTCTGGAAGTTCATCTCAGCAACCTGTAGCTATCTACTACACTTGCCTTGGAAGCAACACTCTTGCTCATCTCACCATCTCCTATGTGGTTTGCAAGAAGAATGCTGAAGGATTTGAAACCTTACAGTGCTGATAGCAGAGTGTAATGAGCCATTCTGGTCAGAGTTTTGAGATCCAAATGCAGAAAGGACTATGGACTGTGCAGGCTTGGTTTGAAGGGAAGAAAGTTTTGTCCAGACTGGGCTAGAGCAAGTTTATCTGAGAGGCTAGCTGTGCTCTTCCTCTGTCCTGAGAACTTGTACAGTGCTGGATTTAGAAGAAATGGACTCGTGTGAACAGAGTAATATGGCTCAGAAAGAAATGAAAGTCAAGCTGAAGAGTATAGCTACTTTCACCTGCAATTATTTGAGATATTACCACCATTGAAATTGAATTGAGACATCAAGAATAATGAGGACTATTTTGAAAGTAGGTTGGCAGAATGCTAAAGGAGTTTTCCTGATTTTATGGGAGTGTAAAATGCAAGACCATAACTCTCACCCTTGTTTTGGTCAAATTTGTATTGCTGTCCAAACAGTGTAGGAATCCCAAGGATCTTTCTTAACGTAATTTGTGACTTGGATATCTATCCTTCCTGTGATACTTTCTGAGGTCATGCTGAGGAGAAGTCATCTGTCACTATAAGCTCTTATCCTTGTGATAATGGAATGCTTTTGCTCCATTTTCCTCAGAGGATGTCACACTGCCCAGGACAGAGAGAAGAAGCCATGATTAAGGTTCTACAAATAGCTTTGGGGTCTACTGTAAGTCATTCATGACCAAATGACCTGACAAATGTGAACTGTCAGTGGTATACCAAAAGTTGCTCTGCTGGGGCTGCAGCAAATCAGAAGGACTTTGTCTCTTATGCTAGGGCATTGGTAAATGTTTTCAATGTGGCTGTCAACATTCACTGGACCTAGAGACCTATGAATGTCCAGTCACTGAGGTCATTAAAACATCTATATGTCTTTTCAGGCTGTTTACCTCAAATCTCTTGCTGTAGAAATAGGAGATGAGGTCAGAAATCATGGTAACCCTATACACAGGTTGTAGCTATTGTGATACAACTGGTGATCCATAGTCTGGTATCATGGAAGTAGTCATTGCTTTCCATCATCTCCTGCACTGATAAAAGGCTGCCCTTCCCCATGCATGAGGACAGTGAATTAGCATGGGCATACCACATCTTGTTCCCAGAAAGTAGGGGTTCAGATTTTACCTTTGATGAATTAATGATATGGCATCTTTCAGAACCTGACTGCAACATGTGGTATTCTATATTTATAGATTTCAATTTGAAGCTTTGTGTCATAAACTCATGAAATCATCTCACATGATGATAAATGTGTCCATTATTTACTTCATGACCTGTTACCATCTTCCCTGTGTTCCTAAGCTCTGCAAGTGTCCAGTTATTTCCTTTCAATCACAAGAGTATAGTTTTTTAATGAAAATGTAAAATGTTTTCTCTTTTCTGTATATTATTTCCTACTACATAATTCTTTTTTGAGAATTCATCAGTACTGCTTTTTGAATACCTTATCCTTTCTACTGCTGAATATTATATGGGTCTGTGAGTATGACATTATCCATCCTTATTTTTTTTATCCATTTGTATCTTCATGGACACTTGAACTGAATCCTGTTTTGAGCTGTCATATTAAAGTGACAATAAATAGAAGCATAAAGTTCTTAATAGGTACATATGTTTATTTCTCCTATATCAGTAATTCAGCATATAGATGCTTCACTTTGCTATTTTCAATTAAAAGATTGACAGATGCATAAATTTATATTATGTATTTGATCTTATTCCTCCCCCAAATATCCTCTCATCACCATCTACCTCCCCACTAAAACCCTTTTGCCCAATGAATTCCCATCCTCCTTAATTCCTGTATTTTGTTTTTGAGCCACTGTGTTAAATTAGGGTTGCTTGCACGAGCATGGGTGGAAGGTTATTTACTGGATGATGGGTGGCTTACCAATTGCTGGCTATACCAGTTCTTCCACATTCTTGTTTGTACTTGGTTTGGTCAAGCTTTTTAATTTAAATTATTTAAACAGGTGTATGATAAAATAGTTTTTATTGAGCTGGAGAGATGGCTTAACAGTTAAGGCATTTTCCTGCAAATACAAAGGATCCTGGTTCGACACTCCAGAATCCAGGTAAGCCAGATGCACAAGGGGGCATCTGGAGTTGGTTTCCAGTGACTGGAGGCCCTGGTGCACCTATTTTCTCCCCCTCAAATAAATAAATAAATAAATAAATAAATAAATAAATAAATAAATAAATAAAATAAATAAATATTTAAAAATAGTTTAATTGCATTTTTAAATTTTAAATTTAATTTATTTATTTGAGATGGAGAGAAAGAGGCAGATAGAGAGAAACAGAGAATGGGCACACCAGGGCCTCTAGTCATTGCAAACAAACTCCAGACACATGCACCCCCTTGTGCATCTGGCTTACGTGGGTCCTGGAGAATCAAACTGGGATCCTTAGGCTTTGCAGGCAAACACCTTAACCACTAAGCCATTTTTCCAGCCCTTAATTGCATTTTTTGTTTGTTTCATGCTACTGAAATGTCTTGTGTTTATTTGCTGTGTATCTTCATTTAAAATATTTATTTATATCTTTTGTCCACTTTCAAGTAGATATTGGTGATACTGTACTTTTAATTAATAAATAGATGTGTACCAAAAATGATGATTACATCAAACCAAAAAGAGACTAGAACGGGGAGGGTATTTGGTGGTGGATGGATTTGAGAGGAGGAATGGAAGTGGAGGAAGGGAATTATGATGGTTTTACTGTCTGTATTTATGGAACCTATCAATAAAAAGTTAAAAAGGAGATAATGTACTAATAAAAGGATAAAGAAAATCAGGGTTTTCTGATTCTGATCTGATGCATTTGGAACTTGGAAGTGTTTACAAAAGCAAAACATGAAAAAGATAAATGTGAGCATGTGGAGAAAAGAGCTATACATACTATTAGTAAGAATGTAATTGTACAGTCATTATGTAACAAATTATCAAAGTTTCTCAACAAATTAGAAACTAGTTATGATCCATTTATCCCATTCCTGGGTATATATCCAGAGGAATTGCAATCAATATATCAATGCTATTCTCACTTCCATCTTCATTGCTGCATTTTTCACACAATAGCCAAAAAATTGAATCATCCTAAGTGGACATCAACCAATGAACAAATAAAGTAAATTTGTATGTATACACTATACACTATCAGCCTTCAAAAGAAAATTATGTCAGTAGCCACAAAATGAATGACCTTGGATGACATAACATTAAGTGAATGACCAGATACACAAAGTCAAATACCACAATACTTCCACTTATATGCAGAATTACAATAATACATCTCAAATAAGCAGAGAGAAGAATGATAATTACAGAGATTGGAGGGTGGGAAGAAGATAGGCATGATGGTTTAAAAGGAGGACTGGATTTTCTCTGAACTATATTAGAGTATGGTTGGATATAGTAAATAATGACACATTGGTTTTGGGTTAAGATAGTGATTTGAAGCGGCCTCTATGTGACCCAGTGAAGGAGAAAAGTCAGGATAAAAAATATTATTCCTATGCCAGAAAGAGCTGAAGAAGAAATGAGCTAAGGTAGTCTGTAATGGAAAAGCATTCAGGAGTGACTGACAACTTGTGCCTGTTTATACCATGCTGGGGTAAGTGGTGGCTGCTTTGGAGTGTTGTTCCCTGCTGGACATGTGAGGGGTAGTGGGTCTGATCAGGCTGTGGAGATGCAACCAAGGGCTGGCAACACCATGAATACAAATTAGTATTCTGTAGCAGCACTGGCTGTGGAGAGAACAATGGAAATGCAGCATTGTGATTCGTGGCCGTCCTGGGGCCAGGGTGCCTCAGTGCCCCAGGGGCATCCAGGCAACTGTGGGGCAGGGTCTTGAGTGGCCTGGAGTGCGACTGGAAGAAACAGCTGGGAGACAGCTTCAAAGAACAGCTCTCGTTTATTCAGCAAGGAACAGCAAGTTGAGAAAGCAGGAAGTGGGTCCCAAGGGGATTGGTGAGTTCAAAGGTTGTTTGCTGAAGTCTAGTTGACATATAGGGACATTCATTCCAGCACACAGGGAGAAGGTCAGGTGATCTACATAGTGGTGGGAAGAGGTATAGGGTATGAGTTATAGGAGGATGGGGCTGTGTGTAAAGTCTGTTGGCTGAAGGAGTTTCCTAGGTAACTGGCCAAAGATCAGAGCAAAGCCTAAGTCTTGTCAGATCATTCAGGCCCCTGGGCTTGGGGGAGGGAACACCCTTCCTCCTGCTGGCCTTGGCGTCCTGAGGTTTTTTCCAGGAGTCCAGGCTCACTGCAACCCCTGAGAGAGGGGAGGCGCCTTACTCCTGCTGGTCTGGAGACCCAAGTTTTTCCCAGGGTCCAGGCTGCTGTGACCTCTCTATAGCCCAGGGGCCCTAGTCACATCTGATAGCTTAGGCCTGCTTTACCCAGGGCCCTGCCAGTGTCTGACAGCTCCCTCTTTGTTTTTATAATGGGGCGGTGTCATCATATTGAGAGAGATCTTTATAGTCTATCATAGGTTCAGATAGAGCTAGATGGTGCAGGAGGACCTGATTAGTAGCAACCTTAGCAATATTAGTTATTTGTTGTCTGAGAAATTTGATGAGGCAGGGCACTACAAGTAATAGGGTTCCTATAGTAATTAGGGGGCTAAGGAAGGGGAGAAGCCAAGTGACTAAAAGGGTTAGAAAACCAGGTGATGGGTTCCTCAGTCTTGTAGCAGTCAAGCAGTTCCTTGTGGAGTTTGAGAGTTTTAACATTTTGTTCAACAATATTTGATTCATTAACAAAAAAAAAAAACAACATTCTTCTCCCAAGACCACACATGTCCCCCCATGTTCAGCAGAAATGAGGTCTAAGGCTCTACAGTTTTGGAGTACCACACCCATGAGAGAGTTCAATTGTCTCTGGAGAGATTCTAGGCTGTTGGTAGTGAATATCATGGCCTGGTCAAGCTTGTTCTGGAAGTCCCCGTGAGGAGGTTGGCCTGGACAAGAGCAGCTCCTGCCATACGAGAGGCATCTAGGGACAGCACCGTGCTGAAGCCCACCAGCAGAGGGATGGAAATTTCTCTTGGCTAGTGCAGGCTGAGCTGGTAGTTAGCTTCCTCTTTTTCACAGAGGTACACTTGTGGAGCAATCAAGACTGGGGAACAATAAGTAGGAAAGGAAATATTTATGCATGGGGTGGTTATCCCCTTGCACCAAAGGAGAGCAGGTGTCCTGACACAAGTGGTCCTGGTTTTGGGAATGTTGAGGAGGCATTCAGTTCTAGTTGGCTTAGAGCTGAATAGGCAAAGGGGCATACCTTGACCAGAATCAAAGAGGGGGTTATCAGTAAGGCGGGGTTGAGGATAGTTTGTTATAGATGTAGTGTATTTTAGGGTGGCATTAATAGGGAGTGCATTCAGCAGGGGATGGGTAGGAGATGTGCAAAAGAAGCAGTTAGAGACATTAGGGTGAGTAGTAAAGGGGAGAAGGTCAGCCACATATTGGATGTATTGTGTCCAAGTTGCAGTGGCTTGCATCCTTTCTGCATCCTGCTTTGCCTGTGAGAAAATGTGGTGATTAGTTTGCACCAGGAAGGGAGTAAGGAAAAGTTGTCTAGAGATGTGAAGAATACCAGAGGGCGTTGACAAGAAGCTAGGAGAATAGAGTTTCCCTGTTACTCCCACCCACCAGCATTCATCCCAGGGGTCTCATATGGTGAGTGAACATTCTGTATTTTTGGAGGGTTTGAAGATAGCATCTGAATGCTTATATTGTTCAATGACACAACCAGTTGAGGATCAACACCCCCCATAATAGTCCTGGTCTTTAAGGCATTCTTTGTTAGTTTGGCGATAGGTAATTCAGGACCTGCCATTCCTGTAAGACACAGACTTGATAGACATGAAAGCTGACAGTGTCCTGACAGCCCTGAGTAGAGCAATATTCTATGCTGATGATTTCATTGACCTCTTGATAGGTCAGAGCACCATTGGAAAACATTACGGGGGAGAGGCAGGGAAGAAGCAGCAAAAGAGACAGCTGCATTGTTAAAGCTGCCACCAAAATGGTCGAGAGGGAGGCCTGCGGTAGGCATATGGCTTTGGCTGCATCCACAAGATCATGGACATCCCCCCAGGAGGCTCCCTTTTTCTGACTCAGGTGGTGCTGGTGGGGGTGGCGCTTCCTCTGTTTCTTCTATCCCTGATCTGTCAATGTCAGGAGGGTCATCTTTTTGGTCAGTGGGGTGGAATCAGTTATTTTGAGCTGGTACCCAAATGGGTCTTCTGGGAAAACACAAACAAATCCCCTCCTCATGGTGAGATGGGGTTCGGGTCCCTTCCATCTAAAGGATTTTGCCACGGTACCGGGATGGGAGGGGCAGTCTCTGCTGTGTGCCAGTGGAGGGTGATGGGGGTAGTGAGAGTTTTTGTATATATTGAAAATGTTTAAAGTAGCCAGAGCCATGGTTAACTGAAAGTTGGGCAGATAGGTATTGGGCTGGTGTTTTTTAAGTTGGGCTCTTAAGGTTTGGTGTGTCCTTTCTATTATACCTTGGCCTTGTGAGTTATGTGGGATTCCCGTATGATGAGTAATCTTCCATTGAAGCTTTGAATGAGGAACTGACAAAAGCCGGGCCATTATCAGTTTTTATTTGATGGGGGAGACCCATGATGACAAAGGTAGAGAGCATATGATGTCTGAGTTTTTTTTTGAACTTTCTCCTATTTGTGCCATGGCCAAGATATAACGGGAGTAAGTATCCACAGTCACAAAGACATATTTCTGATGGCCAAATTGGGGAATATGAATGACATCAATCTGTCAAAGGGCACTGGCCTTGATGCCTCTGGGATTAGTGCCCATCATCTGAAGGGCAGGTGTTGTTATTAGTGA
The DNA here is from genome assembly GCA_036365145.1 of Orientallactaga sibirica. Classification (NCBI taxonomy): domain Eukaryota; kingdom Metazoa; phylum Chordata; class Mammalia; order Rodentia; family Dipodidae; genus Orientallactaga; species Orientallactaga sibirica. The sequence goes on from JAEOAD010002517.1 coordinate 3,672,756, forward strand.
GGCACAGGACTGGCAGGATTTTAATATATGTTGGAGTTTATTTGGGGGAATAAGAGGGAAGCATGATTATAATCCCTTAAGGTTCACATGGGTGTTAGCATGAAATTTTTCTGCTTCCTCAAGGGTGGCCAATAAGATGTCTGTTGGGGCTCCATAGGAGGCTGCCTGGTCTGCTAATGCATTTCCCTCAGTGAAGGGGTCCAGGTAAGAGGCTGTGAGACCTTGTGTGTTGTAAAAACAGGGTGGGGGGCTTCTTTTGCAAATGAGGTTGGAGACTTTTATCAACAGTGGTGAAAGAGGGTTTTCATCTAGTTGGATATGTGAGTGAGCAAGCCAGGGGAGTTAGTTAACAGCATAAATGCTATCTGGAAAGAGATTAAAGGGGCCTTCTTTCTCTAGGAGTGCCAGATAGATGGCATACAGTTCCTTATATTGTGGAGATCTGTCAGGAAGTTCCTTAAAAATGATAGTGGGAGGTTGATCCCCTTGTTGGTAAAGAACTACAGCTTCTCCCCCTTTCCCCCCTTCTGCAAAAATGGGGGGTGCTCTGGGAATTGGTTTCCTTGAAAAGGGGTGGGGTAGGAGCCATTTTAAAAGGGGTATTTCAGGAATCCATTTTTTTATTAGGGTAGTGGTTGTCAATTTGACTGGGGAAGTCTATTAGGCTGATTGCAACTTGGGAGTGGTTCCTGAATAGCCATTGTATATCAGCAAGGAAGAAGGGGTTTATGATCATGTCAGGCTCTTTGCCCAAGGTTTGGAGAGCCCAGTCTTGCTCAGTTTTAATCATGGCTGCGAGGGCATCAATCTCTGTTAATATGTGTGGGACATTGCCAGTGGAAAGCGTGGAGCCATTTTAGGACTCCTTGGAGTTGGCATAATGCTCCCATGATGGTTGGGGAGGAGTTAAATATCATAAGCTGAATTGGCTTGTCTGGTGAGTGCTGGACAAGTGCCATATTAGAGAATATATTATTAGTGTTGGTTAATGCCTATTTTGCCTCTGGGCTTAGGAGGTGGTGGGGGGGGAGGATGGGTCTTTGTCACCGTTTAACATGTCAAATAAGGGTTGTAAATCACTGGTGGGGACAGGGAGCCATGGCTGGAGCCAATTGAGGTTTCCCAGAAAGTTATGAAGCAAGGCCAATGTGAGCTTCTGGGGAAAGGAGAATATAGGTTTAAGAGGCTGGACAAAGGTGAGGGAGAGTTCCGTCCCCAGGAAAGTTAAAGGTGGGATAAGTTGGACTTTATTTGGGGCAATCTTGAAGCCTGCCTCAGTGAGGGAAGGTATTAATTCATCCCTTTGCTTGGCTGGTTAGGTGGGGGAGTCTTTCCATACTAGGATGCCATCCATGTAATGATAGATATTAAGGCCTTGATCTAAATGTGGCCTTAGTGCCATAGCAACTGCTTCTTGGCATGTAGTGGGGCTATTAGTCATACCTTGTGGCAGAACTATCCACTCAAAGCATTCGGCAGGTCCTGCATTATTGATGGAGGGGACCAAGAACACAAAGTGTTGTTGGTCTCGGGGGTGCAGGGAGATAGAAAAGAAACAATCCTTAATATCAACAGCAAGGAGGGGAGTGTTGGCTGGAATAACTGACACAAAGGGCAGTCCTCTTTGAGGAGTACCCCAAATGAGCATGGCCTTATTGATGGCCCTAAGATCTTGTAGTAACCTCCATCCTCCCGAGCCCTTTCAAATTACGAACATAGGAGGGCTCCATGGGCTCCGTGAGGGGCAGCTGTGATTAAGTTGGAGTTGTTCTGTTACTAATTGATTTCAGATTTCAAGTTTCTCCCTTGGAAGAGGCCACTGTTCAACCCAGGTTGGCTCATCACAGAGCCATTCTAGGCAGGGAGTTTCATACTTAACAGTGGCCTTTAGGATTGGGGGTGACACCTGTGAAGGTATTTCTCATAATCTTCCATCTCAATGCATTCTCCCTCTATATTACTGGCAATAAGAACATCTAGGGCTTCAAGAATGTCTCTAACAGGTTGGTTGTTATGTCAGCCACTAGGGGTCGGATGAGACCTGTAGTTCCATCTGGATCCTTCCATTTAAAGGTTTCCTTGGTAACATATGCCTGTGAAGGACCACTTATTCCCATTAATTTGGGCCTGGGGAACTACTTCCCACTGTTGGGGAACATCAGGCCACTTTAGAATTGTCTTATCTGCCCCAGTAACCAATTAGACATTTGAAAACTTTTCCTTTGACCTCTAAGGCTAGCCTTGGGTGGATCCCCTTTAGCATACTTGTTACTCATTGTATATTATGGGTTTTCCTCTTATTTGGCAGGGCTGAGGGTTGCCCCTTTTGAAGTTTAAAGGCTCTAGAGGTTTGCCATCTTTGTCATAAGTAGTGCAGCAGTCTTTTTTTAAATGATACCCTTGTGACATCTAGGGAAGACTTTTTTTTGGGGGGGTGACTTTAGCAGCCTAATGTTGAGGACATTCCCCTCTCCAGTATCCTTCTTCTCTGCAATTAAAGCATTTGCCTTTAACTTTAAAGGCCACTGCAAAGGCCTGTGCTAAAGTGGCAGCCTTGTATGAGGCATTTCTGATATCCTGAGTAGCAACTATCCATTTATCATAATGTTCATCCTTAAGGCCCTGACAGGCTAGTCTACATTCTGAAGTCATACCTTCCCAAATCATGCTTTTGAGAAGGAGGTCCCTCCCATTGGGTCTGGGATTTTTCTCTCTAAATTGGTTTTTGTCCTTAATATAAAATCAGAGAAAGTCTCCTCCAGCTTCTGATGAAGAGGTAGTAAGGAAGAGGTATTGTCCTGGATGTTGGGGTGGGGAGGGTTATCTATCCCATGCCTGGAGGGCACAGAGGTGAACTTGGTTATAGAAGCCTGGGGGCTGTTGGGCCTGCTGAAGGCCTGTGGAGCAATTGCCCTGTCTGAATAATTCATCAACCCCCAAGAGATGTTCTGTTGATTTTGGTTTCTTTTTATTTGCTGGAGGCATTCATCTCCATAGAGGGCTTCCCATTGAAGGAACAAAAGATTAGGCAGTGAGGAGCAGCAGACATTACACCAGTCCTGGGGGTATTAATGGAACCCTGTAGGCTCCGGAGGAGAGACTTAGTCCATGGTGCATGGATCCCATCCTCCCTAACAGCCTGTCTGAGTTAAGATCACCAGCTGGATAGGGGTACCAGTGTAGGGACCAAGCCCAAGTTGGCTGAACATTAACAGGAAAGGCTGCTACTTCCTGATTGAATGCCTTCCTTTCTATTGTTATCTCGGGCCTCACATAATTGTTTGATCGTAAGTGGGGGGATGGATGGAGGGGCGTTCTGGCCATAGAAGTTTATCATGTTGGGATTCTTTTGGCCTCTGTAGCATGAGTCCAGAGGGGGGGCAGTGCAGGTCAGGAGGTGGGTATGGTGGCAAAGGCTGATAAAGGAGAGTGGCTATAGGGGAGTTTGGGGTCTTTTTTTCTAAGTTCTTCTATTGCTTTTTCAAGGGAACTGAGGTCTGCCACTGGCCAGTCCTCAGGACTCTCCTCATCAGAGTCATCATCTTAATTTTTTTTGTGGGGGAGAGGTCTTATGGGGGCCAATGCATTGCCTAACAGCTGCTATGATTGGGAGAAAAGAGGGGGGCTTCCTTTCTGAACCTCCAGTCTCCTGGCTAAATAAGCTATGCAGGTCTATGTGTCTGGGGCATATGGCTCCCCAGAAAGCATCCAGGGGATGATCTGGATGACTTCTTCCCAGAATGAGATAGCCTCTCTCTGGGAGAGCTTTATTCCCCTAACTTCAGAAGAGCTCTTAACACACAAATCTGTGATTCCTTTTGGTGGGAGGCAATATTGCCCATGAGAGAAAAAAGAATGGAAATGCCAAGACCAGAGAGCAATGTTCCCAAGGGCTTAATAGCACTGGGGGGGGGAGGGGATTCCCCAAAGGTCCAGATGCAAGCCTGTCTGCAAGTTTAAGAGTCCAGCGACTGCCCTAAAGGCTTTTAAATGGTCAGTAACTGCTTTTTGTTTTTAAGAGAGATAAATGGGTCATTTCCAATGCCCAAGTGTGTCTGTACAGAGCGCTAGGAGCCTTCAGTCAATGCTGAAGGGTAGCCTCAGCCAAAAGATGTCAGTTGCTTATTCACCATATAGGATCCCACATATTGGCTCAAACCAAAAGTAAAGGAGGAAAAAGGAAAGATCCTGGCAGCCCTCAAAACATGGAGGCACTGGCCACAGGGGCCGATATCCCCCTGGAGGGCAATTGTCCCTCTGGGGGAGCACTCACCTACCCCCAGCACATCTCAGAGGGTCCCTGTTCTGGCACCAGCTGTGGTTCCTGGCCATCCTGGAGCTGCAGCACCTTAGTGTCCCAGGGGCATCCAGGCAAGGTGCAGCAGGGTCTCAGTTGGCTGTGAGTATGACAGAAAGAAACACCTGGGAGACAGCTTCAGAGAACAGCTCTCGTTTATTCAGCAAGCAACTGGTTTTTATAAGCAGTTGAGAGAGAGAGCCGGAAGAGGGACCCAAGGGGATTGGTGGGTTTAAAGATTGTTTGCTGATGCCTATTTGGCATATAGAGATGTTCATTCCAGCACATAGGGAGAGGGTCAGGCGATCTACATAGTGGCAGGAAGAGGTATAGGGTATGAGTTATAGGAGGATGGGGCTGTGTGTAAAGTCTGTTGACTGAAGGAGTTTCCTAAGTAACTGGACAAAGGTCAGAGAGAAGCCTAAGTCTTATTAGATGGTTCAGGCCCCTGGGCTGGGGGGAGGGAACACCCCTCCTCTTGCTGTCCTCAGGGTCCTGATGTTTGTCCAGGAGTTCAGGCTCACTGCTGCCCAGCGGGGGAGTCCTTACTCCTGCAGGTCCTGGGACCCAAGTTTTTCCTGTGGTCCAGGCTGCTGTGGTCTCTATGTAGCCTGGGGTCCCTAGTCATGTCTGATAGCTTAGGCCTGCTCTCTCCAAACACTCTCCACGAGTGACTCATCTGAGAAGGCACCACCCTGTACTGCCTGGGCAAGGACTGTGCTGAACTTGCTGCAGCTGCAGTTGTACTGATGGGAGCAAGTGTTCTTAAGCAAGAATTGTGGGACATTAACAAAAAGTGGGGGCAGGAAATAATTCCAAGAATTGACAAATGAAATTACATGCAATTGGAAAGCTATTGGATGGCAAAGGAAACAATCACCAAAGTGAAAAAAACAGCCTCCAAAATGGAAAAAAAAAAAAAAACCAACTATTAATCAGAGGATTAATATTGAGGGCAGACAGAGCTACAAAAATTTAAGCACCAAGAAAATCAAATCCATCAATAAATGGGCTAATGAATCTAATAATGATATGGGAATATGGGGTGTCTGATAGCAATGGACCCTTTCTCAACTCTTTGGTGGGAATTTAACCCATAAGTTAGGGTGAAAGATGCTAAGTCACACAAAACTTTCACCAAGTCAGTGGTCTCCACCTCTTATGTGAAATTGATAGATGAAATTCATGGGCCACAAAGGGAAAGGTTTAGAAAGATTATTTTTAAAAGTTTTTATTTTATTTTATTTATTTGAGAGAGACAGAGAAAGTCTTACCTCCAGTTTATGTATTTTAATTCTTTATAAGACAAGAATTGAGGGTACCCTAAATTTAGTGGCGAGGAGCACCCCAAACTCCCATTACACCCTATCCTCTGCTCAGAGTGGATAATAAAATATTATTAATTAACCCACATGTTGGTTTCAGAGCCTCTATTGAACCACTACTCCTGACACATCCTTTTTATTTCATCTGTTTTATAACACCTTCTCTATTATTTTTCATACCTCAGACCCACATACTTCCCTGTCATTCAAATACTCCCTCTTTCTTCTTTTTCTACACTCTTTATTTTTTCTTTATTTTGCCACTGCCTTGAAACAATATAAGGGACATGAGCATCTTCTACAGAGTAACACAAGACAGCTATTTAAATTTTTGTATCTATCATTGTATCTATTATAGCCACCAGCTTCCCTCGTAAGTACTAGTAAGGAACATAAATCCAAGGGAATAAAACTCACCAGGAAGACTCACATGGAACAAAAAAGCAAAGAGACAAACAAAAAGTATGTAAAGGGGGAAACAAAAACTGGAGGATGCATCCACCCCAATAGATGTCAAAAACACAAGAAAGAAAAAAATGTGTGAGAGGAAGCCTCTATGACACTGCCACAAGCTCACACTCCTCAGCACTTAAACTCAAAGACAGCAAATGAGATAGCAAAATGCCAGAACAAGATTTCAGAGTCTTGCTTTTAAAAGAATCTGTGACCACATAGACAGGTGAATGAAGCAGGTGAATGAAGTAGGAAACCAGTTCATAACCAAGATAAGAAATGAAGTAAAATTGATGAAATGGTCACTAGTTTGGAGGAGAAATTAAAAACACATGGAGTGAAACTCAGTGAGGAAATTGAGATGCTGAAAAAAAAAAAACTAAATAGAATTATTAAATAATACCACAATGGAGAACACCATAAGGCTAATCAACAATTAATACCAAACAAACAACAGGACATCAGGGATGGAGAACAAGGCTGAGAGAATAATACATTCAGACTTATGTAAAGGTAAAAATGGACATGACCAAAACTTCTAAGAATGCAGAGATGTGTTCAAGAGACCAAACCTAAGGATCTGCAGGATAGGACCTGAGATAAAAGGCTAAAAGCATGGACAACTTAGCTGATGAAATTGCAGCATAAATTTCCCAAAACATAGAGAAAGAAATGAACATCCAAATATGGGAAACACTTAAAACCCCAAATAAGCACATCAAGAGAAGCAGTTTCTATAACAGCATAGTTAAGCTCTCATAAAGTAATGGAACAATATGAAAACATATGAGGGAAAATGGTAACTCATGTAAAAAGTCTAACACATCAGAATAACATTAGAGCTCTCACCAGCAATCCCAACACCCATGAAAGTTTAGAATGATATACTTCAAGTCTTGAAAATAGTCAACCATTACTATTATGTCCAGCCAAGCTAACTTAAAAGAGGAAGACTTCATTTCAGCTCAGAGTTTGAGGGCACAGCCAATCATGTGAAGAAGGCTCAGCATCAGGAGCATGAAGAAGCTAGTCACATTGCATCCACACTCAGGAATTGGAGAGCTATTAATTTTTGGTACTCAATTCACTTTCTCTTTTCAATTCAGTATGAAACTCGAGACCATGGAAATGTGCCACCAACAGTTAAGGCGTGTCTTCCCACTTCAGTTAACTTAATTTAGAAACTTCTTCAAAGTCATGCCCAGCAGTTTGTCCCCGGGTGATTCTAGATCCCGCTAAGTTGACAATATTAACCATCATGTTCATCAAACATTGAAGCTCCCAATTTTGTAAAACAAACACTTACTGACATGAAAGGTTGGATAAGTCCTGATACAGTCATAGTGGGTGACTTTCATATACCATGCTCATCTTTAGGTAGGTCCTAAAACAGTGGGTGATTTCCACATACCATTGTCATTTTTACACAGGTCTTCCAAGGCAAAAAAATCAATAAAGAAGCTTCAGAACTTAATTACACAGTAATCAATTGGATTTAACACATATCTACAGAATATTCTATTCTAGATATGAAATACATTTTCTTTTCAACAGCCCATGGACCCATCTCTACAATTAACCACCACCATATAGGCCACAAACTAAACCTTAAAAATACAAAACTAGCTTCTGGTCAAGATGGCATTCACCTTACCATGCCTTTTCTCCTGGGATAATGCCGGGCAAGATCTGTGAGGTTCCAGGGTGAGCAGGTCCTGCAGACCTACAGTGGGAGGGCATAGAAGAACACAGTAGGGAATCTGCTGATTCCCATTCTGTCACATAGCCCACTAGACGCCCAGACCCGTCAAGCAGCCAGTGCAGCTGCTGCACAGAACACCAGGTTTGCTCCTGTGCTACCTTCAGGCTCTGTGGATGTGGGCCAGGTGCCTCTCATCTTTCCCATGCCAACTGGTTCTTATTCCTCCCCGCCTCCTGCAGCTTTTTTCGCTTCCTCCTCCCTTTCCCCACCACAGATGATGCCATCCTATCCTCTTACCACTGATCTGAGCCACCGCATCTGCACCACAGAGTCTGCACCACTTGTCCATGCCACTGCATCTGCACCACCAGGTCTGCACTGTTCCATCCCCCTGCTCCATCACCCGCCAATGGATCCGCTCCACTGGATCTGCACTATTCCATCCTCCTGGCCCCACTGCTACTAGGTCCAAGCCACTGGGTCCTTACCATCCCAAACCCTACACCCACAACACCATTAGGTCCAAGCCAATAGGTCTGAGCCATCCCACTCCCCTACACTGCCATCTTCCACCTAGTTCACACTGTCCCATTCCCAACCCTGCACACCACCAGGTCCATGCTGACCCATCCCCTCACCCCACCATGGCACCAGGTATACACTATGCCATTGCCTCCACCACCACCTGCCAATGGGTCTGCACCACTGGTTCCATGCCACCATATACTCACATCCCATCACCTGCCAACAGGTCAGTGCCATCCCATTCTCCCCACCCCACCACCTGTCTCCAAGACTGCAGTTGCCAGGTTCCTCTCCCTGTCCCATGACTGGGTCTCCCGGCCCCCACTGGGGCAGCACCAACTCCTCCCCCTGAGCAGACAGGTCTCCTTGCCATCAAAAGCCTAATCTAGTCAAACATAAAAGTGAACAATCACTGATGACACATCAAGGGTAAACTACAACTTCCTCCTGAATTAAATAAGATTCTGACACTGTGATGGGAAGACTACAAAACATGAAATGGAAGGAACACCAGCAAGGTTGCCTAGTCCCACAATGGGAGTCTCTAATGAAAACATAGAAGAGACAACAGGATCAGAAACCCAAATGAAGACAACAAAGTATGTGACCCTGATGAAGCAATTAGCAGAACTTGCAGAAAATCAACAAAAGACAAACAATTGTGTGAATGCTGTCCTTGCTAGGTTGAACCTAATAAAAAAAAAAAAAAAAAAAAAAAAAACCTAGAGAGACTTCAAAAGAGAATTAAACTATCTGAAGGGGAGCCAACATGAGGACCTCAATAATAAGCTGGCTAAGCTCAATGAAGATATAAATAAATGCAAGGATGAATTCCAAGAAGCATTAAGAAAATTAGAAAATGGCCTGAAAAGGGAACTTGACAGAAGAATGAATATGATACAGAAAAAGGCAATAGAAAATATGAACCAAACTGAGCAAGTCCAAACCTCTTGAGAAGTCCTCAATAACAGAGTCAGTCATGTGGAGGACAGAACCTCCGAATGGTAAGACAAGGCAGAGGAAACAGTTCATGAGTCCAAAAACCTGAATAAGTTCAAAATATTTTTTGTGAACAGAACATGAGGGAACTGTGGGATACCCATTTGGATCATGGGTATACCATAAGGGGAAGAAATTTGGACCAAAGGCATGGAGAACTTATTTCACAAAATTATTGAAGAAAACATTCCCACCCCCTCAAAAGAGAGTCCCATCAAGATACAAGAAGCTAACAGAACTCCAAACAGATTGGACCAAAGGAGAAATTCTCCAATATATGGTATCATCATTAAGACTCTAAACAACAAAAACAAATAGAAAGTCCTAAAAGCAGCAAGAGAGAAACAAAACATTAAGTATAAAAGTAACCTCATCAGAATTACCTCAGACTTCTCAATGCACACCCTGAAAGCCAGGAGGACCTGTAATGGAACACTGCAAAGTCTAAGAACCTATGGCTTTCAACCCAAACTACTGTACCCAGCAAAAGTATACCTCATAATAGATGGTGCAAGAAAACCTTTCCATGATAAAAGTAAGCTCTATAACTATATGAACACAAGGCCAAACCTACAGATAGTACTTCAGGGAATTTTCCACACAGAGGAGTCAAAAAAGAGCCTACAAGAAGCAGACCACAATTACCAAACATAGAGAAGGCTCAAAAAACTACAAAGTCCAAGAAAACACCAAACTACATAAAGCACCACAATATGACAGGGATTAAATCAGACATCACAGTTATTGCTGTTAGCATAAATGGACTTAATTCACCCATCAAGAAACACAAGTTAACAGGGTGGATGATAAAAATGGACCTTTCAATGTGCTGTTTTCAAGAAACTCAACCTCACCACTAAAGAAAGACACCTCCTCAGGGTGAAAGGGTAGAAAGATGTTGTTTATAGACACCTTTTGGTTTCTTTATTAATCCAAATAGTCCAATAGGTCTCTCCTAAAGATTTTGTTGGCATTTGATTTATTTCAAGGGTTTTTTTTTTTTTTTTTTTTTTTTTTTGGCTTTTGTCTTTAAAAGTCAGATTTAACTGAAGCCTATGGTGAACTGAAATTTTATGTAAACACAGCCATATTTTGTTACATGATATCATAAATATAGTTGTTGATTTATGTTCTAGGTCAACTTCAACTTAAAATTCTCTCTGAGTTTGTGGCTCATAATTTGCCAGGTATTTTAAAAGATTGTCATGTCCTGTTACTTAAAAGGAGGAGGAGCCGGGCGTGTGGTGGTGCATACCATGAATCCCAGCACTTGAGAGGTAGAGGTAGGAGGATCACTGAGAGATCAAGGCCACCCTAACATTACATAGCTGGAGTGAGACCCTACCTCAGACCCCCCAAAAAAAAAAAAAAAAAAAAAAAAAAACAGGAGGCACCTGGCCTGAGTTCCAGGCCAGCCTGCCTCAAGGAAAGTCTAGGACAGGACATTTGTAGCTCATCTTGTCTGGTCAGTTTCCAAGCCCCAGTACCTCTCTCTAGCAGTCCCCCAGGCCTACACATGTCTTACATCACAGCATATAAGCTCTGCCATTGGCAAGATAAAACCAAGTGTGAAGACCTCCACATATACTCCTATCTGTATGTCCTTATGGGGGAAGGGATTTCCTGGGACTGCTTTCCCTTCTCTGTGCTGTGGGAGCCTAGGATATGGGTTCTCCCCCACCCATTTGTGAATGTTTTAGAATGGTCTAGGGACTAAAGATCATTTTAAAGGTAATCTTTGGTTTTATTACCTTAAATATAGGGATCTTACCCTTTGTTGATATTTGAGATACAAAGAGACCAATGAGAGAGAGCATGCCAGGGTTTCTAGCCACTGTAAACAAACTTAAGATACATGTGCCATCATGTGTATCTGGTTACATGGGTGCTGGGGAATCTAACCTAGGTCTTTAGACTTCCCAGTCAAGCACCTTAACTGTTAAGCCATCATTTACTTGATGTCTTTTTTAATTTTATCTGTTTATACCCTGTTATACACTTTAGGTAAGTCTGATGTTTGTTTTATGTAAGGAGTTTGTAACTTGATCAAGTACCTTGACTCAGTTTACCTATTTATTCTTTTTGTCAACTGAGAAATTTCATCTAATAGATATGACTTTAGGTGTTCAAAAGAGAGAAACTATAAAGAGAAACAAAGTTATATGCCATTTTTTTTTCTTGTCGGAGACAATTGGCCATTTTGTCTCTGGACAGGGTCTGCGGGACACATGGCTTAACTTTGTATGGGGGCTGAGATAAAGGGGTACAATTCATTTTATCCAGAGTCCAGCTTTCCATGACTTTAAATAGCTCAAAAGGAAACAACAGAGCAGAGAGTTAAGCATTCTGACACTTTTTGTTTTATTTTGAAGTTTAAAAAAAATTTATTTATTTATTTGAGAGTGGGAAAGAGGGAGAGAGAGAGAGAGAAAGAGAGAGGGAGAGAATGGGCATGCCAGGGCCTCCAGCCACTGCAAACGAACTCCAGTTGCATGTGCCCCCTTGTGCATCTGGCTTACATGGGTCCTGGAAAATTGAACCCAGATCCTTTGGCTTTGCATGCAAATGCCTTAACCATTAAGCCATCTCTCCAGCATCAAGGTTGTTTATTTTTAATCTAGGAAATTTATTTTACTCATTTTTAATATATAGGGTGGTAGGGTCTGGTTATGACTTTGTGAACTACCTAGCATAAGGTATTTTATGTGCCTAATGTAAGCTTAGTTTACATTATGTCCCTATATAAAACTTTTAGAGCATCCTTAAGAGTCTGTAAACAGTTGACAAATCTTTAATTTTAGACATGGCATTCATCTAAGTTTAGCCTGAAAATTATCTTTCTGTTCCTTATAAAAGGAAATTAATTTTAGGCACAATTTGGTCCTTTTTGATCTCTTATATCTTTTCTACAAATGCACACCTCCTCCACATGCTTTAACATTCTGATATAAGTTCCATTCAAAAAGCATATCTTAACAAGCATTCTATGTCCAACATTCAAACATTCCTTCCCAGTTTCTTCAATCATCTTATCTCACCCATAATTAACCATCTTTCTTATAAGACTATTAAGAGAAGCTACACCAAATTGATTAATCTTATTACCCACAGACAAAGAAGCAAGTAACCTAATTTCAAAGTTTTAGCCGTATTATTGAAAAATTGTAGAGAAAAAGTCTTTTTTAGTATTTATGTCACCAAAAAGCTCTACCTGACAACCAGACTTGTTTTATATCTACAGATTTTATATAACCCATAGATTTGGGATATCTACTATTAATAAACTTCATGAAAACGTGACAACCATTTTGGGGATAATCTTTATCAATACCTCTAACACACTTGGAAATGATTTTATTAAGAGTAACTAAGGGGGCTGAAGAGATGGCTTAGCAGTTAAGCACTTGCTTGTGAAGCCTAAGGATCCCAGTAAAAGGATCTATTCCTCAGGACCCATGTAAGCCAGATGCACAAAGTGGTGCATGTATCTGGAGTTTGTAGTGGCTGGAGGCCCTGATGCACCCATTATCTCTCTCTCTCTCTATATATATATAGCTCTTTCTCTGTCTGTCTCTCTCAAATAAATAAATAAAAATAAACTAAAGAGTTTAAAAGAAAAAGAGTAACTAAGGCAAATTTTTGTTTTTGTCTTGAGGCAGCATGGCCTAGAACTCAGGCCAGGTGCCTCCTCTTTGGTTTTTCTGAGGTAGGGTCTCACTCCAGCTCAGGCTGGAATTCACTATGTAATCTCAGGGTGGCCTTGAACTCTCAGCTATCTGATGAATAGTTCTGGAAGAAAATTTCAGCCAGCTCATGCTGAGATGGTCCTGAGACAATCCAACTCCATCTACCTGGGTTCCTTTGAATGCTTGCCAAGGTCTCGAATTCCATAAGTGGTGGCACATGCCTTTAATCCCAGCACCTGGGAGGCAGAGGTAGGAGGATCACCATGAGTTGAAGGCCAGCCTGAGTCTTGAGATAGAGTGAGACCCTACCTCAAAAATTCAAAAACAAACAAACAACAAAAAAAGGATAACCCTGGAGGCGACCAGATTGCTGTGTGCTCACTTCTCATTAACTCCTTATTTTTATTCTTTCTCCCCAACATTATCTTCCAAGACTATCTTCCTGTATTCCATCATTACACTTCTGGGGTCCTTTAGAATAGTTCCCCTCTGTGGGAGGGACCCTCTAACTGCCACAACTTTGTGCCCCATTCAGCAGGAAATAGTTAATAATTTGACATCATCACCCCCTCTGTCCTCTAACAGCAGTTAGGGTGTCTTCTCATGAGAGAGGAGAATGAAGGGGGGTGGGTAGGGTTAGGGTAACTAGACCCCTGAAGGTTACAAGGGCAGGAAAGTTTTTCTTATCTCTTGCCTAGTTCCAAAGAACTGTTTTTCCACAGTCATGACCCCTCCTGGGAGGGAGGTTTTTCATAGGATTTAAACATTGTGAATGGTCATGTTAAGTTAACCTCTTCCTGAGACTGCCCCTAGTCCTAACCAACCTGCTAGCCCTCTGGTTTACCTGGGCCCAAAGAGAGCCCTCCACCCTAAGGTTATAAATACTTTTGCAAGGGGAGGGCAGGCTTTCTGGCCCTCTGGCTCTCTGATCACCTGGGAACTTCCAGCTGTGGGTGAGTTTTCTCCTCTGCCCAGCCAGTAGGGCCTTGGCCTAGGCCCTCACCCAGGCCCAGCTGGGAAGGAACCCTATCCCTTACTCTCCACACGGGTTCTTTATCTCCTCCAGGTCCCCACATACCAGGAGTTCCTTAAAGTTTCTCTTTATTTTTTCCATATTTTTACCCAGATTATCAGATCTGTATCTAGTCATATGGACTCCTGAGCTACATGTGGCCCATGGAGCTTTTGGGCTCCACATGGTATACTCCTATTCTCCCCATTTTGTTTTCCCTTACCTCTCAGCTTTCCTCTTTCCATACTCCTTTGTAAAATGTAAATAAAATGTGGAATTTTAAAAATTAAAAAAAAAAAAAAGGCTTGACTATAGAGTTACCATCAGACCCAGTTATTCCCTTACTGGGCATTTACCCTAAAAGCTCCATGCCTCAGTTCAGAGATGTTTGCTCAACCATGTTTATATCTGCTCAATTCATAATAGCTAAGAACTGGAATCAACCCAGGTAACCATAATTGGACAAATGTATAGCCAAGATGTGATACATCTACATGATGGAATTTTACTTGGCAGTTAGAAAAAATGACACAATGAAATTTGTAGAAAAATGGCCGAACCTGGAACATATCATACTCAGTGAATTCACCCAATCACAGAAAGACAATCATCACATGCTCTCACTCTTTTTCATCTCCTAACCTGGATCAGCCTGCCATGCTGACATACCTAAAAGGCATCTTGAGACCTGGGCAATAGGGAGGGTAGGGCTTAAGGTGAGGGTAAGGGTGTGTGTGGGAGGAACACAAAACTAACCCCAAATGGACCCAGTACCATAGACTCCTATATCCTGGAAGGCAGATTAAAAGGTTGAACCCTCAACAGAACCTTAGTGGAGAACCTCAATCAAAGGGCCATGGAAAGGATGAGATGAAGCCTCATCTTAAATTTCTCCTGTTTCTTTTTTTCCCTCCCTCCTTTCTTTTCTTTTCTTTTCTTTTTCTTTTTTTCTTTCTTTCTTTCTTTCTTTCTTTCTTTCTTTCTTCCTTCTTTCCTTCTTTCTTTCTATTTTTTTCTTTTTCTTCATTCTTTTCCCTTGCCACTGGCCTGTAACTCCCACTACCAGGATGCATTAACACTCACTGTTAATCAGCTGTTGATCAGAGATATAGAAGATTTCCCAAAACAAGATGTAATTCTGTCAGAGCACTTGATTACCCACTAGAGGCTAATGGCTGTTGGTATGGAACATGGAGAGACCTGGCCAGAATCTGGAAGACAGCCAGTCCCCAGACAGCCTATCTAGTATTAGAAGGGGTTACATGAGCTACTGGGGGAAAATGGCCAACATCTGTCTGAGAAACTCAAGGTCTATGCTACTAAGAAAAAAACAACCTGACCTGATGCTCACACAAGTGCAATAGTGACACATAGCCATGGTGGGTAACCAACTGCTCTTGGATTGGATAGTAGATCCACTCAGTGGAAAGGAACCCACATCTGGAACTGGGAAACCAGTCAGAATCATATCCAGATAATGTGTTTGCTTTCCAATATCAAGCTACCACTAATCATGGGCTACAAGAAGGTCTACACCTATTAAATTCTCTCTAAACTAATAGTGGTTATCCAATTTAACCTGTGCTGACTTCTCTCTCCACTGGAGAATCTACTTCTCTTTCTCAGACAGAAGTGTGACCTGAGGAGAGAAAAAGCCTATCACACTTCACCAGGGCCCCAGCTGAAACCATAGAGGAATTGAGGAAATGAGCAAGAGTGCTGCTTTCTCAGTGAACCTGATATTAACACAAGGGTGAAGGAGATAGACACTGAGGACACTCAACACCTACCAAACCAGAGAACCAGAGGCTCCTAAGTGCCCATCACTGAAGCAAACTTAAAATCACCCAGCATGGTGCAGGGAATTTCATGGAAGATGGGGTGGAAAGATTGTTAGAGACACAAGTTGGGACATTATGCACAGAGACATTGCCTCTTCCCCATAGTGGATGGCCATCCCCACAATGCATGACCCACAATCCCGGTTGTGGATGGCCTGCACCCCGATGAGGAGGGGCCCTTTGGAGGGGGCAGGGATGAGGGAAATATGTGCTGTTTATGTACTGAGTATGTCCATAACTGATAAAAAATTACAAATCTATTGATATATGATTCCTTGTTTCTTATCAAATTATAGTTGAATATAATGCTAAAATGGCTATTATCAAGAAAACAAATAACAAATGCTGTCAATAAATCCATATTCAATGATGCTGGGAATGTAAACTGCTAGGATATATATGAAAACATGTTTCTAAAAAATACTAAAATACAAGTGCTGTAAAATCCAGGTGTACCACTCTTAGTTATACACCTGATAGACCCTAAGTCAGTATACCACAGAAATACTTACACATTCATGTTTGTTGCTGAATTATTCACAACTGCTAAGAAATGGAACCACCAGATAAGTGGATAAAGAAAGTGTGGTATATATGCACAACTCAGTCATAAATAAATATGAAATCATGACATCTTCAGGAAAATGATAGAACTAGAAGTAATTCTTACTGAAATAATCCATATACATAAAGACGAATATCATGTTTCTTCTCAAATACAGAACTTGGATTTGAATTAGTATATATGTATTAGTGCTTCTTTGGGGTGTGTGTGTGTGTGTGTGTGTGTGTGTGTGTGTGTATGTTTAGGTCATGAACCTAGGAAAGAGATCATAAGGGGGAGATCTTTAGGATGGAATAAGGGAGAAAAAGAGTAAAGAAATATATTTGGCCCAAAAGCAAAAAGGAGGCTTTTGAAGGGAAAGAACCAACAAGAGGAGTGAGGAAGATAATGGTGGGGACATATGTATGAAAATAAAATAATGAAATCCATTTCTTTGTATGCTAACTTTAAAAATAAAAAAAAAACATGCAAAGGAAAGATGGAGGGAGGGCCAATCAAAAGTTAAGAGGATATAAGTAAGATATATGGAAAGCTACTTTTCTGGACAATGGAACACTCAGAAGCAATAGATTGTTACTAGAAAATTTTCAGTGCCAAGGATGGGATACCTTCCAGTGAGTTGTTGGCCAGAGAGGTCACAGATACCCCCAAAACATTACAGGCCATTGCTGAGGCTCTTGGTTTCCCACCAGGAATAGATGGTAAGACCCTATTGCTGAAGACTCCACATACTTGGGTGGCAAGCTCACAGAGAAATCCTGCTGGAGCTGAGCTGAAAGCCTTCTCCATGGAATGCCTTCTCTATGTTGTAGGTTGTAGTGTGCCCTGTCATTGCCTGGAGTGGACAGAACTGGCAAGGCCTTCTCCCTGGACCCCAAAAGACTCTGACCATTCCATAAGTCAGACTTTGCCCCCCACAGTTCCTGACCTTGTGGCTAGCTGCCCAAGAGACCCTCATGTGGCTGAAGTCACATAGCCTTTTCAGCATCTCTCCCCCAAAGCTTTGAAGTCACTGCCTTATCTTCTCTCTTGCCCTTCCCTTATCTTCCCTTATCCTTCTCCCACAGCTTTGAAGTTACTAGTTCCTCACCACCTAGATAACAGCCCATAAACTATGCATCTGATTACCATATAGTGTGTATGTGCCATCTCAACCTTCCCCAAGAGTTTATAAACCCACTCCCCTTTTGAATAAACGAGTGCTGTCCATCAGATGGTCTCCTGGGTGTTCACTGCCCGTCATGTCTTTGTCTTCACACTCACCTGCTGCTCCAGGACCCTACTGCTTCCCTCCCAACTCCTCCCTCCCTCCCCCAGGATGTTGAGACCCACACTTGGTTTCCCACTAGGAATAGATGGTAAGACCTTATTGCTGAAGACTCCACATACTTGGGCTGCAAGGTAACTGAGAAATACTGCTGGAGCTGAGCTGAAAGCCCCCTCCATGTGGACCAGCTGACAGCAAGCTGGAAAAAGCTAGGCTGCATGCAGTTCAATGGGAGAGAGAAAATACCAGTGAAGATACTCAACAGTGAACACTGCAAGTTTTAAATTTGGCCAGCCAGGCCAAATGAGCCAATGGGTGCAATAGTGGCATGTATGTTTTTGGAGAAACCAACTGCTCTCTAGTTGGACTGGAGGCCTGCTCCATGGGAGGGAATACATTCCTGATACTGAAAACCTACAACAGGGGTAGTCATGAGCCCTAAGGGTGTAAAGTCTGTTAGTGTGTGGCTAAATGTATGTACTATGCTCACCAAACTTCACAGTAAGCACCCTACCCATATATTAATGCTACTCCCCTTTTGGTTAGAGAAGCTTCTCTTTTCAAATGGTGGTGACTTTGGGATGACTCAGAAGGCACCATGGGGCTGAGAAGAAGGAACAGAGCCATGCTCAGCATTGAAACGTCTCTAACATACCTTCCAAGGCTCAGGATACATTGTGGAAGAGGGGGCAGAAAGAATGTAAGATCCAAAGGAAGGGTACGACTCCTTACAATGTGCTCCTCCAGATCCAAAATGGCCTGGATATCCGTGACCTCGCAGTGCCTGACACTACTTACACAAGACCATCCTAATAGGGGATAAGATGATGACATCAAAATGAAAAGAGAGACTGATTGAGAGGGAGAGGGGATATGATGGAGAGTGAAGTTTCAAAGGGTAAAGTGGAGGGAGGGAAGTACCATGTCTATAATTACCAAGTCTATAATTAAGGAAGTTGTCAATAAAAATAAATAAATATAAATAAACAAACATATATTTCATAGTTGCTAAGGGTGTACATTTCAGAAGTTCTCACCAAAAACTGAGATGATGGATATGTCAATTAACTTGATTTAGTTACTGGTCATTGTATTTATATGTGACAAAAATCACTTTGTACTCCAGAAACATGCAACTATAACTGCCAACTTACAAATAAAATATTTTGTAAAATTAATCTTTGTTTAAGGCCTTATAAATAATTTTCTTATTCTTTTTCAGGAACTTGGTTTGATAGAAAGAGAAAGCAAGTATTCAAGATGTGAAATCCAAGGCAGTGTCTAGAATGGATATACAGAAATGGATGATGGCAGGAAAGGAACATAAGATGTGCTCTGGGAGGTTAAGAGAACACAGAAAATTTTCACTTCATCACATATTTTCCTCAGTACAGTAGCTGTGAACTGCCAGGTCACCATGTGAGATGCCTTAACATTCTTAGGAGGCTGCCAATCCTGGTTTCTTCACTTTCCTTCATTCTCTAGTTACCCTTGTGGTGTCTAAAATGCTCCATGCATTTTTCCTAATCACTAACAGCAATGTGTCTCCTTTTCTCAGCTTTTGAGAGTCTTTCTCATGAGGCAAGGTCAAGTTGTAAAGGACAACCATAAATTGCATGACTTAGAATCCTTGTTGATCACAGTGATCCTATGCTGATAAGGAATAGAGTACCATATGAGCTGTCCCAAGAGGAACAAATGAGGTCCTAAGAAAGCCAGTTTTCCCTACTACAATGAGGAGGCATTGTAGTAGTGCCTAGGGCACCATGCAATGCATTGTGAACTCTCAGTCACTTTTAGGTAAATGAATTCAGTGCTGTGTGTCATTCTTTAATTAAAGAAACTATATTAGGGATTTTAATATGTGGTCAGATCTTACATCAGAATATCAAGGTGAATGTACTTAAAACACACATTCCTGGTTGACTTTATTCCAGAGTTTTTCTAGAAATTTCTGGGAAATTAGTTTTAAACAAATTTGGGCAGTCATTCTTCTATGGGCCACTAAATAATGAGTGCTCTGGAGGCTGTCCTTTAACTTTTATATTCTAAGCTTTAAGAAACCACTTCATGGTGGCTCTATTCATAATTTTAATATTACTTTTAGTTTGAATATGATGGGAAATAGCATCTTAAGATGACTCATAATGACTCATCCCTTTGTAACAGTCTCTTGCTTTGGCAGTGAGTGGTATCTATAATTTCTGTTGTGTAGGATATGGCAAATACAATAGGTAATCACTTCCTTGATTATGATACATTATAGGTAAAATTCAAGGAATTTAACAGAAGTAATTAATACCTCTCAGTTGAATTTAAGTTAGTCAGTGGGAAGACTAATTTGGTGTATCTGACTTGATTATCTGAACCCTTTATAAGCAGGTAGACACAGAGAAAATCAGCAAAAGAGAGACAACATCCAGTTAGCCTTACTGCACAATTATGGTAAGGTCCTGTGGCAAGGAGTAGGTGGTCATCCTGTGATGGGTTGGATGGTCTCAGCTCTGAAATCACAAGACTTGAATTCTGCCCATGACTAGTGTGTTTCAGAGTGGAGCTCAATGTTGTGCTGTACCCTGTGATATCCTGTGCTCAAAGTGACCATGAGATAATAGATGAATATTCATTTGTGCTGCTGTTTGTTATGCAGTAGAAGCAATAAATATAAATAAGAAATTTTGTTTTTCAAGCAATGCAAATTGGATAAAAATCCACCCATGTCACCAATCTTCAAATTGAGGTACAGGTACCTACTTGGGAATAGGAAACCTTTTCAAGAGGTACATGGTACAAAATGTGTTAAATCATCTGTTTTCATGTGTTCAACACTAAAAATACTCTCTCCTTATAGGCTGGACAGATGCCTACATTTTAGATAGGCATGTGTGTCATTCATTCTTTACCATGTATGTGTTCTCACATCTGCCTTTCTATCCATATCCACTCCCCAAAAGAAAGGCAGGCTGTCACTTGTCTGCAATCTTACCACTGTGCATAGTTAAAGGTATAAAAATATTTGACTAAAACATTGGTATTGATGATATCTCCATTCATCAAAATCCTTTTTATTTTTAGGGTCTGATGTTTTTCTTTTCTGTCTTTTATGGATCTTTGTGAAGTATAAACTATGCCACTGGAAATGGGATATCAGCTTCTATGATAGCATTCTGACTTCAAGTGTATTTACAACAGGATAGCAAGAGTGATCAAAATTATATCCCCTCTTTGTTGCCTGTGATAGAATATGTCCTGGGAAAGGCATGTGGAAGAAAGCACAGGAAATATCTTCTATTGATCTTTTCTGGGTCCAGTAGTATCATCAGTGACTATGAAAGGTATGACTGGGCTCAAGGAAGAAGAAAGGAGAGATCATCGCAGAATGTGGGTTGTTCCAGATGGTTAGGCTTGGGAAGTCTAAAGCAATGAAGCTTTGTTTTGTTCAATTAGCAACTGCATTGAAAAATAACTTCTAGAACTTCTATGTCAGAATTTAGAAATAAAGGGCTGGAGAGATGACTGAGTGGATAAAGCATTTGCCAAGTAAATATAAGGACCCATGTTCAGATCCCCAGCTCCCACATTAATGCTGGATGAGCATAGCTACCTGGCTGTAGTCCCAATGACAAAGGATCCCTGGGCCAGCTGGCTAACTAGACTAGCTCTATAGGTCAGCTCTAGAAGAGAAGGGTGATCAAGAAAGATTGGGCTGGAGGGATGGCTTAGCAGTTAAGGCATTTGCTGGAAAAGCCAAAGAACCTAGGTTCGAGTCCCCAGGACCCACATTAGCCAGATGCACAAAGGGGCACATGCATCAGGAGTTTGTTTACAGTGGCTGGAGGCCCTTGTACACCCATTCTCTCTCTCTCTCTTTCTCTCTCTCTCCCTTTTCCTCTTTTTCTGTCAAACAATTAAATAAAAAGAAAGACACCTGGTATCAATCTCTGTCCTTTCAGTGCACATATGTGCATACATATCTCATATACCAGACACATATACACCCACATGCATGACAACATGAATGCACATGCATATCACACATATGCATGCGAAAGATTGCTGGCAATGAGGATTAGCTTTAGCCATTAGGTTTTGTAGATGGTTAGTTAGTGCCATGAACTGAAGGAGGTGAGTGTACAGCTATAAAGTTTAGGTAAATTTATTTAATATTCAAAGAATATTACTTAAAACACTTTGACAATGGAGTACTATAATTAGCAATTTGACTTTCTAAGTTTTCTTTTATGGATTATGCAAAATACTTCAAATAATTCCATGCAGAATAGTAATAGGAAGAATAATTGATATGCCTTGGTAAAGATTTTTTTAAAGTAAATCTCATAAAATAAGTGAATGAACCTGGTGATTGTATAATGAGTAAGTTTACAAATACATGATTTGTAATTTTTTTCTTTTCTTTTTTTGTCTTTATATGTTGGGCCCTGCCCGGTGTGAGGCCTAGTGGTTCTGAGCCCAGCCAGAGTTTACCTGTACTTGACTTCTTGTGAGGCCTAGTCGAACTTCCGGAGCCTGACTGGAGTTTAATGACCTGTCCTTGGAGTGACTCAGCACCTAAGCTGAAACTGCCTCCGCCCAGCTACTGCTGACGTGGTGAAATAATATTGGCCCTTACACCTTTATCTCATCCTTTTCCCACCCTCTTTCTCAAAATATATAAACACCTTCCCATGACAATAAACCAAGAGTTTTCTGCCCTAGACGGTCTCCCGGCTCAATGTGGTTTTTCTCCCCGGTGTTTTTGGGGGGGAGGGGTTTGAGCCGCCGGCACCCGCCTTCCTGCTCAGCCTCGAGAGAAGCGGCTGGCCCGACTCTCTCTCTCTTCCGCTCTACCTGCCGGTGGTAGAGGAAAAGAACCGGCAACTGGTGCCCCGTGTGAGGACCGGCATTTATAGGTATGGTTTTGCTCTAGCCCAGGCTGACCTGCAATTCACCAGGTAAGGTCAGGCTGGCCTTGAACTCAAAGAGAACCTCTTACTTCAGCCTTCCTAGTGCTGGGATTAAAGCCACATGTCACCATGCCTGATAATTTTTTATTTTTTATCCAATTACAGGTGAAATGAATTAAGTTGTTAACTAATAAAACATTAAACAACTGATGATGGATTGTAACATTATTTTGGGCTTTTAAATGAAAATCTGAAATCATCATTCTAATGCTTATATATGTGAACAATTCTTTTATTGCATGTACATATAAAGATAAAGGAAAAAAAGCAATATTTCTTTCTGGTAATATGTAACATATAGTCATGGTTACATAAGATAGTCATGGAAATTCCCATTTATATCATATCAATAACATCTATTTTTTATATTTGATAATTTATAGTTTCTTTTATTTTGTTTTATCAATTGTGTTCTATGAATAACTATAATGATAATTTAATCCAAACAAAAAAAATCATTTCTGGAACTGTGCTTTTTCTTTTTCTTTTTTTTAAGACAGGGTCACACTGAAGACCAGACTGAGCTGGAACTCATTCTATAGCCCCAGGCTGTCCTTGAGCTTATGACAAACCTCAGCCCCCCAAGTGCTGGGAATAGAGGCATGCACCACCATGCCTAGCACCTTTGGGATTTTATGATCACAGATCATATATGAAAGTCAAATGTCTATGAATTTGCATATATAACTATTTTTGATAAACTATCAAAGGATAATTACAATAAAATCTAAATTCAACTTTGTACATAAACTGAAATGGAAATATTACTTTTTAAATAATTAAAAATATTTTATTTATTTGAGGAGAGGCAGATAGAGAGAGAATGGGAGCACCAGGGCCTTCAGCTAATCCAAACAAACTTCAGAATGCATGCTCCACCTTGTGCATACAACTTATGTGGGTATGGGTAATCAAATCTGGGTCCTTAAGCTTCAGAGGCAGGCATCTTAACCATGAAGTCATCTCTTCAGCCCCAGAATATTAATTTTAAGGGCAAAATGAAAGTGTCAAAGAAAATCTTTTCTGTAATTAAAAATATATGATGGTATGTTTTGCAACAGTATATTTTGACCAACTGGGTAATTACAAAGAATGATAGAATACTTGTCTTTAAATGGTCTAATTTTACAATATATTACAGATGACAGCTTTGGAACATTTTGGGCATGTGACAGGAAATTTTATCTGTCAACTTTAAAAATTTAGAGGAAATCTATAGTTTCTCAAAGGTTATTTTTGGACATACACAGTTAAAAATCTTGAAGGCCATTGGTTGCTTCACTAAACTATATTCTAAGGAATACTGAGTGTTGTAGTCACTTCCTCAGTGCTGGGACAAACATCTAACCAGACACAGCTTATGGGAGGAGGGGGTTTATATCAGAGTTCCAAAATCCAGAGGAAACTCCATCAATGGCAGAAAAAGCTGGCTCACTCCAGCATGCATCACAGCAAAGAACAAGAGAGAAAGAGAGGGGAGAGGGAGAGAAAGAGAGAGACCAACACTAGCAAGCACTAACTGCCAGAGCTCAAACCTCCTCTGGACACACTCACTAGGGTTTGACTCAGTTTTGTCCTTGTGGTAATTTAAATGGATGGCTCCCAATATATTCAAGATTTTATTAAAGTTTGTAATTTAGACCTTCAGCCACTTGGCTGGAGGAGGTGTCACGTTGGGTGGATCCTAGTGTCCAGTCTTAAGGTATAGGGGTGGATTTGGAATTCCAGTCTAAAGATACATGAAGTGCTTTAGCTTTTCCTGGAGTTTTAAAAGTGTGCTTGCTTGCTTTTGGGTGGCAGTTTATCTCTCTGCTTGGACCGGGCCTGTGGAAGTGAGACAAATTCTTCTGTCATTATGGAACTTCCCCCTGGATCTATAAGCTTCAAGCAAATTTTCTTCTTCCCATAGTTTGTGCCTGGTTTGGAAGCTCATCCCAGAGATATGTGGTTGTTTTCTACCGCCCCCAAACACAATTTAGAGTTGGAATTCAAAATCTGCCTCCAGTGACACATCCCGTCTATCAGGGATAACTAAGTGCTGAAGCTTTGAGCTCAATTTTAATGAAACACCTGAGTCTATGGGGCCATACATTTAAACTATCACATTCAAACTACCACACTGAGCTAACACTCTCCACTCTGGTAATTACTTCCTATGCAAAAGCTTTTAGGTTTCATTCAGCCTTTGGGATTATTTGCTGTGCTGTTGAGGTCCTTGTATGGAGAATATTTTTGTGTGGTTATGTCCTTTTGCTGGGATTAGTTCAAGTCCTTGCCTATGTCTGTATCTTGAAATGTTTTGTCTATGTTTTCCTTTAACACTTTCAGAATTTTAGGTCTTTGATCCATTTGAATTGAATTTTGTTCAGGATATCAGAAAGATCTGGATCTAGTTTCATTATTCTACACGTAGATATACAGTTTTCCCAAGATCATTTTTTGAAAGGGTAGTCTTTTTTCCAATGCATGCTTGCCAAAAATTTCATGTTTGTAGCTTGTGGGTTTCTTTCTGAGTCCTCCCTCTAATTCCATTGGTCTATGTGTCATTTTGTATGCTAGTACTATCTTGTTTTTGTTACTATGGATCTGTAGTATAGTTTATATCAGATATTATAATACATCCAGTACTAATCTTTCTTCCTAGGATTTCTTTGTAGATGATGGGTCTTTTGTGGCTTCTTATGAATTGGATATTTCTCCCCCCCCCCACTTTTGTGATGAATGTCATTGGAAATAGGATGGGGGCTGTGCTTAATATGTAGATCACTCTTTATAATATGGTCCTTTTCACAATATAAATTCTGCCAATCCATGAGCATGGAAGTTCTGTTCATCTTCTTGTGTCTTTTTCAATTACTTCTTCCATAGGTTTAAATTTTTGTTATTGTAAATTTCTTTTATATGTTTGGTTAGGTTTATTACTAGTTATTTTATTTTGGAGCTACTGTGAATGGGATATTTTTTACATCCAGTTCAGAAGAGGATTTTGTGTATTGATTTTTTGTCCTGCTGTTTTATTAATAGTGTTTATCATAGCTAAGTGTTTTCTGTGTCATCTTTAGCAGTTTGCATTCCTAGAATGAATATCTCTCCAGTCTTGGGCTTTTCTTTGCTTGGAGACTATTACTGCTTCAATCGTATTGTTTTGGCTCTATTTAAGATGTTTATATCCCCCTGAATTAATTTTAATGTGTTATATATGCCTAGGAATATAGCTATTACTTTTAGATTTTCTAGTTATTTTTAGAATATAAGTATACTCTAATAGTTTTCTGGATTTCATTGGAATCAGCTGAAGTGCCTCAATTTTCATCTTTAATTTAAATTTTCTCTACTTGGACATGAAAGTACAAGTAAACCTCATATAATGATAATCATTTCAGTAGCCACTTTCATCAGTCAGATTAAAGAAACTTCAGAGTTAATATTCACCATAGATCAAATAGACTTAACAGAAATTTACAAAATATTCCATCAAATAGCTTCAGAACACACACTCTTACTAGCCCATGGAACTGGTTTTGCTAGGAGTTTGTCAGTGTTGTTTATTTTTTTCAAAGAATCAACTATTCATTTCATTAATTTTTTTCATTAAGTTTTTAAAAATTTCCTTTAGTCTCCATTTATTTAATTTATATGAGAATTTTTTCATTTCTTACCATCTCCTGTTTTTAAGTGTGGCTTGTTTTTCAAAGGAGTTGAGATAGGTCATTATGTTTTTTAAATTTGAGATCCCTCTGATTTGTTTTTTAATTAAAGCATTCATAAGCATAAACTTTCCTTGTGGGACTGCCTTTGTTGTTTCCAAAAGGCTCTGTAAATTGTAGTTTAATTTTAATTTGATTTTAGTGATTTTAAGATTTTTTTCCCTGAATGCTTCAGTGACTCAGTAAATATTTGAGTACATTATTCAAGCCACCTGGCAACATGACACCACCTGCTGTGCCCCTTATAATGGCTGCTCTTTCCTGCTAGGCTCCTGAGTGGCTCTGCAGGAAGCACCAAATGAAAAATTTGGTTAGCTAAAAGGTGGGCTGACCTTGGGCACCACAACATTTGTGCATTCTATACATCTACATATAATGATCATGGCAGTTTCTCAAGATTTGCCAATCTGTTGAACTGTGAATGTGGGAGAAAAAGTATATGCAAATAATATCAAGTCAACATTTGTGTTTTGCATCATTAAGTAAAAGAAATAAAAATAGTTAAAAAAATAGTGTATCATTCAGTATCCAAGTATTTGTGTAGTTTCTGTGGCTTCTCTTATTAATGGTTTCTAGTTTTATTTTGCCATGATATAATAAGATACAACTATTTCAGTCCCTTTGTATATTATTAAACTTGCTTTATTGTCCAAAATAGAATCTATTTTAGAGAAAGTTCCATGGGCTGCTGAGAAGTGTATGTATTCTGAAGGTATTTAATAGAATATTTGTGAATGTCTGTTAAGTGTATTTGATCTATGGTGAAGATTAATTCTGAGGTTTCTTTAATCTGATTGACGAAAGTGGGTATTGAAATGATTATTATTATTATGAGGTTTTACTGGTACTTTCATGTCCATTAGTGTTGGTTTTATGAAACTGGGAGGCCACAATATTTGATGCATATATATTTACCATTGTTATTGTAAATCTATTTTCTTTATTTAAAAGTGGCTTTGGGCTGGGAATATGGCTCAGGGGATAATTGTGCTTGCTTGCAAAGCTTCATGATTTGGGTTCTATTTCCCAGTACCCATGTAAAGCCAGATGTGCAAGGCAGTGCATGCATCTGGAATTCATTTGCATGCTCGTTCTTTCAAATAAATAAATGAAATAATTTTTAATATGGGACTTTATGTCTTTTAATTTGGGTTTGAGTCTACATTATCACATATCAGAAGAGTTATATCAGTTTATTTATGGTTTCTATTTGTCTGATAGATTAATTTCTTTTTTTTTTTAAATTCAATCTGTGGACTGGTGACTATGCCAGCAATGTGTATTTCTTGAAGAAAACAGGTAGATCTTATTTAGCACATTCATACATGTTTACAATACAGTTTGATCACACTCATCCCCAATAACCCTCTCTCATCCCCTCCACTAAAACAATTATTCCCAATTAATCCCATCCTACTTTTTTTGACAAACTGAGTTATTTTAGGGTGATATGCATGATAATGGAAGGCAGGCTATTGAAGAATGGGCAACCCTCCAGTGACCATACCTTTGAAGGGCATGACTTTCCCTCTTTCAGGAATCACTGGCACTAGCCAATCTGGGAGGTCTGAGCTTCATGAATCCCTTTCCCATCCTTGATGACATATTGACAGACTCAATCTTGTGCTGGAAACCTCAGCTGTTGTGAGTTAATAAGTGTAGAATTCATGTATCCAAAAGACAGAATTCTATAGCCATCGTCACCATTTTCTTGCACTTACATTCTTTTCCCTACCTCTTCCTCAATGTTCTCTGAGCCTTGCAGAGGATTTAGAGTACAAATCAACCACTTATTCTTTAATTTTGAATCCATCTCTGCATTTATCACTTTCCATTGTAGTAAGAAACTTCTGTGATGAAGGTTGCAACCAGTACCAATCTATGGGAATGAACATAGATCTTTAAAAGGCAGTTTGACATGTTATCCCTTTGGTATAACCAAGTAGTGAGTGCCCCTGTCCTCATGGCTATATTCCTAGCCATAAGCTTTTGTCCAGATTTATAGTACCAGGCATGATTTCTCTCTTGTGAAGTTGGCCTCAAGTACATTCAAAGAGTAGCTAGTTATTCCTTTGCCCTTGTGGGCACATCATGCCTCGTAGGTTGTTTCTAAGGTCCATGGCTGTGTAGGGCTGTTAATGACTTTTCTTACCCAGGAGCTTGCATTTTACCTTCTGACATGAAAACACAAGGAATCTTCCTGATCCATTATAGCTAGGTTTCTTTAAGTCTTGCAATCAAAGCATGTAGCATCTTCAGCAATAGGGACTTACCATCTAGTTTGTGTAGGCAACCAAGAACAATGACAATAGCCAATATTATTTTAGAGGTCTCTGTAGTCTCCCTGAGCAATAACTCATTAAGAGGTACCTCATCCCTGGTGCTTGAATTTTTTTCTTTTCTTGTTTTTTCCATTTTTTATTAATGCTTTTTGTTGAATAAACCTTGCTAAATGCATTTAATACAATAATTCTTCTTTGCATTATTATTATTAATTATTAACATATTTTGTATGGATACATGTGTTGGTACACTCTTTTCCCTCATCCCTGCCCCCATTCCTCTGGGGAACTTCCTCAGTGTGGTTTCATTACAGTTCTGTTGGCAGACCATATAATTCAACCATTTAAAATATGTAATCAAGAGGCTGGAGAGAGATGGTTCAGCAGTTAAAGTGCTTGCCTGCAAAGTCTAAGAACCAGTACCCACATAAAGCCAGATGCACAAAGTGGCACATGTGTCTGGAGTTTGCAGAGGCTAGAGATCCTGCTATGCTATTCTCCCCTCTCTTTCTCTCTTTCTCTTAGCCTATTTGTCTCTCTCTTTCTCAATTAAATAAATAAAATATTTTTAAAAATATGTAAGTCAAGCCAGGTGTGGTGGCACATACATTTAATTCCAATATTTGGGAGGCAAAGGTAGGAAGTTTACCATGATTTGGAGGCCACACTGAGACTACATAGTGAATTCCAGGTCAGCCTGGGCTAGAGTGAGACCCTACCTTGAAAAACCAAAAAAGAAAAAAACTGTAAGTCAGTGGTGTTTCGCATAGTCATATAGTTGTCTGGCCATCTCCACAATCAATGTCAAACATTTTTGCCATGCAAAAAATCTCCATACCATTCAGCCACAATTCTCAGACACAGATTACCACTAGTTTTCATTCTTTATATATAGATTTTCCCATTCTACACTTTTCATATACATGGAATCATACAAATGTAGTCTTTGGTGACTGGCATATTTTCAGTATTCATGTATGTTGTAGCATGTGACTACTTCCAATCTTTTTTATGGTCAAGTTATTTGTTTTCTGGGTAGACTACATACTACATTTTATTTTTCAATTAATTAATTGGTAAACATTCAGTTTAGTTTGACCTTTTAGGTTTAATGAATAATGCTGCTATGAACATTTATGTACATGATTTTATGTGATTAGATTTCATTTCTCCTAGGTTTATATCTAAGAATGAACTATGGATCAAAGAAAAGTCTGTATTTAAATTTGTGGAGATCTGTCAGACTGCTTTATAAAGCATATGTGCCATTTTATATTTAACATTAAAATTCACATTTCTACAAAGACATGTTAGCACTTATTGTCAGACGTTTTGAGCATTTCATCTTAATTGATATGAAGTGTTTGCATTTCCCTAAGGACACAGTAACACTTTCATGTACTCATTAGTCATTTGTATATCTATTCTGCAGAAATAACTAGATAGATACTCTGCCATTGTTTAATTAGGTTATTTTCTTTTTAAAACTGATTTATCTGAGTTATCTATGTTTGTAGATAAATAAATATATCACAGGGCCAAACAGAGAGAGAAAGCCAACCAGCCACCACACCACACAGAGCAAATAAATATAACTCCTGCTAGACACATTTGCATATCTTTTTCTAATTAACCTTTTTTTCTGTTCATATATTTATAACTATAAATACCACATTCCTGCCAATATATTTTATATTTATAACTATCACACATTGTAAATTGTACTTAGTCCATTTTAAAGGTTCTCACAGTTTTGATTAAGATAGTGAGTGTGTATATGTTAAATACATAAAGGCACAGAGTAAACCTGATACAAATGAAATAATGCAAACTTTAAATGAGTCATCAAACAAAGTTCAATATAACCAGAGACTGCCAGTAAATAATCCAGTTTTAACTTTCATATAAATTTTGGTATATTGGTATATCCAAAACATCTTTAGGTCTTATCTTTAGATGTGCATCTCAGCAGCACATGTATGTACATACATACTGTTAATTTAATACATTGTAGGACACAGCCAATTTAAATTTTCTAGTTTTTTTGTGGACTAGTTTTTTTTGAAAGGATATTTTTTTGTTTTCATTTCTTTTACTTTTCTTTTACCTTCCAAGATTGCTAATGGTTAACCAGTCTTGCCTCTACAGTTTGCTGGCCTCAAAATAAAATCTGGGCGATATCTTTTGACTCCAAAAGTTTAATATCTTTCTTACAGTATTGTTAGCATCCAGCTGTAGAAAGAATGCATCTGGTTCTGATTCTTTTCTCAGGATAGTCCATAAAAGTTGACTGTGCTGCATCTTCTTTGGGCCCATTTCCACAATTCCAAAAGAAATGTGATCTGACTTGTCTCATCTGTTCCCTTGTAGCAGACAGAGACCTGAGATGAAGTCAGACCAGGTGTTTGGAGGAAGTGAATTTTTATTTGTTTATAACGGCAGGTAAAGTCTCTTCAAACAGCCAACCAGCCTCTTATGCCAAAAGGTCACACAGCAGACTTCAGAACTCCTGCTCATTTGCCCCATGAAAAAACCTACATAAGACCAGTGACCTTGCCTCCAGGTGCAGCAAACTATAAAACAATAAAACAAGTTCAAGCATCATGGATAAATAAATATATAATATACATATAATTTGTGATGGTTCATATATTTATAACTATAAATAAGGCATTATAGATATATGTATACTGGTAAACCTTCAAAGAATCTTAAATGAACCCCAGTAAATAAAGATATCAATCATGTATTTATCTTTAGATGTGTGTACACATGTATGCATACTGATTTGATTTTTAAATTTTTTGAAAGGATATTTGTTGTTTTCATTTCTGACAAGATTGTTGGTTCTTCTACACATATGCTGGCCTCATAAAGTGGGCCTTTTGACTAAAAGTGTAATATCTTTCTTACAGTATTGTTAGCATCCAGCTGTGAATGCATCTGGTTCTGATTCTTTTCTCAGGGAGTTGACTGTGCTGTTCTTTGGGTCTTTCCACAATGAAATGTGTGACTTGTCTCATCTGTTCCCTTGTTGTAGAGACCAAAGTCATCTCCCGTGTTTCATGTGAATTTGTATTTGTTTATGGTAAAGTCTCTTCCAGCTACTCTCTTATGCAGAAAATGTCTCCCCATAAAACTGCTTACTCCAGCAGATGCATCATGTGACAGCAGGAGCTTGAGATAGCTGGTAACCTTCAGTCCACAGTAAGAATCAATGGTGAATGCTCTGGAATTTTTAATTTTTGTTTATTTATTTATATGAGAGTGACAGACAAAGAGAGAAAGGAGAGAGAGAGAATGGGTGCACCAGGGCCTCCAGCCACTGCAAATGAACTCCAGATGCATGTGCTACCTTGTGCATCTGGCTTACGTGGGTACTGGGGAATTGAGCCTTGAACTGGAGTCCCTAGGCTTCACAGGCAAGCTAAGCCATCTCTCCATCCCCTGCTCTGGAATTTTTAATTAATATACTATTGCTTCTTGGAACAACAGCTTTATCCACCCACATAGGAGATACTCATTTAAACACTTTAATTTTTTTAAAAAAATTATTTTTTTTCAGTTTTAAAAAATTTTTAAATTATTTTATTCATTTTTTGGAGAGAGACACAGAGGAGACAGACAGAGAGGGAGAGGGAGACAGAGATGGGCGCGACAGCAGTCTCTCAGCTGCTGTGAATGAAATCCAGATGTGTGCTCCCCCTTGTGGTCAAGTGCGGCATTGCGCCCTTGCATCACTGCATCTGGCTAACCGTGGGACCTGGAGATTGGAACCGGGTTCTTAGGCTTAGGAGGCAGGCGCCTTAACCGCTAAGCCATCTCTCCAGCCCTTTTTTCATTTTTGATACTTTCAAATGTGTATGTAATGTATTTTAATCTTATCTTCCCAGTGACCCTGTCTTATTCACCCTCCCATTAACACCCTTCATCTTACCATATCACTTTCATGCCCACACTGGGTTAAATTAAGGTTTCTGGCTTGATAATAAGTGGAAGATTATTTATCATGGAATGAACAGGCAACTGGCAAGTAGCTACACAACCAACATGACTTCCTATCTCCCCGCAACCACTGGTCAGATTTGCTAAGGGTTTATCAATCTTAGTTACCCTTTCAAAGAACCAACTCTTTGTTTCATTGATTATTTGGATAGTTTTTTGGTTTCCATGTCATTAGTTTCTGCCCTAATCTTTATTATTTCTTCCCATCTACTGATTTTTGGTTTGTCTTGTTCTTCTCTTTCTAAGGCTTTAAGGAGAAGCATTAAATTATTTACTTGTGAACTCTCTAATTTCTTAATATAGGCACTTAAAGCTACAAATTTCCCTTTTAGGTCTGCCTTCATTGTATCCCAAAGATTTTGGTATGTTGTATTCTCATCGTCATTTGATTCACTGAATTTATTGATTTTCTTTTCATTTCTTCACTGACCCATTCATCATTCAATAGTGTACTGTTTTGTTGCCATGAATTTCTGTATGCTCTGCAGTTTTCTTGTTGCTGATTTGCAGTTAAATCCCATTATGGTCAGATAGCATACAAGGGATTATTTCAATTTTCCTGTATTTGTTAAGATTTTCTGTGTGTCCTAATATATGGTCTATTTTAGAGAATGTTTCATGTGCTATGGAAAAAAATGTATATTCTGAAGCATTTGGATGGAATGTTCTGTAGATATCTGTTAGGTCCATTTCTTGCATGACATGATTTAATGCAAATGTCTCTGTTTACATTTTGCTGGGATAACTTGTCGAGTGATGAGAATGGGGTATTGAAGTCACTCACTACAATTGTGTTTGGTATTATCTGTGTAATAGTGTTTGTTTGATGAAATTGGGAGCTCCCATGTTAGGTGCCTTATACGTTTAGGATTGTCATGTCCTTCTGTTGGAGTGTTTCTTTAATTAGTATTAAATGACCTTCTTTATCTTTCCTCACTAATGTTGGTTTGAAGTCTATCCTTTCAGATATTAGGGTAGCAACCCCTGCTTGTTTCCTAGGCCCGTTTGCTTGAAATACTATATTCCATCCTTTCAGCTTATAAGGTGTATATCTTTTATTGACACATGAGTTCTCTGGAGGCAACAGATTGCATGATCCTGCTTTTTCAGCCAGTCTGTAAGCCTGTGTCTTTTGGTTGGGGCTTGAGGCCATTGATATTAAGAGTTATTATTGAAAGGTATGAATTTATTCTCACGATTCTTGTTTTGGAGTGCTTCCTGTTTTCCCTTTGCTCACTTGTTTTAACTGCTATTTGAGTCTGGTTTATTTCTTCTTGTTTCCTACTATGTGTGTTTTGCTTTCTTGTCAGTGTGAAGGATTCATTCAAGTATTTTCTGTAGAGCTGGTTTAGTTGTCATAAATTCCTTTAGCCTGTTTTTGTTGTGGAATGTCCATATTTCTTCATCAATTTGGATAGATATCTTTGCAGGATAAAGTAATCTTGGTTGACCATTGTTATCTTTCAGAACTTTGAATACATCATTCCAAGCCCTTCTGGCTTTTAACTCTTGTCTTGAGTAATATTTTGTAATTCTGATGGTCTTGCCTTTGTATGTGACTTGCTTTATCTCTCTAACTGCTTTCAATATAGTTTCTTTGGTTTGTGTGTTTAGTAGGTTAATTATGACATGGTGAGGAGAGGTTCTTTTTAGGTTTTGTCTGTTTGGTGTTCTAAAAGCTTGTTTTATCTGCATTGGCATTTCTTTCCCAATTTGGGGAAATTTTTCTTCTATGATTTTGTTGAAAATGCCTCCTAAGCCTCTGGATTGAAATTCTTCTCCTTTTACTATGCCCTGAATTCTTATGTTTGATCTTTTATAGTGTCCCAGATATCTTGGAATTCCCATTCATATCTTTCTATTAGCTTGTCTTTCTCTTTGTTGGACTGTATTAGGTCTTCCACCTGGTCTTCTAGTTTAGAAATCTGTTCTCTCCTTCATCCATTCTACTGGTGAGATTTTCCACAGAATTTTTTATTTGACTGACTGTTTTATTCAGAGCTAGAATTTCAGCCTTTTCCCCCAGTGTTTCTATTTCTTTACTCATGTCCTGTAAAGACCTTTTTATTTCAGCAAGCTGGTTTTCTGTGTTCTCTTTCAGGAGTTTGTTTTCTTCTTTGAATCCTTTCATTTCTTCTTTAATATCTTTGAGTATAGATAGAATCATTCTTTTGAAATCTTTGTCAGGTATTTCATCTAGAACAGTCTCCTTGGTAATCATTTCTCATGGATTTATAATTTTTTGTGGGTTTCCATTGTCTTGATTCTTTGTGTTTCTTGTATTATAATGTAGAAACTTTTAAAATTAATATTATTTTTTATTGGCACCTTCTATACTTACATTCAAAAACATGTGATATTTCCCTCCCCCCCATTCCACTTTATAACTCCAATTTCCATCATATCCCCTCCCTTTCTCCATTAGTCTGTCTTTTAATTTGATGTCATCATCTTTTTCTTCTATTTTGAGGGTCTTGCAAAGGTATTTCTAGGCACTGCAAGGTCATGGGTATTGAGGCCAATCTCTGTCTGGGCAGTTGCATTGATGTAGAAACTTTTGCATCCTGAGTTTATTTGATGCTTGGGTTTTCTACTTATCTGCAATGTTCTTAGATGTGGAAATCCACCTTTATATACTTTCAGGATATGAGATCATCTGACAAAATGCTTTCAGATTATAGGGCTATTGTCTTTTACTTCTGCCATTCTTGGGGCAGGGTCTGATTCAGATACAGGCTGACCTGGAGCCCAATTCAGAACAGAAGTCTCTACCTCCCAGCTGACAGGATTAAAGGCAGAGAGCAACACATACCCTTAGACCTTTTGGCTTTATAAGGCTAACTGTTCTTTTTAAAAATTCTTTAAAAAAATTTTTTTATTGATTTATTTGTAAGTAGAGACAGAGAGATAGAAGAGAGGCAGACAGAGAGAATGGGCACTCCAGGGCCTCTTGCCACTGCAAATGAACTCCAGATACATGTGCCCCTTGTGCATCTGGCTTACATGGGTCCTGAAGAATCAAACTGCAGTCCTTTGGCTTCGCAGACAGACACCTTAACCACTAAGCCATTTCTCCAGCCTTGCCTGTTCATTTTAATCCACACACATGCATACTCTGTGCTGGTTTTTATTGAATGTGTATATTGCCCAGTTAAAGTTTAGAATTTTCCAGTAAATTGTTCCACACAGTCCACAGAATACTTGCTCAGCAGGCAAACTCAACCCTTAGGATTACCACATCTTAGGACACTGCAGATAAGTAGAAAACCCAAGCATCAAATCAATTCAGGATGAAAAAGTGCTACATTATAATACAAGAAACACAAAGAATCAAGACAATGCAATCCCATGAAAAATTATAAATCCATCAGAAATAACCACTAAGGAGACTGTTCTAGATGAAATACCTGATAAAGATTTCAAAAGAATGATTCAATCTATACTTAAAGAAATTAAAGAAGAAATGAAAGTATTCAAAGGAGAAAATAAACTCCTGAAAGAGAATACAGAAAACCAGCTTAATGAAGTAAAAAGGTATTTATGGGACATGAATAAGAAAATAGAAATATTGCAGAATAAAGAGGCTGAAATTCTAGCTCTGAAGGAAACAGTCAGTCAAATAAAAAATTCTGTGGAAAATCTCACCAGTAGAATGTGTGAAGGAGAGAACAGATTATCTAAACTAGAAAATCAGGTGGCAGACCTAATACAGTCCAACAAAGAGAAAGACAAGCTAATAGAAAGATATGAATGGGAATTCCAATATATCTGGGACACTATGAAAAGATCAAACATAAGAATTCAGGGCATAGTAAAAGGAGAAGAATTTCAATCGAGAGGCTTAGGAGGCATTTTCAACAAAATCATAGAAGAAAAATTTCCCCAAATTGGGAAAGAAATGCCAATGCAGATAAAACAAGCTTTCAGAAACCAAACAGACAAAACCTGGAAAGAAACTCTCCTTGCCATGTCATAAATAAACTACTAAACATGCAAATCAAAGAAAATACTGAAAGCAGTTTGAGAGAAAAGGCAAATGAATTACAAAGGCAAGCCCATCAGTATCACAGCATATTACTCAAGACAAGAGTTAAAAGCCAGAAGGGCTTGGAATGATGTATTTCAAGTTCTGAAAGATAACAATGGTCTACCAAGATTACTTTATCCTGCAAAGCTATCTATCCAAATTGATGGAGAAATACATTCCACAACAAAGCAAGGCTAATGGAATTTATGACAACTAAATCAGCTCTACAGAAAATACTTGAAGGAATCCTTCACTCTGAAGAGAAAGCAAAACACACATAGTAGGAAACAAGAAAAAACAAACCATACTCAAATAACATTTAAAGCAAGTGAGTAAAGGGAAAACAGGAAGCACTCCAAAACAAGAAGAATGGTGAGAATAAATACATACCTTTCAATAATAGCTCTTAATACCAATGGCCTCAATGCCCCAACCAAAAGACACAGGCTAGCAGACTGGATGGAAAAGCAGGATCCTATCATCTGTTGCCTACAGGGAACTAAGGATAGAAAATGGTATTTCAAGCAAATGGGCCTTGGAAATAATCAGGGGTTGCTACCCTAATATCTGACAGGATAGACTTCAAACCAACATTAGTGAGGAAATATAAAGAAGGTCACTTTATACTGATTGAAAGAACACTCCAACAGGAGGACATTACAATCCTAAACGTATATGCATCTAACACAGTTTCATCAAAAAGGCACTAGACTTATGGTCACAGATAACACCAAACACAATTGTAGTGAGTGACTTCAATACCCCATTCTCATTACTTGACAGGTCATCCCAGCAAAAAATAAACAGAGAGACACCTGCATTAAATTATGTGATGCAACAATTAGACCTAACAGATATCTACAGACCATTCCATCCAAATGCTGCAGAATGTACATTTTTCTCTGCAGCACATGGAACATTCTCTAAAATGGACCACATATTAGCACACAAAGCAAATCTTAACAAAAACAGGAAAATTGAAAACTTCCTTTTACTCTATCTGACCACATTGGGATTAGTTGCACATTAGCAACAAGAAAAACTACAGAGCTTACAGAAACTCATGGAGACAAAACAGTACACTATTGAATGATGATTGGGTCATTGAATAAATAAAAAGGAAATCAAAAAGTTCATTGAATCAAAGGATGATGAGAATACTACATACCAAAACCTTTGGGACACAATGAAGGCCCTCTTAAGAGGGAAATTTAGAGCTCTAAGTGCATATATTAAGAAATTAGAGAGTTCACAAGTAAACAATTTAATGCTTCATCTTAAGACCTTGAAAAAAAAAGAAGAAGGCAAACAAAAAATGAGTAGAATGGAAGAAATAATAAAGATTAAAGCAGAAATTAAAGAAATAGAACCCCTCCAAAAAAAAAAAAAAATCCAAACAATC
The DNA here is from genome assembly GCA_036365145.1 of Orientallactaga sibirica. Taxonomy (NCBI): domain Eukaryota; kingdom Metazoa; phylum Chordata; class Mammalia; order Rodentia; family Dipodidae; genus Orientallactaga; species Orientallactaga sibirica. The sequence goes on from JAEOAD010002517.1 coordinate 3,710,815, forward strand.
AGTGAATCAAAGAGTTGATTCTTTGAAAGGATAAACAAGATTGATAAACCCTTAGCAAAACCAACCAGAAGAAAGTGAGAAGAGACAAAAATTAATAAAATCACAAATGAAAAAGCCACCATTACAACAGATAGCAAAAAAATTCAGAAAATCATACAGACATACCTTAAGAATATATATGCCTCTAAGTTTGAAAATCTGAAAAAAAAAGGATGATTTCCTTGATTCATATGAACTACCAAAATTAAATCAAAATGAGATAAACCATTTAAATAGACCTAGGCCCAGATGGATTCACTGATGAATTTTACCAGACATTCATGGAAGAAGTAACACCACTGCTTCTCAAACTTTTCCATAAAATAGAAAATGAAGGAATTCTACTGAACTCCTTCTATGAAGCCAGCATCACTTGGACATCAATACCAGACAAAGACAGAACAAAAAAAGACAATTACAGACCAATCTCCCTCATGAATATATGTGCAAAAGTTCTGACCAAAATATTGGCAAACAGAATACAATAATATATCAGAAAGATTATTCACCCCAACCAAGTAGGCTTTATCCAGAGATGCAGGAATGGTTTCAAATATGCAAATCCATAAATGTAATACAAATTGTCTGAAGGACAAAAATCACATGATCATCTCAATGTATGCAGAAAAAAGATTTGACAAAATCCAACATCCCTTCATGGTAAAAGTATACAGAAACTGAGAATAGAAGGAACATATCTCAACATAATAAAATCTATTTATGACTAACCTACAGATAACATAATACTAAATGGGGAAAAACTTGAAACTTTTCCACTAAATTCAGGAACCAGACAAGAGTGTCCACTTTCCCCACTTTTATTTAATATATGGAAGTTCTAGCTATAGCAATAAGGCAAGAGATACTCATAAAAGGGATACAAATTGGAAAAAAACACTAAAGACTCTATCAGCAAAATGTTAGTGCTGATAAACATTTTTAGCAATGTAGCAGGATACAAAATAAACACACAGAATCTGTAGCTTTCCTATATTAACAAACATGTGGAGGATGAAATCAGGGACTCTCTCCCATTCACAATTGCCTCAAAAAATATAAATAAAGTACCTTGGAATAAACTTAACCAAGGAAGTAATAGATCTCTACAATGATAACTTTAAAACGCTCAAGCAAAAAAATTGAAGAAGACACAAGGCAATGGAAAGATATCCCATGTTCTTGGTCTGGAAGAATCAATATTGTGAAAATGCCAATCTTACCAAAAGCAATGTACACATTTAATGCACTCCCCATTAATTTTCCAATGTTATTCTTTTTTGTTTGTTTGTTTTTGGAGAGAGACAGACAGAGAGAGAGAGAGAGAGAGGGAGGGAGAGGAAGACAGATAGAGATGGGCCCGCCAGCAGTCTCTCAACTGCTACGAATGAAATTCAGATGTGTCCTCCCCCTTGTGGTCAAGTGCAGCATTGTGCCCTTGTGTCACTGCATCTAGCTAAATGTGGGACCTGGAGATTGGAACCTCTGGAGATTGGAACCAGCATTCTTAGGCTTAGGAGGCAGGTGCCTTCACCACTAAGCCATCTCTCCAGGGTGGTGGTTTCACTATACTTGATTTTAAGCTATATTACAAAGCCATCGTAAGAAAAACAGCATAGTACTGGCACAAAGACAGATGTAGATCAATGGAACAGAATAGAGGACCCAGGTGTTAATCCATGCAGCTATAACCACCTGATTTTTGACTAAAATGCCAAAAATATTTAATGGAAAAAGCCTCTTCAACAAGTGGTGCTGGGAAAACTGGATATCTATATGTAGAAGGATGACAATAGATCCTTGTCTTTCTCCATGCACAAGAATCAAATCCAAGTGGATTAGGGAGCTTAATATCAGATCAGAAACTCTGAAATTTCTAGAGAAAAAGGTGGGGTTAACCCTTCAACATATTAGCATATGCAATGACTTTCTGAATATAACCCCAATGCTCATGAAATAAAACCACTAATCAACCACTGGAATCTCATGAAATTACAAACCTTTTGTACAGTAAAGAACATTGCAAATAGTGCAAAGAGATAACCTATGGAATGGGAGAAAAATCTTTGCCAGCTACACAACTGACAGAGGATTAATATCCAGAATATACAAAGAACTCAATAAACAGAAAAGTAAGACATCAAACAACCCAATTAAAAAATGAGCGATGGAACTAAATAGAGAGTTCTCATCAGAAGAAATATGGATGGTATATAAACATCTAAAAAAGTGTTCTACATCCTTAGCCATCAGGGAAGTACAAATTAAAACTACTTTGAGATTCCATCCCCCTCTGTCAGAATGGCTACAACCAAGAAAAAAACATGACAATAAATTTTGGCGAGAATGCAGAAAAAGGGGGACACTTCTACCCTGTTGGTAGGAATGTGATCTGCTCCAACCATTGTGGAAATCAGTGTGGAGGTTCTTGAGACAGCTCAAACTTGATTTACCATATGATCCAGCTATAGTACTTCTGGGCATAGAACCTAATGACTCTTCTAACTGCCTTAGAGATACTTGTGCAACCATGTTTATTGCTGCTCTATTCATTTTTTAATAGCTAGAAAAATGGAACCAGCCTAGATGTCCCTCCACAGATGAATGGATAATAAAGATGTGGTACATTTACAAAATGAGGCTCTATTCAGTGGTTAAGAAAAATGAAATTATGAAATTTGCAGGGAAATGGATGTATCTGGAAAGGATTATACTAAGTGAGGTAACCCAGGCCCAGAAACCTAAAAGTCACATGTTCTTTCTCATATGTGGATTCTAGCTACAAATGTATAGACTTGTGTGTGAGCTGGAACCAAAATCAGTTGCAGAGGCCAGTAAGCTAGAAAAAGGCTATAAGGGAGAGAGAAGAGGGAAGGACTTAAGGGGATGGTATTGTATATATGTAAGTAGAAGAACAGGTTACAGGGAGGGGAAAGGCCTAAGTGAGTCCAGTGGATGAGATTGTGTCAAAGAGGGGGAGGGTCAATCAAGATTCAAGATATTCTGAATAAGTCATATGAAAACCTACTTTTTTCAATAACGGCACATTCAGAAGCCATAGATTGTTACTAGAGAACTTTCAGTGCCATGGATGGGATACCTTCTGCATCTGTGGGTCCTGGAGAGTGGGACCAGGGTCCTTTGGCTTTGCAGGCAAATGCTTTAACCACTAAGCCATCTCTCCAGCCCATTGGTAACTATTTTAAGACAGTTAATTTAGTCTGAGAGTCTAACCAGAAAAGAGATGTGAGCTGAGGGTTTGCTATGTTTGTGATTTTCTGCCTGAAACTGTCTTTTAGACCTTTTTCTTTTCCTTCTGTTGATTTGGTACAGTTCAATATTTTACATTTTAACTTGGAAATGTTGTACATGGGTAAGAACTCAGAAATATTTTACTCGTTCTGACATAGTGATAATCAAATAATTGTGCCTGTCAACAAACTTGTGCTTCTAAAAATTCTGTTTTTAGCTTTAGAACTGTGTAATTACTGTTTCAAAATCATGAAGAAAAAAACGTGAATTGAATAAAAAGATACATCTGACTTTAGAATAAAAACAACAAAACAATAACTAATGTACGATGTTGTGTTAATAAAACATGTTCAAATTCCCACTAAAAGTCTGTCCACATTTTTTAAATGAGCTCTTTCATTAATGGAGCTCTCTCAGAAAACATTTGTAGATGATTGGAATTAGCTAATATGTTCTATTTTTCTTATTGGTAAGTACAATCTAAATGAAATCTCAAAGAATTCTAATTACTTGTGTTTTCAGAATTAGTGGATTAAAGTCAGGACTTGTTGGCACTGTTCTGAAGACAGATTGGGCCATTTCCATTTCTCTGAAAGTTGATCAATCTAGTCAATACAAGGTTAATTACTTCCTGAAATAGCTTGAATAAAAGTTAGTCCTTAGGTCTCTTAAAAGGTTAGCATAGCACCATTAAAATAAAATGTTATTAATTTAAGAAGTTAGAATAGAATACTTAATTTCTCTTGAAATTTTTTCGACAACTATCATCAACATCTTCTAAATTTAAACTGTATTGAGCTGCCTTTCCATGTTCTCAGTAGGCAAGAGGTGGAAAGAAACAATGTTAATTAGATTACAGCTTCATGACCCCAGCACTTCTCATTAGCTCAGTGAAGAATCAGCCAAACCAGTTGGGCATATTGCAGAACTTGATAAACTGAATTTCTAAATATACAAGTGAGTGGCTTTGTTTTTGCAAAGAAACAGCATTTGCTCAATAATAGCAACAACAACAAAAGCATGCATGTGTACGTACACACACACACACACACACACACACACACACATACAAGTACACACTCACACATAACAAAAAATAGTCCCTTAGGGCTGGAGAGATGTCTCGTTAGTTAAGGCACTTGCCTTTAATGCTTTAATGAGTTTGATTCCCCAGTACCCACATAAAGCCAGATGCACAATGCAGTGCATGCATCTGGAGTTTGTTTTCAGTGGCTACAGGTCCTGGTACACCCGTTCTCTCTTTCACTCTCATCTCTCTTCTCTCTGCTGGAAATTAAATAAATAAATAAAATATTTTAAAAAATACTCCCCAAATCCAACACATAAAAATAGATTTTTCTGCAAACCACAGAAGGTGTGCTCTGTACCTATTTCCACTGAATTGAAACATTTCTTCTTTGACAAAGATGAAAGGCTTCTAAGAGGTTAGAGCACAGGATACTCAACAGTCCCTAAACTCCCCAAGCCAGGGGCTCTTGAGTTCTTGTCTTATGGACTATGAAGAATGAAGAGTGTAGGCACAATAGAAGGGAAGGTAATTGAGGGTTTATTAGAATGTAAAAAAGAAAGTGAGAGTAAGGCAGACAGTACAATAGAGCTCTGGAGCTTGGAGGGGTCCTTGGACAAATGGTGACTTAAATCAGGTGTTTTTATACTCTGGGAGATGTAAATTAAGTATCATGTCCAGGTGTATTGGATTACTTGGAATGTACCTGGATTCTTCTGATAGACTAATGGTTAGATACCCTAGGGGATGTAAGTTAGGCAATCAAGTTGGGGTGGATTGGTTTGGTTACTTTGAGTATATGTGAGGAGCTCCTGATGGGCTGATTAGTTAGAGGCTTGGTGACTTTTAATAAGCTAGCAGACATCTGGGTGAGTCAGCATAAGTCAGGGGCTTTTGGCCTTTTGGGGGCTTTTAAAAAACATTTTAGTTCCCAGAGCCTGCTTTCTGGACTTACTGAAGCATTTCTGTGTTCAATGGCTTGGTCAGACCATCTAGGTATCTGCTTACTTTTTTCTTTTGTTATTAATTTATGAGAGAGCAAGAAAGAGAGAGAAAGACAGGCAGATATAGAGAGAATGGGTACACCAGGGCCTCTAGCCACTGCAAATCAATTCCAGACCCATGCACCACTTTGTGCATCTGGCTTACATGGGTCATGGAGAATCAAACCTGGGTACTTTGGTTTTGCAGGAAAGCACCTTAACCACTAAACCATCTCTCCAATCCTGCTTATTCTTTTAAGGACTGTACTCCTGCCTAGCTGTTTACAGAATGGGAGCTGCCTTCCTCCTAATCCTTGCCAGGAGTAGTTTACTAGAAACTCCATTTTGCAGATGAACAAGTTGTGGGTAGAAAACTCACTGTGCTGAGTTCAAGCTGGCACCTCAGTTTGTCTGCCTCACATTATTTTTACCTCAATTTCTGTGTGTGCCTCTCCCTCTGAGAATGTGCACAGGGAGAGCTTTGCCCCTGACCTGGTACTATCTATTTGATGTGAATACTAGAGAGCTCCTACTTTGATCCAGGGCTTTATCCTAGGAAAGGACTGTGTCTTCTGAGAACAGCTCACATCTCTAACATTTAAGACTCTTTCCCAAAACTCAGTATTTAATAATATTTTCTCAAAGTTTTCAGAGTGATAAATTATAGCACTACACTGCCAAATCCCTTTATGATTAAAAGACACAGACAATTAAAGCAAATTTATTGATGCTGATTTTACATTTAGTCTTGTAACAAAATAACACCCCAAACTAAGAGCAACCATTTAGCAAATGGAAGAGCTAATTTAATTTGAGCCTAGCAATTTTTGAAATAAGTACTTACACGATAAAATTTGAATTATGGAAGTTCTCTAGAAGTTACTGTGTATGTATTTATATCTTTGTAATCATATTTTAATAATATAATGATATTATAGTTGATTAAATATTCTGTTTATTCTAATCACATTGAACTTCTGTTTGCTTGATTTCTGGATTTTTGTCAGTGATTCTGGCCTCATATTTTATGGTTCTTCCATTATAAATGGGGGTAGAGGGTAACCTTCATTCAGGTATCTAGCTGTGGCAATGGTGGATTCTTTATTGTTTTTATTTATTTTCTTATTAGAGACAGAGAAAGGGCTAGAGAGAATGGGCACGCTAGGGCCTCTAGCCACTGCAAACGAACTCCAGATGCATGCACCACCATGTGCATCTAGCTTACGTGGGTACTGGGGAATTGAGCCTTGAACCGGGGTCCTTAGGCTTCACAGGCAAGCACTTAACCACTAATCCATCTCTCCAGCCCTGGTAATGGTGGATTTTTAATTATCTAAAATTTAGAAAAGGACACAGGCAAATTATAGTAATACTTAAGAAATAAAACAATAAAAGGATAAAGTACTTGGCAAATTAACCCTTACGACTATCTCCATGAGGAAGAAAGATGAAAAGATTATGATTAGGCAAAACCATGGTTTTATCAGAGAGTTAGAGAATCAGATAGTTCTTTATTACTATGTATTGTACATTGGATCTGAAATGGCTCATGTTTTAAAAGCTTGGTCACTAGCAATGACACTACTGAAAGATGGTGCCAACTTTAAGAGATAGAGTCTAATGGGAAATTTTAGCTTATTGGGGGTGATTCTTAAAAAGGGTCTGTGGAACCATTGTGTGTTCATATTTCACCTCCTAGATATAAGGTAAACTGTTTTGCTCTAATGCAATGCCTTGTCACAGACTCCAAAACTATTAGCACCAACTGAGCTGAAGCCTACAAAACTATGTGCCAAAATTGTTTCCTCTTTTATGTTTCAGTAGACCGTCATCAGAACTTATATATAGTGTTAGGAGTTGAGCACAAGAACTGCCTGTTCTTTATTTCTCCATACCCTCATAAGTAGGACCTGCTTGACCTTTCAGCCTTGCCTGTGCATTTTGGATGCATTCAGTGGTTTCCTGTGCATCTTATCTAATCCTTAAGGACCTATATAACCTTATAAGTAATGGATTTATCTTATTTTTAAAAATTAGCTCAAATAATTTCCTGATTTCATAATTGAGAATTTTGCTATTATCATCTTGAATGACTCTAAGCATTGATTATAGACTATTAATATTCCCTTGTGAATTCACCTCATTTTCACATTCATGGCAAGTATTCCTTTAAATGGTAGAAATAAACCAAAGACTCCCAAAGGCAATTGGATAATATTTATTTATTTTAAATTAGATAATGCAAAGGTTCACTTGTGTTAAATGTAGAAGGTCAATGTTGCTTTTCTCATTGCTGTGACAGAATAAAGTCAAAGAAGGAAGGATTTTGTTTGGCTCATAGTTTAAGGAGATATAATCCATCCTGGTGGCTGATGTGGCTGGTTCTGTGGTGACAGGAACTTCAAATGTGACCTGTTACATCTCAGAGTTCCTGAAAGTAGAAAACTGAGGCCAGTAGTGAGGCTGGGTTATAATCCTTAACTTCTACTCCCACCCCCAGTAACCCTCTTCCTTCTTCTTGGCTCCACTTTCTAAAGGTTCTACAGCTTCACAAAACATGGCCACACATTAGGAACCACATGCGCATTCACAGCGCATTCACGGTGTGAGCCAGTGGAAATTTCTTGCCTAGCTAGAGTTTAGACCTGTCCTTGGCCCCCAGCTTGTGAGGCCTAGTGGAAATTTCTGAGCCTAGCTAGAGTTTAACGACCTGTCCTTGGAGTGACTCAGAAAGACCTAAGAAACTGCCTCCGCCCAGCTACTGCTGACGTGGTACAATACTATTGGCCCTTATACCTTTCTCTCATCCTTTTTCCCACCCTCTTTCTCAAAATATATAAACACCTTCCCATAACAATAAACGGAGTTTTCTGCCCTTGACAGACTCCCAGCTCAATGTGGTTTTTTTCCTCCGGTGTTTTGGGGAAAGGTTTGAGCTGCGACACCCGCCTTCCTGCTCAGCCTCGAGAGAAGCGGCTGGCCCCATTCTCTCTCTTCCGCTCTACCTGCCGGTGGAGGGAAACCCACAACAGCAGTCTGCAGGGAACATTTCAGATCCAAATCATAATAGCATCATAAATCATCAAAATATTTTATAGTGGTTTATTGCCTATTAAATCCTGTTTTATAAATGATAACTTATGAACTTGAACACAATGTAGCTCCAATCAATCTTAAAAATTGATTTAGATTGTAATAAATGTACAAAAATTCTATCTTTTATGAAGTCTTCTAATATAGAAAATTATTCACCTGAAATTTTAAGAGTTAAAATTCTGATTTCCCTTCTATAAGCAAGAAATTCCTTCCCAGAAGCTTGGGGTGATCTTATGCTTGGTAAAATATATCTTTTCATTGTTGGATGGTCACTTGGTGTTCCCATCACTGTAAGACCCATGGTGTTGCCTCTGCTGACTTTCTGAGGCATTTTTTCCCAAACAGGATGATGTTCATCCTGCCTACCAAACCAGGGGACCTGATCAGGGCTTTCCTTACATAACATCACTCTTTCTGATGCTTCTGCCTCTGCCTCATCAGCAATATCCTACTGGCATGTGCCACCACGACCAGCAAGTGTCCCTCTTTCTAAAGAACTACATTCTACAGAGGAGGCAAAGCTTTTCAAGTCACCATGGCATCCACCTTACCCTTTCAGATGCCATTGTTGTGAGGAGGAGCCATCCCATAGTGCCATAGTAACAGACTTTCTGACCTGTGGATTCACCACTGTTAGGCATTATCCAACAAACACATGATACAACTCATTGTTGTCTCCCCACAGTAATTATATTCCTTTTTGTGGATTTCCTGTTTGTGAACAACAGGTTAATCTTTGCACAGGCTATGCCTGAGGACATGGAACACCATGAGCCTTTAGTGTGAGCTGCTAGGACACAGGAGCTCAACAGCTTGTATAAAAGATTTGTTTTAAGGCCGGGCATGGTGGGGCACGCCTTTAATCCCAGCACTCGGGAGGCAGAGGTAGGAGGATCGCCATGAGTTTGAGACCACCCTGAGAATACAGAGTGAATTCCAGGTCAGCCTGGGCTAGATTGAGACCCTACCTCGAAAAACCAAAAAAAAAAAAAAAATGTGTTGATGGCATAAGTATGTTCCAAACCAAAATGTTTGATTCAACAACCTATTATCTGCCCTATGCCAGGAGCAATAAATATTTTTCAGTTCAGTCTAAACTCCTCATAACTTTTACTGCCTTAAAATCTCAATAAAAGCTGTGAGTAAAGTTAGCTTGAGACCTCATTCCAATATAGTTCTCTGGCCCTCCTTTAGATTGCATCTTGTGTATTGTATGGTCATTTCATATCCTCTCAGGTATGCAGATGGATTCATACACTGTCTTACAATCTCTAACAGTGATGAATGTATCTTTATGATATAGCCAGCACCCATTGCGAAACAAGGCAGTTTCATTTTCTTTTTTCAAAAATGTTTTACTTATTTATTTATTTATTTATTTGAGAGAGAGAGAGAAAAGATGGGTGTGTCAGGGCCTTCAGCAGCTGCAAAAGAATTCCAGATGCATGTGCCACCATGTGTATCTGTCTTATATGGGTACTGGAGAATAAACCTGGGTCCTTTGGCTTTGCAGGCAGGTGCCTTAACCACTAAGCAATCTCTCGAGCCTACAATTGCATTTTCTATGTCAGAATTGCACAGAAAATACTGTCAAATCAGCCATTAGCTTTACTTTGAAAATTGTTCTCTTTATTATTGACCATATTGAATGACAAAGAAAAGGGAAGATATAGAAAGGAGAAATATACCTGATGAGATAATTGCATTCTTCTCTCTCTGCAGGAAATAAAAAGTCTCTTATATTTTCATTCCTTCAAGCTACTTCAAAATGCATTTCAGGAGTTCAGGAAAGGATTCAAATATTAAAAAAATAAACAAGAGTGCACCCAGAGCTTCTCCTCACCCACTCACCACTGTGCGATGGGAGGGAAAAGGAAGAACCCAGAGCCTGTTTTCTTTTCTTTTCTTTTCTTTTCTTTTCTTTTCTTTTCTTTTCTTTTCTTTTCTTTTTCTTCTCTTCTCTTCTCTTCTCTTCTCTTCTCTTCTCTTCTCTTCTCTTCTCTTCTCCCCTCCCCTCAGTTCCTCTGTGTTGTGCTGTGGAGCTGGAGTTCTGTTCAGCTGTGCTGCATGCACTGCCACAGGGCTGAATGCTGGTGGTTTGTGGTTCTATTGGTTGGGGGGTAGGAGAGTGCAGGAAGCCTGGAGTTGCTCACACAGTCCCATCTGTATCTCTTTCAGTAGCTCCTTTAGTTGACCTTATCTGTCTTTCCTTCAGATTTCTTGACTTTTCAAGGAGGCTGATGAGGTTGGAAAATCCCCTTGTTTGGTCTGTGCTGCTGCTGCTTGATGCTGGCACTGGTGCCTTGTGGGTGGTTCTGGGTGTGCAGATGGCATGGACTGGGGGCCACAAGCACCTCAGTGCGATTCTGGTCATTTTCCTTCTTTCTGGTGGATCTTGGTCTCTCCTGTTTCTCTGTCGTGTCTAAGAATAACCTATACTCCTTTACTTTTCAGAAGAAGAGTGGTTTTGTTTAAATCCATCCCTAGGCTGGTTTGATGTGGCTCTTATGCTGCCATCTTACCCAGAAGTAACCACAGAGGAAATTCTTAAATTCTTTTAGATTGTAAATAACTTCCCACACTACAACCTGATAAGGTCACCTGAGGTGCAAGAGCCATGCATATCCACAATCATCAAAGAACTAGTCAAAACCTGAGAGTCCTACTTGGGAAAACAAGTCAACAAAGGAAATGGCCCTATTATATCCCTTTCCTCTCTCCCTTCCCTCGTTATCTTCCCTGCCTGTCCTTCCATTTAAATATCCAGCTCAAATGACTCCGAGTGCAGCAGCTTCAAATACATGGAAGGCTTACCATCCTTTGCTAGTTTCCTGCTCTCCTATAAAGAATAGCCTGATGTTGGGGTTATAATTTTCTCTATTTCCATGTCACTCTAGTTGGTTCAGTCTCACCTCTGATCCAACAGTGGCAAAGGAAAACCTTACTGTGGCCTCCAGATATGTTGCAAAATTCTATGGAAAGATCACTTCAAAGGCCAGAATGAGTGAAAGTAGAGGTGACTTACCTGGGGGCCAAAGAGCTTGGATATCTTTCAAAAGAACTTCTGGCCTCAAGCTGAGATTTTATTTTCATTTTATAGTTTTCATAGCCAAGGGGGGTGGTAAGTAAACAAACAAGATTGGCAAGTTGCATATCAATCATTTCTGTAGTCAGGCAAACCTAACAATGAATTCCATTTTACTTTGTTTAAGTCTAAACTGTCTTTACTTCTTAGTGTCCCTCTGGGCCCTTTCTGGACAGTTGTGTCTTTGAGATTTTTTTTTTTCATCTGCTGACAAAGACAAGTTTAGCTCCTCAGCAATTAACTCTTACAGTAACTCAGTGAATCAGTTCAACTTTTAGTTTCTTATCTACCTTTGAGTAGTCCATTATTTACATAAGGAACCCCTCACCTTGTTCCATAAGTAACCTCATTAAACTCATTGCTTCACCAAAACTGGTTTTTGTGTAATTGTGCCTTAGTTTGTCATCTGTGCCCTATTTGGGGATGAACAGACATGTGTTCCCATTGCCATAAGGGAAGAGTTTCCCACAACATCTATATATTACAATTGAGACCAAAACTATTTTGTATTTTGCATTTTTCTAATTATTCTTCAAATCTCCAACCACTTCATAGGAAATCAAGAGAGCTCTTAAAATAGAAGCTACTGAACCATTGGAACAGAAACATTTTGGCCATATTTTGAGGAGGGAGTTCTGACCAACACTCAAAGGCTCTTTCTTTCTCTTTCTTTTTCCCCCCTCCCTCCTTCCTGTCCCTCTGGTTAATACTCAGAAGAGGATGCTATATAATGTTGAGGTGTAAGGTATCAGGTAATGACTCTTAGGATACCACTCACTGTACTTACTGCTCATCCCTTGAAAATGCTTATACAAAAATATACTTGCCCTTAATGGAGTAAAGGAGGCTGGGGACAGGGGATAAAAGAGCATAATCTGATGAGAATATGACCTAATTACAGTATGTTCATCTATTAAAGTACCAAATAAGTGTTTTGAAAAGTAATAAAGTACATCTATATAGAAGAATTATACATATATATTCCAAAATTTCTGAAAAAAATGGAGAGGGGACTCAATTGTACTACACAGGAAATAAACATATGTATGAAATAAACATACAAAAATATTCATGGTAATAGTAGTGGTACTAATATTACCAATAGTTTGATAAATTTTCTTCAACCTAGAGTAAACTTTTACACACTTATACATCAACAAAGAATGTATTCCTGCCTCAACCAACATCATGGATTAGCTACACATAATAGTCATCCAAGATTATATAACAATGTGGCCCATTTTCTGTGTTCAAAAGTAGGCAAAATATGAGCCGGGTGTGGTGGCACACGACTTTAATCCCAGCACTCAGGAGGCAGAGGTAGGAGGATCACTGTGAGTTTGAGGACACCCTGAAACTACATAGTGAATTCTAGGTCAGCCTGGGCTAGAGTAAGACCCTACCTCAAAACAAACAAACAAACAAACAAACAAACAAACAAACAAACAAAAGTAGGCAAAATAAACGAAAGGACATATAAATCAAAAAGTGATTGAAATATTCTTTTTAAATACACAAGGGAAGCTTCCATAGTATAGTTACATGTGAATATTTGCTTAAAACATATTAATATTAGAGTTTATCAAAAGTTACAGCAATGAAAAGTAGATGAGAAACTGTTATATTTAATAATACAAAAAATGTATTCATGGGTTGGAGAGATGGCTTAGCAGTTAAGTGCTTCCCTGTGAAGCCTAAGGACCCTGGTTCAAGGCTTGATTCAATTTCCCAGTACCCACGTAAGCCAGATGCACAAGGTAGCGCATGTATCTGGAATTTGTTAGCAGTGGCTGGAGACCTGGTGCCTCCTTTCTCTCTCTCTCTCTGCCTCTTTCTCTCTGTGTCTGTCTGCCTCTCTCAAATAAATAAATAAATAAATAAATTTTAAAATGTATTCATGAAGATAATACTGACTGAAGAAACCAGACAGAAATAAATGTACACTGTATGAATATACCTATAGAAAACTAAAAACAGTTAAAATTAATCTTTTCTAAATGTTAGAAGACTGATTATAGCTGAAAAGGTCAGAGCTGAAAAGATTGGCATGAGCCACAAGGGGTAAGGGTATTGGCATTTTACTATTTTTTTGTTAGGCTGGTATTTACACAGGTTTATTTCCATTCAGATATTTAAGCCAATCACCTGTACAAGTTATGTACTTCCTGTATACCTGATGTAGTTGAATTAAAAAATCTACATAATAAACAAACTCCAAAGACAGTCTTTTAACTGTGGATTTGTAATTCTGGTACTCTTTCTCTCTCTCTCCCCCTCCCTCTTGTTTCTTTTTCCTCCCTGATGAGCACTATCCTTCTTCCTCATTTTTCCTTATGTTATACCTAACTGAAAATAACTGTTCATGTGGTCTTCCTCCAGGAGCTCTATAATTAAAGGTAGAGCTGCATCACACAGTGTCAGGTTTCCTTAGTCACAAAGAGTTGGGAAAGTACAATTTCTTACCTCCTGACACCCATGTATGTGAGGAAAGCTGATATTCCTAGCTCAAGTAGCAAATAGAGCCCCAATTACAATGGAGGGTGGAAAAGGGGAAATGTACCCTTATTTACCTTGAGCTGTATGGAATGTAGTCATTTTTTGAATACACCATGACTGCCTTGTTTTGAAGCAAACACATCATAGATTCCCAAATCCTAATGCTGGATCCTCAAAGAAATCACTCTAAACCCTGCCTACCACACTTCTTTGGGCTATTTGACCAGTCATCTGGCCATTAGTCACCTTGTCTACTCAAAAGTTGGATAATGTATTACTATAAAAGTGTCTTCTGAGTTTTTTTCTTTTAAAAATATTTTTGTGTATTTATTTTAAGCATAGAGAGATAGAAGAGAGACAAATAGAGAATGGGCATGCCAGGGCCTCCAGCCACCACAAATGAATTCCAGATGCACATGCCAGTTTGGGCATCTGGCTTTCTGTGGGTACTGGAGAATTGAACCTGGGTCATTATGCTTTGCAGGCAAGTGCCTTAACCACTTAGCAATTTCTTCAACTTCTATAATTTCTTGAAACATCGTTACTTACTATCCAAAACTTTACTAAATTTTAGTCCTCAACTATTACATTCTGAGGAATGAAAAATGTACTACCATTAACAAGGTATGTGCATTGCTACTGAGAACTCCCCAGTGCAACAAAACTTGAAGATTGCTAAAGGAACATGTGATTGCTTTGAGCTGGAAAGAATAATACTCTAGGATAGAGAAAAGATAGTTCTACAGATTTAGAGATGGGGAAGTCTACAATAAATCATTCCCATATTGCTACCTTCATTGCCTTTGCATTCTCCAGATCTTCTCAAGCTTCTTGTGATGGGTTTTGGGAAGTTTTTATTGATCAGCAGGGTTAAATGTTCTTATATTTTCCTATGCATAGTGCTCTGTATTTAAACCAACTTTCTGAAATCAGACATGCTTTCATTGCACAATGAGGCCTGCTTGTTAAACCAGCGTTCTGAGGTAACTGCTTTTGATGTGTCTCACTCAGTAGCCCAGGCTGACCTGAAACTCACTCAGTAGCCTAGTTTGGCTTCAATCTTATAAGGATCTCCTGCCTTGGTCTTTGGCCTTCTAACTGCTGAGATCACAAGTGTGAGACACTGTGCCTGGCCTGAGATTTCTTTTCTTCTTCTTCTTCTTCTTCTTTTTTTTTTCTATTTTGTTTTGTTTTGAGATATGGTTTCCTCTAGCCCAGGATGACCAGGAATTAACTATGTAGTCTCAGGGTGACTTAGAACTCATGGTGATCTTCCTACCTCTGCTTCCAAGTGCTGGGATTAAAGGCGTGTACCACCATGCCTGGCCTGAAATTTCTTAAAGGAAGAATACAAGCCATTTCATTCCTCTGCTGGGATGTGGTTTGGCCTTTGGAAACCAGGGGAGGGACCCCTGTTTAAGATGATGTGTTTCTCGGTTGACTCCCATAAGACTAGTCTTGGCTTTTCACTTAGAACATGCTTGGTGCTGATCCATAGGGAATCATCATACATCTTACTGCCATCCATGCATGACACATTCTAAAACTTGTTTATACAAAGGTTCAAGACAAGCCTGAGCAGTAAATGATCTTATAAGCTCAAGTCCATTTCGTACTAAAATAGAATGGCCTTTGTTTTACTTTGCAAGTGTTTAATTTTCATACTTTGTGAGGAGTTCTACCTATGATCTATCTGGTCCATGTAGAGTCAAAACCCACTGGAGGCCAGGCATGGTGGTGCATGCCTTTAATCCCAGCACTTGGTTTGCCATGAGTTCAAAGCCACCAAGACTACATAGTGAATTCCAGGTCAGCCTGGGCTAGAGTGAGACCCTATCATGAAAAAAAAAAAAAAAAAAAAAAAAAAAAAAAAAAAACAAAAACAAAAACAAAAACAAAAACAAAAACTAAAATAAAACAAAAACAAAAATAAAACAACAAAAAAACACCTTTGGACATTGTATGTTGGCCAATACCTGAGACATTTGTTTTCTTACTGGCATGTGTCATATGCTGCTCTTTATCTTGCATAGGAAGATAAAGACTAGTTTAATCCTGCTGGGATTCATATCATTAGCCTTTGGAAGCTAAAGTATTTCCAAGCTGATGTTTCAATGTCAAACCCAGTTATCTTATTTGGATTATGCTGAAGTGTATCTCTTATAGCTTCATTAAAATCTGAATTCTAAATATTTGATACAAAAGATTAAAGTTCTGATTTCAGATTAACCTTTGAATACCTGAGAGATGCCTTTATTCTGTAAAGAACACTTGTCTGATTTTATGTGGGTGCTGTGGGATTGATTGAACCCAGGGGAGCAGGCTTTGCAAGCTAGGCGCCTTTACCTGCTGAGCCATTCCCATAGCCCCTCTAGCTGTTTCTTAAAGTGAATTTTTTTAAAAGTCCTTAGTCCTAGGGGTGCTTTAAGATGAACAACTAACTATACACAGGAAATCTAACAAAAAAAGGGGGGGACGGTAGCCTTTTTTTTTCTGAGGTAGGGTCTCACTCTAACCCACCTGGACCTAGAACTCACACTGCAGTCCCAGGTTGGCCTTGAACTCATGAAAATCCTTCTACCTCTGCATCCCAAAGACATGTGCCACCATTTTTTTTTTTTTTTTAAGACCAGGTCTCAGGCTGGCTTCAAACTCCCAGTAATTGTCCTGCTTTTAGCCTAAGTGCTGAGATTACAGTGGTGAGCTACCACACCTGGCTGCAATTTTTTTTTAAATTGTTTATGAGATGTCATTCCATTGAGGGCTACATGTATTTAGACATCATTTTTCCTGGCTTATAAAACAGTAGCACAATATACATTTCTTATATAGGTTTTGAGGCACTAGAACTTTTCAAAATAACAGACCAAGTAGTGTAGTTTTTCTTAAAGTCATTTGATATGCAAGGACCTACTTGCTGTGGATGAATATTCTGTAAAATTGCTTCAAGTTGAAAGATCTTGACAATTTATTTTATTAACATGGCTACCTTAGTAAATCATCTATAATCACAAGCCAGGGTGACAAGGCATGCATTGGAGTAGTCTGTTTTACGTGGAAAAAAAGTGTTCTGAATAGCAAGATTTGGTTTTTGGTGTTCCTAAGAATGCCTAAAAACAATGCCTTTCAGGTACAGCCTAGGAAAGTTAGTGTCAGCCTTTGCGGTTTCTTAAATCATGGGTTTGACCCTTCTCCTGCATCTCTGCTGCTGGAAATCTGGACAGCATAATCCTAGGATAAGCATCTTTTATTACCATACCTTAAGGGGAAAGGGGAGGGAAGGAAGGGAAATATCATGGTTTATTGTCTGTAAGAATAGAACTTGTCAATAAAAATAAATAAAATAAAATTAAAAAAAAAACACAAAAAAATTCCTCTGTGTTAAAACCTGTTCCAGGGTCAGCATGTTCCTGTAATTTCTGTGACTCTAATAATTGCTGGGACCCCAGATTTATTAACCCTTACATTCAAGACTCTGAGGACAAGTAAAATGAAAAAGGTGAATGAATCAGGTTTCTAAACTGCTTCCTTCTGACCAATAAGACAGAGTTGGGGCAGGGTATTCTTGTCTCCCTGGGGTCTAAATCAGGGTGGAGTCTAGTTTGAGTAGGCATTCTGGCATGATGTTTTGATTTTTTGGTTGGTGCTAGCCCTGTGAAAAGGATAGGAGGTGAGAGACAGGCTATTGGGGGGTGATCTGTTGTGAGTGGAGGGACATAGGAACATTGAGGTACATTAATTTTACAGAGTTGGCTCATTGTCTGATGAATCAGAGCAGGCAGTTGAACAGACAGGGAGCCACAGTTATGACAAGAAGGATACTCATCAAATGACCCAGAAAAGAGCTTAGCCATAGAAACCATTGTCCTAAGCCAGACCAAAAGTGGCTTTCATAGATTTTGTTAACTTCTTGTTTTATTTGGTCTATTTGTTGTTGGATAATGCTGGAATTGTCTGTGATATTGAAACAATACATTCCAGGGAATTGCTGATAGCTTATATGATGTTTTAATAGTAACAAATCAATAGTGACTCTCTTTTCAAGCAGGATAAATGAATCCAGGATGGGAAGGCTTGGAGTTTGGATGCAGTAAGTGTTAGTAGGATAACCTTGTAGAGCCCCTACTACTTTGAGGATAAAGATTGGTGGGTGGGATCACAGATATAAATCAGGTCTCCGAACTCTAACTTAGGAAGAGGAGCATCCTGATGAGGGAAGAGGAGGGTACTATCATTGTGTTTCCACAGCTCTGGTCTGAGGTATAGGAAGAGACTAGTAGGTAAAGAAGAAGGGGGTAGAGGAGTCTCAGGAGACAAGCCAGGGGGTATCATAGGTCTCCTGTACATGAACTCAAAAGGACTGGTCATGGAAGATTTGTCTGGTAAATCCCTCAGTTTAAGCAGTGCTAGAGGTAAAAGTTTGATCCAATCTCATTTTAGCTCCAGGGTGAGCTTTGTGAGAGCTTCTTTGATGGTAGGGTTTGTTGGCTCAACCTTGCCTGAGGATTAGGGATGGTAGGGAATGTGAAACTTCTAGGGAATCTGTATGTACTTGGCAATGTTTTGGGAGATAGAGGAAACAAATTCTGGGCCATTATATGATTATATGGAGGATGGCAGGCCAAATTGGGGAACTATCTCTGCAGTTAAGATTTGAGCCACTGTGTTAACTCTTGTTTGTGGTGGGGAAAGCGTCTACCCATCCAGAAAAGGTGTCAACTATTACCAAGAGATATTTGTGTCATTTGATAGGAGGCATATGGGTAAAACCTATTTGCCAATCCATAGTTTGTAGGAGGCACTGCATTTGGTGTGTAGGAAATTGTGGGGGCTGGATATTGGAGTTAGGATATGTTTTTTTGACAGATATCACAGGAGTCTGTGAGAGCTTTGAGGAATTGTCTATGTGAACGTTGAAGGAGGGTGTAGTTTTGAGGAAGGAAAATAGACCTTGATTAGAAGGATGAATGTAGATGGACAGATTAGAAGGATGAATATTAAAAGATGGGAGGCTAGGACACGCCTTTAATCACTCAGGTGAGGGGAGGATCACGGGGAGTTGGCCACCCTGAGACTTAGTTAATCCAGGTTAAGAGTGAGAGAGGGAGAGAGGGCTATTTTATGGGCCAATTTGTCAGTGTGATTGTTTGAAAGATAAATGTACTGTCTCAGAAGGCCACAGCAGTGAATGATTGCTGCCTAAGAGGGGAGAAAAGCAGCATCTAGAAAGTACTGAATTAGGGAGGCATTGATAATTGGGGTCTGTTTTGGGGTGAGGAAGCCCTTTTCTCGCCAAATCAGGATATTTGTGTGGATGACATTATAAGCATATTTTAAGTATGTATAGATGTTCACAGAGAGATCCCTGGCCAGAGTTAGGGCTCAAGTAAGGGATATTAGTTCAGCTTGTTGGGACGTGGTACCGAGGGCCAGGGGTTTGGCCTCTATCAGTTTGTAGGTTTTAAGGGGGTTACGGTGGCCCTGATGACATAACCCAATGAATATGTGGGAAACTTTAGGGAGCTATCATCTATAAACCAATCAGGAGTCTTGGGGTTTAGGAATGAGGTAGTTGATGTGTGTAAAGGAGGTCTAATATCTCAGAGCATGAGTGAATGGGAGCTTGGGGGATAGTGAAAGTGGATGTGGGGAGTAAGGTAGCAGGATTGAGGGCTGGGAAAGGCTTAAAGGACAGGTTAGGATCATGTAGGATCTGGATTCAAGAAGGGGGGTAAACCTAAGAAAGCTCAGTGGCTGAGGAGGTCTTTATATAAAGAGATTTTTGTAGCTTCTGGTATAATTAGAGCAGTGGCTGCCAGAATCTGTATGCAGGGGGGCCAGCCCCTGGTGACCAGGTCCAGCTGTTTGGATAAGAATGCCACAGGGACATAGGTGTCTCCTGCCCTCTGGCAAAAGGGTGCTAGGACTTGATGCTGGTTAGCATGTAGGAATATAAAAAGTGGCCTGGACTGATTAGAATCTTAGGGAGGAAGCTCTAGCTAGAGTTTGTTTTAGGGTTTTGATAGGGGTAGTTAGTGCAGAAGGAGTAAGGAGGGGTTCTTCAAGACAGTCTCTGGTGGCTGAGCAATAAGAGAAAAGTTAGGTATCCACATATGGAAAAACTTAAAAAGGCCCAGCAAAGATAGGAGTTCTCTCTTGGAGGTAGGCATGGGGCAGGTTAGGAGGGTTCATATTCAGTCCAGTGGAATATCTCAAGTTTGGTGTGAAAGGTAAGTTACAGCAGGATAACACATTTGGGCTTTATGCTTTGAGACACAGGAATTCCAGGAGGATAAGGCACAGAAGAGGTCAGCAGTGTGTGTAAAACAGATTTCCTGAGAGGGTCTGCATAGAAGGAGGTCATTGACATACTGCAGGAGATGGCTGAGATGGAAGTTTAGAGAGGAGAGCTGTCATTGGAGGGTGTGATGGTTAAGGTTGTGTCAACTTGATCTGTTTAGGAATCCACAGACATTCCTCATAAGTGAGTCTTTGAGGTTGCTTCTAGGAAGTATTAACTAAAGGAAGAATCCTTCCCCTAGGGTGAGCCTCTTGGGGGGGGGGTTATCTAAAGAAACTCTGGGAAGGAAAGGATCCCTTCCTCCCACTTGGCTGCTGGTGCTGTTCACTGCTTGCTGCTTTCCAGTATGGACTGAAGACCAGCATGGACTGAAGACCAGGGTAGACAGAAGACCAGCAACTATCCAGGAAGCATTCAGGCCTTCAGTGCCAGATTGGGACGGCTGAGGCATCCAGCCTCGTGGACTGAGCAGCTACCGGGTTCCTTGACTCTCAGACCTGCAACCTGCTATTATTGGACTGTCACAAGCTAATCCAATAAATTCCCTTTTAATAAAATTCATTATATTGGCTCTGTTCACCTAGAGAACCCTTACTAATACAGAGGGCTTGGCCAAAGTAGTGAGGACTGTCCCTAAAACCTTGTCGTAGAAGTATCCAGGTTAGTTGCTGAGCTAAAAGAGTGTCCAAGTCCTCCCAAGTAAAAGCAAGGAGAGATTGTGAGTGTGTGTGTTTTGGGGGGTGGTTTTTAAAAAAGGCATCTTTAAGATCTAGGACAGTAAAGTGGGTTGCAGTAGGCAGGATAGAGGAGAGTGTAAGGGTTACGGATGACTGGGTATATGGGTATAGTTGCCTCATTTAGTTTTCTGAAGTCCTGAACTAAATGAAAAGTCCCATTAGGGTTTTTAACACTGAGGATAGTGGTGGTGTGGGGACAGTTAATAGGAGTTAAAAGTTGAGCTTTGTGGAGGCAGTTAATTCTTGACTTTAGTCCCCTAAGAGTGTCAGGGGGCAGGGGCTACTATTCCTGGGTCACATACGAGTGAGCATTTTTTAAAGTAATGTGTACAGGTTTGTGGTGCTGAGCTATTGAGGGATATTCAATATCCCATAATGATGGATTAATAGTGATGGTGGGGAAGAGAGAGGGATTGCATTTTGGGAGTGCTCCCATCTGTGTCCAACATGGTAATTGTATTAAATATAGGAATGTGGATCAAGATGTTGAGTTTTGACCAGGTGTGTCTACCAGGGAGAGGCATAGGGCATTCAGGAATGACTAAACAGGAGTGGATAAAGTATATAGCCCTAAACTGGCAAAATAAAGGATGCGTGTCTTTGGGAGTGGAGGACACAGCCAAGATCCCCGTGATCGTGATGCTGGATCTTATTGTTGGTCCTCTCCAAGAAATGAAGATTGAATTGGATGACTCAGTGGCTGGGAAGAAAGAAACTTTGTGCCTAGTCACCATCCCAATCACCCTGGGCTCAATGGACAAGTTGGGATTGCCAACTGGGGATGGCAAACCCTGGCCTCTTCATTGCACCAGCTGTAGGGAGGGGTTGGGGTCTGGTATTGCACTCCCAGTAGGGGCACTAGGATGTTCCTGAGGGAAATCCCATTTCCAGTGACCCCAGTGTCCACAGTTAGGACAGGCTCTTGTGTGTGGCCTGGGATTGGGGCAGCCCAGTGTCCTGGCTGGTCACATTTGAAGCAGTCCATGGATGGTTTTGCTCAGCTTTGGGCTTTGTTGGAGGGTGAAGGGCTTGGATGTTGGCAGTTATTATTGAGAATAGAGGCAAGGAGTTGATATTTTGTATGTCTCTTTCCTTTTCATGTTTAGCCTCATCATCCCTGTTATTGAAGATTTTAAAGGAACCTCTAACGGGGGGGGGGGGTTCAGATCCCTTTTCCAGTTGGAATTTACATCTGATGTCCAAGGCTGAATGGCTAAAAAACTGAATATTTAAAAATGCTAATAGATGGGAAAAAATGTCTAGGTTAATACATTTGATGATAGCCTCTGTGAGGCATGCTTCTAAAAGGGCTGCATTTTTCATCAGGGCCCTGGGTAATTTCCCTAATTTTGTCAAAATTTATAAAAGCATGAACATTCCTTTGCATGCCCTCTAGGAGACCAGTGACCACATGGCTTAGTCTTTTTGTGCCTTCATCCCCCACCTAGTAAGTTCAGGGTGGCTGGGCATTAGGTGAAGCCTTACTGGCTGGGGGATTCTAGGATTTTGTTCATTCAGAGCATCTGCATAGGCTTGGGCTGAATTCCAGATGTGTTCCTTTTCATCTGGTGTTAACATAGAGTTAAGGACATAGTAGATATCTCCCCAGGCTACATGATAGTTTTGAGTGATACGGGGGAATTCTTTCTCATGTCTAATGTGATTTTTCAGAAAAGGAGCCCAGCATGTGTTCTATCTGGCTCATGTTAGAAAGGGGAAATGGAACATGAATCCAGATAGGACCCTCTATTCCCACCACTTCTTATTAGGGAAACATTGGGGTGAGGTGTTTGTATTGTGTTTGGGAGAGGGTGTGGGGATGTGAAGGGAGGTAGGGATGGGCCAGGGTTGGGGGCAGATAGGTAAATGGTCTGGGAAAGGGTGTCAGAGGGTGTGGGTGGAGGCATCTCTGGATGGGGAGTAGCTATCAGGATGAGAAACACTGTGGGAGGACATTGGGAGGGGAAGGTGAGTTAACAGGTTATCTTAGTGTGGGGCCTTTGGAGAGGGAGACATGGACCCAGAGGAGGCAGGTTCAGGAGAAGCTGGGGTTGGAAAAAGGGGAGGGTAAGAAGACAGTTCATCTGTGGGATCAAATTCAGAGGAGGGGAAATAGAGAAGGTGGGAGGGGTAATGGCCAGCATAGGGGGAGGAGGTAGGTGTAATAGGAAAATATGTTCATCAGAACAATTAAGGCAGAGAGAAGGGTGTTTACACAAGAAAAAGAAGGGTTGAACAAATGGAACTTTGGACCACTTGCAATGTCATTTCATGATGTTGTCAAAATCAGTAAGCATTTCTATATCAAAAGTTCCAAATTTTGGACAATTATGGTTATTGTTTAATTTATAGTTGGGCTAGACCTGAGTAGAAAGCCAAATTAGAAATTTAGTATTGAAATCAGTGAGACCTAGAGATTTAGGTTAATTTTTAGGCATCCCAAGGGAGTGTCCCTAGGGACAGAGAGATCAGAGCCCATTTTTGAAAAAGATAAACTTTGAGAAGGTAAGGCACAGGCTAGATTTTGGCAGCAAGTTGTCAGTCAGTGCCAAAATTGAGCTGGAGGCTAGACTCAGGTACTAAGTCATCACCCAGTAATAAAGCGCAGCCAGGATGGAAGGCTAGACCTTGGCACCTGGTGCCAAAGGAAAGCTGGAGCAGAAGGTTAGACTCTGGTACCTGATGCCAGAGAAAAGCTGGGTCCCAGAGTACAGTGAGAAGGCATCCCCTGTCCCCACTCACTGGAGACTTAATAGCTGGAGGCCACTGGTCCAAAAACAGTAGCCTAAGGCACCTCTAGACTGAGTCTGGGGCCTTACCTTAATGAATTTTGATGAGTGTTGAAGGATTAAATGGAGAGAGGACCCTGCTAGGGGTAGTTATGGATAGGAAAGTAAGTAGTGGGCCCAGAGAGGGCTAACAGACTGGAGGCTGAGTTTACTAAAAAACATCAATAAGACCCCAATTCCAGAGTTTGCAGCACTTATGGTGACAAAAGTTGCAAAAGCCAAAGGTTCAGGTAGTGTATTCACAATCATTAAACCTGTATAGTAAGCATAATGGATGGACATTTGAGCTCTTGATGGACCCAGTATGAAAGGGGAAGAAAAGAGGGTATAGGAGAGCATGATCTTGTGGACTACCTAGATGGGTGATCAGAGACTGGGCTGAACTCAGCAAGGGATTTTGGAAAGACATCAGAGAGTGGCCCTGGCCAGAATTTCTGCAGTCTCTTTAGGTGAGTAGCCAGCCTCATGCAGTCCTGCACACTGGGATAGAGAAAAGGTAGCCCAGAGGAGAGGGCTCAGGCCCAGTGTCCCCAAAACCTGACCAGGTATTGGCACCAATTACTGGATCAGAGGTGGGTCTGAACCAACTAGAGCAAGGTGTAAATAAATAGAGAATGCACAACCTCAACATCAGGCTATTATTTATTGGAGAGCAGGTGAATAGTGAAAGATAGCAGGCCTTCCACAGGTTTGAAGCTGCCATACTCAGAGGCTTGATAGTTAAAGGGAAGGGACAGGAAGGGCAGATAATGGGGAACAAGAGAGGAAACAGGGCTGTAACAGGGCCATTTCCTCTGTTGACTTGTTTTCCCAGGTAGGACTCTTAGGGTTTGACTAGTTCTTTGATGACAGTGGGTTTGCATGGCTCCTACACCACAGGTGACTTTATCAGGTTGTGATTTGGGAAGCTATTTACAACCCAAAAGAATTTAAGAATCTCCCCTGTGTAAAAGTCTGTTCCAGGACCAGAATCTTCCAGTAATTTCTGTGACTATAATGATTGCTGGGACACCATCCTTATTAACTTTTACAGCCACAACCCTGTTGGTCAGGAAGGGCTGCTGCCCCTGGGCCTCTCAGCCTGCCAAAAGCCCCAGGAACTAGAAAGTATGTACCCCAGACATGATTGATTGGACCCAGGACCAGATTTCCTGAGTGGAAGGAGACAAGACTGAGCCAGATGTCCAGACCAGGTAAGAGCTCTGAATTTGAAATTGAGACTACTCAGGTTTGAAATTATACTCAAACTAATTTTGAGGTCTGGAATTATACTTGAAGTGATTTCAACATCTGGATTGATTTCACAGGAGGAGTTCTGAACCTTGAGGTGATTCCGAGGTTACAGCTCCCTCCTCTGTCAGGACTGAAGTTGTCCCAGTCTTGCTAACTGGCTAGATCAGGATTGTCAGTGGGATTAAATGAGAAAAAAATGTTTGAACTCTAAATGAATGAATGAGTAAATGTGTGAGGGGGAGATAGCTGCCTGAAATCTGTATGAAAAGTGCACTTCATATGATACGTGTGTGAGTGTGTATGTGGCTCATAGCCCTAAGGCTGCACAGTAACTTCTATACCAAGCAGTGCATGCTCAGGAAAGATTTGTCTTTGGGTCTGTTCTGCTGCACCAACATAGTGGGAAATTCATTGTGGGGAAAGTACGCCACCAAGCCCAGTGTCCTAAACTGCATGGTCAAAACCCCTACTTTAAAAGGGAATATCATGGAAATTATAATACTAAGATGACACCAGGAAACTTCAAGTTCTCTGTAAGTTAGGATGGTCAGCTTTTAATGCTGATTGGCCCACAGAGGAAACACTGAAAAACTAAGATTATAGACAGGAAAAAATGCAAGATTATTGTACTCTTAAAAGTTATAAAATGACAAGACCAGAGATCTGTCCTGTATTCCTGAAAGAAATCCAAAACTCTCCAGGGGAAAAAAAAATAGTTTAGCTAGAGTCAGACCAGAAGCTTCAAGGCCAGAGAACACCCACACACACAGCTGCCTCCTAACACACTCTCCAGTAATGAGGTACTGATTGGCAGAGTTTAAAAATTGGTAAACCCAAGGCCACAAAAAGGATGGTAGGAGGTAACAAGGCTGTCTGGGTTACTGGGGAATTTCACCACTCCAGAGTCTGATACTGAGGAAGAAGTTAAACTATGGAAAAGACAAACCAAGATACAAGTCTCTCTGCAAGGTTTTACAAAGGTCTCTGATCTAAGTGAATGTGAGTGGAAGCCACTCAAGCCCTAAACCCAACCACATACCTACCAAAAGAAAAGGGAACGCCGTTCCACATTTGCAAAGAAGGGTTATGCTGTCCTGCTGTGTTACCAGGGGCAAAAACTCAATCAGGAATGCAAAATTCTGAGGCCAGTCCCAGGAAAATTCTAGAAACCTGGGGAAACTCTTCTGTCTTGCTCTCACACACTGTAGCTGGGGCGGTTCTCTAGGGCAAAGATGAAAGTCGGGGACTACACATGCGCAGACACCTGCAATGTGTCAGTGTTTTCCCCTGAGGGCTTGATGGCTGTACAATGACTAGGCAGCCCTTGGAGCCTGACACACAAGTCTAATTGTTGGATGGGGAAGCCATGACACAGACCTCTCTGGGTTTATGCTGCCCCTGAGAAGAATCCCTGATGGCTCTGCTTTCTTGGATTCCCTGCCTTGCAGAGTTAGGGGGATCTGCAGACACAGGGAAGCTCAGGGTCCTGGCCTTAACATGATGATGGGTGAGTCCCAAGTTGATGCAGACAGATGGGGACTTCTTATAAGAAATTTGTAACTGTTTCTAAGTTTACTTCATCTCTCTATGCTTCTATGGAACGGCTAATAGACAACAGCCTCAAGATTTATGTTTATGTTCTGAAGTACTCAATACTGAGTTTGGCCTGCTTTTATATTTTTAAAAAACATGTGTTTCATAGCCAGGCAGGGTGGCGCACGCCTTTCACCCCAGCACTCGGGAGGCAGAGGTAGGAGGATTGCTGTGAATTTGAGGCCACCCTGAGACTAATAGTGAATTATAGGTCAACCTGAGCTAGAGTGAGACCCTGCATCGAAAAACAAACAAACAAACAAAAAACCCAAAAACAACAACAACAAAAAATGTGTTTCAGAAAGCTGATAAAAACAAGAGGTTCCAAAAATCAACAAATGATAAAATCTCTCCTGTTTCTCTCTCTCTGTCTACAGACACACACACACACACACACACACACACACACACACACACACATTCTACCTGCTAGTTATTGATTAATATTAGTCCAATTTCTCCTTGATATATCTTATTAAAAGAAAATATATCACTAAAGACAGTGCTCAGAGCCCAGCCCTAATGTACATTTGGGACAAAGTTAGAGCCTAACCCTAAGATGTAAAAACAATTTAGAATTCTGGCTGTTTTTACTTGCTAATGTTAATGGTGCTGGTTGTTTAATGGTGTCTCTTTGCTTATATTTATAGAGGTAAGCCAGATTTTCCTGTCATTGATAATTATCCCTTAAAATTCGTAACACAAGGGGACCCAAGCACCCTTGGGAAATTGGGCCCATACCCATCAGTCAGGAGATATAAACTGATCACACTAGAGTCAAGAAGACAGCGTCCTCAGCCAATTG
The DNA here is from genome assembly GCA_036365145.1 of Orientallactaga sibirica. Lineage (NCBI taxonomy): Eukaryota > Metazoa > Chordata > Mammalia > Rodentia > Dipodidae > Orientallactaga > Orientallactaga sibirica. Next base: position 3,738,248 of record JAEOAD010002517.1, read on the forward strand.
TAACAGCTAACAGGTCTCCAAGGACCCTCCTCAAAGTCACCTTCTGGAGGATTCCTGCCCCTGCCAAGGAGACTGCAGTCCTGCTCCAGTCACAATCCCAAAAGCTGACTCATCAATGCTTGACAGAAGCCTGAGAAATTCAACATGAGGTGCCAAAATGCAAAAAAAAAAAAAAAAAAAAAAAAAGACATGATGTCCATCAGTCCTACATGTGTTTTCTATGATTGGTTTAAAAAATATGTGCGGCTGCAGAGTTTGCTCAGTGGTTAAAGGCACTTGCTTGCAAAGCCTGATAGCCTGGGTTCAATTCCCCTATACCCATGTAAAGCTAGATCCAGGGGAAAAAAAGCCAAAAGTTAAACTGATTCATGGAGTTACTGGAAGAGTTAATTTCTGAGGAACTAAATTTGTCTTTGTCAGCAGAATGAAAAATATCTCAAAGGCAGAACTGTCCAGAAAGGGCCCAGAGTGACAGTAAGGACAGAGAGTTTAGGCTAAAATAAAGTAAAATGGAATTCGTGGTTTGAGTGGCCTAACTATAGAAATGATTGATATGCAAATTGACACACCTTGTTTGTTAACTTACCCCTATGAAAACTATAAGATGAAAGTAAAATGTCAGCTCAAGGTCAGAGTTTGTTTTGGGAGCTATCTCAGCTCTTTGGCCCCTACATAAATAAACTCCTCTACTTTCACTCATACTAGCATTGGAGTGGTATTTTCAGAGAATTGTCAATCACCAAACAGACTTACAAAATGAACAGATAGGTTACAAAATAGAGAAACACAAAGAGCAAGTAAACGTTATGGAAAATTTAGGCACAAAGATCCAGCACCAGAGATAGTGTGAGAATCAGATTTATTTATGTTGGCATGGACTCAGGGGAATAACCTCCAAAGTACAAGTCCTGAGCTCTGATAGAGTTTTTTAGGCAGTATGGCAGGCAGTTTGACAATGTCTTGAGTTCTTACACTATTTGTGGGTAAAACTTCTGGGCTATGTGACTGGAAACTATAAGGAGAAAGTTACAGAAGTTCAGGGTAGTTTGCCTATGTCTGTACTAACCAGATAGCATACAAGCAGGATGCCACTGTATAGATAGGAAGGAGACTCAGGGTCATGCTATCTCCCTGATAAAGGCTTACCTAATAGAAACTGTGTTTTAGAGCATCATCTGGGTCTGGTTTCTCTGTTAAATTTCTTTGATGACATTCTCCCTCTAATCAAGCACAGCAAACACATGAGGAATGTGTTCAGGCCATTCTTTTTGAATGACCCATTTTATGGGCTTTTAAAATCAGGACCCCTATTAGGATTAGTTGAACTATTAGTTCCAGTGAGACAAGTGACATTGTGACCATTTTTCCTCAGTATTCCACAAGGGATTCCTCGTGCTTCTGCATTGCAGTTAGTTGGTTTTCAGAATTGTAACTAGAGCAGGACTGTAGACTCCTCAAGCTTCTGCTGTATGAATACTAGTCAGATCCAGAGTGAAAAAAGCAGTTCTGTAGTCTCTTTTTTGGCAGGAGTCTTCTGGGATTTGACCCTGAGGGGACTGTCTGGACCCCTAGTAACTCACCCGCCTGTCATGATCAACTGAGTATTCTGTCCTTTTGACTCTGATGTGATGAATCTATACTGTAGCTCTTGGCTGACAAGGATCGGCCCAATTCCCTAGAGTTATGGGAGTCCCGTGGGGTTTGCCTGGTCAGAAACAAATTATCTACATAAGGAAGCAAGATATGGTTAAGGGCTCCCCTGGGAAAGGCTGTCAAGTCTGTAGCTGTTGCCTCTGTATGGGGAGTTCTTGAACTCCTGTGAGGGCCTTGTCCAGGTCATTTGGACTTTTCTCCTAGTTACTAGATCTTTTTATTTAAAGCAAAACAGCTGACTAATCAGGGCAAGGCAGAGACAGAAGGCATAAGTCAATGTAAGAACTTAGTAATGTAAGCCCATATCAGATAAAGAAGTCTGTTAGTCTGAATCTTTGCTTAAGTTCTGTTGTTACTCATTATACTCTCTTACTGGGTGTTCAAGCTCATGTAAGTGCTTAAGTTCTGTTGTTACTCATTATACTCTCTTACTGGGTGTTCAAGATCATGTAAGCAGCCAAAATTAACTATGTATTGCTTATTTGTTTATTTATTTATTTTGTTATTTGAGGCAGGGTCTCACTATAGCCTGTTATTCATTATGTAGATTCAGGGTGGACTTGAACTCACATTGATTCTCCTACCTCTGCCTCCTGAGTGCTGGGATTAAAGGCATGAGCCACCATGCCTGACTGTATTGTATTTTTAGAGGTCAGTAATTGCTCTGTAGGAGAGATTTTGACTCTCAGCATTGTGTCAACTGCTAAGATAAGTCAAGGCTGTGCTGATCATGTAGCTTCTTTTGGAACCGTTTGTTGTGACTCTTCTCTCTGGCAGATACACTGACTGAGAGTCTATCTCTGGATTTCTGTTTTCCTCCTGGTCAAGAAGACAAGTGACTTCTAAGTGTCTTGTCATCTCTTGTGATATTCTTTAAAAAAAATTTTATTTATTTGGGGGGCGTAGAGAATGGGCACATGAGAGCCTCTAACCACTGCAAAAGAATTCCAGATACATGTGCCACCTCGTGCATCTGGCTTTATGTGGGTATGGGAACATTGAACCGGGTGTCAGTAGGCTTTGTAGGCAAGCGCCTTAACCACTGAACAATCCCTCCAGTTCATAGTATGGACTTTTTGGCCTGGAAACAGGAACCAAAACATTGATAGTCCTTTTTAACTATGATGTCTCTAACTGGCTTTGGCTTCTACATATAGTTATTAATCAACTCTGAAAGACCATAGCAGACTTTGAAGAACAATGTGGATGCAGAGCACATTTGATTAGCAAAATAGATCTTGTTCAACAAGTACAGAGCATATCTGGTTAACAAAACAGATTTAGTTAAAGAATGCACAGAAGTTTAAAATTAGTTTGATTACTATTTAAGTTTAGTTGCCATGTGACAATATAAACCATATCTGGAAAATAGAAAGCAAGCATATCTATTTTTTTCAAGTATCTATTACTTATAAGGATAGGCAGAGTATGTTAACTGCACTGGAAACAACATTTTACCAACAACTCTAAATCAATTGATTTAAAATATGTTTGTCAGGAAAAGATAAGACTGCATAAATGTTGGCATTTGTGTTTTAGTGCATCTTTGGTTAGTTTGTAGACCTGTGTGAGTACCAATTACTCTGAGACAGATGACTGGGATGAGAATAAATGAAAACAAATTGTATGTGAAAATGTCAGAATGAATGAGGCCTAAATCTCTGTATGCCAACAAAAAATATAATTAAAAAAAGAAGTAATTGGGTTATGTGGGCTCTTCCCTCTGCCCTTGGCAATTAACTATAGTAGATATTGCAGGGTAGGCTATTCACTGTAGGAGTGAAACAAAAAGGAAAAAGAATACAAAACTATAATATAGAAAATAATATTTTTCTTGAAAAGGAATGTTGAAGTTTTAGTTTTTGTTGTTGTAATTGAACCCAGATCCTCATTTATGAAAGGATTCTTTTTTTAATATACATTTTATTTTTAATTTGAGAGAGAGAATGGGCATGCCGGGGCCTCCAGCCACTGCAAATGAACTCCAGATGCATGCATCACTTTGTGCATCTGGCTTATGTGGGTCCTAAATAATTGAACATGGGTCCTTTGGTTTTGCAGGGAAGCACCTTAACCACTAAAGCATCTTTCTAGCCCCCAGGAAAGGGGTCTACCACTGAGCTACAATCCCAGTCCTAAGACTGGCCTTTTTAAAATATATTTTTAATTTTTATTTTTTTATTTGAGACAGAGAGAGAGAGAGAGAAAGAGAGAGTGAGAATGGGCATGCCAGGGCCTCTAGTCACTGCAAACGAACTCCAGACGCATGTGCCACCATGTGCCTCTGGCTTACGTGGGAACTGGAGAATCAAATTGGGGTCCTTAGGCTTCACAGGCATGTGCCTTAACCACTAAGCCATCTCTCCAGCCCTTGATGCTGGTCTTTTAGAGCATGATGTCCATGGAATTTGGATAATTTGGGGAAAAAAAAACATGAAAGTGTTGAATAGCAATTTACTTCGTATTTAAACATTTCATCCTGTAGTGAAGCTCTTGAGATTCAGAAGTCTCATTAAGACTCAGGAAGCTGCTGAAATTTACAAAATCACAAGACCCCTTCTCAAGATTATAGAAGCAGAGAACAATTGTTGGGAGGCAAGGCTTTACCCACTTGAGCTGGCTGCAAGTGGTGGAGTGAGATTCATGACACAGTCTCCATTAAGATGCCATTCAACACCAGGTAGGACTTCACAATGGCCTAGCTGCCTTTCAGTAATCCATGCTCTCTCTGTAATTAACCCTCACTCCTGCACCCCAATAAAGTCATTGGTTTACACAAATTGGATTTTATTGCAATCATGCTTTGGTCTGTTTTCTTGGGCCCTCTCTGGACTGAATAGATGCTTGTTTAACTGCCACAATGTGTATCTGGCTTATGTGGTTTCTGGTGAGTTGAACCTGGGTCCTTATACTCCACAAACAATCATTTTAACCACTAAGCCATCACTCCAGCCTCTTGCCTATTTCATATTTCCATTAGCTTTGAATATCTTTTTCCATCCTTTCACCCTAAGGTGTTTATATTGGTAAAGTAGGCTTAATGTATACAGCAAATGGATAGGTCAACTTTTCTAATCCAGCTTTTAAGCCTGTGTCATGTGATTGGGGCATTGAAACCATTGATGTTTAGATATAACTGTGAGGTACAAGTTAATTCCCATCAAATTTGAGGCTTTGTGGAGTTTGGTGTTTTTTTAGACTTTTTAAATTTTCATGTCTTTTCTACTCAAGATTGTAATTTTACCTACTTATAGAATCTTGGGTTTTATTGTTCATCTCTTCAATTTGGGTTATTCTATGTAATATTGTCTTTAGGATTGGCTTAGTGCTCATATAATCATAAAGCTTGGTTTTATAACTGGAAGTTTTTCTTCCACTCTCAATTATGAAGAATAGTTTTGCTGGGTATAGTATTTGGGCTTGGCAGCTATAGTCTTTTAGGACTTGAAGTGCTCCATTCAAATCCCTTCTATCATCTGGGCTCAAATAAGAATGGGTGGAACAGCAATGGAACAGGACATCTATCTGATGTTCTGTCCCAGCCACCATGGCAAGTGAACTCCATCATAGGCAAGTGCATAGGGATCCACATGAGCAAATACATGTGCATAACACACACATACACACACACACACCACTACCACCACCTTAAATGCACACACAAGCAAAAATAATAATAATAAACCTTCAATGACCTGAAACATGATACAAACATGCAATTCAGAACCTAGACAAGGAAATGAGCAATGAAGAGGAAAAAAGTATGGATAAAAAGTGAACAACATGGCAAAGGAAGTTGAGATTTTGAAAAACAACAGAAATAATAGTACTTATAACCTTGAAAATGAACAGATGTATTTTTCCCAATAAAAGTCAAGGACCCCTCTGAGCTATATGATTCTCCTCCTGGAGTTTTCCCCCTTGTGAGGCAGCTCAAAGACAATTTTGTTGGTCTAAGAAATCTCTGTAACTTTGTCAAATTGACAATTTCTTAGATGTATAGGATACAGTCAAGAGACAAAACCTGAATTCCACAAGTTATATAAAGAAGTTGAGATATGTAGGGCACAGTTGAAAGGCCCCAGGCTACTGGAGGTTTAGGCAGACCTGAGCTGTCAGGCATGACTAAGGGAGCTTGCAGGGAGCCTTGACCCCAACAATCTCGAGACCAGCAGGAGTGAGGCTGTTCCCTCCCCACAGCCTGGGGCACCTGGACATCCTGGTAAGACTTAGGTTTCACTTTCCCCAGAGCCTTGTGACCTTTGTCCACTTACATCACTATATGTTAATAAGATTATCAGCCAGTAGCCTTCTCACAGCCAATCCCCCTATGACTCATTCCCTATACCTTTTCCCACCACTACTTTGACCTTGTGACCCTTTCCTGCTCACCTAAGTCCCTACATGGTAATTAGGCATCAGTGGGACCTCTGTAATAACCAATCCTCTTATGACTCATACCTCTTTCCGCTGTTTCACAAATGCTTATAAACCTGTTCCCCTGACAATAAACGGGCTGCTCTCTGATGCTGCCTCCCAGCTGTTTCTTCCTGTCACACTCACTGCCACTCAAGACCCTGCTCCACAGTTGACTGGATGTCTTCAGGGAACTGCAGTCACAAGTACTCCAGGAACCACATAGATAAATCTTAAAGACACAGAGACATAGAAAACCTATTCAATAAAATTCTATCAGAAAATTTCATATATATATATATTCAAACATAAGAGATATTTAAATAAACATGGCCAGAAAAGAACCTGTCTATGATTCACTATAATAGTCAAGATGTCAAAAGTACAAAGCAACCCAAGTGTAGTAGTGCATGCCTTTAATTCCAGCACTCAGGAGGAAGAAGATCACCATGAGTTTGAGGTCAGCTTGGGACTAGATAGTGAACTCCAGGTCAGCCTGAGCTAGAGTGAGACACTACCTCAAAAAATGCAAAGCAAAAATATATTAAAAGGTGCAAGGCAAAAATGCAAATTTCCCACAATGTAGTAACATAAAACAATAGCAACAATAGAGAACAATCAGCATAACATCAGATTTCTCATCAGCAACCTAGAAAGCCAGAAAAGCATGGAATGACATATTCCAAGTCCTGAAAAAAAAAATCATCAACCAAGAATATTATGTTCAGAAGAGCTACCTTTAAAAATTAGCATCAAAGCTGGGCATGGTGGCACATGCCTTTAATCCCAGCACTTGGGAAGCAGAGGTAGGAAGATCGCCATGAATTTGGGGCCACCCTGAGACCACATAGTGAATTCCAGGTCAGTCTGGGCTAGAGTGAGATCCTACCTCAAAAAAAAAAAAAAAAAAAAAAAAAAAAAAAAAAAAAAAAAAAAGAAGAAGAAAAAAAATAGCATCAAAATAGTTTGTGAATCTGGCTTTACATGGGTACTGGGAAATTTAACTGAGGCAATTGGGCTTTGTAATTAAGTAACCTTAATTGCTGAGCCATCTCTTCAGTATGAAATAGGATATTTCAAGACAAGCAAAAATTAAGGCAATTCACAACCAATATGCCAGAATGGCTAAAATTGCTAAAAGATACTGCACATAGAAAAGGAAAAAAGATAGTCTCAATTTCAAGACCGAGCACAGGAAAGATTAAAATACATGAGAGGAATAGATTAACAAAGGACAGCTACAAAAGAATTTATCATGTCCAACACAGTAAACCAGCAAACTTGTAATACTAATAAAGAAGAAAGAAGAAAGAGAAAACAATAATCCAACCATCCAGAAAAAAAAGCTACCCAGCAGGGGTGAAGATGGCATCTGAGTAAACATGCTTCACATTTTACTGAAGGAAAGACAAGACCTTTAGGGTTTATCCCTGCCTGTGGGAACTCCACCCATGAACTCCCCCCTCACAGGACCCCCAAATGCCAGCTCCATCCTCAGTGGTGCTGCTGGCCCCACCCCTGGTTGCAAGAACCCCATTCTGGGGCATGGGAACTACCAGCTCAAAGGCCAAATGCCATCACTCCTCCACCACCCCACCCTCTCTCCCCCTTCCCTTACCCAGACCCAGGCCAAAAAGTTATTTTTCACCATTCCCTTTCCTTTCCTGCCACTCCACCTGGACCACCACCAAATCTGCCCTATGCACCTCACCTGACCTGTAGCAATCCCAAATCTCTGCTCTGCCTGGTCACAGGACCCTGCAATCCCAGCCACTCCCTGCAACATACTCCCAATGCCCCACTGTCCCATCCCCTGAACCCTCAGCATCACAGAACAACCATGCATCCCCATACTCCCCATCTCTGTAGCCCAGATGCAACACCACTCTGCTTTAACCCATTGCTCCCTACCCCCAACCCCTTGGGCTACCTGACCATGCACTCCCATACCCTGAACCACCAAAGAACAAGCCCCTTCATCAGACATTCAGATCCTCATGGGCTCCCACTCCCTGAGCAGGCAGACCCCACTGCCATCAGAAACTTAATGGAAATAAACATAAAAGGGAATAATCACTGAAGACACTTCAAGGTAAACTATAGCTTACTGCTACAGTTAACAAGATGCCTTCAATGTGATGGGCAGACCACAGTGCAAAAGGAATAACATGAAAAATCAAATCAAATGCAAGTAAACCCAAGACTGCCCGTCCCACAATGGCTGTCTCTAACAAAAACAGAAGAGATAATAGGATCAGAATCCCAAAATGAAGACAAAAGCAATGCAACCCTAGCCAAGAAAATAGCAGAACTTTCAGAAAAACAACAAAGGGCCAATAATTGTATGAATACTGTTCTTGTGAGATTAGACCTAATAGAAAAGAACCAGGAAGGACTCCAAAGACAGTTAAATGACCTGAAGGAGAGTGAAAAAAGAGAAGACCTCAATAATCAGCTGACTAAGCTCAATGAAGACATAAATAAATGCAAGGATGAATTCCAAGGTGCACTAAAAAAATCAGAAAATGATGTGAAAAGGGAACTCGACAGAGGATTAGAAACTATACATAAAAGTAGTAGAAAATACAAACCAAATTGAACAAACCCAAAACTCTATAGAAGCTCTCAAGAATAGAGTCAGCTATGTGGAAGATAGAAACTCAGAACTGGAAGACAGAAGAAACAGCATGTGAATTTAAAATATTCAATAAGTTCAAAAATTTTTGTGAACAGAATATATGGGAATTGTAGCATAGCCTTAAACGTTCCAACATTAGGATCATGGGGATACCAGAAGGGGAAGAAATTCAGACCAAAGGAATTGAGAACTTATTCAACAAAATTATTGAAGAGAACTTTCTCAATCTCTCAAAAGAAAGTCCCATTATGGTACAAGAAGTTAAGAGGACTCCAAACAAACTGGACCAAAGGAGAAATTTTCCAAGACATATTATCATTAAAACCTTAAATATTGTTAACAAGGAGAAAGTCCTAAAAGCAGCTAGGGAGAAACAACACATTACATATAAAGGAAACCCCATCAGAATTAGCTCAGACTTCTCAATGGAAACACTCAAAGTCAGAAGGACCTGGAATGGAACACTGCAAAGTCTAAGAACTTATGGCTTCCAACCCAAACTACTATACCCAGCAAAAATATCCCACATAATACATGGTGAAAGAAAAACTTTCCATGACAAAACTCAGCTGTACAACTATATGAACACAAAGTCAAATCTACAGAGAGAAATTCAGGGTATTCTCCACACAGAAGAATCAAATAACCAACCTCAAGTGCCTATAAGAAGCAGATCACAATAACCAAACTCAGAGAAGGCACTAAAATCAAAACAACCCTTCAAAGTCCAAAAACACACCAAACCATCACAACATGGCAGGGATTAAATCAAACTTCACAGTTATTAGTCTTAACATCAATGGCCTTAATTCACCCATCAAGAGACATAAGCTGACATGATGGATGAGAAAATTAGACCCCTCAACCTACTGTCTTCACAAAACCTACCTCCCCACTAAATATAGACACCTTCTCAGGGTGAAAGGGTGGAAAATGATATTCCAAGCAAATGGAAATAAGAAACAATCAGGCATTGCTATACTAACATCAGGAAAAATAGACATCAAGCCAAAAGTAATCAAAAAAGACAAAGAAGGCCACTTATTATTTATCAAGGGAACAATCCAACAAGAGGATATCACAATCATCAATCTTTATGCACCAAACACAGGTGTGCCACAATTCATAAAACAAAACCTACCTGACAACAAAATAGAAATAACCACCAACACCATCATAGTTGGGGTCTTCAATACTCCACTATCAACAATAGATAGATCATCCAAACAGAAAATTAATAGGGAAGTAAGAGAGTTCAACAAAACCATAGATCAACTAGATCTAATGGACATCTACAGAACATTCTACCCCAAACCTACAGATTACAAATTCTTCTCAGCAGCCCAAGGAACCTTCTCTAAAATAGATCATATATTGGTCCACAAAGCCTGCCTCCATACTTTTAGGAAAATCAATATAATTTCCTGCATGATATCAGACCAAAATGCTGTAATGCTAGAAAATAACAATAAAAGGTAAGCCAGGAATCCCTCCAGCTACGGAAAGTGAACAAAACACTTTTAAACAAGAAATGGGATGTGGATGAAATAAAAAATGAAATTGCAAAATTTCTAGAATTGAGCGACAATGAGAACACTTCATACCAAAACTTATGGGACACAATGAAGGCAGTCCTTACTTTTAAAAAAAAATCATAGCACTAAATGCCTTCTTAACAAAGACAGAGAGATCCCAAATCAATCACATAATCACCTACCTAAAGGCATTGGAAAAACAAGAAGAAGCCAACCTGAAAAGCTCCAGACAGAAAGAGATAATTAAGATCAGAGCAGAAATTAATGAATTGGAAACTAAGAAGAATATTAAGAAAATTGATGAAACAAAGAGCTAGTACTTTGAAAAAATTAACAAGATTGATGAACCCTGGCCAACTTGATCAAGCAAAGAAAAGACACACTTCAAATTAACAAAATTATAAATGAAAAAAGAGAGAACACAACAGACATAAGTTAAACTGGGAAAATCATCAGGACTCATTTCAAAAACCTCTACTCCACAAAACAGTAGAACATGGAGAAAAATGGATGAATTCCTGGACACATACCACCAACCAAAGCTACACCCAGAGCATATTAATCTCCAGAACAAACCTGTAACACCCTTCAAGATTGCAAAGGTAATCAAACACCTGGCCCAAAAGAAGAGTCCAGGACCAGATGGGTTCTCAGCTGAATTCTATAAAAACTTCATGGAAGAACTGAAATCAATTTTTCTCAAACTGTGCCACACAATCAGAGATTTTGGGGAAAGATCCCCAACTCCTTCTATGAAGATAGCATCACCCTAATTCCAAAACCAGGCAGAGATGCCACAAGAAAAGAAAATTATAGGCCTGTTTTCCTGATGAACATAGACACAAAGATCCTGAAAAAATCTGGTGCTGATCTCTCTCTATTTTAGAGAGTTTGCCTCTCTTTTTTTTCAGATGGATGCTGAACCTGAAGGGAGGATCAGCCTATTGGACCTCACCAGGGCCCCAGCAGAAACCATACAGTAACAGGGAAAATAGGCAAGAGTGCAGCTTTCTTGGTGAACCTGACATCAGAACAAGGCTGAAGGAGATAAACACAGAGAACATTCAACTCCTACTAACCCAGATATCTAGAGACCCAGAGGCTCCCAAGACCTTATCACCACTGAAGTAGAACTAAAATGAACCCAACGTGGCTAAGGGACATTTGTGGAAGAGGGGGCAGAAAGAGTGTTAGAGCCACAAGTTGGGTCATTATGCACAGACTTTGCCTCTCCCCCATAACTGTTGGCTACCGCTGTTGCCGGTGTTTCAATGTGGACCCTTGGGGGTGTGGGCTAGTTAGTGCAGAGTCAATGACACAGACTCCCGGAGTTGAGCAGGTGGTGAAAATGGACTTATTTATTCAGGGAAGTACATGCTCTTATATCCCCCTAATGTTCTCCATTGGTCTTGTGGTGGCTGTCTGTGGCATTGCCCCTTGCTGAATGGTCCTTCAGCCCTCCTGATAGTGATGCCATTGGTCACTGGGTACTCAGGCAGGGTTTGCTTTGGTACCACACGGAAGCACCTGTACCTGCTTTGTTGCATCAGCCACAACCAGCTGCACTTGCCACATTTTCACCCTTTTTTTAAAAAAATATTTTGCTTTGGCCTCAAATGACACCCAGTATTGTGTACTGTGTTTGTCTTAGGTTGTCCCCCTCAGAGTTAAGCCTTTACTCATCATTGGAGCATGAGTATGATCACCCATGTCCTGTCTTAGGTGGTCATGACCTAGGGGAACCTTACCTGTCATTGACTACCAGGCCTCAAAGGGTTGTTCATCTGAGTTGTACATGTGAGAGAAGGGTGATCTTTACGATTTAAGTGGAGGCTCTGTCAAGGTTAGCCATCCAAATTTGGATAATTTCTCTCTGTGGCTTAGGACCAGGGCATTCTAGTGCCATGAGGATTTGGAGGGTTGTCTTGTTGATGGAGGATTGTCTGTGAATATGCTGTAATAGACACTTAAACAAAATCATTAATATAATGATAATTTCTCCCAAGATGGCATAGGCCAAAATCCATGAAGGGTCAAAAAGCCTTTTAATATTATTCCATACTCTGGTCATAATATCAGCATCTAGGGTCATAGCAGGGACTCTGGTGATGTTTAATTGATGGATCTATTCTCTTAGTAAGATTGAATAATTTAGAAATTTCTCAGACCAGGTACCTTTAACATATTGTGCTAATTTAATTCTCTCTAGGGAGGCATTATGAACTTTATAGGGAGTTAAACAGATAGCCTGATAGCATGGGTCACATGCCAGCAGGGACATGTCCCTCAGAAGTGTTATTTCCTCAGCTAGGAGGTCAATTTGTTGTTGTAAGATATGGATGGCCTGATAAAGATGTTGATTTATAGTTTCTTGGGAGTGTAGGTCTCGGCTGACTTGGTTACGACCCTATTTAAAGTTTCCACTGTGGTTGCTGTCTGTACCATAGCAATGGCTCCAGCCGTAGCCCCTCCACCCTGAGATCAATGGTGGTAATTATAGCCGTGGTGATACCAAATTCTCTTTTGATTCTTTGTAATTCTTCTAATTGAGCTTGAGTCATAAGGGTGATAGCATGGAAGTGAGTAATATTTACCACTGGGTACCAGATAGCTGCGGGCTGTCTTAAAAGAATGGCTAGTTGGGTGGTTCTGTCCCAGCATGCTTGCAGTTGACATGTGGGAAGGAGCAATTAAGAGAGTCATGTATGTCAGTAGCATTGGATACCAGGAAGAAGAAAGGGGGCCTAATGCAGGCGGGGGTAGCTGCCCAGGGTATTTTTTCAGTTTTGGATACATTAGCTGATTCATTTTGAGTCCAGTGAGTGGCATATCCATACGTAGACTGAAAATAAGACCAATTTGTGTGTAAGTACGTTCCATTAAAGCGATTACCTTCCTTCAGAAACATAAAGGGGTGTAGATCTAAGCAGGCCAGGGTGTTACATAGGTCCCAATTTCCCATAATTGTATCAATAGTATGGTCAAATGGGTATCTGTAGAGGTAGGGGGAGTTGGTAGCATCTTTGTCAGAAGAAAATCTCCACATGCAGAGAGAGATATTAGAGTCGGCTAGGGGATATCCCTCGAAGGCAGAAGAGGGGTGGGCTGGCAATGTTCCCAGGGGATAGGAAGGCCCACCTTGGGAGATAGGCTGTCTAGTCAGGGGCATTGTGGCAAAGGGGGCCTTGCGGTGGATCTTTTTCCTTTGTCTGGGGGATACTTTTTTCAGAGGGGGGCATAAATTGTTAAGCCCAGCATGGTACCAGCTGTAAGGCTACCATGGAAGTCTCCCATAATGATTTTGTGGAGTTTGACACAGCGACTGGAGGAGGACACATTGATGTTAAAACAAAGGGCATTATCTAAAGACCATACATCAGTCATTTCCTCAGAAGCCATGATAACATCCATGAAGGGTAGACCCAGGCTGGAGTTAGAGGTAAACAGTGTAGGGAAGAAGGGAGAGTTGATAGACATGGGTAATAAGATTGGAGGCATGGGAACAAGAGTCCATAGGTCTTCATTTTTTGTGGGGTAAGGGAAGATAAGGAGCAGAACAATGCATATTACCCATCTTTGACATTTATGTCCATTTCTGTATCTGGTTGCACATCTCTGGAAGGAATCCATATTGATGTGGTGGCCTCCTGTGGAAAAATGGAAGCATATCCTTGGGCCCACGTTAAGAGTGGGGTGGTTTTCTGCCATGTCTGGGTGATTGGGTCATGCCAGCGGACTAAGGGTAGGGGAGTATCCCAGGGCAAAAAGGCCCAGTGTTTGTAGGCGGGACTAAAACCCTGATCCTCAAAGGTAAAGAAGTTGAGGTGAAATAGGGCCTCAGTTAGGGCAAGGTGTGGGTCTCACTTGGAGTCTGGTGAGGTAATCTTCCCTAGGAGCCTTTTTCTATAGCTTGTCCCTGTGGATTATAAGGGATACAAAATGTGTGGGTAATTTTCCATGAGGCTATGAAATCATTGAATTGTTGTGAAGTATAGGCGGGCCATTGTCTGTCTTTAGGGCCCAAGGCACTCCCATGATTAACATTGCAGTTTTTAGGGCCTTGATGGCATGAGAAGCCTTTTCCCCAGCAAGTGCAATCAGGTGAGTGAGGGAGGAACAAGTGTCAACAATCACATGAATGTAGCTAAGGTTACCAAAAGGGGGTTGGTGGGTGTTGCAGACAGCTTCAGGTTCACTGAGATGAACTTCCAGACCAGGCACAGTTATGGAGGAAGGGATATTATTTATTGAAGCTTACAGATCCAGGGGAAGTTCCATAACGGCAGAAGAAGTGGCCTGCTCTCACAAGGCCAGGCAAGAGAGCAAGAAACCAACCAGCCACCACAGCACACAGAGCAAAACTACTGCCAAAACGTCACGCAGCACACTTCAGGAACTCCTGCTAGGCACATTTGCATATCTTTACAATGGAATCTCAAACCCACCATTAACACCTTAAGACCAGCCCCCAGTGACATTGCCTCTAGGAAGGTGATTGCAGATGCAAACTATAACTAAAAAAAAACCCTGAATATATTGGGGGACAAATATTCAAACTACCACATTCCGCCCCTGGCCCCCAATATATTTAGCTACTGGCCCCCAATAGATTTATAACTATCACACATTGCAAATTGTACTCAGTCCAATTTCAAAGGTTCTCACAGTCTTGATCAACTTAAGATAGTCTTGTAAAATCAAACAAGTTAAATACTTTCAACATGTAAAGGCACAGAGTAAACATTTTTAACTGGTAAAAGGCATAGCAAGGAGAGACTAGGATAATGCAAACTCAGCCATCATCAGTAATCATCAAGCTTCTACAGTTCAAGTTCAATATAACCAGAGACTGACAGTCTCCAGGTTTTCCAATTCCGCACCTCCAGCTGAGCAGAGTTGCCAGGGAAAACTTTCATCCCATGCCAACACTGCACTCCATGGTAGCCATTTTGCACAGTCCTGGTATATCCAAAACATCTTCAGGTCTCCATGCAAACCACGGTCCATCTTCCAAAAGGCTCTTCCAGCCTATTCCTCAGGGACTTCATGCCCTGCCTTCATGCTGCATCTCAGCAGCAGCTCCTGGAACCGTGTGCAACTCATGACCACTCCATGCATTTTTCATGCTTCCAAAACTAATACCAGGTGTGCAGGACACAGCCATATTCTTAATCCAGGGATGAAATAAACCACAGCCTTGAACAGCAGGTTCCTTCTCCAGTCAGCTCTTTCTAAAAATTTGCATTTTTAACAGTCTTTCCTCAGGCATCCTCTCCATTGTTTTAATGTAAATCAAGTCAGGCCACCTTCCTTCCACCTTCCTTAAGATTGCTAATGTGTTTGACAATAGCAGCTAAACCAGTCTCAATGCCTCTACTTTTAACTTGCTTCAGGTTTTCCAACTTAAAATCTTAAATCTCTCAGTCCAATATGTTTAGCCAAGCACATCAGTCCATTACAAATTTAACCTTGATCAAACTTTCTGGGCCTGGATAGCAGAATGTAGCCATCCCTTATGCCAGTAGCCCAGTTCCAACAAAGTCCTCTGCAGTCTTTCCTTCCCCTTAGAAAGCTCATAAGCCAAGCCTCGAAGTTCAATACAGTCTGCACTTAGCATTCTCAAACTCTCATCAGAATAGTCCATAAAACTTGGCTTACCACTCCAGAAGGCACCTTCAGTTGCAAGCACCAAGTCCATGCCCATTCCTCCAAAACAAAGGTTGCAAAAGACGAATATCCACACGATCTGGTTCATCTCACCCCACACTCCTCGGTACCACTTTACTGTTGCAGACAGCTTCAGGTTCGCTGAGATGAACTTCCAGACCAGGCACAGTTATGGAGGAAGGGATATTATTTATTGAAGCTTACAGATCCAGGGGAAGTTCCATAATGGCAGAAGAAGTGGCCTGCTCTCACAAGGCCAGGCAAGAGAGCAAGAAACCAACCAGCCACCACAGCACACAGAGCAAAACTACTGCCAAAAGGTCACACAGCACACTTCAGGAACTCCTGCTAGGCACATTTGCATATCTTTACAATGGAATCTCAAACCCACCATTAACACCTTAAGACCAGCCCCCAGTGACATTGCCTCTAGGAAGGTGATTGCAGATGCAAACTATAACTAAAAAAAAAAAAAAACCTGAATATATTGGGGGACAAATATTCAAACTACCACAGTGGGTAAAGTCCATTTGCCAGATGGCATTGGGGAGGAGTCCCCAAGGGTTGACTCCATATCTGCTAAGTGGGCCAAGGGGGGCCAAAGGTGCGCATGTCGCCCAGGATCTGGCAAGATGTTTGCATTGAGAGATGGCCAAATCAGGAAAGAGTTTTTGTAGATTTTGGGTTGACAGGTGGAATTGTTGGTGCAATGCCCTAGCCTGCTCAAGAAGGTCCAGTTTGGTTACCATGATGAGTTTATCAATCTTTTGGTTGCCCTTGGTTATAATTCCAGGTAATTGGGTGTGAGACCTCACTTGAGAAATATACCTGGGGAGGGCCCTGTTATCAAGGGCCACCTGTAATGACCACATGGTGATGAGTAGGGGCTTGTTGACATCTTTTATTTGTGAGAAGGGTAGAGTTCTGACAACCTGGACTGCATATTGGCTGTCTGAGAATACATTGATAGGTTCTGATTGACAACACTCAAAGATTTTCAAAAGGCCTAATAATTCCCCCAGTTGTATGGACCTTGGATTGGGAAGGATGTGGGTGACATCCCTCTTTCCCATCTGCTATATTAGAATTTCATATCTTAGTTTATTAGCAACAGAGAAAACCAAAGTAGCCTCAGGGATGGGGTAGAACTGGGAAGACTGTGACATTTGATTGTGATGGAGAGATGAGAAATGGCCACCAAGTGTTTGTCCAGTGGCGGGTGATTATCAAGTTTTCCAGTGAAACCAGTCATCACCTCTTGGAATCCCAAGGAATCAGCCCATAGAGAATAGAGGGATTTCAAGGATAATGGAAGGATAATCTTGTCAGGTTCCTTGTTATAAATTTTCCTGGCAAGTGCCCTGGCTTTTGAGGCCAGCCTGAAGGCCAAATCAAATTTGGAGGTTATTCTGTGGAGATTGGAGTGTGCCTGATGGACCCAAACCAGAGGACCTTTTTGCCAAATGACCCCCAGTATGCCATTGAGAGTCCACAGGATAATGGCCAACAAGGCCTTGGAAGGATTGTGTCTGTCCAAATGGGCAGAGGAAAGCTGAGACATAATCTTAGTAAGTAAGGTTTTAGCTTGAGGGGTGAGGGAAATTTTCGTGGAGGGACTAGTATGTCCTTCCAATAGGGAGAAGAGGTGCCTCACTTCCAAATCTGCTATAGGTAAGAAGGGCTTAAGCCAATTAATAGTACCACAGAGTTGTTGTAGTTCCACAAAGGAATAGAAGTCCTTCTCTGGGATATCTAATGTTAAGGGCTTAATTTTTTCAGAGATGGAGAACCCTAGGAAAGCATAGGGGGGAATGATTTGAATCTTTTCTGGGGCAACCATCAGATGGAGGCTGCGTAGATTGCTTAGGAGTTCAGTGGTGGTTCTTTTTAGGTATGGGAGGTTAGGATGGGCTAGTAAGATATCATCCATGTAATGGATAATAAGGATATTAGTGGGCATCGTGCAGAAGGCTTCTGCCACATGGAGATGCAGATAGTGGGGCTGTTTTGCATCCCTTGAGGGAGAACTGTCCATTGGTATCTGTTTGCTGGATTATTTAAATTGGGTTCCCATACCGTGAATGCAAAGTAAAGACAATCCTATTTGGCCAAAGGTATTTGGAAAAAGCAATCTTTTATATCTAAGATTTTAATGTAATAAGAAGGGGGGATAGTGCTGGGATGTGGGAGGCCCATCTGTGTGGTCCCCTTTGTTGCCATTTGGTCATTAATGGCTTTTAAATCTTGAAGAAGTCTATATTTTCCAGATTTTTTTCCTAATGACTGGAAAGGCCAGAGATGTCATGAGCCATAATATCCTCATAAAAAGCCTTTTCATCAGTTGTAATGATTGCACCCATGTCCTCAAGAATGTCATGTTCCCACAGAACGTGGGGAACATCAGCAACAATGAGGGTGAGGGACCCTTGGTTGCCCTCAAGGTCTCTTCATTTGACAGGGCATACAGTCTGTCTTGTGGCGCCCCCCCCAAACCCCGGTGATAGCAGGTCTGGGTCTGAACTTCCAATGAGGAAATCTGAGGGCCTCAGTTTCTGAAATTATGGTGACATCTGCTCCTGTATCAATTAGTCCCTTAACAGGTTGGCCGTCCACATGGATGGTCATCATGGGGGAATGAGGAAAAACAAGCAGCATCCAGAATACTCGCAGGGTGGAGGTTTCCCCTCTTACTGTAGGGGCTGGGGGGGTGCCCTGCTGGGAGTTTAAAGGAGCGGCGGGGCAATTGTTAGGTTGAGATCTACAATTGTGGGCACAATGGAAGCCCTTATTGCATTTGGGGCATTTGGTGCAGGGTCTTGAGTTGGGATAGTCCTGGTGCAATTGGCCTGGCCTACCACACCCCCAGCAGGTATGGTCAAGGGGCTCTTTGGGATCCCTCCCATCAGTATTCCTGCAAGTGAGTAAGGCCTCGATAGAGGCTGTCAGGGCTGCTATGGGGCCTGCACCCAGGTCAAGATCCCTTGTGGTGAGGACCCACTTGTGGATGTCCTCATTATGGACAGCTGCCACAGCATTTTGGGTAGGGGCAATAAGTCTTTCCCAAGTTAGTTGTTTTATCATTAATTTCCTTGTAGGGCCTGGATCTAGTCTCTTTTCCACTGCTTCTGTGACAAGAGTGAGGAAATCAGTATATGACTCTGCAGGTTGTTGTATTAGGTTATGGCAGTAGGCAGAGGGGTCTTTAGGAGTGCGAGATTTAAGTGCCCTAAAGGAGAGGTCTGAAACCTGCTGAAAGTAGGCATATATCCCAATGGTAGCCTGTGACACGGGGTCAGTGTATTGACCACGGCCTGTCAACATATCCAAGTTGATGTTTAGGCCATATTGAAGGTTGAGACAGGCTTGAACTTTGGCCTGGTCATCATAGGCAGACCTCCAGTTAAGAAAGGCAGGGCTCTAGGATTGCCTTTAGTAGGTTGTACCAATCATAGTGGGTTTGGAGTTGAACAGCCCATTGGAGGAGGACCTGTTCAAAATAAGGTGAGTCAGGGCTGGAGTCAGCAGCTGCCTTCCTTATGAAGGCCAAATCAGCTAAGGGGGTATGAATCCAAGGCTGCTGGGCAGCGTTGGCACCAACATTAACAGGGAAAGCCTCAAGGTGGCACCTAAGAACAGGCAGGTGAGGTGGAGGCCGGGAGGGCTTACCACCTGAGGGGTGGTCCCATCTCAAGGTCCTTAGCCTCTCTCCATGGGTACACGGGTGATAGGGGGAGTAATTGGGATGGGGGAGAAGGGGTGGGAGGAGATTTAATAGGTTGAGCAGGAGGCGCGGATGCCTCAGTGGGTGGGTCCTCCTGGACATAAGCGGGGCCTGGAGTAACACCCTGGATAGTCAATTCAGAGACATCCTGGCTTTTGCAGTGTTTGTTATGAGCAAAGATAACCTCCTCAGTGGAAGAAAACTTTAAGCTGCCAATAATGCTGAGGATGATGGGAACAAAAGACATGGGGGGGTGATTCCCTGTTGAACTTCTCTTTTTCTAGTGAAAAAGAGGACCCGCATCCAGAGGTCAGAATCCCACATGTTGTCAGGGGAAATCCAGGGGGCCAGGGTGGTGGCCTCCACCCAGAAGGCCTCAATATCATGGGATTTAACCTTGAGGCCATGAGTCCCCAGGAGAGATTTTAGGGTCTTAATTTGGGGATTCCCTACAGTGGGGGGTGCAAATTACCCATAATGAAGCTAGGAAAGGACAAGACAAAAGTGAAAGAGAAGGAGTATGTATCGGGCCAAGGCGTCTTGAGCTTAGTGGGGAACTTCTGTGGTTCATTAGGCCATGGCCGTATACTCACATGGTGTCTCCAGTATCAGAAGGACCTTCGGGCAGTCCAATTGGTGGTTCCATCTCCTGGGTGGCCAACCGTTATGTGGAGATGCCGGGCAAACCGAAAGCGAAAGTTTGAATGTGCTTCCCTAACAAGACAGACCAATGCAGAGGGAAGAGATAGGAGAGGCCCTGCATGCTTATTTCATGGCAGGGCAAAGGACACAAAACATGTAGGGGCCAACTCACTGAAGAACTGCCGATGGGGGCACTTGGCTATACCACGAGACAGAGGAGAGGTTCAATGTGGAAGCTGGCAAAGAGAGTAAAAGGCGAGCAAACTGAGTACAGAAAACAAAAGGAAGAAAAGGTGAGGAATGACCCAAAAGGGCCCAATACCCATGCCCGCATGGGTGAAAGGGCCCCACATTGGGTGCCAGATGTTGCCAGTGTTCCAATGTGGACCCTTGGAGGTGGGGGCGAGTTGGTGCAGAGTCAATGACACAGATGCCAGGAGTCAAGCAGGTGGTGAAAATGGACTCATTTATTCAGGCAAGTACATGCTCTTATATCCCCCCAATGTTCCCCATTGCTCCCGTGGTGGCTGCCTATGTGGTTCCTTGCTGAATGGTCCTTCAGCCCTCCCAATGGTGATGTCATTCATCACGGGGTACTCAGGCAGGGTTTACTTTGGCACACACGGAAGCACCTGCACCTGCTTTGTTACATCAGCCACATCTGGCTGCACTTGACACATACCACCATAATGCACAGCCCACATTCCCCAATGAGGAGGGTCCCTTCTGAGGGGGGAGGTCAGGGAAGAGGCTACCGGAGGCACCAACATGAATGTAAAATTAAAATAAACCTTCCAGTGAGTTCTTCGCCAAGGAGGTCCCGTTAGCCTCCAAAACATAAAAGGCTATTGTCAAGGCCCTTGGTTTCCCTTGAGAAACAGATGGTAAGACCCTATTGCTGAAGATATCTCTTGCCTGAGCAGCAAGGTCACTGAGAAAGCAAGCTGGTGAGAGCAGAAAACCTTCTCTTTGCAGACCAGCCAACTGAAAGCTGGAAAAAGCTGCACTGCATGCAGCCTTATGGGAGACAGAAGTCATCAGGAGTGAAAACAGTAGACACTGGAAAATTCAAGTTTGCCATACAGGCCCAATGACTGAATGGGTGCAATAGTGGCATGTCTGCTCTTGGGGTAACCAACTGCTCCATAATTAGACTGAACGCCCTCTCTATGGGAGGGAATACATGCCTGGTACTGAAAAAACTAAGCAAAAGTCTATGGCAGGGGAGGTCATGAGCCTTAGGCATATAAAGCCTGCTCTTGTCTGGCTAAATGTATATATTATTTCCACCAAGATGCCCTGAACTCATTACACTTTATGTTCATATTCACATATTAATGCTACTCTCACTTCTGGTTAGAGAAGCTTCTCTTTTCAGATGGCGATGACCACTGGGATGACCCAAAAGGCAACACAATGCTGAGAAGAAGGGATGGAGGAGTGCCCAGCACTGAAACATCTCTGTCATACCCTCCAAGGCTCAGGGCCCATTGCAGAAGAGGGGGTGGAAAGAATGTAAGAGCCAAAGGAAGGGTACAACTCCTTACAATGCAACTGTCCAGACAAAAATTGGCCTTGATACCCATGACCTTGCAGTGCCTAGCAATATCTTCACAAGACCCTCATAATAGAAGAAAAGATGATAACATCAAATTAAAAGAGACTAATGGAGAGGGGGAGGGGATACTACGGAGATTGGAGTTCTAAAGGGGAATGAGGGGATGGGAGAGAAATATCATGCTTTTTTGTATGTAAGTATAGAAGTTGTCAATAAAATTTTTTTAAATCCAAAAAAATAGCTACCTAAATTATAGGAGTTAATAAGCATCTCTTACCTTAAAGGTAAATGGTTTAAACACATCAATAAGTGATGCAGACAAGGTGACTTTATTAAAAGTTAGATACAACTCTATGTAGCTTTCAGTTGCACATCACTAATAGTCACCTTTAGTGGTGGTAGTTGATTTAACAATTGTAGCTTAAGTAACAGAAAACCAGTCTCTGTGCCTGTAACTTTAAGCTTTCTGGACTTTTTCCTGTGATAACTATGAATCTTTAATATCTTTCTCATCTATATCTTTGCCAAGAACACCAGTCAATTACTCAAATTTTCAGAGCATGGATGGAAGAAAGCAGGCATTCTTTCTGTCAGTACCAAAGTTCCAACAAAGTTCTCTCCTTCTCCTCAAAAGTTCATAAGCCAATCCCTCACAGTCCGTAGCATTCCTAAACTCTTACCACAATAGCCCATAAAGCTGTGCTTACAGTACTGCAAGGATTCTTCAAAGTACCAAGTCCTTCCACATTCCTCCTGCAAACACATTACAAAAAAATCAAAATTCACATGGTCAGATTCATCACAGCAACAACCCCACTCTTGGTATCAGTTATCTGCTGTAGTTACTTTCTCTTTGCTGAGACAAATAACTGACCAGAAACAGCTTATGGGAGAAAAGGGTTTATTTCAGGCTTATAGAGTATAGGAGAAGCTCCATCATAGCTGAAGAAGATAGTTCACTTCCATAGGCCCATAGCAGAGACACAAATGCCAGCACCACAAGCATAAACATCCAGAGCTCAAACTCACTTTCTACACAGCTCCTAGGGCTGGACTCAAGATCTACAACCAATGACACATCTTTAGCAGGCAAGGTTCTGCCTACTAGAGACTTTAACAGGAAGCTTAACCTTAGTCAAAAATATCTGGCCTGACTCCCAGTTCCCCTGCCACTGGTGTGGGATGGCTGGAACCTGTGTGGCATGAGTAGGCCTGGGCTCCTGGTTCCCCACCTCCCAGTTCTCCAGCTCCTGTTTCCCCTGCCACTAGTGTGGGGTGACTGGAATCCTGATAACATGAAGCATGAACAGGCCTAGGTTCCTGGTTCCCCAGCTCCTGGTTTCTGGAATCAAAATTACCTTGCCACTTGTGTGGGTCGGCTGGGACCCATGTGGTGAGAGTAGGCCTGGGCTCCTGGTAACCCAGTTTCTAGTTCTCCAACTCCCAGTTCCCATGCAGCTGGTGACCCAGCACATGTGCAGCATGAGTAAGCCTGGGATCCTGGCTTCCCAACTCCTGGTTCCCCAGCTCCCAGTTCCCTGTGGCTGGTGTGGCAGGGAAGGTGAGGACATTATGTTCCTGGGGTATAAGCCTGGGCTCCCCATTCCTGTTTCCCACATTTCTGGTTTTCCATCTCCCTGTTCCTCTGACACTGGTGTGGGGTGGCTGAGACCCTGCGTGTGTGTGGCATAAATAGGCTTAGACTGATGGTTCCCCAGATCCTGCTCCCCCAACAATTAGTTTCCCTGAAACTGGCATGGGACAACTAGGACCCTGCATCCATGTGGCAAGAGTAGGCCTGTGTTCCCAGTTCCCAGTTCCAGTGGCTGGTGAGGGGTGGCTCAGACCCTGTATGCAACATGAGTAGGCTGGGGCTCCTTCTTCCCCAACCCCAAGTTCTCTAATTCCTGATTCCACAGACATGGGTTAGCTGGGGCTACAGACAAGTGCAGCAAAAATAGGTCCTAGTGGCTTCCCAGTGGTAGGGAACCTCTGGATCTGCACACAAGATGTGTTATGGCAGGCTCACAAGCAGGGATCTGCTGGCAATTTTTTTCAACTCCAAACTCGTGACTCAAGCATGCCACATAACCACTTTGACTGAAATTTAAACCCCAAGTGGGATTCCTGTTATCCCCTTGCCCTGCCTCTACCAGTTGCCACAGCTAAGTCTACTACCAAGGACCAGGGAATGAGTATCAGTCAATGGGACCCTCCATGGTCACTGAGTTGGCCAGGCACTCCAGGATGCCACCCAGAATTCCCACAAGAGTGCATACACAAGAAAGACCCACTCAGGCTCAAGAGCACCCAGTCAAAACCTGTGAATGCACCAAACCTGAACAAGGCAATTAATGCACATTCCAGAAGGGATAATAATTGCTACAGTCTTAGCAAAACAAGACAATGACCTCAATATGGGCAAAACCCAACACAAAGCAAAGAACGCAAGAACCTAGGTCATCCATAATGGAAGCCTCTACTGCAAATACAGAGAAAACTCCGGCCATAGAACCATAAAATTAAGCTATGGCAAGTATATTCAACAAACTTAATGAGGCCACAAATAAAAGCACAGAAGAATATGGCTCCCTAATGCACTTGCCTGTGATGGAGCTCATTTGCCATGGTGGCTGGGACAGAACAGCAGATAGATGTCCTGTTCCATTGATGCTCCACCCATTCTTATTTGAGTCCAGAGGCTCTTACTTATCATGGAGCTTGCCCCTTTTTTTCCTTTTCTTAACCCCCACACCACATGTTAAGGAGGAAATAAACTGCATTTATGACTTTGCTTTATAATTTTTATCCACATTTGATCACCCTACATGTTTATTGCAAGCTAAGATTTTCATATTGGAGAGAATATGCAGTTTTGGGTCATTATGAATATAAATCATTTCACTTAGTATGATTTTTTTACAGATTCATCCATTTTTCTTTAAATTTTCATAATTTTGTTTGTCCATGCTACTGGGTAAAATTCCATTGAGTATATATACTGCATTTTCATTATCCATTGGTCTGCTGATGGGTATCTAGGTTGATTCCAATTCTTAGCTATTGTAAATAGGGCAGCAATAAACTTAGAGGTGCAAGTATTTCTGTAGTAAAGTAAGGAGTCTTTAGGGTATAGAGCTGGGTTGCATGGTGTGGTCGTTTGAATGGATGGCCCCCAATATATTCAGGATTTCATTAAAGTTTCATTTAGAGCTGAGCCACCTGGCTGGAGGAAGTGTCACTGGGAAGATCCTAGGTTTCTGCACTAAGGTGCGGAGGTAGATTTGGAATTGCAGTCTAAAGAGATGCAAAGTGCCTGAGCTTTGCCTGGAACTTCTCAGTGTGATTGTTTGTGGTGTTGGTGGTGGCTTGGGGGCTTTTCTTTGTCTGCTTGGCCCCGGGAAAGTAGGCCAGCTTCTTTTGCCATTGTGGAACTTCTGGATCTTTAATTTTCTGGATCTTTAATTTTTTTTTTATTTTATTTATTTATTTATTTATTTATTTATTTGAGAGAGAAACAGAAATAGGCATTATCCTGAGAACTAGACACTTGATGCTAAAATAAAGCTGGCCTTATAGAAAATTGGAAAGTAGGAAGGCATGAAAAAGAAAATAAGACAGGAGGACTTGGCATGATATTATAAAAGTCCAGTACAATAATAAGGGTTTGAACTAATATGCAATAAATTTTAAATGAAGAAAAGAAATTTTAAGTCTAATTTTTCAGAGTGGTGACTTCTAGAGATGTTTCTACGATGATTTTAGTGACAAATATAGGTTACACTTCTTTCTGTGGTGCTGGTTGAGTTTTTTTGTTTTGTTTTGTTTTTGGTTTTTTAGGTAGGGCCTTGCTTTAGACCAGGCTGGAAAGCACTATGTAGTCTCAGAGTGGCCTCAAACTCATGGCAATCCTCCTACCCCTGCCTGCTAAGTGCTGGGATTAAAGGTGTTTGCTACCACACCCAGCTTCTGGTTGAGACTTAAATAAATTTTTTTTTTATTTTTGGAGAGAGACAGACAGAGAGAGAGGGAGAGGGAGAGGGAGAGAGATAGAGAATGGGCACTCCAGCAGTCTCTCAGCTGCTGTATGAAATCCAGATGGGACCTGGAGATTGGAACCCGGTTCTTGGGCCCCTTGCTAAACCATCTCTCCAGTCTGTGGCACTTTGCATCTGGCATTAAAAATGTGGGACCTGGAGATTGGAACCCGATTCTTACAATGGCAGCAGTCACTGGTGCATTTTTTAAAAAAATATTTTAAACCATCTCTCCAGTCCGTGGCTGAGACTTTTAAATCTGCCATTAAAGATACTGGGCAGCGTGCCATAATATCATAAAAATGGGAAGAATTTACCTGAAGTTTCTTTACAATGACAGCAGTCACTGGTGCATTTTTAAAAGTCTTGATGGCACTTTCTTCATGTACATGAAGACTTTAGTTATAGTAAGCTCTCAGTTACTAGAATAAAATATGACTTCATTATGCATGATGCCAGTGGCTTTTTCTTTATAATGCTTTTCTTAGTTGTTTGTATTTACATAGAATTTGATTTTATTAAACAACATTCATAATAACACATTGACAATACAGTTGATTAATATTTCACAATAGTTATGACTTATGAAATCTCTTTCAACAATCAGTTAGTAATAAACTATTACTCTTTGGGAAATTCAGGGTTAGATTCAGATGAGCCTCTGGTCTCAACATTTTTATCAGCAAATCAATGTATAATTATTTTTAATGTGTGCTCCTCTTTAAAGACCTATTATTTAACATATCATTCATTTACTAACAATCTCATGGTCAGTAGCACCATAATTAATATATGGATGAAGCTTATGTAACACACATATTTTTCTTCCATAATATAAATCATATTATTTGGAGATTGAGAATGCTAGACAGCTCTTCTGTACTGTGCTTGTGAATTGTTTTGAATAGCAACATCAAAATTTTGAAAAGCACAAAAATATTGGGCTGGAGGATGACTCCATGGATAAAACACTTGCTCTGAAACTGTGAGTACCTCAGTTTAGATCCAAGGATCCTATGTCAAACCTGCAAGTTGTGTGAGCTTTTATAATTCCAGGGTGTCTCCTATGAGAAGAGAGGAAGAAACAGGAGAAGCTCACATAGTACAGAACAACAGTGAGAAATACTGCCTCAGAAAGACAAAATGGGATGTAAGGACCAACCCAAAAGGGTGTCTTCTGATCTCCATGTGTGTGCTGTGCAATGTGTGTTCCTGCACTCTCACACATGTACATACACAATAAATAATTAAAGCACAAAACTGTAAAAGCTTGTGGCACAAAGGACACATATTTGCAATGAGAGCAAAACAAGGTAGGATGTGTCTTTGAAGACTCAAAATTTTTGTCATTCTGTAAATGGGTGGTGATTTTGAATGCTACAAATATATTTTTTTAATTTTTTGTATGTGTGTGATATACATGTGCATAAATATGTATGGCTACATGTTTGTGCAGGTCCATTTGCTTGTATGTGAATGTGTGTTTGGAGGTTAGAGGTTGATATTACATGTCTTCCTGTATCATTTCCCCACCTTATGAGATATGTTATTTCACTGAGCCTGGAATTCACTGACTGGGCTAGACAAGATAGCCAGCAAGCCCAGGTATACACCTTTCTCTGCCTTCCCAGCCCCCCCCCAAATTTAACTATGTAGGCAAATTTGAAAATACCTTTGAATAACATAGATTGTCCAGAGTTACATTCTTTTTGTAATAAAAGTTTAATTTAGACCAGTTGTGGTGGCACATGTCTTTAACTCTAGAACTTGGGAGGCAGAGGTAGGAGGATTGCCATGAGTTCAAGGCCACCCTGAGAGTACATAATGAATTCTATCCTGGGCCTAGAGAGAGAGAGACCCTACTTAATTTATTTAAATATATAATTTTAGTTAGTTTGTTTGTTTTTTTGACATAGGGTCTCACTCTGGCTCAGGCTGACTTAGAATTCTCTATGTAGTCTCAGGGAGGCCTTGAACTCACTGTGATCATTCTACCTCTGCCTTGCAAGTGCTGGGATTAAAGGCAAGTGCCACCATGTCTAGCTCAAAAGATCCTACTTTGAAAACCCAAAAACCGAAAGTTTAATTAGACTGTTTGCTATCCTAAACTCTGTCATCCCTCTGTGAGGAAATCATGATTCCTTCTAGCTCTTTTATTTGTAGGGAGTGACTGACTGTTTGTTTTGTAAATCTAAACGGCCTTTTTAAATACTAGCCTAGGTTATAAACACCATGCATTGACTATTACATGCTAGTGATAGCTCATAAGACATTTAATCTCCATTGCATTGTTTATATCACTCATAACAATTAGGAGATGTAGTCCAAAGAAGTGTTTTAATTTTGACATAGGACTTCCACTATAGGAACATAGAAACTTGTTAGAGCTAACCTTGCTTATCTCCCAAGACAGAATCATCAATTTGTCAGACTTCATGGAGGATGCTATTTGATGCAACCTATAAAATTAAACCAAGGCATAGAAAGGTCAAGAAATCTAACCTGAGTTTTGCTTCTAGCTTTGAGTACTTAGAATTGTTTGTAAGTTATAGCAAAAGTCAGTAGTAGAGGCCAGAAAACTAGAGTGAGGCATGAAGGAAGGAAAAACAGAGAGGAATTAGGGAAAGGGATAGTAAGCAGGCAAATGGAGAGACAGAATACAGGGTGGAAAGTTCTAAGGATATGGAGGGAGGAGAGCAGAGGGAAAAGATACACAAAACTAAAGATGTTGTAAGTCATATAGAAACTTACTTCATTAGTTAATTAAACAATATAATTTAAAGTGAGAGGGTAAGAGAGAAGGAGAGAGAGTTAAGGCAGACATACTTTGCTGGGGTAGATCACCCCCTCCCATCCCAAGAAAATGAGCAGTTGGTCGGAGAGATCTATGATCCCCCCCACCACAAATAAAGTAGGCTATTGCTCTACATTACCTACCAGAATTATATGGAATGACCCTATTGTTGTAGACACCACATGCTGTAGTCACAGGACATTGAGAAATCAAGCTGGAACTGAACTTGAAATCATCTACTTGCTGGCTAGCTGCCATAGCTCTGAATTCAAGCTGTTTGGGGAAAAAAGTCACCAACAGTCTTAACAAGCAGTGAAGCCTTCAAACTACACAATCAAATAGCCAGGCAAGATATGCCCATAGGTACAATAGTGCAACATAAGTTATTACATAACCAACAGCTCTCTGGATCTGAGGCCCAATCAGTGAAAGGGAATTTATGCCTGGTACTGAAAACTGTCAAAATCCTATGGCTTGGAAGTGCATAGACTCGAGAAGGAAGCTACCACTGTTCTTTGGCTGAAAGGATAGCTAAGCCTATAAGCTTGCATTCTAATGTTTATGTTTATGCCTGTTGGTTAATAGTAATATTACCTTTGGTTATAGAAACTTCTTTTTATAGGTAGTAATCAGTACCGGAGAAACAGAAGAATTAACAAGGTAACAAGAAGAGAAAACTCAGTGTGAATCATCTCTATCACACCCACCAAGGCTCAGGAAACACTGCAGCAGAATTGGTGGAATGAATATTAGTGGTTCCCTTACTGTTAGCCAGAGAAAGTTATCTATTAGAAATGGTGGTTGATACTGAGGAGGCTGAAAATAAGAGGCTGAACACTCAATGAGACATTTCTCAGGGATCATTGCAGAATTTTCAGAGAACATTGTGAAAGAGGTTGCAGAAAGAATTGTAAGAGTCACAAAATGAGAAGCAAACTTTAGGACACTGCCCTCTGGACATGAACCAACTGGTGTATTTATGATCTCACAGCACTTGTCATTTCCCCCTCAAGACTTGCACAGTTCTGAGCTGATGAACATTTTCACATAATTGATGGAGAAGGACAAAAGGAATGGAACATCAAAATAGGAGGACTACTTAGAAAAAGGAGGGTGCTCAGTGAAATGAAAGTGGGATGGGGGAAAAAGAAAATAGGTTGGAAATCCAATAAAGCACGGTATTTTCATGTATTAAAGTTCTCACTATTAAATGTAAATAATCCTGGTTTGTAAACTTTGAAAATTAAATTTTCTTCTTGACTAGTAAGAATATCTAAGCTCATTTCAAACTTTAAAACAATTGCCAAATACTCCAGTCCCATAAATTCAAGCTTTTCACTATCAGTAAAGAGTCCTATCCAACAGAGTGGCAATAATGTCATGTTCTCTGGTGGAAATCATCTCCTGCCTCCTCCTGCATTGTTACAGGCCTGCCCTTTGTTTAAGGGATGCATTCTACTGAACCACCATCCCTCCCTGCTCTACCAAATGTCTTTTACTAGTTGTCTTAGTCCATTTGGTATTGCTATAACTGAGTCCCATGGATTATATTTACTTCACAGTTCTGAAGGCTGGGAAGTCCAAGATCAGTTTACTGGAGTCTGGTGATATCTTGTGTGGACCTTCTATTTGCATAACATGAGGAAGGGTGTCATGTAATAAAACATACCAAGTATATGAGAGAGAGAGAGAGAGAGAGAGAGAGAGAGAGAGGGAAAGCTCTCCTATATACAGTCACTCTCATGACAGCATCCACTAATCCATGAGTGAGTTAATCTATTTATGATAGCAGAGCTATCATTGCTGAATCACTTTCCAGAGTCCCACTCTTAACATTCTTGCTTTGGGCACCAAGATTCTGACTCATGGATTTTTGGAAAATGATCCTTCTCAGCTCTGTCTCAGGCTTGTTAAAGTAATGAATTAGCTCTTATAAGTTATCCTGTTCTTCCCTAGTACCAAATGAAAGGCTGGATGAGCATGTCATCTGGAGTCCTAGGCCTGTATATAGAAAATGTTTGAATATATCTACACTATGTCTATTTGGAAGCTTTCCATATGGTCATATTCATATGGTTTTGTTTTGTGTTTCAATTTTGAGACAAAGGCTCTGTTGTGTAACACTGTTCTCCATTGCAGTCTTGAAATCAGAGATGTTGGCATTGCCTTTATGAGACCCAAAAATGATTGGGTTCACTAACATTCCTTTTGGAGTGAGTGGCTTGAAATGTGTCCACTTTCTCCACTCTTTTTCCACATAGTATTTGATATCAAACTGGGGAAATGGGGCAAGAGAGAGAAATAAAAGAGTTGCAAATAGGAAAGGAGCAAGTCAAATTATCTCTACATGTAGACTACATTTCACCAGACCACCATCACTTCTTGCTATACTTCTATACTTAAAAGGCCCTGAAGATTCTGCCAGAGAACTATTTTATAAAATAAACACTTTAAGCAAAGTAGCAGGTTAGAAAGTCAACATAGAAATACCAGTAGAAGCTGGGTGTGGTGGCACACGCCTTTAATCCTAGCACTCGGGAGGCAGAAGTAGGAGGATCTTCATGAGTTCAAGGCCACCATGAGACTACATAGTTAATTCCAAATCAGCCTGGACCAGAGTGAGACCCTACCTCGAGAAACCAAAAAAAAAAAAAAAAGAAAGAAAGACCAGTAGATTTTCTGTATAGCAATAATGAACATGCAAAGAATGAAATCAGAAAAAAAAATGTCCCATTCACAATAGCTTCTAAACAGAATAATCCCAGGAATAAATTTCATTAAGCAGGTGAAAGATTACTACAATGAAAATTTTAAAACACTGAGATAAAAAAAAATGCACTGGAAGATGGAAAGACTTCCAATGCTCACATTTTGACAGGATGAATATTGTGAAAATCACTGTTATCAGAAATATTACAGATGCAATACAATTACCATCAAAATTTAAATGATAATCTTTACAAAAATAGAAAATGTCCTGAAATTCATATGTAAGTACATGAGACCCTGAATACTCAAAATAATCCTAAGCAGAAAGGGCAGTGATGGAGGTATCAAAATACCTCATCTCAAACTATACTACAGGGCCATAATAGCAAAAAAATCATGGAATTAGGACAAAAAAAGGCATTTAGACCAATGGAATGAAGGACCCAGACAGAAACCCACATAGATACAGCAACCTGATTTTTGATAAAAGTGTCAAAGCATACATTGGAGAAAAGATAGCAACTTTAATAAAGAAAAGTGTTGGGATAATAGAATATCAATATATAGAAGAATGAAGCTAGATCCATATTTTCACCCTGCAAAAAATTAATTTAAGTGATAAAAATACCTTAATGTAATTTTGGATACTTTAAAAGTTCTAGGGGAAAACAGGCAAATTCTTTAAGCTATAGGCACAGACAAGGATTATTATTATTATTATTATTTTTTGAGGTAAGGTCTCACTCTAGCCCAGGCTGACCAGGAATTCACTCTGTATTTTCAGGATGGCCTTGAACTCACGGTGATCCTCCTACCTCTGCCTCCTGAGCGCTGGGATTGAAGACGTGCACCACCATGCCTGACTCAGACAAGAACTTTCTGAAAAGGACTCTAAAATCATAAGGAATAATCCATAGAATTGACACATGAGATTACATGAAATTAAAAGTGCTAGCACAGCAAAGAGATAACCTACAGATTGGAAGAAAATATTTGCCTATTTTATTTAACAGGGGATGATTATCTATAATCAGTACAAAAACTCCAAAAATTAAATACTGAAAGCAAATTATTCAATCAATAATTGGGTTAATGACCAGGCAGTTCTCAAAAGAAAAATAATACAAGTGGCCAATAAGTATTTGAAAAGGTTGTTTAACATCTTTAGGCATCAGGTGATGTAAACTGCTTTGAGGTTACATCTTATCCCAGTCAGAATGGCTAAATCAAGGAAATAAGCAACAGCAAATGCTTCTGAGGAAAAAGAAACCCTTATACTCTGCTGGTGGGAATGTAAACAAATGTACCAGTATGGAAATCAGTAGGAAGGTTCCACAAGACACTAAAAGTAGAGCTATATGGATGGAACTGTAGATAATCATGCTAGGTGAAATAAATCACTTTCAAACTTTTTCTTTCATATGAGGAATGCACATTTAAATATATACTTATGTCATGAAAGTAGAAGGGGTTCTATGAAGTGAGAGAAAGAAGTATTAAGGGAAGACATAGAAGGGAGAAAAAGAATGGAATGGGGGGAAAGGAAGAAGAAATATCATTTTTCATCTTCACCAGCAATACCACTGATAGAAGACTAATATCCAGAATCTATAGGGAAATTAAAAAAATGAAAAATCAAGCAATTCATTCAAAAATGGAGCATAGAATTGAATAGGGAATTCTCTCTTTTTTTAAATTATTTTTTATTGACAACTTTTATACTTACATACAAAAAAACCCACCTGATATTTCCCTCCCCTCCCCCCATTCCACTTTAGAACTCCAGTCTCCATCATATCCCCTCCCTCTCTCCATTAGTCTCTCTTTTAATTTCATGTCATCATCTTTTTCTTCTATTTTGAGGGTCTTGTGGAGGTATTGCTAGGCACTGCAAGGTCATGGATATCGAGGCCAATTTCTGTCTGGGCAGTTGCATTGTAAGAGGTCATACCCTTCCTTTGGCTCTTCCATTCTATCCGCCCCCTCTTCCGCAATGGTCCCTGAGCCTTGGAGGGTGTGACAGAGGTGTTTCAGTGCTGGGCACTCCTCCATCCCTTCTTCTCAGCACTATGTTGCCTTTTGGGTCATCCCAGTGGTCATCGCCATCTGAAAAGAGAAGCTTCTCTAACCAGAAGTGAGAGTAGCATTAATATGTGAATATGAACATTAAGTGTAGTGCTTTCAGGGCAGCTTGGTGGGAATAATATATACATTTAGTCAGACAAGAGCAGGCTTATACCCCTAAGGCTCATGACCTCACCTACCATAGACTTTTACTTAGGTTTTTCAGTACCAGGTATGTATTCCCTCCCATAGAGAGGACCTTCAGTCCAATTATGGAGCAGTTGGTTACCCCAAGAGTAGACATGCCACTATTGCACCAGTTCAGTCATTGGGCCTGTCTGGCCAAGCTTGAATAACTGAATAGGGAATTCTCAATGGAAGAAATACAAATGGCTAATACTCACTTAAAAATGTTTAACACCTTAATAATCAGGTAAATTCATATTAAAACAACTATGGGCCAGGTGTGGTGGTAGTGCACCCCTTTAATCCCAGCATTTGGGAGGCAAAGGTAGGAGGATTTCCGTGAGTTTGAGGCACTTTGAGATTACATAGTGAATTCCAGGTCAGCCTGGGTTAGAGTGATATTCTACCTTGAAAAACTGAAAAATGAAAATCCAAAAAAAAAAAAAAAAAAAAAAAAAAAAACCCAACTATGGGATTCCATCTTACTCCAGTCAGGATGCAATCATTAAAAAATCATCCAACAATAAACGTTGGTGAAGATGTGGGGAAAGAGAAATCCTCATTCACTGCTAGTGGGAGTGCAGACTTGTACAACCACTATGGAAATCAATATGGAGACTCCTGAGGAAGATGAAAATAGTGCTTCCAACTGTTCCTGCTATTCCTTTATTGAGCATTGTGATGGTTATGTTTGGGTCAACTTGATCTGTTTAGGAATCCACAGACATTCCTCATAAGTGGGTGTCTGAGATTGCTTCTAGGAAGGATAAACTAAAGGAGGAATCCTTCCCCAAGAGTGAGCCCTTCCCCCAGAGTGTGTGGCCCCTCTTAGAGAGGTGGGCTTTATCTAAAGCATCCCTGGGAAGGAAAGTATCCCCTCCTCCCACCTGGCTGCCAGTGCGGCTTGTTGTTCGATGCTTGCTGCTTGCTGCTTTCCAGCATGGACTGAAGAGCAGCATCTCTCCAGGATGCCTTCAGGCCTTCAGTGCCAATTGGGACTGCTGAGGCATCCAGCCTCGTGGACTGAGCAGCTACCAGGTTCCTTGACTCTCGGGCCTGCAACCTGTTATTTTTGGACTGTTGTAAGCTAATCCAATAAATTCCCATTAAATACAATTCATTCTATTGGTTCTGTTCCTCTAGAGAACCCTGACTAATACAAGCATTTACCCAAAGGTTCCTTTCTTCACTACAGAGATATTTGCTTAACTATATTTATAGCTGCTCAATTCATAATAGCTAAGAACTGGAATCAACCAGATACTCATCATTTGATGATTTCATAGTGAAGATGTGGTAAATATACACAATAGAATTCTACTCAGCAGTAAGGAAAAATGATATAATGAAATTTGTAGGAAAATGGATAGACTTGGAATAGATCACACTAAGCAAACTCACACAAGTACAGAGAGATAACTGCTGCATGTTCTCCCTTATCTGGAGTTCCTAACTTGGAACAACTTGAGTTGTAAACACTCCCAACAGGCAACTTGAAGGACAGCTAATAGGGATGGAAGTGTTTGTGGAAAGGGGAAATGGGAGGGGAGATACATGCCAAACTAAATCCAAAAGGAATTGGGACTATAGAAACATTCCAACTGGATATCAGTCTAAAATACATAACTCTCGATAGGTATATGTGGGAGTAGTCTGCTAAGAAGGACCCTGGAGAGGGTGGGATGAATCCTAATCCTAAAATATTTGGTTCTGGCTTATAAGTCCCAGTACCAGAAATTGTTTATAATCCCTACTGAGCTGTTGATTTGGAAAGACTTATAAGGTCCCCCAAACAAGACAGGCTTCTGTCAAAGCACTTGGCTATCTGCCTGAGGTAAAAGGTAATACCATATTGCTGAAGACACCACATGCTTCTGACCCACAACACTGAGAGACTGGGCTTAGTCTGGAAGGAATCTCTTTCCCAGGTGGTTAACACATATATTGTTGAAAATTGCTGCATGAGCTGCTGGGGGAAAATGGCCAACATTATAAGCAAGCAGGGGACCTTGCTATATGAAAGTAACCATTCTGAGAAGATGTACATAACAGTGCAATATTGGCATGCAGCCTACATGGATAACTAATTGCTCGCTGATTGGCTAAGAGATCAACTCTTTGGGAAGGAACCTATAGCTGGAACTAGGAACCAAGTCAGAATCCTATGGAGACCAAGATCATGGACTCCAACGAGAATCTCCCACTAGTGTTTGGCCAAAACAGAGGTTACACACATGAAAATTTCTCTTAATTAATAATATTTACCCTCTTTAAAGTACACTGATCTCAGTCTCTCTTGGAGAATCTGTTTTTCTTTTTCAGACAGCAGCAAGAATCAAGGAACGAAACCATCCCTAACATATCAGCTAGGGCCCAGGTTAAACCACAGAGGAATTGGTGAGATGAGCAAGAATGTTGCTTTAATGGGAAGCCAGTGAAAGGGTGATGGAGACAGACACTGAGGATACTCAAAACATATCAAAGCAGAAACCCAGAAGCTACTGAGAGCTCAACACTAAATCAGACTTAAAACATACCCACTTCAGCTCAAGGAATTTTGTGGGAGGGGAAGCAACAAGATTGTAAGAGTCATAGAGTGGGAGGCAATATCCCTGAGGAGGGCCCTCAGTGGAATGGGGGCAGGGAGGAGGAAAACAATGGTACCAACACATATTGTGTCCATACAAAAATTTTACTTAATAAAATAATTTTTAAAAAAGAAAGCAATTGAGTAAGGATTTGACTCAAAGAATTTGATTCATGAAGCCTGCCAGCCTCTAAAACCTTGTATATAAACTGGACATGTTTAGTTTTGAATAGCCATTAGTGAAATGGGTGATAGCAGCTCTATTATCAGTGAGCTATGCTAGAAAAGAGAGCAACAAAAAATTGCCATCCCTGAACCACAAGACTATATACAAGGTAACTATAAGGTATGTATGCATCAAGATTTATTATATGGGAATCAGAACTCAGACAGAACTCAAAGACAGAAACAGCAGGCAGGCTTAATCACAAGCAGGAACATCTGGAAAGGGTGGGAGCCCCTAAATGAGACTCACCTGAAGCCTGAATTTGGGAGGGTGAGGTATGTTGGGGCTGTCCCTACCAATGATTGAAGGCATCCTAGGCTGATTTATTGTCCAGTTACAGTTTAGTAGTAACTTGGAGATTTCTATTGAATTTAAAGAACCGAGATGATCCCTCCTGTAAGCTAATGCAGAGAACCAGTAACTCATAACTAGCTGTCAGCAATATTTCTGGTTGAACTTTCAGAGCCCTGGACTCCCAGAGCCTCAGCCTGACCCCAGTCAACTGTGCAGTTTCTCACTCTCCAAGCCAACCATACAACTTCCAGAAGCTGGGGGTTTCTCACTCACTAGGTTTTGCTATAATGAATTAGCAATATAAGCTGAGATCTGAGCCCAATTTAATTTTCATCTCACTCTAATAGTTATTCCTATTGCTCTATCAGATATCACTACAAGTTAACAAGTATTCATTCATCTTCAGGTCCAAACTTTTGTATTAGATATATATTAACCAGTTCACTTGTAAATATAGAGTTTTTATTCTGAGCTTCCTGCCATGATTCAGAGAAGGACCTTCCTGTGAAAGCATTGGGACCATCCCATTAACCTTAGAGAATTCAGCCACCAGATAGGAATGATTCCTGAGGGTGGCCTGAAGACCACCAGGCACATGTCATTGTTACCATGAGTACTAACTTCAGAGTGACTTGGACAACTCAGATGGCTCCCCTTCTTTCTAGCATAGAACACATATAAGTTCAGATCCTTATGCATTGCTTTCTCTAAGTCCTTACTGAACTTGACTTCCACAGTCTTACCCTTTTGGCATTGATAAGTAAGGCCTGGGATGTTGAGAACTATTACTTTTGCATGACTGATCCTTTTCAGTATTGGGGGTAGGGTAGTGTTGAGGTTATGCATATGGGGTTGTTATGCATATGGCCTGGTTTTATCTTTTCTCTACAGTTTCCTTTTCAAGATTCTCTCCTATGGTCTAAGGAAGCAGAGTAAATGCAGCATTTAAAGGCCTGTAATCCCAGAATGTAGGAGTTTATGGTCAATCTTAGCTACATGGTGAACTTGAGGCAAGCTTATAAGACCCTGTCTCAAAACAAACAAATAAACAGATATGGCTTGTATCTGTTTCTCCCATCAGATTTCAGAAATTGGATCATATTTCCCTTCATATTTTATAACACAAATGGCCACCAACAGATCTAATATCCAGTGGGAAGAGAGTGGTAAGCAGAAAGGGGCTGGAGATACTTACACCTATGCAGAAATACTTTACTTCCTCTGAACACATCACTCTAGTTCTTACCTTAGACACCTTTCCCATATATTCTTACATTTTATCCTCACAATAATTCCATCCTCAAAGTAGGACAGTTATTCTTATCTCAAAAGATCTTACAGAAAGTTTCAAGATGAGCCCAAAGGGCAACTTTAGGTTTTCTGCTCTTCTTGTTCTGTCACATGCTTTTACAAATGTCTATACTCTTCAGAGAACTTTTTAGGACATTAGAAAGGAGATTTCACATACTACTTAGTTTCTAACTTTGAGCCATCCAATATTTAGTTGTTGATAACAGCAAAAAGTTCTAATAGTAGTTACTGAATGTTAACTCTGTGTTAGGACCTGTGCATGATGTCATTTAACTCTTACAACAAAAAATCCTTGGGTATGAATTACTTTTCCCATTGCTGTTACAGAATGCTTGGCTTAAGCAAGTTAAAGCAGTAAAGATTATTTGAGCTCATGGTTTCAGAGGGCCAGAGAAAGCATGGAGGAGCAGACTTGTTCACATTGTGATGGGCCATGAAACAGAGAGTAATACAGGAAATGGCCATGGATAATATATCTCTAAGAGACTTTCTACCTGTGTTCAGTGATCCATTGACCTTCTTCCAGCTAGGTACTACCTGCTGGAAGTTTCCATAATAACTTCCCATAATAAAGCCACCATTTGAGGACCAAGTATTCAAATCAGGACCCTATGGAGGTGAGGAAGCCTTTCATATTCTAACCATAACACCCAGAGATTCTATGATACTCAAAGTATTGTCCACAGGCCAGCAGCATGAGAATTTCAGGGAGGATGTGTTATAAATGCAGAATCTCTGGCCTATGCCTACATTTTTATAAGTTCCAGAAGATTTCTGTGTGTTTGTTTTCTAAGAGTTGGGAAGCTCTGCTGTGAAGAACTGTCAACCCATTTCACAGAGGGCTCAGTAAGGTTTGGGGAGATGTAAGTCACTTAGTTGTCCATTTAGTCCATGGAGCCCAATAGCTGCTTGCCTCCAAAGCCATGTGCTTCAGTAGTGGTTATCTTTCCCCTTGGAGCTTGCCTGACTCATGGAGAGAAATGTGCTTTAAAGTTTTAGTATTATTGCATGAAATGCCAGGTTATTATGCCAAGTGGCATGTAGCCCCCAAGTGAAAGAATATCTCACTGTATCTCATTTCTGTAAGGTTGTGTAAATATTACTCCTTGGCAGCATTCTGAGACTTCTGCACTATAATGCCAAGAGGACATAGGCACGGTGGGACAAAGGTGCTTCAAATTGTTGTTCAGTACTAGAGTCTGTGCAAGAAGTTTCTTCATAACTTTCCAGGAGAAGTGTGATTTTATTATACAAACAAGAAAGCTTTCTGCAGCCACACTTAATTCTCACATTCTCTTTCCTCTCTTTCACTCCACATTGGCACATAAGCTGGACTAGAAACATCTACTAGAGGCCTCAGGCTTCTTATGAAATTGCTTATCAGGGAGCAGATAGACAGAAGCAAATGTCATTTTCTGCATTTCAATCAATTTTTCCTACCTATGGATGTTGTTCCAGAAGGAGATTGGCTTAGCGAGGGAAAATATAACAAGCATGAAAAAATATATGTTATTAATTATCTCTGTTTTTTTTCCCAGATTTTCTTGTGTCACAAGGTTCTTTTCTTTCTTAGCAGGGAGGGCATCTAGGATACCTCATTCTGGGAGTTCATACAGGAGTATTCAGAGCTTCCATGGAGTCACAGGTGTGACCTCAGGCAAGTGAACACTGCTCTCCACCCTGCTGTTTGCGGTTGATGCCCTCCACTCAAGTTGGAGCAAGAGAACTTTCTGGGTGTTCAGTGCCCACTCCCCTTTTTTAAAAGGCTTGCATCAGGTATATTCTAATCTTCTAAGAGTTTCTGTCTTCTTTTACTATAAGATAATATGTCAGTAATGGGATCAACCTAATTTCTGGTGACAGAAAGTTCAAATCCTGGTTCTGCTCTTTACTCAACCTTCTTGTGCCTCATTTTTTTTTTTTTTTTGTAAAAAGGGAATAAAAAAAGGCTTGAGAGGTGGCTCAGCACTTAAGGCTTTGCATACAAAGCCTAATGACCCAAGTTTGATTCCCCAGTACCCACATAAAGCCAGATGCACAGAGTGGCACATGTGTCTGGAGTTTGTTTACAGTGGCTGGCATGCCCATTCTTTCTGTCTGTCTCTCTTCTCTTGATCTCTCTCTCTCTCCCTCTCTCTCTGCTTGCAAGTAAATGAATAAAATATTTTAAATGGGGGCTGGAGAGATGGCTTAGCAGTTAAACGCTTGCCTATGAAGCCTAAGGACCCCGGTTCGAGGCTCGATTCTCCAGGACCCACGTAAGCCAGATGCACAAGGGAGTGCATGCATCTAGAGTTCATTTGCAGTGGCTGGAGGCCCTGGCGCACCCATTCTCTCTCTCTCTCTCTCTCTCTCTCTCTCTCTCTCTCTACCTGCCTATTTCTGTATCTCCCTCTCTCTCAAATAAATAAAGAAATAATAAAATATAAAAAAATATTTTAAATGGAATGAAAATACTTAATTGCTTAATAGGATTTTTAAGAATTCACATTAACTTAGGATAGTACACACATCATTCTTCTTTTTTTTAGAGAGAGACAGAGAGAGGCAGAGATAGAGATGGGTGCGCCAGCAGCCTCTCAACTGCTGCAAACGAAATCCAGATGCATGCACCCCCCCTTGTGGTCAAGTGCGGCATTGTGCCCTTGTGTCACTTTACATCTGGCTAAACATGGGACCTGGAGATTGGAACCACTGGAGACTGGAACCAGCGTTCTTAGGCTTAGGAGGCAGGCACCTTAACCACTAAGCCATCTCTCCAGCCCATCATTATTATTCTTTAATGACTCATGGTTTTTTTTTTTTTTTTTTTTTGGGTCTTCCCAGAAAGTCTGAACAAGCCAGGACAATACTGGTTATTCTTTTTCTAAACTTTTTAAAATTTATTTATTTGAATGCGACAGACAGAGAGTGAGAAAGAGGAGAGAGAGAGAGAGAGAGAGAGAGAGAGAGAGAGAGAATGGGCGCACCAGGGCTTCCAGCCACTACAAATGAACTCCAGATGTGTGTGTCACCTTATGCATCTGGCTTACGAGGGTATTGGGGAATTGAGCCTTGAACTGGGGTCCTTAGGCTTCACAGGCAAACGCTTAACCGCTAGGCCATCTCTCCAGCCCAATACGGGTTATTCTTTAACAAATGAACACATTGGGGTCTCTCAGCTACAGGATCATAATCCTTTGTAACTCAAGACCTGAAAATAATTTTTTTCTTTTATAAAAGTAATTTAAAGAAATTTTATCATAAAACCCATCAGAAAGGTATGGTGGACTTCATCTTAGTTCTCCAAAATATTCTTTTTCTGCTGAGTTATAATGTGTTTGGTTTTGGACATGAGTACATATGTTTCTGTAGTGGTTATGATCCTTTCTGAGAATTGCTTGGGCTGCAGTCAGATTCACATTCCTGGCAGAAAAACCTGACCCAGAGCAGCTTGTGAGAAAAAAAGGGTTCATTTTGGCTTACAGACTCAAGTGAAAGCTCCATGATAGCAGAGGAAAATGATGGCATGAGCAGAGGGTGGACTTCAACTTCCTGGCTAACAACTGATGTACCATAGCAACCAGAGAGTGTACCAAACACTGGCAAGGAGAAACTGGCTATAATACCCATAAGCCTGCCCCCAACAATACACTGCCTCCAGGAGTCATTAATTCCCAAATCTCCATCAACTGGAAACCTAGCATTAAGGACACCTATGTTTATGGTCAACACCTGAATCAAACCACCACATTCCAACCCTGGCCTCCATAAACTGATAACCATCCATGATGTAAAATGCAATGCATTCAGCCCATCTTTAAAAGTCCCCAGAGTTTTTATTAATCCTAATGATGTTCAATCATTCTCATAGTCCAAGATCTTTTAATACCAAAAAGTTCCCCTCAAACCTATGATGGCACAGAACAAACACTCACACTGCAAAAGATGGCATTGGGCATAGTAAAGAAATATTCAACCAATACAAGATTTAAATAGGG
This sequence comes from Orientallactaga sibirica, assembly GCA_036365145.1. Classification (NCBI taxonomy): domain Eukaryota; kingdom Metazoa; phylum Chordata; class Mammalia; order Rodentia; family Dipodidae; genus Orientallactaga; species Orientallactaga sibirica. The sequence continues at coordinate 3,780,266 of JAEOAD010002517.1, forward strand.
CAAACATCAAACTCTGTAGCTTCAAGTCCAACAACTCTAGTCAGTGACAAATCTCCAAGACCAATAATTCTAACTAGCAAAAAGTCTCTGCAGTTCCAATTCGTCCCTCCAGCTAAGCTACTCACAGTCCTGGAAAACTTCATCTGGGGCTGGCAGCTCTTCTTAGCAGCCATCTTGTGATCCCAGCATCTCTACAGGGTCTCCACTGCAACCCATGGTTCATCCTCACAGCTCCATCAACTGTGCATGCAGGTATCCAGTAAATGTGCTTCACACTGCCCATGGCCATTTCCAAACACAAGACTGCATTGCAAACTCAATGACCCTCTCTTTTCTGCATTTCTTGTATTCCACAATACTAGGTAGGGTGCCAATTTGTTAGCCCAGGGGGCAATAAAGCAGACGTTGAACAGGACACTCCTTGAGCATTCATGTCTCTTCAAAACAGTCTACATTCTTCCTGTTGCCCCAATGCAGGTCAACTGGCTCAATCTCAAAGGTTGTAATCTCTCATATAATTACAGCTGAATGGGCAGAAGTTTCAGCCCAAAAATTTCATTTTTGTGCCATATCCCTTTGCTCACACCAGTCCATTTCTACGCAATGCAACCCTACACAAAATTTCAAAACATGTGCATAACAGCAAGCCTTTCCCGCAAAATGCTTCTAGCCCAGTCCAGGCAAAGCTCTTTCTCACCCTCACAACCCAAACCTCACAGTCCATAGTTTTTACTGCGTTCAAGTGTGGGTTTCTTCCCCCAACAGGTAGTTCCGTATTCCTCACACAGGGCACCAGTCTGTGGGTTTCCCTCCACCGGCAGGTAGAGCGGAAGAGAGAGAGAGTCGGGCCAGCCGCTTCTCTCAAGGCTGAGCGGGAAGGTGGGTGTCGCAGCTCAAACCTTTCCCCAAAACACCGAAAAAAAAAAAACCACATTGAGCCTGGAGTCTGTCAAGGGCAGAAAACTCGGTTTATTGTAATGGGAAGGTGTTTATATATTTTGAGAAAGAGGTGGGAAAAAGGATGAGAGAAAGGTGTAAGGGCCAATAGTATTTCACCATGTCAGCAGTAGCTGGGCGGAGGCAGTTTCAGCTTAGGCCTTGCTGAGTCACTCTTAAGTGGAAGTAGTAGGCCAAAGACAAGTCACCAAACTCTAGTCAGGCTCAGGAAGTTCCACTAGGCCTCACACCCAGGCCTCATAGGGCCCAACATTCAAGTTTTTCACTCTGACCAGAATAATCCATTAAGCTGTATGTATAGCAGTGCAAGGTGTCTCTTAGGCCAAGGTTTCAAATCCCCCAACATTCTTCTTGAAAATCAGCTCCAAAAGGCCAAGGTCACACAGTCAAGTGTCCAGCAGCAACACCACTCTCAGTACCAACATTACTGTTGCAGTCAAGTTAACATTACTGGCAGAAATCACCTGACCCAGTACAGCTTTTGGGAAAAAAGGGTTTATTTTGGCTTGAAGATTTGAGGGGAAGCTCCATCATGACAGGGGAAAATGATGGGATGAGCAGAGCATGGACTTCAACCTCCTTGGCTACAACAGATGGACCATAGCAACAGGAGAGTGTGCCAAACACTGGCAAGGGGAAACTGGCTATAATACCCATAAGCCTTCCTCCAACAATACACTGCCTCCAGGAGGCATTATTTCCAAAATCCCTATCAGCTGGGAACCTAGAGTTCAGAACGCATAAGTTTCTGGGGGTACAAGTGAATTAAACCACCACAGCTTGCCTCAGATTATTTGCCTCACAAATAGTGCTTCTGTAGAGATGGCTAAATGGTAAAGGCACTTACCTTCAAAGCCTAATGACCTGGGTTCAATTCCTCTGTACCCACATAAAGCCAGATGCACAAAGTGGTACATGCATCTGGAGTTTGCAATGGCTGGATGCCCTGGTGTACCTATTCTCTGTTTGTCTCTTGTATGGCACAATACAGGCCTGGTCCTAGCTAGACCACATGGCAGAAGAAACCAGGAAGTGGCTTCTGTGAACATGGCATTCTGCGCAGGCCTGGCGTGACAACAGCTACAGTCCCATGCTTGTGAGAAACCTGCTACGAGATGACCTGTCCAGACACAGGCTGTCATTGGTCACAAAAAGGGGACTACCCCATACAATGATTGGCCAGCCAAGCCACTTAGAACCCATCTGCACTTCCTCAATAAATGAGTTTGCGGCAGCTTGCTACCTGCTTTCACCCAACTCCCAGAGTCTGTGTCATGATTGTGCGCTGCTCACCCCAACTCAGCAGAGACCCTGCTGTCCCTCCTGTGCTGGCCTTGGGGGGACCACAACAGTCTATCTTTGCTTGCAAATTAATAAATAAAAAATTAAACAAACAGGGTTCCTGATTCCCTTGCCGTGGTTTCTGAGAGATTTAATAGAGCAGGGAATAGATGATAAAGTGACTGTTCCAACCTACTCCTCATTCCCCACATGAAAACTAAGTATAGCTATGTCTTATGGGGAGAATTTCATGGGATTCTTTCCAGAATGGGCTATTGTATGAGCCTCTTGTGAAAATTATTGACATGTATCATGAATGTGTGCTAAAGATCAATTCATAACTTCATGAGAACCCAGGCAGGCAGGAAGAGAGCTATCAGCTATCACTGTGCTATCAGAAGTGCCTTCCTGGGTCCAAGGGTTAAGGAGAGATATAGTATGACTATCATGAGGCAGGTAGAACATGTGTCCTCTCTGAGCTAAGTTTGGACTGCACTGCCCATTTACCCTACTCCCGACCCCATCTTCACAAACTGAATGTGATCTTGCATGTGTGTCTGTAGCTCACATCTCTAAGCCTCCATAGGTGCTGGCTCTTCCTTTTTCTCTTAGCCTCATCCCCTGCTACTTCTAGGGTCCATGCACAGGGATTTCCTCCCATTCCCCTGACTCCTAAACTGCCTTGATATGTGTAGTCTTTCCTGTTTTCTGCCTGAAAAATTCCCGTTTTGGATCTCCCCCAGGCTGGCTCTTTCCTGTCATCTAATAACTCATATCTTTCACTTTCTTAGAGGGTTACCTGGCCATCCTTCTTACCCATCATCTCATGTGTTTTAGTTTACTTGTCTATGCTTTTATTATCTCTCCTCCTTACTGGATGCAGTCATAAGACTAAGTTATTTCAGCCAAAGTAATTTAGACTTAGGAAAAGTGCAGGCTGCTGGGGTTTTATCCCTCCACCACCAGCAGGTAGAGCGGAAGAGAGAGAGAGAACCGGGCCAGCCACTTCTCTTGAGGCTGAGCGAGAAGGCGGGTGTCGGCGACTCAAAACCCCTCCCCCCAAAACACCGGGGAGAAAAACCACATTGAGTCGCGGAGACCGTCTAAGGTGGGAATCTCTCCGTTTATTGTCATGGAGAGGTATTTATATATTTTGAGGAAGGGGGCGGGAAGAGGGGGATGAGAGAAAGGTATAAGGGCCAATAGTATTTCACCACGTCAGCAGCAGCTGGGTGGAGGCAGTTTCAGCTTAGGTGCTGAGTCACTCCAAGGACAGGTCGTGAAACTCTACTTAGGCTTTGGAAGCTCGACTAGGCCTCACTGGGAGTAGGCCAAGACTGGCTGGGCTAACCACTAGGCTTCACACCGGGCAGGGCCCAACATCTCCCCCTTTTGTTTTTGTAAGAATGGTGGACGGCCATGGCCTCTGTCCTAGGTTGTCCCCCTCTGGGAACCTTACCCGTCACTGATCACCATGCCTCTAGCCCATTGACCACTCCATGCCCTGTCTTAGGTTGTCTCAGCCTGTCTGAGATCTTACCCGTCCTTGGTTCGATGGAGGGCGGGGGAGGGATGTTAGGTGGATAGCCAGTAAGTGGAAAAGCCATTGTCTTTGAGTCGCAAACCTGTGGTGCCTTGACCTGATGAAGTTTAATTGCCTCAAGCTGTTGGTGAATGAATTGTGTAATCTTATTAATTACACAGGGCCCGAGAGTGAGGGTAAAAAGAAGGAGGGATTCAGGGGGAGGGAGAAGGTAGGGTAAAGAGCAAGAAGAAGGAGGGGCCCAAGGGGAGGGAGAAGGTAGGGTAAAGAGCAAGAAGAAGGAGGGGTCCAAGGGGAGGGAGAAGGTGGGATAAAAAGCCATGTAAGCTCGTCTACAGTAGGTTGTCTTAGAAGTCCCGACTCCTCCTCTGTAAATCTTTCTGGAGCTTTTCTGGCTTCATTCGGGTCTAGTAGCATCCACACCTTCAGTTGTTCCTGGGGAAGAAACAGAGGCATAGTTCTCAGGGGTGGGACACTCCCTGGAGAATTGATTATTATCATCCCCTTGTTGGGGTAAATATTTTAAGTCTCTTGCCGGTACCCAAATAGGTCTTTTTTCCTCTTGAGGAGAGACACATCCAAATCCTCTCCCTGCTGTGCGGAGGGGGTCTGGTCCCTTCCAGGCCCCAGTTAATGGGTCCCTCCATTTGACCCAGATGGAGCTGTAGGTGACAGCTGAGGTCCAATGTTTTTGAAAAGGGGACAAGTGTCTATCTTCTTTAGAAAAATTTAAAATATTTAGGGTTAATAATGTCTTTTTTAGTTGGTCATGTGGGGGTAGGGATTCCCCCTTTTGTTTTTGTAATCGAGACTTGCGAGTTTGATGATATCTTTCCATGATGGCCTGGCCCTGCGGATTATATGGGATGCCTGTGGAAAGTGAGATTTTCCAGGTTTGGAGGAAATCTATAAAAGTCCTGCTTACAAAGCAGGGACCATTATCGGTTTTGATTTGTTCTGGCAATCCAAGGGTGGCAAAGCATTGAAGCATATGGCTAATAGCATGTTTAGTTTTTTCCCCAGCATGTGCTGATGCCCAGCAAGCATGGGAGAAAGTATCAACTGAGAGAAAAATATATTTAAGTTTTCCAAATGGAGAATAGTGAGTAACGTCAATCTGCCAAAGGTGATTAGGGCGTAGTCCTCGAGGATTGGCTCCTGTAGTTTGAAGAGGAGGTACCTGGAGGAAAGGCTGACAGGATTTGTAAGTTTGGACAATTTTTTTAAGGTTCTTGACTGGCAAATGGGGATATTTAAGGCCCATCCAATTTATATGAGTTAATAAGTGGAAGTGTGTAGCTTTTGAGACTGTATTACATCGAGGCTGAGAGGCCAGTTTGTCAGCCAAATCGTTTCCTTTAGAGAGGAATCCTGGTAAATTTTGATGGCCTCTGAGATGTTGAAGGAAAATGGGGTTAATTCTTTGTTTAAGTAGGGAGCGGGCTTGAATCATAGGCTTTTTTTCCCTCCTTAGGGGAGGGTAAACAACTAGGGAAGTTCCCAAGCGCCCCCCCATCAGTGAATATGGTAAGACAATTAGGGTTGGGTTTAGATTTAAAAAGTCTGGGGGGGTCTCCATTTTCATCCATTTATAAGGACCATAGTGACAATTATTTATACTCAGAAACCCCTCAAGGGCCATAGCAACCCTGTTGTTATTTCTCTGAAGCCAAGTGAAGTCTGTTACCTTAGAATTTGTTCATGATGAGGGGGCAAGGTTATCTGAGAGGAGAGAGTAAGACCCTTTAAGAGGTCAAATAAAGGGGACAGTTCCTCAGTAGTTATGGGTATCCAGGGCCTCATCCAATTAATTTCCCCCAGCACCTTTGGAGTTGAGGCAAAGTATAGAATTTTTGAATATGGAGTTGGGGTTTGACAGGAGAAACAGTATTAAGGAATAACCTGGAGCCCAAAATCTTGAAGGGAGGGGCAGTCTGAATTTTTTTTTTTGGAGACACCTGTAAAATGGCAAGGCATTTAGCAGTGAGGTCTTGGAGATCAGATGGGTTGGAATGACCTAAAATAATAATAAAATATTAGGATGATTAATTAAGGAAGAAAAGATATGAGACATGTATTGTTAGGGTTAATCTAGGGCTGACAGTTAGTAGTTTTTTATGATGTTGCAGCTTATAATCTAGGGGAAGTTCCATACTGGCAGACGTTGGCCTGTCTTTATAGAGTTTGGAGAAATAGTTATGGTGTCTTAAGCCAAAGGAGATTCTCCAAGACCCATGTAAAGAAAAAATTAAGTGGTTAGAGGCCCTGATGTGCCCATTCTCTCTCTGTCTGCCTCTCTTCTGTCTCTCTCTCTCTGCTTGCAAATAAATAAAATTTAAAAAAAAAAAAAAAGAAAGAGAGAAGAAAAAAATTAGTCATATAGTACATAGAGCAAAATTATTGTAGTTAAGTCACAGTAAGCTTTAGGAATTTTTGTTAGGCACACTTTGTATATCTTTATAATGGAATTTAAAATTATTATTACACCTTAAAATTGGCCCCCAGTGACATTGTCTTTAGTAAGGCAATTGTAGATGTAAACTATAAATTAATAAAATACTGAATATATTGGGGGACATATATTTAAATTACCACATTTTGTCCCTGGCTTTTAATAGATTTATAATAACAGTAACAATAATAATAAAATCAAACAAGTTAATTGGTATAAGGCATAGTAAGGAGAGAGTAAAACAATTTAAATTTAACCACCATTAGCCGTCATTAAACTTTTGTAGTAACCAGAGACTGACAGTTTTTAGGTTTTTAAATTTTGTCCCTCTAGCTGGGCAGAGTTGCCAGGGAAAACTTTAATCTCAGGCCAACATTGTAATACCGATTGAGTTAGTTGGGCTTAGTATGAATTGAGCTAGGCGGGCAGAGAGAGAATAGGCATGTCAGGCCTCCAGCCACTGTTTACATGGGTACTGGAGAATTGAGCCTCGAACTGGGGTCCTTAGGCTTTACAGGCAAGTGTTTAGCCATTAAGCCATCTCTTTAGTCTCACGTTAATGGGAAGGCAGTGAAGGGTGGGACAATGGTGTGTAGGATATAGCCATATAGAATTGAAAAAGGTTTTTTTGAATGTCCCTAGCAGCCATATTTTTAAAAAAATTTTTATTTTTTTATTTTTAACTTTAAATACTTTGGGACACTTAGTTAAGAGCATAGAGGGAGCGTCTAGAGGCAAAGGGGCGGGGACGGCAGCGACTCACCTCATGGCCTCATGGCGGACTGTCCACCTGTCTCTCTAAGATATTTTTGTAAGTTAGGGCCAGCCCATCTGCCTCCTTGTTGTTTTTTTTTTTTTTTTTTTTTTAACAAAAGTGACGCCTGGAGGTGTGGGCGAGGCACAGCCAGTGAGGCTGGGGCAGTGCTCAGGCCCAGGCTGGAGTCGCCGCTTAGGACCGTCCCACTCGGCCTGCTCCCCGCAGGGATGTCGGCGGAGCCTGACTGTTGTCCCTCCACTTGAAGCGTGCAAGTTTTGTTTTGTGGACCAGTGACTTGTGTTCCACACCTGTGAGGAAAGTTTACCTCAGTTTGGGACATTTGGGGAACTCGAGCTTGTATTTGATCACAGTTTACATCCACAGAAAGCTACATGGAGTTGCTGTATGAGGAAAGAAGTTTATCGGAGAATGTTAGTGTGGAAGAATTTTGATATGTCCACATTTTTTATTAGGGGTTTGAGTACATTTGTCTTAGACAGCAGTTACAGTTAAAAGACAGCAGGGCTGGTGGCGCTTGGGTGGCGGTCTTGGAAGAAAGGAGATTTTAAAAGTTAGTTTTAGCCTTTTTTTACAGTTTTTAAGGGCAAAAATGAACTTTTCCCTGGAAAAGCCTTTAAGGTTGGCAATTAAGGCAAGGAGGACTGAATTAATCCATGGGGCTGAAACAAAAGTTTTGTTTTTTTGTTTAATAGTAATATATATGAGTACAACATAAGCATAAAGTCCCAAAAAATAGTTAAGCATGTTGTAGAATTGAGTTTAGATTTAGATTTATGATGGCCAGTGAGCCTGTGTCCTTATGGGATGGCTCGATGAAATTAAACACAGTGTAGCTAGGAGCAGATCTCCCCATTAGGTTTGTTTTGTCTTTTGGGACGGAGTTTTTATTTAAATGAGGAGGCAAAATGTTTAAAGTCTCCTCTAGGTCTGTCCACGTGGTGTGTCCGCCATGAACTGGTGCTTTTAAGATGGCGCCCCCACTCAAATGAGGGGGCAGGACAAAAATGGCGGCACCGCAGAAGCGGTCTGTTGGAAACCCGGAAATGAGAGGAAAGAGAAAGGAACAAGAGATGTTGAAGTTTGGGAAGGAGTTTTTATTTAAATGAGGAGGCAAAATGTTTAAAGTCTCCTCTAGGTCTACCCACGTGGTGTATCCTCCATGAACTGGCATTTAGAAATGGCGGCAAACTGGAAATGAAAGGAAAGAGAAAGGAAGTTGAAGCAAGCACAGATTATAGAAGTAAAGGTTAGAATATTAAATATGAAGATTACCTCATAACTTATGAGGATACACCCGTCAGCAGTACGATTAGCCCGTCAGCTTAATTTTGAATTTTTTCTTCATCACGTCGGCAGTCAGTAGTCCGTTTTGAATCCTCACACGTCCTCACACGGGGCAGCAATTGTTGAGCCCCACGTCTGGGCACCAGATGCCGGGGTTTTTTCCCTCCACCACCGGCAGGTAGAGCAGAAGAGAGAGAGAACCGGACCGGCCGCTTCTCTCGAGGCTGAGCGAGAAGGCGGGTGTCGACGACTCAAAACCCTTCCCCCCCAAAACACCGGGGAGAAAAACCACATTGAGTCGCGGAGACCGCCTAAGGCGGGAATCTCTCCGTTTATTGTCATGGAGAGGTATTTATATATTTTGAGGAAGGGGGCGGGAAGAGGGGATGAGAGAAAGGTATAAGGGCCAATAGTATTTCAACACGTCAGCAGCAGCTGGGTGGAGGCAGTTTCAGCTTAGGTGCTGAGTCACTCCAAGGACAGGTCATGAAACTCTACTTAGGCTTTGGAAGCTCGACTAGGCCTCACCGGGAGTAGGCCAAGACTGGCTGGGCTAACCACTAGGCTTCACACCGGGCAGGGCCCAACACAGGCAGCAAAGTGCTTTCCTATAGAAGAGTCTTCTCTAAGTGGGGGGTGGGAGAGGCAAGAAGTGATTTGAAAAGGGCACAGGATTGGAGGTGGTAGGATTATAGGGATTCAACTCAACTTGTAAAACATTTTTTTTACATTTTTAGAAAGAGAATATCCAGCAGGTATAGTGAAGGGCTTAAACTCCATGTTGTAATTCCCTTAAAAAAATTTGCCCTAACCCTTTAGTGAAGAAGATATTCACATAGACACAGCCTTTAATTACAGTCTCTGGAAGTGTGTAGACACAAGTGGAAGTCATCATCAATGCCGTCATCTGTTTCCCATTTCCTGGGAGAGCTGGGCAGGGCGGAGAGCAGCCTCTTTGGTCTGTAGAAAGCCCTGTGTCAGGAAACTGGACTCTGAGTAGGTCAGGGTGCTGGGCATCTGGATTTTAGCAGTCAATGTAGCCTAGAATGTTAAATTTCAAAATTTGGTTGAAACTACTAACCTTAAATAGAGGATAAGCATGCCTACAATTCCAAAACAAGTCATAATCATAAATAAGGCAATCTTGTTTTTAGCTTTTATTTTTCATTTTTATTTTCATTTTTTTATTGACAGCTTCCATAATTATGGACAATAAACCGTGTTAACCCCCGCCACTTTGCCTTTGCAACTCCACTCTCCATCATATCTCTTTTCCCTCTCAATCAGTCCCTCTTTAATTTGATGTCATCATCTTTTCCTCCTATTATGATGGTCCTGTATAATTAGTGTCAGGCACTGTGAGGTCAGGCATATCCAGGCCATTTTGTGCCTGGAAGAGTGCATTGTAAGCAGTCCTATCCTTCCTCTGGCTCTTACACTTTTTCTGCCACCTCTTTCACAATGGACCCTGAGCCTTGGAAGGTGTGATAGAGATATTTCAGTGCTGAGCAGTCCTCTGTCACTTCATCTCAGCACTATGATGCCTTCTGAGTCATTGCAAGGTCACCACCATCTGAAAAGAGAAGCTTCTCTAACCATAAGTGAGTGTAGCATTAATACATGGGTATGAACATTAAGAGAAGTGCTTACTAGGCAGTTTGGTGAGCATAGTATATACATTTAGCCAGACATGAGCAGATGTTACACCCCTAGGGCTTATGACATCCCCCAACATAGGTTTCCATTATCAGGCATGTATTCCCTCCCATGGAGCAGGCCTGCAGTCCAATTAAACAGCAGTTGGTTTCCCCCATAACAGACATGCCACTATTGTACCAGTTGGCTCATTTGACCTGGCTGGCCAAATTAAGACTTGAAGTGTCCACTGTTGAGTATCTCCACTGGTGATTTCTTTCTCTCCCATTGAACTGCATCTAGTGTGGCTTTTTCCAGATTTCTGTCAGCTGGTCTACACAGATGGAGGCAGGTGTGTAACTGGAGTTGTTAGTATTAAAGTATGGCCTTTGGCAGGCCCAGCAAGCTAGGCTCAGCCACCCATTTCCAATACAACAGTTAAAGATAAAAATAATAAGGAAGATCAGAAAAAGTGGCTTTATTCAAAGAGGTCATATTTGGCAGAGCAATACATAAGGGGGACCCAGAGCCACCAAGTCCATCTTTCTGGTACTGACATGAGATTTACATTTAAATAGGGGTCAAAAGCATTCACAACCGAGTAGCCCTGGTCAAGGTGTTGTGTGTTTCACCCATCATTGACCCAGCTCCTGTCTCGTTTACAAGGTGGTCTAAATGTAAGAAATCTCTTCCTAGGAGGCAAGACCCTGCCTTTCTCTTCATAGTTCTAGGGTTTGAGCACACCCCTTCCCCTAGCATGGGATTCCTGGGGATATTTAACTACTTGGGGTCCATTGCTGGATTTCATCTATTGTAGTCAGCTCCATGTTTCTGGGATGAACTTCCAAGAAGACATGGTTTATAGGAGGAAGGTTTATTTCGGCTTACAGATCCAAGGGGAAGCTCCATCAATGATGGAAGAAGCTGATCCCCTTGCACAGATCCAAGCACAGAGACACAACAAAGCAGCCAGCAACACAAGCAAGCAATCAGAAACTGGCAGCAAACATTGGGGATCCAAGCAAAGCTCAGACTACTCTGCATACCTTTAGGCTAGAAAAAACACCTTAGGGCTGGACCCCAGGATATACACCCAGTGACACCTCTTTCATCCAGGTGGCTGGAAATCCAAGTTAAAAGTTTTAATAAAACATCTGAGTTTATGGGAGAAACATACATTCAAACTACCACACCATCCCAGCATGGGATTCCTAGGGATATATAGTTCTTTAGGGTATGATAGCCTAAGGGTTGGCCACATTTTCTTTCATTAGAATGCCTTCTTTCCTGACAAGATGGTTATAGGAGGATCAAGAGTGCAAGGCCAGCCTGTACTATGTGACACTCTGTCTCAAAAGGTAAAAGAGAAGCTGATGTATCTTTTCTGGAGAGTTCAGAAGGTAGGAGAGTGTCTGGAACAGAGGCAGAGGCAGGGAAGTTTGTGACCAGGCTAATCTCTCTGATGCTTGAGTTCCTAAGGACCATGCATACTGAGTGGAAAGTAACAGGGCTCCCATCATCTTGAGGTGATCATTTCTCAAGGGCACCTACAAAGGAAGGGAAATCAATAGAGATCAGAGGTTGAATTTCTGAGGTCTGAAGGTAGAGGAGATTACAAGTGGCCGCCAGAGAGCTACTTGCATGGGTAGGTGAGCTCAGCACAACTCAGAAGTGTGGGCTTGCTGGGGTGATCACATGGGGGAGTTTCTGAACTTAGATCCTCTTCAGGGTGTGCTCTCTGAGGCCTGAAGAAGGGGAGGTGGGAGTGGTGAAAGGTGGAAAAATAGAGATAGCAAGGTTCCTTTAAGCCTGTAGTAAGTAGGTGTCTGCTTTGCTGTGGTTTGAATGTGAAATGTCCCTCACAGGCTCATATGTTTGAACACTTGATTCCCAGCTGGTGGTGCTATTGGAAAGGTAGTGAAACCCTTATGAGGTGAGACTGGTAGATAGGGCACCAGAAGTGGCTTAGTGTTGAGTTCCAGTCTGGTTCTGCTTGTCTGTTGCTACACCATGATTGGCTATAAAGCTCTCACATAAAGGCTGGACCCCGATCTGCCATGTCTTCCCAGCCATGAAACTAAATTCTAAAATAAATTCTTCTTGTAGGGCAACAGCAACAAGCAAAATAACTAATATAGTTCTGCTAGCCAGGCCCAAAACAGGGAGAAGGAAGTGATTTTGTCATATGACTGAAGGCTTAATGAGCCACTGGCTTCAGACCACTGACCTGGGTGAACCATACAATTTTCTGAACCATGACATGATAAAGGACTTCTGTTACAAAGCAAGCTCATAATTCAAAGATCCAGCCTCAATACCTATCAGACCACCTGGACAGCAAGGGCCTTATCTTCCTTCTCCCTTCTTCACTCCCAAAGACCCCTATCCCCTGGCCCTTTAAAAATCTCTAGTCTCCCTCATTCAAATGCAGCAGAGGTAGTTTCATTCCAGGAAAGCTGCTGTCCCTCCAACAAAGAATAGTCTGTGCTGGCTTTCTTTCTCTCTTGTATTTCTCATGTTGCTCTAGTTAATCCCAAATTCTAACAATGATTACTGAACTTTTTAATTCACAAGGGTGAATTTCCAAGTGAAGAAAAAGGTGGGAACCACCTGATGTCTTATCTGGGTTGGGGTGAGAGTTGGGGATTACACTCTTTTATTGCCTCTCTCTCTCTTTCTCTCTCTTTTTTTTTTCAAGGTAGGGTCTCACTCTGGCCCAGGCTGACCTGGAATTAACTATGTAATATCAGTGTGGCCTCGAACTCATGGCAATCCTTCTACCTCTGCCTCCCGAATGATGGGATTAAAGGCGTGTGCCAACACGCCCATTAATCACCTCTCTATTGCTCCTGTTATCCTGGGGACCATTCTTAGTGGGACTATTGTGTTCACTATGGGGTCATGAAGGCCTCAGTCATTCTCTGTGGGGTAGTGGGGTAAGGGACCATGCATCATGATATTCCTACCCACCCTGGCACTTACAATCTTTCCATCCCCTCTTCTGCAATATTTCCTGAGCTATGGCAGGCCTATGGGCACTCCGAATTAGTGTTATGTGCTCTATAGTTTCTGAATTTCTGCTTTCATAGGTTTTGATTGATTGCTATGTCTGTCAACACTGCCCTGGGACTGGTTGTCAGGTTAGCAGTAAGAGTAGTATTCATGTTGCCACTTCCTCTGCAATTTCTCCTGGGCCTTGGAAGATGTGATAGAGGTGGTAAGTCTTGTGGTGGGCAGTTGGCTATCTTCTTGTCTTATTGATGGATCTTGGTTTCATTTTCTCTTCCATCTGTAAAATAAAGCAGATTCTCCAACAAAAAGTGAAAATTCTCACTTTTGTCCCTTTTATACCTCACATTTATACCTCTCAGTAGATGTATTTTCATTTTATTTTCAGGAGTCTCCATACTGAATTACATAGTGGGTATACAAGTTTGCATTCCCACCAGCAGTGGGTAAGATTTCCTCTTTCCCCACAGACTCACCAGTAGTTTTTGTCATTTGAGTTTTTGATGAATGCCATACTGACTGGAGTGGGGTGAAATTTCAGAATTGATTGATTTGAATTTCTCTGATGACTAAAGATGTTAAACATCTTTTTAAGCATGTAATGCCCATTTAGATTTATTTCTTTGAGAATTCTGTACCCCATATTTTAATTGGACTGTTTGATTTTTTATTATTTAGTTTTTTTATATTCTTTGTATATTCTACATATTAGACCTTGGATGGAGTTGTAGCTGCTGAAGATTTTCTCCCATTCTATGGGATGTCTGTTGTCTCTGTTAATGGTTTGTTTGTACAGTAGCTTTTTAGTTTCATAAAGTCCTCATGGTTGAGTGTTGATCCTTTGTGTGCTACTGGGGTATCATTCAGGAAGTATTTCCCTATGCCTATGGAGAGCAGTATCCGCCCTGCTTTTTTTTTTTTTTCTAGCTATTTTAGAGTTTTGGGTCTTATATTGAGGTCCGTTATCCATTTAGAATTGACTTTTGTACAGGGTGGCTATTCAATTTCTCCAGCACCATTTGTGGAAGATACTGTCTTTTCTCCAGTGTGTATTTTTGGACCCTTTATCAAAGATCAGGTAGCTGTATTTGCTTGAATTTAGAGACAGGTCTTCTATTCCATTGATCTGTGTGTGTGTGTGTGTGTGTGTGTGTGTGTGTGTATACATGTGCACATGTGAGTGTGTATATGTGTGTATATATGTGTGTTCCAGTACCATGCTATTTTAGTTATTATGATTTCTTAGTATATCTTGAAATGAGGTGTGGTGGTACTTCCAGATGTATATCTTTGGTTGAAGATATTTTTGGCTATATGGGGTCTTCTACAGCTCCAAATTAATTTTAAGACTTTTTTTTACTTGAGAGAGAGAGAGAAAGAATGGGCATCTGGGTTGATTCCAGTTCTTAGCTATTATGAATTGAGCAGCTATAAACATGGTTAGCAAATATCCCTTAACTGAGGCATGGAGCTTCAGGGTAAATGCCCAGTTAGGAGAGTAACTGGGTCTGTTTGTAACTCTATAGTCAACCTTTTTAGGAGTCTCCATATTGCTTTCCATAGCGGTTGTACCAGCTTACATTTCCCACCAACATTTGTTTTAATTTTTTTTTTAATGTTTACTATCCTTATTGGGGTAAGGTGGAATCTCATAGTTCTTTTAATTTGCATTTCTCTAGTGGTAAGGGATGTTGAACATTTTCTTAAATGTGTGTGTTTTTTTTAGTTAAAATATTTTATTTTTATTTATTTATTTAACAGAGAGAGAGAGAGAGAGGGAGAGAATGGATGTGATGGGGCCTCGAGCCACTGAAAACAAACTACAGGGGCATGTACCACCTTGTGTGTCTGGCTAATGTGGGTCCGGAGGATTTGAATGTGGGTCCTTTGGCTTTGCAGGCAAACAGATTAGCTGCTAAGCCTTCTCTCTGGCCCCTTAAGTGTGTGTTTGCCATTTATATTTCTTCCTCTGAGAACTCCCTATTCAGTTCTCTGCTCCACTTTGTGAGTGGGTTGTTTGATATTTTATTGTTTAGGTTTTTGAGTTTTTCATAGATTCTAGAAATTAGGCCTCTGTCAGTTGTATGGCCAGAAAAATTTTTCTCCCATTCTGTGGGTAACCTATTAGCTCTGCTTATGGTATGTGTGTTTGTGAAAATACTTTTCAGCTTCATGAGATCCCAATTGTTGAGGGACTGTTTAAGTTCCTGAGCTACTGGGGTTTTGTTAAGGAATTCTTTTCCCACTCCTATATCGTGGAAATTTCCTCCTATTTTTTTCTTCAAATAGTAGTAGAGTTTCTGGTCTTACATTGAGTTCTTTGGTCCATTTGGACTTGGCATCATGTGGGTCTAGTTTCATTTTGCTGCATATGGTTATCCAGTTTATTCAGCGCCATTTATTGAAGATTCTGTCTTTTTCTCCAGTCTGTATCATTAGGGCCTATGTCAAAGATCAAGTCACTGTAATTACTTGACCTAAAATCTGGATCCTCAATTCTGTTCCATTGGTCTATATTCCTGTTTTTATGCAAGTACCATGATGTTTTTGTTACTATGGCTTTGTAATATAGCTTTAGATCAGCTATGGTGATGCCTCCAAAGGTGTTTCTTTTTCTGAGGATATGTTTGGATATTCAAGGCCTGCTGCCATTCCATATGAATTTTGAGATCATTTTTCTATCTCTGTGCAGAATAATGCTGGGACTTTAATTGGTATTGCATTAAATCTGTATATTGCTTTTGGCCATTTTCACAACGTTAATTCTGCCTATCCAGGAGCATGGGAGGTCTTTCCATTTTTCTCAAGTCCTTCTCAATTTCTTTCTTGAGTGCTTTTATGTTTTTATTATATAAGTCTTTCACAGCCATGGTTAGTGTTATTCCAAAGTATTTTATTTGTTTCTTGGTATTGAAAATGGGACAATGTTACTAATTGCTTTCTCTGTATCCTTGTCCTTTGCATATAGATTTTTGTGCATTGATTTTGTATCCTGCTACTTTGCCTAGAGTGGTCATCCCTGTCTTGTTCCTGATCTCAATGGGAACCCCTTGAGTCTTTCATCATTAAGCATTTGAGCTGTTGGTGCTTTATATGTACCCTTTATCATGTTGAGATATAAACCGTCCATACATATTCTCTCCCAATCTTTCATCATGAAGTGATGTTGTATTTTGTCAAAGGCCTTTTCTGCGTCTATAGAAATGATCGTGTGGTTTTTCTGATTAAGCTTATTTATGTGGTGTATTACATGGACAAATTTCTGTATGTTGAACCAAACATGCGTTCCTGGGATAAAGCCTACTTGATCAAGGTGGATAATGCTTATTTATTTATATATTTAGTTGAGAGAGAGAGAGATACAGAGAGAGAAAGGGTGTGCCAGGGCCCCCAGCTACTGCAAACCAATTCCAGATGCATGTGCCCTCTAGTGCATCTGGCTTATGTGGGTCTTGGAGAATTGAACTGAGGTCCTTTGTTAATTTGAAGTGTCTATTTTTTTCACTTGATCAAATTGGCCAGGTGTTTATCAATCTTGTTTATGTTTGCAAAGAACCAGCTCTTTGTTTCATCAATATTCTTAATTGTTTTCTTTGTCTCCAATTCATGAATTTCTGCTCTGATCTTAATTATTTATTTTCATCTGTAGCTTTTTGAGTTATATTCTTCTTGTTTTTCCAATGTTTTTAGATGGAGTTAGGTTATTGATTTGAGATATCTCTGTCTTTGTTATGAAGGCATTTAGCACTATGAATTTTCTCCTAATGTCTGTCTTCATTGTTTCCCATAAATTTTGGTATGATGTGTACTTGTTGTCATGCAATTCTAGAAATTTTTCAATTTCATTTTTTATTTCATCCACTACCCATTTGTTGTTTAAATGTGTGCTGTCCAGTCTCCAGGAGCTGATGGATTTCCTGGAGCTTCTCTTGTTGTTAATTTCTAGTTTTAGCATTGTGGTCTGATATGCAGGAAATTATGTCAATTTTTCTAAATATATGGAGGCAGGCTTTATGGTTCAGTATATGATCTATTTTGGAGAAGGTTCCATGGGCTGCTGAGAATAATTTGTTTTCTGTAGATTTTGGGTAGACTGTTCTGTAGATGTTTGTTAGATAAAATTGATCTGTGGTGTTGTTGAGCTCTCTTACTTCCCTGTTGATTTTCTGTTTGGATGATCTATCTATTGCTGATAGTGGAGTATTGAAGTCCCCAACTATGATGATGTTGGAGTTTATTTCTGTTTTGTTATCAAGTAGGTTTTGTTTTATGAATTATGGTGCACCTGTGTTTGGTGCATAAAGACAGATGATTATGATATCCTCTTGTTGGACTATTCCCTTGATGAGAAAGAAGTCATCTTCTTTGTCTTTTTTGATTACTTTTGGTTTGAAGTCTATTTTATCTGATATTAGTATAGTGATATCTGCTTCTTATTTCTGTTAGCTTGGAATATTGTTTTCCACCCTTTCACACAGAGGAGGTGTCTGTCTTTAGTGGTGAGGTGGGTTTCTTGAAGACGGCAGATTGAAGGGTCTGCTTTTCTGATCCACCCTGTTAACTTGTGTCTCTTGATTGGTGAATTAAGGCCATTAATGCTGAGGGTAATAACTGTGAGGTTTGATTTAATCTCTGTCATATTGTGGTGCTTTATGTATTTTGGTGTTCTCTTAGACTTTGTAGTTTTTTCAGCCTTCTCTGGGTTTGGTTATTTTGGACTGCTTCTTTTAGGCTCTTGAGGTTGGTTGTTTGACTCCTGTGTGGAGAATTCTCTCTAGGTTTGGCTTTGGGTTGTAGAGCTGTTGTAGTTGTAGAACTGACATTTATCGTGGAAAGTTTTTCTTTCACCATCTATTATGAGGGATACCAAATTAGACACTTCTGACTACTCTTCAGGATCAATAAATATTATACTATCAATTTGACAGTGTCTGGTGGAAGAGAAAGGCAGTTAAGATATCTGCAAATCTGATTGTGATATGGGACTAGAGCATTGATAGACCTCTAAAGTAGGTCAGTCAACATATTTTTCTGGCCTTTCTGACTGAAAGCAAGCTCCTTCTTGTGGTCTTTAGTAATAGATGGAGAGAAGAGATAACTTTGCAGAAAGCAAACTGCCTCTGATGGTCTTCAGTAATAGTTATAGAGAAAGGATAACTTTCCAGACTACCCCTGCATACCAAGTGCCTGCGGGTGTATTGGCTTGTTCTAGGAATGAGAACACATTTAGAAGGCAGCTACAGCTGGAGTTACTACCTTATTCCATGGGCCAGGGAACTCATGGAGGTTCTTTTAGCTTGTGAGCATGTCTATTCCAGCTATGAACTCTTGAACTGGTGAATCACTACTCTCAATGGGTCCATCATGACATAAATCTAAAACAAAACTCCACCAGGCACCTGCCCTCCTGTTCTTTGGTGGATAGATAATATTGAACTTAGGTTTCTATAAGCGAGTCTTGGCTCAGAGTCCATGTCCAGCAAACTACCCATGAGCCTGGTTATTTCTTTTGTTCAACGTGCAGTTATTCTAGTAAATGACTGTAGATCCATTTTTGGAAATGCTGGAAAAGCGAACAGTCTACTGTTTTGGAAACATAATAGGGCCTTTTATTAAAATATCTGTGCCAATTGACTGACTTGGATCTGGGATTGATAGAGGGCTTGTAACACTCTGTTTTGGTGATTAAAGTTATGCTTCTGTTCACTATCCATGGAGCTTTTCCTCTTAGGCATATCCAGTAAGATTTTAGTTGGCTTCCCTTCTATTTTATTTCTAGGGTTATTATGATCAAACATCCAGTGCCAAAGACCTCAGACTATGTGATTATCTTTGGCTTTGATGTGCATTGTGGTAAGAATGTGCACCTTGCTTCTGGGATCTGTAGTCAGCTCCTTCCCTTTGGACATTGCAGGGGCCTATCTAGCCCTTACTGACTCTTACCTAATTTTCTTCAGCAAGTCTCTTCAAATGTTGGTTGTGGAGCCCTATCAAATGGGACCTTACCTGATAGAGAAGGCACACTTCCTCCTTTCTCTCAAAAGCTCTTATCCTCAACCCAATCCTTTACAGTTCCTCAGCAGAAGGTACATTATAATATAGATAATATTTAATATAGAACAGACAAATGTTCTTACCAAAAAGATCTTTATCATCCTCATAGAAAAGTAAGTTCAAGGGTAGCAGCTTAGACTGCATTTTCAAAAGAAGATTCAGGATAAGGAATCCTTTAATCCCACCTCTAAGGAATTTTTTCCTACGCTTGAATTTAAGAAAAAAAAATTCTATTAAAACTTTGTTCATGTGGGAAGAAGGGGCCAGAACAAAATTCCTATGCTAACTAATTTTTACCCTAAGCCATCTCTCTAGCCCTTGTTTGCTGATGCTTATGAACTTGTACTAGTCACTTGTCACATTGCTTTGGCAAAACACCTGACAGAAGCAACTTCAGGGAGGAAGGATTTATTGCAGCTCACTGTTTCAGAAGTCTGAGCACATCATGGCAGGGAAGGCATGACAAAAGCAGCTCTTTAGTGGCAGGAGCTTATGACAGAGCTCCTCATACTATAACCAAGAAGCAATGTCAAACAAGAACCACAGCTGGGTTATGATCATCAAAGATAAGACCCACTCCTTGTGCACTACTTCAGCTAGCCAGCTCTCACCTATTGGTACCACAACATCTCAAAATTGTGCATCGGCTGAGGACCAAGTGTCAAACACATGAGCCTGTGGGAGACAGTTCCCATTCAAACCACAACAGAGGATTTACTTTGGCCCACAATACCAGACTGGAAATCCTTTGCTTCTCTGTCAACAAGCAAGTGGCTTGTTTTGTACATGAACTTCTATTTCCTCATTTCTCTGGAGACACTAGCTCTAATACTGGATGTCTAATACAGAATAATTCAGTAATGGTTTTGGGTTGAGGAGTGAAAGGGGAAGCTCAGCAAAAGTGTTATGTTTTGGTGCTTGGGACTTGGAAGATAGTTTGTCATAGCCTAGGTGACTCAGACATGGGAGGATACTATGTCACATTCTGAGAATTTTCCTCCTTTGCCTAAACAAAGGAGATTTTTTGGCTGTGGAACTTACCCCTTAAGCTCATTCTAGTGGTAGTGACTCCCCAAAGCCCAAGAAGATATTCCCTAAATTCCTGGGAATAGGTTTTTGAACAGCGATGTACCCTACAAAGGCCTCTGTCCTTTAGTTTTGGCTATGTGTAATTAACAACATACCAGTTATAACTAATATTAGTTAAATTACAAAGTTTCTTTCCACAAAGTATTATTATGCTACATTGCAATAGAATAAAACATAAATTACTTGAGGGGGTAGTTAAAATATTTCTTATGTTTGAGTCTAACATATATTAGTAATTATACATCAATAACCAACAGGATATAACCACAGAAATTACTGTACAGTATAAAGTTTTGGATATAACTAATAACTGAAAGAGCAGGTTAAGTTGTTATCATAGCTCATAAGTTATGTAGGAAAAGGTTCTCATTGCTCTTTCCCCAAGACTAGTATCATCAGTTTCAGTAGAAAAGCATTTGAATAATCAGTGCTCCCTCCCTTAGTGTAGTAGGTTTTAATTATTTAATTTATATCTTTTATCTCTAGACTGTCTCTATGGTAACTAGTCTTTGTGGCAACTGATTGAGAACATGTTCTACAACTGTGTTGACTTGTGGGAAACTGCCAGTTGTTTATTTTTTACTCTTAAAAGTCACAGTGCATCTCATTAGAGCAGAAATATCCTTTAATATTCCCCAAGGTAGATTTAGACCCTTACAGTTCAGGTGGGGGTTGCTGATGTTGTCCATCTTACCTGGCCCTGCCTCCTCCTCCAACCCATGTTCTCTGTTCTAGTGCAGTAATATTTCATTCTCCTAGGGCAAACTTGTAAGTGGTAACAGGGTCTGTGGCTGCCAGTATGTTTGTGACACTTAAGAGCCTCCATGATCTAGCCCTGGTGCTTTTTTAAAAATCAGCTGATCTGCCATTATATTTGAGCTGAGTAAAACTCTCTTTGTATACATGACTTGCATATGTATAATAGGAACATGAAGCAAGAGAGGAGGGGAAGTTTAAGCACTCAGTTCTCACTGACTGCGATCCTCTTCTCTGGTAGCTCGTTATACAAGACTGACAACTCCCAACATGAGATGTCAGGCTACCTTGAAAACTACATTTAGATAAAAGCTCTGTTTGTAACCAACACTCAAGAGAACTTAACAGTGACAGAGAACAATTAACCATGTTGTCTTTTTCTGGATCTATTTCATTATTTATTTATTTATTATTTATTTTTACAACTGTTAGTAGAAATCTCCTTTTCAATTATTTTCCATGGTGATCTCATGAGGTACGGTCCCTCTTTTAATCAAGAGATATGGCCCACAGAAGTCTAAATAGTCACAGGTATCAAGAAAGCTAAGCCATAAAGGTGTGAAATGAGACATGCCCTCATAAGTATATTATAGTGCCCCACACTTTATTTTCCTTCTCTGTTCTCTTATACATGCTTTTTTTTCCTTTTATGAAAGTATTTATTATTTTTTAAATTCATAATTTCTCCTACGACCTTTAGTTTTCCTCAGATCAGTTGCAATCCTGGGTTCTATGGTGGTTTAGTTGGCTGTAGTGGAGACAGCTAGCTGCCCACCACAAATTACCCCCTTTTATACATTAGCAATTGCACAGACAGAGTTTAATTTTTCTGAATCAAGGGATTGCATCAAAGTAGATTTGTATGACTAGTTTTAGCTGTGGACTGGATAGAGGTGATACACTTCACTTCAAGGCAAGGGTTTCAAGAAGTAGTTGTTCATTTTTGGCTTGAAGTTCTCTGGAATGCTGGCTAGATTCAAAGCATGCTAAAGCTCAAGGGAGTGGAAGAGTCATGAGATGGAAAGTGAAACACAGAAGAGTATTAGAGAAATAAAATAGAGTGGGGTGGGATTTGAGGATGTGGCATAAGAACATGGGAAGAGAGCAGAGAAACAAGGTAGAGTGGGGAATGAGGTGGTATTTGAGGATGTGGCATAAGAACAAGGGAAGAGAAGCAGAGGAACAAGTAGAGTATGGTGGGACTTGAGGATTTAGCATAAGAATATGGGAAGAGGAGAGTAGAAAAAGGAGGTAGAGTGGTATATAGGACTTGAGGGTGTGGCATAAGAAGATGGTTTTCTGATTTTTTTTTTCAGTGCTAGGGATAAAGCCTCAGAGCTTTGCACATCCCCAGTCTACAAGCAAGAGTCTATAAAGACAGATTTGAAACTTACAACTCTATGAATCCATCCAACACACTAAGAAGTAGCAATGGCAAAAAAGTCACTTAGTGAACACACTAAGAAGTAGCAATGACTGAGAATGCATCTCCTGGGAGCTTGCTAGAAATGTACCATTGAAATTCCAGGTGACTAATATGCCCAGGAGAGTTTAGAAGTGCTGTGCCAGGCTATTTACTACAAGGGTTTATCTCAGTCATTCTGGGCCTGGGTTTTTCCCATTAGTAGGTTGAACAGAGTAGTGTCAAAAGGCTCTTATTCCTGACCTTGCAAAGAGCCAGAAGTGAAAGTAACCCTGAGAAGAGAAGGCCATGCCTGCACCAGATACCTGGAAAGTGTTGCAATGAGTTCTCCCAACTTTGTATCATGGAAAACTCAATATGCATGTGAAAAGGTGACATTTCTTCCAAGAGTACCATGTTGTGATGGCATGGGTTATTTGCCATCAGTTCTGGATACCAGGTAGCTGATATTAAGACAGAAAGAGAGAGAGGGGGGGGGGGAGAGAGAATCTGTAATCTCAAGGAAAGCAATTGTAATGATGCAGGAGGGCAGGAGTCTGTGAGGCGCAAAGTTGGAGGAACCAAACCCTGAAGCTAAACTAAACAGTGATCCAATCAGAACTGCTTGATGACTGGAAGATGTAAAAGTTCAGGAGGGATCTCTCTTTTTCCTTCCCTCTTTCTACACACACACACACACACACACACACACACACACACACACACACGATATGGAAGTCTTAGAGATGGACAGAACTCTGAAAGCAATATTAAACCAAATTTCTCAGCTGTGAGGGGTAGCGAGGAATGGAAACAAGGTGTTGTAAATCATTATGTCCTCTCCCCTATTTTTGTACCATATCCATGATGTTGTACCCATCTTGCCTTTACCTCATTTGAGTGCTCCTTGGACTCAGTACAGTGATGTCCACCTAGTGTGCACTGGCCTTCACCTATTAACTATCCTGCTTAGTCTTCGTTCATCTTGAACCAACCTTTCTCATTTAACACTAGCCCATCACCTCAAGAAACCTATCTACCTACTTCACCCACATTATCCAGTTCTTTAAAAAAAAAAAATCCCACAGCATGGATCACAGGTGCTGCTGGCAGCTAACTAACAGCTTTTCTGCTAAGCTGTTCCTTTTCAGTTCTGTCTCCTGCCAAATCTGTACAAGAGCTACAGATGTGCAGGGAAACCAGAAGTGACTAAAAAATTGGCACTCTGAATGGTGTAAAAAAGAAAAGGATCAGGATCAGTCAATAGTATAATTAACCCTTGTGTAATCTGGAAGGTCTGTATCACTGTCCCCTCTCCTGAGACCTTTGAAAGAAGTTAGAATGATATGACACCCATGTTGTCCATTTTTCCTTAATCTAGAAAAAATTGGCCTTTGTACTTTTAAATTTAGTTGAGTGAGTTGCTGTGCAAGAGTGCTACTTAAGGGGTCTCTGGTTTTCTCATTGAGAAGAAGCTCTGCTGTAGAACTCTCACAACTGGACTGGAATTGGAAGGCTGGGTTCTGACTTTTAGCTAAGTGGCTTAGTGAAGTCATCCTCCTTCTTCTGTTCCTGCCTTGTTGGCACATGGCCCCTGGGCACTATGTCTCTCAGCCTTCCCAGCTACCTAAAGTTTTATGACCAATGGGATGAAAGGATATGGTCTGTGAGAAAGTTGGCTACCCTGCACTCCTTTTTATTTTTCTTTCTAGGCTGGTTTTTGGACCTAAGGTAACACAGTTTCTATGGTGCAAGAAAGCTAACTTAGAACAGACCTTTAATAACTTTGAGCAACATTATGAGATTCAATGAAGAGAAAACATGAATTAATTCAAATGGAAAATGTTGGTGAGATTTCAGTAGTTTTTGGCATGCTTTTCAATTTATGATAATAATATGAAGAGTTAAGTTGATCATTGTTTAGTTTTTTCTCTCTCGCTCTTTTTTTTTTTTGTTTGTTTTTTTGTTTTTACTAGGTAGGGTTTCACTCTAGTCCAAGCTGACCTGGAATTCACTATGTAGTCTCAGAGTAGCCTCAAACTCATGGTGATCCTCCTACTTCTGCCTCCTGAGTGCTGAGATTAAAGGTGTGCACCACCACGCCTGGCTTTTGATCATTGTTTAGGAAAGCATCATATTAGTATAATAATATTCATGACTGTGCTGGCCAGAAGTTATAAGGATCTCTAATTTAGTTCACAAAAGGTTACAAGAATGATATATTCCTCCAGAAAGATAAAGAAAGATAGATGAATGGTGGATGAATCAATAAAGCATAAATATGAACATCTGAAATGAACATATTTGTGTGAATACAGATTTATTGGCTATGTATTTGGAGAGCTCAGGACAAAGGCAGGCAGGAAACAGCAACCCTCTTGCACAAACTGCTTCTAGACTAGTCCCGACAAAGTTCTTTCTTCCCCTCATACGTCGAACCTCACAGTCCATAGTTTAACTCTGATCAGAAGGGTCCATCAGCACTGGAAGGTGTTTCTTAGACCAAGGTTTCAAATTCTTTCACATTACTCCTGCAAATAATTCCAAAAGGCCAACAGCTACACAGGTTTTTAGCAGCACGGACAAAGTGAATAAAGCAACTAGTGGGAGGGAAGCGTTTGTTTTGGCTGATGGATTCAAGTGGAAGTTCCATGGTAGGGAAAATGTGGCATGCCAGAGGTTGGACATCACTGCCTGGCCAACATCAAGTGGACAACTGCAGCAGGAGAGTATGCCAAATACTGGCAAGGGGAAGCTTGTTATTAACAACTATATGCCCCCTACTTGAGCAACACACCTTCAAGAGGCTCCAATTCTAAAACTGCTATCAGCTGAGAATCAAGAACACTAAATAAAACCCTACAGTATTGATTTTGAAACAGGTCTCCCTCTGTAGCCCAAGGTAGTTTAAATTCATGACAATCCTCTTTTTTTTTAATTATTTTTTCACTTTTCAAGGTTAGGGTCTCACTCCAGCTCAGGCTGACCTGGAATTCACTATGTAGTCTCAGAGTGGCCTTGAACTCATGACAATCCTCCTATCTCTGCCTCCTGACTGCTGGGATTAAAGGTGTGTGCCAACATGTGCAGCTCATGACAATCCTCTTGCCTAAGCCTTGCAAGAACTTGGATTACAGGTATGAGCTGCCATACCTGGCTCTTTAGAACACAGTTTGAAGTTTGGCATGGTGGTGCATGCCTTTAATTCCAGCACTTGGAATGTGGAATTAGCATTGCCATGAGTCTGAGGTCAGCCTAGGCTACAATGTATTCCAGGTCAGCCTGGGCTAGGATAAGGCCCTACTTCAAAAATACAAAATTAAGCCAGGCGTGGTGGCACACACCTTTAATCCCAGCACTCAGGAGGCAGAGGTAGAAGGATCACAGTGAGTTCAAGGCCACCCTGAGACTACATAGTGAATTCCAGGTTAGCCTGGACTATAGTGAAACACCGAGAGATTAAAATGGTCTATTATTTTTAAAAGATCTGTATCTGGCTGGGCATGGTGGCACACACCTTTAATCCCAGCACTTGGGAGGCAGAGGTAGGAGGATCACTGTGATTTCAAGCCCACCCTGAGACTACACAGTGAATTCCATGTCAACCTGGGCTAGAGTGAAACTCAACTTCAAAAAAAAAAAAAAGAAAGAAAGAAAGAAAGAAAGAAAGAAAAGTTCTGTATCTGTAGTGCTCTTGATAACACAATTTAACACCAATAACTATGAGTTTAAAAGCAATTCTGAGGGGCTGGGCTCAATATTAAATGGTTTGGGCAATGCTTTAGAAAATTTTATAGGTTTTTCGCTTTAGAAATAATGTTCTAGAGCTGAGTGTGGTGCCACATGCCCTTAATTCTAGCACTTGGGAGGTTAAGCTAGTACGTTTGCTGTGAGTTCAAGGCCAGCCTGGAGATACAGTGAGTTCCAGGTGAGCCTTGGGCTAAAGTGAGACTGCCTCAACCCTACCCCTCCAAAAAAAAAAATAGTGTTCTAGGGGCTGGAGAATAATTCATCAGCTAAGGACACTTGCTTTTAAACTCTGCTGACCCAGATTCAATTACCCAGCTACCCAAGTAAAGCCAAACACACATACATTGGCAACTATAAGAGACTCTGGCTTGTGCAGGTGCTGCACACACACACACACACACACACACACGTGCATATAAATAAATAAGTAAATAAATTTTTTAAAATTAAAGAATGTTCTAGAGTGATCAATGAAAGAAATAAATACATCTAGATAAACACAAAAAACTTTTCAAAAGGAAAATAAAAAATTATAAGTAATAAGGATACACTGATTTTAGTTTATTTAATTATGCATAGTTGAGGCCGTGCTAGATTCAACTCTGTTTCTAGCCTAGAACATGAATAATACTAGAACTACCTGCTCTTGAACATCTTCAACATCAACATTCCTGCTTTAAAAATGTTTAAGTCACTTTATTTTTATTTGTCAGAAATCTAAAAGATCATATTCAAATAAAAAAAAGAAAATGGCTAAAGAAAAAAGACATGAGAGTTTACATTCTTCAGTTTTTGAATATGTACAACCTTTCAGTCATTCGGGAAATGAATGTGACAGCCACAACAGGGCACAAAACAAAGGAGCAACTGCTGAAAGGTTTCACAGTGCTAGATGTCAGGAAGGACAGCATCCACTGAAGGATGAGCATACATTCCACTTCTCGTCTGGACACCCATAGAAATGTTCCAGTGTGACACTAGAACATGGAAACATTGACAGGACAGGAGTCATGTCTTAGTGAAAACCTCCTGCAGGTTGGAGAGAGAGTATATTTAGGACACAGAAAGTACCCAGTGTATGGACCCACTGGGAGCTGACCCTGCAGGGTCTTTTTAATGCTTTTTAGATCAGAAGCATCCTGAGCCTGATTTGTCCTTGTCTTCAATGCCACCTCCTTCGTCATACATGGTCCATGTAGCAGAAACCCAGGGGGTGGGAGGCTGGAGGAAGAGGAGACCCCAGTTTTGTGGTCCAATGCTGAGGAGCATTTAGCAGTTTAACATGGGATGTGAGCCCGGTCTGGAGTGGCAAGCACCACCCCAGTAACAACTGCACTAGCTGCATCCTTGATGGCTCTGCATGAGGGACTCTGCAGCCTGTAGAGACACCATACCTGCATTTGGTTCTCATTCAGGTTAAGTATGCCAGCCAGGGCTACCTGATCCTTTTTAGGTGGACTGCTCAATCTTTTCAAGTGTTTTTCAGTTCCTGATACTCTTGTTTTAAATATTGACATTTAATAGCACTGGGGATGTTGAGGAACCTAGCAAATCACTAGGTTCTTGCATCACAGTTCCAGTTGTGTTCTGTTGCATCAATATTCATGATTTAACAACAATTTCATGATCTTCCAAAGTTCTTACTCTTCTACTCATACAAAATATGTTGGATAGCTCCACTTCTGTCCATTCCTTTTTCTCCTTTCCTTCTCAGCTAGTTTTGCCCATCCTCCATTTATTTCTTCATCTGCTCTGGCCTATAGAGCATCTGGTTTCAATTGCTTTCCTATCACCAGCATCTTCAGTTTTTCATCCCTTACCTTGAAGTACTGCCCTGTCACTGATCTTCAGCTAGCTATCAAGTGTGAATGAGTACATTTTCATTTCTTACAAACAAATGTATTTATGACACAGTTAAAATATTCATGCATAAAAGTATAGATAGCCTTATACCCATTACCAAGCTTTACTATATGGCAAACATGCTCCAGCTTAATGTGTTTGAAGGTTTCAGCTGAAGAACCATTCCTATAAACTGACTCTTCTCTGTGCTAGTCACTAAGAATGGTATCCAGTTCCACATCTATAGTCTGCTTTGTCATGCTTAAGACTGGATCTTTGTCAATCATATTCTCCCTTTTCAACTGCATTCCTCTGGTAATCTGCTGGTAGGAATGCAAGAAGATGGGAAGACAGAAGAGTGACTTGATTCTGTGGGGTTTTTTTATATGTTTGTTTTTGTTTTGTTTTGTTTTGTTTTAACATTTTCAGCCAGCATTTTAAGCCATGAGCTGAGAGCTACTTATGCTGTCATAGCACTTGGCACTTGGGTTCTGGTTAAAAGTAGGATGCAGGATTTTGGGTTCAAGAGAGGTTCCCCCAGAATTTATGAACCCCAAATTTGGGTTCTGTCCTATCTTTAATAAAGGATTAATAAACACAGACTCAAGAAGGATAAATTATGAATTATTAAGTTTATTTAGAGGGAAATCACAAATTGTAGAGTTTAGTCAAGTGAGATTGGAATGTAAGAGAAACTGGGGCCTTTAAAGAGAGACTAAAGCTCACTTGAGAGAAACTGATGCCTTGAAGAGAGATTAAGGTAAAGCTGCAAGCACATGGAGGATAGAATTTAGGAGCTTGTGTGAGGAGATTTAGAAGGAACACCCCTAACAACCACCTGGGTTTCCCATGGACAAATGGTGCTGACTTAAGGAAGAAGAGCAGAGTGAACATCTTCAGATGAGAAATGAGTAGTAAAGAGTCTTATATCCATGGTTACTCCAAGTGTAGAAAATTTCACAGGTAGAAAGTCTAGATTTGGTGAGAACACCCATGTGGTAGGTACATGTGGAGTGTAAGGAAAGGATACCATAGGAAAATCATAAAAGTAATGAAAGTGGGAAATTATTTCAAACTATAAATCAGAGGCAAGCATAAAAGTTCAGATCAAGAAACAATGTTATATTCTCCCACCCCCCACCTGGCAAAACAAGACTGGGTGGGGTAGAGGCCAGACTCACGTGTGGCCAAGTACAGATGAGAGGGAATCCAGAGAGACCCCCACACACACACACACTGAGGGGTATGTCAAGAGAGGGAAGGACCAGAGGGCCACAGCCTTTATACCATCACATTCAGATGTCTAAGGGGAAGATCTCATTGGTGTGTAGATTTAGAGGGGAGATTCCAGGGCCAGCCTACTCCTGAGCCAGCCCGCCCAGATAGCACACTAGACTCTGGGCAACAGGGGACACTGTAGATCAGTCTCGATCCCACATGAGTTCCATTCCTGACAAAAGTTCCATTCTTGTGCCAGGGTGAGGTGGCATGTGGGGTGGCATTTCCTAGTTCTCTTTGGGCTTCAATCTCTAACTGAAACTGCCTAAAAAAGCTAGCTTTCTCCTATCTTCCTTCAGTACTCTTCCCCCTCACTCCTGAACTTGGTATCATCTCAGAATCACTGGACAGTGGATCTTCTTGGAGATCTGGGTTTCAAGTGTGCAGAACCCCACCTTTGGTCCTCTAGATCCTACTAACCAACTCTTGCTGGATTCTCCTTATCTTTAGGTAGGAGGATGAGTTTTTGCAGTTAAAATTTCTGTATTGACTGAGGATTAACTTTTGCTTTCTTCATCAGCCTTATCTCACTGCTTATCCATCTTTTAATATGAAATTATCTACATTACAACAACTGTTTATGACTTATGATTCTATGACTAGGCCTGGATTAATAGATACATCTTTTTTATTCCAGAAGCTGCTGTCTGTCTGTATGTATGTGTATATATATATATATGCATTGTTTACTACTTTAAGCATGCATGTAGAGAGCCAGAAAAATAAAATAATGTTTTTAATATTTACATCAAAATAAATTGATTTTGTAGGTATAATTTCACAACTTTATCTTTTTATGAATTGTGAACTTTGCTGTATGGATGTATTACATATTGTTTATATTCCCATTAGATTATATGCTAATATCTCTCCTCCCCTTCCCCCATTCCATGGATGGTCCTCTTCAGTTGGGTTATTGGTATTCATTGTGGGGTCAAGAATGCACCAGTCAGTCTGTATGTGGGAAGGAGACAATGCACCAGGCTAATTCTTCCTTCACTATGTATCTTACAATCTTTCTGCCCCCTTTCTTCAATGTTCCCTGAGCCTTGGTGGGTATATTGTTAGTCTCCTTTAGTGTTGAGTTCTCTGTAACCTGTATATATCTGCTTTGATGAGTTTTGAGTCTCCCCAGTATCTACCACCATCTCTATGGAGGAGGTTGGCAGGCTAGCAGTACATACAGCAGTGTTTAAGTCACCACTTCCTCTGTAATGTTTCTTGGTTCTTCACAGATGTGACAGAGATGGCTCATCTCCAGTTAGGCAGTGAGCTTTTCTTTTCTTGTAGTACTTATGGATTTTGGGTCTGCCTGGTATTCACTGCCAACTGTACAAAGCAGATTCTCCAACCAAGAATAAGAGCAGCATGGATCAAAGGTGATAAGCATAGTTATTTAAAAGACTTTTTGATGGGTATCCCCTCTCTTCTTAGCCAAAGAACAATGGGAGCTTCTACATAAGAGTCTATGACCTTCCTATTCATAATATGACTTGGTTCTCAGTACCAGGTAAGAATTCCTTCCCTCCCACTAAGCAGGCCTGATATCTAATCAGATAGCAGTTGATTACTTGCACACCCTGTGTGCCTCTATTACACAGGTTTGTACACCTTGCCCAGCAGGATGATTTTGCAGTTTGCAGGGTCCCTTGCTTATTCACACTGTTTGTGACCATTATCACCCAGCGGCACTCATAGCAGTTTCTAGCACTATGAAGACTAGTAAGCAGAGAGCTGGCTTCCTACTCAATTTGAGCATGATCTCTTGATTTCATGCCTTTAGCTTTGTGTATTCTCTTCCCCACTCTCCCTTAACCCTGCCCCACTCCAGACCCCTCCACTCCTTGTATTCTGTCCCTCCACTTGCATGTAAAGTACCCCTCCTCTCATTCTTCACTGATTCCATTCTCTCCTAGCCTCATTCTAGCTTATAGTTTTGATAATAATGTTAGTTCTGAGTTTTATAAGATAACTCTCCCTAGGGCTAGGGGAGGGCAGCTAGGTTATACTAGGAATGAATATATAAAGATATGCTTTTCTACAATGCATGCCAAAAGGAGTATGAAGTGGTTCTGCTGGAGTTGCCTATTCATTACAGTGAAGAGAACTTAAAGGTAGGTCCGGGGTGACTTCCGGTTAAGATGGCGACATAGGAACCTCGCCAAAAAAGGGTAGGGGATAAAAGCAAAACAAACCCCAGCAAAATACACTTTTCTACTAAAAAGTGAGGTACATAGTAAACTTTCAAGCCCAGCACAGAAGTAGGAGAGATCCAGAGCGTCTGGAGCCCACAGAAGTGGGCAGAAGTGGCTCCACAGCCGCCGCAGCTGCCACAGCGGTGGCGCGGCTAGGCGCCGCCTGAGACAGCTGAACCGCAGGACTTTTAAAGGCAGGTGAGGAGATTTTTCCACTCACACCGCCTCCTCACAATCTCAAGAAACGTGGAAGGAGGACGGTAGAGACCAACAGAGAGGCTTGTGAGGAAGAGGATCGCGTGGAGGAGCAGACGGTCTTCAGCCGCCACTCATAGCCTCCCCTCCCCCACCATGAGTGCAAGCACGGCGAGCAACAGAGCTCACCAGCTCACCAGCAGCATCGGGCGCAGCTTGGACGCAGCTGACTTACTGAATCCACAACACAGCAAAGGAACCAAGCAGCCGTGCAGCATAGCTGTGATCAAACCCGTTCCAAAAGGTAACTTGGTTTTCACTAGGTTAGTACCCACCAAATAAGCCTGGTATATAATCCTGATGGATGGTCAGATCTGACATTCCTAAATAAGCTATGTTCTAGGCTGCTCATTTGTTGCTTCCTGATTTGTTTCCTCCTCTGTCATTCATTGGGGAAAGGTCTCTCTTGATCACAAGCTGACCTTGGAACTCTCTACAGATCAGAAATCTTAGCCTCCCAGCTGACAGGATTAAGGGCGTGGGCTAACACATATCCTTAGGAACTGTGACTTTGTCATAATACCTGCTTTTGCACAAATACTCTGTGCTGTATTTCATTGAAGGGGTACATTGTTGAGTTAAATTTTTGGATCTTGACTGTATTCTGTTCCATTCACCCCACTTGATAATCTCATAGCAGGCAAGGGTCACTTCTGTGATTACTTTGAGAGCCTTAAGATCCACACTTAACACCTAAAACTCCTACACTGAAGATATATAATATCAGATTGATTGATACATCTAACATTACTGCAGATATTT
Organism: Orientallactaga sibirica; assembly: GCA_036365145.1. Classification (NCBI taxonomy): domain Eukaryota; kingdom Metazoa; phylum Chordata; class Mammalia; order Rodentia; family Dipodidae; genus Orientallactaga; species Orientallactaga sibirica. The sequence continues at coordinate 3,812,588 of JAEOAD010002517.1, forward strand.
AGAAAACCCAAGCATTAAATTAATTCAAGATGCAAAGATCTCTACATTACAATACAAGAAACACAAAACATCCAGACAATATAAATCCATCAAAAGTATTAATATATCAGAAATGACCTTCAGTGAGGCTGACTTAGAGGACATCAGAAAGATTTCAAAAGAATGATTATAATTATGTTCAAAGAACTCAAAGAGGAAATGAAAGGGTTCAAAGACCTCAAAGAAGAAATCAAAGGATTCAAAGAAAACACAGAAAACCAATTTAATGAAATAAGGAGGTCAATACTAGACATAAATACGGAAATAGAAAGAATAAAGAAAACCCACTCAGAAATGCTAGCAATAAAGAACACAGTCAGTGAAATTAAAACCTCTGTAGAAAATCTCTCTAGTAGAATGGATGAAGGAGAGAACAGGATATCGAAGCTAGAAGACCAAGCAGCTGATCTAATACAGGCCAACAGAGAGAAAGACAAAATAATAGGAAGGTATGAATGGGAATTACAGGATATTCGGGACACTATGAAAAGATCAAACATAAGAATTCAAGGGATAGTCGAAGGAGAAGAATTTCACTCCAAAGGCATAGTAGGTGTTTTCAACAAAATCATGAAAACTTCCCCAAATTGGGAAAAGAGATGCCAATGCAGATACAGGAAGCCTTTAGAACACCAAACAGACAAAACCTGGAAAGAACCTCTCCCCGCCATATTATAATTAAACTACCAAACATACAAACCAAAGAAAATATATTGAAAGCAGCTAGAGAGAAAAAGCAAGTGACCTACAAAGGGAAGCCCATCAGACTCACAGCAGATTACTCAACACAAACTTTAAAGGCCAAAAGGGCCTGGAATGATGTATTCCAAATTCTGAAAGATAAAAACTCTCACCCGAGATTACTTTATCCTGCAAAACTATCTATCCAAATAGATGGAGAAATAAGGACATTCCACAACAAAGACAGGCTAAAGGAATTTTTGGCAACTAAACCAGCTCTACAGAAAATACTTGCAGGAATCATTCATGCTGAGGAGAAAGCAAAGCACACACAACAGGAAATAGGAAAAAATAAACCATACTCAAATAACAGTTAAAACAAGTGAGTAAAGGGAAAACAGGAAAAACTAAAAAATAAGAAGAATGGTGAGAATAAACACATATATGTCAATAATAACTCTTAATATCAATGGTCTCAATGCCCTATCAAAAGACACAGACTTGCAGACTGGATTAAAAGCAGGATCCTACCATCTGTTGCCTCCAGGAAACTCATCTCTCAATAAAAAATAGAAACCTTCTTAGGGTGAAAGGCTGGAAAAAGGTATTTCAAGCAAATGGGCCTAGAAAACAAGCAGGGGTTGCTATTTTAATTTCTGACAAGATAGACTTCAATCCAACATTTGTGAGGAAAGATAAAGAAGGTCACTTTATACTGATTAAAGGAACACTCCAACAGGAGGACATTATAATCCTAAACATATATGCCCCTAACATGGGGGCTCCCAATTTCATCAAACAAACATTATTAGAATTAAGGTCAGAGATATCTCCTAACACAATAGTAGTGGGTGACTTCAATACCCCACTCTCATCACTTGACAGGTCTACCCAGCAAAAAATAAACAGAGAGACATCTGCATTAAATGATATCATGGAACAAATGGACCTAACAGATATATACAGAACATTCCATCCAAATGCTGCAGAATATACATTTTTCTCAGCAGCACACAGGACATTTTCTAAAATAGACCATATATTAGGACACATATCAAATCTTAACAAATACAGGAAAATTGAAATAATCCCTTGTACACTTTCTGACCACAATGGGATTAAACTGCAAATCAGCAACAAGAAAATCTACAGAGCATACAGAAACTCATGGAGACTAAACAGCACTTTATTGAATGATGTATGGGTCATTGAAGAAATTAAAAAGGAAATCAAGAAATTCGTAGAATCAAATGATGATGAGAATACAACATACCAAAACCTTTGGGACACAATGAAGGCAGTCCTACGAGGGAAATTTATAGCCCTAAGTGCATATATTAAGAAATTGGAGAGTTCACAACTAAACAATTTAATGCTTCACCTTAAGGCCTTGGAAAAAGAAGAACAAGGCAAACCAAAAATTAGTAGACGGGAAGAAATAATAAAGGTTAGGCAGAAATTAATGAAATGGAAACCAAAAAAACAATCAAAAGATCAATGAAACAAAGAGTTGGTTCTTTGAAAGGATAAACAAGATTGACAAACCCTTAGCAAATCTGACCAAAAAAAAAAGAGAAGAGACAAAAATTGATAAAATTAGAGATGAAAAAGGCAACATCACAACAGATACCAAAGAAATTCAGAAAATCATACGGACATACTTTAAGAATATATATGCCTCTAAGTTTGAAAACCTGAAAGAAATGGATGAATTCCTTGATTCATATGACCTACCAAAATTAAATCAAGAAGAGATAAACCATTTAAATAGAACTATAACAACCACAGAGATCCAAGCAGTTATAAAAAGTCTCCCAACTAAAAAAAGCCCAGGCCCAGATGGATTCACTGCTGAATTTTACCAGACATTCCTGGAGGATCTAACACCAATGCTTCTCAAACTTTTCCATAAAATAGAAAAGGAAGGAACTCTACCAAAATCCTTCTGTGAAGCCAGCATCACCCTGATACCCAAACCGGACAAAGACAGATCAAAAAAAGAAAATTATAGACCAATCTCCCTCATGAACATGGATGCAAAAATTCTCAACAAAATACTGGCAAACAGAATACAAGAATTTATCAGAAAGATTATTCACCCTGACCAAGTAGGCTTTATCCCAGAGATGCAGGGATGGTTCAACATACGCAAATCCATAAATGTAATACACCATATAAATGGTCTGAAGGACAAAAATCATGGTCATCTCAATAGATGCAGAAAAGGCAACACCCCTTCATGGTGAAAGTATTACAGAAACTGGGAATAGAAGGAGCATATCTCAACATAATAAAAGCTATTTATGACAAACCACAGCCAACATAATACTAAATGGGGAAAAATTTGAAGCTTTTCCTCTAAATTCAGGAACAAGACAAGGGTGTCCACTTTCCCCACTACTATTTAATATAGTACTGGAAGTCTTAGCCACAGCAATAAGGCAAGAGACACTCATAAAGGGGATACAAATTGGAAGGAAGAGATCAAATTATCATTATTTGCAGACGATATGATTCTATACCTAACAGACCCTAAAGTCTCTACCTGCAAACTGTTAGAGCTGATAAACACTTTTAGCAATGTAGCAGTATACAAAATAAACACACAGAAATCAGTAGCTTTTCTATATACTAACAACAAATGTGCAGAGGATGAAATCAGGGAATCTCTCCCATTCACAATTGCCTCAAAAAAAATAAAATACCTTGGAATAAACTTAACCAAGGAAGTGAAGGATCTCTACAATGAGAACTTTAAAAAACTCGAGCGACAAATTACAGAAGACACAAGGAAATGGAAAGACATCCCATGCTCCTGGATTGGAAGAATCAATATTGTGAAAATGTCAATCTTACCAAAAGCAATCTATACATTTAATGTGATCCCTATTAAAATCCCAATAGCTTTCTTCACGGAAATAGAAAAAACAATCCTAAAATTCATCTGGAAACACAAAAAACCTCGAATAGTCAAAACAATTTTACGAAACAAAAATCAGGCAGGTGGTATAACCATACCCGATTTTAAGTTATATTACAAAGCCATAGTAACAAAAACAGCATGGTACTGGCACAAGGACAGACAGGTAGATCAATGGAACAGAATAGAAGACCCAAATATTAATCCAAGCAGCTATAGCCACCTGATTTTTGACAAAAATGCCAAAAATATTAATGGGAGAAAAGGTAGCCTCTTTAACAAGTGGTGTTGGGAAAACTGGACATCGGTATGTAAAAGGATAAACATAGATCCTTGTCTTTCTGCATGCACAAGAGTCAAATCCAAATGGATCAGGGACCTTGATATCAGACCTGAAACTCTGAACCTGCTAGTGGAAAAAGTAGGGGAAACCCTTCAACATATTGGCATAGGTAAGGACTTTCTGAATATAACCCCAATTGCTCAGCGAATAAAATCACTAATCAACCAATGGGACCTTATGAAATTACAAAGCTTTTGTACAGCAAAGGACACTGTGAGTAGAGCAAAAAGACAACCTACAGAACGGGAGAAAATCTTTGCCAGCTATACATCTGACAGAGGATTAATATCCAGAATATAGAAAGAACTCAAAAAACAGAATAATAAGAATTCAAACAACCCAGTTAAAAAATGGGCTATGGAACTAAATAGAGAATTCACAGAAGATGAAATACAGATGGCATATAAACATCTGAAAAAGTGTTCCACATCCTTAGCCATCAGGGAAATGCAAATTAAAACCACTTTGAGATTCCATTTCACTCCTGTCAGAATGGCTACCATCAAGAAAACAAATGACAATAAGTGTTGGCGTGGATGCGGAAAAAGAGGAACACTTCGACACTGTTGGTGGGAATGTAACCTGGTCCAACCATTGTGGAAATCAGTGTGGAGGTTTTTGAGACAGCTAGAAGTAGATTTACCATATGATCCAGCTATAACACTCCTAGGCATATATCCAGAAGACTCTTCTTACTTCCTTAGAGATACTTGCAAAACCATGTTTATTGCCGCTCTATTCACAATAGCTAGGAAATGGAAGCAGCCTAGATGTCCCACCACAAATGAATGGATAATAAAGATGTGGTACATTTACACAATGGAGTTCTACTCAGCGGTAAAAAAAAAATGAAATTATGAAATTTGCAGGGAAATGGATGGATCTGGAAAGGATTATACTAAGTGAGGTAACCCAGGCTCAGAAAGCCAAATGCCACATGTTCTCTCTATGTGGATCCTAGCTACAAATAGACAGACTTGTGTGTGAACTGGAACCAAAAATTGGTACCAGAAACCAGTAAGCTGGTAAAAGGCTATAAGGGACGGAGGAAAGGGAAGGACTGAAGTGTATGGTATTGCACATATGTAAGTGGAAGGACTGATTACAAGGAGGGAATGGCCTAACCAAGGCCATGGGTAGAGAATGCATAAAAAAGAAGGGCAGGGGAGGGTCAATCTAATTTCAAAAGATTGTGAATAAGACTTATGTAAAACTACTTTTTGAATAATGGTACATCTAGAAGCTGTAGACTGTTACTAGAAAATTTTCAGTACCTGGGATGGGATACCTTCCAGTGAGTTGTTGGCCAAGGAGGTCCCGGTAGCCTCCAAAACATTAAAGGCTTTTGCCAAAGCCCTTGGTTTCCCCTGAGAAACAGATAGTAAGACCCTATTGCTGAAGACATCTCTTGCCTGAGAGGCAAGGTCACTGAGAAAGCAAGCTGGTGCTGAGCAGAAAACCTTCTCACTGTAGACCAGCCAACTGAAAGCTGGAAAAAGCTGCACTGCATGCAGAGTATGGGAGACAGAAGTCATCAGCAGTGAAAATAGTGGATGCTGAATATTCAAATTTGGCCAGACAGGCCCAAAGACTGAACGGGTGCAATAGTGGCATGTCTACTCGTGGGGTAACCAACTGCTCTATAATTGGACTGAAGGCCCCTCTCACGGGAGGGAATACATACCTGGTACTGAAAAACCTAAGCAAAGTCTATGGTAGGTAAGGTCATGAGCCTTAGGGGTATAAAGCATGCCCTTATCTAAATGTATATACTATTCCCACCAAGCTGCCCGGAAAATACTACACTTAATGCTCATATTCACATATTAATGCTACTCTCACTTCTGGTTAGAGAAGCTTCTCTTTTCAGATGGCGATGACCACTGGGATGATCCAAAAGGCAACATAGTGCTGAGAAGAAGGGATGGAGAAGTGCCCAGCACTGAAACATCTCTGTCACACCCTCCAAGGCTCAGGGATCATTGTGGAAGAGGGGGTGGATAGAATGGAAGAGCCAAAGGAAGGGTACCACTCCTTACAATGCAACTGCCCAGACAGAAATTGGCCTTGATATCCATGACCTTGCTGCGCCTAGCAATACCTCCGCAAGACCCTCATAATAGAAGTAAAAGATGATGACATCAAATTAAAAAAGAGACTAATGGAGAGAGGGAGGGGATATGATGGAGAGTGGAGTTCTAAAGGGGAATGGGGGGAGGGGAGGGAAAACTATGCACCTTTTGTATGTAAGTATGTTTTGTTGTCAATAAATATTAAAAAAAAAAAAAGGTAGGTCTGGGAAGTTAATTAAGGAAGAATAAGTACCTAAGAATGAATGAAGACATTATTCTAGTTCCTCTCATATCCAGGATCACCTGAGAGTCTGCGCAGCCCCCAAGTTCTACACAATCTAGGAACAGAGTCATCCCTTACTGCTGATTCCCCTGAATGCTGTGTCTCTGGGAGTTTGGTAATGATAATACCTTCTCTTTGTGGGAAAAGACATGGGTGGTCTCACTTTCACTGTTTTTTCAGTTTGCTATATGGGCATGGGCCAGTTGGCAGATGTTGGGGATCTTCACCATCCTGATCAAAGTATCATGGTTGGATGCAGTTGTAGCAACTCAGAGAGGTCACTATGGGACAGGGCAGGAGATACTATTTGACCTCAGTCTCACCATACAGGATAGAAGCTCATACATGGATCTTTAAGAATTACCTATCACAGCTGCCATGTCACTTGCCATACTCCAAAGGCCCTTCAGGTTAGCAAGGTTAATGTGGAATATAAAACACAGACCTTCTGGCTACACTGGTGAGTTGCTTCATCCAGAAGCCTTCATCCATTTCTGAGCCTGTGTGGTGTAGTGAATTCAGGGTCCTAAGACAAGAGAAACAGAATAAAAGAATTGAAGTTCCCTGCTTCTCATATTGGCCACTAGATGTGTCAGGGGAACTGGTGGATTATAGAAGAATTTGCCTAATTCAGAACAGATAGACAAGTTTATTTAGTACAGTACAAAACTCAGTGGGCAAGGCATAATAGAACAACCACCTGTGTGACATGATGGGCTGCAATGGTTTTCATTTGGGAGCTATATTCTTTTAGGTTTGAGTTCTAACTATGTAAGGCCTGCCATGCAAATGAAGGCAGTCCTGGTTGGTTGATATTTGACTCTGGGCAAGGATCTGGGTTTATAGGATGACAGTTCTAGTACTGGGCCCTGGTTAACTTGATTCAGTCACTTCATTCCACTGCTTGAGGTTTAGCCAGAAAGGAACTACTGTTTTCTTTCATGGAGTTATTAGGGATGCTTCTTGGACTAAGTTTATATTGTGGAACTTATCTGATAGAGATCTGCTCCCTTTTTTGTTCTCTTAGTTGTAGTCTTGTGTCCACATCTGTCACCTTAACAAATACAGCCCAACTTATGCTGCTTGGTGTGCTCAGCTTTTACCCACTGCCATTCTGTCTCTTTCAGATCAATTTTTTGAGAAAGAGAAGTCTGAATCTCCATTGTCTCCCTTGCTGGCTGTTCCTCATGCTTTTTTCCCCCATCATTAATTTTATCAAAATTATCTGAGCTTAGGTTAACAGGGCCTTTTCAAACCCAAACCCAACTGGCATCTCCCAGGGCTCACTTTCCTTGACCTTCTTACAGTAGTTATGTACCTTCTTACTTTTCACCCCTTTTCCTTTTTTTTTTTTTTTTTTTTTTTTTTTTGAGATAGGGTCTCACTCTAGCCCCGGCTGACCTGGAATTCACTCTGTATTCTCAGGGTGGCCTTGAACTCGCTGTGATCCTCCTACCTCTGCCTCCCAAGTGCTGGGATTAAAGGGTGCGCCACTATGCCTGGCTCCCTTTTCCTTTTTAAACAACCCCTTGTAATCTCTTAAGCAAAGAAGCAATCTTCCCATCTCCCTGTCTGTGTTTAATCCTCTATAAAGTTCCTATTGTTCTTCTAAAGGTAAATCAGATCATGTTTCTGTTCCACTTAAACACAAGAAAATCTCAAATTTCCTGGCCATCAGAGAGGGCCTTGTTGATCTTCCATACCTATTTTCTTTTCACTGCATTTCCTATGTTCCTTTCATCAAACCCATGCTCCAGCCAGACAGGATGACTTTCACTTCTCCCACACCCCATGTCATTTTCCCATGCCCGTGCCCATGCTGATGCCTTTGCATAGGATGCCTTTGGCCCCCAAGGTCCTTGACCAATTTTTTCATGTGCCATTCACTGATTTGTTAAGACCCTGTTCAAAAAATGTTTTCACCTTTTCAAAGCTTTTTCTAGAATGAGATCACCTTTTCTTCCCACCTACAATGAGGGGACCACTCTGTAACTGTGTATTACATTTCTATGTATAGCAACTACTAATCTTTTCTGTTTTCAGCCTCAGAACAAGTTGTGGCAAGACTAATTCTTGTCTGTGTATCACCAGCCCAGGCATATACTAGAAACTTAACACATGCTTACTGCATGAACAAACGGAAGATCAAATCAAGGTAGTAGCAAAGACATTTGCCCATGGTACTTACCTTATTTACTTGCAGATGTCTTGTATTCTGGCGTGAGAGTACATCCTTGTTTGAGATGCTCTAGCTGGATGGGCAGACTTCCTCATTGAGTGGTAAAGTACCACTTCTTGGTAGTCTTCTTGGGCACTTACCACTTGCCTGTATTTGTACTTCTCTCTCTCCACATACACGTAACTAGTGTAGGCTTCTGAAGTAAGGAACTGTTCCTCATTTTTCTTCTTTCAGCAAATGGCCAGTACAGTGCTTTAACACGCAAGGCATTTAATTGTTGTCTATTTTTTTGACAAAATTAAAAAGTTTAATAGAAGAATTAGACACTTATTTCTCCACTGTATTAATAGCTCAGCAAACATGTTAGCTGAATCACAAGACTTCACTCCCAAGAAGAGGAAGTGAAAACTTATGGTAAACTTTACTTTCAAATATGTTCGGAAAAGAAATGTCTTAAATCTCAGTCCGGAACTTCAGCGTCGACGTCTTCATTTGCTGCATGTAATGCATGTCAAACTTCTCGTTCATGGCCACTGTGAAGTGGTTCTTCCAGTCTCCTGTGATTCCTGTGAGAACAGGGATAAGAACAGCGTTCATTCATTCCCCAGTCACAAGCATTACTTACTAACATGCACCACTTTTACTAATACCAGCTGAATTTTTTTGTGATTCTTTTTTTAAATAAAGTCTTTTTTAAATAATTAATTTAACTTAATTCATTTATTTGAAAGCGAGAGAGGCAGAGAGACAGAAAGAATTGGTGTGCAAGGACTTCTGGCCATTACAAATGAACTCCAGGTGCATGAGCCACTTTGTGCATCTGGCTTATCTGGGGAATCGAACCTGGGCCCTCAGGCTTCACAGGCAAGTGCCTTAACCGCTAAGCCATCTATAGAGCCCTCTTCTTGTAATTCTTAATTTTACTAATAAAATACATTCCATGAAAATTATATGATTTTGCCATACAAAGATAAATTTGTCTGAATTTTTTTGAAAATAACAGCAAATTTCACTGCTTGATTTCCCTTCTGTTTCTATGCTATTTTTTTCATAATTTATTTTTATTTATATTATTCTGATTTTACATTCATAGTGTTGGCTCCCTTATCCTCCTCCCTGTCCTCCCTCTTCCAAAGGGACCCTCATCAATGGGGAATGTGGGTCATGCATTGTGGGGGTAGTCAAGAGTTCTGGGGGGTAGGCCAAGTCTCTGTGCATAACTTGTGGCTCTAACATTCTTTCTGCCCCCTCTTCCATGAATTTCCCTGAACCACATTGGGGTCATTTTAGTTCTACTTCAGTGATAAGGTTTTAGGAACCTCTGTGTCTCTGGGTATCTGGCTTAGTTGGAGTTGGATGTTCTCTGTGTTTATCTCCTTCAGCCTTTTTCTGGTGCCGTGATTACCAAGAATGCTGTATTCTTGCCTGTCCACCGCATTACTCTATGGTTTCAGCTGGGGCACTGGTGAGGTGTGATAGGCAGATCCTCCCTTCAGGTTCGTTGTCCATCTGAAAAAGATAAGCAAAATGAGTCAACATTGATTTTACCCAAGCCTCGAGGAGAAGCGTTTCAAAAAGTTTGTAAAGGAACTATGGGTTTCTAAACTGATTAGAAATCTTGTGTGGGTTGAGCACAAGCTGAGAAAGTGTAACTATCAGACAGAGAAGTTATTCCAGAAATTTGAGCACAATAATTGCTAGGAGATAGTGAGTGAAAATAAGAGAAAGAGCAAGTGAGCACCTCCCTACAAAGAATCCACTTCTACAAGAAAGATGCTCCACAGAAGTGTTCCTAATCTACACAGGGGTGCTTGGAATCCCTGACACTCCCAGCCTATGGCGAGAGGAAAAAATAGCCAGGTCACTGTACTTCTGATTGGGCTTTGGGGCCAAGAGCTGTGATGCTTCTGAAAAGCTGTTTATAGATGTCAAAGGAGAAAATGTGATTGGATCTTTTGAACCCCGAGAAATCCTGGAAGAAAATGTGCTTCCTTCCACCTCAGCATCCTTGGCTGGAACCTCATGAGTGGTTGAGGAGAGCTTCCCTCTGGTTCCCAGAGGCCTTAGTATTCTAATGTCAGGTTAAACTAAGAAGCACTGGAAGAAACAAAGAGCCTGACTTGCTAAGAACAATATGCTAAAGTGGAGCAAATCAAGCTTGGGGTACAGCAAATGTCGGAAATTCCATCAGCTCACACCCACTCTCATTCTTTTTTGCTCTCTGGTTGGAGGAAGGGACCTAGTAAGTATCAAACATGTCATGATCAACATTTCCTTTGACTTTCTTTTTCTTTTTTTAATTTTTGGAGAGAGAGAGACAGAGAGAGAGGGAGAGGGAGACAGATAGAGATGGGCGCGCCAGCAGTCTCTCAGCTGCTGTGAACGAAATCCAGATGCATGCGCCCCCTTGTGGTCAAGTGTGGCATTGCGCCCTTGCGTCATTTTGCATCTGGCTAAACGTGGGACCTGGAGATTGGAACCGGGTTCTTAGGCTTAGCAGGCAGGTACCTTAACCTCTAAGCCATCTCTCCAGCTCTCCTTTGACTTTCGTATAAGGCACAAGAGACTTCAAGATTCCATTTGAATGTGTGTTTCTCATTTGAGTCAGTCTTGTAGAGTCCAGATCCTGACAATATCAGGAGAGGCAGGGTGGGAATGGGATTTCTCAAAACTCCTCTAATAGCTGGGGCAAAGTTGTAGCTTGATGAGTTGGGGCTTCTAGAACTAGAAAATGCTCATCAAAGCAATGCAGCCTGAACACACAGTCACTTCATGGCCCCATAAGGGTTATATATAATTTAAAGAAATCTTTCAGTATATTAAACCCAAACAAAATACAGATAATTTTCCTTTATAGGATAGCAGAAAGCAGTTTTTCCTGGCTTCCTTTTTTTTTTTTTTCTTTCTGAGTAGAAAAAGATAAAATTAAAGATTTAATAAGAAACTCTTCTCTTCATGGGGGTCAACGATCTTAGGGATTATAGAGTCAGAGAGGCCAGGGCCTCCTTCAGGGCAGGCAAGTTAATTAGTGATTATTCTATGCAGAAGAAACAGCTGGAGCTGTAATGACCATTTTCTATTTCTTCTCCATCTCCATGTTGTCCCTTTCTCATCATGCCCTGAGCCCCAGGAGATTGGAAATTATAAACCACATCAGAATGCTCTCTTACCTTCTGCCTCTAGCTTGGGTTTAATCAGTGAAAGACAGAGATCAAAGGGAGGGGTGGTCATAGGCTGGGGAGTTTCACCTTTGAATCTTCCCTGCTGTTCAGTGCAGGTTATGTGGCTTCTGTCCCATGATCCTCCCCTACAATTTCACTGACTTTTTCAATACTTTAACAGTTACTTCCCTCTTCTCCAGACCTCAGGGAAAGTGGCAGTGCTCAGGTGTAGCTAGCCTCAGGTGCTTCACCATCTCTCATCAGATTCTTTTTTTTTTTTGGTTTTTTGAGGTAGGGTTTCACTCTGGTCCAGGCTGACCTGGAATTAACTATGTAGTCTTAGGGTGGCCTCAAACTCATGGCAATCCTCCTACTTCTGCCTCCCAAGTGCTGGGATTAAAGGCATGCACCACCATGCCTGGCTACATCAGATCCTTTAAAAAATATATATATTTGCCAGAAAGAAGGAGAGGGAAAGAGAGAGAGAATGGGTGTGCCAGGGCTTCCAGCCACTGCAAATGAACTACAGATGCATGCGCCCCTTGTGCATCTGGCTTACATGGGTCCTGGAGAATCAAACCAGTATCTTTTGGCTTTGCAGGCAAATGCCTTAACCACTAAGCCATCTCTCCAGCCCTCTCATCAGATCTTTAACCTTTGGCTGCATGTGATAGAGCCTCTTTCTTAAGTCTTCCTCAAGAACCCTCCCCAAGTGTGCCATTTATGCCTGGCCAGAATATAGAAGACATTTTGAAGGTACTAGAGGGGGTATTCATATAACAAAAGGAAATTGGAAGGTACCAGGAGAAAGTAAGGTATGAAGCAAATTGGGTTTTCAGGCAGCTGGTCAATAAGAAGCAAAGCAGATGGCAGTTTGTAGTGGTGGAAACCTCATTCCTGAGGCAAAAACATCTATCTTACTACTGCTATGGGCTCTACTTCACCTGAGCACAGGCACATCTCATGGTTAGCAAGTGAATGGAATAATGAAAAAAGGCAGTTCTACAGTCCAAATCTCAGGGATGGTGTTGAGCCATAGTAAATGCCTGGGGCAGGGGAGAGTCACATAAAAATACACAGGAAAAAAAATCTAAAGAAGGTGAGTGATGGATGAGTAATTATAAGACTCAAGGATGACAATATGCACCTGGCAACCTAGGGAAAAACTCTGAGAAACTTTCTAGAAGAAAGGAATTCACACAGGGACAAAGGATTATATTTCCAGTCATGAAAGCTTTACTAGCATATGTGGTTGTGGAATGGGAATCTTTTCAAAACAAAGACATTCACAGACACTATTTCTCAATCAAAGGTTACAGGATTGGTTGCAGGATTTAGATTTGATGTTAGCTCATTGGCTAAGGCAGTCATTGAACTGTACCTTGTGCAAGCAGCTTATCCTGAACACTTTAGTATAGAGGAAATTGTAACAAGTCTGTGTGTAGGAAGTTCTCATGATATGACCTGTTAGTGGGGTCTGTAGATAGAGGCTTCTCACAGTGATCCTCCAGCCTCTGCCTCTCAAATGCTGGGATTAAAGGCATTCACCACATCTGGCTCTTTCATGTTTTGACTCTCACACCGAGCATGTCTTTACCTGGAAAGTATGTTTCTTGGGGACAATAGATAGTAGGATCTGCTCATGTTATATTTGGGATATAGAATATAAACAAGTATGAAAGAAAGCAATAGAATTTCAAGCAGAGTGCTATAATAATAAAATAAGAAGATTAAATGGTATATATTAGAGGTTCTGGTGAGATACAGAAATAAGGAAAGGGTGTGAGAGTGAGCCAGAAATGGGGGAATGTACAAAGGCCCTAGAATAGGACGGAGTTTAGAAATTTTGAGATGAGCAAGAAGGTAGCCAGGCAGGGACCTAGTGAGAAGGGAGAGAAAGATAGGGGCCAGTTTTATGGGGACTAAGACCACTGCCAAGAATCTGGACTTGCCATCTGTTTTAACAGCTGGCATTGTGAAGGTGAACACTAAACAAGTAAGAGTTCAAGTGCAGAGGAGGCACCATGTGTGGTCTTTTAGCTCATTTGAGAGTTCTTCAGTTCATTTCATGAAGACTGTAATTAAATCAAGTGATTGAATATTAGCTGAAATACTTTGATTAGATCTGATTAAAGATTAGGTGTCATGTGAAAACAACTGTGTTGTATTAGAACATGTTCAAATGCACATGTGAGTTGCTTAACATTTAGTTAGGTACTTTCTTCTACTTTTCAGAGATGCCTGATATGTTCCTGTCCTATGAAAACTTAAAAGAAAAGCAATTTTGATTAAATCATTTTCTTCTCCTTCAGTTAGAATTTGCACTAAATTTTTACTTGTTTAAAAACATTGCCAATAAAAGACAACCTGAGTTTAAATTATAATTAGAGATAGTCTCTAAAGTTGCTAGATTCTGTTCTTCACAGGTCTTTTAACATTTTTCTAATCTCAGTTGGCTGATACAGACTCAGCTACAAGATTACTTGCTGCTTCCTATGTATTCTCTGCATACTGGCTGATAGGTATCAAGTTAGTTGCAGGCTAATTCTGCAATAGCTGCATCCCAGGTGTTTTCCCTGATATCTTGAAGCTTGTACTCTATTGTGTACTGCACTTGGACCTTACTTGTGTCTTTGCCAGTTTGCCTAATGCATACATGTCTAATCTCTGGGAAAGTACAGAACTCCTCCTGCTAGAAAATCTGGATTAAAAATAATTCCTATTGCATAATGACCCAACTTAGGGCTCCAACAATCTTTCCAAGGACAGGGAAAAGGCTAACGATGGTACCATCATGGCTGTATACACATTATATAGATAATTAACAAAAAGAAAGAAAGAAAGAAAGAAAGAAAGAAAGAAAGAAAGAAAGAATAAAAAAAAAAAAGAATTCCTTGCTCACTACACTGAATTTAGTGTAGGAATTTTTTTTTTTTTTTTTTTTTGTTTTGTTTTTCGAGGTAGGGTCTCACTCTGGCCCAGGCTGACCTGGAATTAACTATGTAGTCTCAGGGTGGCCTTGAACTCACGGCGATCCTCCTACCTTTGCCTCCCAAGTGCTGGGATTAAAGGCGTGGGCCACCACGCCCGGCTTAGTGTAGGAATTTTGACTAGGGGAAGAAATCATGTCTAAAAGACTTGGTTAGTTTGTATTCAAATCTGAGGATACAACTAAACAGCCCAATCAAAGTGCAAACACATTAAGGCTTTGGAGATTGCAGGTGAGATAAAGGGAGGCAGCAATGGAAATAAAGACATAGTCTTCATCTGTAATGCTGCCATCCCCTGCTGTAGAATTATAATATGCCCTCATAAGTGGGAAGGGTGCCTACAATTTTTAAATGAATGCGGCCATGCCTTTCATGCTATCTTTACTCATCCAGATGTTTGGAATCCATCTCTTCACACTCAGATGACAAACTCTTTGACATAGAGATAGTAGGGTGTCTCCCCTCACCACATACACACTGTCCTGAGGTCAGAACATTTATCAATCATCTGTTGGTGACATCTTTTTGCATATTGCCTTTCCAAAGACACCTATCCTGAACCATCCTTTTTTTATTGCAACCCTCCAAGCCCCCATATTTCTTTCTATTTCCTTAGCATTTGTTACATTTTTTGGATATAGGTTACCTATTTTTATGTTCACTATTTTACTTTCTTCCCTCAAAGGTTAATAATGCTTGTTTCATTTATTCTTATGTCCTGTGAACAGTTCCTGGAACATATATACTTGTAATTGTTCAATGTATGAATTAATGAATGATGCTTCATAATAAGAATGGGCCATAACTATTAATTATCAAGATTATTTATTATTTTGAGTCCCTAATTAATTAATCCTTCAACCAGTCTTGCACATTTTAAAAGTAATATATAAAATATCTGCATTTATCATAAGTTTTAATATTATTATTTCCTTTTCAATCATGTTCATATTAGTCTTATTTTCAGATAACACAAAGTCATAAAGCTATTACCTACTTGATAGACAATTTGATGTAAAGTAGTCTGATTCCTATTCCTGTGTGATGGCTTGATACCTTTAAATTGTGTGATACCTTCTACTTTATTTTCACCTAACTCTTTCCTGTGATTTAACATGGCTCACATAGACAACACTTAAGTATTTGGTGACTAACTATAAAATGATACAGGACTTTCTATCTTATAGCTCATTATGCTTTAAAAACATGATTTGTTAGTTTTCTTAGGGATGGTTATGACATCTAAAGATTATTTTCATGAAATTCAAATTTTGTCTCCTTGTTTCCCTTGTCCCTGTTTTTATCTTATTCTTCACAGCTCTGACACTTCCCTCCTTAAAACCCAGCTCTGACCACTTCATGTACATCTCAAAAAATCCCTCTTGTCCCCAACATTTATATAACGAAGTTTCAATTTTTATGTCTCATTCAGTGAGTTTTTATCTTCTCAGCCTTGCATCACATTTGTTTATATTCCCAGAATCATCACTTTCCACTCTGCACTCTGGCATCTCTGATTTTGTAATTTGGCTCATGCTAGTTCCTCTGACCAGGAATGCACTATCGCCTGGATTCTATCTGTCAAGTACTTCTCATCTTGTAGAGTCAGCTCAAAGGTCACCCTTGCCATGAGACTTTTTCTAACTGTAAACTCCGTACTTTGTACAAAAATAACTTTGTACTCAAACATAGACCTGGTTTCTGCTAAGACATGCTGGTGTATAAATATATGGTCTTCCTGTTACTACTAAATATTTTCCATTCTTTCATTTGGCTTTTTCTCAAGAACATTTAATTTTAGGTAAGTTCATCTTCCCTGTATCATCATATGGAAATTTGAGGAATTATCTCATGAGATTATCTCCTAGAACATGCAGTTTTAATTTAGCATGAAAATGAAATAAAAATAAGAACTGAATGTATAGGAAAGTAGCTGAAACTCAAAAAAAGTTATACTAATGTAAGCCATTTTTATTCTATAGCTAAAGCACAGCACTAGCAATGTAATTGGCACTGCATAAATTTTTGTTGGACTAGATAAAATGGAAAATAAGTTGGTTAATAGAGTTGTATGGTAATAGAAAATCTATTGCTACTATTGGGCACTTCTTCTGTGCCAGACACTTAAGCAAGTTTCAGAGAATATTTAAAAAATCGGATATTTCTTTCACTTGAGAAATTTTATCATCCCGTGGGGAAGTAAGTGATATAAAAGGCATTTTTATTTTATCATGGTTAGCAGTTTTGCTATAGGAACATAAAAGTAAAGCACTTAATCTATTTAAATGTTCAAGGAAGATTTTCTGAAGATGATTTTAAATAAGGATGTCTAAGAGGTGAAAGACATACAGAAGATAGACAGGTAAATATAGTATAGTTAATGTTCCAGGAAGAGGAAAAACATTTTCAAATCCATGGCAATTGTGTGTGAGGAGTACCAAGGTGTCTGGTCTTATTAGAATGCATGGTGAAAGGTTGACAGGAGTGGAAACTGGAGAAAAGTGATGGGCTGTGATTTCATTCTGTAGTGTAAATACAGAGGAGAAAAATGTTGTTCAGATTTGCCTTCTATGGCAGCAATTAGGAGGAGACAGTTTAAGGAGAATAATATTGAAGGTAGATAGGTCAATTAGCAGACTACTTTAACAGTTGAGATTAGGACAATAGTAATAGATAAGGAAAAGGGGACATTTTGAGAAATAATTAAAGTTTTGGAGCACCCTGGTGTTAGGAGGATATGGAGTGAGGGTAAAAAGAGACAGAAAGGTGTCATGAGTCTTAGCTTTGAGTACGAATATATAAGGAGGTTTATAGAGTTGTATAACTCATAAAGAATGCAGATTCAGAGAAGGAAATAAGAGAAACAAGAGTTCAGTGAAGCAGGCTTTGAGATTAAGGAAGTTCTCTGTGTATCTGAGGATTAGAGAGTGGAGTCCAGTGGGATAGTGCTAGACAGTTGAGGGTAGTCACTAAAATTTGATAATGGATGAGATGGTCCAGAGAAAGAAAGAAATAAAGAGAGAAACTCAAACAACAAACATAATGAGTCCATTATTATTGCCATAGGAAGAGGAGAAATACCACAGAATAAGAGACAAGCAAATGGAAGTTAAGGTCCAGAACAAGATCAAAGTGATTAGTAGGTTCAAGGAGGAAGCAGGGCTCTAGTGACCAATGAAGCAGAAAAGTATAATTAAACAAGATCTTAAATATGTTCATTGGATTTGATTCTCACAGTTGTTTTTCCCTTCAAAGCTTCCAAGTTCACATGAGATCAAAGGCATTTAAGGTGATATGGCTGTAAACATTATAGCTGTTTCTGAGGACCTCTGATATAGACATTTTAGTGATGTACTTAGGACCGAACCAAAATGCTCGTGATGTAGACATAATAAAAAATCAAAAAGTATGGGGCTAGAGAGGTGGCTTAACAGTTAAGGTGCTTGCCTTCTAAGCCTAAGGATGCAGGATTGATTCCCCAGTACTCACATAAGCCAGATGCACAAGATGTAGTATGTGTCTGGAGGTCATTTGCAGTGGCTGGAGGCCCTGGTGCACTCATTCTCTCTCTCTCTCTCTCTCTCTCTCTCTCTTTCTCTTTTTTAAATCAGAAAGTAAAGGAAGTGAGCAGATGATACTTTGAGAAAGATACTTAACTAGAATCAGAGGAAAGAAGTAAGATGAAAGCAGATGTGGCTAAACCTAATGAGGGAGAGTTTCTCCCCTAGAATGTGAGAGAACTTTTATGGACTATAAAAGTATGCAGCTTTATGTAGTTTATGTACTTTATGTAGATGATGTAGCATATCTTACTTCACTATGTCAGGTTGCAAAAATTCAAATTCATTTTTCTATAGAAGAATTAATTTTTTTACCATGCCTTCATATTTTCAGTGGAAAACAACCTACCTTGCCTAAATCCATTGTCTTTTTTAAGTAATTCAGAATTTTGTCAGTCATACTGGCTTTTCCTTTCTCCTTTTCTCTTCAAGGCTGGTGCTTCTAAATTCTAATGAATGGCTGGGAAGAATATGACATTTAATGATCTTTCCACATTATGATTATTGAAATGGATGTTTCTATCTGGTCTCCTGGAATAGCTAGCTTTCACTTAGCATAAAAATTCTATAAAGTTGTCCATATTTTATGTGACAATGAGCCCTCTGCACATCTATTGACTTCATGCAACTTCTTCTGAAGGCTTTCCAGGGTAGAGGGTTGGGGTGAGGAATTGCTATAGTTTCAGCCTGGAGTGTCCTTCAAA
The DNA here is from genome assembly GCA_036365145.1 of Orientallactaga sibirica. Lineage (NCBI taxonomy): Eukaryota > Metazoa > Chordata > Mammalia > Rodentia > Dipodidae > Orientallactaga > Orientallactaga sibirica. Next base: position 3,831,520 of record JAEOAD010002517.1, read on the forward strand.
GGCTCTTGTGTTAAAGGATTGGTTCCCAGCCTGCAGCACTATTGGGAGATGGTAAAACCTGTAGGAGGTGGGGACTATTGGGAGGAAGGTGGATAATTGGAGGCATACCCTTCAGTGTGATATTGCAACTCTGTCCTCTGCCTCTGTCTCTCAGTCTCTTTTTCTTTTTCTCTCTCCTTTATGGGTTCTATGAAGTGAACATGTGTCCACTGCCTTGTTCTTCTACCTTGATGAATAGTCTTACTCCGGCCCCCCAAAACAACTTGTCCAAGTGTGTATGGAAGTCTTTGAAAATCACCAGAAGCTGTTCATCAGTGTTCAGGCAGCTGTGTGAGAGAGAGATAGATAGCTAGAGAGAGAGATTGCACTCCCCTGGTATAACATATTTATAACCTTATTGTGTTGGGTTTCACCTTCCGGTTCAGGTGAACCAGCTGATTGGTCTGGGCTAGAGGCTAGCTCAGCAAGAGGCCAGCCATGACACCAAGGTCTGGGATCTAAGCTTAACCAACGACAGTGTTAGGATTAGATTTAAATCCTGGGAAAGACCTCTCTCCCAGGAGGTTTCCCAGTTGTTTGTGGAAAAACGCATCTCCTTTAGGCAAGAGATAAGGAGTCAGGTCATCCTTTAACCTCTAGCAAAGTGGAGACTGCAAGGAGAGGTCCAAAGATATTCCTGCTTCTTACTTTCAGGGGCCCAGTCACCCTAACTGCCTAACAAATTTACCCCACTCCCTCTCAGTTCAATAGTTGAAGGCACTTGCTCTTGTAAGCATGCTTACTTGGGTTTGATCCCAAGCACCCATGCAAAGATGGCCACACAGTGGTCAATCTATAATCCCAATTTTCTACTCCCAATGGGAGGTAGAGCAGGAGAATCCCAAAAATTGTGGGCCAGCTAGAGAATAGGTTTCCCAGGGGTGAAACAAGAGAGATTCTATCTCAAAGAAGGTTGAAGGAGAGAACTGTCATTTTCCTGACCTCTGCACATGCACTGTGCTCGCGTTCATGGGTGTACACACAGAAAGTTACATTAAAATACAGATGGATAAAAGGGCTAGAGGACCAAAGATCGAACTATGAGCATCATCAACACTAAAGAAATACCAAACAGAAATAACAGCCACAATGATTAAAATGAAAAGTAAGGGAATTAGGGGAGGTTTCAGTTGAGGGAGGAAAGGAGGGAGGGAGTAAGAGAGAAATGTGAAACAAAGTGTTCAGGAAGATGGACATGGAAAGCTTTGTGGAGGGGCATGTATCCAGCAATATTTATTGCTGCCATGAAGCTAAAGATAGCAGAGAGTTAAGGCTATGAATCAGACAATTCAGAGAACATGGGTTCTGCAGGTAAAACCTTCATCTTCACAGTAATAGAACAGAGTCTATAAACAAAGCAGAATGGAAGATTAGGAGTCACAGAAGCTTGTCTATAGAAGACAATTGACAGGAAAAGAAACTAAAAATCAACTTGGAGTTGAAGGTCAGTCAGTAAATTTTTTGTCTCACAAGCCTGCGGACCTGAGTTAAAACCCTAGTACCTATGTAAAAATGCTGAGTGTAGTGGTGCATGCCTGTAATCCCAGCACTGGGGATGTAGATGCATGAGGAACCCTAGACCTTTTGGTGAGCCAGTATAGCCTTTTTGGTGAGCTTCAGGCCAATAAGAGACCCTGATTCAAAGTGATGCAAGATTTTGGGATTTAGGAAGGATCCCTCAGGTCTTTGCACCCCAATTTTTGGGGTCCTTACACTATTTTAGTAAAGAATTAATAAAATGGACTTCAAGAAAGGTAAGTTATGAATTACTAAGTTTATATGGGGAGAAATCATGAGTTATGAAGTTTATTATAGGGGGAATTAAGATCCATGGAGGAGGCCAGCTGAGAGATTCAAGTCAGAGGAGAATTAAGATCCAGTGAGAAGGCTACCTGAAAGGCTCAATTCAAAGGAAAATTCTCCCTGCCCAGCTGGAAAGGGAGAGGGAAGATGGAGAGACACCCACACAGGGAAGGCAAAGCATAAGAACCAAAAGATCCCATTCAAATAAGGACTCAACTATAAAAGAAAAATCATACATATAATCAAAATGAGAAGGTACCCCAAAGCATCATACACATAGAAGACAAGCAGAAAAATATCGAGTGCTTCCCCCTCCCTAGCCAGGCTGAGAAGGAGAGAGACGGATTTGTTCAGGTCAGGTCACAGGGAAAAAAGGAAGCTAGGCCAGGTGGATGACCTTCTTTATATGGATCAGACACCCAATTAAGGTGAGCCTTTTTATCAGACTTAGGTGTATAAGGAGAGACAGACTTGATTGGTTTGTGGACTCAAGGGTTTGACTGAGGAGGGACCAAAATCTGATTAGTTCGTGGACTCAGGGGACTGATCCAGAGAGGCTGAGCTGAGGAAGAAGCAGGAAATTCCTGCTGGGGAGAATTACTGGAAGCCATGTTGGAAAGACAGTATCAGACACAAGTTCCAGTTTTGCCAGGGCAGATAGAATGGCATCTCCTTCTCTCTTTTGGCTTCTGTCCCTAAGTACCTGTAAAGAGCTATTTTACTCCCAATCCTCCTTCAAAATGAGATATATGGCATTCCTGAAAATGACATTGGAGGTTGTTCTATGGTTTCCACATGGATGTTTATATGCATGTGCATATACCCATGTACAGATGCATCCACATGATTGCTAACACACACAAACACATGCATGTACCATGGTTGTTAATGGAATTTCCCCTGGATTACTAAGCTTAAAATAAACTCATTCCTCCCATAAACTGTGTCTGGTTGGTTGCTCATTACAGCAACATGGAACAGATTGCAATATTAGTTAATTAAAATGTGTAAGTTTTAATATTTTACTTATTCATTTGAGAGAGAGAGGTAAGAGGTAGGTAGAGAGAGAGAGAATGGGCATACCAGGGGCTCTAGCCACTGCAAACAAACCCCAGACACATTCACCACCTTGTGTATCTGGGGAATCAAACCTTGGTCCTTAGGCTTCACAGGCAAGCACCTTAACTGCTAAGCCATCTCTCCAGCCCCCAAATATGTAAGTTTTAAAAGGAGAGTTTGGGCAGAGGTACCATGTGGGATTATAAATGCTTTGCCCAGAAGCCACAGGTTGTCACAGAAAAAATTTCAGTTTCTGAGTTGGGATACTTCTTAGTGAAGTGTTGATCTAGGAGGCCCTGAAATCTTGATAATCATTTGCTAAGGCTCTTGGTTGTCCACCAGAACTAGACTATAAGACCCTATTGTAGAAGACACCACATGCTTCAGTTGTAGAACATTCAGAAATCCAGCTAAAAGAACTGTGCTGGAAGTCTCCTCCCTGCTGACTGTCAGTCATGGTTTTGAAAATTGCTACTCAGCCTGCCGAAGAACAGTCATCAGTAGTCTTAACCAGTACTGGGCTTTTCAAGCTACCCAACTGCCATTCAGGCAAGGTGTATCCACCTTTTTTCAGTCTCACTCCATGGACTGGCTGGGAGTGTTATAAACCTTTATGGAGAAGTTATTACTATTGACTATATGGATACATTATGCCCACCAAATTGCTCTCTCTCTCTCTCTCTCTCTCTCTCTCTCTCTATATATATATATATATATATATATATATATATATATATATATATATATATATATATATGGTGCTACTCTTACTTTATGTTACAGAAGTATGTCTTTTAAGATAGTGGTGACTACTAGTGGTGATGCTCAAAAATCATCAAAGGCTGAAAGAAAGTTACAGTTGAGTGTTCAGTACTTAGCAAGATAACTCTATTATATCCTATATAGGGATTATAGAGGAAGATTTTGTGGGGTACAATGTTGCACAAGTAAGACCACTGACTCACAGAATGCTGGGTAAGAGCCAATGCACTGGGGCTACCCTCCAGAGGTCCAGATCTCTGAGTGCAGCCTTGGACTGCTCAGAGTGTCAGCTTTTATTGGAGAAAAACCACAGGATGATCATTGCAAAAACTGGATGGGAGTTAAATCACAAAGTTACTGTTAAACAAGAGGGGTTGTTACAAAAAAAGGCACAAGATATTCATTACCTAGGTCATGTAGGCAGACCCGAGGTGAGAAACATTCTATGCTATGTAATCACAAAGGTATTTCAAAACAGAGAGGTACAGGAAGGTGATGGCACATTGCACAGAGGGGTCATCCCATTTCTTAGATAACAGAAAACACCTGAATTTTGCAATAATGCCTGTGGTAACGATTCCTGAAACCTCTCCTTTATCTGTCAGGAAGATCAACTTGGGTAGTGACCTCCATTATGTGAGCCTAAAGGCAAGGGCTGCCACAGGAGGATGTCTGACCAGGTCTATTGTGTCCCTTTACCTTCCATTTTCCATTTCCCCCTCTGATATGACATTAAGTCAAATCCTTGACTTGTGAAGAATAGTGTCTAGGGTGTTTTCATCTAAGGGGGTGTATTGCATCTGCAACACCATGAGCTTAACAGAACTTATTCTATTCTTTATATATTTACTTAGAACATTAACAATGCACTATCCTATGGTAAAGCCTAAGAGCAGTAGTATCAGGAGGCCAGCGATAGAAAACATAAAGGTAGTTAGCCATGGAGACCAACTAAACACAGACTGAAACCAAGTTTTAGTGGCTTGTCTCTGAAGTTCTTTTGCTTTGAGATTTTCTGTGACTAAAGCCGGTGTATTTAGAATTATTCCTGACTGGCATAAAAGCAACAAGTTTCACCTTAAGCCATACATAGGCCCCCTTATTTCATAAAAATCATCTAATCCTCTTCTATTTTGTAGTACTACTTCTGCTAAAGAATCAACTTGTTGTTCCAGATGGCTAATGGAACTTTCTAAGTGTCCTAAGTCCCAGTCTATTTGTTCACTAAGCAGCCCAAGATTTTTGTCTCCTACCACTAGAGAGACAGTGCCTATTGCAACAGACCCAGTGATACCAGCTCCTATCAGTAGTGTTACTAGTATTGGAGTGGCTCTCTTGGCCCTTCCCACCAAGGTGGTGATTATGCCCATATGTTCTATGCCTGATGTTGTTCCATCATGTAAGTAGATCTGGGGAATAACGTGAGTTAGTATACATAATTATTTTTGGTCTTGAAAAAATTCCAGACTTATATAAGGTGTGAGGCCCACTGTACAGGCAAACTATTTTAAGAAGGGTCTGTTCATTTCCTTGTGGTTTTATTTCCAGGGTCATTTCACAATATTTTTGAAAAGGGGAGGATTGCAGAGGATAGGTTGAGGACTTGAGACAGTCCTTTCTCTAATGTCCCCCAGAGTTATTACCATCTTAGGGCCTCCCCAAGGGCATTCTTTTACTCCCTTGGTGTAATTTATTTTCCTTATCTGTAGTTCTCCTTCCCCTATTGTACTGTTGGTACTTATTCCTACATAATAGGAAGGTTTAGGGTTTAAACAGAACCAGCATTCATTAGTTAAGTTTGAGTTAGCTGCATTAACAAAGGAGTACATTGTGTCTAGCATAGAGAGAATAGGATCTATAGGTGTTCCTGGGGCAGGGAAGAAGTTGGATTTCTTTTATTATCAACTGGACTAGGAGTCTTTTCTGTTTAGGAGGACCAGCCTTCTCAGCACTGAAACATCTCAAACCTACCTTCCAAGACTCAGGGGCCATTGCGGAAGAGGGGGCGGAAAGAATGTAAAAGCCAAAGGAAGAGCAGGACTCTTTACAATGTGCTCCTCCAGACACAAAATGGCCTGGATATCCATGACCTCACAGTGCCTGACACTACCTACATAAGACCATCATAATAGGAGAAAAAGATCATGACATCAAACTGAAAAGAGAGACTGATTGAGAGGGGGAGGGGATATGATGGAGAGTGAAGTTTCAAAGGGGAAAGTGGGGGGAGGGAGAGAAATAACATGGGATATTGTCTACAATTAAAGAAGTTGTCAAAAATGATAATAATAAAGAAAAACAAAAAAACATAAAAAATAAATAAAATAAAATAGAAAAAAAAAAAAGAATACATCCCTGTTAGGTCCTATAGGCTGTACCAGGGGAACTACTTTTACTCTTTGGATGATTAATTTAGTTCCTAGGTCTCTTCCCCATTTATACATCTAGATTCCCCATGCTCTCCCTGTGTGCCATTGCCCAGTCAGGGAAAAGGGGTCCAATTGCGGAAGGTGATGGTGATTTGATTACAGTGTCCAGGGGCTCTGCAATCATCATTAGACTCTATCTTAAGGGATATGAATGGTTCTTTGTCTTTTTCTAAGGTGCTGTTTTCACATCCCAAACTCCCACAGTGATATTGGTTTTCTCCCTGTCAGGATGGTCCCCAATTAGCAGGACATGCATAGTATTCAGCTCCCCTTATGGATTCTTCAAAGGAGAGGTCATCACAACCATGCCAGAATGTTGAGTAGGCCCCTCTGACTTCCCTGTGTGCTCCATTCATGTAGTTCTCCAGTGTCAGCCATAATTGGCTTAGGTCAAGTTTAAATACCAGGGAAGCAGTGAGAGTTCTCTTTGTTGGTTTGGCCTTTAATTCCCCTGTCTGGGTATCCTTTAATTCCCATTCCCAGGTCCTGGGGAGGTAAGGGTTTTCCTGGGTGGTAGGCTTTATATAATGTAACAATATAAAGTCTATTAATAAGAGAGTCTTAGCTTTAGTGGATTCTCTGGATGTTCTAGGACTTACAATTTCTTGTCTCTTTTCAGTCCTTCCAAAAGGTCCTCGGGAGTTGTTGCCTTCTTTACTTGAGAGTGGTGAGTCCAGGTGGGTATTCTGTCCACCTTCATGGCCATTGGAGTTGTCAAGATGACCTGGTGGGGACCATTCCAGAGGTGGTCCAGTGTCCAGGATGATGCTTCTTGATCCAAACACTATCACTGGGCTGGAAAGAATAGGGGCAAACAGGGGATGTCTGAAAAGCATCCTTAACTGTTGGAAAAATGGACTCTTGGACTCTCTGTAATGCTTGGATAGAACGAAGAAGCCTTTCATTAGTGGAGTCAGTTATCTGTTCACAGCCCAACCGGGGGAGGATGGGAGGGAGTTTTCCATATATGATTTTTTTAAAGATTTTTTTATTTTATTTATTTTTGGAGAGAGACACAGAGAGAGACAGACAGAGAGGGAGAGGGAGACAGAGATGGGTGTGCCAGCAGTCTCTCAGCTGCTGTGAATGAAATCCAGATGTGTGTGCCCCCTTGTGGGCAAGTGCCGCATTGCGCCCTTGTGTCACTTTGCATCTGGCTAAACGTGGGACCTGGAGATTAGAACCACCGTTCTTAGGCTTAGGAGGCAGGCTCCTTAACTGCTAAGCCATCTCTCCAGCCCCATATATGATTTTGAATGGAGTGATTCCTTTTATATAAAAAGTACACCTGGCGGGGGCTGGAGAGATTGCTTAGTGGTTAAGGCACTTGCCTGCAAAGCCAAAGGACCCAGGTTCAATTCCCCAGGACCCACATAAGCCAGATGTACAGAGTGGCACATGTGTCTGGAGTTTGTTTATAGCAGCTGGAGGCCCTGGAGCGTGCACGCGCTCTCTCTACCTCCACACACACATATATATCTCAAATAAATAAAAATAATTTAAAAAAAAAATACACCTGGCCCTTAACAGGGTGAAGGGAAGGAGTCTCACCCAACCTTCACTGGTCTCTAGGGTTAATTTAGTTAGAGTCTCCTTCAAGGTCAAAGTCACCCTTTTTACTGTCCTGAACTTTGGGGATGATAGGCATAATATAATAATTTCCCATTAATTCCCAGCATCTTATTCAATTTATTAGTAATTTTTGACACAAAGGCAGGCCCATTATCTGATCCTATTTTGAGGGGCAACCCATAGCAGGGAATTATTTCCTATAATAATTTCTTAACTACTATTTTGGGCTGTCTCAGTCTTGGTCAGGAACGCTTCCACCCATCCTGAAAAGGTGTCAACATAAACAAGTACATATTTATATCCCTACTGACCTGGCTTTACATCTGTGAAGTCAACTTCCCAATGTCTACCTGGCTCTGTTCCCTGCTCTCTCACCCCCATTGGTCATACCTTACCAGAGGAGGCATTTGTCTGTTGGCAGGCCTGACAGTGGGTGGTCCTTGATGATTGAGTCCAAACCTGGGCAGAAAAACTCTTTCCTTATTAGTTCGGATAGCTTGTTGCTTCCTGAGTGAGTTCCTTCATGTAGTTGTTTAGCCAGTCTCCATCCTAGGTCCTGGGGCAGCAACAGCTGTCCATTCTCCAGTTGATACCATCCTGTGGGGTCTGTTCCTTCATAAAATGAGATGTGAGCTGTAGGTCCTGTTCCATGTATGTTGGTCTCTCAGGAAGAATGGGTGCCAGAAGAGTGACCAGACAATCTGACAGATGCTGAATGGCAACACTCTTTCCTGTTAGGTCTACCAGTCTGTTCCCTCTTGCTTCTGTGGTCTCCCCTTTCTGATGATCCAGACAATGGATTATAGCTACTTTATCAGGCACCCAGATGGCAGCCAGTAAGTCCAGAATTTCATTTTTATTTTTAATGTCTTTACTTTCTGCTTTTAATAGCCCTCGTTCCTGGTAGATGGCCCCATGCACATGTGCCATGGCAAAGGCATAATGGCTCTCTGTGTATATTCTCTCTCTTGTCTTTTCCCAATATCAGAGCCTTAGTCAGTGCTATCAGTTCAGCTTTCTGAGCCAATGTACTCCTAGGCAGGGCCTCAGCCCACAGGGTTTCTTCCATAGTCACCATAGCCAACCCTGCATACCTGATTCTATCCAGGACAAAGCTTCTGCCGCCAGAATACATCACCAGATCAGGGTCTAGCCAAGTCTCATCTGTCAGGTCCAGGCAGAATCCATGGAAGGCAGAGGTGACCTCTAGAAAGGCGTGCAGAAGAGTTGGTGCCTCATCAGTTTCTGACAGCAGGGAGGCTAGGTTCAGAGCCTTGTTCTGGCCAAATTGTATTGTTGATATAAGAGCAAGGGCTGATAGTGGGTTATGTGAGAGTTGGAGAACGATTGGTCAGGGGAACTTTTTAGAAGAGTCTCTATTGCATGAAGGGCTATAATTGATAAAGTCTGTCCCAAGGTTAGTCTGCATCCTTTGTCAGAATAGAAGCAGTTGCAACAGCCTAAAGACAAGGGGGCCAACCAGTGGCTATTGGGTCTAACTTCCTAGACAAGTGAGCCACTGGGTGATGCTATGGCCCTAGTCTCTGGATTAGGACACCCCAAGCTGTCTCCTTTCATCCATGTACAAGTGGAAGAGTTTGGTTAAGTCTGGAAGTGCCAAGGCAGGGGCCGATGTTGGAGCTGACTTTAGTTCTTGGAATGCTTGTTCTTCATTGTCAATCCAATTAAAATCTTTTTCTTGCCCTTTTGTGGCCTCATATAGAGGCTTGGCTAATTCTGCAAACCTTGGGATCCAAATTCTGCAGTATCCCACAGCTCTGAGGAATTCTCAGGTTTGTCTGTTAGTCTGAAGTGACGGCCTGAATTCTAGAGGCTGACAGCATCCTCTTAACTCCTTGGACTTCATATCCCAAGTAGGTTGCCTTACATACACACAGATGAGCCTTCCTGGATGATACACGATAGCCCAGATGTTATAAGGTGTCTAGGAGATGCTCTGTGGCAGACAGGCATTCCTCTTCTATTTTTGCAGCTAGGAGGCGGTCATCCCTGTACTGTAAGTCCTTATGGAAAGCCTCACCAAAGAGGGTGGGAGAATTTTAAAATCCCTGTGGAAGCCTAGTCCAGGTTAATTGCCCACTGGTGCCTTATTCCACATCTGTCCATTTGAAAGAAAAAATGGGTTGACTTCCTTTTACCAACAGGATATTAAAGAAAGTGTCCTTTAAGTTCAACACAGTATAAATTTGCCTTTATGGTGGAATCATAATGAGTAAAGTATAAGGATTGGGCACTGTGGGATGTACATCCTGCATCATTTATTTACTTCTCTCAGATCTTGGACTGGCCAATATTCTCCAGTTCCTGGCACTTTTACTGGCAAGAGGAGGGTGTTCCAGGTCAACTGGCACTGTACCAAAATGCCAGCATCCAATAATTTATTTATGTGGTTCTTTATGCCATATTTTGCTTCTAGAGGCATACGATATTGTTTGACTCATTCTTTTTAGGTCTACAATGACAGGTATCTGTTGGGCTGCCAGTCCGGGGCTATTGTTTTGAGCCCATACCTTTGGAAACTTGTTTTGCAAGATAATCAGGAGGTCCTGATTTTTGTCTGTTATGGGACTCTCCAATAAAAGATATGCTTCTCTGAATGGCACAGTCACTAAAATTTCTGGCTTGTCAATAGACACACTTATGTCCCATCTCCCCAAATTAAATTTTTGCTTTCAGTTTATGTAATAAGTCTCTCCCCAACAGTAGGTATGGTTACTCAGGGATAACAAGGAAGGAATGTGTCACATACCTTGTCCAAGGTACACTTGTCTTTTGGTGGTCCAGGGATAAAGTTTTGATCAAATTACCCCCTGGACTAGGGCCTGTTCTCCTGAGAGGGAACCATCAGCTTTTTGAAGAACCAAAAAATGCCACCCAGTATTGACCAGGAACCTGACAGGTTTTTCCCCCACTTGTAGGGTTAGCCTGGTCTTGGGGGAGCAGGACTTTAAGTCCTGACCACCTCAGTCTGTTAATTCCAAGATGGGTATAGTCTTTTGACCTTGTTTGGGACATTCATTCTTCCAATGGCCAATTTCTTTACAATAAGCACATTGATTGTTCTTAAGTGGAGGGTTTTGTCCTGCCTTCTCAGGGTACCCCAGCATTTCCTATTTGGTTCTGAAAGGGCTGTCTTTTGGGGGCCTGTGCCTTCTGGATCATTCTATTGTTATATACCCTGGCAGCAATCTTTACTAACTCTGAAAGAAGTTTACCCTCAAAGCCTTCTATTTTCTGAATATTCTTTCTAATATCTGGAGTTAAAAAAGCAATGTTAATAGCTGGCCTATTCTCAGGGGCCTCAGGATCTATGGGGGAGTATGTCCTATATGCTTCCTGCAGACTTTCTAGGAAAGCAGAGGGAGACTCTGTGGGACCTTGGGTCACTTCATTCATCTTAGACAAATTTGTAGGGTGCTAAATGGCTTCCTGGAGACTACCCATCAGGGTCCAGATAAAGAGGTTAAGGAATACCCTACCTGAAGTGGTGTTGGGATCCCAGTCTGGTGGTGTGGAAGGAAAAACTTCATCAATAATAGTAGAGTTATCTGTGGTGCAGCCATCAGTTCCTAGCACTAGTTTCTTGGCTTCCCTTCCAAGTCTCAAGTTCCTCTGTGATGAAAAGGGTCTGCAAGAGTTGCTGACAGTCCTCCCATGTGGGCTGACAGTCCTCCCATGATAGGTATAAAAGACTGTTTCAAGAAGGGATATCAGATTCTGAGGTTTTTCTGAAAAATAGGGATTCTGATTCTTCCAACTATACAAACCACTAGTGGAAAGGGGGCTATAAACCATAAACATGTGGGGGACCACACCAGGTGGTGAATTTGTCATTTGGGGAGCCTGTTAGAGTGGCAGAATGGGGGCAGAGACCCCAAGTGTTTCAGGAGGGTTAAAATGGGTAGACTGGGGGGGTTGGTTTTGGGAACCCCTGCATGTATGGGGAGGGCCAAGAAGGAAGTTCTGCAGGTTGGAAGATGGCTGTGTCATTGGAGACCTGTAAGGTGGAAGGATTTCTTCTTCAGTTTGAGACAGAACCTGCTTTAAATCAGATTTAGGTTTAGCAACAAGAATGGAAGTGCTGTTAGAGGGAGAGAGCATTTTCTTTAGTCAAACAGGGGGTTCTTCCACAAGATAGCATCATGCAATGGTGTAAGGAACCTGGTTTGGGTGACCTGGAGAGTAGAATATCCATTTTTGTACTGAATAAATTAAAGACAAGTTAAAGGTGCCCTCTGGAGGCCACCCTACATTAAATGCTGGCCAATCAATTGAACAATAAGTATTTAGTTTTCCGGGAAAAAAGTAGTCACCTGATTCTGATACCTTTTTCTAAAAATCTTTGAAGTGCTTTCTAAACAAGTCCAAAGTAGATCTTTCAATAAGCTGATTTTTGACCCATATCTCCAAAACAAGGACAAGACACACAAACACAACACCAAACACAAATATGCTAGCAATTCCTGCTTCTCTGATATTTCCATGCAGCTGCCAAGCTGAAACTGAACCAGGAACAGACCTCCACTAGAAATCTTCCAACAGAGCCAAAGAGGGTTGAGGGCAGCCCCTCATCATCCAGGGGAATCAATGCTGAGTCCAGCTTCCCTCTTGGACCCAAAAAAGTGCACAAAACCAGAAAACCAGAAAAAAAAAGCATCTCCAGAAGTTTCTTACCCAGCAAAGAAAGGGACTGGTTATCCTATGAGAAACCTCCCTGACTCCAGCTTGTCTAACATTTCAAACACCAAGAACATGCAGACAGGCAGAGATCCAATCTCTCAGACCAAGATTGGGGGTTCTCCCCAGGTCAGTTGTCCCAGAGTCAGGAGGTCTTGAAATGTGAACCCAGGACAAGTCCCTCAAATTTTGTGAGGTACAGTACCACACAAGTAAGACCACTGATTCACAAAGGTATTTAGAAACAGAGAGGTACAGGAAGGTCACAGTACATTGCATAGAGGGGGTCATCCCATTCCTTAAATAACAGAAAATGCCTGCATTTTTGCAATAAGGCCTGTGATAATGATTCATGAAACCTCTCCTTTATCTGTCAGGAAGATCAACTTGGGTAGTGACCTCCATTAAGTGTAACCAGGTCTATTTGTCCCTTTGCATTCCATTTTCCAGAAGAGATGGCAGAAAGAATGTAAGAGCCAAAAGATGAGGAGGTGTATTTTGTAACACTGTCTCCCAGACATAAAATGGTCTTATTTATGACTTCATGGTGGCTGTTGTTATCTGCAGAAGACCTGAGTAATATAGGCCCACCAACAGGTATCACAGGTGATGAAACAGGACAAAAGAGAAGACATCAATATTGATGAGAGAATAATACAGAAAAGGGGAGGGTGATGGAGGATAAGGAGAGTGTTGGGAATGGCTTATGTAATTTGTTATTAATGTAGTTTTTAAAAATATTTATATATGAGAGAGAGAGAGAGAGAGAGAAAATGGGCATGCCAGGTCATCCAGCCACTGCAAACAAACTCCAGATGCATGTGCCATGTGCACCTGGCTTACATGGGTCCTGGGGAATTGAGCCCAGTTCCTTTGGTTTTGCAGGCAAGTGCCTTAACCACTAGGCCATCTATCCAGTCTTAATACAGTTTTTTTTTTTTTTTTTGGTTTGGTAATTAAAACATTTTTTAATTGCTTCAAAAATTGCAAGTAATCCCCCCCCCAAAAAAAAGAAAAAGAAAAATATTAACCAACCAACTAAAATAAAACCAAAACAAGGTAGTTTTATTTTCCTGTGAATTTTAGGAATTATAATTCTCATAACTTTTCTTAGAATGGAAGTTTGTATTTGTTTGTCAGGTAAGGAAAAGGAAGAATGAAAGTGAGAAGGGAGGGTACACTACACTGAGGATAGAGAAGAGGACTGGAATGTGGAGTAAGGCTCTGAGTAAAATGGAAATGGATGGACCAAACTATTTGACAAAAGCACAAGTGACTAGGCCAGGTATTCTTAGAGAATAGGTAAAAGGAAAGCAAGAGGGGAAGTTCAAAGTTAAGGTGTTTATAGATGGAGGTTTGAGAGATCAGGGTGATGGCTTAGTAATTGAAAAGGCACTTGCTTGTAAGCCTTTTGGTCCAGACTTAATGCCCCAGTAATCATGTAAAAGCCAGTGTCACATAAGGATGCATATGTCTGGAGTTCATTTGCAACAGTAGAAGGTCCTAGCATTCTCTCTCATAAATACATTTTTAAAAAGATGTGTATTGGTAAATTTTGTCATAGAATAGGAAAAATAAAAATTATATGGCAATAAGAGAAAGGAATTCATAGACCAGTGTTGAGGGTTCAGAGCCTCCGTGTGTTAGAAAAAGGAGACAAGTAAGAATATCTATGGCAGAGGAATTAAATGTTATTGGAGGAAAGTCATAGTATAGAGGGACACTTCCCATCTCAGGAAATGTGGAAATATAAGCCTGCCTTGCATTCAGCCAGGGTGGGGGGGGGTATTGTCCAAGGAGAGGGTGATGGGAGAAGCATTAGCAAGTGTGAAATGCAGCAGACTTCTCTGAACTCCTTTATTCTGGGATCACCAGCCAGGTATCAAGCTCTCCTTGGCTTTTCAAGATAGGAAGGACAGTCTCCTGTGAGACTTCTTGGCACTCAGCAATAGTACTTTAGTGTTTTGAATTGTGCTGCTAACTTCTTCATTCCAGACTCTTATAGGATAGGGGTAGTGAAGATGAATTTTCAGGATTTCACTACTTCCTGCTGATAGGAAGTGACGTTTGATCAATTTGATGTCTGGAATGAGTGAAGTAGAATTGTTTTATTTCCTTTAAGGTTTTAAGAGAAATCTCTGTAAAAAAAATTTTAAAGGCCAGGTAAAAATGGAAGTAGGAGTACAATTAGGACGAAAGGTGTATTTTGTCCAGTGTGCTATACAGAAGAGGAGCAAGTCTTCAATTTTAATATCCTCCTTCCAGTTTAGGAGTGGGAGTTCAAGTGACACTTTATACAAAAGGGGGGAAAGTGGGGTTACCAAGAAGCCTTGGGAAACAGTGGTCCCCCAAGATGGAGCTGTGTTGAGAGAGCTTTAGGGCCTGTGTCTTGTCAGGATAAATAAATCCACATCTGGAAACACAGGAGGCTAGAGAGAGGCCTATGAATACAGAGTGGTTATCAAGAAATAACTGAATGTATTGGACTAGAGGCAAAGAAGAGGCCAAACTGTGGATGCGGGAAAGTCCTCTCATATAGGGAAATAAATTACATGTCAGAGACAGGATAGGTTTAACTTGAAGAGAGTAGAACTGTGAGATTTTTTTTAACTTACAGCAACAAATATCTTTGCTGGTCACAGAAAGATGCCATGTCATATACAGAAAAATATCATTATTGGCCATTAAAAAGGCTTATATAGCCCAAAATATTATTTACTCTGTACTTGTAATATTTATTTCCCCACAATTGCTGCAGTACAACACTGAAGTTCTAGTCACAAGGTGTGGCTTTTGGGTTGGGAGCCTCAGCTTTTGGTTTTCCATTTGCCAAACTTTACTTTGCACTTTGTCCACATGGCAGGCTGTGGTCCCACATGACTTTTATGAACAGGAAAGGTAGCAGCTATTCAGGAAAGAGATACTTATTGGAGCCATTAGGAAAGAAACTCCTAGATCATATCAAATATTTATATGATCTGGTCAATATATATTTATATGGATTTTTTGTATATGACATGACATTTACAGGTGGCATGAATATGATATCTAAGGTTGAAAATTGATAACATAGTTTATAGGAGAATGTTCAAAGTCCACTCTAGTGTCTATAATAAGTTCCGATACATGAATTTAGGGGAGCCTTTGAGAGTATTAAACTCCTCATCTTGTTTCTTGGGCAGGCAATAAAATCAGAAGCCAGGATTCTGGACCCTCAGCAGTCACACAAAGTTTTCACTGAGTCAGTGGATTTCCAGGTTCTTAGCTTATAAATTTGGATAAATGAAAACAACAGACTAAAAAAGTTTGAGAAATTTTTTTATAGAGATTATGGAGTTAGGGTTTAATAGAGCTTAGGAGAGAAATAAGTTCTCCCTACAGGTCCATGGGCAGTCACTTTTACTTTACTTTCAGGTCCCTGTTAGCCTTGTAACTACCTCAGTTCTGTGATAGATATCCTTATTCTCATTAACAAATATGTTTCTCCTCATCTGTTTGGGCCTAAATGTGAAATGTCTCTGATACTCTTCAATACGGACAATAAATTAATGTCAGTAAGTGTGGTGTGTTGGTTTCTATCTGCCTGAGTTGTTTGAATACATCTACCAATTTTGTTTGACTCAGATGGGGTAGGAGAAGAGTTATTGAATATCTTCACAAAACCATGATGGAAGTTACATTGTCAGAGATCAGAGCAGTGAATATAAACATATACAGAAAGCTTTGTATTACCTTGAAGCAAACATTTTAATATTAGGGACTAGGTTGAGTTTCTCCTCATTTTATTTATCTATTACTTGGAAAATTCTATACAGTTTACATCATTTTGTTTTTTTCCTGATACAACATTGCCTAATAAAAAATTACAAAATTCAGTGTCTATAGCAATAAATATCTGTCATTATTTATATGTCTGAAGTTTGGCCATGACCCTGCTGGAGTCTGCGAGGCCTGGCATGTATTTTTGTTCTAGGATGAATTATTTTCCTGGTAGACAGCAGAGTACAAAAGTGGTAAACTGAAATCCATATTCCCTCTTGCAGTCTGTTTTGAGCTGTGTACAGTCATCTCTAGCTATATACAATGTGTTGAAGCAAGTCACAACCAAGCCCAATGTCACTGGGTCAGAAAATTCATGTCCATTCACAGGGAATCCTGGCAGGCATGGAAACAGAGGGAGGGTTTATGCGAAAACATCCACCATATGCTAATGGATTTCTCTTGCTTCTTGCACATGGATTCTTTTGCTATTTTTATGCTATTTGTATCATTGAACTTATTTATTCCATGTACCTTTGAAAAGGTTCTCAAGATATGTATGGTTCTTTGATTTTCTCTCTTGTCATAAGGCACTATTGAAACCATGCCACCAAAACTATCCATCATATCCATCAATGTCTGGAGAAACCAGTGAGGCTATTATATGTTCTTTACTACCTTAAATATTATATTTATTAAGATGAAAAAATCTAGGCAATGAATGACTTCTTTGCAGTGGACAGACTTGAGGATCCCTCTTTGATTTATGCCCATGTGTATTAGTCAGTGTTCCCTCACTATGACCAACTACCCAAGGTGATCAGCTTATAAAGGAGGAAAGATTTACTTTGGCTCCTTCATTTATAGTGTGGGAAGTTTCCAGCCACAGTCAGTTGCTATGTTGCTTTTGGGCCTGTGGTGAGATAACTCATTATGGGAGGAATATGTGAGACGGAAGAAACTGTTGACCTCATGGCAGCTCAACAGTCAAAGGATACAGGAAGGAGGTGGTGTCTCAACATCATTTCCAAGGACTTGGCTCTAGTGCCCTAACTTCTGTTTACTAAGTCTCACCTCTTAAAGGTCCTATTACCTCCCAATAGTAGAAACCAAGCCTTCAACACATAATCCTTTTTGTGATTTCCTCTGTTTTAACCAGTAGAATATAGTAAGGGCGATTGCATGTATATGATTATATTATGAATAATTATTATGATTATGATTATAAGCCCTATCTTGTCAGGAGACTCTCTTCTGCTGACCCTGAAGTAAGAAGCAGCCATATTGGGAAGGCCCAAATAACAAGGAACTGAGAGTAGTTTACAACCAAGCATCATAAAGACCCTGAGGTTCTCAGTAAAACAGTTCATAAAAAGTTGAATGTGGCCAGCAACCACATGGACTGGGAAATAGAACCTTCTTCCCCTCAATCCTCAGCCCTGGCACAAGCTTTGGTTGGTACTCCCTGAGGTAATGAAGCGGAGGACCCAGTTAAATCTTACCCTTTATTCCCGACCTAAAGAAACTATGAGGTAATCGGCATTGTCTCAAACGGCTGACTTTCTGGTAAGTTAATATAGTATTTGAAAGCTTTACAATCTGTAATTGAGGAATTGGGGTTCTGGGGTGGTTCCTGGAACCCCAAGTCCTGAGTTTATATTTGTAAAGTCACTAAAGAAGTGGCAACTTCAGATTCAAAGAATGATTTTTAAAATACCACATTTTATTTAGATTTTAAGAAGGAGTGGGGCAAGGGGAAGGCCAGGAAGTAAGGGGAGATAAAGTGGGGAGGAGAGAAGTACACTGTGTGAACCATGTGTAGTTCAGTTGTCCATGTGATCTGATATGGATCTTAGAAAAAATGTGAGAGGGAATTTTAAAAATAACCTGAACTTTCAAGAAAGATCAAAAGTGAAGGTAGTAATAAAAGAAGATGTCTCTTCCCAACCTGGCATGGCTGCTGGGGTGGGAAACAGCTCTTACCCATCCAAAGATATGAAAAAAAAAATATTGTCAGAGAGAGAAAAATGGGCCCCGCTCTCTGTGGATTCAGGGAGATATAGGGATTGTGTCATTCCACCTGGGTGCACATATACTAGGTGTCTCAGCCAATCAGCCTGGGCTTAGAGGAGAAATCCACCCATACATGGGCAGGGTGAGCACTTGAGAGAGATCTAATCGCGTGGGATTGAAAAACACTATATCCCAGGATTGGTGTAGGTGGGGCAAACTGTGTTAGGTGTGGTGACCTAAAGCCCCTCCATTTAAGGGCCACCCTGGTCCTGCCTAATTAATCTAACTGCCTACACTGGCACCCCACATTTCCTCCTCTCATGAGAAGACACTGTAACTGCTGTTAGAGGAAAAGGGGTGATGATATCAGATCATGGACTACTTTCTGCTGAATGGGACACAGAGATGTGGCAGTTAGTGATGCCCAGAGAGGGGAACTATTTTAACCGTCCAAGGGAGAAATCTATCAGCCAGATGCCACATTGCTTAGTAACATAAGTATTGGGGCCTATCTCAGAGATGGAGATGTCTAGCATTGTGAGGTGGGGAGAGTAGGCAGTCCCGTCACAAGACGCAAGTGTTCCACTCTTAATGGGTCTTCACATGGGCCCATGTAGATGGAGTTGGATTGTTGTATAACCATCTGTGTGTGAACTGCCTGTAAGCAAGCAAAGATAAAGTTAAAGCAGCACTTGAGTATACAAGGGCCAACGATTAACAAAGTATGAATATTATGATGGGTATAATCTTCTTCCATCAAGAAAAACTTGAGATTCATTCCCACAACTGTTCACTGAACTGTAGGTGGTCCAAAGTGCAGCCATTCTCTTGTGCCTCAGTGGCTTCCCTTGAGGTATACTGTGGCCTTCCAGGTGGGAGGAGGGAATCCTCCACAGAAGGGGAAACATTCCTTCTGTCTCTAGAGCTGCAGTTTCAGCTGCAAAGTCCGCCAAATGATTTCCTAAAATTACTGGGTTATCTCCCTTTTGATGCCCATGACAGTGTAAGACTGCCACCTCACTAGGAAGCAGGACTGCCCCTACAAGGTTCAGAATTTCCTTAGCATGTGTAACTGGAGTTCCTAATGCAGTTAACAGACCTCATTCCTTCCAAATAGCAGCATGAGCATGTAGTATTAAGTAAACATATTTGGAGTCTGTATAGATATTTATCTGTTTTCCTGGGCTAACATTTAGGGCTCTGGTCAGAGCTATTAGCTCTGCTAATTGGGCACTTGGATTAGCTGGAAGTGGGCCAGATTCAAGAATCCTATGTTATGTCACCACTGCATATCCTGCCCTTCTAGTTCTATCCTGAGCAAAAGAATTCCCATCTGTAAATAACTGGAGACTGGGATTTTCTCAGGGTTGGTCCTTAAGGTCTGGTCTGGCAGCACAGGTTTTTAATAAGACCTCTTTACATGAGTGTTCAAGCTCTTTCTCCTCTTGAAGGTAAGTGGCAGGGTTGAGAGAAGAGCAAACCTTAGGGGTGATTTCAGGTCCCTTCATCATGAGGACTTGATATTTTACCATTTGACTATCTGACAACCATATGTGTCCCTTTGAGTTAAGAATGCTCCCTGTGTTATGGGGAGTGTGTACAGTAAGAAGCCTTCCCAAGGTTAGTTTATGTGCCTCAGGGATTAGGAGTTCTGTTGCAATTGCCCTTAAGCATCCAGGTCATCCCTTATCTACTGAGTCTAACTCTTTTCTGAGCTATCATACAGGTGTGTGTGGGGGGAGGGGTTGGTCCCCTAAGTTGAGTTAAGGCACGCAGAACTATACCATACCTTTTCTTCCTGTCACATAAAGAGAGAACTGATATTGCATAGGTCGTCCCAACATAGGGGCCTGAGTCAATGCATCCTTCAGTTGTTGAAAAAAGTGGTGTGTCTCAGGTCTGAATATTAGAGGGGTTTAGAGACACTTCTGTGCCTCCTTAAGAAGTTTGTACAAAGGCCTTGTCAATTCTGCAAAACCCAGAATCCAAATCCTGCAGAAGCCTATAACTCCCAGGGAAGCCCTCAGTTGCTTTACAGTTTGAGGGAGGAGGCAGGCTAAAATAGGTTGGATCTATTCAGGACTTAAATTGTGGTTTTCCCCTTCTGATATCATTCCTAAATAAGTAAGCTTAGATTGGCATAATTGAACTTTTTCCCTCGAGACCTTGTATCCTTGTTTAACCAGAAAGTTGAGAGAGGCTTCAGTTTCTTGTGAGACCAATTTCTCAGAGGCCCCATAAAGCAAAAGATCATCTCCATACTATAACAGGGTGGTCTTAGGACTCTTCCAATCTAAGAGATTCTGTGCCAAGGCTAAGCTGAACAGATGGGGGCTGTCTCTAAAACCTTGAGGTAAAATTGTCCAAGTAACTTGTCCTGTTCTATGAGCTAGATCTTCAAAGGCAAATACAGGCTGGCTATCTGGATATATAGAGATACAGGAAGGAATTTGGGTTAAAAGCATATAGGGATTGAGTACCGCAGGTGAAGGGGGACCATTGCATCATGAATTAATTGGATGTCCTAGACTAGCCTCCACTTATTAGGGCCCTTTTGTACCCCAAGAATAGGAGAATTATATAGACTAAAACACTCCTTTAAGAGCCCCTTTTTCCTTAAGGCTACAATTTTGGGTTTAAGTCTTCCAATTGTTTCTGGCTTCAGGGGATACTGTTTTGGTGAGGAAAGTAAGTGGGGTGCTTAAGATGGGATAGGAGTGGCAGTTACAGCTTGTCCTATAGTTTCACCATCTGTCCAAATTGACAGATCTACATTTTCCTCTAATAAAGGAAGACATAAGTTTTCTCCTGGGGGTAAAATCATTTTTACCTGACATTTAGAAAGGATATCTCTGTCCAGCAAAGGAGTTGGTATCTCTGGGACTATAAAGAAGAACTGATAGAAAAAATAGTCTCTCCACAAACAAGCCAAAGGCTATGTAAAGAATCTCTTTTGAATTTGACATGAGATGCCCATAAAGGTGGCTGTTTGGTTAGCTCTAGCCTAAGGACAAAAATCAAGCACTGAAATGCCTGTACCTGAGTCACTGAGGAGGTTTATAGTATACTGTACCACCTGCGTAATTATCCAGGACTTTATATAGGTCATAAGGAGCTATTACAGGCTTGAGGCAAACTATTATGATTGTTTGCTTTAAAGATAAAATTCTATTAGCTGTCTATGCTGAAGAATGACTTTACAACTGGCAAGATAAAGGATACAAACTAGTCAACCTTGCCGCTATTGATGCGAGAAGTGAGGAGGGTCTGAATGTGGTGGAGATGAAGAAAATGGTCAGGAGTATTAAAGAGCTGAGAGTAATGGGAATCAGTTACTAGTTGGATACTAGAGGGTAAGTGTAACACTTATGTTTCACTCATATCCCTGACAAAATACCCAACAAGAAGCAACTTAGCAAAAGAGGTGTTTATTTTGATTGACTGTTCTACGGGGTACAGTTCATCATGGTGATAAGAAATTAGGAGCAAGGAAACATTCTGCAGATAAAAAGCTAGGAACAACAACAAACAACAACAACAACAACAACAACAAAAACAGATGCTGCCCTGCTCCAGCAAGATCAAAAGAGAACGTCACCTCTCTAAGATGGTATCCAGGAGAGGCTTGCCGGTTATTCCTCCTTGCCTCTCTCTGGGCTTTCCTCAGAACTGACAGGTCCTTCTGAATCTGCACTCTTTTTCCGAGACCACCAAGCAATCAAGGTCCTTCATGTACATTTGAACTTGGCAATGAAGCTCATCCCAATTGTTTGCCTAACTTATGAAAAGACCTCATCCAAGTCTCCATGCAAATTTCACAGCTTTTCCCTTCAGGGACTCCCCTAGTTTAGGAGTGAGACCCCCTCAGCTTGAGAGATTTTCTGTTCCTACTTTCTTATTTCTCTTCTCTCTTAAAACAAATCTTCATAATTTATTTGCTCTTCTTCGGGTCTATGTTTTTCAATTCTTTGTGATTAACGAAAGAATTTGAAACTTGAGAGTCACTGGCTTCAGAAGTTTGAATCCCATCCAGAGCCTTGAGGAACTTTGTTGGCTTTCATCCCTGTAATAGTGGCAGGGAAGGCACAGTAGCAGGAGAGAAAAGCCTATTGGCCTCACATTGTACCTTCAGTCAAGGAGGGAAAGTGATCAGGAAGTGAGTCTGGACTATAAAACCTCAAAGCCTGTGAACCACCACTCATTTTCTCCAGTAAGACTTTACCTCCTAGAGGTTCCACCACCTCCACAGTGCCCACAGCTAGGAACCAAGTGTTCAAACCCATGACCCTATGGGGGACATTTCACATTCCAACCACAACAGTGAGGAAGAAGGGAGGCTTGCTGGTAATAGGGAAGGAAAAGGTATTTGGGGGAAAGATAATGAATTCTGATTTGGACACAAACTTGAAGAATCCTAAAGATCAAGGGAAATTAAAGTAAATGAGATTGCTTAGGACATAATAACAAGCAAGAGCTATTCCTGGGAATACTGAGAATTTGAAAAGCTAGTTGTGAAAGAACACAGGCTGGCAAAATTATTTCTAATTTTCATACTATATACATTCTAGTGTAGTAAGAAAATTCTCCTGTCTAACTTCTGTTACTTTATGATTTTGTTTTATTTTATTTTTGCTTGCTTTAAAATTTTAAGCTCTTTTGCATTTTTCCTAATATAAAGTTGGAATCTAAGCTAAGAGATCTAAGTTATGTTTCTAAATAAGACACAGATTAAAAGTGGGAAGCATGAAATTAGTCATCTAACATAAGAGCAGTGGAGGGACTGCAGAGATGGCTTAGCAATTAAGGCACTTGCCTGTGAAGCCTAAGTACTCAGGTTCAATTCTCCACTATGCATGTAAGCCAGATGCACAAGGTGGCAAGGTGGCACATGCATCTAGAGTTTGTTAGCAGTGACTAGAGGCCTTGGCATTCTCATTCTCTCTTCTCTGTCTCTCTCTATTTTTCTTCCATAAATAAATAAATAAATAAATAAATAAATAAATAAATAAATAAAATATTTTTACAAGAACAGCAAAGTGACAGAGAAAACTTTGTGGGGGGGCTAAAAGATGGCTGTCATGCTTTTACTATATAAATCACTAGAAGTAAGTTTGTTTCTTGGGAACATAAAGGAAGAAATTGATGTTTCTCTTATTTTATTCCTTATTTTATCAATGCATTAAATCTAGTTTAGCTGAATTAATAAAAACCTTCCCTTCTATTATCTTGAAGGCAACCACAAGAATTCTGATTATGCTTATTCAAACCACACACAGATGCCAGTTCATAGTGTAGAGATGGCTATGAAAAAGAGAAAAGTAGGCTGGAGAGATGGATTAGAAGTTGAGGAACTTGTCTGTGAAGCCTAAGGACCCTGGCTTGACTCCCCAGAACCCACATAAGCCAGATGCACAAGGTGAGATATGCACACAAGGTACAGGCACATGTGCACAAGGTGGTGAATGTGTTTAGTTCGTTTGCAGTTGCTAAGGCCCCGTTGTACCAATTCTCTCTCTCTCTCTTGCCACCCCCATAAATTAAAAAAAAAGAGAGAGAAAGGATACTTGGGGTGTAACTTCATGTCAGAGAACTTTTTTTTTAGCATACATAAGGCCTTAGATGTTTGTTTGTTTGTCTGCTTTTGCTTTTTTTTTCCTTCAGGATTGTGCCTTAGGCATGAGACAGCTTTGGCCACCAAGCCAGGCATCAAGCTAGGATGAACAAAGGACTTCCATCTGTTCTACCCTGCCTGATGGAAGAACACCACCAACAAAGTGTTTCTTTGCCCATTGCCAGGGAAATGGTTTTGCTTTTTTTTCCCCCTAGTTCAGACTGACCTGGAATTTACTATGTAGTCTCAGGATGGCCTTGGTCTCATGGAGATCCTCCTATCTCTGCCTCCAAGTGCTGGGATTAAAGGCATGCACCACCACACTCTGCTAGAGGCCCTAGATTTGATTCACAGCACACATATGTGCATATTCTGCATTCATACACCAAACACACAGAAGATAAAACACAAGTGTTGATTATGTTGTGGAAGTATGAAACCCTTGCACACTGCTGGAAGAAATGTAAATCTGTATAGGCATTACAAAATAGTAAGGTTCATCAAAACAACAAACCTATTATCAGACCCTAAAAATCCCACTACTGGTTATAGAGCCAAATGAAATAAAATCAATGTGTTAAAGAAATGTTTATGGAAGTGTTATACACAATAATGAAATAAAATCAATGTGTTAAAGAAATGTTCACTGAAGTGTTATATACAATAGCCAAGTAATGGGAACTAATGGGATGGACAAGTTAAATGTCCATTAAGTGAGGAATGGATGAAAGAGGTGTTGGGCTGGAGAGGTGACATAGTGGTTAAGATACTTGCCTGCAAAGTCAAAGAACCTATGTTTGATTCACCAGGACCCATGTAAGCCAGATGCACAAGGTGTCACATGCATCTGGAGTTCATTTGCAGAAACTGGAGGCCTGAGTGTGCCCATTCTCTATCTGCCTCTCTCTCTGCTTCTTTCTCTTTCTCTCTTTATCTCTCAAATAAGTAAACAAAATATTAAAAATATATAATAAAAAGAAAGTGTTGTACATGTACACAATGGAATATCATTCAGCTTTGAAAAGAAGGAAATCCTGCTTGTAGTGACATTATGCATGAACCTGGAGAACCTTCTGCTAAGTGAAATAATCCAGACACAGGAAGACAAATGATCTAATGTGTGAGGATGAAGCATTTCTTAGTCAAACTCAGAGAAGGGTGGGTCAGCTGGTGGTAGAGAGGAACATTTTTGTGAAAGGATTCAGAGTTTCAGTTGTAGAAGATGAGTGAGCTCTGGAGATCTAGTGTGTAGTACGATGACTGCAGTTAAGAATGCTGTGGACATACTCCAAATTTATTCTTTTACACCAAAAAAATAGTAATGACATTAGGGAATAGGTCTGTTAGGTTTGGCATGATGGTCATTTTGCAGTGGATGTATAGATTAAAATATATTGGGAACTAGAGATGTAGCCCAGTTGTAGAGTATATGTTTATTATGTATGAAGCCCTAGATTCAATTCCAGTCTCCCAAGAAACAAGACGATTACAATTTATACCGTAAATATATAAAGTTCGTCTTATCAATTATACTCAACAAAATTAAGGAAAAATCAAAGAGGGTTGGAGAGATGGCTTAGCCATTAAGGCACCTGCCCACCAAGCCTAAGAACATCATTTCCAATCTCCATGTCCCACATTTAGCCAGATGCAAAGTGATGCAAGGGTGCAATGCCTCACTTGACCACAAGGGGGCTCACACATCTGGAGTTCATTCGCAGCGGCTGAGAGGCTACTGGTGCGCCCATTTTCTATCGGTCTTCCTCTCTCTCTGTCTCTCTCTGTGTCCCTCTCCAAAAAGAAAAAAGAAAAAAAAAGAAAAGAAAAGAAAAATCAAAGAGTTAATTTCTGCCATCCTTCTCTCCAAAAACAAAAGCAAAAATAAAACATACCCAGAATTCTAAGTAGGGATAGGGCAAGAACTGAGCATTAAGAAGCCATAGGGGGACTGGAGAGATGGCTTAGCGGTTAAGGCGCCTGCCTCCTAAGCCTAAGAACACTGGTTCCAATCTCCAGGTCCCATGTTTAGCCAGATGCAAAGTGACGCAAGGGCGCAATGCTGCACTTGACCACAAGGGGGCACACACATCTGGATTTCAGTCACAGCAGCTGAGAGGCTGCTGGTGCGCCCATCTCTATCTGTCTTCCTCTCCCTCTCTCTCTGTCTCTCTCTCAAAAAATAAAAAAGAAGCCATAGGGTATTATGAGGGTATAAATCAGAAATGTGATCACTTCTTGGCCTTTTGGCTAAGATTAAATATAGAAATATTAAGCAAAGTGACAAAGCTTTTGAAACTACTTGCTGGATTTTATGGTGAAACTGCTAAAGAATTACTGAAAGCACAGTTGAACTGTAGCCTCCACGGTACAATAAATAAGGACATTATATGGCCCATGGGTTAAGTTTTGCAATCAATTTATATCAGGTTAGGTCAACTGTGGCTGCTAAATGAGCTTCTGAAAAACTTGTTTTTATAGCTTTTTGGATATTTAAACTTTCTTTTAAGACATTGTAGATACACACTATATAAATCCTCTGGGATCTGATTTTCTGCAATGGCTTTCTTTGAACTTGTCAGTGTTGGAGGAGAATCTTCTTTTTCTGGGATGTAGACAGTGTGTATTTTACACCTTGGAAAATGATTTCAAAGGTATAAATAAGCATAGACTCATTTACCTATAGTTTCAGTTTATGAAATGCCACGGACAAAATTCTTTCTGTCAAATACATAACTCCATGGGGCATGCTCAGATAAAACCAAAACCCATTCTTTCCCTATTTTGTACTTTCCTATTTTAGGGTATTGCCTATGTTGTGGTGGAGAGTTCTGGCTAACTATTCTGCATATGTGTTTACACTATGTGAGAGTGGGATCACAAAGAACAAGATGCTATTTGTCTTGAAATATCTGCTGTAAATGTAGCAAAACAAAGAGACCAGTATGCATACCCAAATGTGTTAGCTAAAGATAGGAACAGGGAAGCACAGCTACCCAGACAGAGGAGGTAAAGATTGGAGCTGTGTTCTGAGGATAAAATTAGGTTAGCACAGAAATGGGAAAAAGGTGGAAGAAATATTAACTGCAGTTGCAGGGCTTATGTGAATTTTAAACAGAAACTAATATGACTAGGTGTACTGATTTTTCTCATGCAATTGTGACTAAATACCTCATGGAAAGAACTTAAAGAAGGAGGAGGATTTATTTTAGATAACAGTTTAGAGAGAACCTCCCCTCACAGTTGGGAAGGTGTGGTGAAAGGGAGGAAACCATCTTTGGACTATGATTGTTATTTCCATTGTAACCCTCTGTTTCCCAAGAATGACCCAATCACCCCTCCTTATAATCACATCCTGGAATGACCCAGACCACCCATCCCCACCATCACTTTTATGAAATAGTCCAAGCCACCTGTTAGACTATCACTTCCCTGAAGTGGCCCAAGCCCCAAGGTAAGGTGGACTGCTCTGTAACCAAGGAATCCAATGACCCTCACCACCACATAAGTACCTCGTAGTCAGTAAGGGAAGTTGTTTCTGACCTTGCATAGTTAGCGCCCTTCTCAGGTTTATGCACACCTCCCCACCTGGCTGTTGAGCCAAGTCTTCCTTTGTTTCTTTCCCACTTTTCCTAACACAGTTGGGAAGGCATGGTGAAAGGGAAGAATCATCTCCTCCTGGGTTGGAAGGCATGGTGACCAGGCGGCAGCCACTCACAATGTGGTTTGCTCATAGCTCTGCAGAGCATTGGGACACAGGAAACTTGAGCTTGAACCAGTAGTGGATATGACCTTCAAGGACTGCCCACAGAGATCCATTTTGAGTAGCTAGAGGCCACAATCCCAACAGTTGTACAATGTCCCAAAACAGCACCACCAGCTGGGGACGAAGTGTTTATTTACATGAGCCTGTAGAGACAGTTCCTATTCAAATTACAATGCTAGGCTTGCCTTTGTTAAGAACTTGTTACATCTCCTGGAGGATGGGTTGGGTGAACTTTATGTGAAAGTTAGTAGAATTAGGGATCAGACCCTGGCATCCCCAACATACCAGGTTCAGCCATTCATCCTCAATAAAACAATTAAAAGAGCCAAATTAATAGTGAAAAGCAGAAAAAGGACATTTGTTCAATGTGGCCACATTGGACAGAAAGACAAGTGATTTAATGATTTTTCTATCACGCAGTCCATCTTTGGGTTCTTGACAATAGGTTTGGATTTAAGAAGAGGACCAAATGTGTACATGAAGCAATCCTAGTGAAGATATGATCGAGGCACTATTCCCTTTTGCAAAGTGGACTGACAAGTTGCCAGCATTGTGCAAAATCCCTTTCTAGGGAAGACAGTTTTCCTATCTGGCTGGCACCTGGTTTCAGCTTTTCTGTCTCACAGCATGAAATTCCTGGGGAAATTCCAATTTTAGAGAATTCATTGTTTCAATAGTCAGATAATCAAAGGAATGACACTAGTGTCTCTTTAGAATAGTTTTCTTCCTGTTAGGCCTGCTACAAAACCAGGAGGCACACACAAGAAACTATGCAGGTAGGGTGGATGGCCGGAGTATGGGTTAAAGCACTAGAAGTTGCCTGGGGATTGGAAACTGAATGAAGACTAGAAAGTAAAATTTGCCTCAGTTTTCTTGCTTGGAAGAAAGCAAGTGGTAGTGCTTTAACAAGAAGGAACTGGCATAGGGAAAGGTGATCAGAGCTGGTTAACTTGAATGTGAAAAGCTAGTGTGAGACAATGTCATGGAACTACCCAAGGGTGATTACAAAGTGTTTTGGTATGTGAAATCCAGGGAATAGAGTTAGGATTTATCAGAACGTACCTGTTTGTTTCCTACCAAAGTTTTGGCTGAGACAATGTAGGGAAGGGCTTTAGACTAAAGAAAAGAAATTCAGAATCAATGTCCCAAACTGGATAAATCCATTTTCTGCACAAATTGGGCAGCCATTTTGTAAGCATTTTTCCGATAGGATTGCATTGTATTATACTAAGTATTTCCTATTGGAGGGATTAACTGCTATGGTGGTTAGCATGTAGTGGAAGATGGTTGCATAGAAAACTCACAGAGGGGTGCCTGTTTGGCCTTGACCTGAGATTAAAGAGCTGAATTTATCTCTCAGATATATTAATGTCATTTCAGTGCTCATGTTCCACACTGAAGGTGAGTCTGTTTGGGAAAAGTACAAGTGACAAGTACAAAATGATGGTCCTGAGTGGTCAGCATGACATCATATTAATTTTTCAGTTTTCTTATATTACAAATGAAGGATGCTGGAATGTTGGATGATTAACAACTATAGAAATTTGAATTTTGATGAGGCTAGTTAGGTCAAGTTTTAGAATTTAAGTAACTGGAAATATCTTCATTATTGCTTAGTGTGTAATGGCATGTACATTTTTCTATAGCTCTGTCTAAGGTGTCACATAAAATTTTCTGACCTAGTGGTTAAGACAAAAGTAGAACAGTTGATTTTATAATCTTCCTTCTGTTATGCCCAGTTCATGGTGCCCCCAGTGACCACCAAGGAAGACCAAACACGTATGCAAATGCAAAGAGCTTTTACTCGGGCTTAAGCTCAGTCTCTTGCCTTCACCAACGCAGTGGATCTATGCAAGAGCCCGGAAAGTCAGAATGGCGGGCTTTTTATTGAGGTTTGAGCAAGGGGAAGGGACCATCACCTATGCAACTACATGATTGGCTAATTTGAACATTAACTGTACTTGGGGGTTCTTGATTGGCCTTAGGATTTTGGCGGGCTAGGTCTAGGGGAATTTCAAACTTATTGGCTCAGCAAAGGGCAGTTACATTTGAACAGGTTGGTGCGCACGGTTACATTCATTTGATTGGTTGACATTTACAAAACTCTGAGACGGTGGATCTTATTGGGCCATTCAGCCCAGGACCGCAAGAGTGTTGAGTCATGCTCACACAGCGAGTTTATGGTTTTTCCTGGTACTGCTTGTTCTTCCCTTGATTCTGGGAACTCGCCCTTGTGGCCTACAGAGTGACTGAGGCCTGTCATGGTGCTACTCTGGCCTGGGTCTTTCACCTTCATCACCATTTTATCCTGTTCTTCTGTTCACTTATTTGTGAGATGCCAGAGCCAGTATTGTTACTTTCCTTTCTTCAACTCATTGAACTATTTTATCTACCACAGGCCTTTGCACATACTGCCTGGAATTATTCTCTTCATTTGTACTCATGGCTGCTGCTATTTCATCTTCATGTTTTAATCCACACACCACTTTCTTCCCTGGTCACTAAATTCAGGATTACCTCCTATTGTTTTTTTTTTTTCAATTTTCATTTATTTTATTTTGAGGGGGAGAGAGAGTGAGGGAGGGGGAAATGGCAGCATCAAGACCTCTAGCCACTGCAATTCCAGACACATGTGTAACCTTGTGCATCTGGGTTGGATACTGGGGAACTGAACCTTGTTCCTTAAGCTGCACAGGCAAGTACCTTAACCACTAAGCTATCTCTCCAGTCCCCTCTACTGTTTCTTAGTAGTCTATTTGATCTACCTACTTGTTTTGTTAATTCCTTACTAAATTATTACTTTCACAAGTCAGTAATCTGTGTCTGTGCAGGTCCATGTTTTTTTGCACACAACACTGATAATGAAAAGATTGTTCATATTCATTCTCATTTAAACCATTCAATATAGTTGAGAAGTGAAATTAACATCAACTTCCTTAATAAGTGACACATTTGAGACCAAGAATGTACTAGTGGCTTTCCTCTGGGGTGGATTTGATTCTTTTAAAATGTACTGCATTCTTAAATGGGTCTTCTATTTTAAAAAAATGGTGTGTTTTGTGTGTGTGTGTGTGTGTGTGTGTGTGTGTGTGTGTGTGTGTGCACTCTTGCATGTGCACATGCTGTAAAGAGGGCAAAATGGTATTTCTTTACAACAAGCTTAGAGAAAAATAGAAGTCACTTTACATTGCTTGAGCAGGCGGGGATAGTAGATAAACAGTATGCTCTGGTGATCTGAATAGCATTACCCTGGGCTTGCATTGTTAAGCAAATCCTTAAGGGCAGATAAGCAAGACACTTGGAATCTCTGGCTTCACAACCCCCAGGCACTCCCTAGATCTATTCACAAATTTGGTTAATCCTCTAGAATGGAATGCCCCTGCTATAATGCAAATTCCCCTTTATGTTTAAAGATTTCTTTTATGGCTGCAACTGCAACATGTGAATTGTGATTTATGGCTTAATTCCCATCCTGTTTTTTCTGTGAACATCATGTGGTTATTTCCAATAAAAGCTGTTACTCTGAATAGTAGGATGCTACCTCTTGAGGACCCGAACTCTGGGTGTAGTCCTGGTGACACCAGATTTTATTCTTTTCTTTCTTTTTTACCCAATAAAACTTTGCCTCACATTCTGTTCATTTGTATATGTGGGCTTGTTCATGCCATTGTGCATATTTTGAGGTCAGAAGACCACTTCCTGGTTGATTCCAGACATCGTCTTGTTTGAGACAAGGTCTCTCAATGTTGTCACTACTTAGTTTGTGAGCTTCCAGAAAAGTCTTCTGTATTTGCATATGGGGATTACAGAAGCCTCCCACAGCTTCTGGCTGAGGACCCAAACTCTGGCATTCTGAGTTGTGTGGTAGTGCTTTATCTACTGAGCCATCTCCCCAGCATATAAGTGAATCTTGTAGAAGGTCACTGGAGAAATGATTTTGCTTCCCTACAAAAAGGAAATTCCCACTCTTTTCAGAACAGATTAGAAGTGATATCTTTCCCCAGGGATATAATCAACCCTGGACAGTCTTTTCTGATGAGATCTGAGTTCTTTTCTCTTGCTTTGCCCTGGGGAAGGTGAATAGTTTTCAGCCTTTACTTTTTAATAACTATGTAAGGGGAAAGGAGCAAGTTGATGCCTGGGGAGACGTCATTCATACTGGAAATGGCAGTGGACCTGCAGGGTTTAAAGCCCTGTGTCATTGGCAGGGTCTGGAGTCCTTTTTCTACCCCGGTTGATTATTTCAGAGAGCTCAATCAAGTCCACTGCTGGCTTGTGTAAATCAGAGTGAGAGGAAACTAATTGGCAATTTCTCCTTTTAAATTATATCACTTCCTGTCATTAAACAGCTCCAGTACACAGCCACATAAGTGAAAGTGTCAGCTCTATATTTACTTGCACAATATCTTCCTTTCACACCTCTTAGCTAGTAAGAGGGGCAACCTAGATGAATCAGAATTTCAGAGTACTGATGGTTCCATAATGTGGTCAGATGAGCCACAATTGCTCAAGCAAGGCGCAGCCTCCTCCTCTCCCCTTGGCATTGATCTTAGAATTCTTAAAATGTTTCAAAAAGTATGTTGATTTTAATATTTTGTTTTCAAGTTTCAAAATATCGCTCTCTCTGATACATTCTGATACATTTCTCATTGGCTACAGTGATGGAGAGACTGCCTCCTTATTATTGGACAGTATCTGGCTATAAAATCCATGCTGGCCTCACACTTGCAATGATCCTTCTGCCTCAGGCTTTCATGTGCTAAGATTGTAGGCACATGCCACCATGTCCATCTTAGAGAACCCTTGATTCTGCCATTTCATCATGGGATCTGTAGAAATGAGCAATAAGAAAAGTCCCCACAAGTGCAGTGACCACTGATTTTCCCTGCTTTCTTGGGGAAGCTGAAGAGAGCTCCATGCTCATGGTGGTCATGCACATGCAGCCCCATACTACTGCACCTACAACCCACATGCTCTAGCAAGTTGTTTTTTGGCTCGTTCTTTATCACCACACTAATGTCTTCAGCTTCTCCCAATGTTCTCTTCCCGTGTGCCCCGAGTCACCTGTCTCTGCTTATATTCAGGGGTACTTGATTCTCTAGCACCTCAATTCTCTGAAGGTTCCAGAAAAATTTATGAACTTGAATTTTAGCTTTTTCTTTCTTTCTTTCTTTCTTTCTTTCTTTCTTTCTTTCTTTCTTTCTTTCTTTCTCTCTCTCTCTCTTTCTTTCTTTCTTTCCTTCTTTCTTCTTTCTTTTTGATGTGAGTAGAAGCAGTATTCTTTTTTTCAAACATTTGATTTTATTTTTTTATTTATTTATTTATTAGAGACAGAGAGGGCATGAGAGATAGAATGAGTGAGAATGGGTACACTAGAGCTTCTAGCCCCTGTAAATGAACTCTAGATGCATGTGCCATTAGGTGCATCTGGCTTACGTGGGACCTGGAGAATCAAACCGGGTTGCTTAGGCTTTGCAGGCATGTGCCTTAATTGCTAAGCCATCGCTCCAGTCCCCAGAAGCAGTATTCTTTTCAGTTCTTTACATGCCTGAGTACAAATTTTTCTTTTGGTTTGTCTTAACTGAAAACTTCAAATTTGGATTTTTGTACAAAATGTTTTTAAAATTCACAAATTAAGTATATTAAAAGGGTTGCAGAATTTGTGGCCTCACCCAGCCTTGAACAA
Source organism: Orientallactaga sibirica (assembly GCA_036365145.1). Lineage (NCBI taxonomy): Eukaryota > Metazoa > Chordata > Mammalia > Rodentia > Dipodidae > Orientallactaga > Orientallactaga sibirica. The sequence goes on from JAEOAD010002517.1 coordinate 3,864,714, forward strand.
CAACAATTCATTATCATTGAGTGTGTTCACAATGTAAGGCAAGAATCTCCATCTGTTTCTGGAACTTCCTCATCACCCCAATTAAAACCCCTCTCACTTCTCCAACCTCAGGTAAACACCTTTGGACTTTTTCTTTCTACAAACTTTCCAAGTCTGGATTCTTCATGTGAATGTAATATACTTTTCCTTTTGTATTTGGCTTGGTTTCTTTAGCATAAATTATTCAGGATTCATTTCCTATTCTTTTTTTATGTTTTGTTTTTTGTTTTTGGAGATAGTGTCTCACTATAGCCAAGGCTGATCTGGAATTCACTATGTAGTCTCAGGGTGACCTCAGACTCATGGTGATCCTCCTACCTCTGCCTCCTGAGTGCTGGCATTAAAAGCATGTGCCACCATGGCCTGCAGGATTCATTTCTGTTGCAGTATGTGCCTGAATTTCACTGTATTTAAGGTTCAATAATATCTCAGTGTCCTCATGTTATGTATTAATTCATCCATTCTTTGATTTAATCTGGCTGTCTCTATGCTTTGAGTGTTGTGAATATCTGCTTGAGTCAGGTATCTGTTTGAGTCCATTTTCAGTCTTTAGGTATGTATACCCACGAAGTGAAATCATGGTGTTTTCAGTCTTTAGGGTGTATCCCCCAAAAGTGAAATCACTGTGTTTTCATTCTTTAGGGGTGTATAATCACTTGGACTTATAACAATTTGGTATGTAACTTTTTGAAAAACTAGACTTTTCAGCAGCTGTATCCATTTTATATCCCTATCAGAATGCTTGAGTTCCAGTTTCGGTATATCCTTGTCAACATTATTTTCTCTTAATAGCCATTCATGGAGAATGTGGTTGAACTCACTTTTTCTGATTCTCAGGCTACTACTTCTTGCCTGGAAACATCTGCTGCTGCAATACTGGCAAATGTGATTCATGACAAATGCAATTTAGAAACATTTTCTTTCTTGGGACTTATAGCTGGGGAAAAACGTTTCTTCACAAAAATCTTGATGTCAAGACAGATCCAGACTCCTCTTAGTTAGAGAACACCCTTCAGCATTTAAGAAGACAAGAAGGAAAAACAAGGTCATTTCCCAAACATTTCAGATACAATGATCCTGACAATCACCTGGGTATTGTTGTAAATCTAGTATGTATGGGACTCTGGAAGGCATCTAACCTCTCCATATCTTTTTCTTCGTGTGAAAATCAAAGCAATGATGTTCTTTCTTCATAGGGTTGACATGAGGATTGATTTAGTTATGTAACTTTTTAGAACACTGCCTTTCACATGGCAAATATTTCATAAAATTGTTCATAGAATTTCTTTCAACAGTGTAAGTATGAGAATAATAGTAATGATAATATTAATATAAAAGCCTTAAGACCTCATAGTGCTGTCATTACTGCATAGGATCTTGCACATTATTGGTCACATCAATGTGTTGTGGATGATAAAGGAGGTCAAAACAAAATGACATCAAAAACAAAGAGGGGGTAGTTGGAAAGAAGGGCTTTAGTAGAAGAGGGATGAGGAGTGGGAAAATGAATGGGAGGGGATTATGATGAAAACAGATTTATGTGCATGTATGAAAATTGTCGATAGAAGTTTTAGGTTAAAAAAAGAAGAAGCCTAGTAAGGATGGTGGAGATGATAGCATGACAGCTTGGACCAGGATTTCTCACTCAGTTTTGCTAATCATTCTTCAGCAGCCAGAGCTACTTCCAGAGCTGGCATTGGGTCAGTAGGCACAGGCAGAATTCAGTGCATCTGTTCCCATTAGAGATACATTTAATTACTTTTTACTCTGGAGAAGTTTGTAAAAAGGAAACAAAATACTTAAGGTATTCTAATCTGCAGGATCCACTGTGATCTAAATTTGTAATATGCAGCAACTGAAAAGAAATGATGATTCAACAGGTTTACTCTCTGTAATATCTAATATTAACTAATTAAAAAGAAAAGCTTAATTTCATTGTTTAATGGAAGTGACATTTTAATCCTATGTAAGTACCATATCTATATGTATATATTAATATTCATATAACAATCCTAAAACCCATTCATTCTGCTCCTTGTTTTAATGATAATATTCTTTTAGTGAATTATTTTCATATTTTAACTGGAATAGCATCACATGTTGAATTTTTCACTTGTTTAAATTTTTTACTTATTGTTTGTGTATTGTATGAATCTGTGCATTCATATGTGAGTATTTCTCTGTAAAAGGAATAAAGTAATAGCTGACAATTTAAAAGTAAGTATGACATGGTTTGATTTATTTGAGGTAACTTCTTCAGCTTCCTGGCAAAGAAAGAACTATTTTGAGGTGAATATGTTGAGACCAAAGTAAAATGTATTTGCATATAGCCTACATATATACTCCATTATATTTTACAGCATTTGTAGATTATATATAATACCTAATATGATGCAAATGATAAATGAATACTTATCCTATATCACCTGAGTCTGCTATCTGTTTTGAGAGCAAAAGAGCCTGTCAAGCCAATGACTCTCAAATTCATTGACTTGTGACCCACTTAGAATGACAAGGGCAGGTATAGCAGAAGGGGAGATTATTTATTAGACAAGAAAGTGAAAATAAGGCAAAAAGTACAAGTAAAGCATACAGACTTATTAGCTGGGAGGGGCCCAGAGCCAGTAGGCACCTAGTGACTTAGATCTGGACCTTTTATACACTTGGAGATGTAAATTAAGTATCAAGTCAGGGTAGTTGGACTGTTTCCTCTGATATGCTGGTGAATTAGAAAAAGGGTGGTTACTATCATGTGTGTGCCATCTGACCTCCTGGTTAGTCAGCATAAGTCAGGGCTTTTGTCCTTTTGGCAGTCAGGGCTTTTTGGCTTTTAGTTCCCAGACTCTGATTTCTGAACTTAGTAGAAAACCTCTGTACTCAGCTCTGCTAGGCCATGCAGATATCTGCTTATTCCTTTCAGATCTGTTATCCTGGATAGCTGACTATAAAATGGGAACTATCCTTATTCCTAATCTTTATCAAGACTACAGTAGGCTCCTCCATACATGCGCATACTGTCTGTAAAGATTTAAAGAGCCATGTATGGTTAAGGTATTTTAAAAACTGTGTCTCATATAGACTTTGGTGGGATCATTATCCCATAAACAATATACTGTGGCAACTATTTACATAACACTCACATTATATTAGCTATTATGACATCTAAAATGAATAAAGTATGTGGAAGAATATGCATAACTATATACAAATACAACATCCTTTTTTATATAAGGGACTGGAGCATCTGTGGATTTAGGTACTTTCAGGGAGTCCTGGAACCATCCCTCAGTAGATAGAGAGACATGACTGTAATGTCAATAAAAGGCTATCTTCAATATAAATTACATTTTTGTATCTGTTGTTAGTTAAATGTATAGATATAGAGTGCATGGATAGAGAGAGATGAGTATAGTTAGTTACAGCCTGCAAAGGGGCTCAAAATTTAATGTCAATATCCTGTTTAAAATTCTCATTGAAGACTAACTAATGAAGATAGATACCATCAATTCCTTGTTCCTTACTGTATCCAGGCCCTAGCACTTGTACTCAACACATATATGTGAGCAAACCCATGCACACACATATCCTATTTTCTAATTACAGTTATTATCTACACAAGCTAATCCATATGCCAAGAGTACTATAAATACATAAAACAAGGAGCAGTTATTTAGAGCAAATTAGTGCCTAATTAAAATATTGCATCTTCCAGCCACCAAAACTAGGTTTAAAAAAATGACTCTGTATTGCTTTAACATAATTTTCTTATAGTAAATTGCCTCTTTCCTGGGTAATTTTCTTGGGCCAGAATTTTCTTCATGATTTTGTTTTGCTTTCTGATTATGCAGTTTTTCCCAAAAGTCTTTTTCCTCGTTATAATAATTTAGACCTGCAATTTATATCACCACATGGATTTCTAAGCAACTTCTTCCAAGGGCAGTCATAGCCCTGTAAACTTATTGTCTTCAGAACAAATATTGGGTTTATATTACTCAGCATTTGTTCATATTAGCCAATGCAGATGACTGATTATATAGAAGACTTTAACAATTACAAACATTGTTTTTAATTGCAGTTTGGAGTTAGTGCTACAGATAAAAGTTCTGAGATGTAGTTTACCACATGGCTTAATTTTGTGTGTGAGAAATTAGTGATATAAATAAATTTACTCTGAGATGGAGAGAGAAATAGCTTTTGTTACTTTAGCTTTCATATCCTTATGATCAATGTACTTGTTCAAGGTTATGGGGAATCTGTTCTCTAAATATATCCCTAAGGTTTTTAAAATAGGGATGACTCAGGAATAAAATTATAACAGTAGATTAAAGAAATTTATTAAGGATAATTTCCAATCCTGGCTCTCACATAAGTCAGCTCATGTAGAACATATGACATGGTAGACATTGAGCAAGCCTACATTGCTTAGAGTGAGAAGATGCATGAAGAATTGCATCATTTTTAGAGCTACATTCACTGAAACAGAAATGACCACCAGTAAAAGTAGAAAGCACTGAAGTTATTTCTTACAATGAATAATTGTGCAACTGCTGCTCATACTACCTTACATTTCATGACACTTCCAAAGAGGCAACAATGTGTCTCATTGGTAGCCTTAACTGTGGCTTTGCATCATTAACCTAAGATGGGTTCAGATCCAGCATGTTGGAACATTAGTTGTCTATGACACCTTGGGCCAAATCTAGTTAACATTGCTAGAATAGCTTCATGACAATGTTCTATAATGAGTGCTCTGATATTGATTGTTACAAAAAATGTCCTTCCTGTCCTGGTTGTCATATTAATTGGGAAGTGGTCAAGTAAATTAGAACCAAGTCAACATCATATAATCACAGCCTGAAGTATGTTGTGCTCATATCAATACAGGCATGACAACACATGGTGATTCAGAGGCAATGGCTAGATGCATGGGTTATCAAGAAGGAAACTCTAGTATTTGGAGCTTAGCTTCACAGAATTAATTAGCATTCATCTTAGATTTTAGAGTTAAAAGTCAATGAGCCAGAAGAAACTAGAATAAAAACATCCAAATGAAGCTGAGACAGAACAGAAAAGAAAAAAAATGTAGACAACAAAAAATTAAATTAGAAAGTGTGAAGAGGAAATGAGTGAAACAAAAAGTTCATTCATAAAAAGGTCAATAAAACTAATGAGTTATGAAAAAGATTGATCAAAAACAGTTCAGGACACAATGACATATACATTATGAGGGGAGCAAAGGAATACAGAGACCAACTATATACTAGAAACCTGATAATTTAAATGAAACGAAAAATTTCCTTGAAAGTCTAACTGCCATCATTCATCTGAGAAGAAACAGTGAATATGAGTAGCTCTAGAGCAAAGAATTCAAATTTCAAGTTAAAAATTTTCACATGCACACACATATACTTCCCTCCCCACACACACAAACTATAGACCTAGGCTTAGATTTCTTTGCTTGTATGGCATCTTTGAAGACAAAAATGGCAATAATATGCAATTTCCTTCATGAAATTAGGGGAGAGGCTATTACCAGACTATTTTAAAAATTCAACATTGATCTGATGCCAAAATCTGGAAAAGATTATGAGAAAACAAAACTATAGACCAATTTTGCTGGTAAATATAGATGTAGAAAACACTGATACATTTCATAAAATAAATTCCATTTATATTGAAAGGAAAACCATATCTTGACCATTTGATTTATACCAGGAATACAAAGGATTATATAACATAAGAAAATCAATCAATGTAAATCAGCATATTAACAAGCTTAAGAAGTAAACTGTGTTCCTCACAGTCTCATCTATTTGAACAAGTCCTAGCCAATAAACACTCTTTTTGGGAGACTGAGGGACCTTTAGAAAATGGAATCTCACACAAAAAACTGGGTACTGGGGAAAAGCCCTTAATTTTATAGCCCCCTTCCTATTTGCTCTCTTCTTCCTGGTTGGTCCAGATTTCAGCAAGTAGCCTCAGGCTTCCTTTTTTACAGTGAAGAGCTGCTCCTACCACCATGTCTTCTCTCCATGGTGGACTCAAACCCTGAGATACAATAAACCCTTTCCCCTTTAAGTGGCTTCATTTCAGGTGTTTGGTCACAGAAATGAAAAAAAATCACTAATGCATGAATAAGATAGCTGAAGTAGTCTCATATTATGGAATCCTACTCAATAATAGAAAGGAGGACTGAACTACCATACATTCATCAGCCACAGTGTATTTCAAAATCCTCATTGTGGCTTTGACTTTACCATTTGGGGCTAGGGAGATTGCTCGGTGGTTACATATGTTTGCTTTCAAAGCCTGTTGGCTTGTGTTCAACTCCCTAATACCCATATAAAGCTAGATGTGCAAAGTGACCCTTTGCCTAGAGTTCATTTCCAGTGGCCAGAGGCTCCAGCACATCCATAATTTCTCTCATCTCTCTCTCTCTTTCTCTTCCTCCTCACAAATATATAATGTTTTTCTTTATTAAAAAATCCTTGATTTCACCATCTGATGTGCTAAGGCCATGCTGTCTTGATGGAAGTGTCTTCCATGCCCTCTTGTGCTTTAGTAACTACAGACTGTTTACAACCATTACTCTGTTGATGGGAGTATATGGGAAAGGGAGGGTAGAATGCCTCCTTTCTGCCCTTCTCTGCTTATCTGAGGCATTAAGTCTGCTCATCTGTTGCTTTCTTATCCCTCTAGCTTTCATGTTGGGGACCAGCTTTCTATCAGTATTTCCTCCTTAGCAGCAATTCTGCTAATGCAACAGAGCAATGTCTGTGCTAGTAAAGATGCCCCAAACCCACAGCAGCACCTGGTCCTTGGTGCTAGAGTGGGCACTCACTGCCAACCACACTGTCCCAGGAAGACAGGCATTGGCAATTGTTTTATGGTTCCTTAATGAAAAGGTCTTAGAAATAGATGATTTGATAGCCTTACTATCGGTACTTTAAGTTTTGTTTATTATCTAATTGGTATTTAGATACATGAAAGTTGACTATTTACTAAACAAATTTCTGGTTCTCCATATCTCATGTATTATGTAAGAAAATGGAAAAAAATGAGGGACATTATTAAAAGCATGATAAGAAGAACCTGGTGGCTTGATTCTAAAAGAAGCATCATTATTCAAGTGGAATAAGATAGACAAGTATGAGTCACTATGTCATCCCATTTATATAAAAGTGTAAAAAATGAAAACTAATCTGCAATGACATAAAAGAGATGTGCAGAGATGTCTGTTGGAGCGAGGTCCCTGGAAGTGAAGCAGGAAGACATGGCCCATGATGATGGACTTGTTTACTTTCTTGATTGGAGTGATGATTTTCTTATTGTATGCTATAATTTTATCGAAGTATAAATATGAAATATATAAGTTTTATTGCATGTTAGTTAAAACTCAAAGCCATTAAATGCAAAAAAATAGTCGATAAAGGAATAATGATTTAGACTAAAACAGGATAAGGTTTTATCTGAGCACTATTCATTGATTAAGGTAAAAATGAGAATACAAACACTATAGGGGACAAGCACTATAGAGAAAAAAGTGAGCTTGCAGGGTTTTAGATAATGTCAGATCTAATTTAAACCTTTAAATTCCCCAGCTATTTAAGGAGATCCTATACAGGAATGTCTCCAATCTTGTCAAATTCTCACTGTTTAGATTTACTGGATTTTACTATTCATCCTCCTTAGAAACATGTCTCAATGGTCTGTTATATCTATGCCAGGTGCTAAAATTATCTAAAATCTGCTTACTTCCCTCAGAGCAAGAAACCCCTGCAAACAAATGATTACAGGATTGTGTATTGGCTCTCTATTCTGTGGAAAAACTTTTTGTTCTTGATAATATAATGAACTAGTAAGTATTTCTTGCTACATTCCTCACATCCATCCTTAGACAAGAACACTTCAGACGGTATCACCAACAGATAAACAAGTTCATGGGCCAATGGAATAAGCCCAATGAGGATATATCCACATGTAGGATTGAACTCTGAGACAAGAAAAATGTCAAATGAAGTAATGAAAACCGAATTCAAGCAAGAGATGGAAATGCTGAAAAAAAAAATACAACAGAAAATAAAAATGCATTAATCCTCTTAAAATGTTCCTAAGAAAGCTTCACCAACATAATAGAAAACATGGGGGACAGAATTTCAGAACTCAAGGACAAGACATTGTCAAGTTCAAAAAAGTGTGAACTGAACATGAGGGAACATTGGGAAATTTTTAAAAAGCTAAATATTTGGATCTTAGGCATACAGGAAGGAGAAGAAATAAAGGCATAGAGAATATTTTCAACAAAATTGTTGAAGAAAAATTTGCAACTGTACAAAAGAGAGACCTATCCAAATACAGGAGGTGCACATGATACCAAATAGATAGGACTAGAGATGGGACACCCCATAGCACATAATAATCAGAACATTAAACACAGGAAACAAGAAGAGAGTACTAAAAGCTGTTAGAGATAAACAGCTCATGATATACAGAGGTAAGTCTATCTGAGAAATCTGAGAATTACCTCAGATTTTTTTCAATGTAAACTCTTAAAGCCAGAAGAGCTTGAAATGGAGTATATAAAAAACTAAATAATCATGACCACTAACCCAAAGTACTATACTCAGCAAAACTATCCATAATAGAGTGTAATAGAAATACCTTTCATGATATAAACCATCTATATGATTTCATAAGCACCAAACCAGCCTTACAAAGAATTCTGCATGGAACACTCCACACTCAGGAGATGAATGAACATGCACAAGAGGGGAGAAAAAGAAACAATTAGAACTATATTGGTCTAGAAAGCATACAAAGATCAAGACAACACCAAAGTACACAAAATCTACAACAGACAAGGATTAACTCACAACTCACAAATATTATAACTCTGAACATAAATGGCCTCAATTCTACAATCAAAAGACACAGATTAACAAGCTGGATCAGAAAGCTGGATCCATCTATGTGCCATCTAAAAGAAATCCACCTCACAATTAAAGATAAACACCTCCTTAGTGTGGTGTTAATGGAAAAAGATTTTCTAAGCAATTGGAATTATGAAACAAGCAGGAGTAGCTGTTCTAATTTCAGATAAAATTTACTTTAAACCAAAAGTAATCAAAAGAGATTTAAAAAGCCACATCATACACATTAAAGGAACAATTCAAAAAGAGGATATTATAATCATAAACTTATATGCACCAAAGGGGCACCAATTTTATAAAACAAACTTTTTAAGACAGTAAAACATATAAATCACAATACAATAATAGTAGAAGACTTTACCACCCCACTATCATCATAAACTGATCCTTTTAACAGAAAATAAACACAGAAACCATGGAGCTAAACAGTGCCATAGATCAATTGGATTTAACAGGTGTATAGACAATATTCCACCCTAATTCTACTGAATACACATCTTCTCAGCAGCTCATATAACCTTCTTCACAATAGTTCATATATGAGAGCATAAAGCATGTCTCCACAAATTCAAAAAAATTGACATAATTCCCTGCATTATATCTGACCACAAACTAAAACTAGAAATTAAAATTAAAACTAGAAATCAACAACAACAGTAACAGTAGAAAACACACCAACTCCTGGAGACTGAACAACTCACTGTTAAACAATGAATGGGTTGTTGAAGAAACCAGAAAGGAAATACAATAAATTTATTGAACTGAATGACAATGAAAACACAACATACTGTAACTTATGGGACACAATGAAGGCAGTTTGAAGAGGGAAGTTTAGAGTACTTAATGCCTCCATTATAAAAACAGAGATAACTCAAACAAACAATTCAAATATGCATTTAAAGGTGCTGGTAAGGCCAGTACATTCCAAGCCCAAAAGCACAAGACAGGAAGAAATTATCAAGATCAAAACAGAAATCAATGAACTGGGAATTAAAAAAAAATTAAAGGTTAATGAATGGAAGAGCTGGTTCTTTGAAACAATAAGCAAGAGTGATAAACCACTGGCCAATTTAATCAAAAGCAAAAAAACAAATAAGACTCTATAAGCAAAATTAGAAATGAAAATGGAGACATCATGACTGAAACCAATGAAATTGGAAAAATTATCAGGACATATTTCAGAAATCTGTATTCCACAAAATTGGAAAACCTGGTAGAAATGGATAAAATCCTTGAGTCTAATCACTTTGCAAAACTCATTCAAGAACAGATAGACTTTATTTTTTATTTATTTATTTTTTTTTGGAGTTTTAGAGGTAGGGTTTCACTCTAGCCCGGAACTCATGGCAATCCTCATACCTCTGCCCCCTGAGTTCTATGATTAAAGGCATGTGCTACCACACCTGGCCAGATAGACTTCTTTGTATTTATTTATTTATTTATTTATTTTATTTGAGACATGGAGGGAGAGAGAATTGGTGCATCAGGACCTCTAGCCAATGAAAAGGAACTCCAGATGTCTTTGCCATCTTGTGCATCTGACTTATGTGGGACCTGAAGAATAAAACCTGGGCCTCTAGGCTTTGCAGGCAAATGCCTTAATCACTAAGCAATCTCTCAAGCCACCACCTCCAATTTTTTTATTGGTCATGTGTATAGTGTGTATACAGCCATAATGGTACAATCATTAGCCTTCTTCCTGTCCTACCCCCATGGAGATTGTGAGTTGTGCATTGTGTAGGATAGTCATCAATTATGGAGGAGAGGCAATGTCTCTGTGCATAATGTCCAAACTTACAGCTCTAACAATCTTTCTGTTTCTCTTCCGCAAATTTCCCTGAGCTATGTTGGGTTCATTTTAGGAGTATTTCAGTGACAAGGTCTTGGGAGTCTCTGTGTTTATGGATAACTGATTTGGTAGGAGTTGAGTGTTCTTTGTGTCTATCTCCTTCACCCTTTTGCTGATACCAGGATCACTGAGAAAGCAGCATTCTTGCTCATTTCCCCAATAACTCTATGGCTTCAGCTAATGCCCTGGGGAGGTACAACTTCTTAAACAAACGTATTACTTGTAATAAAATTGAAAAAGTAATTAAAAATCCCCCAACAAAAAAATGACCAGGCCCTAATTGATTCACCACTTTCTACCAAACCATCTCATGAACTAAAACCACTTTTCCTCAAAATGTTTCACACAATTCAAAAAGAGGGCGTGTAAATGCCCAGTAAGGGAATAACTGGATCTGTTGGTAGGTCTATAGTCATCGTTTTCAGGAGTCTCCATATAGCTTTCCATAATGGTTGAACCATTTTACATTCACACCAACAGTGAAAGCTTGTTCCTATTTCTCCACAGCCTCTCCAGCATTTGTTTTCATTGTTTTTTTAATGTTAGTCATATTTACTGGGGTAAGGTGGAATCTCATAGTTGTTTTAATTTGCATTTCCCTGATGATTAGGGATACTGAACATTTTCTTAAGTGTGTGTTTGCTATTTGTATTTCTTCCTCTGAGAATTCCCTGTGCAGTTCTCTGCCCCATTTTGTGAGTGGGTTGTTTGATGATTTATTGTTTAGGTTTTGGAGTTCTTTGTAAATTCTAGAAATTAGGCCTCTGTCAGTTGTATAGCTGGTGAAATTATTCCCCAAAAAGACAGATTTCTGCAGAGTTCTTGATGATCCATCAAAGGTTAATGGTAAGATCCTACTATCAATGACAGCATACACGGGTGAGACAAAACATGGAGAGACTGGTTGGAATTCGACAGTTAGCTAGTCTGGTGCCAGAGGGTGCTACATGAGCGACTGGGGGAAAATGACTGACATCTGTCCAGTAGGAAACAACCTGATATAATGCTCAAACAAGTGGGTAACCAACTGCTCTTGATTTGGCTAATAGATCCACTCAGTGGAATGGAACTCATTTCTGGAACTGGGAAATAAGTCAAAACCACTTACAAAAGAATGAACCCAGTCTCCAAGATCAAGCTCCCACCAAATGTGGGCTAGAAGAGGGCCTCTGCATATAAAATTCTCTCTAGAATAACTATGGCCATCCCATCTATCTAGTACTAACTTCTCTTTCCATTGGAGAATTTGCTTATCTTTTTCAGATGATCAACAAATCTGAAGGGAGGATCAGCCTATCACACCTCACCAGGACCCCAGCTGAAACCATAGAGTAATTCAGGGAAAGGGCAAGAGTACAGCTTTCTTGGTGATCATGACAACAGAAAAAGGCTGAGGGAGATAAACACAGACAACATCCAACTCCTAAGCCAGATATCCTGAGATGAGGCTCTCAAAACCTAATCACTGAAGTAGAGCTAAAATGATCCCAATGTGGCTCAGGGAAATTCATAGAAGAGGGGGTGAAAAGAGTGTTGGAGCCACAAGTTGGGGCATTATGTGCAGAGACTTGGTCAATCCCCCTTAACTCTTGACTGCCCCGCAATGCATGACCCACTCTCCCCATTGATGAAGGACCCTATGGAAGAGGGAGGACATGGAAGAGGATAATGGAGTCACCAATATGAATGTAAAATTAGAATAATATCAATAAAAAATTATAAAAAATAGAGGGAGTGCTCCAAAAGTCCTTCTATGAAGCCAGCATGACTCTAATACCTAAATCAGACAGAGACCTAACAAAATAGGAAATTATAGACAAATATGCTTAATGAGCTTAGACAAAAAAAAATGATCAATAAAATCCTTGCAAACTGAATTTGAAAACACATCAAAAGAATCATCCACCTCTGTCAAGTAGGTTTCATTCCACGGATGGTTAAAAATATGGAAATTGGTTAGTATAATTCACCACATAAATAAACTTAAAAATAAGAATCACATGATTATTTTAATAGATGCAGAAAAAGCCTTCAATAAAATACAATATCCCTTCATGATTAAAATACTGGAGAGAATAGGGATGGAGGGAACATATATCAACATATCAAAGGTGTTTTATAAATCATCTAAGACCTAGATCACACTAAATGGGAAAAAATTGAAGCACTAAAGTCTGGAACAAGGCAGGATTGCCCACTCTTGGTACTGCTTTTTAACATAGTACTTGAAGTTTTAGCTCAAGCAATAAGACAGGAGAAACAGATAAAAGTGATAGCAATTGGTAAGGAAGAACTCAAACTAGCCCTATTTGCAGATGACAAGATTTTATATATGAGACCAAAAATACACCACCAAAAAACTTACAAAAATGATAAATTCTTTCCTGAAAGTGGCAGAATATAAAATCAATACACACACACACACACAAAAAAAAAAAATCAGTAGCTGCCGGGGGTTTTTTTTCTTCCACCACCGGCAGGTAGAGCAGAAGAGAGAGAGAATCGGGCCAGCCGCTTCTCTCTAGGCTGAGCGAGAAGGCGGGTGTCAATGACTCAAAAAAACCTCCCCAAATCACCGGGGAAAAGAAAACCACATTGAGCCAGGAGAAACGTCTAAGGCGGAACTCTCCTTTTATTGTCAGGGGAGATATTTATATGCTTTGAGGAAGGGGGCGGGAAGAGGGGATGAGAGAAAGGTATAAGGGCCAATATACTTTGAGGAAGGGGGTTGGAAGAGGGGATGAGAGAAATGTATAAGGGCCAATAGTTTTCATCATGTCAGCAGCAGCTGGGTGGAGGCAGTTTCAGCTTAGGTGCTGAGTCAAGGGCATGTCACGAAACTCTACTCAGGCTTGACTAGGCCTTACCGGGAGTAGGCCAAGATTGGCTGGGCTAACCACTCGGCTTCACACCAGGCAGGGCCCAACATCTCCCCCTTTTGTTTTTGTAAGAACGGTGGATGGCATAGCCCCTGTCCTAGGTTGTTCCCCTCTGGGAACCTTACCTGTCTCTGAGCACTATGCCTCTAGCACGTTGACCACTCCACGCCCTGTCTTAGGTTGTCTCAGCCTGTCTGAGATCTTACCCATCGTTGGTTCAATGGAGGGTGGGGGAGGGATGTTAGGTGGATAGCCAGTAAGTGGAAAAGCCATTGTCTTTGAGTCACAAACCTGTGGTGCCTTGACCTGATGAAGTTTAATTGCCTCAAGCTGTTGGTGAATGAATTGTGTAATCTTATTAATTACACAGGGCCCGAGAGTGAGGATAAGAAGAAGGAGGGGTTTAGGGGGAGGGAGAAGGTAGGGTAAAGAGCAAGAAGAAGGAGGGGTCCAAGGGGAGGGAGAAGGTGGGATAAAAAGCCATGTAAGCTCGTCTACAGCAGGTTGTCTTAGGAGTCCCGACTCCTCTTCTGTAAATCTTTCTGGAGCTTTTCTGGCTTCATTTAGGTCTAGTAGCATCCACACCTTCAGTTGTTCCTGGGGAAGAAACAGAGGCATAGTTCTCAGGGGTGTGACACTCCCTGGAGAATTGATTATTATCATCCCCTTGTTGGGGTAAATATTTTAAGTCTCTTGCTGGTACCCAAATAGGTCTTTTGTCCTCTTGAGGAAAGACACATCCAAATCCTCTCCCTGCTGTGAGGGGGGTCTGGTCCCTTCCAGGCCCCAGTTAATGGGTCCCTCCATTTGACCAGATGGAGCTGTAGGTGACAGCTGAGGTCCAATGTTTTTGAAAAAGGGACAAGTGTCTATCTTCTTTAGAAAAATTTAAAATATTTAGGGTTAATAATGCCTTTTTAGTTGGTCATGTGGGGGTAGAGATTCCCCCTTTTGTTTTTGTAATTGAGATTTGAGAGTTTGATGATATCTTTCCATGATGGCTTGGCCCCGCGGGTTATATGGGATGCCTGTGGAAAGTGAGATTTTCCAGGTTTGGAGGAAATCTATAAAAGTTTTGCTTATGAAGCAGGGACCATTATCGGTTTTGATTTGATCTGGCAATCCAAGGGTGGCAAAGCATTGAAGCATATGGCTAATAGCATGTTTAGTTTTTTCCCCAGCATGTGCTGATGCCCAGCAAGCATGGGAGAAAGTATCAACTGAGAGAAAAATATACTTAAGTTTTCCAAATGGAGAATAGTGAGTAACGTCAATCTGCCAAAGGTGATTAGGGCGTAGTCCTCTAGGATTGGCTCCTGTAGTTTGAAGCGGAGGTACCTGGAAGAAAGGCTGACAGGATTTGTAAGTTCGGACAATTTTTTTTAAGGTCCTTGACTGGCACATGGGGATATTTATGTTTAAGGCCCCTCCAATTTATATGAGTTAATAAGTGGAAGTGTGTAACTTCTGAGACTGTATTACATTGAGGCTGAGAGGCCAGTTTGTCAGCCAAATTGTTTTCTTTAGAGAGGAATCCTGGTAAATTTTGATGGCCTCTGAGATGTTGAAGGAAAATGGGGTTAATTCTTTGTTTAAGTAGGGAGCGGGCTTGAATCATCAATGGGGTTATAATATTGGAGTCCAGTCTAATATGGGCCTCAATTAGGTTGGGTAACAGGTTAACAACATAAAGGCTGTCAGAAAATAAGTTAAATGGCTCCTGAATAGTGTCCAAAGCCAAAACGACAGCAAATAGTTCTTTAAATAGTGCTGATCTTGTGACCTCATGGGAGATTGACTTTATGGGTATAGACTTTTCTCCCCTCCTTAGGGGAGGGTAAACAACTAGGGAAGCTCCCAAGCACCCCCCATCAGTGAATACGGTAAGAAAATCAGGGTTGGATTTAGATAAAAAAAGTCTGGGGGGTCTCCATTCCAACCTAGAGAAGGAGCTCATCCATTTATAAGGACCATAGTGACAATCAATTATACCCAGAAACCCCTCGAGGGCAATAGCAACCCTGTTGTTATTTCTTTGAAGCCAAGTGAAGTCTGTTACCTTAAAGGGGGTGACAATGACATGAGGCTCCATGTTAAACAATCGGACAGAGGTGTCCCTGCCCTTTATAATGCAGTCTGCAATCTGGTTAGTTATAGAGTAAACTCTGGGGACTCCACCAAGGGAGAGGTGAATCCATTGGATGGGTTCTCTTTCCTGGGCCAACAGCGCAGTGCATAATGTTTCCCCAGAGAAAATACAGAGGGAGATAGGTAAGTTAGGATCAAACCTCTTTAGGACAGCAGCATCAATAGCCCGTTGTACCTTATGTAGAAATTATTCATGACGAGGGGGCAAGGTTATCTGAGAGGAAAGTGTAAGACCCTTTAAGAGGTCAAATAAAGGGGACAGTTCCTCAGTAGTTATGGGTATCCAGGGCCTCATCCAATTAATTTTCCCCAGCACCTTTTGGAGTTGAGGGAAAGTATAGAATTTTTGAATATGGAGTTGGGGTTTGACAGGAGAAACAGTATCAAGGAATAACCTGGAGCCCAAAATCTTGAAGGGAGAGGCAGTCTGTACCTTTCCTGGAGCCACTTTAAAATCATTGGTCTGTAAAATGGCAAGGCATTTAGCAGTAAGGTCTTGGAGATCAGATGGGTTGGAATGACCTAAAATAATATCATCCATATAAATGTAGAATAAAATGTTAGGATGATTAATCAAGGAAGAAAAGATATGAGACATGTAATATTGAAAAATGGGTGGGCTGTTAGCCATGCCTTGAGGTAAAACGGTCCATTCAAACCTTAGGTCTGGTCCATGAAAGTTTGTTGAGGGTATGGAGAATGCAAATTTTTTATATCATCTGGATGTAATGGAATAGAGAAAAAACAATCTTTAATATCGATAATGGTTAAGTAATGGGTGTTGGGAATGGCTGGAATCCAAGGGAGCCCTCTCTGGGGGGTCCCAAAAGGTATCATTCTCTCATTTATTTTTCTCAAATCATGTAAAAGTCTCCAAGAGCCATTAGGCTTCTTTATAATAAAAACCGGAGAGTTCCAAGGACTTGTTGAAGGTCGCACATGTCCTGAAGCCAATTGTTGTTTAACGAGTATATGAAGTTGTTTTAGTTTAGGGGTAGGTATAGGCCACTGCTCGACCCATATGGGGTCCCCAGGCACCCATTGAATCTTAGGAACTGGGGGGTGAGCAGTGGCCCTTAGGATTGGGGGTGAACCTGAGAATGTTTTTGTTTAATTTTTTCAAAATGAGGATCATCTCTATAGTTAGGATGGTAGGTCCTTCCTTCCTCAAACTGTTTATTTTCTTTCTGGTCAAGTCTATCTTCACAGAAAGCCCTATGATTAGTAGTAATATAAGCCTCAGCTTCCCCAAGTATATCCTGGCCTAGGAGGTTGGCTGTTAGGCCGACACCACTAGAGGGCGCACCTCCCACTATTATTGTCAGGGTCAATCCAGGTCTGCCAGTTAGCAGTTTCCCATGATGTAGATTGTCCGCCCACACCCAGTAGGGGTGGACCCGGGACTAACTGCCAGGAGGGAGGGACCTCCTCTTTTCTTATCACAGTACGGTCAGCCCCAGTGTCGATGAGAAATTTGAAAGTTTTTCCACCGACTGTTAGGTTCATTTTTGGTCTAAGTCCGGGTGTCAAAGGCACAGTCCAGTGTGTTTTGATTACCTTTTTCCCCTTATTTAACGGGGCTGGGGATAGCCCCTGGGGAAGTTTAAAGTTTCACCATGAAGGCTAAACTTGGATTTGCAATCTCTGGCCCAGTGAAATCCCTTTTTGCATCGAGGACATGGTGTGTGGGGCAAGTTAGGTGTTGAGGGAGTTATTGGGGTGCTTTTCCTATTGGGGCATTCCTTTTTAAAATGACCCTCTTTGCCGCAACCAAAGCAAGATCGTCCCCTTCCCCCTGAGACCTGTTGGAGTGCACATTCTAGTGCAGCCATGTCCTCACGGCAAGAAGCCTGTAAGGCTGATGTCATAACTTTGATCTGATGAGAGGGGGACCCTACATCTTGGGAGGCTACAACCCATCTACTCATAGAGCAGTCCTTGAGTCCAGCGCAGGCCAACTTATGATCGCCTGTCATGCCTTCCCAGACTAGCATTTTTGCAAATTGGTCTCTCAGGGGCCAGGGGGAACTTTCTTTGTAGGCTTTTTTCGACTCTCTCTATGAAAGTGGCCAAATCCTCACCAGTCTTTTGGGTGACTCCTGTAATGGGGGGTTCAGAGGGGCCCTCCTCTAACTTTTTCCATGCAGCCATTCCCAAAGCCCTTACTTGATCTCGATATGGATCAGGAATGGCAGCCTGCTGAAGACCAGTAGAGAACTGGTCAGCAGTGCCTGAGAGCATTCCAAAGGTGATTGGTACTGGGGGCTGAGCGACTTGGTTTAGCTCAGCTTGAAGGTGACACTCATCCTGAAAAAAAGCACACCATTTTATGTACAGCGAGCCAGAGAGAACAGCTTTAGCAAGGTTCTTCCAATCTTGAGTGGTACAATGATAATGAACCAAACCCTGAAGGATGGTCTCTGCCCAGGGGGAGTTAGGCCTGTCCTCTGAGACAGCCTTTTTAAGATCTTTTAAATTGTGAGCTTCCCAAGGATACCAGGCTGCAGGGCAGTTACCGCCAGGATTAACGTTAACAGGGAAGAGATCGACTATTTTTCCCCTGGGGGCGTCCTCCCCATGGTAGGGCGGAGGGGCAGAGGTGCTCAGAAATGGATTAGTAGGGGGATCTGGAGGCGATGGACCTTTAGAGGGCTGAGGGGCACTCTCAAAAGGATTTAGGGGTGAATCTGAGGACTCAGGCTGGCCTGAGGGGCTGAGATTGCTCTCTGTCCCTTCCTGGGTCAGGGTGTCGCCTTTTGACCTCGGAGGTTGAGGTGGAAAACAGCCCTTTAAGGCCAACACAGCCGGGAGGGCCTCCAAAGGGTGGATCTCCCCTTTTTCTATCTGAGCTTTTTTATCAGATTTTCAATTTTATCCCAGGTGTCCCAGTCAAAAAGATTACTCTCCGGCAACCAGGGAGCAATCTTGAGTAAACAGCCCCATATCTGGAGGGCCTGATTATCAGATAGATTAAGGCCTTTACTTTTGAGCAGAATCTATAGTGACCCTAAGGCAGGATTTGGCTTAGATAAGGATTGTCCCATGTTATAAAGTTGAGGGAAGAGTATCCTTAACATCAGGGTAACAGTAATACATAAGAATACAACACAAGCACAAGGTCCCAAAAAATAGCTAAACATGTTGTAGAATTTTTCTAAGATGGCGCCCCCACTCCAATGAGGGGGCAGGACACTTTGAGAGTTCTTTAGGTTTGCCCACGTGGTGAGCCTCCTCTAGGTTTGCCCACGTGGTGAGTTTTCTTTTCAGGTCTACCCACGTGGTGAGTTTCGTTTTTAGGTCTGCCCACGTGGTGCTTCTAAGATGGCGCCCCCATTCAAATGGGGGCAGGACAAAAATGGCGGCACCGCAGAAGCGGTCTGTCGGAAACCCAAAAATGAGAGGAAAGAGAAAAGAACAAGAGATGTTGAAGTTTGGGACGGAGTCTTTATTTAAATGAGGAGGCAAAACATTTAAAGTCTCCTCTAGGTCTGTCCACGTGGTGTGTCCGCCATGAACATACTCGTTTAGAAATGGCGGCAAACTGGAAATGGAAGGAAAGAGAAAGGAAGTTGAAGTAAGCACAGATTATAGAAGTAAAGGTTAGAATATTAAATATGAAGATTACCTCATAACTTATGAGGATACACCCGTCAGCAGTACGATTAGCTCGTCAGCTTAATTTTGAATTTTTCCTTCGTCACGTCGGCAGTCCGTAGTCCGTTTTGAATCCTCACACATCCTCACATGGGGCAGTGGTTGTTGTGCCCCACGTTGGGCGCCAGAATGCCGGGGTTTTTTTTTCTTTCACCACCGGCAGGTAGAGCAGAAGAGAGAGAGAATCGGGCCAGCCGCTTCTCTCTAGGCTGAGCTAGAAGGCGGGTGTTTATGACTCAAAAAAACCTCCCCAAATCACCGGGGAAAAGAAAACCACATTGATCCAGGAGAAACGTCTAAGGCGGAACTCTCCTTTTATTGTCAGGGGAGATATTTATATGCTTTGAGGAAGGGGGCGGGAAGAGGGGATGAGAGAAAGGTATAAGGGCCAATATACTTTGAGAAAGGGGGTGGAAAGAGGGGATGAGAGAAAGGTATAAGGGCCAATAGTATTTCATCACGTCAGCAGCAGCTAGGTGGAGGCAGTTTCAGCTTAGGTGCTGAGTCAAGGGCAGGTCACGAAACTCTACTCAGGCTCGACTAGGCCTTACCGGGAGTAGGCCAAGATTGGCTGGGCTAACCACTCGGCTTCACACCGGGCAGAGCCCAACAAGTAGCAGACCTATATGCCAAAGATTAACATGGAGAAAGAGATAAGCAATTGTACCCTGTTTTCAATAGTAATAAAATTAAATACCTTGGAATATCATTATCCAAGGAAATTAAAGGCCCACACAATGACAATATAAAAACAATGAGGAAAGAATTTGAGGCAGATATGAGCAGACATAAAGTTGTCCCATGCTCACGGATTAGAAAAATTAATATTGTATAAATGGTCATCCTACAAAAACTATTATATAGATTCAATGCAATTCCAATAAAATCCCAGCAACATTCTTCATAGAGATAGAAAAAATAGTCTCAAAATGCATATGGAAGAAATGAAGGCCTTGAATATCCTCGGATAACCAAAAATATCTTCAACAAAAGAAATACATCAGGAGGCATCACCATACCTGATTTCAAGATATACTACAAAGCCATAGAAACTAAAACAACATAATACTGACACAAAACAGACATAAAGATCAATGGAACAGAATAGAAGACCCATCTCTAAATCCAAGAAAATACAGCCACTTCATCTTTGACAAAAGGGCCAAAAATACAAACTGGAGAAAAGACAGAATCTTCAATAAATGGTGTTGGAGAAATTGGATAACTACATGTAGAAGACTGAAATAGATACAATTCTTTCACTCTGCACAATAGTCAACTCTAAATGGATTCAGGACCTCAAAATAAGACCTGAAACTACAAAACAACTAGAAGATAAAATAAGGATTACCTTTCACAATACACCACCTGAGTAAGACCCACTAAACTGCTTGGACCTCTTTAAACTAAAAACCCACTGTACAGACAAGCAAACCATCAAAGATCTAATATTTACAAAGAACTCAAAAAACTAAGCAATAGGGCTAAAGAGATGGCTTAGTGGTTAAAGCACTTGCCTGTACAGCCAAAGGACTCAAGTTTGATTCCCCAGGACACGAGTAAGCCAGATGTACAAGGTGGTGCATGCATCTGGAGTTCATTTGCAGAGGCTGGTGGCCCTGATGCACTCATTCTCTCTCTTAAATAAATAAAAAAGTAAAATGTTAAAAA
Source organism: Orientallactaga sibirica (assembly GCA_036365145.1). Taxonomy (NCBI): domain Eukaryota; kingdom Metazoa; phylum Chordata; class Mammalia; order Rodentia; family Dipodidae; genus Orientallactaga; species Orientallactaga sibirica. The sequence continues at coordinate 3,885,884 of JAEOAD010002517.1, forward strand.
ACTAAGCAATAAAAAATCAAACAACTCACTTAAAAATAGGATAGAGATTTGAACATAGAATTTGCAAAGGAAGACATACAAAAGGCCATTACATATTTAAAGGGATGTTCAACATCTTTAAGCATTAGAAAAATGCAAATCAAAACAATTCTGTGATTTTATTTCACTCCAGTGAGGATGCCATTCATCAAAAACTTTAATGACAATAAATGCTGGCTAGGCTATGAGGAAAGAGGAACACTTACCCACTGCTAGTGGGTGTGCAAACTTGTACAAACACTATGGAAATCAGTATGGAGACTCCAGAAATAGTTGAAAGTAGCATTACTACTTGTTCCAGCAATACCACTTCTAGGCATATACCCAAGACACCTCACTTTACTACAGAGATACTTGCTAGCCATGTTTGTGGCTGCTCTATTCACAATAGCAAGGAACTGGAATCAGTTAAAATATTAAAATATTAAACAGATTAGTTATACCAATCACACACACATGTTAACCTAATGATATGACCTTACAAGGCATCGGATTATAATAGTAGTAGTAGAGAAATGAGAGCATCATTAATGTTAGGAAGAGTTGTTTCTATGTACCCATTTTAAAACTGAAACAACCATGAAAACAAAAGTAAGCTAGAAGATTTGACCTATAATATGCAAATGACTTCTAACTAGAATTTTTGTTGTGATTTTGAAAGTGTCTTTCTGAGTAGCCCTGACTGCAGACCAGGCTAGACTTGAACTTGATGGCTGTGGACCTTCTCCTGTGCCTCCCAAGTAATGAGACTCAAGGCATGAATGCATTACATGTAGTGTGACTAGACAAAGTAGTACATATCAAAATTTGTGGACTAGAAGCCAATGATTATTTGAAACTTTAATTGTATTTTTGATAACAAGAAGGAAACTATGTAAACTAACTCCAGATGCATGCACCATCTTCTGCATCTGGATTAATATGGGTATGGGAGAATCCAGCTTGGGTCCTTTGGCTATGCTCGCAGGTGCCTTAACCACTAAGCAATTTCTTCAGCCCCTAGTACTCCTTAAAACAGCTGGGTATGGCCATGTATGACTGTAACTTCATCCCTGAGGAGAACAAAGATTACTAGAGCTCAATAAAGCTGCAGCCCTGGGTTTAGAGACATTCTTTCTCAGGGAAATACACAGATGAGTGGTAGAGGAGGATACCCAAACTTCTCCTTTGGTCTCTACACATGCATGCACATCTGCCTAAACATGTGCACATGCATACATCACACACTACATTACACATACTACACACAAAAAGAAGAAGAAAGCTGTGAGACTTATAGAGGAGCAGGTAGACATCTCTGACAAGAAGTAGAGTTTGATTCTGAGGTCACAGAGGGACACTTCATCTTTCAGCATTCTTGGGACTGGAAATGTAAATTGTACTGGTAGATTTTTTTTGTTGTTGTTGCAGGAGGGCTTTCACCTAAAGGTAGGGTTGTGCTAGCAGAAAGAGGGAATGATAAGGAAGGAGGGAGTGATGGAAGCAAACTTTCTTTTGAGATAGTCAACCAGGTGTCTAGCTCCCCCCAGGGTCATAAATCAACAGGATGCTTTCTTTTGAGATAACCGGGGCAGCTTTATGATCTGCAGACTCCTTTGCAAACAGAAGTCATCTGCTAAATTCCTGAGAGCCTTTTTCATGTGGAGAGAGAGGACACAGAGACACTTGTAGGTGCATGCATTTATTCTTTGAATACTTTCTTTCATAGCTACTTAAAAAGTGAAACGATGACAATTAGTGCTGGGGAAGATATGGGACTAGAGGAACCCTCATTCACTGTGAGGTGGGAGTTTAAGCTGATGTGTATCTACTATGGAAATCAGTGTGGAGGTTTCTCAAAAATTAAAGTAGAACATCTTTATGACCCAGCTATATCACTCCTGCGCATAACACAAAGAACTCTATATCCTTCCACAGAGATGCACATACATGTTTACTGCTACTCTCTTCACAAAATCAAGGAAATACAATCAGCCTAGATGGATGATAAAAATGTGGCACATTTATACAATGGAATTTTATTAAGTCGTGAGGACAAATAAAATTATAAAATATTCAGAAAAATGGAACTGGAAAATACTATAAGTGAACGTAATGCAGGCTTATAAAGATAAGTGCCACATTGCCAGGGACGGCATGCTCCAGAAAGCCTGAGTTGAGACCCAGTGCATCGCTTGACACGGATCTGACCCCGTGGTCTCCTCAGCTCATTTAGCTTGGCAGTGACATCTACTTCTTTCAGCCGTACAGCTCATGTTTGTTGCCCTGATCTTTCTGGTTTCTCTCCTTGTCTTAGCTTGTTCTTTCTCTTCTGTGAATGATCTGCAGGCCAGCCATGACGCCTGGGAGTTGGACATACTCCCAGCTTCTGATGAGGTGATTTTGTGGAATAGTATTATGCAGGCAATAGGAGATGTGTTCCCAGATCAAACAAAAAATAGAATGGGAAACAATGGGGTTTATTACAACAACAATAAATGGTGAGGGCCCCCTCAGGCTGCTCATGAGAGGCATAGATTTGATCCTAAAAGCTTGCTTCCTCCAGGTGGTCAATATCAGTGTGACCCTAAGAGTGGGAGAGTGAGACTTAGGATCTGGGACAGGAGAGACTACAGAGGAAAATGGGCTGATGGGTTAGGTTTTATTATTTAGCTGTTAGGATTTGAGACCCTATGCCTGTTTATCCAAAAGATGAGAAAATACAACTTCATAAAGATTTAATTCAGGTATATGCTTAGCAAATGCAAGTTGGATGTAATGATTAAGTTATAAAGTATTGCTTGCAGAAAGGAAAAGAAAGACTTCTGAATTAACTATAATTGAATAATAGGCATCTGTTGTAGCCAATCTGTCTCTCACCTTTGCTAACTTGCAACTGAAAATAGGATCAGCATTTAACAAAGAATGAAAAAGAAACCACAAAAAGCTAGTGCCCCATTATTCAAAAAAGAATTGGTCAAGGTGTTTTTCAAAGGTGTTTTTGACAGTTAATAGTTAACAGTGCTTGCTCATAAAGATTGTAAGGGATGGGGTTAACTTTCCTGGAAACATTATGTGTATGTAATTTTAAAGAAGATGTTTTTCACAGCTAATGGTTAATAGTGCTTGCTCATAATGATTGTAAGAGATTGGGCTAACTTCCCTGGAAATATTATTTACTTGTAATTTCAAAGATTATGCATGCATGTCAAATTTAGACACAGTTTTGTTTTTGCCTTTTTACTTTTGAATCCTATTTCCTTGTATGAGAAAAATAAAAGACTGAGGTTTTGTGGCAAGAAGCAGCAGAGTGAGCCAATAGAGCGAGCAAGCAGAGAGAGCGAGCAAGAGTGAGCGAGCAAATGAGAGAAAAGCCAGAGAGAACAAGAATGAAAGAGAAGGAAAAAAAGAAAATGAAAAAGAAGAGAGAGAGAGAGAATGAATGAGAGGGTGAATGAGAGAGAGTGAGCAAGTGAGTGAGTGAATGAGAGAGAGAGAGAGTGAATGAGAGAGAGAGAGTGAATGAGAGAATGAATAAGAGAGAAAGAAGCAAAATGGCTCGCTGCTGAAGCCTGACCTGTCAGTTAGTACCAATATGTCCTAAGTTTCGTTTTGTTTTCTCCACTTTCGTTCATCCCAGCTTCGTGGTCTCACCCCTTGTTGATGCTAGGGCTGGACCCCAGCACCACATGATCTGTTTAATAGGAAAATTCTAGCTTCTGATTGGTAATATGTATATTTAGGTAGGAGTAGATATAGGTCAAAGCCTGAAAACTAGAAAGGAGACCATGACATGGAACTTGGTCTGGAGAGATAGCTTTGTGGTTAAGGCACTTGCCTGTGAACCCTAAGGACTCATGTTTAACTCTTCAGATCCCACATATGCCAGACACACAAGGTGACTCAGTTCACAAGGCTGCACATGAGCACAAGGTGGTGTATGCATCTGATTTGACTGCAGTGGCTGGGGGCCCTTGAATGCCAACACACACTCTCTCGCGCTCGCTCTTGCTCTCTTACATTAAAAAAAAAGCCAGTCTGTTGGGCTTGCCAAAAACAAAACAAAACAAAACAACAACAACAACAAAAAGAAGCTTCAAGAGAAGGAGGGCCAGGAGGGTGGACACCAGAATACATGAGCTATGAAAGGAGAAAAGTATACTAGGGGTGGAAAAGTGAAAGTGAAGCAGGAATAGGGAAGCAGGGAGATGGAGGAAAAGTGGGAGTACTGAGTCTGAACTAAGCTTCTACAAACATTTTACATTTCATTGTTTCTCCATACTGTATTTGCCTAGCAATTACATTGTATTAAACATTATAAATGAAAATAAAATGAAAGTTGAAAAGATGTGCTTTAAATAAACAGGACTCTGATGTGGTTTTCTTTGTTTATTTTAGTACTAGTTTACCCCATCTGTCAAATGCAAAACTAGTTAATCTTGAATTTCGTGCTTTCTTGCTTTTGGTGATTCTGCCTTTATGCTTCTCCTCATGAGCATAGAATGATCTCAGCATATCCAACAGTCCTCAAAATCATCTGATTTTACTTCCCAGAAATTTACTACACTTTGTGAGTTTTTTTCCTTTCAGAATATTTTACTCTAGCTGGCTATAGTTATCCCACATATTCCATCTCACTGTGGCAATGTGTTCCTCTGCATGCCACCTAGCTACTACTATCATCCCAGTTCATGCCACTGCCAGGATATTTTACTCATTCTGCAAACTCTCTTCACCATAACTGATCTTCCAGAGCAGCACATTAGAGCTGGCAGAACTTTCCAGATGTGGATCACAGTGATTGTAAGATGCACAGATACACCTAAGTTGAAGACATTTATTTTGTACTCAGGGCCAATCTAGAGCTTACAATTCTTCTGTTTTTTTTTTCAGCTCAAGAAATTAAACAATCACTCAACCATTGGGATCTCATGAAGCTGAAAAGCTTTTTCACTGACAAAAATACTATAACCAAAAGCCAGCAGATTACCCACAGAATGGGAGAAAATTTTCACCAGCTATACAACTGACAGAGGCCTAATTTCTAGAATCTACAAAGAACTCCAAAACCTAAACAATAAATCACCAAACAACCCACTCACAAAGTGGGGCAGAGAACTGCACAGGGAGTTCTCAGAGGAAGAAATACAAATGGCAAACGCACATTTAAGAAAATGTTCAACATCCCTAATCATCAGGGAAATGCAAATTAAAACAACTATGAGATTCCACTTTACCCCAGTAAGGATGGCTAACATTAAAAAAAAAAAAAAAAAAAAAAAAAAAAAAAACAATGAAAACAAATGCTGGTGAGGCTGTGGAGAAATAGGAACAAGTTTTCACTGCTGGTGGGAATGTAAAATGGTTCAACCATTATGGACAGCTATATGGAGACTCCTGAAAAGGATGACCATAGGCCTACCAATGGATCCAGTTATTCCCTTATTGGGCATTTACCCTAAAGGCTCCAAGCCTCAGATCAGAGACATTTGCTCAACCATGTTTATAGCTGCTCAATTCATAATATCAAAGAGCTGGAATCAACCCAGGTGTCCATCACTAGATGAATGGATAACAAAGATGTGGTATATCTATACTATGGAATTCTACATAGCAGTAAGGAAAGATGAAATAAGGAAATTTGAAAAAAAAAAAAAGGTCAAACATGGAACAGATCATCCTCAGTGAGCTCACCCAAGCACAAAAAGATAATCGTCGCATGGTCTCGTTTATCTGTCGCTCCTAACCTGAATCCATGTGACATGCAGCCAAACCTAATAAACACTCTGAGGACCAGACAAGAGGGAGGGTGGGATGGAGGGAGGGTAAGGGTGGGAGGGAATGAGAGGGTGGGAAGGAGGACAAGGGGGGGATACAAATTGGGACCCAAAAGGAAAAGATACTATAAAACCCTTTACTCTGAACAACAGGCTAAAACATTGATCCTTCAGCAGGCCTGCAGAGGGAACACCCTAACCACAGGCACCTGGAGAGAGCATCATGAAGGCTAACCTTAATCTTGTCCTGCTTCTCTTTCTCTTCTCTCTCTCTCTCCCTCTCTCTCTCCCTTTCCTCTCTATACTCACTTTCTCTTTTATATTAACTATCTTTTTCCTCCCTCACCTTCCTAGGTGCAGACTTATAACTCCCAGTGCCAGCTTGGGGTTAACTTCCACAATGAGCTGTTGATCCAAGACACCTACAAGGTTTCCCAAAAAAAGACAGACTTCTGTCAGAGTTCTTGGTGACCCACTAAAGGTTAATGGTAAGACCCTACTGTCGAAGACAGCATACGTGTGTGAGACCAAACACAGATCTGGCCAGAATCTGGAAGAAGGTCAGTCCCCAGACAGTTAGCTAGTCTAGTACCAGAGTGTGCTACACGAGCAACTGGGGGGAAAATGTCCGACATTGGTCCAAACAACCTGTAGTCTAAGATACCCACCTGGAAACAACCTGACGTAATGTTCATACAAGTGCAGTAGTGGCAAACAGCCATGGTGGGTAACCAACTGCGCTTGATTTGGCTAATAGATTCACTCAGTGGAATGGAACACATTGCTGGAACTGGGAAATAAGTCAAAACCAGGTACACAAAATGATCTCAGTCTCCAAGATCAAGATACTACCAAATGTGGGCTAGAAGAGAGCCAACGCATATAAATTTCTGTCCAAAACATATATAGTCATCCCTTCTATCTAGTACTAACTTCTCTCTCCTTTGGAGAATTTGCTTATCTTTTTTCAGATGGACAACGAACCTGAAGGGAGGATCAGCTAATCACACCTCACGAGGGCCCCAGCTGAAACCATAGAACAACGCAGGGGAAGGGCAAGAATACAGCATTCATGGCGATCACGACACCAGAAAAAGGCTGAAGGAGATAAACACAGAGAACATCCAACTCCAACTAAGCCAGATATTCAGAGACACAGAGGCTCCTAAAACCTCATCACTGAAGCAGAACTAAAATGACTCCAATGTGGCTCAGGGAAACTCGCAGAAGAGGGGGCGGAAAGATTGTTAGAGTCACAAGTTGGGGCATTATGCACAGAGACTGGGGCCTACCCCCAGAACTCTTGACGACCCCCACAATGCATGACCCACATTCCCCATTGATGAGGGTCCCTTCAGAAGAGGGAGGACAGGGAGGAGGATAATGGAACCAATACTGTGAATGTAAAATCAGAAGAATATAAATAAAAATAAATAAAATAAATAAAAAATTACAAGAATTTCCCTAAATGAAAAGGATCAAATAAATGTTGTTAGCCAATAGTGCATTCTAAATTTGGTGCAAATTCTCCACAATTGCTTATATGTACAAAACATAAATATGAAACACAAGAAAATATAAATACACAAGTAACACAAGAATAGTAAACACACTGCAATGGAGCTACCTGATCAGGCAAATTAATCCTATAACTTCAAATGTGATCTCATTTTACTAAGTAGTTTGATGGCTGCCAATATGTGAGTGTGACTGAATACCTTTTTAAAAATCCTTACATTTGAAGGATTTCTAGCATGAATCTTGGATGGAAAAATAATGCAATATAGTTTCTACATTGTACTCCTGTGCTCTATTACCTGGGTTTCTGATGCCAGTTGACTTTCAAATCTATTAAGTTCTAGCCATTCTTTATTTTCCTATGGTTTCATAGTGATGTACATTTTGATTTCATGTTAGGAACACATCAAGTAGAAAGCTTTCCTGCATTTTTATATGATATGCTACTCTGATGCTCAAGCTAGTCTTTAACTCCTGAGAACCAGTGAACCTATAGCATTAGTTTTCAAATAGGATGGAATTAAAAGCATGTACTTCTATAGCGGGTAAATTATACAGTTTAGAGTTGTGTTTTTCCAAGCTTTGTCATTTTATGGCTAATCTTTCCAAAAATCTAATCGTCACATTTTAGTGAGGTAATGTCATAAGCTGAATGTTTTTATATGTTGATGTTTTATATGTTTTATATGTTTTATATGTTGAATGTTTTATATGTTGATGGTGTTTTCAATATGAAAATGTTAGACAGCAGGGCCATTGGAACTTGATCACGTCATGAGGGTAAAATTATTATGGATAAGATTAGTGAAACTATGAAACAAAACAGGGCTAGAGATATGGCTTAGCAGTTAAGGCACTTGCCTACAAAGCCTAAGGCCCCATGTTTTACTCCCTAGGTCCCAAATAAGCCAGACACACAAGGTAATACATGTGCAAGGTTGCACATATGCACAAGGTGGCACATACATCTGGAGTTTGATTACAGTGGCTAGAGGCCATGGTGTGTCAATGTAGGGCTTGCTTAAAACAAAACAAAATAAACAACAACAACAAAAACAAAACAGAGAAGTCCTCTCTTCTCCAATTCTCCCTGAGTATATGTTGGGAAGCAGTCAATTTGAAACTAGAAGAGTATCCTCTTCAGAACTCAGCTATATGGGTACCCTCCTGATCATAGACATCCAGCCTTCAGATGTGTAAGAAATAAATTCTGTTGTCTAAAAGCCACCCAATCTATTGTGCTTTGTTAAAGCAACCAGACCTCAGATAACCAATACTGTTTAGTGAACCACTGTTACATGTCAGTGACCATGCCCAGTTGGTAAGGAAGTGTGCACTGCACAACCAATATAGAACTTCCAAGTCACATGACAGAGTGTGAATGAATATATATTTCTACAAAAGAGAATAAGTAATTGGGATTAGTAAACCAGACTTGAAACACTCTTGCAAAAACAAATTGGTATATTCTTAAGAAGCTAATTAAAAATGCACTGGCTATCCTTACCCCAATCAACCATCCCCAAGAATGTCTCCAGCAAAGTCACTTCCTGTGGAAAATTCATAGACACATTATAATGCACATATAGCTTTGTTCCTTGGAGAACAATCAGTGACACAGGACCATGACATTTTTATATTTGCGTTTTATCTTTCACTACCTTATTTCCTCATTGTGATTCTTAAAATGGCAGCTACTGATACAGCATCAGCTTCCTATATTTGCTTCCCCACCCCATGAACATTCAGTGCCAGGAGCAGAAACCAAGCTTGTGCACACTCAGATTTGGGATCAGGACCATCTGAAACCAAGCTAACTCCGTGGCCTACACCACCCTGAGGAGGTACAACTGAGCTGATCACATTCCCCAGCCCAGACCTGCCTGGAAACTACATACATGAGGAAGACTCTTTTCAGATTCTAGTGTATCCACCCCAGACCTGCAGAGAGACCACTCTCCCTGGCCCAAATGGATAAAGGCTGACAAGGCCATTGAACACAGGATCTATAGGGCTTGAGAACAAGACAAAGGAACTATGTAGAAAGGCCAAAATCCATGACAAGTTAAAAAAACAAAAACAAGCCAGGCATAGTGGCACATGCCTTTAATCCCAGAACTTGGGAGGCAGAGGTAGGAGGATCACTGTCAGTTCAAGGCTACCCTGAGGCTACATAGTTAATTCCAGATCAATCTGGGCCAGAGTGAGACCCTACCTTGAAAAAAAAACGGATGAACAGTACTTGATGTGAATGTGGGATACCTTAAAACGATCAAGTCTTTTAATCATGGGCATACAAGAAGGGGAAGAATGAAGGCCAAGGCCAATAAATTTTAGTGGAACATTTTCCACATCTTAAGAAGGTGAAGCCTGTCTAGGCATAAGGGATACACATAACACAAAATAGACAAGACCAGAGGAGAAATTACATTATATTGAGTATATTATTACATTATACTTTAAATACAGGAAACAATGAAAATTACTAAAAGCTGCTAGAGAAAATCAGCTGGTCATTTATCAAGGTAAGACCATCAAATTGCTTCTGATTTCCAATGGAAACTCTAAAAGGCAGAAGGGCTTAGAATGGAGTATTTCAACTTTTAAAAGACCATGGCTGCCAACCCAAACTATGACACCCAACAAAATTATACCCCATAATAAAAGGTGAAGAAAAAAAATCCACTATAAAAGCCAGTTTTATTAATATGTGAGCATTAAGGCAATCAGAGAATGTTGGATGGAATACTTCACACTGAAGAAAAGAATGAACATACTCAAGGCTATAGGAGGGGAAAACAATAGCCAAAACTAAAGCAGACATGAAAGCAAATGAAAATCAAGTAAACACAAGACTCCACAAAGTGTTCAACTGGACAGGTATTAACTATACCTCTCATTTATAACCATGAATAACAATAGACTCAACTGGCCAATAAAAACACACAGATTAACACCTTGAATCAGGATCTATCCATTTGCTGTCACGCATAAACAAATTTTGCTATTAAAGAAATCCAAAACCTTAGAGTGAAAGGATGGAAAAAAATATGCAAAGCAAATGAAAATAGGAAACAAGCAGATGTGGCTATACTAGTATGTGACAAAATAGACGTTAAAGCAAAAGCAATAAAAAATATGAAAAGGACCACTTTATAACAATTCAACAAGAGGATGTTATAATCATAAACATAGATTCACCAAACACAGGTGCACCAAATTTTATAAAGCAAAATCTGGTACACATTAAATCAGAAACAAATCTCGACGCAGTAATTCTGGTGACTTTAATACTCACTGATGATAAACAGACAGGTCATCTAAACAGAAAACAGAGAAACAATGGAACCAAACAGCACTCTTCAAAAAATATACATTCTTCTTGGTGGCTCATGGAATCTTCACTAAACTAGATCATAGGACACAAATCCCTGTGTTATAATTAACAACAATGCAATAAATCTATGAACAACATGAAAAACAATAGAAAATACAAAACTCTTGGAGATTGAGCATCACACTATTGAACAATGAGTGAGTTGTTGAAGACATCAAGAAAAAAATTTTTTAAATTAGTAAAACTGAATGACAATGGAAACACAACATTTCAAAACTTATGGGACACAATAAAGGCAATTGTAAGAGGAAATTTATTGCTTAAAATGCCTATATTACAAATACAGAGTGTGATGGTTTGATTCAGATGTCCCCATAAACAGGTGTTCTGAATGCTAGTCTCACTAGATGATGGTAATTGGAAATTAAAGCCTCCTGGAAGCAGTGTATTGTTGGGGCGGGCTTATGGATATTATAGCCAGCTCCCCCTTGCTAATGTTTGACACACTCTCCTGTTGTTATTGTCCACCTTATGTTAGGCAGGGGGTGATGCCACCCTCTGCTCATGCCATCGTTTTCCTCTGCCATTATGGAGCTTCCCCTCAAGTCTGTAAGCCAAAATAAATCCTTTTTTACCAAAAACTGCTCTTGGTCAGGTGATTTCTGCCAGCAGTGAGAACCTGTCTGCAACAGTAAAGAGGCACTGAAGAGTGAGATTGCTGCTAGACACCTGACTGTGTGGCTTTGGCCTTTTGGAGCTGGTTTTCATGTAGAATGTGGAAGGATTTGAAACCTTGGCCTAAGAGATGCCTTTCAGTACTGTAAGTCCAGCTTGATGGACTATTCTGGTCAAATTCAGACCCGAATGCAGTAAGAACTATGGACTGTGAAGTTTGTCTTATGAGGGTAAAAAAGAGCTTTGCTTGGACTGGCTAGTAGCAATTTGTGTGAGAGGCTTGCTGTTATACCCATGTCCTGAGACATCGTTCAGGGTTGCAGTGTGTAGAAATGGACAGGAGTGTGCAGAGGGATATGGCACAGAAAAATGAAATCTTTTGACTGAAACTGCTGCCTGTTCAGCTGCAATTTTATGAGAATTACAACCTTTGAAACTGGGACAACAGGAAGAATGTAGACTCCTTTGAAGGGGCCGAATGCTCAAGGAGTGTCCTGTTCTTCAAAGCTTGCTTTATTCCCCTCTGGATTAACAAAGGGCACTCTACCTGGTATTGTGGAGGATAAGAAATGCAGGAAAGAGAGGGTCATTGAATTTGCAATGTGGTCCTATGTTTTGAAATGGCCATGGGCAGTGTGAAGCAGGATTGCCTTCCTGGAGACCCGATGGAGCAGTGAGATGGACCGTGGGTTGCAGTGAAGACTCAGTGGAGATGCTGGGACCATGAGATAGCTGCTAAGGAAAGCTGCCATGGAGCTTGCCATGGAGCTTGCCATGGAGGAAGTTTCCCAGGACTGTGAGTAGCCTAGCTGGAGCAGTGTAATCAGAACTCAAGAGACTTGTTGCAGGTTAGAATGATCAGATTTGGAGATTTGTCACTGACTAGAGTTGTTCGACTTGGAGCTACCGACTTTGATGTTTGCCCTGTTTAAATCTTGTGTTGGTTGAATATTTCTTTGCTATGTACAATGCTACCTTTGCAGTGTGAATGTTTATTTGTGCTATTATGGGTGTTTTGGGAATGTTTTTGGTATTATGGCTCAGTTAAAAGACCTTGAACTTGGTCTGGAGATATGGCTTAGCGGTTAAGTGCTTGCCTGTGAAGCCCAAGGACCCCAGTTCGAGGCTCAATTCCCTAGGACCCAGCTAATGACAATCAGAAATTAATGCCTCCTGGAGGCAGTGTATTGTTGGGGGCAGGCATATGGGTATTATAGCCAGCTCCCCCTTGCTAGTGTTTGGCACAGTCTCCTATTGCTGTTGTCTACGTTATGTTGGCCAGAGGATGGATGATGTCCACCTTCTGCTTATGCCATCATTTTCCCTTGCCATCATGAAGCATCCTGTCAAGTGTGTAAGCCAAAACAAGTCCTTTTTTCACAAAAGTTGCTTTTGGTGAGGCAATTTCTGCCAGCAATGTGAACCTGACTGCAACACAGAGAGATTTCAAATGTAATCTATCTGAAGGACTTGGAAAAGCAAAGACCATGCAAACCTAAAATATCAGAAGGAAAGAAATAACCAAGATCAGGATAGAAATAAATAAATTAGGAATAAAGAAAACAATTTTTAAAATTGAAAGAAACAAAGACATAATTCTTCAAAAATTAAATAAGATTGATAAACCATGGCCAAACTGATAAATAAAATGAAAGAAGACTCAAATCAAGATTAGGAAGAAAAAGGACATGTTACAACAGTTATTAATGAAATTGGGAGAATCATTAGTACATATTTCAAAAAAAACTATATTTCATAAAATTGGAAAATATTTTTCTATGACCTATAAAATCTAAACACAGGAGACATAAATTATCTGAATATAGCTAAAACATCTAATGAGATTGAAGGAGTGATTAAAATCCTCTCAAGCAAAAATGTCCAGATCCAGATAGATTCATTGTCAATTCTACCAAACCATGATAGCAGAACTGAAACCACTGTTTCTCAAGTGATTTCACAAAATTGAAAATCTGAGAATATTCCCTGATTCCTTCTATGAAGCCAGAATTTCACTAAAACCAAAACCAGAAAGAGACACAACAATAAAGAAAATTGTAGTCCAATAATCCTGAGGACATTGGATGCAAAAATTCTCAATAAAATTCTTGCAAACTAAATCCAAGCACATAGCAAAAATCTCAAAATTTCAATAGGTTTCATCCCAGAGATGCAGAGATGGTTCAACATATGAAAATTAATACATGTAATACATCACATAAGTACAATTGGGGCAGAAATCACATGATCATTTCAATAGATGTAGAGAAGGCCTTTGACAGGATGTAAGATACATTTATTATTAAAGCACTGGAGGGACTAGGGAATAAGGGATCATATTTCAACCTAATAAGGGCTATATAAAACAAACTTAAAGCCCTTATCATACTAAGTGAGGAACAACTTGAATAATTCCATTTAAGGTCTGGAACAAGACAGGGAGGTCTGCTCTCCCCATTGCTATTTAGCATAGTACTTGAAGTCTTAGTTTGAGCAATAAGACAAGAAAAGAAATAAGAAGTGTATAAATTGGAAAGGAAGACATCAAACTAGCTTTATTTGTAAATGATATGATGCTGTACTTAAGAGACCTGAAATACTTCACCAAAAATGTCATAGAGCTGAAAACCTCTCAGCAAAGTGATAGAATATAAAATGAACACACAAAAATCAGTGTGTTCATCATATATATCAATATAAATTTATATGCCATATATACTAAAGACAAAGTCAGGGAAGCAGTGCCATTTACAACAGCCACAAAAATTTAAATATCTTTTGATATCCTTAATGAAAGAGCATTGCAATGAAAGCATTAGACCATTGAGGAAAGAAACTGAGGAGGAAACAAGAAGATCGAAAGATCTCCTGTGCTCATGGATCAGAAGTAATACTAAAAATGGCCCTCCTTTCAATGCAATTCCCATCAAAATACCAGCATTCTTATCAGAAACAGAAACAAATAGTCTCAGAATTCATATGGAACCACAAAAATCCTCAGAGAGCCCAAAATAACCTTAGCAAAAATAATTCTACTGGTGGTACCACCATACCCAATTTCAAGATATACTACATAGCTATAGTAATACAAACTGTAAGGTACTAGCCCAAAGACAGATACATAGATCAATGTAATAGAATAAAAGTTCCAATTATAATTTCTAATTAAAATACCCAACATTTTATAAAGAGGCCAAAAACACACTGGAGAAAAGACAGCCTCTTCAACAAATGAAGCTGGGACAAACTTAATAACCACATGTGTGGTTATTATGAATGTAAACCCTCTTCTCTCACTCTGCACATGAATCAATGCCAAACAGATCAATGATCTCTGATACTATTACAAGACTTGAAGAAAAAGTAGAAAGAATACTTTAAATTGAAGGCATCAGGGTAGATTTTCTGAATAAAACTCCAGTAGCCATTGGACCCTCATGAAACTAAAAAACTACTATGCAGCTAAGGAAACCATCAACAAAGTCAATTGACAAACTGTAAAGTGGAAGAAAAATTTTAGTAGTTATAAATCTGACAGTGGCTTAATATCTAGAATGTACAAAGAATTCAAAAAAAGAAATAATAAAAATCAAACAATCCACTCATAAAATGGGGCATGAATGAACAGAGAGTTCTCAAAGGAAGAAATACAAATGGCCAAAAAATATCTAAAACAATGCTCAACATCTTTAGCAATCAGGGAAATACAAAATAAAACTACTTTGAGATTCTATCTCAATACTGTCAAAATGGTTGTCATCAAAAATCAAATGACAACAAATGCTGGTCCCAATGTTGTGGGAAAGAAACCCTCCACTGTTGGTAGAAGTGTAAACTGATACAGTCACTATAGAAATAAGAAAAAAAGTCTAAAATTAGATCTACCATTTGATCCAATTATATCATTCCTGGGCCTATATCCCAAAGACGCTATTTTATTTAGTTATTTGAGAGAGAGAAAGAGGGAGAGAGAAATAGATAGAGTTGCAGGATGGGTGTGCCAAGGCCTCTAGCCATTGCAAACAAACTTCAGATGAATGCACCACCTTGTGCATCTAATTTACCTGGGTACTGGGGAGCTGAACCTGAGTCCTCAGGCTTCAGAGGCACACACCTTAACTGCTAAGGCAGTCTCCAGCCTGCAAAGACTCTACTCTTTACTATAGAGGTACTTGCTCAACTGTTGCTCCTCTATTCCCAATAGCTAGGAACTGGAATGAGTCCATATGCCCAGCAACCAATAAATGTTTAATGAAGATGTGGTGGTTTTGCACTTATATTCTCATTGCTGGAAGAAAGCACTTTTGGTAAGACCAAAAGCAGCTGATGGGAGGAAAATTGTTTATTTGGGCTTACTGACTTGAAGGGAAACTCCATGATGGCAGAGGAAGATGTGGCATGAGCAAAGGCTGCTCATCACCTCCTAGCCAATATCAGGTGGACAACAGCAGCAGGAGAGTGTGCCAAACACTGGCAAGGGGAAGCTGGCTGTAAGTCATCCATAAGCCCTCTCCCAACAACATACCTCCTCTAGGAGACTCCAACTCTCAAATTGCCACCAACCTGGCATCAAGCATTTATGTTACATAAGTTTATAGGAGCCACCAAGTTCAAACCACCACAGGTACAGATACACAAATGAATTGTTTTTTAATTTTTATATATTTATTATTTATTTATTTATTTGAGAGACTGAGAGAGAAAGAGGCAGACAGAGAAAGAGAGAGAAAGAGAAAGAGAGAGAGAGAGAGAATGGGCTCACCAGGGCCCCCAGCCACTGCAAATAAACTCCAGACACATGCGCCACCTTGTACATCTGGCTTATGTTGAACCAAGGTCCTTTGGCTTTGCAGGCAAATGCCTTAACCGCTAAGCCATCTCTCCAGGCCCTACACAAATGAATTTTACTCAGTGATAATTAAAAATGAAATTATGGGATTGCAGGAAGATGGATAGACCTGGAAAAAATTATACTAAATTAGGTTCATGGGGTTAGAAATAAAAAATTCACATATTCTTTTTCATATGCAGACCTAATAATGGAATACTTTGATTTGTTTATACTTTGTAGTAAGCATCCATAGTACTGATTAGAAAGATAGAATGCAGCTTGGAGAGGAAAGAAACAGAAAAAGATCAGAAAAGGAGATAGCAGGCAGGTAGGTGGAGCGATATAATACAGAGGTGGAAGGATCTGGGAGGAACTTGTGTAAGGGAGGGAGATACACAAAAGTAATGATGGCATGAATCAATGCCAACACTTCTTTGTTGAAAGAGAGATAGGGAGAAAGAGAGGAGTAGATTGGGCAGAAACACCCTGCAGCCCTGGGAAAAGTATTATCCTAAAACTATGTCCTAAAACTAAAAGTATAAGCTGTTGCTGGTAAACCTCAGTGCCAAAATGGGGCTATGGCCCAAAGTTAGTTGTTGGTCAGGGTGGCCCATTAGTCACCCAAAGCAATGCATGACATTGCCCAAACATTTGGTTACCCACCAGTATTATATGGTAAGGCCTTATTACTGAAGACTACATGCATGCCATCACAGGACATTGGGATGTCATGTGGAACTTACATGGAAGTCAACTCCCTGCTTGCTAGCTCTCATAGTGCTGGAAAGCATTTTGTGAACTCCCAAGGGATAAAAGTCATCAAAAACTTGAAGAAGCAATGGATCCTGCAAACTATAAAATCAACCAATAAGGCAAGATGTACACATTAGTGCAATAATGCCATACAGGCTCTCTGATTAGATATGAGGCCAATTCAGTGAGAGGGAATTCATGCCTACTACTGAGAACCAGGTCAGAGGCCTATGGCTTGGAAGGTCACAGATCCCAAAGGGAAGGTTCCCCTGTTTTTGTCTTAGGGAGAGGGTATGCTAGTCAAAATTCTTATACATATCTACATTTGTCTATTTTGGTCCATGCTGCTCTCAGTCTTAGTCTATTTTGTACAGATGATAGTGAATATGAGGAAGACCCAAGACCTAACAGTATGACAGAAAAGAAAACCTATTTCCTAGCATGAGATGAATCACCTCTGTCACACCTGTCAGAGCCCAAGGAACATTATAGAGCAAGTGGCAGATTAAATATAAGTGTTGATCTCACTGCTAACCTGTGAACCTCTACTATGGAGATTATGGTAGACACTGAAGAGACTCAAAATATATCAAAACAGAAAATTAGAGGCTATGGAGAGCTCAACATTAAAAGAGACATCTAACATGTGCACCAAAGCTCAGAGAACATTGCAGAAGAGGCTGATAAAAGATTGGAAGAGGGCCTGTGTTGGGCCCTGCCCGGTGTGAAGCCGAGTGGTTAGCCCAGCCAATCTTGGCCTACTCCCGGTAAGGCCTAGTTGAGCCTGAGTAGAGTTTCGTGACCTGCCCTTGACTCAGCACCTAAGCTGAAACTGCCTCCACCCAGCTGCTGCTGACGTGATGAAATACTATTGGCCCTTATACCTTTCTCTCATCCCCTCTTCCCGCCCCCTTCCTCAAAGTATATTGGCCCTTATACCTTTCTCTCATCCCCTCTCCCCACCCCCTTTCTCAAAGTATATTGGCCCTTATACCTTTCTCTCATCCCCTCTTCCCGCCCCCTTCCTCAAAGCATATAAATATCTCCCCTGACAATAAACGGAGAGTTCCGCCTTAGACGTTTCTCCCGGCTCAATGTGGTTTTCTTTTCCCCGGTGGTTTGGGGAAGTTTTTTGAGTCGTTGACACCCGCCTTCTCGCTCAGCCTCAAGAGAAGCGGCTGGTCCTATTCTCTCTCTCTTTTGCTCTACCTGCCGGTGGTGGAGGAAAAAACCCCCCTGGCAGGGCTGGAGAGATGGGTTAGCAGTTAAGGCACTTGCCTGTGAAGCTAATGACCCAGGTTCAATCCCCAGTATCCATGTAAGCCAGGTGCACAAAGTGGCACATGCATCTGGAGTTCGTTTGCAATGGCTGGAAGCCTGGTGTCCCCATTTCTCTCTCTCTCTCTCTCTTTCATCCCTTTCTCTCTCATAAATAAAAATTAAAAAATAAAATATAAAACGAAGATTGGAGGAGTCATAGGGTGAGAAAATGTATTCTCAAACATTGCCCCCCTCAAACTAACTGGTGTATTCATGATTCCACAGTGATTACAGATAACCCTACTGAGTAGGGTTCCCAATGGAATGTGTGCATGGGAAATGGAACATGAGAGTATATCCCAATGGGAATGTGAGAAATTTGCCACATGTTCATTTATCAAAATTCTCACTAAGATAGTTTTTAAGGAGAAAAAAATAAAGGCAATCAAATTTAAAAGGAAAAAAGAGAGATACTCCTCACAGAAGTGTTTTCTAAAATGAGTTTATGGATATACATAAATATAAACTCAAATATGCAGACCTAGAACTTAGAGTTATCATCACGCTTTATCTTAGCCCAACACCAAATCCAGATGAAGGTCAGAATTTTAGACTGAGATCATGACTGAAAACTTTACTGCTATCCTCTGAGCCTCTAAAGCTCCTTTCCCTCCACTTGTAATGCCCTTGTCCCACTTGGAAGAGAACATTAATCTTCTAGGCTTTGGTTCAGGCCCAGCTCCTTCCCATAGGATGCATCACTTGACAGATTTTTATTACCTCAACAGATGCTCTGTTTTCCTGTCAGGTATTTTAGCTTTTAAAGGATTGAGTAGAAAGCAATAGTTCTAGACTTAGTTTTTATTACATTAAATTCAACAAAGATCTAATTTTTCAAAACTACCTATGAAATATTATATTCAATTGTATATAGAGAGAATGTAATAACCTTGGAATTAAGGTTTTCCTTAGGGGGAAAATATTAACTGAAACAATCAATTGTTAAAGTTAATAGCTGTTGCCTCAAAAGTGACTTTGCTCTAATACTAAATTAAATAACTACAAAACCCTTGGGCTAAAGAAAATTGATTTGTTTTGTTTTGCATTCATATTGCAGCGTGTTGGTCCACATACTTCTCAATGAATCTTCTTCATAACTACTTCATAGCTTCAGAGCCGGTGCTGAGATTAATGAAACTTCAAAGGCTGGGAGTGGTGGCTCACCCTTCTGATTCCAACACTCAAGAAGCTGAGGTGGAAATATTGCCAGGAATTCAAGGCCAGCCTGGGCCACAGAATATTACTCTGCCTGAAAAAAAGAAAGAAAAGAAAAGAAAAAGAAGATAAGCAGCTAGGTAGCACACCTTAGAGAAATGACCATAAACTTGTGAAGCACACAGATCTTGGTTCACTTCTTGACTTTGTGGTATAACATTGGTCAATCTGATAAAGTTCTGTAAGCCTTTATTTCACATCTATAAAATCAGTGTAATGAAATTTACTACCATTTTACTCTTTTGTGCTACTAAGGAGGAATAAGGAGAAATAATCGAATGTGTATTGTGTAGTCATTAGAGGAGACTCTGCCACAGCTACTTTCTAACTAAGTGAGGACATATTCATTCTTTGGGCCAATGAGTTTTAACTGGAAACGATGGGTATCACAGGACCCTCCAGAGACACATCTCTGCCATGGTGGTAAAGTATTCAGGTTTACTGCTGCTCTGCTAATTTGTCTCCTAAAAATTTACTAGGAACATAATCTTATTGCTGAAGTTTTGTAGGCTTGTATAAGAGCTAGTTATAAAAGCTACAGACAACTTTGATATTCCTAGCTCTAGATAAAATAAAAACACATCATTTCTCTTTTTAATGATAACTTCCATACTTACAGACAATAGACCATGATAATTCCCTCCCTTTCCCCACTTTACCCTTCACAAATCCACTCTCGATAATATCCTCTCCCTCACACCTCTCTCATTAGTGTCTCTTTTATTTTGATATAATCATCTTTTCTCCTATTATGAGGGTCTTGTGAAGATAGTGCTAGGCACTGTAATGTCTTGGATATTGAGGTCAATTTCTGTCTGGACATTTGCATTGTAAGCAGTCTTTCCCTTCCTTTGGCTCTTACATTCTTTCTGCCACCTCTTCTGCAGAGGACCCTGAGCCTTCAAGCATGGGAGAGAGATACTTCAATACTGAAAACCCTTTCATCACTTCTTTTCAGCACTATGGTGCCTTTTAGGTCATCCCAGTGGTCACTGCCATCTGATAAAACAAGCTTCTCTAACGAAAATGGATAGTCCTGTTAATATATGGGTATGAACATTAAGTAAAGTGCTTACAGGGAAGTTTGGTGAGCATGATATATGCATTTAGCCAGACAAAAGCAGGCATTACACTCCTAAAGCTCATGTTTTCCCTCACTATATGCTTTTGATTAGGTTTGCAGAACCAGGGATGTATTCCCTCCCATAGAATGGGCCTCCAGTCCAATTAGAGAGCAGTTGTTTCCCCCATAAGAGACATGCCACTATTGTACCCAGTTGGTCTTTTTGCCAGGCTGGCCAATCTTTTTTTTAAAATTAGTTATATATATAGTGTGTATGCAGCTGTGATGGTACCATTGTTAGCCTTCTCCCTGCCCTCCTCCCATGGGGAATGTGGGTCTTGCATTGTGAGGGTAGCCATCAGGTATGGGGGAGAGGTAATGGCCCTGTCCATAATGACCCAACTAATGGCTCTAACAATCTTTCCGTCCCCTTTTCCACAAATTTCCCTGAGCCATGTTGGGTTCATTTTAGGTCTATTTCAGTGATGAGGTCTTGGGAGTTTCTGTGTCTCTGGATATCTGATTTGGTAGGAGTTGAGTGTTCTCTGGGTCTATCTCTTTCATCCTTGTGCTGATACCAAGTTCACCTGGAAAGCAGCATTCTTGCTCATTTCCTCAATAACTCTATGGCTTCAGCTGGTACCCTGTTGAGGTGTGATGAGCTGATTGTCTCCTGAGGTTCTGCATCCATCTGAAAAAGAGAAGCGAATTCTCCAATGGAGAGTGAGGTCAGTGTATGATACATGGATAACCATTATTATTTTAGAGAGAATTTACTAGATGTAGGCCCTCTTGCAGGACACTATTGGTGGGACCTTGATATTGGAGCGGACTCATTTTTGGATATGGTTCTGACTTGTTTCCCCATTCCAGGTATGGGTTCTGATCCACTGAGCAGATCCATTAGCCAAATCAAGAGCAGGTGGTAACCCACTATGACTATGTCCACTATTGCTCTTGTGTGAGCATCACATCAGGTTGAGTGCTGCTGAGTATCTTAGACCACAAGTTTCTTAGACAGATGTTGGTCATTTTCCCCCACTCACTCATGTAACACCTTCTGGCACTAGACAAGCTAACTGTCTGGGGACTGACTCTCTTCTAGATTTCCTGGTGGACAATCTTGAGGCTTGTTGTCCATTGTTTTCACCACTGATTACTTCTGTCTCCTATAGGGATGCATGCAGTGCATCTTTTTCCAGATTTCTGTCAGCTGGTCTACATGAGGGAGGTTTTCAGCTCAGCCCCAGCTTGATTTCTCAATGACCTTGCATTCCAGGCATGTGAAGTCTTCAGTAATAGGATATTACCAACTATTTCTGGTGGGAAAGCAAGATCCTTGGCAATAGCCTGTAATGTTTTGAGGGGATCAAGGACATCTCTGGACAAACTCACTGGAAGGTATTCCCATCCCTGGCAGTGAAAAGGTTCTTTTTATTAACAACTTCCATAATTGTAGACAATAACCTATGCCCATGATAATTCCCTCCCTCCCACCACTTTTTCCTTTGAAACTTCACTCTCCATCATATCCCCCCAAGCCTCTCTTTTATTTTGATATCATGATCTTTTCCTCCTATTATGATGGTCTTGTGTAGGTAGTGTGAAAAGTTTCTAGTAACAGTCTAGGGTTTCTGGGTGTTCCATTATACAAAAAAAGTACATTTTCATATGACTTATTCACAATATCTTGAAATTTGATTAATCCTTCCCCCACCCTTCTTTTACTCAGTCTCTTTCCCTGACCTTGATTAGGCCATTCCATCCTCAGTAATCTGTTCATGTACTTACATATATACAATACCATCCCTTAAGTCCTCCTCTCTCTTCTCTCCCTTGTGGCCCTTTTCTACCTTACTGACCTCTGATACTGGTTTTTACTCCAACACACACACAAGTATTTTCTTTTTAAAATTTTTAAAAATTTTTTATTTTTGGAGAGAGTCACAGAGAGACAGAGAGAGAGGGGGAGAGGGAGACAGATAGAGAATGGGTGTGCCAGCAGTCTCTCAGCTGTTGTGAACGAAATCCATATGCATGCACCCCCTTGTGGGCAAGTGTGGCAGTGTGCCCTTGCATCACTTTGCATCTGGCTAAACATGGGACCTGGAGATTGGAACCAGGTTCTTAGGCTTAGCAGGCAGGCGCCTTAACCACTAAGCCATCTCTCCAGCCCAAGTCTAAACTTTTGTTGCTAGGATCCACATATGAAATAGAACATGTGGCATTTGACTTTCTGGGCCTGGGTTACTTTACTTAGTATAATCCTTTCCAGATCCATCCCTTCTGCTGGAAATTTCATGATTTCATTTTTCTTTACCACTGAATTGACATCCATTGTATAAATGTACCACATCTTCACTATCCACTAATCAGTTTAAGGATATCCAGACTGGTTCAATTTCCTAGCTACTGTGATTAGAGCAGTAATAAACATGGTAGTTCAAGTATCTCTAAGATAGTGAGAAGAGTCCTTGGGATATATGCCTAGGAGTGGCATAGGTGAGTCATATGGTAAATCTATTTTTAGCTGTCTCAGGAATCTCCACATTGATTTCCACAATGGTTGGACCAGACTACATTCCCACCAACAGTGTAGAAGGGTTCCTCATTTTCAGCATCCTCACCAGCATTTATTGTCATTTGTTTTCTTGATGATAGCAATTCTGACAGGAGTGGGATGGAATCTCAAAATAGTTTTAATTTGCATTTCCCTGATGGCCAAGGATGTAGAACATTTTTTAGATGTTTATATGAGATCTTTATTTCTACTTTATTTAGTTCTATAGCCCAATTTTTTAATTGGGTTGTTTGATTTTTTATTATTTAGTTTTCTGAGTACTTTGTATATCCTGGATATTAATACTCTGTCATATGTATAGCTGGAAGAGATTTTCTCCCTTTCTCTAGGTTGCTTCTTTGCTCTATTCAGCGTGTCCTTTGCTGTACAAAAGTTTTGTAATTTCATGAGGGCCCAGTGGTTGATTATCCTGAGTAACTGGGATTATATTCAGAAAGTCATTGGCTATGCCAATATGTTGAAGGGTTTCCCCTTCTTTGTCCTCTAGAAGTTTCAGAATTTCAGGTCTGATATTAAGATCTTTGATCCATTGGGACTTGATTCTTGTGCATAGAGAAAGATAAAGATCTATTTTTATCCTTCTACATATAGATGTTCAGTTTTCCCAGCACCATTTGCTGACTTGACAATCTTTTTTCCAGTGACTATTTTTGTCATTGTTGTAGCTGTAGATGCCTGGATTTACATGTAGGTCCTCTATTCTGTTCCACTGATCTATGTCTCTGTCTTTGTGCTAGTACCATGCTGTTTTTGTTACTATAGCTTTGTAATATAGCTTAAAACTAGGTATGGTGATACTGCCAGTCTTATTTTTGTTGCTCAAAATTGTTTTGGATATTCTGCCCTAATCTTCATCATTTCTTCCTATCTACTGATTTTTGGTTTGCCTTGTTCTTCTTTTTCTAAGGCCTTAAGGTGAAGAATTAATTTCCTTACTTTCAGTCTTTCTAATTTCTTAATACAGGCACTTAAAGCTATAATTTTTCCTCTTAGGACTGCTTTCCTGTGTCTCAAAGGTTTTTGTATGTTGTATTCTTATTATCATTTGATTCTGTGAATATTTTGATTTCCATTTTGATTTCTTCAATGACCCATTTATCATTCAGTAGTGTACTGTTTAGTCTCCATGACTTTGTGTATGCCCTGTAGTTTTTCTTGTTGCTGATTTGTAGTTTAATTCCATTGTGATCAGATATAACACAATGAATTATTTCAGTTTTCCTTTATTTGTTAAGATTTGCTTTGTGTCCTAATATATGGTCTACTTTAGAGAATATTCCATGTGATGCTGAGAAAAAAATAGGTATTCTGCAGCATTTGGATGGAATGTTTTGTAGATATTTGTTAGAGTCATTTGTTCTATGACATCACTTAATCCAGATGTCTCTCTGCTTTACTTTTTGCTGGGATGACCTGTCAATTGATGAGCATAGGGTGTTGAAGTAACCCACAACAGTTGTGCTTGTTATCTGTGATCTTGATTGTTTGATGAAATTGGGAGCACCATGTTAGGTGCACATATATTTAGGATTGTAAAGCCTTCCTGTTGAATTTTTTCTTTAATTAATATAAAGTGACCTTCTTCATCTTCCCTCACTAATGTTTGTCTGAAGTCTACCCTGTCAGATATTAGGATAGCAGTACCTGCTTTTTTCCTAGGTCCATTTGTTTTAAATACCATTTTTCATCCTTTCACCCTAAGATGGTCTTTTATGGAGAGGCAACAAATAGAAGGATCTTGCCTTTTAATCCAGTTCTGCAAGCCTGTGTCTTTTGGTTGGGGAATTGAGGCCATTGATATTAAGAGTTATTATTGAAAGGTATGTATTTATTCTCACCATTCTTCTTATTTTGTAGTGCTTCCTGTTTTCCCTTTACTCTTTTTTTATTACCTGTTATGTGAATATGGTTTATTTTTTTCTCTTTCCGTGTATGTGTGCTTCCCTTTCTCTTCAGCATGGAGGATCCCTTCAAATATTTTATGTAGAGCTGGCTTAGTAGTCATATATTCCTGTAGCCTGTTTATGTTGTGGAATGTCTTTATTTCTTCATCAATTTGCATGAATACCTTTCCTGGATAAAGTATTCTTGTTTGAGAGTTGTCATCTTTCAGAACTTGGAACACATCACTCCAAGCCCTTCTGACTTTTTTGTGTTAAGTAATCTGCTGTTATCCTGATGGGCTTGTCTTTATAAGTGATATAAGTGATTTGCTTTTTCTCTGTAACTGTTTTCAATATATTTTCTTTGGTTTGCATATTTGGTAGTTTAATTATAATATGGTGAGGAGAGGTTCTTTCCAGGTTTTGTTTGTTTAGTGTTCTAAAAACTTCCTGTATCTGCATTAGCATAACTTTCCCAATTTGGGGAAATTTTTCTTTTATGATTTTTGTTGAAAATGCCTACTATGTCTTTGGAGTGAAATTCTTCTCCTTCTACTATATCCTCAATTTTTACGTTTGATCTTTTCATAGTGTCCAGAATATCTTGAAATTTTCATTCATACCTTCCTATAAGCTTGTCTTTCTCTCTGTTGGACTGTATTAAATCTGCCACCTGGTCTTCTAATTTAGATAATCCGTTTGCTTCTTCATCCATTCTGTTGGTGAGCCTTTCTACAAAGTTTTTTATTTGACTTACTGTGTTTTTCATTTTTAGTATTTCTTATTGTTTTTCTTCAGTATTTCTTTCCTTACTTATGTCTTATATTGACCTCCTTATTTCATTAAATTAGTTTCCTGTGTCTTATTTGATTCTTTTGATTTCTTCTTTAATTTCACTGAACATAAATATAATCATTATTTTGTAAATATTTCTAGGCATTTCATCTAAATCAGTCTCACTGAAGGTAATTTTTGATGGATTATAATTTTTGGTGAAATTGTGTTGTCTTGATTTTTATGTATGTAGGCATTTCTGCATCTTGGGTTAATTTGATGCTTAGGTTTTCTAATTATCTGCAGTATTCTTAGAAATATAAATCCGACATTATATATCTTCAGAATAGAGCTTAAGGTGTCAGGTGTGGTGCTTAAAAGACTCTCAGAGTAACAGCAAAAGTAAACCTAGGTGTTGAGTTTGTCTGCTAGTAGGCTAGGTAGAGTAAAATAAAGGCAAATTCTAAAATTCAACTGAACAGTATACACATTTAATCAAAACCAGCACAGAGTATTTATGTAAGTGTGGGCATTAAGACAAACAGATGATCTAGCAAAGTCAAAGTCCACAAGGATGTGTGTTTCCCCACACCCTTAATCCTGTCTACTAGGAGCCTGAGTTTTCTGGTCTGTAAAGAGTTCCACGTCAGTCTGTGGCCAAGTGAGACCCTACACCTGTGAATGATAGAAGAGTCAAAAGCACTGGCACTATAAATCAAGAAGCAACAAATGACAACCAACCCAAAATATAGCTTATTTAAGAATGTCAAATGTGACCATCCACCAGATTTAACATGTAATCTGCCCTGGCATAGAAAGTGTGATTAGTGTTAGGTCTGACAGGCCTGAATATGGAGTCACCAAGGACAGGAGGATGGGTCAGAGATATAAGGAAGTGGATTATCCACATTCCTCAAGAAACTCACCCAGCCATTATCCCCTCTTTGCTGGCAATGCCCCCAGGTCATTGTTTCCTGCCCCCTTATTTTGTAAATCAGCTGGTCACTGTTCTGGTGTCACACCCTGGCTATCTTAGATCTCTCCTCAGCTCTTTCTTTCCTCACCTTCCCCCAACTGAAAGCCGCATAAAGCCCACTACCTGAGGAACTCAGGTGGGTTTTGCTCCTCTCTTGTGAGCCAGCCCTGGCAGCTCATGATTTTCCCAAATAAAAACTTTCATATTTGCCTCAGAGTGGTTTGTGTGGTTATGGTCACTCCCAAACCTTACAATTAGTACTTCCAATGCAAGTCTATATACCAGGCTTTGTGGTGGGTACTGACCTGGTGTAAGTAGGCCCTGTTATCTTTTGGGATGGCTTTGGTCTCAGCTATGCTGTGTGCCTGGTT
This sequence comes from Orientallactaga sibirica, assembly GCA_036365145.1. Classification (NCBI taxonomy): domain Eukaryota; kingdom Metazoa; phylum Chordata; class Mammalia; order Rodentia; family Dipodidae; genus Orientallactaga; species Orientallactaga sibirica. Next base: position 3,912,976 of record JAEOAD010002517.1, read on the forward strand.
GGGAACCTCTTTACTGTGCTGTGGGCTCAGATAGGCTTGCTGGGTTGGTGGGGCCACTGTTCTGATCACAGCTGAGTTCCTTTACCCAGGTCTCCAGTGGTTTCAAGCACTGGTGGTTGGGGAAGGGGAAGCTCTAGATGGCTCCTGAAATTGTACCAGAGTTGTGTAGCTGGTTCCCATGATCTTGTTCCTCATGAGCCACTCAGCTGGTCCCTCCTCTCTTCCCCAGCTTGTGTGAATGGAAAATCCATTCACCTGGATTTTCCTGCCACTCAAGCAGAGCCTGGTGACCACAGCCACACAGATGAGCACTGCTGCTGGAGCCACTTCTGCCTGAAAACATGGTCTCTTGAATCTCTGAATCTCTCCTACTTATCTGCTCTGGTTGATAATTTCTTATACACCTTCACTTTTTGGTAAAAGAGTGTATTTTTCTGTTTTTCTGATTATTTTCCCCTAGGTTGCTTTGGTATGGCCTACCATCTTAACCAGAAGTCCTCATTTCTTAATATAACAAGAAAGTACTTGACAAAGTTTCTGGTACACAGCTAGTAGGAAAAATAATAAAACTGTTAAATGGAAAATCTTATTATGATTGAGTTATTCATCTCCATAAATGCTATTCCAATGTCTTATTAATGAGAAAGAAATAAAAACACTGAGGAGGTTCCTCAGTGGCATGGCAGCAGAGAGAAGGGAAATGATGATACCAACACATGATGTGTCCATACAAAGTTTCTATTTAATAAAAAGGAAAAGAAAAAAGAAATAGAAAGGAAGCACATAAGGCATGGATACCTGTGCAATTTGTGTTTTCTTTTTTATAATCATTAATTTCTTGTCATGGTAAATAAACTTGTAGGCAAATCACCATTGCACGTACACTTATCTTAGAAAAGTCTAAAAGTTGAGAAAAGTAATTGATTGCATGGAATGTTTATGGAGAAGCTTATCTATAAACACATGCTAATTACTTCTCCATGGTTATTACCTATGATCTTTGTAAGTTGGTTGTTTACCAGGATCATAACTCTGGATAATACACTGAATATTCAAAGGCTATTATAAAAATAATTGGACAAAAGATGAGAAAGCATCTCATTAGGTTTCTTAAGGTGACATTCACACTTGTTATGTGTGAACCCTGAATGCCAGTCATAAGAATTACTGAGAAAGTTGAGGAAAAACATCTTTTTTTTACTCTGAAATAATTTTTAAATCTATGCAGAACTGTAATACTAATATATAGAATTTCTTTATTCCTTTAATCAAGATTTAATGATTTAAGAGTTTTACACATTTTTCTCTAAGATAAACATATTCTTTATTCTTTCTTCTTTCTTTCTTTTTTCTTCTTTTTTTTTCCTTTGGTATGACCTTATTCTAACCCAGGCTGACCTGGAATTAACTATGTAGTCTCAGACTGGCCTCAAACTCACAGTGATCCTCCTACCTCAGCCTCCTAAGTGCTGGGATTAAAGATGTGCACTACCACACTCATACACTCAGCTAAAGATATCCTTCAAAGTTATAAACTTAAAAGAATTTAAAATTGATGAAGGACTATTATATAGTCTGTAATCCTTATTCCAATTTTATCCATTGTTTCATTAATGTCCTTTATAGCATCATGTCTCTTCTAGCCCAAGGTCTAGTCCAGGATTATGTATTTTTTAATGTGTTTTTCATCTTGTTTAATTTTAAATATTTTCTTTGCCTTTTTTTTGAGGTAGGGTCTCACTCTAGCCCAGGCTGACCTAGAATTTGCTATGTAGTCTCAGGGTGGCCTCGAACTTATGGTGATCCTCCTATCTCTGCCTCGTGAGTGCTGGTATTAAAGGCAAGTGCCACCAAGCCTGGCTTCTTTGACTTTTTTATATTGATATTTTTGAAAAGTGCAGGACAATTGGTTTATGGAATTATTTTCACTATGGGCATGATATTTCATCCTGATTGGATTCAGTTTCTGTGACCCACATAGAAATATCACAATAGTGATGTGAGTCTTGCAAGGTGTGGTAGATTGAATAGATGTCCCCCAGTATGTTCAGTGTTTTATTAGTTTGTAGTTTGCATCTACAGCCACCTGGCTGGAGGCAATGTCACTGGGTGGATCTTAAGGTGTGGTGGTAGGTTTGAGATCTCAACCTAAAGATATGCCAAGTGTGCCTAGCTGGATTTCCTGAGGTGTGCTGTGCTATGTGGCTTTTGGCTTTTGGCTTGTGGCTTATTGCTTTTGCTCTCTATGTTTGGTCCCATGAAGGCAGGCCAACTTCTTCTGCCATTATGGAACTTCCCCTGGATCTGTAAGCTTCTATAAATATCCCTTCCTCCATAACTGTGCCTACTCTGGAAGTTCATTTCAGCAAAACTGAAGCTGTCTGCTACAGAAGTTGGTACCAAGAGTGGGGTAAAATGAATCTGACCATGTGGATGTTGGTCTTTTGGGACCTTTGTTTGGGAGGAACGGGCATGGACTTGGTGCTTGCAACTGAAGATGCCTTCTGGAGTGGTAAACCAAGTATTATGGACTGTTCTGATGAGAGTTTGAGAATGCTAAGTGCAGACAGTATTGAACTTCAAAGCTTGGCTTATGAGCATTCTAAGGGAAAGAAAAGACTGCAGAGGACTTTGTTGAAACTGGGCTATTGGCATAAGGGATGACTGCATCCTGCTTCCCAGGCCCAGAGATTTAATCAAGGATAAATTTGCAATGCACTGTGCTTGGCTAAAGATATTGGACAGAAAGATTTAAGATTTGAAGTTGGAAAACCTCAAGCAAGTTTAAATTAGAGGCACTGAGACTGGTTTTAGGTTACTGAAGTTGCTATTGTCAACAGATTAGCAATCTTAAAGAAGATGGCCCAACTGCTTTACATTAAAACAATGGAAAAGGTGCCTGAGGAAAGACTATTAGAAATGCAAACTCTTTTGGAAAGAGTGGACTGAACCTTCTTTTCAAGGTTATGATTTATTTCATCCCTGAATTAAGAATATGGTTATGTCCTGCATACCTGGTATTAATTTTGGAAGCATGAAAAATGCATGGAATGGTCATTAATTGCACACAGTTCCAGGAGCCACTGCTGAGATTGTGCATGAGACAGGGTGTGATGCCCTGACAGGATGAGAGCCTTTGGAAGATGGACCATGGTTTTCATGGAGTCCTGAAGATGTTTTGGATGTACCAGGACTGTGCAAGGGCTACCATGGACTGCACTGTTGGCCTGGGATGGATGTTTTCCCTGGCTACTCTCCCCAGCTAGAGGGACAGAATTGAAAATGTGGATCCTGTGAGTCTCTGGTTATATTGAACTTGAACTGCAGAAGTTTGATGATTGCTTGATGGTGGTTGAGTTTGCATTGTTCTAATCTCTCCCTGCTATGCCTTATACCACTTGAAAATGTTTACTCTGTGCCTTTATATGTTGAAAGTATTTAACTTGTTTCATTTTACAGGACTCACAACTAAGAGACAATCTTAAATTTTAGCTAAGACTTGGGACTTTTGAACTATATTAAGTTGGTAAAGACTGTGGGAACCTTTGAAATTGGACTGAATATAATTTACAATGTGTGATAATTATAAATCTATTGGGGGCCAGGAGTGGAATGTGGTAGTTTGAATAGATGTCCCCCAATATATTCAGTATTTTATTAGTTTGTAGTTTGTATCTGTAGCCACCTGGCTAGATGCAATGTCATTGGGTGGACCTTAAGGTGTGGTGGTGGGTTTGAGATTTCAATGTAAAGATATGCAAAGTGTGGCTATCTGGAGTTTCTGAGGTATGTTGTGCTGTGTGGCTTTTGGCTTTTGGCTTTTTGCTTGTGGCTTATGGCTTTTGCTGTGTTTGGTCCTGTGAAGGCAGGCTAACTTCTGCCATTATGGAACTTCCCCTGGATCTGTAAGCTTCAATAAATATCCCTTCCTCCATAACTGTGCCTAGTCTGGAAGTTCACTTCAGCGAACCTGAAGCTGTCTGCTACACAAGGTGTTGTCTGGAAGTACATAGTAGCACTCATTTCTTTCTCCTTGGTGCTATCAACTTTAATCACCCAATAATTGTTCTATTTTTTCCACTCTATAGTTACTACTTTTCCATTAAGTCATTATTAATGATAAAAATCATTAGTAATTTATGAGGAAATACATAAGAGCTGTAAATATGATTCTAATGTACCCCAAAGTTGGAGAAACATTATTTTGGACCTTAAAGAAGAGTAAAGAGTGAGTTGGCACACAGCAGCTAACAACAGCTCTTATACTAGTGACCCAGATAAAAACTCAGTACTATGTAAAGAAACCCATTTTTTTTCCTTACTGCCTACTACTGTGAACTAAAACTTTAATAGCAGCTGTGCACTAACTATAATCCTGAATAAAACCAGAAGAGTTATACAAGCCAACTAATAATGTAAACCAACAGATGTGCAAATACCAACACAAAACCACAAAAAATCAAAAGGCCAGACAATATGATTCCTTGAAAAATTTTAATGCCTCCACTACTGAACTGGAAGGTATTAAAATAGGTAAAGTATCAGAGGAAGATTTCCAAAGCTTTCTGATAAAAATGGTCAATGACATGAAGTAGAATATTGCCTGCAAGCAGATAAATTCAACCTGTGACCTGGGAAGCAAAGCCTGCAACATAGAGGAAAAGGTAATCAAAGTGGTAAGAAATATCTCAACATGGAGGGAAAAGTAGCAAAGAAACTGAGATTTGGGTAAAAACAATAATGTTAGACACAAAAAAACTTAATGAATCAAAATAAAACAATAGAAATCACCTTCAACAACAGATCCAAGAAGAAGGAAGAACTTTAAGGATGGAAGACAAGGCTGAAGAAATGCTGTACCCAAGCCTCATTAAGGAAAAAGAAATGAAGGATGATTACCTCACCACCCAAGAAATCTGGAATATGATCAAAGAATAAAACTTAAGGATGCACAGGCTAGAAGAGTGAGCCAACTAAACACTAAAAGCATAGAGAAACTATTCAATGAAATTGTAGCAGAAAATTTCTAAAATGGAGAAAAATAAATGAACATCTAAACACAAGAGGCAATTAAAATGAAATAGACATGTCCAATGAAGAATCTTGACATATTATTGTCAAGATATCAACAATACAAAATAAAGTAAAAATATTAAAAATTATATAGGTAAACCCATGAGACACATCAGATCTCTTATCAGCAACCAAAAAGACATGAAACCATGTTATGTTATGTTTCATGTCCTGAAAGTAAATAACTGTCAGTACCTTTTAAAATTGTCAGAAAAATAAGGACATATCAAGACAAACACAAAATAAGGCAATTCATGACAATTAAAGCCAGCATTACAGAAGAAACTTAAGATAATACTATATACATAAGAAAAAGAAAATCTTAAGTAAAAGATCACAGAAAGGACTGGATAGATGGCTTAACAGTTAAACACTTGCCTGTGAAACCTAAGGACCCTGGTTCAAGGCTCAATTCCCCAGGACCCACATAAGCCAGATGCACAAGGGGGTGCACACATATGGAGTTCTTTTGAAATGGCTGGAGGCCCTGGGGAGCCCATTCTCTTTCTCTCTCTTTGCCTGCTTATTTCTATATCTCTCTCAAAATAATTTTTAAAAAGAACACAGGAAAGAATCAATTCCAAGAATGAACAAAGAAAAGCAAAGAAAGAAACCATCATGTAACACCATTATATCTTTAAGCAAGAAAGAAAAGAATAAAATACTCCAACAAATCAGAAGAAACAAGTTCCAGGGATTCATAAACATCTCACAATAATAACCTTACATATAAATGGGCTCAACTAATAAAATAATTCATGCTGTGGGTTTGTTGGGAGATACCTTGGTGGTGAAATGCCTTTGCTGCCCAAGGCTGACAAGAGAGTTTACATCCTTAGCACACATGTCTGTGATTCTAACGCCTATGACAATGGGAAGTAGAGTAAGAATTCCAAAGCTCATAGGCCAGGTCCCATTGTTATAAGTGCATTAAGATCACAGACACACATGCCACTATATATCTGGTTTATTTGGGTATTGAGATGGACTTAATTCAGGTTTGAAGGCTTTGTAAGCAAGCACCTTTAACCACTGAGCCATCACCCCAGCCTCTATCTTTTATTAATGCTAATGTTGGGCTGTAGATATGGCTTAGTGGTTAAGGTGCATGGCTGCAAAGCCTAAGGACTGTGGTTTGATTCTCTAGGTTCCACATAAGCCAGATGCACAAGGGGGTGCACATGTCTGGAGTTCGTTTGCAGTGGCTAGAGGCCCTGGCACGCCCATTCTCCCTCTCTCTCTTTCCCTCTCTATGTCTCTAATAAATAAATGTTTTTTTTAAAAAAGAAATGCTAATGTTTACAGGCTAGTTAAAGTAGGGATAGTGCATTGTGAAGTGGCAACACTATTTTTGAAGGCCATGAAAATGTTATGGGAAAGAGGACCTGGCCAGAAGTGACCAATGCTGCTGAATAATGAGCAATTTATGAGATTCAGTTACAGAAAGTTATTGTTCAATTTCCAAAGGGTATCAATGTAATGTAGAGGTGAGGGTGGAGTTAAAATGAGAAATATTCAGACAGGATGAATGAATAACTCTTTGAAGAGGTTTGGGTATGAATTTCATGGTTGAGTTCCTAACATTTTTTATTAAATTTCCTCATAAGTAAACTTTTAAAAATGTTCTCTTTATCATGGTTGTAGCTACTCTGAACATACTTAATCTGCATATAATCATACCTGCAGAAAATCTACTATTTTGGTACAAGTCCACTCTTTCTGTTCTAGGTTCATTGATATCCAGCTGATGTGACTATATTAGTTACCTTTTCCTTGCTGGGACAAAATACCTGACCAGAAGCAACTTAGTGCTTACAGTTCCAAATGGTAGAGTCCATCATGACAGGGCCAGCATGGCAGGAGCATGAAGCCTGAGCTACTCTTTCTCTTTTTATATAGACCATAAATCCAACCAATTGGATGGTGTCTCCCAAAGTTAGGAGTGAGTCCTCCCATCTCAGCTAATCTAATGCAGAAAATCCCTACAGACATGACCAGAGATTTGTTTCCATGATGATTTTAAATCCTGTCAAATTGACAACCAGAGATTAAGCACCACAGTTATAATGTTTGTTTACAACACCACTCATGATAACTTTTCAGAAAGCCATTGTTCTTTGCCTGTGTACTCAATCAGTATTTGATTTGGGCAGGATTCTTACTAATATTAAGTTTGCCTTTTTTTATGTTCAGCAAAATGTTGGTCACATACACTGTTAATTATAGAAATGGTATTTTTTTCTCATTCTATTTGCAGAGAACTTTCAGCCTTTTGTATATATGTTTTAAGTAACACTTTGGTAGAATATTTGAGTTATTTTTCCTGAAGAAGTAACATTTTTCGTGTTACTCCCAAAATACATCTGTCATTGGCCAGGCAGATATGGACATCATCCATAACCCTAAGGTTGCATCATGTCTAGCTCTTATGTTTCCTAAGTTTATTTGCTTTTTGTTCTGAATTGGAGTTAAGCAGCTGCCCTGTGCCTTCCTATCATTTTTGAATGGAGAAAGCACTTTACTGCTCATCTAGATCCCAGATGGCTGACTGTGAGTGGCTAATGTCTATGTCACAAGTGGGCACATTTTGTTAACTGGGGGCTTATAAGTTCATTATATTTCTTGTGCGTTACTGGATGCTCAGGCTGAAGACTCTTCTCACTGGAATATCCTCCAACATAAAGAAAGAGAACAACAGAGCTTAAAATAAACCCGTTTTTGGCTCTGAGCCTTCAAGTGAATCTGTTCTCTTAGTTGAAAATTGTTCTGAAATGTAGATGATTTTGAGTAAAACAATATAGTCAATTACTTAGGAGTAGTGTTTCATGGAATCTTTAGTGTGAAACTTGAATTTGGTAGTTATTTTAAAAATGTAGATGGAGTCACACTTTCCCTTTATTGAAATTAGCTAAGTAGCAAGCAGAAATCTTACCTCACAGTGCCTGACACTACCTACAGAAGACCATCATAATAAGAGGAAAAGGTGATGACATCAAGATAGAAGAGAGAGTGATTGGGAGGGGAAAATGTATGATGGAGAGTAGAGTTGTAAAGGGGAAAGTGTGGGGAGGGAGGGAATTACCATGGGTTATTGTCTGTAATTATAGAAGTTGTCATTTGCAGCACTTGCCTAACAAGTGTGAAGATCCAAGTAGTGCCTGAAAGCTTGATTAAAGTAGTGGAGGAACTTTGTTGTTGTCATAGGGCAAAACTCAGAAGGGAGATGTTAGTCATCAGTGATAGATGTCTTTCCCAAATCAGTTGCAATGCCAGTCAAATCCAGGAGAATCCTGAAAAATTTCTACCAGGTGCTCAGGCCATTTAGAGAGTAGGCACATAGTTTGCTAATCTGGTGGGGCATGTAGCTCTAGAAAATCCTGGAGGGCAAATACATATGGTGAAGTTGTTATTCAGTAAAACCTGAGTTTTGAAAATTTCAGAGAGGAAAATAGAGAATTGGGAGAGAACAGATCATGCCTCCTGTCACGAGGAAGTCAGGAAGCAGGAGAACACTTAGCTTCTGATATTTCCAGACAATGTGGCAATAATGATACAGGAATTTGGGGGTTCTTAATGAATGCACCAATATGAAGCTGTATTTTTGAGGTTCCTTGCCCATGCAACATTATATGCGGAAGCACTGAAAATTTTAAGGTATCCCCAGATTCCTGTCTTATGAATTTATAGAATTGAAATCTACAGATAAGAGGCTATATTTAGAGCAACTTTATTAGGTTAGGAGAAGGAAAGAGGAGAAGGTACAAAGAGCTCCTACCCAAGAGAAAGCAAGAAGGGGTAGAGCCCTAAGATTGAGTTTTGAAATATTTAAAGTTCCTGACACACTGTTACAACACTTAGTTGGTTATAAATCACACAAACTCATCTTTGCAAAATAAACTACTGGGGAAATTGGAGTTCTGGAGTGCTTTCTGGAACCCCAAGCCCTGATTTCATATCTGCAAACTAATCAAAGAATTGTCAATTCCAGATTCAAGAAAATGATCTTTAAAATGCCACATTTTATTCACATCTTACAAAGGCATGGAAAAGAGAGAAAACTGTGAGGAAAGGGAAGATAGAGAGGGGAGAAGAAATGTACATCACATGGAGACCAAAAGCCCATCTCAGTGATGATCAGAGGATAATAATATTCTGGCACAAGTCTGAAGGAACACATCCTAGAAATGAACATCACTGGGATATTTTGAGAGAGCATGGATTTTCTCCTCCCAGCATAACGGTGGCTTCTGGCTTAAATGACCTTTACTCAAAGTCATCCACATACATGTATCCCAGATTTGAAAATAACAATCCTGATATCTATGATTGCTTCTCTTATCATGAAGTTTGAGCTGCCAGAGAGGGAGCCAACATACTTTCTCAGGACTTTGTCAGTTTCCTGTTTTGAGAAGCTCTTTCTATGTCCCAGTTTGTTCCTGGTAGAGTTGATAGGCCATTGCAAAACATTCCATCTAGTAACTTGGGTTAGGGTAGGAAAGCTAGCTCTTTCCTGCTTGCTGTATATTTTTAACTAGTTAAAATCATATCTTTGGAGAGGAGATAGTCACTATGGAATTTCAGAGGTGCTGGAAATGAGGAAAATCCCATAAACACAGCAGTCAGTTGGATTACTATCTCATGCATACTCTTGGGCCCATAAAAGGAATGAATTTCCTTTCTCAGTATAGGCAGGCAGAATGAAAAGGCTGAACAACAACATGGATGGAAAGTGAGGCATGCTTTGTGATGAGAGAAAGAGCAAACATCCATTGGTGTTGAGTTTTACATTCCCAGGTACCCCTTTGTGTTTGGTTATATTTTCCTTTCTACGTGTTTAAAAGACCAAGCACATAGCCAAAATTTAATTCAAGATGTAATTTTTGTTTTGAGGGGTCACTAATGGCACTCCAACTGAGATTTTAGGGACCCGGGTGTAGCACTATAGCTTCTCCAATCCTGGTGTTGTCTGTTAGGATGAGTCAGGGCCATGGTGGCCAAGTGGCTTTTCTCTCAGGAAGCCAAGAAGACTGATTTTTTCCTCAGTTGTAACTCTCCTGTTTCAGACTGCCCACTAGTTTCTTTTTGTTTCTGAATCTCCATATCCTCCTGGATCAGGAAGATAGTTGATTCACCAGAGAGCCAGTATAAAACACATTAGAAGTGTCCCATCATCTCCAGTGGCTTTGTGACCTGGGAGCAGCAGGCCAACACATTGGCCTTTGAGGCTCTGATGATTCCAATTGGCTTTGGCTTCTACATAGGTTACTAATGCACTTAGAAAAAGAAGTTACATCAGTGACAAAGGTAGGCACTTCAAACCTCTTTCCTTCCAAATAGTACTGTGAGCATGTAGTATTAAGTAAGCATATTTGGAGTCTGTAAATATACTTACCAGTTTTCCTGTACTAACATTCAGAGCCCTGGTCAGAGCTAGTAGCTCTGCTAACTGGGCACTTGTATTAGCTGGAAATGGGCCATATTTAAGACTCTCATGTTCTGTTATCACTGTATATCCTGTGCTTTGAGTTCCATCCTGAACAAAAGAGTTGCCATCTGTAAATAACTGGAGATCAGGATTTTCTAAGGGCTGGTCCTCAAGGTTTGTTCTGGCAGCATGGGTTTCTAATGAGACCTCTTTACATGAGTGCTCAAGCTCTTTCTCATCTGGAAGGTAAGTATTAGGGTTGAGAGAAGAGTAAACCTTAGGGGTTATTTCAGGTCCTTCCATCACGAGAGCTTGATATTTTACTGTTCAACTATCCAACAACCATATGTGTCTCTTTGAGTTAAGAATGCTCCCTATGTAATGGGGAAAATGTACAATAAGAGGCCTTCCCAAGGTTAGTTTATGTGCCTCAGGGATTAGTAGTTTCACTGCTGTGATTGTCCTTAAGCATCCAGGCCGGCCTTTTGCTATTGAGTCTAGCTCTTTGCTGAGATATCCTGTCCATTAGAAGGTTGGTCCCCTAGGTTGAGTTAAGACACCTAGAACTATACCTTTACTCTCTGTCACATAAAGGGAGAACTGAACTGGGTAGGTAGTCCCAAGGCAGGGCCCTGAGTCAGTGCATCCTTCATTTGTTGACAGGAGTGGTATGTTTCAGGTTACCATATTAGAGGGACTGAGAGACACTTCTGTTCCTCTTTAAGAAGTTGGTACAGGTCTTGCCAGGATTTGGAATCCAAATCCTACAGAAGCCTATAACTCCCAGGAAAGCCCTCAGTTGTCTTACAGTCTGAGGAAGGGGATAGGCTAAAATGGGCTGATTCCTTCAGGACATAAACTGCATTTTTGAGCCTCTAATATCATTCCTAAATAAGTAACCTTAGACTGGAACAATTGAGCTTTTTCCCTTGAGACCTTGTATCTCCACTTAGCCAGGAGGTTGAGAAGGGCTTCAGTTTCCCTAGAGACCAATTTCTCAGAAGCTTCAAAGCAAAAGATCATTTACATACTGTAACAGGGCATTCTTGGGCCTCTTCAAGATCCTGTGCCAAGGCCAAGCCAAACAGATGGGGGCTGTCTCTAAAGTCTTGGGATAATACAGTCCAAATAATTTATCCTGTTCTATGAATTGTCTTCAAAGTGGTTAACCAATAGCTTTCTGATTGGCTAAGAGATCTGCTCAGTTTAAAGGAACCCATATCTGGAATTGGGAACTAGATCAGAATCCTATGGAGACAAAGATTATGCTCTCTAGTGTCAAGCTGTCACTAGTCTTTGGCTAAAGGAGGAGTTACATATATCAAATTCTCCCTAAATGTAATTCATATCCTATTTAAACTATGCTGACTTCACTCTCCATTGGAGAATCTGTTCTTCTTTTTCAGAAGGTAGCAAGACAAGAGGAGATAAACTACCCTTCATACTTCAGCCACAGCTTAAACCTCAAAGGTACTGGAGAGACAAACATGAGTGCTGCTTCCATGCTGAACCTGATAATCAGTGCCAGGGTGTAGGAGACAGACCATGATGATACTCACTACCTACCAAAGCAGAGATCCAGAGTCTTCTAAGAGCTCATCACTGAAGTAAGACTTAAAACTCACCCACCATTGCTCATGGAGTTTTGCAAAAGAGGGGGAGGAAAGATTGTAAGAGCAACAGGTTGAGAGACATCATGCCTAGAGTATCTCCCCCACCAAATAAAAAAACTGAATGCTGCTCCCACAATGCATAAACTATAACCCCATAGGGAATTCTTGGTCAAACACTAAATCCCAAGAGTGGCACAGGTGGGGTAAGCTGAGATAGGTGTGGTGAGACTGTGAGACATCCTAAGGCACCTCCCTTTAAGGGCCACTTTGGTCCTGTCTAATTAATCTAACTGCCTACATTGGCACTGCCCACAAAATCAAGCAATAATTTGTGGATCATCTCTGGATGAATAATAGCATGGCTTAGGCTGGATTGAAGTACAAACACGCACACTTTCATGAAGGAGCATAATATACTTGCTGGCTAGTTGTTGGAGGACAGTCTGCAGGATTGATATGCTCTTAATCAGACTCTGTGGAATCTATCAGGCTCAGAGAAAGGTTTATTTTCCTTGTCTTGCTGACTTGCACAGTTTCCCTGAAGAACAACAACAAGAATGGATGTATCAGCTGGTCAAAGTCCCACTAGGTAGCTAGCAGCAGCTGAGTAATGTGTTGCTCTTGATTCCTGATTGTGTATCCAAATGGTCTGCATCTGGGAATGAGTTCCCATTCTGTGCATCACCATGGGTAGGTTGTCTTCTTAATATTTGTGGCATTTGCTTTGAGAATCCTCTAGACAAAATGACATTTGTTATTAATATAATTAATCAAGTAAATAGGTTTTATAATCATGAACTAGGTTTTAGAGATCATTGAGATTGAATATTAGCATTGAAAATATTTTCTACTGCTGTGCTCACTCATCAAGGATTTGGTGGCTTGCTCCTCTTCAGAGGCAGTTCCCTCTAGAGACAAACCAAGGGTTCCTCTCTAAGAGAGAGGATACCAGCCACCATCAGATGATCAAATAATAGGTAAATAAATAAATATAATAATAAAAAAGAGAAACCCTGACTTCCTGTCTCAAAGGGAAGACTCTAGCCATCATCCGATAGTCAAATAATGGGATTAAGAGAGTTAATGTCTATCAGAGTCCTCACTCTCAGAACATTGGGAAGATCAGGTAGGAAGATTTAAAGTTCAAGACCAACCTGGGCTGCATATTGAGCCCTTGTCTCAAAACAATGAGAAGGGAAAAAAGCAGAAAAAAGCATCATATAGAGACATAAGCATTTTTTATGTCTTTATTGAACTTAACCAGCTAGATATTGAGGACCTCTTTTTTTTTTTTTTCTCTCCTTCAGATCTTTTAACTGTCTTTGAAACACATCCTGATTCTTTTCTATTAGTTCTAATCTAGCAAGGATAATGTTCATTCAATTATTGGCTCTTTGTTGAGTTTCTGAAAGTTGTGCTATTTGCTTGTCCAGAGTTGCATAGCTTGTCTCTTCATTTTGGGGTTCTGATCCTATTGTCTCTCCTGTGATTTGATTAGAGACATCCATTGTGGGACTGGACAGTCTAGCTGGATTTACTTGTATCTGTTTTTTCATGCTATTCCTTTTTCACTGGGGTCTGTCCATAACAATGGTTCAGAGAGCCTATGGTGTGAGGTGCTAGCCTGCAGCCCTGGGGTGAGGTGGGGGACATTGGCCTGCTGTTCTGGGTTCCCTATTGGAGGTGGGATGGGGAGGGGACTGCAACCACCCTAATTGGGCTCAGGAAGGGTAGGGTGGGAACACTGGCCTACTTCCTTGGGTCCCTGATCTGCTGTGGGTGGGGGAGTGTTGGCACCTGACTGGTGATGGGGCTCAGGAAGGTACATGACCAGTGATGGGGCTCTTGTTGGCTAGGGAGGGACCTGACCTGCAATGGCACACAGGGCTCTGGCCAGCAAGGGCCACAGTTGACCGGTGATGGGACTCAAGCAAGCCTTGTGGAACTTGACCTGTGATGGTGCACAGGGCTCTGGCCGGCTATGGAGGAACCTGACTGACAATGGCACCTCTCTGAGAGTGTGGGAATCAGTGTATTCCCTATTTTGCTCATCTACCCCCACACCCTGGAAGTGTGCTAGAGCCAGCAAACCCCTTAAAATATCCCTTGAACCTTAAGGGTCTTGCATTTACTTCCCTGTGAGGTGATGCAAGGTTAGGCAGACACCATCTTGATGGGAACCTCAATGGAGATATAAGAAAATACAAGGATGAATTCCAAGAAGCATTAAGAAAATCAGAAAATGATGTGAAAAAGGAACTTGACAGAGGATTGGAAGCTAAACATAAAAAAGCAGTAGAAAATATGAACAAAAGTGAACAATCCCAATATCTATAGAAGCTCTAAAGAACAGAGTCAGCCAAGTGAAGGATAGAAACTCAGAACTAGAAGACAGAACAGAAGAAACAGTCATGAGTCCAAAAATTTTAACAAGTTCAAAAATTACTGTGAACAGAACATAAGGGAAATGTGGGACACCCTTAAGTGTCCAAACATTAGGATGATGGGTATACCAGAGGGGGAAGAAACACAGACTAAAGGAATGGAAAGCTTATTCAACAAAATAATTGAAGAAAACTTTCCCACTCTCTCAAAAGAAAATCCCATCAAGTCACAAGAAGTTAGCAGAACTCCAAACAGACTGGACCAATGGAGAAATTCTCCAAGACACATTATCATTAAGAATCTAAACATCAATCACAAAGAGAAAGTCCTAAAAGCAGCCAGGGAAAAACAGCACATTACATATAAAGGGAACCCCATTAGAATTACCTCAGACTTCTCAATGGAAACCCTAAAAGCCAGAAGGGCCTGGAATGGAACACTGCAAACTCTAAGAACTTATGGCTTCCAACCCCAACTACTCTACCCAGCAAAAGTATCCCCTCATAATAGATGGTGAAAGAAAAACTTTCCACGGTAAAAGTCATCTTCACAACTATATGAACACAAAGCCAAACCTACAGAGAGTGCTTCAGGGAATTCTCCACACAGAAGAATCAAATAACCAATCTCAGGTGCCCCCCAAAAGCAGACCACAATAACAACAACAACAACAACAAAAAATGACAAGAACAAAAAAGAAACAACAACAAAAATACCAAACCACATAATGGCAGGTATTAAATAAAACCTCACAGTTATTTCCCTGAATATTAATGACCTTAATTCACCCATAAAGAGACATAAGCTAACAGAGTTGATCAGGAAACTAGCCCCCTCAATCTGCTGTCTTCAAGAAACACACCTCACCACTAAAGACAGACACCTCCTCGGGGTAAAAGGGTGGAAAATGATATTCCAAGAAAACACAAATAAGAAACAAGCAGGCATAGCTATACTTATATCAGATAAAATAGACTTCAAATCAAAAGTAAACAAAAAAGACAAAGAAGGGCACTTCTTATTTATCAAGGGAACAATCCAACCAGAGGACATTTTGATCCTCAATCTTTACGAACTAAACACAGGTGCACCACAATTCATAAAACAAAACCTACCTGACAAGAAAACAGACATAACCACCAACACCATCATAGTTGGGACTTTAATACTCCACTATTGGCAATAGACAGATCATCCAAAAAGAAAATTAACAGGGAAGTAAGAGAGCTCAACAACACCATAGATCAATTAGACCTAACAGACACATATAGAACATTATATTCAAATTCCACAGATTACACATTCTTCTCAGCAGCACATGGAACTTTCTCTAAAATAGGTCATATACTGGGTCATAAAGCCAGCCTCCAAATATTTAGGAGGTTCAACATAATGTCATTCATGATATCAGATCATAATGCTGTATTGCTAGCAATTAACAACAAGAGATGTGCCAGGAACCCAACCAGCTCCTGGAAACTGAACAACACACTCTTAAACAATAAATGGGTAGTGTACAAAATAAAAAATGAAATTGCAAACTTTCTAGAAATTAATGACAATGAGAACACAACATACCAAAACTTATGGGACACAATGAAGGTTGTCCTCAGGGTAAAATTCAATGCACTAAGTGCCTTCATAACAAAGACAGAGAGATCCCAAATCAATAACCTAACCATCCACCTAAAGGCACTGGAAAAACAAGAAGTATCCAACCCAAAAAAGTTCCACATGGAAAGAAATAATTAAGATCAGAGCAGAAATTAATGAATTGGAAACTAAGAAAACAATTTTAAAAAGTGATGAAATAAAGAGCTGGTTCTTTGAAAAAATAAGCAAGATTGATAAGCCCCTAGCCAATTTGATCAAGTGGAAAAAAGACAACTCAAATTAACAAAATTAGAAATGAAAAAGGAGAGATCACAACAGACATAAGTGAAATTGGGAGAATCATCAGGACTCACTTCAAAAACCTCTACTCCACAAAGCTGGATAATATGGAGGAAATGGATGAATTCCTGGACATGTACCACCAACCAAAGTTAAACTCAGAGCAGATTAATCTTCTGAACAAACCCATCACAACCACTGAGATTGAAAGGGTAATAAAAAAAAATGTACTTAAAAAGAAAAGTCCAGGACCAGATGGCTTCTCAGCAGAATTCTATCAAACCTTCATGGGAGAACTGAAACCAATCTTTCTCAACTTATGCCACACAATTAGAGAACAGAGAAAGCTTGCTAGCTCCTTCTATGAAGCTAGTATAACCCTAATACCAAAACCAGGCAGAGATGCCACAAGAAAAGAAAACTGCAGGCCTATTTCCTTGATGAACCTAGATGCAAAAATCCTGAGCAAAATCCTTTGCAAATCAAATTCAACAGCACATCAAAAGCATTATGCACCTGAACCAAGTAGGTTTCATCCCAGGAATGCAGGGTTGGTTCAATATATGGAAATCTGTCAATGTAATATACCACATAAAACATAAAAACTACATGATTATTTTGATAGATGCAGAAAAGGCCTTTGACAAAATACAAGATCACTTCATGATCCACACATTGGAGAGAGTAGGCATGGATGGTCTATATCTCAACATAATAAAGGGTATAAGTAATGAGTCTAAAGCCTGAATAATACTTAATGAGGAGAGATTGAAGGAATTCTTATTGAGATCAGGAACAAGACAGGGGTGTCCACTCTCACCTCTGCTTTTCATCATAGTAGTGGAAGTACTAGCTCAAGCAATAAGACAGGAGAAAGAAATAAAAGGAATACAAATTGGAAAGGAAGAAGTTAAGTTAGCCTTATTTGCAGATGACATGATTCTACACATAAGTGACCCAAGATCCTCCATCCTGAAACACATAAAGTTGATTAACACCTTCAGTAAAGTAGCAGGATATAAAATCAATGTACAAAAATAAGTAGCCTTTCTATATGCAAAAGACAAAGTTACAGAGAAAGAAATAAGTGACATTGTCCCATTTTAATAGCATCAAAAAATAAAATAAAATGCATTGGAATAACATTAACCAAGGAGGTGAAAGACCTTACAACAACAACAACATAAAAACACTCAAGAAAGAAATTGAGGAGGACTTGAGCAAATGGAAAGACCTTGCATGTTCCTGGATAGGCAGAGTTAACATTGTGAAAATGGCAATCTTACCAAAAGCAATATATAAATTTAATGCAATACCAATAAAAATCCCAATGTCTGTCTTTCTTCATAGAGATAGAAAAAATGAACTCAAAACTCATATGGAATGGCAGAAGGCCTCAGATATTCAAGCATATACTCAGCAAAAGAAACACCTCTGGAGATATCACCATACCTGATCTAAAGCTATACTTCAAAGCCATTGTAATAAAAACAACATGGTACTGGCATAAAAACAGGATTATAGACCAATGGAAAAAAATTGAGGACCCAGACTTTGGATCAAGTAACTATGGCTATTTGATATTTGACAAAGGCCCAAATAATGTACACTGGAACAAAGACAGCATCTTCAACAAATGGTGCTGGACAAACTGGAAAACCATATGCAGGAAAATAAAACTTGATCTACACATCTCACCATGCATAAAAATCAAGTCCAAATGGATCAAAGACTGCAATATAAGACCAGCATTGCTGCTACGACTGGAAGAAAAAATAGGAGGAACTTTCCATGATATAGGAGTGGGAAAAGACTTCCTGAACAAAACCCCAGTATCTTAGGAGATTAAACAATCACTCAATCATTTGGATCTCATGAAGATTTAAAGGTTTTTCACAGACAAACATAGAATAAGCAGAGCCAATAGATTATCCACAGAATGTGAGAAATTTTTTTGCTGGATACACATCAGACAGAGGCCTAATTTCTAGAATCTACAATAAACTCAAAAACCTAAACAATAAAACCTCAAACAACCCACTCACAAAATGGGGCAGAGAAATGCACAGGGAGTTCTCAGAGGAAGAAATACAAATGGCAAACACACTCTTAAGAAAATTTTCAACATCCCTAAATCATCAGGAAAATGTAAATGAAAATTACTATGAGATTATATCTTAACCCAGTAAGGATAGCAAACATTAAAAAATCTAAGGACAACAAATGCTGTTGGGGTTGTAGAGAAATAAGAACCCTTATTCACTGTTTGTGGAAATGTAAGCTGGTAAAACCACTATGGAAAGCAATATGGAGACTTGTATAAAGGATGACTATAGATGTACCAACAGACCCAGTTATTCCCTTACTGGGCATTTACCCTAAGAGCTCCAAGCCTCAGTTCAACCATGTTTATAGCTGCTCAGTTCATAATAGCTAAGAACTGGAATCAACCCAGATGTCCATCATTAGATGAATGGTTAACTAAGATGTGGTATATCTACACAATGGAATTCTACATAGCAGTAAGAAAAAAATGACACAGAGCAATTTGAAGAAAAAGGGTCAAATTTGGAACAAATCATTCTCAGAAAACTCACCCAATCACAGAAAGATAAGCATCGCATGGTCTCACTCATCTGTGGCTCCTAACCTGAATTTGCCCAAGATGTTGACACACCTAAGAAACATTTTTAGGACTTGGCAATAGGGATGGTGGGAAGGGAATGGAGGATGTAGCAGACAGCTTCAGATTCACTGAGATGAACTTCCAGACCAGGCACAGTTATGGAGGAAGGGATTTATTTATTGAAGCTTACAGATCCAGGGGAAGTTCCATAATGGCAGGAGAAGCTGCCCTGCCTTTACAGGACAAAACATAGAGAGTAAAAAGCCACAGCCCAAACCCTCACAGCATACCTCGGGAACTCCAGGTAGGCACACTTTGCATATCTTTAGATTGAAATCCTAAATCCACCATCATTCCTTAAAATCCACCCAGTGACATTGCCTCCAGCCAGGTGGCTGCAGATGCAAACAACAAACTAATAAAACACTGAATATATTGGGGGCCATCTATTCAAACTACCATAGAGGGAAAGGGGGAGGGCAAAAAACTGGACCCAATGGGAAATGGTACCAAAAAATCCTATAACATGCAAGACATACTATGAGGCTGAACCTTCATCAGGTGCTTAGAGAGAACACCTGAATCACAGGGGCCTTGAGAGGGTAGGATGAAGACTAACCTCAACCTTCTCCTGTTCCTCAGGATGCTGACCCCAGCATGATGACTAGTGAGTGTCAAGTCACTGTGAACAGATGGGGACTTCTTATAAGAAATTTGTAACTGTTTTTACATTTACTTTATCTTTCTACACTTCAATGGAACTACTAACAGGCAACAGCCTCAAATGTTTAAATTTAGAAGTACTCTATACTAAGTTTGTAAGAAAATTTCTAAAAATATTCAAATAGGCTTTCATATTTTTAAAAAATGTGTTTCAGGAAAATTGTAAGAAATGAAGTTCTAAAATCAATAAATTATGAAATCTGTATGTTTATTCTAGATAAATAGTATAAGTCAAGTCTGGTCTACTCTTTTATATAAAAGTTATTTCAAAAGGCCTTTTGAGGAAAAAAACCTTAAGTAGTCATATTAAAAGTCTTGTGGTAAGGACAGCGAAAGTTTTTGTTGGTAGTTATGAGATGAACTGACTAAAGATAAACTGGAGAGGAAAGTTTAAATTTTGGATGTTAAAGGCTTGATGAAAAGGATTGTTACAGAATTATTATATGAATTGTAAGATACAATAATGTAGATGAAGGTATGCATAAGCTTAAACAGAAGGTGAGAGACAAAGTCGATTAACTAAGTACTTGATCATATTACAAACTTCTTGAGATAAAGTAAAATGACTATTAGCCTGGGGCTTACATCAGACTAACAAAGTATGGTCCTTGCTGGTAGCAGGTTGCTATGGTATTCAGGTTGTAAACTTGAAACTTTAACTCACTGATGTTAATCTGGTTATGGTAATGATTGTGAAAGACTTCAGATTTAACTTACATCTTTATTGAGAGAGTTTACCAAAGTGACACAGGCAGAATTATAGAGTTGGTTAGGGTATGAGTAGTTATAGATTGTGTCATGAAATTTTGTGTATGTTTTGTCTATGATTTGGAGGAGATTGAAAATATTTCTTTCTTGCTCAACAGTTAAATGCGCTTATTTGAAAAGCCAGATACACTTAGTGGAACATGCATTTGGAGATTGTTTGCAGTGGCAAGTGGCCCTGGAATGCCCATTCCCTCTCTTTTCCATGAGACTTGTCTCCTTTTCATTAGATCATGGCAGTTTCATCCAGTTCTTCTATTCTTTGGGTATGTTTGATACAGATGAATTATTTTCAGAAAGTAACTTACAGATTGGGCGGACATCTTATTTATCTTTTAAAAGTGCTAAAACTCCTCATAAAGAAAAAAATATATAAGAAAATGTATGGGTCTGTATAAGCATGCCTCACCTGGCAAGGAAGGAAAGGCAAGCATTTTAAGGTTCTCTAAGGCACATGGGGGTATGGGAGGGCACTGAATAACACATCCTCTGATTCCCATGTTTTCGGGGAACTACCAGCCCTCACTCCATCCTTGCCCATGGGTAGCACCCCACTCTGCACCCCCCTCACTGCCCTACCCCCACCCTCCTCTCCAGCAGGTAACCCCACCCCCAGGGTCCCTGCACTGCCCCACCTCCACCCTCTGCATGGGAGGGAAGCCAATCCACCTGGTTCCAGTGCCACAGCACCCCCCTCCCTCCCCGCACCCACTGCCCTCCACACAGGGGGGTGCCCCATCCACTGAGACCCAATGCTGCCCCACGCTATGCATCTGCAGGTAGCCCTAAAGACTGGGTCTCCACATCACCCCGGCCCCCACCATCCTCATTGGTGGGGAGCCCCACCCACTGAATTTCCATGCTGCCCCACCCCTCTACTGTCTGCCTTGGTGGGTATCCCTGACTACCTGGTCCATGCACTGCCAAGCACCCTGCCCTCCACATAGGAGCATAGCCCCATCTACCAGGACCCCATACCACCACACCCAACTGCACTCTGTGCCCAGAGGTAGTCCCACCCATTGCATCCCAGCACTGTCCTGCCACCCCATCCTCGATGTTGAAGACACATCAAGGTAAACTACAGCTTTCTGCTACAGTTAATAATATTCCTATACTGTGCTGGGCAGACCACAGTGCAAAAGAAATAACATGAATAATCAATTGCAAGTAAATCCAACAAGACCAGTCCCACAATGGATGACTCTAACCAAAACATAGAAGAGATATTAGGACCAGAACTCCAAAATGAAGACATAAGTAATGCAACCCTAGACAAGAAAATAGCAGAATTTGCAAAAAATCAACCAAAGGCCAATAATGCCAATAATTGTATGAATGTTGTTCTCTCAAGATTAGACCTAATAGAAAAGAACCAGGAAAGGCTCCAAAAACAGTTAAATGACCCAAAGGAGAGCAAAAAAGGAGAGGACCTCAATAACTGCCAGTTCCTCCTGGCAGGTAGAGTGGAAAAAAGAGCCGATCCAGCGGCTTTTCTTGAGGCTGAGTGGGATGATGAGTGTTGGTGGCTCAGACCCCCCCCCAAACACCTGGAGAGAAAAACACACTGGGCCGGGAGTCTTGTCGAGGCAGGAACTCATTTTATTGTAGTGGGAAGGTGTTTATATAGCTTTGAGAAAGAGGGTGGGTCTCAGGATGGGAAAAAGGTGTAAGGGCCAATAGTAATTCACCACGTCAGCAGTAGCTGGGCAGAGGCAGTTTTGGCTTAGGCTTTGCTGAGTCACGCCTAAGCAGAAGTAGGCCAAAGACAGGTCGCTAAACTCTAGTCAGGCTCAGGAAGTTCCACTAGGCCTCACACCTGTGCCTCTTAGTGCCCAACATCTCCCCCTTTTGTTTTTGTAAGAATGGCGGAGATCATGGCCCCTGTCTTAGGTTGTCCCCGCTCTGGGGATCTTACCCGTCACTGGGTACCATGCCTCTAGCCTGTTGAAAATCCACTCCATGACCTGTCTTAGGTTGTCTCAGCCTGTCTGAGATCTTACCCATCATTGGTGAGATGGAGGGTGGGGGAGGGATGCTAGGTGGACAGCCAGTCAGAGGAAGAGCCCGGCTCCTGAGTTGTGAGCCTGTGGTATTTTGACCTGATGAAGTTTAATTTCCTCTAGCTGTTGGTGAATGAAATGTGTAATCTTATTAATTACACAGGGCCTGACAGTGAGGATAAGAAGAAGGAGAAGGAGGGGTGCAAAGGGAGGAAGAAGGTAGGGTAAAAAGCCATGTAAGCCCATCCACAGCGGGTTGTCTTGGAAGTCCCATCTCCTCTTTTAGAAATCTTTCTGGAGCTTTTCTGGCTTCATTTGAGTCTAGCAGCATCCACACCTCCAATCATTCCTGGGGAAGAAACAGAGGCACAGTTCTCAGGGGCAGAACAATCCCTGGAGAGTTGATTGTTATTGTCCCCTTGTTGGGGTAAATATTTTAAGTCTCTTGCTGGTACCCAAATGGGTCTTTTTTCCTCTTGAGGAAAGACACATCCAAACCCTCTCCCTGCTGTGAGGAGGCAGTCTGGTCCTCTCCAGGCCCCAGGCAATGGGTCCCTCCATTTGACCCAGATGGGGCTGTAAGTAACAGGTGAGGTCCAATGTTTTTGAAAAGGGGACAAGTATCTATCTTCTTTAGAAAAATTTAAAATATTTAGGGTTAATAATGCCTTTTTTAGTTGGTCGTGTGGGGGTAGGAATTCCCCCTTTTGTTTTTGTAATTGAGACTTGAGAGTTTGATTATATCTTTCCATGATGGCCTGGCCCCGCGGGTTATACGGGATGCCTGTGGAAAGTGAGATTTTCCAGGTTTGGAGGAAATCTATAAAGGCCCTGCTTACGAAGCAGGGACCATTATCGGTTTTGACTTGATCTGGCAATCAAAGGGTTGCAAAGCATTGAAGCATATGGCTAATAGCATGTTTAGTTTTTTCCCCGGCATGTGCCAATGCCCAGCAAGCATGGGAGAAAGTATCAACTGAGAGAAAAATTTATTTAAGTTTTCCAAATGGAGAATAGTTTGTAACGTCAATCTGCCAAAGGTGATTAGGGCGTAGTCCTCTAGGATTGGCTCCTGTAGTTTGAAGCGGAGGTACCTGGAAGAAAGGCTGACAGGATTTGTAAGTTCGGACAATTTTTTTTAAGGTCCTTGACTGGCACATGGGGATATTTATGTTTAAGGCCCCTCCAATTTATATGAGTTAATAAGTGGAAGTGTGTAACTTCTGAGACTGTATTACATTGAGGCTGAGAGGCCAGTTTGTCAGCCAAATTGTTTTCTTTAGAGAGGAATCCTGGTAAATTTTGATGGCCTCTGAGATGTTGAAGGAAAATGGGGTTAATTCTTTGTTTAAGTAGGGAGCGGGCTTGAATCATCAATGGTGTTATAATATTGGAGTCCAGTCTAATATGGGCCTCAACTAGGTTGGGTAACAGGTTAACAACATAAAGGCTGTCAGAAAATAAGTTAAATGGCTCCTGAATACTGTCCAAAGCCAAAACGACAGTGAATAGTTCTTTGAATTGTGCTGACCCTTTGACCTCATGGGAGATTGACTTTATGGGCATAGGCTTTTCTTCCCTCCTTAGGGGAGGGTAAACAACTAGGGAAGCTCCCAAGCGCCCCCCATCAGTGAACATGGTAAGAAAGTCAGGGTTGTGTTTAGATAGAAAAAGTCTGGCGGGGGGTCTCCACTCCAACCTAGAGAAGGAGCTCATCAATTTATGAGGTCCATAGTGATAATCAACTATACCCAGAAACCCCTCGAGGGCCATAGCAACCCTGTTGTTATTTCTCTGAAGCCAAATGAAGTCTGTTACCTTAAAGGGGGTGACAATGAAATGAGGCTCTGTGCCAAACAATCAGACAGAGGTGTCCCTGCCCTTGAAAATGCAGTCTGCAATCTGGTTAGTTATAGAGTAAACTCTGGGAACCCCACCAATGGAGAGGTGAATCCATTGGATCGGTTCTCCTTCCTGGGCTAACAGCACAGTGCATAATGTTTCCCCAGAGAAAATATAGAGGGAAATAGGTAAGTTAAGATTGAACTTCTTTAGGGTAGCATCTATAGCCCATTTTACCCTATGTAGAATTCGTTCATGACAAGGGGGCAAGGTTATCTGAGAGGAGAGAGTAAGGCCCTTTAAGAGGTCAAACAAAGGGGACAGTTCCTCAGTAGTTATGGGTATCCAAGGCCTCATCCAATTAATTTCCCCCAGCACCTTTTGGAGTTGAGGCAAAGTATAGAATTTTTGAATATGGAGTTGGGGTTTGACAGGAGAGACAGTATCAAGGAATAACATGAAGCCCAAAATCTTGAAGGGAGGGGTGGTCTGAATCTTTTCTGGAGCCACTTTAAAATCATTGGCCTGTAAAATGGCAAGGCATTTGGCAGTGAGGTCTTGGAGATCAGATGGGTTGGAATGACCTAAAATAATATCATCCATATAAATGTAGAATAAAACATTAGGATGATTAATCAAGGAAGAAAAGATATGAGACATGTAATACTGACAAATGGGGGGGGGCTGTTAGTCATGCCTTGAGGTAAGACGGTCCATTCAAAGCTTAGGTCTGGTGCACGAAAGTTTGTTGAGGGTATGGAGAATGCAAATTTTTCTACATCATCCAGATGTAATGGATTAGAGAAAAAACAATCTTTAATATCAATAATGGTTAAGTCATGGGTGTTGGAAATGGCTGGAATCCAAGGGAGCCCTCTCTGGGGTGTCCCAAAAGGCATCATTCTCTCATTTATTTTTCTTAAGTCATGTAAAAGTCTCCAAGAGCCATTAGGCTTCTTTATAACAAAAACCGGGGAGTTCCAAGGACTTGTTGAAGGCCACACATGTCCTGAAGCCAATTGTTGTTTAACGAGTATATGAAGTTGTTTTAGTTTAGGGGTAGGTATAGGCCACTGCTCAACCCATATGGGGTCCCAAGGCACCCATTGAATCTTAGGTAATGGGGGGTGAGCAGTGGCCCTTAGGATTGGGGTGAACCTGAGAATGTTTTTGTCTAATTTTTTCAAAATAAGGATCATCTCTGTAGTTAGGATGGCAAGTCCGTCCTTCCACAAACTGTTGTTCCTATTCTTCCTGGTCAAGTATATCTTCACAGAAGGCCCTGTGATCAGTGGTAATATAGGCCTCAGCCTCCCCAAGTATATCCTGACCCAGGAGGTTGGCTGTTAGGCCCAACACCACTAGAGGACGCACCTCCTCACGATTATTGTCAGGGTCAATCCAGGGCTGCCAGCTAACAGTTTCCCATGACGTTGATTGTCTGCCCACACTAAGCAACGCCAGACCTGGGACCAACTGCCAGGAGGGAGGGACCTCTTCTTTTCTTATCACAGTATGGTCAGCCCCAGTGTCGATGAGAAATTTGAAAGTTTTTCCACCTACTGTTAGGGTCATTTTTGGTCTAAGTCCGGGTGTCAAAGGCACGGTCCAGTGTGTTTTGACCACCTTCTTCCCCTTATTTAACGGGGCAAGGGATAGCCCCTGGGGAAGTTTAAAGACTCACCCTGAATGCTAAACTTGGATTTGCAATCTTTGGCCCATTGAAATCCCTTTTTGCACCGAGGACATGGCGTGCAGGGCAAGTTAGGGGTTAAGGGAGTTATTGGGGCGCTTTTAATCCTATTGGGGCATTCTTTTTTAAAATGACCCTCTTTGCCACACTCAAAGCAAGATCGCCCCCTTCCCCCTGAGGCCTGTTGAAGGGCACATTCTAGGACAGCCATGTCCTCATTGCAAGAAGCCTGTAGGGCTGAGGTCATATCCTTAATCTGATGAGAAGAGGACCCTACATCTTGGGTGGCTACAATCCATTTACTCATAGAGCAGTCTTTGAGTCCAGTGCAGGCTAACTTGCAGGATCACCTTTCACGCCTTCCCAGACCAGCATTTTTATAAACTGGTCTTGCAGGGGGCTGGGGTAACTTTCTTTGTAGGCTTTTTTGAACCCTCTCTATGAAAGTGGCCAAATCCTCACCAATCTTTTGGGTGACTCCTGTAATGGGAGGTTCAGAGGGGCCCTCCTCTAAATTTTTCCATGCAGCCATTCCCAAAGCCTGTACCTGATCTTGGTATGGATCAGGAATGGCAGCCTGCTGGAGACCAGTATAAAACTGATCAGCAATGCCTGAGAGCATCCCAAAGGTGATTGGTACTGGGGGCTGAGCAGCCTGGTTCCACTCAGCTTGAAGGGGGAACTCATCCTGAAAGAAGGCACTCTACTTTATGTACAGGGGGCCAGAGAGAACAGCTTTAGCGAGTTTTTTCCATTCTTGAGTGGTACAATGATAATGAACCAAACCCTGAAGGATGGTCTCTGCCCAGGGGAAATTAGGCCCGTCCTCTGAGACAGCCTTTTTAGATCTTTTAAATTGTGAGCTTCCCAAGGATACCAGGTGGCAGGGTGATTAACATTAAGAGGGAAAAGGTTGATTATTCCTCCCCTGGGGGTGCCATCCCCAAGGTAGGGCGGAGGGGCAGAGGGGCTCTGAAAAGGATTAGAAGGGGGTTCTGGGGGTGATGGACCTTTAGAGGGCCAAGGTGCACTCTCAAAAGGATCCAGGGGTGGATATGAGGACTCAGGCTGGCATGAGGAGCTGAGACTTGATTTTGGTTTCTTTGGAGTTGTTTATTGCCCTCTGTCCCTTCCTGGGTCAGGGTATCACCCTTTGTCCCTTCCTGGGTCAGGGTCCCCCCTCTTGACCTCAGAGGTTGAGGTGGAAAAGAGCTCTTTAAGGCTGACACAGACGGGAGGGCACCCAAAGGGGGATCTCCCCCTTTTCTACCTGAGCTCTCCTGATCAGACTCTCAACTTCATCCCAGGTGTCCCAGTCAAAAAGATTACTCTTGGGCAACCAGTGAGCAATCTTGAGTAAATAGCCCCATGCCTGGAGGGCCTGGTTATCAGAAAGATTAAGACCTTTACTTTTGAGTAGAACCTGTAGTGACTCTAAGGCAGGATTTGGTTTAGATAAGGATTGTCCCATGTTATAAAGTCGAGGGAAGAGTATCCATAAAATCAGGGTAACAGTAATACACATGAGTACACACAAGGGCCCCAAAAATAGCTAAACATATTGCAGAATTAAGTTTAGATTTAGATCTGTGACTGCCAAATGAGCCTGTGTCCTTAGGGGATGACTCGATGATACCAAACATGGTACGGATGGGAGCAGATCTCCCCAACAGGTTTGTTCTGTCTTCTGAGATGGAGCCCCCACTCAAATGAGGGGGCAAAATGCTTAGAGTCTCCTCCAGGTCTGCCCATGTGGTGTGTCCACCAGGAACGTATGACCCATTCAGAAATACAGGTGCTGCAGATGTGGCTTGCCAGCAACCTGGAAGTGAAAGGAAAGAGAAAGGAAAAAAAAAGATGTTGATAAGCAATCACAAGTTACAGAAGCAAAGGTCAGAATATTAGATATGAAGACTACCTCATAATTTATGAGGGCACACCCATCCACAGTCCAATTGGACCATCAGCGTACTTCTGTAGGCAGGAAAGACAGATCCTCACATGGGGCACCAGTCTGCTGGTTCCTCCCAGCAGGTAGAGTGGAAGACAGAGACGATCCAGCGGCTTTTCTTGAGGCTGACTGGGATGATGGGTGTCGGCGGCTCAGACCCCTCCCCAAAACACCAGAGAGAAAAACACACTGGGCCAGGAGTCTTGTCAAAGTAGGAACTTGTTTTATTGAAGTGGGAAGGTGTTTATATAGCTTTGAGAAACAGGGTGGGTCTCAGGATGGGAAAAAGGTGTAAGGGCCAATAGTATTTCACCACGTCAGCAGTAGCTGGGTGGAGGCAGTTTTGGCTTAGGCTTTGCTGAGTCACGCCTAAGCAGAAGTAGGCCAAAGACAGGTCGCTAAACTCTAGTCAGGCTCAGGAAGTTCCACTAGGCCTCACACCTGGGCCTTAGTGCCCAACAAATAACCAGTTGGCTAAGCTCAATAATGACATAAATAAATGCAAGTATGAATTCCAAAAAGCACTTAAAAAAATCAGAAAATGATGTGAAAAAGGAATGCAACAGATGATTTGAAACTATATATTAAAAAAGCAGTAGACAATACAAGCCAAACTGAAGAAACCCAAAACTCCATGGAAGCTGTCAAGAATAGAGTCAGCCACGTGGAAGGAAGATAGAAACTCAGAACTGGAAGACAGAACAGAAGAAACTGAATGTGAATCCAAAAGTTTCAATAAGTTCAAAAACTTTTGTGAACAGAATATGCAGGAAATGTGGGATAGCCTTAAATGTTCTAACATTAGGATCATGGGGATACCAGAAGGGGAAGAAATTCAGACCAGAATGGAGAACTTATTCAACACAAAAGAAAGTCCCATCAAAGTATGAGAAGCTAACAGAACTCCAAACAGACTGGACCAAAGGAGAAACTCTCCAAGACATATTATTATAAAAACCCTAAATATTGCTAACAAGGAGAAAGTCCTGAAAGCATCCAGGGAAAAACAACACATTACTTATAAAGCATCTTAATTACCTCAGACTTTTCAGTGGAAACACTAAAAGGCAGAAGGGCCTGGACTGGAACACTGCAAAGTCTAAGAACTTATGGTTTCCAACCCAAACTACTCTACCCAGCAAAAATATCCCTCATAATAGATGGCTCAAGAAAAACTTTCCATGATAAAACCCAGCTGTACAACTTTATGAACACAAAGCCAAATCTACTGAGAGTACTTCAGGGAATTCTTGACACAGAAGAATCAAATAACCAACTTCAAGAACCTACAAGAAGCAGATCACAAAAATGAAACTCAGAGAAGGCACTCAAAACAACAACAACAACAACAAAAAAAAAAAACCCTTCAAAGTCCAAAAAACACCAAACCAGCACAACATGGAAGGGATTAAATCAAACCTCACAGTTATTAGTTTTAACATTAATGGCCTTAATTCACCCATCAAGAGACATAAGATGACAGGATGGATCAGAAAATTAGACCCCTCAATATGCTGTCTTCAGGAAACCCACCTCACCACTAAAGATACACCTTCGTAGGGTGAAAGGATGGAAAATGATATTCCAAGCAAATGGAAATAAGAAACAAGCAGGGAATAAGAAACAAACAATACTAATATCAGATAAAATAGATGCCAAAACTAATCAAAAAAGACAAAGAAGGCCACTTCATACTTATCAAGGGAACAATCCAACAAGAGGATATGACAGACATCAATCTTTACACACCAAACACAGGTGCACCACAATTCATAAAACAAAAGATACTTGACAACAAAACAGAAATAACCACCAACACCATCATAGTTGGGGACTTCAGTACTCCACTATCAACAATAGATAGATCATCTAAACAGAAAATCAATAGGGAAGTAAGAGAGCTCAACATTACCATAGAGCAACTAGAGCTAACAGACATCTACAGAACATTCTACCTCAAATCTACAGGTTACACATTCTTCTCAGCAGCCCAAGGAACCTTCTCTAAAATAGATCATATATTGGGCCACAAAGCCTGCCTCCATATTTTCAGGAAAATTGATATAATTTCCAGCATGATCTCAGATCACAATGCTATAATGCTAGAAATTAACAACAAAAAGTATGCCAGGAATCCCTTCAGCTCCTGGAAACTGAACAACCCACTTTTAAACAATAAGTGGGTTGTAGATTAAATAAAAAATGAAACTGCAATATTTCTAGAATTGAATGACAATGAGAACACATCATACCAAAATGTATGGACACAATGAAGGCAGTCCTTAGGGGAAAAATCATGGAACTAAATGCCTTCATTACAAAAACAGAGAGATCCCAAGCCAATAACCTAACCATCCACCTAAAGGCATTGGAAAAACAAGAAGAAGCCAACCCAAAAAGCTCCAGAGAGAAAGAATAATTAATATAGGAGCAGAAATTAATGAATTGGAAACTAAGAAGACAATTAAGAAACTTGAAACAAAGAGATGGATCTTGGAAAAAAATTAACAAGATTGATAAAACCCTGGCTAATCTGATCAAGAGAAAAAAAGAGATGCTCCAAATTAACAAAATTAGAAAAAAAAAATAGGAGATATCACAACAGACATAAGTGAAATTGGGAGAATCATCAGGACTTATTTCAAAAACCTCTACTCCACAAAACAGGTGAATATGGAGGAAATGGATGAATTCCTGGACACATACCACCTACCAAAGCTAAACCCAGAACAGATTAATCTCCTAAACAAACCCATCACACCCTTCGAGATTGAAGAGTTAATCAAACACCTCCCTAAAAATAAGAGTCCAGGAGCAGATTTTTTCTCAGCTGAATTCTATCAAACCTTCATGGAAGAACTGTAACCAATTTTTCTCAAACTGTGCCATACAATTGGAGAACAGGGAGAGATTCCCAACTCCTTTTATGAAGCTAGCATCACCTTAATTCCAAAACCAGGCAGAGATGCCACAAGAAAAGAAAATTATAGGCCTATTTCTCTGATGAACATAGACGCAAAGCTCCTGAACAAAATCCTTGCAAACCAAATTCACCAGTACATCAAAAGCATTATCCTCCTCGATCAAGTAGGCATCATCCTTGGAATGCAAGGGTGGTTCAACATATGGAAATTTGTCAAAGAATACACCACATAAACAAGCTAAAACACAAAAACCACATGATCATTTCAATAGATGCAGAAAAGGCCTTTGACAAAATACAACATCACTTGATGGAAAAATAGGCATGGATGCTTCATATTTCAACATGATAAAGGCTATATATAAAGCTCCTAAAGCCCAAATAATACTTAATGTGGAGAGACTAAAGGAATTCCCATTCAGATCAGGAACAAGGCAGAGGTGTCCACTCTCACCTCTACTTTTCAACATAGTGCTAGAAGTACTAGCTCAAGACAGGAGAAAGAAATAAAAAGGATACAAATTGGAAAGGAATAAGTTAAGTTAGCTCTATTTTCATGATTCTATACATGATTTTATACATAAATGACCTCAGAACCTCCATCTCAAAACTCTTAAAGGTGATTAATGCCTTCAGCAAAGTAGCAGGATATAAGATCAATGCACAGAAATCAGTAGCCTTTCTGTATTCAAAAGACAACAGAACAAAAAAACAAATGAGCAACATTGTCCCATATTCAATAGCAACAACAAAAAAATAAAATACCTTTGAATAAAATTAAACCAAGGAAGTGAAAGACATATACAATGAAAACATAAAAACACTCAAGAAAGAAAGGAGGAGGACCTGTGAAAATGGAAAGCCCTCCCATGCTCCTGGATAGGCCTAATTAACATTGTGAAAATGGCAGTCTTAACAAAAGCACTATATTGATTTAACGCAATACCAATAAAAATCCCAACTTCTTTCTTCACTGACATCAAAAAATG
The DNA here is from genome assembly GCA_036365145.1 of Orientallactaga sibirica. Taxonomy (NCBI): domain Eukaryota; kingdom Metazoa; phylum Chordata; class Mammalia; order Rodentia; family Dipodidae; genus Orientallactaga; species Orientallactaga sibirica. Next base: position 3,944,880 of record JAEOAD010002517.1, read on the forward strand.
ATCTCAAAATTCATATGGAAAGGCAGAAGGCCTTGGATATGCAAGCATATCCTCAGCAAAAGAAACTCCTCCTACAAAGCTATTGTAATAAAAACAATATGGTACTGGCATAAAACAGGAATATAGACCAATGGTACAGAATAGACCTTTGGGGTCAAGTAACTACAGCTACTTGATATTTGACAAAGGCCCTACCAATGTAGACTGGAAAAAAAGACAGCATCTTCAACAATTGGTGCTGGACAAACTTGACAACCATATGTAGGAAAATGAAACTCAATCCACACATCTTGCAATGTACAATAATCAAGTCCAAATGGATTAAAGACCTCAATATAAAACCAGTACCTCTGCTACTACTGGAAGAAAAAATAAGAGGAACCTTCTGTGACATAAGAGTGTGAAAAGACTTCCTTAACAAGACCCCAGCAGCTCAGGAAATTAAACAATCACTCAACCATTGGGATCTCATGAAGCTGAAAAGCATTTTCACTGACAAATATGCTATAACCAAAGCCAGCAGATTACCCTCAAAATGGGAGAAAATTTTTGCCAGCTACAAAACTGACAGAGGCCTAATTTCTAGAATTTATAAAGAACTCCAAAGCCTAAACAATAAATCATCAAACAACCCACTCACAAAATCGGGCAGAGAACTGCACAGGGACTTCTTAGAGGAAGAAATACAAACAGCAAACACACCCTTAAGAAAATGTTCAACACTCTTAATCATCAGGGAAATGCAAATTAAAACAACTATGAGATTCCACCTTACCCAAGTAAGGATGGCTAACATTAAAAACAACTAATGTAAACAAATGCTGGGAGGTTGTGGAGAAATAGGAACACTCTTTCACCATTGGTGGGAATGTAAAATGGTACAACCATTATGGAAAGCTATATGGAGACTCCTGAAAAGGACTATAGACCTACCAACAGATCCAGTTATCCCCTTATTGGGCATTTACCCTAAAGGCTCCAAGCTGCAGATCACAGAGATTTGCCCAACCATGTTTATAGCTGCTCAATTCATAATAGCTAAGAGCTGGAATCAACCCAGATGCACATCATTAGATGAATGGATAACAAAGATGTAACATATCTACACCATGGAATTCTATGCAGCAGTAAGGAAAAATGAAGCAATGAAATTTGAAAAAAAAAGGTCATGCATTGAACAGATCATTCTCAGTGAGCTCACCCAATCACAAAAAGATAATTGTCACATGGTCTCATTGATCTGTGGCTCCTAACCTTGTTGGTGTCCCCCTTGGGGCCAGTCCAAGAGAGACACAGGGTCTCTGCCGAGTAAGGGATGAGAGGCACAGAGCCATGACATAGACTCTGGGAGCTGGGTGGGAGCAGGCAGAGGGCGAGGTGCCACAATCTCATTTGTTCAAGGAAGTGTAGGGGGTTTTAAGGGGCTCACCAATCATTGTATGGGGTGGTTCCCTTTTTGTGACCAATGACAGCCTGTCTCCAGACAGATCATCTCATAGCAGGTTTCTCATGAATATGGGACTGAAGCTGTTGTCACACCAGGCCTGCGCAGGACACCATGTTCACAGAAGCCACTTCCTGGTTTCTTTGAGCATGTGGTATGGCTAGGGCCAGACCTGCATTGTGCCGTAAATATCCTCCTTTTTGTTTTTATTATTGGCAACCCTGGGAGGCATGGTTCTTTGCCAAGCCATTGTTGACCCCAGGCCCCAAGGGATCATCACATGTGATGGTGCCTGTCCTAGGTTGCCCCATCTCATGGAGTCTTACCTGTCATTGACTACCCACCATCCTAGTTAGAAAACTTGAGGGGTGTGGCTGTCACCTAGGAAGCATGGGAGGGCCATTGGTGGTGGCTCAGTGGCGTGTGAACTGTCCCAGCAAGCGAGAATCAACTATAGAACCTGAAAAAGACTGTGATAGGACAGGTTGCTGAGTGACTGTTGTGAGCTCACTCTTAAACGTCATAATTAGTAGCAATGAGTGTCCTTAATGGTAGCAGATTATTGCAATCAAAGGAGTTGCAAAGGAATTTATGGCTGGTTGGAGGGTAGCATTACCATAAGAGGCATCAATAAGCAAAAAAGAAAAGGTATGGTTAAGGAGAAGTACATGCTTGAAGGGGAGGAATACAGCAAAATGGAGTGGCTAAAATAAAGCCTAGGAAAAGCATGGGAAACTAGGTCCACCGCACCAAGCAAGTATAGCCTAAGAGGAATTGTCCAAAATGGTTTCTGGGAAGTGATACTAAGGAGAAAGGAGATAAAAGGATAAAAGATTAAAAAGGAGATAAAAGGAGATAAAAGGGGAATAAGTTACAGTCCCATATTCGGGCTGAGGGCTTTGGCATCATCCTCTTCATCAAGGTCAATCCCCAGGCCCCAAGTCAGTGGCTGGATGGATGTTTCTGGCAGGGATCCAGATCAGGATCTGTGAAGTTTCTGGAAAGACACAAGCATACTCTCAGCCCTGCTTTAAAACTTTTGCTTTATAATTAGTTCCTTTATGGTCTGGTTAGTCCTCTCCATGATGGCTTGTCCTTGTGGGTTGTAGGGGAACCCAAGGGAGTGTTTGATTACCCAAGATTCCATGAAGGATGTGAATTGGACAGATGTTTATGCAAGGCCATTATCAGTTTTAATTGATCAGGGTACACCCATGAGCAACATGGTGGTTTTGGTCACCTTAATGACATGGGATGCCTTCTCCCCGAAGAGAGCAATAGCAAAAGTAAGCTTAGATTAAGTGTCCATGATGACATGGACATATTTGAGGTTACCAAAGGAAGGTATATGGGTAACATCCATCTGCCAGATAGAATTTGGGGTAAGGCCTCTAGGATTGACTCCTTGAGGCTGTGGGGGACCCAAGGGGGATAAGGAGGCACATGCCTTACAGGTACAGGTTAAATGTTTGCCATTGGCTAATGGCATTGCCATTTGGTATAAATGTCTAGCTTGTTCTAAAGGTGGGAAGGATGAGACAGCAATAAGCTTGTCTACCTGTGAATTCCCATCAGCAATAAAGCCAGGCAGACCAGGTGTAAGTGAATGTGCTCAATAAGTCTGAAGGTGGATGGCCCATTGTAAAAGGACTTGTTCAAAGTAAGAGTCAATGCCAGATTACTTGGCCACCTTGCAGATGAGATCCAGATCAGTGAGGGGGGGTTGGGGTACCAGGGCCTGGCTGTTGCATCCCACCCTATGTTAACTGGGAAGGTGGCAAAGGGTGGGGCAATGGGGCGAGTCAGCAAACTGGCAGTTGCCTGGGTGTGTCCAGGATGGATCAAATGGAGGTCCTTCCAAGGGTAAAGAGGGGGAGGGGTTGTGTGAGCATGGCTGCCTCAGGCAGAGGTTTGCGTGGTGGTCTTGATCATGGAAGGGTTGGGCTGGGAGGGACAAGCTTTGAAGATCTGGTTTTTGTTCCTCCTTATAGCTTTCATTATGGGCGGAAATGACTTCATCCATGGAGGAGCCTTTAAGGCTGGCAATTGTGACAAGGCGGATAAGAAAGAATGGGGTGGAGGGTGTGTGCCCTTCATAAACCTCACATTTCTTTGTGAGGAAGAGAACCTGGGACCAAATGGGAGTGTCCCAGATGTTCTCCAGACCAATTCATGGGGCTAAAACAAGAGTTTCATCCCAAAAGCCATGGAGGTCCGTTTGTGTTACTTTTAAGCCATGTTGCAGGAGGAGGGCCTTAAGAGCCTGCAATTGTGGCATCCTCTGATGGGGAAGGAGAGTGCCCATTATGGCGTGGTGGTGTTTGTGGGGGGGGGGGGGCTAGGCTGGGACACTCCTGAATCAAGGAGACTGAGAAAATAATAACCCAGATCAAAAATGATAGCCCAAAGGATAACCATGCAAACCACAACACCTATTGCCAGGGCCAGCTGAGACATACGGATAGAATGTTTAGGACCCATGTGTCTTGTGCTTAGTGGGGGACTTCCATGGGTCATTACTCCACAGCCGTATGCCCACACGGTGTCTCTGGGGAAGCTCAGCCAATGGCCTCGCCTTGGTTCTGAAGTCAGGTGGGTCAGACCCTTATGTGATTTCGCTGGGACAAACCGAGATTGGAGGATCCGACACAGATTTCAGGACCATGTGGAGATGTATGCCTTCCTGCCAGGGAAAAGGATGAACAAAAGGAAAAGGGGGAAGGAGGGGGCTGTGAGCACACAGAACAGCAAGGGGCCTACTCACCGGACAATCAAGAAGGGTGTGTATTGCCAAATGCTGAGGGGGATACTTGCCAACGATAAAGGAGGGGGCATCTTGCAAACACTGAGGGGGCAGAGGGTCACTGTTTGGGTGCCAGATGTTGGGTTCTCCCCTGGGGCCAGCCCAAGAGGGATGCAGGCTCTCTGCTAAGTAGGGGGTGAGAGGCATGGAGTCATGACACAGACTCCGGGAGCTGGGTGGAAGCAGGCAGAGGGTGAGCTGCCACAAACTCGTTTATTCAAGGAAGTGTAGCGGGTTTTATGGGGTTTTGCTGGCCAATTATTGTATGGGGTGGTCCCCTTTTTGTGACCAATGACAGCCTTGTCTCTGGACAGATCATCTTGTAGCAGGTTTCTCGCAAGCATGTGACTGTAGCTGTTGTCACGCCAGGCCTGTGCAGGATGCCATGTTCACAGAGGCCACTTCCTGGTTTCTTTGAGCTTGCAGTCTGGCTAGGGACATTGTGCCATACATAACCTGAATCTACCCAAAATGCTGTCATACCTTATAAGTACCCAGTGGATCAGACCATAGGGAGGGGCAAGAGTAAGGGTGGGAGGGAGTGACAGGGTGGGAGGAAGGATACGGGTGGGAGGACACAAATAGGGACCCAAATGGAAGTGGTACCATAAAATCCTATATTCTGAACAACAGGCTAAAACATTGATCATTCAGCAGGCCTGCAGAGGGAACACCTGAACCACAGGGACCTGGAGAGAACATCATGAAGACCAACCTTAATCTTTTCCTGTTTCTCTCTCTCCCTCTTCTTTCTATACTTTCTTTTGCTTTTATATTACCTATCTTTTTCTTTGTTCACCTTCCTTGGCGCTGACTTGTAACTCCCAGTACCAACATGGGGTTAACTTTCAAAATGAGTTGTTGATCAGAGAGACCTACAAAGTTTCTCCAAAAAAGGCAGATTTCTCTTGGAGTTCTTGATGATCCACCAAAGGTTAATGGTAAGACCCTATTGCTGAAGACATCATACTCAATTGAGATGAAACATGGAGCGACATGGTCAGAATCTGGAAGAAGGTCAGTCCCCAGACAGCTAGTCTCGTGCCAGAGGGTGCTGCATGAGCAACTGGGAGAAAATGATTGACAGCAGCCCAAACAACTCACAGTCTAAGCTACCCAGCAGGTAACAACTTGGCATGATGCTCAAACAAGTGCAATAGTGGCACACAGTCATGGTGGGTAACCAACTGCTCTTGATTTGGCTAATAGATCCACTCAGTGGAATGGAACTCATTGCTGAAATTGGGAAATAAGTCAAAGCCATGTACAAAAATGAGCCCATTCTCCAATATCAAGCTTCCACCAAATGTGGGCTAGAAGAGGGCCGACACACATAAAATTCTCTCTAAAATAACTATGGCCATTCCATCTATCTAGTACTAACTTCTCTCTCCATTGTAGAATTTGCTTCTTTTTTTCAGATAGACGATGAACCTGAAGGGAGGATCAGCCTATCACACCTCACCAGGACCCCAGCTGAAACCATAGAGTAATGGGAAAAAAAGGCAAGAGTACAGCTTTCTTGGTGAACCTGACACCAGAATAAGGCTGAAGGAGATAAACACAGAGAACATCCAACTCCTACTAACCCAGATATTCAGAGACCCAGAGGCTCCCAAGACCTCATCACTGAAGTAGAACTAAAATGATACCAACGTGGCTCAGGGAAATTCGTGGAAGAGGGGGCGGAAATAGTGTTAGAGCCACAAGTTGGGTCATTCTGTGCAGAGACTTTGCCTATCCCATAACTGTTGACTACTGCCATAATTCATGACCCACATTCTCAATGATGAGAGTCCCTTTGGAGGGGGGAGGACAAGGAGGAGGCTAATGGAGTCACCAACATGAATGTAAAATTAGAATAATATAAATAAATAAAAAGAATGCAAAAAAAGAAAATACATGAATATATCCTGATTCTGATGAGCTTTAAAAATTGTAAAATTTTTCATGTCTTCATATTTAAACCCAAAATGTTACTACATAATATAGATTTTTTATTTATTTTTAATTCTGTTAGCAGATCTTTTGTTCATAATTTACTCTCTGTAGCCTCATGTGCCTTAAATATGTTAACTCTACTTTGTGTTAATATCAGACTTTTCCAGATATTCAAAGTTTATACAAAGTCCGTGGTGTTTGACTATCAATAAGCATACATCACCATTCCTGGCTAAAACTCTGTAAATTTTTTTGTTTTTGTTTTTCTGAGGTAGGGTTTCACTCTAGCTCAGGCTGACCTGCAATTCATTATGTAGTCTCAGGGTGGCCTTGAACTCATGGCGATCCTCCTACCTCTGCCTCCCCAGTGCTGGGATTAAAGGTGTGTGCCACCACGTCCGGCTAAAAACTCTGTAATTTTAAGATTATTCTTGTCTTGTTCATGCTGGTATTGCTGGGTGATTATTAGTGAGGTTATAATCTAAGTCTTGTAAAAAGTGACTTATTGTGATTTTGTTCTTAGGAAAACTGAGGAAGCTCCCCATGTCTTAGGGAAATCCACTGTATACAAACAATATAGTTTGTCTAAGCTTCATATAGCAGTCATAAATAGTTCTTTAGCTAAGCCTTAAAATTGTTCAATGGTAAAAGGTACTTATTTAAAAAATTACTTTATGTCTCTTATATTGTCTCTAATGTATATTAAAATTGGGCTTGCTTTATTCAATAATGACAAGGTTTTATTTTATTCTTAAGCTATGTATATTCAGTCTCAGTCAAGGTTTCATGTAATTAATTACTTAATTCTGGTATCTTAAGGTCATTGCTTATAGAGATATTGATACTTAAGACATGTATTCTGCCTTAGAAAAGTAATCTTAAACTTCTATTCTGCTTCTCGTTTGGGGGGTAATTGGTACTTGTGTTAGTATACAGACTAGCCAAAGTTGTTTTCAAACAAATATGCCAAGTTTTTATACTGCCTTGTCTTTTCCTTGCATATAATTTCTAGATTAAGTCAATTGACTTAATGTTAGTGATAAAATAATTGGTAAAATATTGTTTTCAGGGCTGCTAAAATGTTCTGCCTATACTGACAGTTACTTAAACAACTGGGTTTGCCAAACATGCCTATATGCTCTTGCTGCAGCTACTCTTCTTGCCCAAAAGACACAGAATTCATTTTTGGGCAACAACTTACTGTCCTCTGCCCCCAACAAGCTTAACAAAACAAATTCTATTCTCAAAATTCATCTGTCTAAACTGACTTCTGAACTTCACCTACCCTGGCCCCAACTCCTCCCACTTGCCTCAGCCAGAATCAGAGCTATTCCACAGGCTTCCTCCTTCCTTAGCCTTTATCCTACCTTATCCAGGTATAAGTACACTGCCACTCCAACGGGCACTCCCAAACTGTCTCGTGTTCCTACTGTTTCCCTGATCCCAAAATGCTCCTCTTGAATACACTGATGCCCCTCTGCCTCCTCTCTCTTGCCCCAAGTCCTCTATCTCTCCCTGCAGAGTGCTCATCCATTCCTGGTGCCTGGCATTTTGATGTCATAGCTGTTGACAAGGATAACAAGCTCTTTAATCTTTTCCTCTGTCCCCTCACAGGGTGCACAGAGCCCATTTCCCTCACCTTCTGTATAACAGATGTCACCAGTGACTGCCCTGAAGCCAGCTCAACACAGGTACGGTATGAAAGAAGTCTCTGTTTAGTTCAGGATCAAGTGGTAACAGCATGCAAAATTGGCACTCTCAAAGCATGTTCACTATCAATCTCACCACCCTGCCACCTCTAGCCACCATGAAACTGCCTCCTCATCACCTGCCCTGAAGGGAGACCCATCAACCACATTATCCAGCCTCTCCCATAAGAACTCATTGCCTCTACAGTCAGCATGAAGATATTATAGAAGAGAAATTAACTTTCATCTCTTATCATTAACAAAATGGTGGAAGGTTAGGTTGGGACAGGCTTCTAAGATGGAGTCACCAAGGACCGCAGAATGGACACAGAGACATAAGGAAGTGGATTATCCACATTCCCCAAGAAACTGCCCAGTCATTATCCCTTCTTTGCCTAACAATGCCCCAGATCATGGTTTCCTGCCCCCTTATCTTATAAGTCACCTGGTCACTCTTCTGGTCTCATACCCTAACTATTTTAAATGGCTAATGTAAAGATCTCCCCTAAAGTAACTTTTTTATATCCAATTTTTTTGTTTTCATTTATTTATTTGAGAGCAACTGATAGGCAGAGAGAGAAAGAGGTAGAGAGAGAGAGAATGAGTGCACCAGGGCCTCCCACCACTGCAAACGAACTCCAAATGCATGTGCCACCTTGTGCATCTGGCTTACATAGGTACTGAGTAATTGAGCCTCAAATGGGGTCCTTAGGCTTCACAGGCAAGCACTTAACTTCTAAACCATCTCTCCAGCCCCAGAACTTTTTTTTCTTCAACTTAAAAACTGAGTTATTTTCCCTTCCTCACCTTCTGCCAACTGAAAAGCCCTATAAAGCCCACTACCTAAAAACTCAGGTTGGCTGTGCTCTGCTCTTGAGAGTCAGTCCTGGCAACTCATGATTTCCTGAATAAAAGCTTTCATCTTTGCCTCAGAGTGGTTTGTGTGGTCTTGGTCACTCCCAAGCCTTACAGTTAGATGATAGATAGGTAGATAGATAATTTTGAAAGCCATCCTGTTACAGTGAATGTACTCTGTCACAATACGGTGAGCCAGCATCCAGTAAACAGTCCATTGACCACAGTAGGAAAGGTATAAATATTGAATTGCATATGCAATCTCTTGGGGCCACACTAAGTGGTGATTTCATTATAATGAGTAACACCACAGGCAAGTAGACTAAATAGTGATTTGAAGCTGTGGTGGTTGGATATAAAATGATCTGTGAGCTCATGTGTTTGAATACTTAATTCCAAGCGTGTATTATTGTTCTGGAAGGTTGTGAAAATTTTAGGATATGGAGCTTTACTATACGAATTGTATCACTAGGGGATGGGCCTTGACAGGTTATACTGGGATCGATGTGTTCTGTTTCCTCCCTGCTAAAATGATAATTTGCCTGGCTTCTTGCTCCTGCCACTCTTTCCTCACCATGATAGACTCTATCTTCTGTAGGTATAAGCTGATTTAAACACTCTTGCTTCCATAGACATTTTGATCAGTATTTTTGCCCCAGAAATAAGGAAATAACTGATATAAAGGCAATGAATGAACTTGGGGGAGACAGAAATTTTCACTGATAGGTCCCTTCACTCCTAGAACTTTGGCTTGGGGGCAGGCAGAGCATCCAATTCTTGCTATAGGATGAAGAGATGAGAGGTGCTTGGTCCTCCTCTACTACTTCTAACACTTTTCCAACCTTCCCTCATTATAACTGCATTGTGTTTGGCTAGTAGTTTGTGCTCATGTCCTTTTAACATGTCAGTAGCTTATTTAGGGATGAGGGAATCTTTTATCAATAAGTTAATTTCTTATTCATGTAAGTTGACTCACGTTTTTAAAAATATTTTTATTTTTGTTTATTTATTTGACAGAGAAACAGGGGGAGAGAGAGAGAGAGAGAGAGAGATGAAGAGAGAGAGAATGAGCATGCCATGGCCTCCAGCCACTGCACACAAGCTCCAGACATGTGTTCCCCCTTGTGCATCTGGCTAATATGTGTCCTGGGAAATTGAACCTGGGTCCTTTGGTTTTGTAGGCAAACGCCTTAATTGCTAAGCCATCCCTCCAGCCCTCAAATTTTGTTTTTAGAATTGGTAAACTAAAGGACCATACCTACATAACTACCGGCTCTCTAAGTTATGATCATCATTTTAACAAGATTTTTAATACTAAGGTTATAAATATAAAACCATAATCACACAAAACATGATCAACAAATTTAAGTAGGATATTTTTTAATATCCTACTGATAGTATAAAAATATGTGAATGACTGAAGAATCTTGGATATAAATTACTTTCTATTTTTGTGCAATTTGATTTAGTGACTTGAAAGTTTCAGTGTTCTATAAAGATTTGCTAAATTCATTTTACTCTTTGTCTTTAATTCTGTCATATTTGACCTTTTTTTCTCTTTGCTCATCATTTATCTTGCTTTCTTATTTTTACTTTTCTATTAATTTTAATTCCCAACTCATTACTTGTCATCTATTTGTTATATTTTTTGATATTTGCTCATTTTTATTTTGGAATCAACAAAAGATCTTAGAGATACATAGGCTGGGGAGCTGGCTCAGCAGGCATGAGTGCTTGCTGCATAAGCATAAGAACCCAAGTTCATTCTCTAGCAGCCACATAAAGGTTGAGCAGGGATATATATACCTGTAATTCCAGTTCTTAGGGAATGGAGACAGGAAGAATACTTACACTTGGTAGTTATCCATTGCAACCAAAATATAATGAGCTCCAAGTTCAGTTGGAGACTCTGTGATGTGTGATGTGTCATATAGGAGTAAATATAGGAGTAAACCCAGAATCCTTCTCTGGTCTCTAGATATGTGTGCATGCAGCACACACATCTGCATACTTGCATGTATACACCATGTACACACATACAAAAATAACCCAAAGATCTTAGGAATACAAATTCAAATTTTTCCACTTATTCTGTGTCCTCATTAGCATGTTGGCTTTGTGCTAAAAACACCATCTCCAATAATTACAGATGGCTGCTGTTTTCTATTTGTCAGATATGAAGGCAACCTATAGCAAGAAAGGAGGCGTTCTCTTCATCTGTCTTTTTATAGTAGTAAATTCTTTCCTAGAAACCATTAGAGACTTCTTTTATGTTCCAGTGGTGCAGGATTTGGGGGTTCAGGAAGGGTCATCCAAGTTTATAAACCCAAATTTTGGGTCCTGACCCATTTTTAACAAAAAATTAATAAAAAATAATCTCAAGAAGGATAAATTAGGGTGGAATAACAAATTATGGAGTTTAAAGGAAACTGTGATCTAGGAAGAAGGCTAGATAAAACAAAGTAATAAGCTTGTAGAAAGTAGGAAACATGTATTCACATGGAAAACACAGCACAGTTTGTGAGATTCATTCAAGAAAAATGGCTAGGGCAGAGCCATAAACACATGGAATATAGAACCTACGAGCTTGTGAGGGGAGATTGAGAAAGAGCACACATAGCATCCTCCCTGAGTTTCCCCATGAAAGAAAGTTAAGAGGGAAAATGGTAGTGGCTTGAAGAACAATAACAAAGGTAAAATCTCAAAGCAGAGCCCCAAAATTCAGTAGAGAAATGAATAGTAAAGAGAGTTATACCCATAGTTACCCTGAGCTTAGAGAAATGACACAGGTAGAAAGCTCAGAGTTTAAAGGAAGGACCCCAATGGCAGATCTAGAAAGTAAGGGAAATATGCATGGGGTAGATTCAGAGATCAGAGGAAAATCATACATGTAATTAATGTAAGATGTTACCCCAAAGTATAAAGCAAAGGCAAGCAGAAAATTATCCAGACCAAGAAATAGTATTCTGCTCCCCCATCCCATGCAGCTAGGTGGAGGGGGAACCAAGCTCACATGTATCCAAGCAGAGATCACAGAACAGAGTGAGGAGATGCACACAGAGAGCAAAAGCCAAACAAAAACAAAAACAAAAAAAAAGCGGTTATAGTCAATTGAAAATGCATTCTTTCATGAAATTCAAGTATGAAAAGGGAAAACCTCATTGGTATGTAGATTTGAAGAGTGGACTCCAGAGGGCAGCCCACCTATGTAGTATGTTAGATTGTGGGCAGCAGTGGGTGCTGTAGCTGTTTTAGATGATTCTTGATCAAACACAAGTTCTATTCCTACCAAGAGTTGCATTCATGCCAGGGGAAGGTGGCATCGGCTCTCTCTTGGCCTGTTTCTAACTGAAACTACCTAAAAGAAGCTGGATTCCTCCTATTTCTTCTTCACCAGTAGCAATAATTGCACAATGTAACAATTCTTAAACAAGTCTTAGTATGCAAATATAATTAATGCTCTTTGCTTCAGAAATAAAATGCATGATTTTACACTAACATGAAGCAGCCTGACCATATCAAGACTCCTGGGGTGATGCAGTTCACGAAGCAAACATACCAGGAGGCTCAGAAGGCTTAATTGCTCATATGCTGTGGTACTGGTCAAAAAAGAAAAAATGCCCTGTCACAGCTCCTAGTTTTGTCCCTTGATGTTTTTACATGTCATTCATCTTTTGGCTTAGTTTTAAATTCCGGTTCTGCCAATTATTGTTATTTGTGAGAATGAGCAATTAACTAGTTGAATTATTTCCATATCTGGGACTAGGGATGAAAATGGCATCCAAGTTTATAGAGTTGTTTTTTTTTTTTTTTTTTTTTTTTTTTTTTTTTGGTTTTGCAAGGTCCAGGGTCTCACTCTGGTCCAGGCTGACCTGGAATTAACTATGTAGTCTCACGGTGGCCTTGAACTCTCGGCGATCCTCCTACCTCTGCCTCCCGAGTGCTGGGATTAAAGGCATGCGCCACCACACCCGGCTTATAGAGTTGTTTTAGATGTTGATAACAGGAAAGAGTTTGGATGGTACGATCATGTAGGAAATAATCAATATATTATACACACATACACATGCACATTTATTAAACCAAATAAAAAGACTATCAAGATATTGTTAAATTCACATTGGATCTTCATTTATCATTTATTTTGTCTTAGATCAAGTTCCCTAGAAATGGACCCTGGGGTTTAACTGCAAGAGGGTCTTTGAAAAGTCCTCTTGGAAAAAGTCCCTATAATGTCACAGGGGCAATGGAAACTGGACTAGAGTGGCTGTAATCTAGCTGCAGGACTTCTCTGATCCCAGGGGAACTTTGGAGCTGAGGTAGACTTTCTGAGGATTCCCACATTGAGGCAAAGGGATTAGGCCTTTGCACCCCTCATATTGCCAAACATTCACAAGGACTGCAGAGAGTGGATGCAGTCTGGGGTGAAGCTGCTTTCTTTTCCTCTTTTCTCTGGGGTGGAAATGTCTGGAAAAGGTTGCAGCAAAGATCCATCACTCTCAGCTGCTGAGGATTCAAACATCATCTCAGTTCTGTGCACCAGGATTCTGGATGGAGTTCCACATCATGGACTCTAACCTTCTCTCCCATCAGCTCTGAGAATAGTGGCTGCTGCTCTGTGTGTGTAGAAGGGAAGGCTGTAATTCAAAACAAATGGCCAAATAGCTGGAAGCTTTTAATGCTAGAGCTTCTAGCCGTAGTGAAAAATCAGCATCAGATCAACAAAGTGTTAAGTGAGCCCAAGAACAGCTGAGCTGACAGCTTGCCAAGATCTTGCCTGCTTGCTACATGCTCAGGATAGGAAACCTTAAAAGAGTGAGAATGCTTTGGTTTGAAGGAAGGAAGCCTTATGATTATCAGAAAGCTTTAAAATGCGACGAGAGAGTATCCATGAAGAGAAATAAATCTTCAAAATTCAAAACTTAGATAATTATATTGTGGCAAGTTATTGTCTTGCATTTTACCTTTGAACAATAATGTGCATTCTATGTCTTGAACACAGTGTTTAATTCAGATCTCTGCTTCCTGCTTAGCTCTAGAGTTTGCACATGATACAGGCATTATGCACACATGCCATGATATTTTGAAACCCCAGGGCACTTTTTTTCTTTTTCAGACAATAAGTATATTTAATTTGGTATCTGTGCAACAGATGGCCTCCATTGAGGAGGAAATAAATATTTTCAGTAATAAAAACATGGAGGAAGCAGCACCTTTGGGCTTCTTATGTCTGGTAGCTGACTGCTGCACAACTAGAAAACCACTACAGCACACAAACTATGCAGAACCCATGGCAGGTGTGGTAGTAGGAACTTCCACTCATATTCTCCGGCCTTCTGTATAAAATATGCAGGACCAGCTGCTTGTGTGTACTAGAAACTTCCACTCATTTGCTCCAGTCTTCTATATAAAATATGTAGAACCCACAGCTGGTATTGATGTAGGAATTGGGGATTCAGGAGGAGTCCCCCAAGTTTATGAACCCCAATTTTAGGTCCCATCCTATTTTTAACAAAGAATTGATAAAAATGAAATGCAAGAAGGATAAATTATGAATTACTAAGTTTATTTAGGGATAAGTCACAAATGAGTTTATTTAAAGGAGATTGGATCTAGGAAGGCTAGAGCACAGTTATAAACACTTGGGCAGCAGGAAAATTTATGAAACTTGAGGTTTATTTGGAAAGTCTGATGTTAAGCCACAAGCATGTGGAGGGTAGTTCATAAAGCTTATTTAAGAGAAACTTAGGGTCTCAAGGAAAGACTGGAGTAGAGCCATAAGCATGTGAAGGATAGAATTTAGATGAATATGTAGGGAGATTTAGAAAAAACACACAAAGCATCCTTCTTTTGTCTCACTATGGAAGCAGGTTAAGAGGGCAAATGGTGGGAGCTTAAGGACCAATAGCAGAGGGACAATATTAAAGTAAAGACCAAGAAATTTAGATGAGAAATGAGTGTTGTAGCCATGGCTACTCCGAGTTTAGAGAATTTATGCAGGTAACAGGCCTAGAGTTAGTGAATGCATCTGCATGGTAGATGTGGACTGTAAGGGAAATACACAAGTGGTAGATATAAAGACCAGAGGAAAATCATATATGTAATTAAAGTGAGAAGTCACCTCAAACTATAAAGCAGAGGCAAGCAGAAAAGCTTCCCCAGACCAAGAAATAGTATTATGCTTTCCCCTCCACCCAAACAGGCTGGGCTGGGGGTAAGGCCATATTCACTATGTGCTGCTCTGGCCAGAGGCAGTCAGAGAGAGAACTCAAAGAGAGCAAAGGAGGATCTATAATAGCCTTTATAGTTGATTGAAATGTATTCGTTTCTGAGATTCAGGTATGTAAAAGAGAAAACGTGATGGATTTGTAGATTTGAAGGGGCAGGGTCCAGGTCCAGACCACCTGGGTAGAGAAGCATGCTAGACTGTGGACAGGGGCTGCAGCTGAGTTTCCATCAGACATGAGTTCCATTCCTGCCAAGAGTTTCATTCATGTCAGGGAGGGTTAGCATGTGGGGTGACATCTCCTGGTTCTCTCTGGGTCTCAATTTCTAACTGAAACTGCCTAAAAGGAGCTAGCTTTCTCCTATTTTTCCTTCAAAATGGCACTAGGAACTTCTACTCACATTCCCTAGTCTTATATATAAAATATGTAGAACCTATGGCTGGTGTGGCACTAGGAACTTCCACTCATGTTTTCTGGCCTTCTATGTTTAAAATTGTTGACATTCCTATATGCTAGACATGAGAAAACATACTGGAAGAAGATTAATTTCATTGAAATAAGACAAATAAAGAACAGATTACTGGGGCAGTACAGCAAAGAAAAAAAAGGCTATATAATGAAGAATTTTTCTTTTAGAATTTTTTCTTCGTGAATTTGGAGAAGCAGTGTGGTACATGGAGAAAGGATTTTATAAAAATAAATTATGATTTGCTAGTGTGTGTGCACTCATGTGCATGTGTGCATGAGAACATCAGTGTCTCTTGCCACTGCAAATGAGAGATGTGTCACTTTTTCCACCTGACAAGTAAGTCTGGTCTCAACCCCATCTCAGTAAGTGACTGGGGAATTGAACACTGGCCTCTAGACAGCAAGCCTTTAACCATTGAGACATCTTCCTAGCCCCAGAGACAGGATTTTATACACTACTAGATAACATGGATCCCAAGTGAGTTCTCCCACTTGTTATGTGATCATGTGTAAATAATGTTGCTTTTTGTCAATTGACAAAATGAAGTAACTAAAGCAAGAAAGGATTATGCATTCACTAACATACCTTCATTTTTATGTTTATAAGTGCACATTTATTCTCACTTTGTAAAGTACTATCATGCAGTTACAACAGGGCATTCTCTTTTGGGAACAGGTTCCTCACTTTGAGTTGCAACTTTGCTGTATGTCCTAAATGTGTCCTGGTGGAGTGTGGCTTAGGCTCATTCTTTAGGTCACCCAGAAATTTTTCATAGGAAATACCTAAAATTGCTAGGTTCTTTGAAAGGTCTAGAGATATGCAAGAAGACTTAAGTAATTAAATGATCAAAAATTGTGAATCAGGAAGATAGCTCAGTCAGTAAAGGACTTGCCTTGCAAGCATGAAGACTTGAGTTTGATCTCCAGTACCTACATTTTAAAAAAGCTTGTACAAAGTATTGGAATACCAACTCGGGGAAGCAGAGCCAGGCAGGTCCTTGGGGTTTGCCAGGCAGCCAGTATGGCCTACTCAGCATATTGTAGGCCAATGAGAGACCCTGTCTCAAGAAAGGTAGATGGATCCTGAAGAATGATTTCCAAGGTTGTACATATATACACGTGAACATACACACAATAAAATTACAAATGAATAATTGCATCTAATAATATTACCTAGCTCTACACAGTTGTGTAGAGCATTTTTTATTTAAATGTACAAAGGGAGCTCTGAGTCTTCCTGGGGATTAGGAATTAGTACATAATGCAGATTGTCAAGGGAAGCATTTTTGCATAAGAGAGTAAAGTGCTTCTTAGGAGGGAGATGAACTTTAGGGGAAGGGTCATGGTAAGCTCTTTCCAATAACTGAAAAGTCATAAGGCTGAGGAAGATGAAATTTAGATGTATTTCTGTATCACAACTGAATCCTAGAGGTTGACAGAGGGGCCAACAGTTAAAAGTCAAGCTCAGATGTCTTAAATTATGAGGAAGAAAGCATCAGCCTGTAGCACAAGAAGAAGATGGGAAAATGGCCTGAGGTGCCACCACCTTCTGTTGGTGGGTTTCACCTTCTGGCTCAGGTGAGCCAGCTGATTGGTCTGGGCTAGAGGCTGGCTAAGGAAGAGGCCAGCTATGATGCCAAGTTTTGGGGTCTAACCTTGACCAACCACAATGTTAGGATTAGGTTTAAATCCTAGGGAAGGTCTGGAGAGAGGTATTAGCAGTTAAGGACTTCCCTGTAAGGCCAAAGAACCCAGGTTTGATTCACCAGGACCCATGTAAGCCAGATGCACAAGGTGGTACATTCATCTGGAGTTCGTTTGCAATGGCTGGAGGCCCTGGTGTGCCCATTCTCTTCCTTCCCCTCTCTCTCTCTCTCTCTCTCTCAATCTCTCTGTCTGTGTGCCTGTTTTATAAATAAGTAAATAATATATATATTTTTTAATCCTAGGGAAGATCTCCCTCCCATGAGAAGCCCAGGTTGGTTGTGGAAAAAACATCTCCTTTAGGCAAGAGATAAGAGTCAGATCATCCTTTGATCTCCATCAAAGTGGAGACTGCAAGGAGAGGCCCAAAGACATTCCTGCTTCTTAGTTTGAGGGTCTCAGTCACCCTAATTGCCTAACAAAGCTACCTGACTCCCTCTCAAGAGGAAGGGGGAAGGGCAAAATGACATTAAAGAATAAGGCTTTTACATCTGTGGCCTTAAGCTCTTTCTTAATCTGCATTAATCTATTTCTGAGAGTGGAGACTTGATGACCTAAACACTACCCCTTATACAACATCTTCCAACACTATGGGATTAGAGTTCAAGTTCCTATCACTTACTTTAGGGTGGGGGACACATTCAACCTAGGAGAATATCCTAACACTGTGACAGCAATGAATGGCAGGCTGAGCAGTGGCCCACCTGTTCATGGAACATATCCTAGGTAGATCTGGCAGCTCGTCTTCCAGAATTATGGCCAGCCCATCTGCCTTATTTCTGTCTTCTGAAAGGACTTTGGAATGCTTAGGACTTGGCCCTTTTCTTTAGAAAGGTTTTTATCCTTTCTGAGGGATATTTTGGTTGATTCTCCCAGTGACATTTCACTTGTCATTTTAAGTTCTACATGACAAGATTGCTGTCTTTTACTACTAGTGCATATTCTGCAGCTTTTTGGCTGTATTCCTGAGCCCTGAATAGGCACTCCATCCAAACCTTAAGACCATCAAGCCTCTGCTCTGGCTTTCTGCTTGGAGGACTTTTAAAAACTATTTTTATTTATTTGCAAAGGGAAAAAAGAAAGAGAGACAAAGACAAAGGGGGAAAGGGAGGATGGGTGCATCAAGGCCTCCTGCCACTGCAAAAACCTCCAGACACATATGCCACTTTGTGTGTATGGCTTTGCATGGGTACTGGGGAAGCAAACTCAGGGCATCAGGCTTTGCAAGAGTCTTTAATCACTGAGCCAGCCAGGGAGTGCTTTTAGTTTGAAATCTCCACAGTGCAATTTTCCTGCTTCATTTCTTTCTTATATAGTTGAAACCAGCAGATCTGAGCTTCTGTTGGTAAAGAACATGTGTAGCAGACAGCTTCAGGTTCGCTGAGATGAACTTCCAGACCAGGCACATTTGCATATCTTTACAATGGAATCTCAAACCATCACCACACCTTAAGACCAGGCCCCCAGTGACCTTGCCTCTAGCAAGGTGATTGCAGATGCAAACTATAAAGTAATAAAACATTGAATATATTGGGGACATATATTCAAACTACACATTCCGCCCCCTGGCCCCAATATATTTAGCTCCTGGCCCCAATAGTTTTATAACTATCACACATTGTAAATTGTACTCAGTCCAATTTCAAAGGTTCTCACAGTCTTGACCAACTTAAGATAGTGAGTCCTGTAAAATCAAACAAGTTAAATACTTTCAACATGTAAAGGCACAGAGTAAACATTTTTAACTGTATAAGGAATAGCAAGGAGAGACTAAAACAATGCAAACTCAGCCATCATCAGTAATCATCAGACTTCTGCAGTTCAAGTTCCATATAACCAGAGACTGACAGTCTCCAGGTTTTCCAATTCCTTCCCTACAGCTGGGCAGAGTTGCCAGGAAAACTTTCATCCTATGCCAACACTGCACTCCATGGTAGCCCTTTTGCACAGTCCTGGTATATCCAAAACATCTTCAGGTCTCCATGCAAACCACGGTCCATCTTCCAAAAGGCTCTTCCAGCCTATTCCTGAGGGTCTTCATGCCCTGCCTCATGCCGCATCTCAGCAGCGGCTCCTGGAACCGTGTGCAACTCATGACCATTCTATGCATTTTTCATATTTCCAAAACTAATACCAGGTGTGCAGGACACAGCCATATTCTTAATCCAGGGACAAAATAAATCAGAGCCTTGAAAAGCAGGTTCCTTCTCCAGTAAACACTCTTTCCAAAAGTTTGCATTTCTAACAGTCTTTCCTCAGGCATCCTCTCCATTGTTTTAATGTAAAGTAGTCAGGCCACCTTCCTTCCACCTTCCTTAAGATTGCTAATGTGTTTGACAATAGCAGCTCCAGTAACCAAAAACCAGTCTCAGTGCCTCTACTTTTTACTTGCTTCAGGTTTTCCAACTTAAAATCTTAAAATCTCAGTCCGATATCTTTAGCCAAGCACATCAGTCCATTATAAATTTAAGTTTGATCAAACTTTCTGGGCCTGGATAGCAGAACGTAGCCATCCCTTATGCCAGTAGCCCAGTTCCAACAAAGTCCTCTGCAGTCTTTCCTTCCCCTTAGAAACCTCATAAACCAAGCCTCGAAGTTCAGTACTATCTGCACTTAGCATTCTCAAACTCTCATCAGAATAGTCCATAAAACTTGGCTTACCACTCCAGAAGGCATCTTCAGTTGCAAGCACCAAGTCCATGCCCATTCCTCCAAAACAAAGGTTCCAAAAGACGAACATCCACACGATCTGGTTCATCTCACCCCACACTCCTCGGTACCACTTTACTGTAGCAGACAGCTTCAGGTTCGCTGAGATGAACTTCCAGACCAGGCACATTTGCATATCTTTACAATGGAATCTCAAACCATCACCACACCTTAAGACCAGGCCCCCAGTGACCTTGCCTCTAGCAAGGTGATTGCAGATGCAAACTATAAAGTAATAAAACATTGAATATATTGGGGGACATATATTCAAACTACCACAACATGCAAGCCAGTGAGACCCCAAAACCAATAAGAACTGGGACTGTCTTCTCAACTATGGATCTAAAGCTGTCAGTTACTGTAGATTCCACAACACAAACACAGAAGAACAACAATCGTGTATGTCTGGTGCTTTCCACACAGGTCAATGTGGGCCGTGCAAACTGGGTCTTAGAGGAAATCTTCTCCTGAGGTGAATGACTAGCATGGTGAACAACAAAGCCTATCTTAATAAGCACTTGAAGTGATTAAATTTAGTTTTATATAAGTAATATGCTTTAAAGCAACAACTCATGGGAACAATATAATAGCTTTTGTGGACTAAGAAATATGAGGAAATGGTGCAAAATCTTTAATTATCATTTCTGTGTAAATTTTACAATCATAAAAATATGGACCTTTTTTGACAAAGAAGTTTTTACAGAACATAATCAACATAGTGGGTGTAACGGTTAATCTGAGTTGTCAACTTGACTGATATTTAGAATCATCTGGAAAGATACCTCTGAGAGTGTATATGAAAATGTTTCCATAAAGTGTAACTTAAGAAAAAGGGAAGACCCACTCTGATTGTAGCCAAAACAAACCCTCTTTTCATTGAGTTGCTTTTGTCAGGTATTTTTGTCTTAGCAATGAGGAAACTTACTAATCAAGTGGGCCAGTCTTGCTGTTTTGTTAGACTATTTTTAAGCCCAGTTAGGCATAGATTGAAACTTCTGGCTCTAATATCACCAAGTGGGAAGCTCTCAAGTGTTAAGCAAACCATTTCTGACACATTTCAATCTTAATTTTCTTCCATTTTAATTTTTCACAGAAATAAATCACATCCTTATTTTCTAAGCCCTATAGTGTGGTTTTGAAATGGTTCTCTAACAGTCCAGAAATTGGATTGTAAATTTTCCCAAAGGTAGACCAAATAAACGACAAGATTAGGGAGAGCAAAGTAATCAGAGTACATTTGTCATGCAATTTTTGGCAGTAAGCAAATGTGAGATTTGGATGTAAACTAATGTATATATAATCATATTTATGTACATATGTTCCTGTTCATGCATGTTTTAAGGAATGTCTCATTATTTGTAATTATACATGCACAGTCATAATACTGAGTTTCTCACAGTTGGTTGACAAGTGGAAACCTGCTTGTGGCAAATAAATCGATGTCACCTCCAAATTTATTTGTCTATGAATTTGGATTTGTATATACTTTGTTCTTGGTATTAAAAAAGCAACACATTCTCTTACTCCTTGTATATTTATTAGAGTTCTTTTCCTCTAAACTTCTGATTATTAATGAAATTTAAAAGTTGAAAATTATTGGAATATTTGCAGTTCTTAATAGAAAGCAAAGAAAATGTTACAAAACAAATAAATTTGAGTAATATGATAATAATAAAAAAAAAAACCCACCATTTTCTAGATTCCACAACTAATGTTTACACTGGTGTTCATGGAGGCAATCAGAGTGGGGACAGCTGTGAAGAAATTATACTCTTCTTCCTTGGGGCCTAGATGTGTCTGGTAACTGCTGTGGTCTGAATGTTTGTGTCTTGAAAGCCAATCATCTGTGTGAAGATATTTGGAAATGAATCCTTTGGCAAGTGACTAGGTCCTGGGAATGAGGTCCTAATAAAGGTGATTAGTGACCTCTTGAAAGAGACTTTATGTTAGGAAATGAAGTATACAATATATGAACCAAGAAGTGGTCCTCACCTACCACTCAACTTGCTGGTGTCTATAAGCTACCAAGATTATGGCATTTTGTTAGAGTAGACTGAATAGACTAAAACAATAACTCTTCCTTAAAGCAAAGAATAGAGCCATGCAACATGCTGAGTTGAATTTTCTTTTAAGGTATATTTTGATATAAACACCTTGTTTGGGTTAAAATTTTTAAATTCAGACATCAATAAAGTTAAAATACAATACTTTTGAATATTTTATTTATTTATTTATTTACTTATTAGAGAGAGAGGGAGAATGGGCATGCAAGGTCCTTTATCTAGTGCAAATGAATTCCATATGCATGTGCTACTATGTACATCTGGCATATGTGGGTTGGGGGAATGGAACCTGGGTTTTTAGGATTTGCAGGCAAGAGCCTTATCTGCTAAGCCATCTCTCCAGCCTATAAAAGACATTCTTATTTTGAAGTTTACTCAATAGTCTCTATGACGGCCATAAAAATAAAACATCCCTGATAAATTATTATTAGCTAATGAGGCAATCATGCTAGATACATATATATCCACAATATTCATATATGTGTGTGTGTGTGTATATATAAACATATGTATGTTTCTGTGTCTGTGTGTGTATGGATGGAGATATATATGTCTGTGTGTGTGTGTGTGTGTGTGTGTGCAAAATGTTGGTTGTTTTCTCCATTAAGTTCCTTTAATTTCCTTGTTTTCCAAGAGAAAGTACAATGATTAGAATTTCAAGTGTGATAGAATAGGCTTATGCCGTAGTTAAACAGAGATTCAAATTAGAGAAAGAAGTCTCCATAAGCATATTTCCTTTTCAGATTGGTAAGAGTTTAAGCAAGTGATTGATTTTCAGCTCCCAATCCTCAGTTCAGCAATATATAATTTTTTTGAAAGAAGAAAGAAACAGTCTTCACTGAGGTTAACTAAGCCTGATGATAGCAGCACTAGTCAGTGTGGGGGTTTGAGTGTGGACTTTGCCCCATAAACCAAATGTGTTTGTGATTAAGCCTCACACTCAATCTCAGTTGGTGGGGCTTTTTGGAGGTAGAGGCTTAATAGAGGAAATGGATCCCTGTGAGCAGACCTTGAGGATTATTATTCTAGCACTACTGGGTGATCACTAGCTAGCTCACTCTTGCTGCTCCTGTCCTGCTGCTATGTTTGAATATGTGAGTAGATTGTCTGTCTGCTCTGCCATTCTTTCTTCATCATGATGGTTTTGTTCAAAACCATAAGCCGTATATAAACTCTTTCCCTCCATAAGCTGCTTCTCATTGGGTGTTTGCTCCCCAAAATTAAAAGGTAAATATTACTGTCAGTATCACTCATTAAATGCCAGACTCTGCTATTTATTCACAATGGATTATCTTATTTAGACACTACAACATCTTTGTGAGGTGTGTATAGTTTTCCTGTTTATCAGGAAACAAATCCTAAGGCTATTATTTTATTTCTGCTGTCAGGTTGCATTGGAGAAATGATAGCCTTACATTTGCTCCAGCCACCTAGCATTCATGTTTATTGGCATAAGAATCAACAATGATAGGTCAATTTATAGAATCTGTGATAAAGAACCAGAAAAAAAAATACAAGAGCCAGTCATAAGGGCTTCTAATACCCAAGAACCAAATAGTTGAGAGGCTGGTGAGGTGAGAGGGATAACATGCCACACATGAATAGTTGACAGAGATAAGATACCACAAGTGATTAGCAGCATTCTTAAATTTGGATTTAAAAGCAGGATACCCATACTGGACAGCCATTCATGAGACATATGTCTCCATGGATTTGTTTAGGAAACACTGAGCTCTCTGTGTTCTGGCTCAGCCCTGGCTACTAAGATGCTGAGTCTTATGCTTCAGAAGAGTCAGACTCTGTGTGCATGCAATTTAAGAAAAACATTAACTGAAGCTGGGCATTGTGATGCATGCCTGAAATCCTAACATTTGGAAGCAGGAGGATCATGTATTCAAGGCTAGCCTGAGGTGCATAGCAAACCTGAAGTCAGCTTGATTTATATGAGACTTTGTATCAAAAACAAGAAACAAAAAATAGGGACTGAGGAAATAGCTCAGCACATAAGAACATTTGCTGTGCAAGCATGAAGGCCTAATCCTAAGTTTGACTCCCAGTACCCATTTAAACAGCCACTTATGCCTATAACCCCAGCCTTGAGGGTGGGCAGAGAGAATAGAATCACTGGGTCTCTGTGGGGTTTTAAAACAGATGTCCCCATAAACTCATGTGTTATGAATGCTTTGTCTCAGCTGGTGGGAATTTGGGAAGCTGACCCTTGATGGAGGAGGTGTGTTGTTTGGAGCAGGCTTAGGGATTTTATAGTCAGCTCCCTCTTGTCAGAACTCAGCTCACTCTTTTGCTTTTGTGGCAGAAGTGATGTCCAGCCTCTTCTCATGCCATGCTTTCCCTGCCATCATGAAGCCTCTCTTCCAGACTGTTCACCAAAATAAAAAGTTTCCTCCAATCAGCTGTTTTTAGTCAGGTGCTTTATCCTGGCAATGAGAAAGTAACTACAATAGAAAATTGATACCAGAGGAGTGGGGTTGTTACTACTAGAAACCTGACTGTGTGGGTTTTGGCCTTATGTAACTCATTTGTGGGGGGAATGTGGAAGGATTTGGGACTTTGACCTAAAAGATGCCTTGAAGTACTGTAAGAAGAATTTGATGGACCATAATGGTCAGAGTTGAAAATCCTAAATGCAGAAAGAACTGTGCAGGCTTGGCTTATGAGGGGAAAAAAAGAGTATTGTCCAGACTGGGGTAGAAGCAGTTTGCATGAGAGGCTAACTGAGTTCTTCCTAGGTCCTGAGAACTTGAAAAGGGTTAAATGTTGAAGGAATGGACTGGTGGAAGCAAAAAGATATGGCATAGGAAAGAATGAAAGTTCAGTCTGAAGACTAGAGCCATTTTAGCTGCATTTGTTTGAGAGATTATCACCACTGAGATAGGGCCAGATGTTCTGCATGGGGACAGCAGGAAGAATGATGAATCTTTTAAAAGCAGGAAGCCAGAATGCTGACTTCTCCTGCTCTTTAAAGTCAGCATTATTCCCCACTAGATTTCCAAATTTGGTAGCTAACTGGTACTATAAAAATATAACAAATGAAGAAAAGAAAGTTTCATTGAGGTCTGGAGAGATGGCTTAGGGCTTAAGGTGCTTGCCTCCAAATCTAAGGACCCATGTTCTACTCTCCAGACCCCATGTAAGCCAGAAGCACAAGGTGACACAGTGTGCAAGTTCATATATGTTCACAAGATGGCACACATGTCTGGAGTTCAATTGCGCACACATGTCTGGAGTTCAATTGCAGTGGCTGGAGGCTCTGGATCATCAGTTTGCTCTCTGTCTGTGTTTTCTCTCTCTCTCTCTCTGTCTCTCTCTCTTTCTCTCATATTCATTGGATTTACAACATGGTTTGGTTTTTGGAAATGGCCACTAGGCAATTTGGATAGTTGGAGTCTGTGCATGGAGACCCAATAAACGTATGAGGATGAACTCTGGGTTTTTTGGGAAATGCCAGGACTATGACACAATTGCCCAGGAGAACTTCTGGCTCTGGATTCTGTATGGAATTTTCCCTAGGGCTGTGAGAAGCCCAGCTTGAGAGGCAGAACTGGAACTACAAAGACTTCATTTTTGGTTAGACATATTGGATGTGGAGCTATAAAATTTGGTATTTGCCCTGTTTTAGATCTTACATTGGTTCAATATTTCCTTGCAATGCCATCTTTTGCAGTGTGAATATTTAATCTGTTTAATTATGTACTTTTGTTTTTACAGGTCACAGTTAAAAGATCTTGGTCTATGGGGATGTTTGAACAGTATTGGGATTCATAAAAACTATGGAGACTTTTAAAGTTGAACTAAATATATTGCATTTTACATCATGGATGGTCATCAGTTTATGGGGGCCAGGGGTGGAATATCGGGTCTGAATTAGATATCCCCAACAAATTCATGTGTCTTAAATATTTATTTTTTTATTTATTTGAGAAAGAGATATATAGAGAGAGGCAGATAGAGAGAGAATGGGTGTGCCAGTGCCTTCAGCCACACTGCAAACAGATTCCGGATGCATGCACCACCTTGTGCATCTGGCTTATGTGGGTCCTGGAGAATCAAACCTGGGTCCTTTGTCTTTGAAGGTAAGATCCTTAACTGCTAAGCAATCTCTTCAGCCCCTTTTAGAACATTTTAAAATTTATTTAATTATTTATTTTAGGCAGATAGAGAACTCATGTGTTTTAAAATGCTTGGTTCCAAGCTGATAGCAATTTGGGAGGTTGGGGCCTTACAGGAGGAAGTGACATTGGGGGTGGGCTTAGGGGTATTATAGCCAGATCCCCTTTCTAGAGTTCAGTTCACTCTTCTGCTGCTATTTACCACCTACTGTGGCAAAGATGATGTACAGCCCATGATCATACTTTTTCCTGCTATCATGAAGCTTCCCTCAAGACTCTAATCCAAAATTAAAACTTTCCTCTCACCATCTGCTTTTGGTCAGGTGCCTTGTCACAATAACAAGATTAACTACAACATGACCCCTGAGCCAGACTGACCAAAATAGGTAGCTTCAGATTTAATGAGAGGCTCTGACTCAAGGAAACACATGGGAGAATGACAGAGGAGGACACCTGATGTTCTCCTCTCACCTTTGCATATATGTGCATGGGGCACATGCATCTACACGTACAAACCACCACCACCACTACTTCCACCACACATACATACACACACACAGAGACAAGAAACAAAATACAAAAATAAAAAAGAAATATCTGATTTCTTCCTCACAATTTTCCTTAAAGCACATACATAAAAGTAATATGATTAAAATGTATGTTTAGTTTTGTTTAAATTGACTTTTCAATTCATTCTAAAACAAAATGTATTATTTGAAATTTCTTTGTTTCAGGACAACATTCCAACATGCTTAATCTATTTTTTGTAACTATTTCCCTGGTTTTACTTGACTTTTTACAGAGCTCCTTTGAGATAGGAGTTGTTATTCACCCCCATAGTACATGGACAGAGTACCAGATAAATCCTCAGATACATTTGTTGATTTGTGGTAGCTTCTCTAGATAAAGTTCCTTGAGCTGGAATGCTTATTCAAGAAGCTTACTCGTGAGTACTCTCTAACCCAGCATCCCCTTGGGGCTGGGTGAGAGCAGGACTAGAAGTTGAGCTGCAGTGCAGGTATGACAAAGGACTTCTATGATACCATGGAGAACTTTGGAGTTGGGATGGCCATTCAGAGCTGTTCAACGTATGAGCATAGGTTCTGAAAGGGCATCTTAATATTAGAATATTAGAGCATCTACTAAAATTTACTTCCTGTGTTGCTCAAGTCTATTTGCTTCATAATAAGTTGAACCATGTAGGGACTACGCATCTATGATTCTGCATTGTGTCTTTTCCCAGGAAGACTTAGGGGAAGGATTGTCAAATGGACTCCAGTCACTATTTCTGAGCTAAATTCAAGTAGCACAGGTACTTACTTGCCTTTCCTGATGTTGTGTAGTGTATGGCACAATGCAGGTCTGGCCCTAGCCAGACCACATGCCAGAAGAAACCAGGAAGTGGCTTCTGTGGACATGGCGTCCAGCGCAGGCCTGGCGTGACAACAGCTGCGGTCCCATGCTCGTGAGAAACCTGCTGCGAGATGATATCTCCAGAGACAGGCTGTCATTGGTCACAAGCAGGGGACCACCCCATACAATGATTGGCCAGCCAAACCCTTTAAACCCCCTACACTTCCTTGAATAAATGAGTTTGCAGCAGTTCGCCCTCTGCCTGCTTCCACCCAACTCCTGGAGTCTGTGTCGTGACTCCACGCCTCTCACCCCTACTCCACAGAGACCCTGCCATCCCTCCTGGGCTGGCCCTAGGAGGCACCCCAACAGTATAGCAAATTCCCCTGGATTGCAATATTACTTCCTGGAGAGGTCAACAATCCTGGGATAGCTGAAACTTCAAATACCCTTCCCTAAGGTTATATAACTGCTTGGGAGAAGACTCTCCCACCTTCCCTACTGAGCTGCTCACAAGTTGTGTATTGTGCTGGAGACTATGATCATCGAGCTGCCTGTAGGTTGTGCAGTGAGCCTCAGTGATGCAGTGTCTTTGAGTCATCACCTATGCTGGGGTTGGCCTTTTGGTGATGTAGCTGTCTTTGAGTCATCCATGTTCCTGTAAACAATCCCTCACCCTACTCTGTAAGGAACCCCAATAAACTCATTGATTCATCCAAACTGGTTTTAGTGCAATTTGGTCTGTCACTTGAGTCCTAGCTGGGGTTAATAGACATGTGTTTGCATCTTCTGAGGGGAAGTTTCTTGTGATACTTGTTGCTCAATATGGGGCATGGCAGAACCAAAGATGAGTTTGGGAGGAGCAATTACATGATCCTGGCTTTGGGTAACAAGGCATGCAACTGGGGCTGGGATGGAGCATGGAACAGGAAATCCTGACATGACTATTTCTCCTTAATATGGTGTGTAGTGATATGCCCTCTTGTGGGAGTGACAATTGCATGGTATGGGTAGCAAGACACATAACTAACATGGAGCCATTTGGAGGTAATCGGTCTGTGGGGTGACTCCCAGGGTGGCCATTTTCCAGTATATGGTATGGAGTGGCATGCCAACTTGAGTTGAAGAGAACTGTGCCTGTCTTAGTGAAGGAAAAATCAGAGAGAGCTAGCTCCTTCAGTTTTAGTTAGTAACTGAAGTCCAGGAAAAAATAGATGCCACCTCACCAGCACATAAATGAAACTCTTGGCAAGAATGGAACTCATGTCTGATCAACAACAGCTTTAGTGCCCCCTAAGGCCCACAGTCTAGCAAGCTAAGGTCTTCACTAACCAGGTGCATTGGACTTGAAGCCTGCCCCTTAAAATCCACAAACAAATCAGGTCTTCTCTTTGCATACCTGAATCTCACACACACAAAAATACATTTTAAATCAGCTATAAAGACTGTTCCCAATTTTCATTCTTTATGTGCGTGTTCCTCCATGCCTTACCCTGTGTCTGAGTGGTTTTTCTGCTTGTCTGCCCTATACTTTGGGGTAACTTCTCACATTAATTACATGTATGATTTTCCTCTGGTCTCTAAATCTCCCACATGCATATTTCCTTTACACTCCAGATCTACCATATGGGTGCTTTCTCTAACTCTCAGCATATGTGTGTAATTTCTCTAAATGTGGGGTAACTGTGAGTGTAACTCTTGCTACTCATTTTTCCTTTAAATTTCTTGGTTTCTGTCTTGATATTTCTCTCTGCTATTCTTCCTTAAGCCACCACCATTTGCCCTCTTAACTTTCTTCCAAGGTGGAACTTGGGATGGATATTCTTTCAAAATATTCCTACCTAAACACCTAGATTCTATCTTCCATGTGTTTATTCTCTAAAAACCTCAATCTCTCTTAAATTAATCTCACTGACTATGCTGTGTTTTCCACATGAGTGTGTGTTTCCTGCTTTCCATGGAAGCTCCATGATGCTCCATGATGGAACAAGATGGCATGAGCAGACAGTGGACATCACCTCCAGGCCAGCATAAAATGGACAACAACAACAGGAGAGTACGCCAAAGAGTGGCAAGGGGAAACTGGTTATAATACCCATAAGCCTTCTCCCAACAATACACTGCTTCCAGAAGGTGTTATTTACCAAATCTCCATCAGCTGGGAACCAGCATTCAGAATACCTATGGGTATTCTTATGGGGGACTTCTGAATCAAACCACCACACCATGAGGTCAAGCCTGGACTACATAAGAAATTCCAGGCCAGCCTGGGCTAGAGCAGAACCCTACATAAATAAATAAATAAATAAATAAATAAATAAATAAATAAATAAATAAAAAGGTGTTTTCTTTTGTTTAGTGACACATATTTAGTCCCATCTTTCTCTTGGATTCTTAGGATTTCCACACTTCTCACATTTCCCTTTATAGACTTATTGGGTTTGGACATTTAATCTGTAATTTGAACATGTGTTACATTTCCCTGCCTGCACTTCACTAGGTTTTGAATCTCCTCAGATCTTGTAGCTTTTAAGAATTAAATTGAATTTTTTAAGTTTATATTTTTATATCCCTTCTCCGACCTCCCTATTCCACTGTGGGCCCTCCTCAGTAGGTTATTGGTATTCACTGTGGGGTCCTGAAGACCTATGTGTGTGGGAGGGAGTGGTGCATCAGGATATTCTTATCCTGTGGCTCTGACAACTTTTCTGTCTCTTCTTTCACAATGTTTCCTGAACCTAGGCAGGCATGTTAGAAGTCAGATTTACTGTTGAGTTCTCTATAGCCTCTGGGTTTCTGCTTTCATGAGTTTTGAGTAACCACAGTGTCTGTCACCATGTCCCTTGAACTGGTTTTAAGGCTAGCAGTGAGAATAGTACATGTGTCACTTTCTCTGCAATGTCTTCTGGGCCCTGGCAGATGTTGTAGAGGTGACACATCTAGTGGCAGGTCATGAGCTATCTTTTCTTGTCATATTGATGGATCTTACACCTGGTCAGGATCTCTGCCCTCTATAAAATAAAATATTCTCCAATAATAAAAAAAGAGGGCTTATCTGGGCATTGTGTACTACACCTTTAATACCAACACTTGGGAAGCAGGGCTAGAAGAATTTCCACGAGTTCACGGTCACCCAGAGGCTACATAGTGAATTTCAGTTCAGCCTGGACTAGAGTGAGACCCTACCTCAAAACAGCAACAACAAAAACAAACAAAAAAAATCACCACACTTCAAGTGAGAATTGAGCAAACAACTCCCATGTCATTCCTCAATGAATATTCAGTGGCCAATTCCATTATTAGGAAAGAATTTAGACCCCTTTGTGAGCAGGGAGGAAAGTAGGAAAGGGCAAAGTGAAAAAGAAGTCTTATGTGTTTACCTTTTTTAATTTGACAGATAACATTTTATGTATCTTGGGAAATATGATGTTTTCTAGTCTATAAACATGGTAAAGATGTGAAATATAATGAGCAATTATATGTTTATCATTTTAGGGGCAATAACACTAAAGTCCACTCTGCATTTTTTCTACTACACAATAAATCATCATTGACTGTACTCATCTTCTACTGTGAGGGTCTGTCTGAAGGATCTATCATGTCTCTTCTCTGAGCTCAGCCAGTTGCATGTCTCAGTCCCTCTGTGTGGCTGCTTACTAAAGCCTTGTAGGGTAGAGTGGTTGAGCCTTGCTTGGCAGGTTAAAGAAGTCTACATGCTGAAATTTGAGAAGTGAGGAAGGGTGTGCTCTCCAGGTCCTACTGTGACTACTCCAGCCCCTCTTCTGCCAACATTCTGTATTTCTGTGTACTGAGAACTTCTTGGTACTTGGCAGCAAGGAGACAGCTTCAGAGTTTCTGTCACCTGGAAACTCCACAGGAGCTTCACAGCAGCCTCAACACTACATGTCTGCACTGTGCTTGCCTTATTGAGTCATATCTGAATGAACTTCCTCTAGGAGACAAGGCTTCCTTTAGGCAGCTTGTTTCCAATGGAAATCCAATTGAACTTTCAATATTATTTTATTGAGATAAGGTCTCTGGCCTAACACTTGCTATGTGGCTGAGGATTACCTCTACATCTAGAGGGAGTATAGATGTGCATACCACACTCAGTTTATATAGTTCTGGGATGGAACTAGGGCTTCATGCATAGTAGACAGCCAATCCACTGACTGAGCTATATCCTCAGTCCATTATTCTTCACTTATACTTTGTTGAAGTTGGACAATGTCCAGTGTATTAGATTTTTGAAGCTGGAATCACAGCGCATACAAAACATTTCTGCTGGGATAACAGCTTGAATCAAGGGGATAAGCTCACCATCTTCCATCCTTGAGTTTCCCAGACACACAATTCTACTAAACAGCTTGGAAGAGAGAGAAACAAGATATTTCCCAGTAAAAAAGACATCTTTTCCAATATACAAAAGCTGGAAAAAAAAGAGGTCTTTTACCACTTATAGAAGAGGTATGGTAATTTGAGTGGGAGTAGAATACAGTAGAGAGGTGGTACATCTTCTAGGATACATATTGATAGCTAGGGTTATTTGAGAGAATGATTTTTTTTTTTTCTGAACTACTGTCATCCACATGCTAAGGTGGCTATGAAGAGACAAAGCTCTTTGCCTCCAGTGCTAATCCAGGAAAGAAAGAACTTCTCCAGAAAAATCAGTTCCATTATGTCAGTATAAAACAAATGCATAACATTATCACTTATGTTTATCTGGATTGGGTTAAAAGAGGTGAAAATTCTATACTATTTTGTATTTGTATAGACTTATACATAATATAATAAATACTTCTACAGTATTTACATATTAATCATAGATCAGATTTATTAGTAGTCTAATCTGCAAAACTAGGGCAGATTATAGTGGAAGGTCACAGGAGGTGGTCTTGTTCCCTACTTCCCAGTGGTTCAGCCCCACTCCTGACGAGTGTGTAGCACAGCCATAAATTCTGCACTGATCCGTAGGTAGGCATTCCCCTTTAAAATTACTTTGCATCTTAATAATTACATACATGTCTGTAGAATGCTGAGAATTAATTTGGAACACCTCTCAAGGGATAGAAATTCTGAATCACACATGAGAGAAAGATCACTTATGCAGGGAATGATTCCATCCGAAAACTAAAAATATAAGTAGTGTCTGAAAGTAATGCATGTCTGGATATTTGCTTGAGCACATATATTTCTCAGAAAATGAAAAATACCATTGTATTAAAACAAGTTCTTACAAAATTCAGGTAAATGCTTCTTTCCCCTTGAAACATTTTTTGTTGAAATATATTCATTATAAATAGTATTTGGGGGCTGGAGAAATGGCTTAGCGGTTAGGCACCTGCCTGCTAAGACTAAGAACGCTGGTTCCAATCTCCAGCGGTTCCAATCTCCAGGTCCCACGTTTAGCCAGATGCAAAGTGACACAAGGGTGCAATGCCTCACTTGCCCACAAAGGGGCGCACACATCTGGATATCATTCACAGCAGCTGAGAGACTGCTGGCACGCCATCTCTGTCTTCCTCTCCCTCTCTATCTGTCTCTCTGTGTCTCTCTCCAAAAATAAATAAAATAAAATAATAAATAGTATTTGGTTTCATTTAAAATTTTTCCTTTAAATATACTATGTTAGTATGTTATGATCAGATAGTATACAATAACTTATTTGAATTTTCTTGTATTTGCTAATCCTTGCTGTGCATCCTAAACTATGCTTTATTTTAGAAGTTCCATGTGATGCTGAGAATAATGTGGTAAGTTAATTTGTCCTATAATATCACTGTGATGGTTTGATTCAAGTGTCACCCATAAACTTAGGCAGTGTATTGTTGGGGGTGGACTTATTGGTATTGTAGCCAGTTTACCTGTTCCTGTTGTCCACCTGATGTTGGCCAGGAGGTGATGCCATCATTTTCCTTGCCATTGTGGAGCTTCTTTTCGAGTCTGAAAGCCAAAATAAACCTTTTTTTCCTATAAGCTGCTCTTGGTTGGGTGATACAAACCTGACTGCAACAGTCATTTAATTCTGATGTTTCTTTGTTGATTATTTTTTGTCTGTTTATTGATGATAGAGGGGTATTGAAGTCACCACTATTATGGTGTTGATATTAATGAATATGTTTTCTATGCCTTGAGTCTGAATTTGTTCTTCTAAGCCCATGTTTGTAGATTTGTTCTTTTAATTGTGTTCTGTGATTGCTCATGTTCTGTCCATGTTTTCATTTTACTTTCTCTTTGTCATTGGTCTAAAAACTGCAATTCTTCTACCTTATCCTTAAGCCCTTATATTTTTCATCTTCTGCTTGATCCAGTCTATTTATAAGGCTGAGCTTATTTTTATTTTACATATCAAACTTTCATTTTCAATATTTTAGTTTGATTTGTTTTCTAGTATTTGTACATGTTATTGAATTTCATTCTTACATCCTAAATTGACTTTCTTATTTCATCTAGGAGCTTGTATCTTGGTTGAATTAATTCAGTATTTCATTAATGTTCTCTTTGATTTCATTGATTAGTCTTATGATCATATGTTTGAATTTTTTATCAGGAATCTAATCTAATTCACTCCCATGGGAAGCCATTACTAAGTTTTGGAGGAGTTATGTTGCTTTATTTTTCAAATATGTTGTGTAATATGTTGGGTATTGTGTATTTGGGATTAAGTTGTTGATTGTATTTTAAAAATTTGTTTATTATTTATTTGAGAGAGAGAAAGAGAGAACAGAGAGAATGAGAGATTGAAAATGGGCATGCCAGGGCCTCTAGCCACTGCAAATGAACTCCAGACACATGTGCCACCTTGTGCATCTGGATTATGTAGGCACTGGGGAATTGAACCTGGATCCTTAGTCTTCATAGGCAAGTGCTTTAACCTCTAAACCATCTCTCTAGCCCATGGTTTGTATTTTTAAACATATATGTATAATTTTGTATGTTTATGTATGTTTATATATGTATGTATGTCACTGCACCTGTTTGGGGTTAGAAGTTAAGCTTGAGGTATTGGTTTTCTACTTTCATCTTAATTTTCTGAGATAGAGAGATAGGGTCTCTCTTTTTGTTGTCTTTTTTTTTTTTTTTTTTTTTTTTTTTTTTTTTTTTTTTTTTCGTGGTAGGGTCTCACTCTAGCCCAGGCTGACCTGCAATTCACTATGAAGTATCAGGGTAGCCTTGAACTCATGGTGATCTTCCTACCTCTGCCTCCCGAGTGCTGGGATTAAAGGTGTGTGCCACCACACCTGGCTTTGTTGTCTTTTTTGCTACAAGGGAGCCCAGCCTAGCTGGCCCATGAGTCAGGAGTCTCCTGACTCAACTTTCAAGTGCTATAGACAGTTTGGGATTATATGCCTATACACCATTTTCTGTCCAAATTTACATGGGTCTTGAGGATTTTAACTCCATTGGCAGAATTGCAGAACAAGTGTCTTTAATTGCAGTTCTGTCTCCCCAGGCTTTGATTTTATTTTTTAATTATGCATATCCTTTTGTTGAAAGTGTTTGGGATATTCAAGTAGGACTATGTTCTACTAGGGTTGATCTATTATTTATTTTAATGGACTGGATTGTTTGGCCAGCAGTTAGACCCTCAACCCATGTGCAAAGGGTACCAGTCTTGATCTCTAATAC
Organism: Orientallactaga sibirica; assembly: GCA_036365145.1. Taxonomy (NCBI): domain Eukaryota; kingdom Metazoa; phylum Chordata; class Mammalia; order Rodentia; family Dipodidae; genus Orientallactaga; species Orientallactaga sibirica. The sequence continues at coordinate 3,979,891 of JAEOAD010002517.1, forward strand.
TACCCTGCACAAGTAACCATGAAGAATTCCAGGGTACTCTGCACTGGGGAGTGCATGCACAGAGTGAGTAGGCCAGATCCCTGTTCCTCAGTTCCTCCTACTTCCCTTGTCCTGGTAGGTTCCTCTGTAGCTGGCTTGGGGTTACTTGGACCCTGCAAGCTTGCTGTGGTAGGATGCCCCTTGCTCCACTTTCCTGATTGAAGGGCCTGTATGTCCCCAATTCCTGGATACCCTGATCTGGAGGGTGCATGCAAAGTGAGTAAGCCAGAGCTCTTGGTTGGTCCCTCACCTCCCATTTCCCCTGTCCCACTACCCCTGCTGCTGCTCTGGGGAAGCGTGGTCTCTCTGTGAAGGAAGTGGAAGTAGGCCTTTTGCTCTGGTATCCTGATTGGCCCCTGGGTAGCCAAATCCCTATTCCCCTAAGACAGAGGGTTCACAGACAACTGTAGGAGTTGGACTCTTGCACCTGGCTCTCCAATTTTTGGCTTCAGGTTCCCAATCCTGATCCCTGTGTGCTGAAAAGTACATGCAAGTGAAGTAAGTAGGCCAGATCTCCCAGTTCCCTAGGTACCTTTGATGTACCTGCAATCTTCACAATCTGCCCATCTGTGATTATGACCCCATCACCATTATGACACCAGTACACCAATCCAGTTCACATTTAAAACAGAACACTCTCTGAAGGTCCTATAAGGATAAATACTCACTTGTTCCTCAAGAGAATAAAGTGTCTCCCAAAAATGAGTAGACCACAGTGCAAAAAGGCCAGTGAAAATAAAAAAACTGAGAGATCTACTAAGTATGTACATATCTAATAAAAATAAATTAAAAAAACTGAGAGATCTCTGCCAGGGATATCTAGTCCCACAATGGAAGCCTCCAATGAAATCATAGAGAAATCAAAAGCAATTCAATCCCAACAGTCATTTCAATGAAATTGAAAATTGCCTCCTAAATCATTCAGCTTTTGAAGGTAGGCTTAACTTGCTTGAAGAAAATGTTAGAACCCTCAAAAGAGATATAAATGAACTGAAGGTGAGCCAACAAATGGAAGATCTCAATAACCAATTGATTAAGCTTAATGAAGATTTGATCAAGTGCAAGAATGAATTTCATGAAGCATCAAGAAAATCAGAACTTGAAGTGAAATTGTACTTCAGAAAAGAGGTGGACATGACGCAAAATAACACAACAGCAAACAAAAATCAAATAGAGCTTATAAATACCTCTCTAGAAACCCTTACTAACAGTTACTGTTGTGGAAGACAGAACCTCTGACCTGGAAGACAAGACAGAGAAACTGATCATGAAGCCACAAACTTTGCTAAGTTAAAAAAAAAAAAATCAAGTGAGGGGCTGGAGAAATGACTTAGCAGTTAAGGCTTGCCTGCAAAGCCAAAGGATCCTGGTTTGACTCTCCAGGACCCACATAAGCCAGATGCACAAGGGGAGAATCAGACTAACACCTTTTTATCAACATCTATCTGTGATGAAAGGGCTTGAAATACATTTTTAGTTAGTCCATTAACATGATAAGCTGTCTTCATTGATTGTGCTAGGGATATTGCTGTCACAGTGGAAGAGGTGATGATGGTGATTGTAGCAATGATATCCACAATTAGCTATATTATGAATCTTCTTTTTTTGTGTCATCAATCTGTTTAGCTGCTGGAACACGAGCTCTGAAGTGAGAATACCAGGGCTCAGTTATTTTGGCTGGCATGATAAAGTAAGGAGGTGGCATGACAATAAAGACTACATTGGAGGAGTAGTCTGCAGCTGTGCCTCCCTTAGAATCAATAATATATCGAGTAAAGCTAAGATAGTAATCCCATTTTGGTGACTGACCCACCAAGGCCCAATAACAAAAAAGGTAAGGGAGAGGCAGACACGTCTGAAAATTAAAATGATTCTGTTTTTGGGTAGCTACTACTTTCCATAATTCTGGTTGAGGTCGCCCTTGGGGGCTCAAGATGGGTGTTATCTCTGATTGTTTGCCTTTCCAGGGACCCAATTGTAATTGTAAGTTATATTTATTTTGATATTCACCATCCGTAATTAATGGGCTGTTTGTGTACACTGTATAACATCCCTCATGATACCTATCGCTTAAGAAGCAGATAGGTGGCTCTGCTGGTGAGAGAAGTCCAGTTAATTGGTTTAGCCACTTCTTGAAAGAATTCTAGGTCATAATTGGAAAGGGAAGCATTGGAAAATATCTTAAATGGGGGTTCTTCCCAAAGAGCAGCCCTAGCTAGAGAGGGATCAGGTACATAATCCCAATATGCTTGTTGAGCCTGTACTACTTTTAATGTCAGGATAGCAAGTAAAGATATAAACAGAGTCTCTGGTGATAGAAGCTATTGTGAATTCTAGACCAGCATGATTCTTTGTTGACCCCAGGTCAGCATGTTTTCCTCCTGGTAACATGGAGGGTCCTCCTTTTTTATTTCCTGCAATGAGGGGGATGCTTCCATTTCAGTTTCAGGAGAGCCATCAATAGCAGACAGCTTCAGGTTCACTGAGGTGATCTTCCAGACCAGGCACAGTTATGGAGGAAGGGATATTTATTGAAGTTACAGAACCAGGGGAAGTTCCATAATGGCAGAAGAAGCCAGCCTGATTTCACAGGACCAAACACAGAAAGCAAAAGCCACAAGCCAAAAGCCATACAGCACAGCACAGCACACTTCAGGAACTCCAGCTAGGCACACGTTGCATATCTTTAGACTGAAATCTCAAACCCACCACCACACCTTAAGATCTGCCCAGCGACATTGTCTCCAGCCAGGTTGTTGCAGATGCAAACTATTAAAACACTGAATATATTGGGGGCACTGGTATAAGGAGAGACTAGAACAATGCAAACTCAACCACCATCAAGCAATCATAAAATTTCTGAAGTTCAAGTTCAATACAAGCAGAGACTTACAGTCTCCAGATTTTCCAATTCTGCTCCTCCAGCTGGGCAGAGTAGCCATGGAAACCTTCCATCCCAGGCCAACAGTGAATTCCATGGTAGCCCTTGCACAGTCCTGGTACATCCAAACTTCTTCATGTCTCCATGCAAACCACTGTCCATCTTCCAAATTTCTTCCAGCCTATAATGGCATCACACCCTGCCTCATGCTGCAGCTCCTGGAACCGTGTGCATTTCATGACCACTCCACACATTTTTCATGCTTCCAAAATTAATACCAGGTGTTGGACACAACCATATTCTTAATTCAAGGACAAAATAAATAGTAACCTTGAAAAGCAGGTTCCTTCTCTAGATAACTCTCCCCAAAAGAGTGTGCATTTCTATAATGGTCTTTCCTCAGGCATCCTGTCCATTGTTTTAATGTAAAGTACTTGGGACATCTTCCTTAATATTGCTAATGTGTTTCACAGTAGCAGCTCCAGCAACCTAAAACCAGTCTCAGTGCCTCTAATTTTGACTTGCTTGAGGTTTTCCAACTTAAAATCTTAAATCTTTTAGTCCAATATCTTTAGCCAAGCAGATAAGTCCATGCTCATTCCTCCAAAACAAAGGTTCCAAAAGATCAAAATCCACATGGTCAGGTTCATGTTAGCCCACTCCTTGGTACCAACTTCTGTAGCAGACACCTTCAAGTACAGTGAGATGAATTTCCAGACCAGGCACAGTTCTAGAGGAAGGGATATTCATTGAAGCTTATAGATCCAGGAGAAGTTCCATAATGGCAGAAGAAGCCAGCATGCTTTCACAGAACCAAACACAGAGAGCAAAAGCCATAAGCCAAAAGCCATATAGCACAGCACACTTCAGGAACTCCAGCTAGGCACACTTTGCATATCTTTAGATTGAAATCTCAAACCCACCACCACACCCTAAGATCCACCCAGTGACATTGCCTCCAGCCAGGTGGCTTCAGATGCAAACTAATAAAACACTGAATATATTGGGGCCATATATTCAAACTACCACACTGTCTCCTTGGTTAGTGGGGTTGAATCGGACATTTCTGGCTAGTACCCAAATGGGTTTTGGTTGGTCCTATGGGAAGACACAAGCAAATTCTCTACCCCTTGTAAGGAGGAGGTCAGGCCCTTTCCATTTTCCATGTAGGGGCCATCTTGCCATTGTACAAGGATGGAGGAAGTGATTTTTGGTGTGTTCCAGTGAAGGGTGATGGGGGGATATTGGGAATTTTGTTTATGTTAAAAATATTTAGAGTGGCTAGTGCCATGGTCAGTTGGAGTTATTAGTCTGTTGTTTGTTAAGTTGGTTTTGAAGTGTCTGATGTGTTCTTTCTATTATTCTTTGGCCCTGAGGGTTGTGTGGAATTCCTGTGTGATGTGTGATCCTCCATTGCACACACAATGTTTTGAATGAGGAGTTGGTCCATTATCAGTTTTTATTTGGTGAAGGATGCCCATGATGGCAAAGGTGGATAGCATATTGCATATCAGCCTTTGTGTATTTTCTCCTGTCTGTGCTGTGGCCCACATGAAGTGGGCATATGTATCCACTGTTCCAAATACATATTTTTGGCAACTGAATTGGGGGTCATGGGTGACATCAATCTGCTAGAGGACATTAGCTTTAAGACTTCTGGAGTTGGTGCCCATAGTCTGGAGAGCTGTTGTGGTGATTAATGAGGCACAGGAGTGGCAGGTTTTTAAGATATGTTGGAGCTGACTTTTAGGGATTTGGGGAAAGCATGATTGAAGCCCTCTGAGGTTTACATGGGTATTAGAATGGAATTTTTCAGCCTACTCAAGAATGGTTAAGAAGGTATCTGCTGGGCTTCCTTGTGAGGCCACTGGATCTGCTAGTGCATTTCCCTCTGAAAGGGGGACAGGTAGGGGGCTGTGGGGCATTATGTGTTGTACATATGGAGGGTTTTTTCTCTTACAAATGAGGTTAGAAACTTTTATCAACAGTGGTGAAAGGGGGTTTTCATCTAGCCAGATAAGTTAGAAAGCAAGCCAGGGGAGCAAGTTGAAAGCATATATAGTATCTGAGAAAAGATTGAAAGGGTCATCTTCCTCTAATAGTGCCAGAGAAATGGCATATACTTCTTTGTATTGTGGGGATCTATCAGGAAGATCCCTAAAGCAAATGGTGGGGGATTGATCTCCTGGGTGGTAGAGAATTACAGTCGTTCCCCCTTTCCCCCATCTGTAAACATTGGGGGGATCCAGGGATGGATTTTCTTGAAAAAAGGTGGGGTGGAAGCCATTTTAAGAGATGTATTGCAAAGATCTATTTCTCATTAGGATAATGGTTGTCAATTTGACCAGGGAAGGCCAGTAGACTGATTGCAAACTGACAGTGATTCCTGAGTAGCCATTGTATGTCAGAGGGGGGAAGGGGATAATGATAGTGTTAGGTTCTTTGCCCAAGGTCTGGAGGGCCTGGTCTTATCTGGTTCTAATCATGGTCACAAGGGCATCAACCTCTGTTAATATGTGTGGGGCCCCACCAATAGAGGTGTGGAGCCATTCTAGGACCCCTTGGGGTTGATGTAGCTCCCACTTAATGATCAGGGAAGAGTTAAATATTAGACATTGGATCAGCTTGTCTGGCAAGTGTTGTGCAAGGGCCATATCAGAAAAGATGTTGTTAGGCTTGGTTAATGCCTGTTCTGCTTCTGGGCTTAGGGAGTGAGGGGAGGATGGGTCCTTGTTTCCCTTTAACATGTTGAATAGGGGCTGTAGATCACCGATAGTGATGGGGAGTCATGGCCAAAGCCAGTTGAGGTTTCCCAGAAATCTCTGGAGTGAGGCTACTGTGAGCTTTTGGGGGAAGAAAAGGGTGGGCTTTAGGGGCTGGGCAGAAGTAAGGGAGAGCTCCTTTGCCAGAAAGGTTATGGGTGGGATCAGCTGTACTTTATGTGGGGTGATATTATAGCCTGCCTCAGTGAGGGAACATAGCAATTGATCTCTTAATTCTATTGGTGAAGTTGAGGAATCGTTCCAAACAAGAATATCATCCATGTAATGATAAATGTTAAGGCCTCTGTTTAAATGAGGCCTTAATGCTGTAGCAACTGCCTCTTGGCATATGGGAGGATGTTTGGAATGTTCCTAATTATTGACAGAGGGAACTGAGAACACAAAGTACTGTCAGTCCCTAGGGTGCAGAGGCATGGAAAAGAAAAAATCCTTGATATCAATAGCAAGGAGAGGCATATTAACCAGTATGGCTGAGACAAGGAGTAGTCCCCTTTGAGGGGTGCCCCAAATGAGCATGGCCTTGTTAAAGGTCCTAAGGTCTTGTAATAATCTCCATCCTCCTGAGCTCTTTTTGATTACAAACACAGGAATATTTCATGGGCTTAGAGAAGGGCAGATATGGTTAAGTTGAAGTTTTTCTATTACTAGCTGATTTAAGATTTCAAGTTTCTCCCTTGGTAGAGGCCACTGTTCAACCCATAATGGCTCATTAGAGAGCCATTCTAGGCAGGGAGTTTCATATTGAACAGTGGCATTTAAGATTGGGGGTGACATCAGCAGAGATACCTCTCATAATCCTCTATTTCAATGCATTATCCTTCAATGTTGCTGACAATAACTACATCTAGGGCTTCAAGAATATTTCTTCCTAGTAGGTCAGTTGTCACATAGGCCACTAGGGGTCTAATAAGTCCCATAGTGCCCTCTGGGTCCTTCTATTTTTAAGCTTCTTTGGTAAAATATGCTTGTGAAGGACCTCTTATCCCCATTAGTTGGGTTCCCAGTATCAACTCCCAGTGTCGGGACCTCAGATTGTTTCAGAGTAGTTTTATCTGCTCCAGTGCCAATTAAACATTAAAAAAAAAACTTTCCTCCTATTTCTAGGACTAATCTTTGGTGGGCCCCTTCCAGGATACTTGTTACCCATTGTACTTTATGGGTCTTTCTTCTTATTGATGGGACTGAGGGCTGCCCCTTTTGAAGTTTAAAAGCCCCAGGGGTTTGCCATTTATATCATGTGTAGAATGACAATCCCTTTTCCAATGAAATACTCTTCAGAATCTAGGGCAGACTGATTTCATTAGGGAGCCTCTGGAATTTTGTGGGGGGGGCCTCTGGGACATTCCCCTTTCCAATGTCCATCCTCCCCACAATTGAAACATTTTCCTTTAGTTTTTAGGGCTGCTGTGAAGGCCTGGGCTAAGGAAACAGCATTGTGTGAGGCAGTCCCAATGTCCTGGGTGGCAACTATCCATTTATCATAATGTTCATCTTTGAGCCCTTGACAGGCTGCCCTTTACTCAGAGGTCATTCCTTCCCATACCATACCTTTGAGGAGGAGACCCTGGAAGTAGGGTTGGGGATTTTTCTTTCTAATTTGGTCCTTGTTTTTAAAATGAAATCAGAAAGTGTTTCTTCTGGGTTTTGGTGAAGAAACAGGAGGGAGGAGGTATTGTCTTGGGAACTTGTGGGGGTGGTCAGTCTATCCCAAGCCTGAAGGTGAAAGGTGGACCTGGTCATAGAACCCTGGGGGTTGTCGGGCTTGTTGAAGTTCAACCCTTGTGGAGAAATTGCCTTGTCCAAACATTTCATCAAAGCCCCAGGGGTTATTTTATTGATTTGGGTTTCTTTTTATCTGTTGGAGGCATTCGTCTCTGTAGAGAGCCTCCCATTGGAGAAATAAAGGGCTGGGCAATGATGAGCAACAAATATCTCTCCAGTATTTGGGGGTGTTAAGAATGTCCTATAGACTCTGGAGCAGGAATTTGGTCCATGGTGCATGTATCCCATCCTCCCTGACTGCTATCCTGAGTTCCTTAAGGTTATTGGCCTGATATGGATACCAGTCTAAAGGCAGAGCTCGAGTTGTTTGAAGATTATCAGGAAAGGCTGTGACTTCTTGGTTGTAAGGCAGCCCTGTTGTTATCTCTAGTTTCACAGAACTGTTGGGTGTCGGTTCTCTTGGGAAAGCTCTGATTAGGGGAATTCATCATGTTAGGTAGGATTTTTTTCTGTTCCAGTCAGAAGTGCTCAGCCAGGCAGCTAGGATAAGGGGGTGGATGTGGTGGTAGGGGCAGATAGAGGGGGGTGGCTGTAATGCCTGGGTTGACCCTTTTTTCAATTTCTTCTTTTGCTTTCTCTAAGGAGCTGAGATCTTTTACTTTCTCTAGGAGCTGAGATCTTTTGCTTTCCCTAAGGAGCTGAGATCCACCACTGGGTGGTCCTCATGACTGTCCTTGTAAGAGCCATTGTCTGATTTGGGTGCAGAAGCATTTTTTGAGGGGCTGATACATTGTCTAATGGCTGTAATAATGGGAAGAAAAGAAACGCCCCCTCTTGGATTTCCCATCTTCTGGCTAGACATGCTATTCCGGTCCATGTGTCTGTGTTATACAGGTTCCCAGAAACCATCAAAGGGGCTATTTGAAGGGCTTCTTCCCAAAATGAATTGGCCTCTTTCTGAGGGAGTTTTATACCCCTAACTTTAAGGAGTGCCTTTAATACCCTGATTTGGGATTTCTTTTGATAGGATGTTGTGTTTCCCATGGTAGAAAAAGACCAGAAATGCCAAGACCAAAGGGCAAGGTTCCCAGGGCACTGTGGCACTGTGGGGGATTCCCAAATGTCCAGAAGCAAGCCTGTCCTCAAGTTTAAGAGACCAGTGACTACCCCAGAGGCTTTTACTGTTCAATGTGTTACTGGTTTGTGGATTGTGAAGAAAAATAGATAGAAGGTTGCTGCCAATGCCTGAGAGGGCTGTTGGGGTTTGAACAGTGGGCTAGGGGCCTTCAGTCAATACCCGAGTGTATTCCAGGTCAAAAGATGTCAGGTGCCCTTTCACTTTGATCAATCCCATGTGATGGTGTGAACCAAAAGTAAAAAAGGCAAAAGAGAAAATAGCTTCCCTTGGATGGAGAAAAGAGAGACCTGCCTCTCTCTTATGGTGAGACACGCCTGCCTTCATTTTATGGAGGAAGGAGAAACCAAAAGTTGCCAGCCCTCAATGGGGAGGCTACCACAGGGGGCTGTTAATCCCAATGGGAGGATGTCTCTCAAGGTAGCACTCATCTATTAACCACATGTCCAGAGAGCTCCACGTTGGATGCCAGCTGTGGGTCCTCACTACTCTCAGGGGTCATTGGCCACCAATGTCCCAGGCACAGGAGGAGCTGGGGGGAGCAGGGTCTTGGAGCGGGTGAGTGCAGTGGGCAATGAACCACCCAGGAGACAGTCTGATGGATAGCATTCCCATTTATTCAAAAGGGAACTGGGTTTATAAACAGTTGAGAAAGGCTGAGAAGGCACATACAAATCATAAGGTAATTGGACACATAGGTTTATGGGTTGGAATCTAATTGGCTGGTGTTGGAAGGCAGAAGTTGCAAGGAGAAGCTGAAAGGGAGTTAACGGAAGTGGTGGGAAAAGCTACATGACTTCAACCACATATTGGATGGCTACAGCTGCAGAGAGACTGTTTACTACCATGTAAGGGTCTCTTGGGCAGCTGGCCACAAGGTCAGGAACTGTGGGGGGTATAAAGCCTGACTATGGAATGCTCAGTTGCTTTTGGGATGGGGGAGGGCCCTTTGGTTCTACCTCATGTGGGCAAAAGTTGGGTACAGTATGACCTTGAGAAAAGGGAGGGCCAGCTCCATTGCCAGCGTGGGTTCCTGAAGATAAAGCCGGCTGCAACCCCCACAGCCCAAGGTCCCCGGCCATATCCAACAGCCCAGGCCAGCTTCCTCACATTTCCAGCCCGTGTTTAGCAATGCCCAACGGGGGTCGGGGGACACAAAACTGAACTCAAATTGAACTGACACCATAGAATCCTATATCTTGGAAGTCAGACTAAAAAGTGAAACACTCAAGAGGACCGTAGGGGGAGCATCCTAATCGAAGTTCCCTAGAGGGTGTGAGACAAAACCTAACCTCAAATTTCCCTTGTTTCTCTTTCATCTCTGTCTTTTTCTTTTCCCTTTGGTGCTGGCCTGTAATTCACTGAACCAGGATGTGGTCTCTGTCCACAATGAGCTGTTGATCAGAGTGACCTACTAGATCTCCAAAAATGAACAAGACAGACTTCTGTCAGAGCACTTGATTACCCACCAGAGGTTAATGGTGAGATCTTACTGCTGAAGACATCATATGATGTCAGCATGGTCCAAGGAGAGACTTGGTCAGAATGCAGAGGAGGGCCAGTCCCCAATTAACCCATCTAGTGCTTAAAGGTGCTACATGAGCTACTGGGGGAAGGTGGCAAACATCTGTCCAAGCAACTCAAAGTCTAAGCATCTCAGAAGCAAACAACTTCATGTGATTCTCACACAAGTGCAATAGTGGCACACAGACATGGTGGGTAACCAACTGACCTTGGACTGGCTAACAGATCTGTTCATTGTTAGTAAACCATATCTGGAACTGTGAAACAAGTCAGAATCATATGAAGATTGTGATTCTGCTTTCCATTGTCAAGGTCCCACTAATCTTAGACTATAAGATGATCTACATGCTTTAATCCTCTTTAAATTAATGACTTAATGATGTTTATCCCACTTAACTGGTGCTGACTTCATTCTCCGTCAGAGAATCTGCTTCTCTTTTTCAGATGGGAGCTATACCTGAGGACATAAATGACACCGTGTACTCCACCCCAGCCAGCCCCAGCTGAAACCACAGAGGAATTGGGGAAATGAGAAAAAAAAAAGTTCTGATTTCTTAGTGAATCTGATATTGATATCAGCATAAGGGTGATGAACATAGACACTGAGGACAGTCAACACCTACCAAACCAGAGATTCAGAGACTGCTAAGTGCCCATTACTGAAGTAGACTTAAAAAAGCTCCCAGTATGTCTCAGGGAATTTTGTGGAAGGGGAGGTGTGTTGCAGTCAGGTTCGCATAGCTGGTAGAAATCACCTGACAAAGAGCAGATTATGGGGGAAAAAAAGAGGTTTATTTTGGCTTATAGGCTTGAGGGGGAAGCTCCATGATGGCAGGAAAAACGATGGCATGAATAGACAGTGGACATCACCCCCAGCCAACATAAGGTGGGCAACAGCAACAGGAGACTGTGCCAAACACTGCCAAGGGGGAGCTGGCTATAACACCCATAAGCCTGCCCCCAACAATACTCTGCCTCCAGGAGGCATTAATTCCCAAATCTCCATCAGCTGAGAACCTAGCATTCAGAACACTTAAGTTTATGGGGGACACCTGAATCAAACCACCACAAGGCAGAAACATTGTTATAGCCACAAGTTGGGACATTTTGCACAGAGACATTGACTCTGCCCTCCCCCCACAATGCATGATCCACAATCTCCAAGGGGTTGACGTGCATCTGCAAGGAGGAAGGCTTCTTAAGAAAAGGGGAAGGGAGGAGGGAAAGGATGATATCAACATGTGTTGTTTACATACTAAAAATGTCCATATTTAATATATACACAAATTTTAAAAAATGGACAGACTTGGAACAGATTCTATTCAGTGAACTCACACAATGACAGAAAGACAAGTGTCTCACTTACCTGATATTCTTAACCTGAACCAGCTCGAGTTGTGATATACCTGATAGTTAACTCAAGGCCCAGATAATAGGCATTGAAGGGGTTGGGGGAAGGGAAATGAGAGTGTGGGGAAAAACAAACACAAAAATAAATCCAAAATTAACCATTACCTTAGAATTCTTTGTCCTTGGAGAAAAACTAAAAGATACAATCCTCAACAGGAATAAGGGTGAAGTACCTGAAAAGAAGTGCCCTGGAGAGAGTGGGATGAAGCCTAAGCTTAAAAGAAACTTTATTTTGTCTCTGCCCTGTAATTCCAGTACCAGACATTGGTTGAGACCCACAGTGAGCTGTTGATCAGACAGACCTATGAAGTCCCCAAAACAAGACAGGTTTCTGTGAAAGCACTTGATTACTCACCTGAGGCCAAAGGTAAGACCCCATTGCTGAAGACACCACATGCTGCTGACACAGAGCATGGAGAGAACAGGCTAGATTTCAGAAGAGAGATGATCCCCAGACAGCCTGTCTAGTGCTGGAAAGTGCTACATGAGCTAGTGGGGGAAAGTAGACAACAACGGTCTGAGCAATCAGAAGTCTAAGCTATTCAGGAGCAAAAACCCTAAGAGGTTGTACACATCAGTGCAATAGTGGCACACTGCATTGGTGGGTTACCAGTAGCTTTCTGATTGGCTAAGAGATCTGTTTAGTGTAAAGGAACCCATATCTGGAATTGGAAACAAGATCAGAATCCTATGGAGACAAAGTTTATGCTGTCTAGTGTTAAACTCTCACTAGTCTTTGGCTAAAAGAAGGGTTATATATATCAAATTCTCCTCTAAGTTAATGCTTATCCCATGTAAACTATGCTGACTTCACTCTCCATGGGAGAATCTATTTTTCTTTTTCAGAAGGTAGCAGGACCAGAGGAGATAAACTACCCCTCACACTTTGGCCAAGTCACAGCTGAAACCACAGAGGAACTGAGGAAATGAGAAAGAGGGCTGCTTCTATGTTGATCCTGACAGCCCCAGGGTGAAGGGGATAGATGTTCAGGATACTCAACACTTTCCAAAGCAGAAATCCAAAGGCTTCTAAGAGCTCACATACCATGGCTCAGAGAATAAAGCAGAATAAAGGGAGGAAAGATTGTAAGAGCCACAGGTTGAGACATCATGCCCAGAGGCATTCCCATCCCCCCAAAGTAACTGACTTCTGCTCCCACAATGCACAACCCACAACCCCAGAGGGAATATCTGCAACCCCATTGTGGAAGGTCTCCAGTGGAATGGGAGCAGGGTAGAGGGAAAACAGGGTACCAACACATGATGTAGCCATACAAAATATGTTGTTGTTGATGATGATTAATAATAATAAAAGAAAATTAAATAAAAAATCAAAACAATATTGGTCAATGAAAATGGGCTTCATATTCTGGTACAATGCAAGGAGGTCTGGCTAGTTCAGTCTAATAACCGGAGAAAACTAGAATTGTGGTGTCTGTCAATAAAAGAGAGAGAGAGAGAGTTAAATAATTCCACAGAAGAACAGGAGCAAAATAGTACATTCACCTTGAGTTCCAGAATATATGGCCAATGAGGTGATTATTCTAATTCACAGCATTTGTCTTCACAAATGAAATATCTATTATATGTGCTATAAGTGTACATTTTCTGCATAAGTAGACAAAGGCCTTGAGAAATTTAGCTGCTTATGATAAAATATCCCTACACAGGATGTGAGATATCTATGCTGGGAATTGAGATAAGGCAAAGCAGAAATGATAAGTTGTCATATTTATGCAGAGTCTTAATGCCACAAAGGGAAGAATACTGTCACAAAGGAATGGATTGGGTAGTGGGTTGTGCTGATTAATCTTGGTGGTCATCCTGACGAGATCATCATGGAGACAAATCTCAGGGCATGCTATTGTGTTGTTGTTGTTGTTTTTTGAGGTAGGGTCTCACTCTGGCCCAGGCTGATCTGGAATTAACTATGTAGTCTTAGGGTGCCTTCAAACTCACAGTGATCTTCCTACCCCTGCCTCCTGAGTGCTGGGATTAAAGGCGTGAGCCACCACGCCTGGCTTCAGGGCATGTTTTTGAGGAGTTTTCTAGATGAGGTTAATTGAAGTAGGAATATTCACCATAAATATAGCCAGTGTTATTCTCTGGACTGGTATTAAACAGTGAATAACAAAAAGCAAGCTAAGCACCAATATTAATTCCTTTCTGTGTCCTAACTAAGGTTGCACTGTGACCAGCTGCCATGCCTTCTCTGTCACAATGGACCATGACTTTGAGCTGTGATCCAAAATAGACCCTATCTTCCTTAAGTTGCTTTAGTTGTGTATGTGTCACAGCAATGATAAAAGCAACTAATATATGGGCTGTGCTAGTTTAAGGATCTCTCAGATATTGCTGTGCTTATCTCTGACAGTGGCCCATGGAATAGGGTATTTTTCTGGACTGCATCTAGAGGATGCTATTATTGTTTATGGATTCACCTGAGATGACTCTACTTGCTTCCCACTCTTGTCTCAAGAAAGAGCTTTGGGATGAATCTCTGTTCCAGGTTGCTGAATTTAAGGACATGCTTAGTATTTCTCTTGTTTTAAGGAATTGTTCTTTAGAAAATGGATGCAAAGTTTTGTTTTTTTTTTTAACTTCTTTTCAATATGTAGATACTATGGACTGTAGTTTTTGCTTTCTTACTAGACTCATCTATTTATTGATAAGCAAACAATTCATCAACATTAGTGTAGCACCTAGCTAATGTAAAGTGTAAAAATGTAAAAGTAATTAAATATGACATAATTGTTTTCAAAATGGATTTTGGTCAAATGGGGGGAAGAGTGAAATAATCCTAATAGCATAGAAAGTGATACACATATTGAAGTGTTGTGTGATGAGGACAGAGAGGGGATCACTATTTTAAACAGAGCTCATTGGAAGTTTTCTAAAGAAAATGTGGTGAGCTATATATCTGAATGTCAACTGAAAGCTATGGCAAGTCATTAAGCAGGAGAATCATTTTCACCATACTTGCATCTTAGAAAGCTCATTCAGCTATGTATAAAGAATAAAAGGGGATTTGGTCTCATCAGAGACCCGAAAGTATGATCAGTACATCCATGGATAGGACATTTCAAGTTCTTCTGAAAATATAAAATGGATTTTCAACTTATTTTTACCATTTTTCCCCAAATCCCACCATCACCTCTCATTTGTAGATAAACAAGAGCTTCCAGTCTTGTCCACTAGCATACTCCTTCTACAGAGATTACTTTAGAATGTCAGTCAGGTTCCATCACTTTTCCTATTAAAGTCCTCATTGCCTTGCATTTGACTTAAATATAAATTAAACTTCTTTCATGGCTGATGAGGCCCCAAATGATTCATCTTCCATCTCTTCTTCCAGCTTCCTAGTCATCCAAACTTATTTTCCTTCTATTTCTCTAACTAGTCAAATTCATGACATAAACTTTAAAACTAACATTATTTGTGGCTTGAAGGTCATTCTTACAGACCTCTGGGGGCCTTGGTTCCTGGTCTGCCTCCTTCTTACCACTTAGCATGAGGACTTTGCTTAGGTCATATATTCAGAAAGCCTTTTCTGAACACTCAGACTAAAACCTTTTCCCTCCATGTTGGTCTGTAATTTAGAATACTGTGTATTTTCTTCCTTCCTTCTTCTGTCCCTCCTTTCTTGTCTTTTCTTTTTTCTTCCTTTTCCTCTTTCTTTCTTCTTTATTTTCTTTTCTTCTTTCCTTCCTTTCTGTCTTTCTTTCTTATTAACATGTAGTAAGTATATGTACTGTCAGGATACAGTGTAATATTTCAGCATATGTACACCAACTATATGAACCACATTAGTATAATGAGCATTTGCATTTCCTTTTTTTCTAGAGAGTAAGACTGTAGGCATATACTTCTAAAAGGTATATGCAGGAAAAAAAAAAAAAAAACATCCAAATCATTCCAATCAGTACAGTAGTTATCCTGAGGATAATAGTGACCACAGAAGAAGGAGGGAGGCTTCTGAAGTTCTGAGGCTGTATTTTTGGAGCTGGGCATTAGTGGAACCTTATAACAATTTGCCCAGTTACATACTATAATGTACACATGTTTTTATGTGCTTCAATAAAGAGTTTAGAAACTCAGGTATTTTCTGTGAGTCCAGAACTGAAATGAGTATGAAACTTGGTTTGAATGAGCACTATCTCATTTATCTGTTGCATGCAGTGATGTTCAAGATCCTTATTAGTGTCCTTTTTCTGGCTAAGTGTACCACTAGATGGCTGAGCTAAGAGAGGTTAGACATGAGACTTACACAGTATTGTAACCTCAATAACTTCAGGTCTCTTATAAATTAGGCATCCAATTAGTATAAATATTATTGCCAAGTTTAAATGTATATGAAGGATATTGATTGGTTTGTGGGCCCAGGAGGAGAGTACAGATTGAAAAGGGGACTGTCAGTGGGGTATGAGGGACAAGAAAAGACCACATAAAGTTAAGGAGGAAAAATCACGATGCTGCTCTTTACCACCATATTGATGAATCAAACTGAAGTTCTCTTCCACTCTTGCCAGGGCAGGGTAGCATCTATGTTCTTTTGGGCCTGTGCCCCTAAACTGACTACCTGAAAGAGAAAGCTTCCTTACTCCTAACCTCTTATCCTTCACCACTCATGAGAGGAAACTCTGTTTGCAGTAAGAGAAATGGGGTGATGACCATTCTAACTACTTTGAGCTGAGCAGTTTTAGGTTATAGCAGTTAGAGTTCTCCCTAGGAGAATCATTCTGAAAACCCATGATAGAAAAGCTTTTTCATTTCTTGTGAACCAATCGGATGTCTCATGGCCAACTGTGAGTAGGACCTGTGCTTTGGTGTGTGCATATTTCATGACCATCTATGATGCAAAATACAATACATTCAGCCCAACTTTAAAAATCCATAATCTTTCAATCCCACCCCTGTCCAAACATCCCCATGATACAAAGTTTCTGTACTGTGAGCCTGTAAAACCAAAAACACCTAATCACACAAAGCAAATATTCATATTACAAAAGGTGGCATTGCAAGGAAAGATGGAATCAATGCAAGATGTGAAACACACAGTGCAAATATCAAGTTCTGTAGCTCCAAATACAGCATGTGTAAGTAGTGACAAAATCTCTGGGGTTCCAATTCCATCATTCAGCTGGATTGCTCACAGCCTGGGAAAAGTTCTAACCTAAACCAGCACCCTCCCCTTTGCAGCCATCTCATAGTCCACAGCAACCCACAGTTCACCCTCATGGCTCCACTGGGCTTCAGTTCAGGTACTCCAACAACCATGCCCCACATTGCCCAATGGCAATTTCCAGAAAACAAACTCTTTCAAATCCAATGATTCTTTCTTTCCTGCATTTGTTATATTGCTGTATGACTAGAGTGGCTAAGGAATTTGTGGGTCCAGGGCAAATAAAGCTGAGTTTGAAGAGCATAATTCTCCTTCTGTTATTAGGTTCCTGTGATGGTTAGGTTCTGTTGTCAACTTGATCTGATTAGGAATTCACAGACATTCCTCTTGGGCAGGTCTTTGGAATTGCTTCTGGAAGGAGGAGGTCCTTCCTTCCTAGTGAGCACTTCCCCCAGACTGGGTGGTCCATCTGGTTATGGGCTTTACATAAGAAAGACCTCAGATGAAGGAATCCCTTCCTGCTTCCTGACTGATGGTGTTGCTTGCTGGTGAGTGCCTTCACTTGGACATGCATCTATCTTATGCAGCTATCCTTACTCAGCATTAGAATCAGGTCCCGTGGCTTTGCAATGTGGACTGAAGACCAGTGGCTCTTCAGGAAGCCTTCAGGTCTTCAGTTCTGGGTTGGAATTGCTAGTGAATTCAACTATGTGGACTGAACAACTACTAGGTTTCTTGACTCTCAGGCCTGCCAACTGCTGCTGTTGGACATTTGTAAGTTAATCCAATAAGTTCTCCTTTTAATACAATTCATTCTATCATTTTTTTTCCTCTAGAAAACCCTGACTAATACAGAGCTGTACTTTCAAAAGAGTCAGCATTCTTCTCGCAGTCCCAATGCTGAACAGCAGGCCCAATATCAACAATGGTAATCTCAAACAATTGAAACTAAAAGAACAGCAATTTCAGCCCAAAGCTTTCATTTTCTTCTGTGCCTTATCTTTCTGCTCCACCAGTTTATTTCTTCTAAATTTAACCATGCTTAAGTTCTTAGGATACGGACAGAATATTGCCCACAAACTTCCTGTAGGTCAAAGCTCTGTCTTTATAATCCAAGCCTCAGAGTCCACAGTTTTTCTGTGTTTAGGTCATTCATCTCTGACCAGAATGGTCCATCAAACTCTACTTACAGCACTGCAAGGCATCTCTTAATCCAAGGATTCAAAAATCCCTCCACATTCCTCCCGTAAATTAATTCAAAAATGCCAAAACCCATAGAGCAAGGTTTCTACCATCAATGACCTTGCACCTCTGGTACTGATTTTTTGTTGCAGTTACCTTCTTGTTGCTGGGAAAAATCACATGATAAAATTTTGTGGTTGGAAGAAAGTATTTGTTCTGGCTTATAGTATCTGTGGGAAGTTCCACGATGGCAGGGGAAACCATGCATGAACAACCATGCATGCATCACCTCCTGGCCACAGCAGGTAGAAAACATAGTAGGAGAGTGAGCCAAGTTCTTGTGAGGGGGAGCTGGCTATAATATACCAAAGGCCACTCCCCAAACATAGCTCCTCCAGCAAGGCTTCACCACTTAAATTAATACTAGCTGGGAACCAAGCATTTAAAAAACATGAGTTTATGGGGGATATCCAATTCAAACCACCACACATAGAATGCATGTATGTCCTATCTTTAAATATGTATCAGTTGTAAGCACAGACAAACTATGTTAAAAGCCATGGAAATGATCTTTTACCACAACTTTGAATTGACTCATTTGATAAAGAGTTAGGAAACATCTATAAATTATCTTTGTCAAAGAAAGCAATTAAAGCAGCATAAGGGTTGGGTATCTCTGTTCTAAAATTTAGGTTAATCTGTACACCTGTAGAGACATACATACCAAGTAATAAGAAAAGTTAAAAACAGACAAGTCCATCTTTGGAACTTAAAACAACCCAAGAAAGAAAGCTATGGCATATAAAAAGTAGCACTTGCTGAAACATACCAATAAATCTCTTTAGTCTGTAAGTATGTTCAGATGAGGTCTGAGGTACTAGAATCTCTATCTACTGTCATGGTAATTGAGTAAATCTGTTTTTACCTAATCTGAAAGAAAAGTAAATAACAGTTTGAAAGTGGCAGAGGTTTTTTTTTTTTTTTTTTGAGTGGGAAACCTATTCAGTGAGTAGAAGGGAAGGAGAGAGCTATGGCTGGAATTTCAGGTGAGGTTACTATGAACTTTCTTTCTGAAGTCTACTAGGACTCTAGTAGCTAATGTATACTCTTAGCTACCACTGTGCTGTTCTTCCTTAAAGTAATTATAGCTACAGAACATTTTTTATGCCCAGAGGAAAAAAGTCATATAATTTCTTTCCCATCAGCAATCATTGTCCATTGTAAGAAGTCCTCCCCAAAAACACGCAGGTAAGAGGGGCAGTGACTAAACAAGTCATCAGAAGTTCAGGTGACAACAAGGCCATAGGATTGCTGGTAACGTTTTACCCCATCTTTACTGGTGGACCTCAGGAGAGCTGCACTATCAGGTTATCCTCACCACTGTACAATCTAGCTTCTCTTCAGTCTGTTCCAATCACTCCTCATGAAAGGCACCGGGGGAATATCCCAGGGAAATAATCATTGAATATGATAACACCCCATCTGCTTGTACATAGCTAGGATACATGTGTTAGACATAGGGGGGATACTGTCTAGGCTGGGAGACCAGAGATGGGTGAAGATCTACCACATTTCAAGCACTAAATAGGGTTTGAGTAACCTGAACAAGGATAAAGGGTACAAGCTCAATTAGTTAGATAATTTACCATTCCCCATATCTCTGTGAGACCTCCCAATGTTTTGTGGGATTGAGAGCCAATGATGCCTATTTGGGATCTGGATTTGCCTAGAGCCTTCCAATTCAGTGGTTCTTAAAAACTCCCTATATACCAATGTATTCAAGTTCTTGTCTATTATTAGCAAAAAATTTTAAACGTAGACAAAAATGAAAATTACAAAAGATTTCCTTTAAGAGAAAGTAGTTTTGGGGGTTTGGGGGCTGGAGAGATGGCTTAGCAGTTAAGGCACCTGCCTCCTAAGCCTAAGAACACTGGTTCCAATCTCCAGCGGTTCCAATCTCCAGGTCCCACGTTTAGCCAGATGCAAAGTGACGCAAGGGCGCAATGCCGTACTTGCCCACAAGGGGGTGCAGGCATCTGGATTTCGTTCACAGCAGCTGAGAGACTGCTGGCGTACCCATTCTCTATCTGTCTCCCTCTACCCTCTGTCTCTGTCTGTCCCTCTCTGTGTCTCTCTCTAAAAATAAAAAATAAAAAAAATATTAAAAAAAAAGAGAAAGTAGAAAAAAGACATAGTAGAAACAGAAAAGCTCCCAAGCTAAGAGGGGCTTCCTCCTCCAGATGAGAGGAGTCCTGAGAGGAAAACCCAGATCATGTCTTTTTATACATTAGGTAGCTGTGATAGTTTGAATGAAAGGCTCCCAATATATTCAAAATTTTATTAAAGTTCAGCCTGGACCAGAGTGAGACCCTACCTTGCAAAACCAAAAAAAAAAAAAATTTATTAAAGTTTATGATTTAGATTTACAGCCACCTGGCTAGAGGAGATGTCTCTGTGGGTGGATCCTAGGTTCAGCCCTAATGTGTGGGGATGGATCTGGAATTTGAGTCTAAAGATATGCAGAGTGCTTGAGCTTTGCCTGGAGTTCCTGTAGTATGCTTGCTTGTGCTAGTGATGATGTTGGTTTCTCTCTCTATGCTTAGGCCTATGAAAGTGACCAGATTCTTCTGACATTATGCAACATCCCCGCTATCTTTGGTAAATCCCTTCCTCATCCCATAAACTGTGTCTGGTGTGGAAGTTCATCTTAGCCACCTGAAGCTGTCTGCTACAAAATAGGTACCAACATGTGGTCTGAGATGAATTTGACCATGTGGATTTTGGTCTTTTGGAACTTGTGTGCTAGAAGAGTGGAAAATTTGGTGCTTGCAACTGAAGATGCCTTTTGGAGAGGTAAACCAAGTATTATGGATTATTCTGATGACGGTTTGAAAATTCAAAGGGCAGAGAGAATTGAACTTGGAGGCTTGGCTTATGAACTTTCTAAGGAGAAGGAAAGATGGCAGAAAACCTTGTTGGCACTGGGCTACTGGTACAAGGGCTGCCTGTGTTCTGCTACCCATGCCCAGAGTGTTTGATCAGTGTTAAATTTGTAATGGACTGATGTACTTGGCTAATGATATGTGAGTGAGAGATTTAAGATTTAAAATTGGAAAAAAAAAACAAGTTTAAAATTTACTGGCACAGACTGGTTTCAGTTACTGAAGCTGCTATTGTCAAACACATTAACAATCTTAAGTAAAATGGCCCAACTACTTTACTTTATATTAAAATACAAAGGATACTCAAGGAAAGACTATAGTAGAACTTCAAACTCTTTTGGAAAAGAGTTGACTGGAGAAGGAAACTACTCTTCAAGGTTACAATTTATTTCATCACTTAATTAAGAATGTGGCTGTGTTCTGCATGCCTGGTATTGATTGTGGAAGCATGGAAAATACGTGGAGTGGTCATGAAGTGCACATAGTCCCAGGACTATGCTGAGACACAGCATATAGGCAGGGCATGGTGACCCCGAGGCTGGCAAAGGCATTGGAAGAGGCACCACCATTTGCATGGAGATCCAAAGATGTTTTGGATATACCAGGACTGTGCAAGGGCTACCATGGAGGCTGTAGGCTAGGGATGGAAGTTTTCCCTGGTTAGTTCAGCTGGAGGGAAGAATTAGAAAATCCAGAAACTCCTTACTGGTCACTGGTTATATCAAACTTTAACTGCATAATTTTGATGTTTGCTTGATGGTTACTGTGTTGATGTTGTTCCAGTCCTTGCTATGCCATATAGCAGTTGGAAATGTTTACTTGATGCCTTTATATGTTAAAAAGTATATAACTTGTTTGATTTTACAAGACTCACAGCTAAGAGACAATTTTAAATCTCAAATGAGTCTTGGGACTTTGGTGAAAACTGTGAGGATATTTGAATTGGACAATACACAGTGTGAGATAGTTATGAATCTATTGGGGTCCAGGGGCAGAATGTGGGAGTTTGAATTGATGGCCACCAATATATTCCTGATTTTATTACAGTTTGTAATTTAGATCTGCAACCACCTGGCTGGAGAGGTTGTCACTATGGATAGACTGTAAGGTCTATCCCTAAGATGTGGAGGTGGTGTTAGTTTCAGTCTCTGCTTGGACCTGTGAAAGTGGGCCAGCTTCTTCTGCCATTATGGAATGTCCCCTCTATCTTAGATAAATACTTTCTTCTTCCCATAAACTGTGTGTGGTCTGGAGGTTCATTTCAGTGACCCAAAGCTATCTGCTACAACATCCAATTAGGATAAACCTCATTTCCAAGTTTAACATATATAAAGAATCTTGATTGGTTGGTAGGCCCAAGAGGAGAGCACAAACTCAGACAGGGCCTACCAACAGAGCAAGGTGTGGGGGTTGAGGAGATCACAAAATGTTAAGGAGGAAGAATCAGGACACTGCTCTTTATTGCCATCTTGATGAGTCAGATGGAAGTTCTATTTCAGTTTCACCAGGGCAGGGTGACATCTATGTTCTTTTGAGCCAGTACCCATAAACTGACTAGCTGAAAAAGAAAGCTACCTTGCTCCTAAATTCTGTCAGGAGGGAATATGTCATTATTAACAAGAAAAATAAATCATGGGAAAATTTTACATGAAATGTGTATTTTTTTAATTGACAACTCCATAATTATAGATACTAAACCATAGTAATCCCTCCCCCCAAACATTACCTTTGGCAACTTCACCTTCATTCATATCCTGTCCCCCTCACAATCAGTCTCTCTTTTATTTTGATGTTATCTTTTCCTTCTACTATGATGGTCTTGTGCAGGTAGTGTCATTCACTGTGAGGTCATGGATATCAAGGTCATTTTGTGTCTGAAAGAGCTTATTGTAAGGAGTCCTACCTTTCATTTGACTCTTAATTCTTTCTGCCACCTCTTCTACAATGGATAATGAGCCTTGAAAGATGTGATAGAGATGTTTCAGTTTGGATCACTCCTCTGTTACTTCTTCTCAGCACTATGGTGTCTTCTGAGTCACATCAAGGTCACCACCATCTCAAAAGAGAAGCTTCTCTGACCAAAAATGAGAGTAGCATTAATATATGGGTATGAACATTAAGAGAAGTGCTTACCAGGCAGTTTGATGAGCATAGTATATACATTTTGCCAGACACTAGCAGACATTACACCCTAGAGCTCATGACTGCCCCTGTCATAAGTTTTCAGTTTCAGGCATGTATTCACTCCCATGGAGCAGGCCTCCAGTCTATTTAGAGAGTGGTTGTTTTCCCCCATAATAGATATGCCACTATTGCACCTGTTGGCTCATTTGGCCTGGCTGGCCAAATTTAAGGCTTGCAGTATCCACTGTTGTTTATCTCCTCTGGTGATTTTTCTCTCTCCCATGGAATGACATGCAGTGTAGATTTTGTCAGTGTTCTGTCAGCTGATCTACACAGAGACAGTTTTAAGCTAAGCCCAGCAGAATTTCTCATTGACCTTGCATCCCAAATATGTAGAGTCTTAATCAATAGGGTCTTACTAAATATTCCTGGTAGGAAACCAAGAACCTTGGCAATGGCATGCAATGTTTTGGGGACATCAGAGACCTCCCTGGCCAACACCTCATTGGAAGATATCCCATCTGTGGCACTGAAAATTTTATAGTAACAATCTATGGCTTCTGGGTGTACCATTGTCCAAAAAAGCAGGTTTTCATATGACTTATTCATACCTTCTTGGATTTTGACTAGTCCTCCCTCCTCTTATTATCTCACTTAGGCCTTTGCACTGCCATTAATCTGTTCTTCTACTTATATACAATATCATCCTCTGAAGTACCCCCTCCCTTTTTAGCTTACTGACTTCTGCTACTGAGTTTTATTGACACTCACATAGAAGTACTAACATTTGTAGCTAGGATCCACATGGAGAGAGCATGTGATATTTGGCTTTCTGGGCCCAGGTTACCTCACTAAGTATAATCCTTTCATGAGCCATCCATTTCCCTGCAAATTTCATAATTTTATTTTTCTTTATTGCTGAATAGAATTCCATTGTGTAAATATACCACATCTTTATTATCCACTCATAATTTGAGGGACATCTTGGCTGGTTCCATTTCCTAGCTATTGTGAATAGAGTGGAAATAAGCATAGTTGAGCAAGTGTATCTAAGATAGTGAGATAAGTCTTTAGGATATATGCTTAGAAGTGGTATAGCTGGGTCATAAATCTATTTTTTAGCTGTCTCAGGAACATCCACACTGATTTCCACAATGGCTGTACCAGATTGCATTCCCACCAACAGTATAGAAGTGACCCTTTTTTCCCACATCCTTGCCACCACTTACTGTCATTTGTTATCTTTATGGAAGCCATTCTGACAGGAGTGAGATGGAATCTCAAAGTAGTTGTAATTTGCATTCCTCAGATGGCTAAGGATGTAGAACATTTTTTAAGATGTTTATTTGCCATCTGTAGAACATTTTTTAGATGTTTATTTGCCATCTGTATTTCTTCTTTTGAGAACTCTTTGTTTAGTTCCATTACCTACTTTTTATTGGTTGTTTGAATTCTTTTTATTTAATTTTTTGAGTCTTTGTCTATCCTGGATGTGGTGGTTTGATTCAGGTGTCCCCCATAAACATAGGTGTCTTGAATGCTAGATTCCCAGATGATTTAGATGTGGGAATTAATGCCTCCTGGATGCAGTATCTTGTTGGGAGTGGGCTTATGGGTATTATAGCCAGTGTCCCCTTGCCAGCATTTGACACCCTCTTGTTCCTTTTGTCCACCTGATATTGGCCAGGGGATGATGTTCACCCTCTGCTTATGCCATCATTTTCCCTGCCATCAGGGAGCTTCCCCTTGAGCCTGTAAGCCAAAATAATCCTCTTTTTCCCACAAGCTGCTCTTGATTGGGTGATTTCTACCAGCAATGTGAATCTGTCTGAAACAGTAATGATGGTACTGAGCAGTGAGATTGCTGATAGACACCTGACTGTGTAGCTTTGGCCTTTTGGCGCTGATTTTCTAGAGGAAGGTGGAAGGATTTGAAATCTTGGCGTAGGAGATGCCTTGCAGTGCTGTAAGTACAGCTTAGTGGGCTATTCTGGTCAAACTGAGACCTGAATGCAGTAAGAACTATGGACTGTGAGGTTTGGTTTAGGAGGGTGAAAGAGCTTTGCTTGGACTGGGCTAAAAACAGCTTTGTTTGAGAGGCTTGCTGTTATGCTTATGTCCTGAGAACTTGTGCAGGATTGCTTTGCTTAGAAACAGACTGGCATGTGTAGAGGGATATGGTACAGAAAGAAATCTTTGGATGAACTGCTGTCCATTCAGCTGCAGTTGAGAGATTACGAACTTTGAGCTGGGGCTATCTGACCTGCACCAGGGTAACAGGAAGAATGTAGACTCTTTTGAAGGAGACTGAGTGCTCAAGGAGTGTCCTGTTCTTCAAAGTCTGCTTTATTCTCCCCCCACCTGGATTAACAAATTGGCACCCTACCTGGTATTATGGTGAGTATAAGAAATGTAGGAAAGAGTGGGTCATTGAGTTGCAATGTGGTCTTGTGTTTTGGAAATGACCATGGTCAGTGTGAAGCAGGTTTGCTGGATGCCTGCATGGAGACCCATGGGGCCATGAGGATGAACGGTGGATTGCAGCAGAGATCCAGTGGAGATGCAGGGACCACGAGATGGCTGCCAAGGGGAGCTGCCTTCCGCAGAGGAAGTTTTCCAGGACTGTGAGTAGACTAGCTGGAAGGGCATAATTGGAACTCTAGAGAATTGTTGCTGGTTAGAATTATTGGACTTGGAGACTTGTCACTGGCTAGAGTTGTTGGACTTGGAACTACAGAGTTTGATATTTGCTCTGATTAAATCTTGTATTGGTTGAATATTTCTTTGCTATGCCCAATGCCATTTTTTGCATTGTGAATGTTTATTCTGTACCATTATGGTGTTTTTGGAGAATTTTTGGTATTATGGCTCATATAAAAGATCTCTGAATATGGGAATGATTGAACATCATTAGGATTGATAAAAATAAAGGGGGGGG
Organism: Orientallactaga sibirica; assembly: GCA_036365145.1. Taxonomy (NCBI): domain Eukaryota; kingdom Metazoa; phylum Chordata; class Mammalia; order Rodentia; family Dipodidae; genus Orientallactaga; species Orientallactaga sibirica. The sequence goes on from JAEOAD010002517.1 coordinate 4,005,693, forward strand.
ACTTTTAAAGTTGGACTGAATGCATTGCATTTTACATCAGGGATGGTTATCAGTTTATGGGGGTCAAGGGTGGAACATGGCAGTTTGATTCAGGTGTCCCCAATAAACTTAGATGTTCTGAATGCTATGTTCTCAAATGATGCAGGTTAGGGAATTAATGCCTCCTGGACAGTGTATTGATAGAGGCAGGCTTATGGGTATTATAGCCATTGTCCCCTTGCCAGTGTTTGACACTCTCTCCTGTTCCAGTTGTTCAGGGGGTGATGTTCACCCTCTGCTCATGCCATAATTTTCCCTGCCATCTTGGAGCTTCCCCCTTGAGCCTATAAACCAAAATAACCCTCTTGTTTTCCACAAGCTGCTCTTGGTTGGGTGATTTCTACCAGCAATGCTAACCTGACTGAAATGCTGGATATTAGTCCTCTGTCAGATGTATAGCTGGCAAAGGTTTTCTCCCATTCTGTTTGTTGCATTTTTGCTCTATTCAGTGTCCTTTGCTATACAAAGGCTTTGAAATTTCATGAGGTCTCAGTGGTTAATTAGTTGTTTTACTTCCTGCTTAAATGGGGTTATGTGTTGAAGGGATTCCCCTACTTTTTCCTCTAGCATTTTCAGGGTTTCAAAGTCTCATACTTTTATGCACTTGAAATTAATTCTTGTGCATGGAGAGACAAGAATTTATTTTCATCCTTCTACCTGTAGCTATCCAGTTTCCCCATCACCATTTGTTAAAGTGGCTGTCTTTTCTCCAATGAGTATTTTTGTCATTTTTGTCAAAGATCACATGGCTATAGCTGCCTGGACTTATATCTGGGTTCTCTATTCTATTCCATTGATCTATTGTCTGCTTTTGTGCCAGTACCATGCTGTTTTTGTTACTATAATTCTGTAATATAGGTTAAAATCAGGTATGGTGATACCACTGGCCTAATTTTTGTTGCTCAGAATTGCTTTAGATATTTGAGGTTTTTTGTACTTCCAAATGAATTTTAGGATTGTTTTTCTATTTCCATGAATAATGCCATTGGAATTTTTATTGGGACTATATTAAATGTGTAGATTATTTTTGGTAAAATTGACATTTTCCCAATACTGGTTCTTCTAGTCCAAGAACGTGGAATATCTTTCCATTTCCTTGTATCTTCTGCAATTTCTGTCTTGAGTATTTATTATATTTTATGTTTTTGGTTTTGAGGTTTTGAGGTCTCACTGTAGCCCTGACCTGGAGCTCACTATGTAGTCTCAGAATGGCCTTGAACTCATGGTGATCCTCCTACCTCTGCCTCCCAAGTGCTGGGATTAAAGCTGTGTGTAACGTAACCATACCTGGCTTGTCTTGGGTGTTTTATAGTTGTATTGTAAAGATTATTTACTTCCTTGGTTAATCTTATTCCAAAGTATTTTATTAATTAATTTTTTGAGGCAATTGTGAATGGAAGTGATTCCCTGATTTCATCTTCAGTATGATTGTTGTTAGCATATAGGATGGCTACTGATTACTGTGTGTTTATTTTGTATTCTGCTACATAGCTATAAGTGTTTATCAGCTCTAACAGTTTTCTGGTAGTCTTTAGGGTTCTTTATATATGGAATCATACCATCTGCATATAATGATAATTTGACATCTTCAGTTCCAATTTGTATCCCTTCTATGTATGTCTATGACTAAGACTTCCAGTAGTATATTAAATAAAAGTGGGTACAGTGGACACCCTGATTTGTTCCTGAATTTAGTGGAAAATCTTCATTTTTTCTATTTAGTATTATGTTGGCTGTGGGTTTTTCATAAATAGACTTTATTAAGTTGAGATATGTTCCTTCTATTCCCAGTTTCTGTAGGACCTTTGTCATAAAGGGATGTTGGATTTTGTCAAATGCTTTTTCTGCATCTAGTGAGATGATCATGAGATTTTTGTCCTTAAGTCCATTTATATAATGTATTACATTTATAGATTTGAGTATGCTGTATCCCTGCATCTCTGGGATAAAGCCTACTTGGTTGGTGGTGAGTGATCTTTCTGATATTGTTTTGTATTCTGTTTGCCAATATTTTGTTGAGAATTTTTACATCTATGTTCATGAGGGAGATTGGTCTGTATTTTTCTTGTTTTGTCCTGTCTTTGTCTGGTTTTGGTATCAGGGTGATGCTGGCTTTGTACAGGGAGTTTGGTAGAATTCTTTCATTTTCTGTTTCATGGAAAAGTTTGATATTTACTGGTGTTAGTTCTTCCATGGAGGTCTGGTAAATTCATCAATGAGTCCATCTGGGCCTGGACTTCTTTTAGTTAGAAGATTTTTTTTTTTTTTAAAGATTTTTTATTTTTTTATTTACTTATTTGAGAGCAACAGACGGACAGACAGACAGACAGACAGACAGGGAAGGGGCAGATAGATAGAGAATGCGAGCACCAGGGCCTCCAGTCACTGCAGAACTCCAGATGCACATGGCCCCTTGTGCATATGGTTTATGTGGGTCCTGGGGAATCAAGCCTTGAACCGGGGTCCTTATGCTTCACAGGCAAGCACTTAACTGCTAAGCCATCTCTCCAGGCCCAATTAGAAGATTTTTTTTTTAAATAACCATTTGGGTATCCAAACTTGTTATAGTTCTATTTAAGTGGTTAATCTCATCTTGATTTAATTTTGGTATGTTATATAAATCTAGGAAATTCTCCATTTCTTTTAGATTTTCAAACTCTGTGGAGTATATATTCTTCAAGTATGTCCTGTGTTTTTCTGCATTTCTTGGTGTCTCTTGTAATGGAGACTTTTTCATCTCTAATTTTATTCATTTCTGTCTCTTCTCTCTTTCTTTTGTCAGATTTGCTAAGGGTTTATCAATCTTGCTTATCCTTTCAAAGAATCAACTCTCTGTTTCAATGATTCTTTGTAATTTTTCTTTTTGGTTTCAATTTCATTAATTTCTTCCTTAATGTTCATTATTTCTTCCCACCTACTGATTTTTGGTTTGCCTGTTCTTCTTTTTCCAAGAAATTTAGATGAAGCATTAAGTTGTTTACTTTCAACATTTCTATTTTTTTCTTTTTCTTTTTTTTTTTTTTTTTTTTTTGGTTTTTCAAGGTAGGGTCTTTCTCTAGCCCAGTGTATGCTGGAATTCACTCTGTATTCTCAGGGTGGCCTTGAACTCATGGCAATCTTCCTACCTCTGCCTCCTGAGTGCTGGGATTAAAGGTGTGGGACACCACGCCCAGCTCCAATTTCTTAATATAGGCACTTAAAGCTATAAATTTGCCTCTTAGGACTGCCTTCATTGTGTCCTCAAGGTTTTAGTATGTTGTATTCTTATTATAATTTGATTCTATAAGTTTTTTGATTTCCTTCTTCATTTCTTCATTGACCCCTTCATCACTTAGTAGTGTATTGTTTAGTTTCCATGATTTTGTGTATGCTCTATAGCTTTTCTTGCTGTTGATTTGTAGTTTAATTCCATTGTGATCAAAATGAATTATTTCATTTTTCCTGTATTTGTTAAGATTTGCTTTGTGTCCTAATATGTGGTCTATTTTAGAGAATGTTCCAGGTGCTGCTGAAATGAATGTGTATTCTGCAGCATTTGGATATATATACAGGTCCATTTGTTCCTTGACCTCATTTAATCTAGATGCTTCTCTGTTTATTGTTTTGCTGGGATGACCTGTCAATTGATGAGAGTGGGATGTTCAAGTCACTCAGTACAACTGTGTTTGGTGTTATTTGTGACCTTATTTCTAACAGTGTTTTTTATTTTTTCCCTGAGCTAGGGTCTTGCTATAGTGCAGGCTGACCTGGAATCCAATTCACTATATAATATCAGAGTGGCCTTGAATTCATGGTGATCTTCCTACCTCTGCCTCCTGAGTGCTGGGATTAAAGTCCTGACCCACCATGCCCAGCTGTAATAGTGTTTGTTTGAGGAAACTGAGAGCCCCCATGTTAGGAGCATATATGTTTAGAATTGTAATGTCCTCATGTTGAAGTGTTCCTTTAAGCAACATAAAGTGACCTTCCTTATCTTTCCTAACGAATGTTGGTCTGAAGTCTATCCTGCCAGATATTAGGAGAGTGACACCTGCTTGTTTTCTAGGCCCATTTGCTTGAAACACTGTTTTCCAACCTTTCACCCTAAAACAGTGTCCATATTTTGTAGAAGGTAAGTTTCTTGGAGGCAACAATTTGACGGATGCTGTTTTTTAACCCAGTCTGCAAAACTGTCTTTTTGTTGGGGCATCAAGGCCATTTGATATTAAGAGTTATTATTGAAAGGTGTGTATTTATTCTTGCCATTCTTCTTGTTTTGTAGTTCTTTCAGTTTTACCTTTATTCTCTTGTATTAACTATTATTTGAATATGGTTTATTTTTTCCAAGTTCCTTATTAGTATGTTTTTATTTCTCTTTTGCATGGAGGATTCTTTCAAGTATTTTATGTATAGCTGGTATAGTGACCATATATTCCTTTAGCCTGCTTTTGTTATGGAATGTACTTATTTCTCCATCTATTTGGATGTACAGCTTTGTAGGATAATATAATCTTCATTGACAGTTGTTATCTTTCAGGCTTGGAAAACATCATTCCAAGCCCTTCTGGCCTTTGAAGTTTGTATTGAGTAATCTGATGTTATCCTGATGGGCTTCCTTTGTATGTGACCTGATTTTTCTCTCTAAATTCTTTCAATATATTTTCTTTGGTGTGTGAATGTTGTAGTTTAATTATAATATGACAAAATCTTTATTGATTTTGTCTGTTTGGCAATCTAAAAGCTTCCTGTATCTGTATTGGCATCACTTTCCCTGCTTGGGGGAAGTTTTCTTCTATGATTTTGTTAAAAATACCTGTTATGTCTTTGGAATGAATTTCTTCTCCTTCTTCTGTACCCTAAATTCTTATGTTTGATCTCTTCATAGTGTCCCAAATGTCCTGACATTCCCATTCATGCCTTCCTATTCGTTTTCTTTCTCTTTGTTGGACTGTATTAGATCTGCCACCTGGTCTTGTAGTTTAGCTATTCTGTCCTCTTCTTGATCCATTCTACTGGTGAGGCGTTCTATAGAGTTTTCTATTTGACTTACTCTCTCTTTTATTTCTAGTGGTTCTGTTTGATATTTTTTATTTCTATTTCCTTACTCATGTTTTTTATTGACCTACTTATTTCATTAATTTGGTTTCATGAGTTTTCTTGGGATTCCTTCAGGAGTTTGTTTTCTTCTTTGATTCGTTTGATTCTTTGAACATAGATATGATAATGTTTTTAAATTCTTTGTCAAGCATTTCATCTAAAGCAGTCTCTGGAGGTCATTTCTGATAGATTTATAATTTTTGGTGGGAATGCATTTTCTTGAACATTTGTGTTTCTTGATTATAATGTAGAGATTTTTGCTTCTTGAGTTAATTTGATGCTTGGATTTTCTAATTACCTGCATTGCTCTTAGCTGTGTAAATCCAACTTTATATATCTTCACTGTAGCACTTTAAGATGCCAGGTGTAGATCTTATACTCCAAGAGAAACAGAAGAAGTGAGCCTAGGGATTGAGTTTGCCTGCTATTCAAGTATTGTAGTAGACTGGGTGGAGCAAATTACTGGCAAATTATAAAATTCAACTGAGTAATATAGACATTCAATCAAAACAAGTACAGAATATTCATACTAGCATGGGGTTTAAAATAAACAGATAATCTAATAAAGCCAAAGTCCCTAAGGGTGTGTTTTGCCCTATGTTCTTAATCCTGTCAACTAGGAGGTTGATATTTCTCATCCTGAAATGGCTTCCAAGTCAGATCCTACCCCTAATAAGACAGAAGAAAATGACAAGGTCCTAACAACCAGGAAACATCAAAGGAAGCAATAGTCAACACCAAAACAGCTTATTTGTGAAGGGTAAAGCCAAACAATAATATATCATTCAAATGTAATATATAACCTTTCTTGACATGGGATGAGAGATTAGTACTTCCAGTGTAGGCCTATGTATCTGGCTCTGGGTAAGTAGGCGGTAAGTAGGCCCTGTTAACTTTTGGAGTGGCTTCCAATCTCACCAGTGCTGAGTGACCACATTGATCACTCTGGGTGCTGGGTAGCCAGGTGTGAATGAGTTCTCTGGAGGTTTACAGCCCTGATGGTTAGAGGAAGGGAGGCTATGTAGGATGCTGAAGTTCTACCAGAACTCCTCACCTGGTCCTGTTTCTGTTGTCCTTCAGCAGCTGCTCAGCTGGCCCCTGCTGTCTTCTCCTGAGAAACCTGAGGTTTCTTGACTTTGTGAGGAGGCTGATGTGAGTGGAAAATCCTTCCACCTGGTTTCTGCTCCTACAACTCTGTGCTGTCTGGGTGAGGTGCCCGGATTGGGAAAATGTTCATTTTTAAAATTATTTATTTATGAAACAGAGAGAGAGGGAGAGAAAGAGAGAGAGAGAGAAGTGGTATGCCAGGGCCTCTGGCCACTGCAAATGAGCTCCAGATGCATGCACCACCATGTATATCTGGCTTATGCGGGTACTGGGGAATTGAACCTGTTTTCTTAGGCTTCACAGGCAAGTCCTTAACCAGTAAACCATTTCTGTAGTTCTGAAATGTATATATTTTTTCTGAGTTTTTTTCTTAGGACTAGAAAGGGCTAATTGCAACAAAACAATTGAAAACAAAATCTTTTAGCCCAGAAACTGTTCCTCCCTGCCCACACACACATAAAGGAGAGGCCTTACAGAAAGGAAACATTTTGAGTTTGAATGAGCATGAAGTAGAGTGCACTGCATGATGCTTTAGATAGCCAACCATATCACACACACACACGCACGCACGCACACACGCACATGTGCATGCATTAGACACTGTAACTAGTCCTCAGGTAAGAGCGCTTGACAGCATGATTTGTCACACCTAGTTCATTTTGAATTTCTTGGAAGTTGGCGGGGAGGGGGATGTGACCATCTGTGTTAGTTAAAGGAAAACTAAAGTTCTTATAGCTTGAACAGGTGATAGCTTGTCCCCATGGATAAGGCTGCTTAGGTTGTTACTTTACCACAGAAACTTGAAGTTGAAAGCTAAATTTCCTGGAGAAATTCCTGGATTATAAAATTTGGCAGGAAATTTTAAAAAATTAGAAGATATAAATCTTCTAATATGTTACAAAGGAGCACAGAAAGATTTTATAAATACATGTATAAAAGATTTTCTAAAGGGAACTCGTTAAAAATATTTTAAAACCAGTTTTAGATTCTCTGCACAATTGAGAGGAATGTACGGAAATTTCTTGTCCTCATACATACAGAGCCTCCCCTGTTATCTATATCCCCTCAGAATGGAAGATTTTTTTACAGTGCATGAATATATGTTAGTTTCAGAGCTCCTTCCCCTTCCCAAATGAAAACCGAAGTCTTTCTTCAAAGGGCCCACCCAATTGGGGATCTGAACATGTCTCTTCTGTTGAGTTTGCCCTCCCATAAGCTCCTGACCCTGCCACTGGCCAGGCTAAAATACTGTCCTTCTTTTTCATTCCTTTTCCCCTGCAAAACTCTGGCAGTCTATAATATTTTTTACAATCTCCATAGTTTTGTCATTCCCAGAGTGTCATGCAGTTGGAAACACGTAGTGTGTAGCCATTTTGGATTTGTTCACTTTAGGTTCTTCCATATATTTAAGGTTCCTCAATGTCTCTTCATGGCTTGAGAGTTCCTTTATTTATTATTTATTTATTCATTTATTTATTTATTTTAGAATTTTTTAAAAAAATATATATTTTTTAATTTATATTATTTTGATTTTACATTCATAGTAAAGGTTCCATTGTCCTCCTCCCCGTTCTCCCTCTTTCAAAGGGATCCTTGTCAATGGGGAATGTGGGTCAAGCATTGTGAGGTTAGTTAAGAGTTCTGGGGGGTTGGCCCCAGTCTCTGTGCATAATGCCCCAACTATGACTCTAACAATCTTTCCGCCCCCTCTTCCGCAAGTTTCCCTGAGCCACATTGGGGTCATTTTAGTTCTGCTTCAGTGATACGGTTTCGGGAGCCTCTGTGTCTCTGGATATCTGGCTTAGTTGGAGTTGGATGTTCTCTGTGTTTATCTCCTTTGGCCTTTTGCTGGTGTCATGATCGCTATGAGTACTGAACTCTTGCCCTTCCCCTGCATTGTTCTATGGTTTCATCTGGGGCCCTGGTGAGGTGTGGTTAGCTGATCCTCCCTTCAGGTTCGATGTCCACCTGAAAAAAGATAAGCAAATTCTCCATCGGAGAGAAAAGTTAGTACTAGGTAGAAGGTATGACCATCTATGTTTTGGAGGGAAATTTACATGCATTGGCTCTCTTCTAGCCCACATTTGGTGGTATCTTGATCCTGAGCTCATTTTTTGTTCCTGGTTTTGACTTATTTCCCAGTTCCAGCAATGAGTTCCATTCTACTGAGTGGATCTATTGCCAAAACAAGAGCAGTTGGTTACCCACCATGGCTGATTGCCACTACTATTTATTTTTATGAGCATTTATTTATTTGTTTTTGCTGGGTTTTAGACTGCCAGTTATTTGGACAGGAGTTGCTTGTGAAGCTCTGGTACTAGACTAGCTAACTGTCTGGGGACTGACCCTCTTCCAGATTCTGAACATATCTCTCTGTGTTTAAAAATAGCTGTTTCAATTTAGGGTCTTTCATTAATTAGTGGGTCACCAAGAACTCTGACAGAAGTCTGTCTATTTTGGGAAACCTTGTAGGTGTTTCAGATCAACAGCTCATTGAGAAGTTCAATGCTGGCACTGGGAGTTATAAGTCTGCACCATCACTCTTGAGATTGAAATGAACTCCAGAATTTGAAGGAGGGTGAAGCTCTGAGATAGCTTCACTTACAGATTTTTAAAAAATATTTTATTTATTTTATTATTAGAGAGAGAGAGAGAGAGAGTCAGATTTATATATAGAGAGAATGCATGCATCAGGGCCTCTTGACACTGTAAATGAACTCCAGATGTATGTGCCACCTTGTCATCCACCTTTATGTGGGTCCTGGGTCATCAAACCTGTGTCCTTTGGCTTTGCAGATAAATACCTTATCTGCTAAGCCTACCTCTTCAGCCTCACTCACAGTTTTTATGGAGATTTTAAGACAGTAAAAGTTATGGGGAGTTTAGACCAAACTGACAAATGTTTATTATTCTTGGCATAAGGCAGATCATGAGTTGTTGACTTAAACATTTTGTTTTGGCACATGTTTATTGCATGGTAAGGGGAGTTGTTTAGTTCCTCATGTCCTAAGAGCACACATCCAAAAGCACATAGTTTCCCACCACCCCAAGCTTAGCCTGTGCAAAGATTTAAGCTGTTATTAAGGAGTATGAAAGCCACATTTATCCTTTGCATTTTCTTTCAAAAGCTGTCAGATGAACCAAACATGTTGTTGTCACTGGCATGTATTTTTAGGCAGATTCCTCTAAAGAGATTAAGACACTGCTGAAGGAGCTCAGCCATTGGATCTTCCTGGCCAGCTGCACTCCTTGGGGAAAAGAGTGACTCTCCTAGCATGTATGGAGAGGAGATAGGAGTCTTCAAAGAGATGAACTAGAAATGCTTCAAGTGCCTCTGAAGGGCAAACAGGGTCCAGGCTTGCCAAAATAAGCCTATACCACAGTTCTGAACATATTTCTCTTACCAGGAGACTGAATGATCTCTTCCACATTAAGAGATCTGTGCTCTTCTGTAGGGTTCATATCTCCTTAAGCCAGGCAGTTCTTGGCCTGCCACAATTAGTGAAGGAAATGCCTAAGGTGCTTCCCAGGGAGGTGTATCTTCTAAGGGTCTCTGGCTTGGGGAGTGGTCTGATGCTAGGCAGCCAGGGTCCTGGATTCTGGTTCCTAGTCAGACTTATGGGTTCCATGGTACCGACAATGGCTGGACCACAAGTGTCAGAAGAACCTTAGTAGTTCCTTTTAATGTTGAATAATATTCCCTTGTCTGGATGTATCTATTTTATTTCCCTTCTAAAGATCACTATTGATGCTATATCCTTGTTCAAACTTTGTGTGGCATTTCCACCTTATGGGTAAATATGAAGAAGTACAATTTTTGGATCTTGTGATAAATGTTTACATGTCTTATAAAGTGGCATTTTGCATTCTTACTAACAATAAAATGCCATTTACTATAGTTTCATAGCCAAGGGTGTCCAAACTTTTTTTTTTTTTTTTTGGTTTTTCGAAATAGGATCTCACTCTAGCCCAGCCTGGCCTGAAATTCACTATGTAGTCTCAGGGTAGCCTCAAACTCATGGTGACCATCCTACATCTGCCTCTTGAGGGCTGGGATTAAAGGTGTGTGCCACCACACATGGCTTAAGTGTCCAAACTTTTGATAGCGCAAAATGATATTGTCATCTGTAAAGTTCACACTTAAGAACCATGCAATCAAGTTACATAAAAAAGGGTTAAAATTACTCATGATGTTTTATGAATGTTTATAGTTTTGTGTTGGACTATATTCAGAACTATTCTAGATGGCATGTGGCCTTGTGGACCACAAAGTGGACATATTGTGTCTTTGTTAGGATTTATATTTTAGTCATTTTATTTTGTGTAATGGTGTCTTATTGCTTTAATATGCACTTCCTTGATACCTATGAGCTTTAGCCCCAACCCCAGTGTTTTTTTTTTTTTTTTCTTGTCCTATGCTTAGCATTTCTCTTGGATTCTTGACAGGCTTTATATCTGTCTGATTTCACTGCCCCTCTGTTCTTGTATGTTGCAACATTATCTATTAAAATCATTAGTGTATTAGTTATAGTTGTTTTAAATTTCTGGTCTGATAATTAAGAGCATCCCTGTCATACCTGGTTCTTGTGTTTGCTCTTCATAATGTTGATTTTTTTTTTCATTTTGGTACTTTCATAGCAGATGTGAAGTACTGCCAAAAAAAAAAAAAGTATTTAGTAAGATGGTGAGATGGGACAGGAAGTGTTCCACAGTCCCACAGTCCTGTGATCAGGTCCACCTTCTACTGACCTAGTGTCTCTGAACTGTGGACTTCTTTGTGCTTATCACTTTCATTCCCTGTAAGTGGGCAAAGATGGCTTGAGGGGCTGGAATTAGGTGTTTTCTTTTGAAGTGGGATTTTGGGATTCAGGAGAAGTTTTGCAAAACTTATGAACCCCAATTTTGGGTTCTCATCCTGAGCCTCCCCACAGAAGAAAGTTAAGAGAGTAGGCGGGAATGCTTAAGAGCAGGAGAAAGTACCAAAGCAGAGATCAGGAAATTCAGGTGAGAAATGGGTAATACAGAGAGTTACACCATGTTTACACGAATTTAGAGAAATTACAGAGGTAGCAGGCCCAGAGTTTAGAGGAAATACCCACATGGTAGGTCTAGAGTGTAAAGGAAATATACACATGGTAGACTCAGAGATTAGAGAACAATTATACATGTAATTAAAGTATGATGTTACTCCAAAGCATGAAGCAGAGGTTGGTAGAGTCAAGTGGCTGACCCTGAAGGCCAGCCCACCTAGGTAATGTTCTAGAATGTGGAGGCAGTAGGAGGTGGATCAGACATGAATTCCATTCCTGCCAAGGTGGGATGGAATCTTTGTGTTCTCTCTTTGGCCTTCTTTTCCCAATTAACTGCTTACTCATGTTTCTCCTTCACTTACACTTGGAAGGCCATATTGAGTGGCTGGGTTGAGTATCCCTCCTACAGCATACCAATCAGGTATGGGTTAACTAGTTTCTCCTGATAACAGCCTTTATTAAGAAGAACAGAGGGGATGGAGAGATGGCTCATCAGTTAAGGTGTTTGCCTGCAAAGCCAAAGAACCTTGGTTTGATTCCCCAGTACCCCAATAAGCCAAATGCACAAGGTGGTGCATGCATCTGGAGTTTTTTTTTTTTTTGCAGTGGCTGGAGATCCTAGTGAGCCCATTCTCTCTCTATCTCCCTCTGCCTCTTCCCCTCTCTCACTCTCTCAAATAAATAATTCAATTAAAAAACATTTAAAAGAAGAAGAACAGAGTGCATTCCAGAATGGCTCCTTTTCCCTCCCTCTGCTAGAAGATACTAGATTGACTGTGATATGTTCGGTTGCCACCCTCCTGTCTTCTCACCTCTCCAGCCCAGGAAGAGGGGTTTGTGTCCACACACACTGATCCTAGAGATCACTCTCAGAGATCCTAGAGAAGCTATTGTTTTTTGTTTGGGTTTTAGTTATTAAAATGAAGTGGTGACTCTAAAACCCCTTATAGAACTGGGAACCACTCAGGCTTTAGTTTTAGCAGAGAAGTGAGCCCCTTTTTTTTCATTTGTCCTTAGGTTAACAAGTTGAAATTCTACTGTCAGGTTTCTAAAGCCTATAATCAGCAGCACAACACAAACAACAGCATAGGAATCTCTTAAACACCATTCTGCAATTAGAACAGAAGAAATACCACCACTTTCATGAATTAGACCATTTTTCACTTACTGCTGGGAGTTTCTAGTATGATACCAATTAATTGTTCTAGTTAAGAGAAAAAAAAAATAATAAATCATCCTTTCATTTTAAAGATATATAGCTTCCTTCTAACAATGTCATATTTCCTAAAAGATTCTGTGATTCCAGTTGCTATTATGTGCAAGAAAAAAAACACATTGAGACTCATAATTATCCTTTTAGTAAGGTCTAGGACTCTGGAAACAGGTGTGTGAGTGTAAGGGAACCTGTGTCAGTCTTCACCAGTGTGGACACACATGACTGGAAATACAGTGACTGTTTTCTACTATGAAATGCTTGGAATAAGCACTGTGTTTGCTGGTTTATACTCTGAAAATTAGTCTCAAATATTCTTCAGAAAATCATTAGTTATTCTTACTAATAATCAAGTTCTGTCCTAAGATTCCTTCTTTCCTTAGTGGACCTGTGATCAGCTGAAGCAACCCTCCCAAGGTGATGGGTATACAGACTTGATGAAAGGCTGTTGGGAAACAAATGAAGATTTGGAGTTATATCTTCTTTCAAATATCCTTCTTTTCTGTCAAGAAGCTCAGGATCACTGTCATGGACTTATATCCTTGTTTTCTTTCTGGCTCTGGAATGTAATTCATATTTGATTTTCCAGTCAAGCAATGACATAAACCTGCACATTTAGAACTCATTCTGCTAGAAAATTTTTCTGTGAGACTTATCCATTTATAAAGATGGCTTCTTATTTGACCTTATTATTTCTTAGGCACACAGATCGGGAAGTTCAGCTCATGTGAGAATGAACTTCTAGCAGTGAAATCACTGAAAATTGAATACGAGTTTTCCACCTTGTATCATATATCTTCCTTCACCCAAAGTAAAATATGTTATAATGTTATCTTTAAGCTGCAATGAAGTTTACAGAATATCTGAGGATACCTTGTAAAGTGTTTTCATCTAGCTTTTTAATCTGAGCCGTTCAATATGTCACCTCAACAAAGACTAAAGAACAGGTCATGTTTTAGAGGGCAAGCCAAGTTCTAAAGTACAAAAATCTGCCTACCCTGGGAAAGTAGAGAACCAAAACCATTTAGTGTATGAGCGTATCTATTCTGCTATAATTTTCAGGAACACAGTACAAGAAAATAATTCAATTATATGATAGAAGCAGACTATTAGTAGATGAATGGCTAATTCTATATATAGGTGTTAATGTATTTGCTGCTGAGCCTCGTGACATCCACTTGAAAATGCTCAAATGTGGCTCAAAACGGCTTAATTTTGGTTGACTTCTCATTTAAAAACAGAAGAATGATGGTCATCAATTCATAAACCTTCAGGAAGATAGCCAGAAAAGTGCCTTGGGAATGGGATAACACTGGTCCAAGATAATGATTCCATTATGGATACAGAAGTTATGTGGAAGAGAAGGAGGGAGGCAATTTCTCAAAGGTTTTAATGGAATGCAATTCTCCATATATGAATCCTTTTTACTTATAGCCATACCCAACTTCTTAAAATAAGGCATAATCTAAGGTAGTCCACAAAACTCTGTCATTTTAAATGCCTGTCAGTCATTTCTGTAGGAATAATTTCACATATAAATTAAAAATAAGTTGTGTTAACTTTTGAAGTTTGCTCCCCCAGATTGTTATAAACCAGTTTATGTTAACTAATTTGCACCACCATGTGTGAGATAGCACAACAAGATGAAAATAGCTTCCCCAAGATGTGAGAAGAAGCTACTGCCTTGGATTTAGAAGCATTGGCAGTATACTTAACTTCATGTTTAGACATTCTTTCCTGAGAAGTTGTTAAGGACCAGAATCTGCTACTGTGAATATATGGAAAGTTTTATAATTTCTTTTTCTTTTTAAGTTTGTTTGGTGCTGGTATGTATAGTCCTAGAGGCAGAGGATAAGCTATGTGATGTTCAAAGATGATAATAGATAAAATGTAACTTCATTTTATGAGATGACTCAGCAAATGTCTACTTAGTTTATTATGTTCTTTTAATTAGTTATTTTGAGCCTTTACTAAATCATTGGATGATAGCAGCTTAAGAGCTCAGTTCTTCCTTCATAAGTTAAGGCAGAACTCAAACACCACATTTTACTATTGCTTACTCGATGATCTATATAAAGTGACAAACTCACTCTTTTTTTATTTTTTGGTTTTTGAAGTAGGGTCTCATTCTAGCCCAGACTGACCTGGAATTCACTGTGTAGTCTCAGGGTGGCCTTGAGCACATGGTGATCTTCTTACATCTGCCTCCCAAGTGCTAGGATTAAAGGTGTGTGCCACCACATCTGGCACAACAAACTACTTTTATTTTGATATTTTTATTACTATTCTTTATAACACATTTGATTTTAAATACCAGGAGCTTTCATTTAACACTTCTCTGGGTTCTAGGGAGAAGGGGAGGGCTGCATTTGTGTGTGGACTTGAATCTGGGAGAAGTTTTCACCCCTAAGATGGACAAAACTGCTAACGGAGCCAGTTTACATAGGCTGGAATTTGAACCATGGGTCTGTTGATAAATTTCTGGGAACCTACCAAAGAATGTTACCAAAGGCATTTAGAGTTTAGTCTTATTTTATTTATTTATTTTTAAATGTTTTATTTATTTACTTGTCAGAGAGAAGAGGGGAAGAGGAAAGAATGGGCATTCCAGGGCCTCTAGTCACTGCAAACAGACCCCAGATGCATGTGCTACCTTGTGTGTCTGGTTTTACATGGTTATTGGGGAATCAAACCCAGGTTGTTACACTTTGCAGGCTAGTGCCTTAACTGCTGACCCATCTGTCCACTCTTTGAGACAGGATCTATTATTGGCTAAGAGCTTGACAATGAAGTTATACTTGCTGGCTGGTGTGTCCCAGGTATCTGTCTATCTCTGCCTCCCCAGTGAAAGGATTATAATCTTGCACCATGCCTGGCTTTTTTCCCTATTATTAATTATTGTTATTATTAGCATATTTCATATGGATACATCATGAGTTGGTAACCTCTTTTCCTTTGTCCCTGCCCCCATTCCGTTGGGTACATTCCTCAGTGGGGTTGTGGGTATTCCCTATGGGGTGCTGATTTATTACTTGTGGGAGCAGCAGTCAGTTATTTTTGGGCCTCAACCTGTGGCTCTTACAATCTTTTCTGCCCCCTCATCCACAAAATTCCCTGAGCCATGGTGGGTGAGTTTTAAGTCTACTTCACTGATGAGCTCTTAAGAGTCTCTGGATCTAGTTTTCTTTTTATTTATTTTTATTTTATATTAAACACAGAAAGAGAGAGGGGGGGTGTAAGTTGGCATGCCAGGGCCTCAGCCACTGCAATCAAGCTCCAGACACTTGCTCCACCTAGTGGGCATGTGCAACTTTGCACTTGCCTCACCTTTGTGCATCTGGCTAATGTGGGATCTGGAGAGTAGAACATGGGTCCTTAGGCTTTGCAGGCAAGCGCCTTAACCACTAAGCCATCTCTCCAGCCCTGGATCTAGTTTTATTTTTTTAAAGTATTTTATTTTTATTTGTTTATTTGAGAGAGGCAGATGATAGAGACAATAGATATGCCAGGGCCTCTAACCATTACAGAGGAATTCCCGGCCTCCAGATGCATGTGCTACCTCGTGCAGCTGGCTTACATAGGTCCTAGGAATTTAACCTGGGTCCTTTGGCTTTGCAGGCAAATGCCTTAATGCTAACCATTTCTCTAGCCCTAGAGAGTAGTTTTTTTTTTTTTTAAGATTTTTAATTTTTATTTATTTATTAGAGACACAGAGAGGGAGAGAGAGAAAGAGAGACAGAAAGAATGGGCCTGCCAGGGCCTCTAAGCCACTGCAAACAAACTCCAGACACTTGTGCCACCATTTGCATCTGGCTTACGTGGGACATGGAGAATCGAACCTGGGTCCTTAGGCTTCACAGGCATATGCCTTAACCACTAAGCCATCTCTCCAGCCCCCCTAGAGAGTAGTTTTTAATAGTATGTTAACAATAATGGTTCCCTAGGCCTCCATGCCTTATTCTCAGAACCTTTCATCATATATGGTAAAAGGAATTTGTGAAAACAATTAACCATCTTCAGATTGTGTATTGTCCATATAGACATGAAATGTTACAAGTATCCTCATTCAGGGAACAGAGAGAGACATGGAAAATCAGAAGAAAATGTGACATTAAAAGTACACAATGAAGTAAAATACTTTACACAGGGAAGAAGGAGACATATCCAAGGATGGCGGGGGGGGGCGGCGGGGAGTCATTAGATGCTACAAAAATGGCAAGGATGTAGATTCTCCCTCAGGATTCAGGAAGAAACCAGCACCTTGATTTAAACCTAGTGAAACACATTTCTCACTTTTATCTCTTGAACTCTTGAATAATACATTTGTATGGTTTTAAACTCACAAAGTTGCCTAATTTCATATAAATTGGGCTTATTTCTTATAATATGCAGTATATTAAAGCAAGCATCATGGATAAGAACTGATCCAACTGTTTTCAAGGCACATGTGTGGGAATTAACACTCTTCCATGAAATGCTATAGATAGAGGTAAACAAATTAAAGATTCTGACCAAGGCATGGGCATTATTAAAGCTTCTAAATTCTAACATCACCATTTAAAATGCATGGAAGGAAAAAAAGATTAAAATCAAAAGTCATATATAGAGTCTCTTGGGTTTGGCTAAAGTCCATTTTATTCAAACAAATGCTTTATTGGAAATAATGGTAAAAAATTTGGGCTTCTGGGTCAAAATCCTTAAAATGTCCTGGTATAAAAGATTTATAGCCGAGTGTGGTGGCGCACGCCTTTAATCCCAGCACTTGGGAGGCAGAGGTAGGAGGATCGCTGTGAGTTCGAGGCCACCCTGAGACTACAAAGTCAAAGTTAATTCCATGTCAGCCTGGGCCAGAGTGGTGAGACCCTACCTTGAAAAACCAGAAAAAAAAAATATATTTATAGAAGCCTTTTAAGCATATTGGTATCTTTCTATACTATCTAGTTGCCTGACCTCAGGTTAGCTTTCCTGGGATTAATCATTGTAGAAAACCTACTGTGGAATTGAAGAGCTTAGATCCCAGCTCAGCTAAGTTCCCTAAAAGATAATATGGCTTGGAATGACAGCATGGTTTTGTGAGAGGTATTCAGGTAGTTTTGTTAGGGTGGTCCCTGAAAGTAAAAATAACAGGAAGGCCTGGCCTCACAAACTACACTTGCTTAGAGATCAAAGGATGATCTAACTTCTTATCTCTTGCCTATCCCTAGACTTGTTTTTATTTTTCATATCTGAGCCCCTCCCTGACAAGGAGGTCTCTTTCTCTAGAATTCAAAGGAAATCCTGACATTGTGGTTGGTCAAACTTACACCCCAGAACTTGATGTCATGGCTGAGCCAACCTCTAACCCAAACTAATCCGCTGTCTCTCTGGCTTACCTGAGCTAGAATGTGAAACCCATCACAATATGGTTTATAAACAGATTCATGTGAGGAGGCGAGCTTCTTTCTGGGCTGTCTGACCACTCCTGAACCTCCAGGTTCTAGTGAGTTTCCCCTCATCTCACCAGGTGGGAACCCTCTAACCCCTACTACTTGGGCTCTTTACACCCCCGCCCGCTTTCCAGAAGGCAGGAGCTCTTTGTATTTTCTTTTCTTTGCTCCCTCTCTCTCTTTTTTATGTTTTTTTTTTTTCAGACCATATGGGTATATTCATTTTCCTTTCCTTGGCTCTGTATTTACCTGAGCAAATACAATAATTTAACAGTTATTCTACTCAGTCTACCCAATTCTTTGGTTAGAAGTAGACATGTACCTAGGATTTGGGGTTCAAGCACTTTCCTTAAGCCCAACACTCTTTTTAAAATTTTCTTTTTGGTAGGCTTCCTTAGCACAGTTGCATGATGAGAATGAAAGAACAAGAGATCAAATACTCAGACTAGGATGGGCCCTGTATAACTTTATTTTGCAACACAATGCTGAAAATGGTTGTCCTAGGTATGTCAAACCTTAAAACTATTTGCTTCATGGAGCAAAACGTGTTCCAGACCCAAAAGTCTTAAAAAAAGAAAGTACCTGTAGTAGAACTGGAGCCCTGTGAAGAAATGAGTCCATTGAAATTCTCAGCCAACAATTTCAGTTACTAGAGAAAAGTGTGAGGTTCGTAATTTAGAAAACTGCAGAGACAATTTCTTTCTGGGCCTATGGTATTTAATGCCAATCAAGGTGCTGGCAGGACTCAGAGCAAAGAGAGAGAAAGAGGGGTTCTGAGTCACCTAAGAAGAGGAGAGGAGAGCTTATCATTGTTCTAGGAAAATGGGGCAGGGGCAGGTTAGTATTCTGCATAGTGAGGTATAAGGCCCAAGCTGCATGGGTTGTCTGGATGCTGTCTATTTCACATGGTGATGAGAAATCATGCTTGAGCCATGATGTCCCAGTCTTACTTAGTGAGGTGAGCATTTGATCTCTCAGGTGTTATCTCCCATTTCATGTTTTGATCTCTCAGGTATTTCTTATAGGTGAGAAAAAGCTTAGGAATTATCATAACAGATTCTAGGATTCCAAACTCTGGGGCCTATACTTTCCGGGAACAATTTCAGGTTTCCTGTACTTTTCCTATTTCCTATACGTTCAGGTGGAAGCAATTCTTTGATACTTCAATTTTTCTTCCTTTCTCTCTTTCTCTCTCTCTTTCTCTCTCTCTTTCTCTCTCTCTTTCTCTCTCTTTCTCTTTCTCTTTCTCCTTCCTTCCTTCCTTCCTTCCTCCCTTTCCTTCCTTCCCTCCCTCCTCCCTCCCTCCTCTCTCTCTCTCTCTCTCTCTCTCTCTCTTTCTTTCTTTCTTTCTTTCTTTCTTTCTTTCTTTCTTTCTTTCTTTCTTTCTTTCTTTCTTTCTCCTTCTTTTTTATTCCAAGGTAGAGTCTGGCTCTAGCCCAGGCTGACTTGGAATTCACTATGTAGTCTCAGGATGGTCTTGAACTCCCAATCATCCTCCTACTTCTTCCTCCTGAGTGCTGGGATTAAAGGTGTGTGCCACCACACCCAGCTGAAACCTCAATTTCTATATCCCAGTTTGGGAGGGGGAGCTCAGAGAGTGACAGGAAGTACATTCAAGTTTTGGATTGTTGTGCAATTTATCTCAGGAGTTTTTCACTTTCCTTGGAGTAAAGTGTTTGCTTTCCAGAGAAAACAACAAACATTCATTAAAACTGCTTGGGAGCAGTAAAACAATAGACTACAGCAAACTGCTAGCCAGCACTCTGTCTCTGCCAGTGAGTCATTTGTAATGAATGTATCTTGCAAACAGTATGTTCAGTAACGATTCCAGCTATGAGGAATTAAATATACAAAATATAATTTTCTGATTTTAGCATAGAAAAATAAATCATTTTAATCTGAGTTCAAGGTAATTAAGGTGTGAACAGAAATGTTAAGACTTTTGGTTTTTTATCTGAAAAATAATATAAAAAGCTCATGAAGGGTCTTATGGGCCCTTGACAATCGGAGAGCAGATGGGGAGGCGAGAGGGTGTGACATAACTAGATTCACATTTTGAAAAGGTTGCCTGATGCTAGGTAGAATGCCCTGGAAGGGTAAGGTAGATGTAAGAAGCTAATTAGGCAGGAAGGTATGAAAATATGAAAACATAATAGAAGTGCAAAAAAAAGCAAATCCACAGAAACATGAGAAAGAATGTCAATATAACTTATTAATGGCTTGGATATTTAGAGAAGTATTAACTCTGAAGGCATCAATTCTGGCAGCAATAAAGTTTTTATAGCCTTTAAGCATTTAGCATCCTTTCCATTTCTAAAACTGCTTCAGAAACAAATACTGCTAAGTGACAGGTTACAAATTATTGAGCTGAACAGTAGTGAGTAGGAAAATAAATCTGAATTAAGAAAAGCTTGCATGTTAAAAATCCATATGGAAGCATGATTTTATTTATCTACAAAACTTGGCATACAATTTTGATCTCCAACATCATACAATATTGAATTTTAGTGGTTTCTTTAGAACTCTAAACTAGAATAGATATTATCACTAATAAAATATTAATTTATTTCAGTGTTTTAAAATATCTTTATAAAATATATCTATCTATATGTTAGGGTCCAAAAATTGCTGAAGGGAGACTCAGACTCATATAGCATGTAAAAATATAGAGCATTTATTGTGCAGAGAAGTCCAGCATGTGGGGGTCCACCATTTACACTAAAGGGTGGCCCCGGGAAGAACTCACTGGCTCTTTTTAAGGACAGCTAAACAAAGCCCTCTAACATAATTGGCTAATTTGAACAATATAGTACTTGTGCACTCCTCACTGGGTATAATTTCACAGGCAGGCTAAGGGAGGCTAAGGGAAGGAGGCTCTAGGGAAGGTAAGGTTTCCTAATGTGGCCAGTTAAGTGGCCAGTAAGCATATCTCACATTCTTTTACTTCTGATTGGCTGGGGCCAAAAAAGGAGGAATGGCCTTAGGACATCTCTGAAACCTTCCAGGAAATGCCTTGGTTCTTTGTTCTGTTCTCCCAGAATTTAGTTCAGGCTTCTTGAGAAATTGAAACTTAGGCCTAGCTAGGAAATATCTTATTGAAGCCTGTCATGGTGTTGGTTTGACTCTTTCATTCCTCCCTTGAGAGCTACCTCATCTCAAATCCTTGAGATGTCTCTAGAGGTTGGTATTGTTGTTTTAGGACCATTAGTTGGACAGTAGCCAATTGTTCTTTAACAAATTTGACCAGAGCATTAATAATACATGGCCCACAAGTGAGGGCAAGCAGCAGAAGGACAAGGGGCCCTGCTAAGGCAGAAACTAAAGTCATCAACCAGGGGGACTAACCAAAGACTCATACCAGTTCTGATTGTCTTGTCTTCTCTTAGCCCTGTCTTCTAACCTTTTCCAGACTATAGCTAAGCTATCCTGAATGACACCTGAATTGTTAACATAAAAACAACATTGCGCCGGGCATGGTGGCGCACGCCTTTAATCCCAGCACTCGGGAGGCAGAGGTAGGAGGATCGCTGAGAGTTCGAGGCCACCCTGAGACTACATAGTGAATTCCAGGTCAGCCTGGACCAGAGTGAGACCCTACCTCGCAAAACCAAAAAAAAAAAAAAAAAAAATTGTTCTCCCAAGGCTTGGCAGAGTTCTCCTTGTTTTAAAAAGAGCAGGTCTAGTCCTCTTCTATTTTGTAGTACCACTTCAGCTAGGGAGTCCAGTGATCACTCCAAATGATGGACAGATTTTTCTATCTGAGCAAGATTTTTATCTATTAGGTTAGTAAGGGCCTGGTATGTTCTATCTGCCTTGATTATAGCTGTGGTACCTGTTCCAACTCTGGCAGCTACCCCTGCCCCTATTATAGTTGTGACTAGAATTGCTGATGTCCCAAAATCATGCTTCTGTCTGTGATGGATATCTTCAGAGGTACTAATGTAATTTATATATATGTTAAAAGGGAGGTAATAAACTTGAGGGAACAGGTTAACTAAAGACACATAAGCTAGAATTTTGAAGGATTTGTGGGTGAATATATGGGGTCAAGCCTGTGATGCATGCAAACTATGTCCCATTAGGGGGCACTAGATAGGAACTGCCAGAATAAGCTGTGAGAGTATGGTTACAAAGGTGTTTAAGATGGGGGAAGTTTTCTAGTCTCCCCCAGCACCCATTACACATAACCCTGATCCAGTTACAGATTCTAGGGTGAGGGCTGGAGACTTGCCCCATGAGCATTGGGGAGGGAGTGATTTTCAAATGGGGCTGTGAGACTTCCCATAGTGGCCCAACCAGTATAGTATGGGGGTCGTGGATCTAGGCAGAGCCACCATTCATTTTTAGTCAGGTTAGTGGTGGATCTAAGAAAGTCAGAGGTAAAGTTTAGCAACTCAAATATAACAGGGGAATCAGGGGCTGGAGGGGTGATCATGCCTGACACTATAGGTGTCGGTGCTGCTGGATTTAGAATGGGCACAGCCAGTGCTGCTGGCTTTAGGATGGGCACAGCTTGTGTTACTGGCCCTATAGCCACTGGTTGGGGACCTGCCTGTATGACCTGTTTTTGAATCTGAAAGAGGAGACCCCTATCCCCTCTTATTTGGTTTTCATATATCCTCAGGCCTAAAATTTTCCCTACTTCCCATCCCCTGCTTGTCTGTCCCTTTTGAGTCAGGGAGATGGAGATTGGATTCCTTTTGCTTCAGGATGTTTGATTTTTTGTTCTATCAATGTGGATCAGGTCCCAATTATCCTTTACCCAGGGGGCATTGGTTTCACATCCCCATTTATAGCAGAAGAAATCTTTTGTCCCCCACAAGCTCCATAATCATTTGTCCCCAGGCAGATATAAAATTATACAGTGGCGAGTCTTTGCTCCTGAAAGTCATCACCAAAATTAGCCCCGTATTCTTCAATTAGATATGATGGACAATTCCCCCATTTGTATCTGTGGTTTAGGTCTTTCCATATGGGGCCGGCCAGGGCACAAAGATCCAAATGGAAGACTGGGAAAGTAGTACTGGCCTGTCTGGTCAGTGTTAGGGTTAGTATTTCCCTTCCTAGGTCTTGTGCAGAAGTCTTAGGACCTTGTAATGCCCATTTGGTGGTGATAGCTTGGTGTGGGTTTAAAATATCTAGGGTTAATAATCAGCAGAAAACAGTCACAGCACAAGCAAACCTGATCATCATTAGGTCTCTAGTTTATGGATCTTCAGTTTAAGTGGGTCTCGTGGATGTGAGACTGCTCTCCACACTTCTGGTCTCTCCTCTGGGATGTTGTTGTTAGAGTCTGTATGTGGATCAGTGGATTTCATGTGGGAGTGATGTATCCAGGCTGGAACTCCATCCACCTTGATTGCAGTTGGAGTGGGCAGGATCACGGTGTGGGGTCCTTTCCAGCTGGGTTCTAGAGTCTCTTTTCGATGTCTCTTGATGAAGACCAGGTCTCCTGGCTCAAATCTATGAGGTGTGGGTGGCAGAGTCTTGTCATAGATGGCCTGCAGTTGTGGCCAGAGGTGCTCTTGCACCTGAAACAAAGCTTGTAAGGAGGAGAGAAACCTCTCATCATCAAATTCAGTTAACATTTCTGCTTTTATATTGGGCAACAGAGGGGGAGGTCTTGCATACATAATCTTAAAGGGAGTCAAATCCATAGTATAAGGGGAATATTGCACATGAAAAAGGGCAAAATAAAGGAGAAACACCCAGTCACCCCCAGTTTTGAGGGTTAATTTAGTCAAAATCTCCTTTAAGGTCCGATTCATCCTCTCTACTTGCCCTGCACTCTGGGGTTGATAAACACAATGAAGTTTCCAATTGGTCCCCATGATTTTGACTACAGCCGGTCCATTATCTGACCCCCCAAAAACAGGTACACCTTACCTTGGGATGATGTCATTTAGTAACTTCTTAGCCACAGTAGTGGCAGTCTCATTTTTGGTTGAAAAAGCCTCAGTCCATCCTGAAAAAGTGTCTATAAACACCAGTAAATACTTATATCCATATAAATGAGGTTTTGCCTCTGTGAAGTCAACCTCCCAATTTACTCCAGGTCACACTCTTTGTATTTACTAGACGACAAGCATGGCATCAGGCTATTGCTTCCACAGTCTTTTGTCTTAAACAAAAACTTTAAGATGGGCCCATCTGAGTAAGTCTTCAATCTTCACCTAAGTGGATACTCCAGAGTATTTGTCCAATGAGTTGGTCAGCAAAGTCAGAAGGAAGGATGATCTTTCCATCTGGAGTTTTATACCAACCTTGTTCCTTATAGGTTGTTGAATGGGTCCTAATTTTCTGTAATTCTGAGTCAGTATAGTCATTAAGGCAGTCTAGTCATTAAGGTGGTAGTGACCTGGAGGGCTGCTTCTTGTGCCACTCTGGTCAGCCCTATTGTTCCCTCTGGAAGTGGGTTCCTCTCCTTTTTGGTGCCCAGGACAATGTATGATTGCTACTTCCCTGGGTAGCCATATGGCTTGTAGGAGATCCAAAATTTCCTGCTTATTTTTAATAGTTTTCTCCTCAGCAGTCAATAGTCCCCTTTCCTTATAAATGGCCCCATGTACATGTACAGTTGCAAATGCGTATCAGCTATCAGTATAAATGTTCAGCCTTTTCCCTTGGGCTAGTTGTAAGGCCTTGGTTAGGGCTATTAATTCAGCCCTTTGGGCGGATGTACCTGGTGGAAGGGCTCCTGCCCACACAGTTGGTTTTTCTGTTGTCACCATGGCCCCTGCATACTGGACTCCATCCTTGAGGAAGCTGCTACCATCTGTATACCAAGTTAGTTCTGCCTCCTTAAGGGGAACATCCTTGAGGTCAGGTCGAGTCCCTTGTATACTGCTCAGAATTTCTGAGCATTTGTGCATGGGACTGTCCAGATCTGGGTCTGGCAGTACAGTGGAAGGGTTGAGGGCCTGGCTGGCAGTAAACTGAATTTGGGGCAGGTTGAGAAGAAGAGCCTGGTAATGAGTCAGCCTGGCATTCATTAGCCATCTGTCTGGGGGTTGATTTAGTATTCCTTCAATGGCATGGGGAGTAGTCACTTTCAGAGTCTGACCCCAAGTCAATTTATCTGAGTCTTTCACTAACAGAGCAGTGGCAGTAATTATTTGGAGGCATGGTGGTCATCCCATTGCCACTGGATCCAATTTCTTTGACAGATATGCAATTGGTTTTTTCCAGGGGCCGAGGGTCTGAGTCAGTACTCCTTTAGCTATGCCCTTACTTTCATCCACGTATAGATGAAAGGGCTTGTATATATGTGGTAGTCAGTGCTAGGGCCTTTAGAAGAGCCTCCTTTAGTTGGAGGAAGGCCTTTTCCATCTCAGGGGTCCATTCTAGGGAATTCTCATTTCCTCGGGTTGCCTCATAGAGAGGCTTGGCAATCTCTGTAAACCATGGGATCCAGAGTCTACAGAATCCCGCTGACCCAAAAATTCACAAATATTCCTTTGGGACTTGGGGGAGGGGATGTTGAGGATTGTCTCTTTTTGGGCTTGGGACAACAAGCATTGTCCCCCCCCCCCGAGTATGTACCCCAAATACATTACCTCCTCTTGACAAAGTTGAGCCTTCTTGGTTGAGACGTGATACCCAATGCAGTCCAGTTCTCTCAGTTGAGCTTCTGTGGCTGAACGGCAAGCTTCTTCATCTGGGGCCACTATGAGGAGGTCATCAACATACAGGGTTATTTGGGGGTGGCTTTTGCGGTACTCACCCAAGTCTTCATGAAGTGCCTCATCAAAGATAGTGGGAGAGTTCTTGAATCCTTGAGGCAATCTTGTCCATGTCAGTTGTTTGTTGAATCCACATTCTGGATCACTCCATTCAAAGGCAACTAGGGGCTGACTGGTAGCCAAAAGCCACACAGCACAGCACACTTGAGGAACTCCAGCTAGGCACACTTTGCATATCTTTAGATTGAAATCTCAAACCCACCACCACACCTTAAAATCTGCCCAGTGACATTGCCTTTAGCTGAAGATCAAAACTACAAACTAATAAAATACTGAATATATTGGGGGCCATATATTCAAACTACCACATTCCTCCTATGGACCCTAATATATTTGTAACTATCACACATTGTAAATTGTACTCAGTCCAATTTCAAAGGTCCCCAGAGTCTTTACCAACTTAAGAGAGTTCTAAAGTCCCAAGTCTCATCTGAGATTTAAGATTATCTCTTAGCTGTGAGTCCTGTAAAATCAAACAAGTTATATACTTCCAACATATAAAGGCACAGAGTAAACATTTTAAACTGGTATAAGGCATAGCAAGGAGAGACTAGAACAATGCAAACTCAACCACTATTAAGCAATCTTCAAACTTCTGCAGTTCAAGTTCAGTATAACCAGAGACTGAGAGTCTCCAGGTTTTCCAATTCCACCCCTCCACATGGGCAAAGTAGCCAGGGAAAATTTCCATCCCAGGCCAGCACTGCACTCCATGGTAGCCCTTGTACAGTCCTGGTATATCCAAAATGTCTTCAGGTCTCCATGTAAACCATGGGCCATCTTCCAAAGGCTCCTCAGCCTATCAAGGCATCATGTCCTGCCTCATGCCACATCTCAGCAGCAGCTCCTGGAACTGTGTGCAATTCATGATCATTCCATGCATTTTTCATGCTCCCCAAACTAATACCAGGTGTGCAGGAAACAGCCCTATTCTTAATTCAGGGACAAAATAAATCATAGCCTTGAAAAGCAGGTTCCTTCTCCAGTCAACTCTTTCTAAAAGAGTTTGCATTTCTAACAGTCTTTCCTTGGGCATTATCTCCATTGTTTTAATGTAAAGAAGTTGGGACATCTTCCTTAAGACTGCTAATGTGTTGACAACAGCAGGTTCAATAACCTAAAACCAGTCTCAGTGCCTCTAATTTTAACTTGCTTTAGGTTTCCCAACTTAAAATCTTAAATCTCTCAGTCCAATATCTTTAGCCAAGCACTTCAGTCCATTACAAATTTAACCTTGGTCAAACTCTCTGGGTTTGGGCAACAAGATGCAGCCATCCCTTATGCCAGTAGCCCAGTTCCAACAAAGTCCTTTGCACTTTCCTTCCCCTTAGAAAGTTCATAAGCCAAGCCTCCAAGTTCAAAACTGTCTGCACTTAGCATTCTCAAACTGTCATCAGAATAATCCGTAATACTTGGCTTACCACTCCAGAAGGCATCTTCAGTTGCAAGCACCAAGTCCATGCCCATTCTTCCAAAACAAAGGTTCCAAAAGACCAAAAACACACAGTCAAGTTCATCTCACCCCACATTCTGGTACCAACTTCTGTAGCAGACAATTTCAGATTCACTGAGATGAACTTCCAGACAGTTATGGAGAAAGGGATATTGATTGAAGCTTATAGATCCAGGGGACATTACATAATGGCAGTAAAGGCTAGCCTGCTCTTATAGGAACAGACAGAGAGACAGAGAGGGGGGAGAGAGAGAGAGAGAGAAAGAAAGCCAAAAGCCACACAGCACAGCACACTTTGTATATCTTTAGATTGAAATCTCAAACTCACTAACACACTTTAAGATCTGCCCAGTGACATTGCCTCCAGCAAGGTGGCTGCAGATGAAAACTACAAACTAATAAAACACTGAATATATCAGGGGCCATTGGGTCAAACTACCACACTTATTTATAACATTGTTATCACTATACAACTTTGGATGCTAGCTTATAACTTATCCATCCATTACAGAGAAGTTTCAGCATGAAGTAAAGTTAATGGCCAACATGTAAGTTAGGGTTATTGAGAGATATTATGTGATTTGGTAGTTACCTCATTATTTTAACAAATAATATCATAAAAATTAACATTCTAAAATTTTATTTCTAAGCATTAGTTATGAAAGCTTTATGAGTATAGTAGGTAAAACCTGAGCATACTCTGAATAGGAGAGTGATACTAATCAGAGCCATTGCAAAAGAAACTCCTAGATCATTTTAAGTCTATTAGCCATTATGATCTGGCAATTATATATCTATATATGAAATTTCTTGTATGTTACGTGACATTTGCAGTTGATATATGAGTATTATATCTAAGGTGAAAATAATAACATAGGTGGTATGTAAGGAAACAGGGAGTACTGTCTCTAGAAGGACAAAGGAATTGTTAACTGGGATAGGGCATTCATTGAAATTTCTGGAAATATAAAGATTTGGCTTAAGTAAACTAGGAAGTATAAGAAAATAATAATGCACAATATTTGATATACCTTGAACAATTCTAAATTTAAACATGATAGGAATTAAGAAACTATCTAATTTTGAAGTTTAGTTATCAGGTTTTGTGCTAGAAATATTGAAGGTAGAACTCAAAAGGGACAAAAGAGGAAACCAGTGGAATCTGGAGAATGGGTTGGAGACCATTCTCAAGGCCAGTTTTACAATTACAGTTTGAATAGAATCAGGTTAAGCAAACTTAACTGCAGTATAGGACTGCACTGAGAGAGAGAGAGAGAGAGAGAGAGAGAGAGAGAGAAAGAAAGATAGGGAGATTGCCATTCACAGTGGCATAGTGAAGGAGGGCTGTATTATCTTCTTGGCCTGAGGCAAGGTGGGTAGCTAATAGGAGCTGTTTAATGTGGTGAAGAGAAGGTTGTTTCCTTAGGAGAGAGAAGAGATCAGAGGTAGAAGAATGCCTAAATAGATGGGACTTCTTACCATTATTCATTCCAGTTTATGAAGTTATCAAGATTTTAAGAATTTGGAAGTCAAATGTGCCATTTTCAGGCCATCAGGAATTAACATCCAATTTATTTTGTGGCCAGACTGTACTGCAATAAAACAAATGAGGTGTGTGGACTTTATATCTCTTTTTAGGCCAAAGGGAGGCAGATTTAGGGCAAGAAGGTCCTGGACTTTTGCCCAGTAGGGAGGGTATGAGGAGGATGTACTTTATTAGAGTTGGTCAGGAGACAGTCCAGCACAAAGGCCAATGAAGCTTTGGAAATTTGACAACCCATAGAGGGTGAGAAGTGCCAGGAAATCTGCTTGAGGATCAGGCATCCTTTATCTGAGGACAAAATCTGGAAACCTTCTCCTGGAGATGGACAGGGGGTTCAGAAGGAAAGCAGGGTTCCCAGAAAATTGCTTCTGACCAGAGGCACACAAGGCATTCCTCCAAGGACAAGACCAGGGAGCCATGTCTGTCTCTCCTGGGTCCCATAGGAAGACAGATGGAAGCGGACTAACCACCTTCTCTGTCTAAAGATGGTATGATACTGGATGATCAAGCAGTTATAGTGAATGGCCTCTCTGTGGGAGGGGAGAAGGGAAAACTCTAAGGCAGGCAAATTTTCCCATTGGGCTGTCAGAGAATTGCTCCAGCTACTTGGGAATTTTGAGAGCCTACTGAAGAGTAGTCTCAGCCTTGGCCTTGCAGTGCTGCCCCAGGAAGTTGCAATTTTCATGCAATTCACCGTGGTAAAAGAGAGAGAGGGAAAAGAGAGAGAGAGAGAGAGAGAGAGAAAGGATTGGGGGTGGAGATCTAACACTGGTGACTAAAAGTTAACTACAGTTACTGCAACAGAAAACGTGACATCTTTTGGTAACAGCAGATGGAGGAGGGACTCAACTGCTGGTTAGGAAGAATCCTACTATTCATTGATGAATAATCATTGAAGATAAATATTCCTTGGTTTGGTTGAAGCATGCACAATATGCTTATAAAATTTTTATACACAAAATTAATTAAAAGTATATTGAACAGAATTGGGGGCATCCAATGGAGTGGGCACAGCAAAGTGTGACCTAGAGAGGGATCTACTTGTGAGTTGATGTACTTCCTTAACTGCTGAATTAAGAGAAGAAAGTAGGAATTTACTGTGAGAGACACTCAGATCTCTATTTGTGAGCTAAGGGAACTTTTTTTTTCATACTTTACAAAATTTATCTCTCAACATTTTTGTTTTTTATTGTTCTCTTAGTACACAAAATAACGGGTTTCATTATAACATTTTCATACATACATGTCATTTTTCTTTGCTCATATCTGTTTTTCCATATTGGTCCCTTTCCTGCCCCTAAGTAGTCCCCTTCTGCTTTCATGTCATCTACCTATTGAGATTATACATATAAGAAAAAATGCACAATAATTTTCCATACCAAAAATACCTCCTTTTGTTCCCTTGAAACTACTTTTTATATATTACTTTGACCATGTCACAAACATTATAGTCTAGCAGTTTTGTGACATGTATGAAAGCCTGGTTCTGTATCAGACAAAATCAAGTAAGAGTAAAGGATGAAAGCCCAGAGGTGATTCTTAGAGAGAACATATTTTGAGTAACTGGAGAGGTCATACAATTATTGTTCAAATGTTGGAAAGTGTAAGAAAGATGTAAATCATAAGCACAAAGCTTATGAAATTCAGTCAAATTATCAGACATAAATTTCAAACAACCTAATTCTTCTTGAAGTTCTCTTTTTGTTCTCTTTCTTCTAATATCAGACATTCTGGTTACCCTATCATAATGTGTCTTAACCACTTAAAAACATGCAAGTTTAGTATCTAAGATTTGGATCATTAAGGAAGTAGTTTTTTTGTTTGTTTGTTTGTTTTTTTGGTGTGTGTTTTTCTGAGGTAGGGTCTCACTCTAGCCCAGGCTGACCTGGAATTCACTATGTACTCTCAGGGTGGCCTTAAGCTTACAGCAATCCTCCTAACTCTGCCTCCCAAGTGCTGCAATTAAAGGCATGTGCCACCACATCCTACTTTTAAAAAAATTATTGAGTGGAAACTTTGTATGAACACATATCATTTTTCTCCTTTCTGTCCCCACTCCACTGAGGGCCCACTCTGTAGGATTTCTGCTATTCACCACAGAGTTGTGGTTTATGAGTTGAGAGCAGCAGTAAGTCATTGTGGTAGGGGGAAAGCCTCTGGACATTCCTTCTCACCCTGTGGTTCTAACATTCTTTCTACCCCCTCTTCTGCAAAATTCCCTGATTCTTTGTGGATGTGCTTTAAGTCTATTTTTGTGTTGAGCTCTCAGCAAATTCTGAGTTTCTGCTTTGGTGCATTTTGAGTATCCTCAGTGTCTGTCTCTACCACCCTATTACATCTTATCAGGCTTGTCATAGGAGCAGCACTCTTGTTCATCTCATCAATTCTTTTGCATTTTCACCTGGGCACTAACTGATGCATGAGGGATGGTTCATCTGCTGACATGGAGTCATCTATCCTTATCTTGTTGAGAAGTTTTAGTTGTCCTCAGTTTTCATGGCTTTCTGAAAAAGAAAAACAGATTCTCTAACAGGGAGTGAAATCAGAATAGATTAAAACAGATAAACACTGTTAATTTAGAGAGATTTTGATGGGTGTAGAATCACTTTTGCCCAAAGACTTAATAGGAGCTTCTCACTGGAATCCATGATCTTAGCTTCCATAAGATTCTTGCTTGGTTCCACTTCCAGCTGTGGGTTTCTTTTCACTGAGAAGATCTCTTAGCCAATCAGATAGCCATTGGTTACTCACCTACTCTGTATGCCACTATTGAACAGTTGTGTACATCTTGTCAGTCTGGCTGTTTTCATACAGTAGTGTTCTCTGCTTACTCACAATGGTGTTGGCCATTTTCCTCCAGTAGCTTGTGCACTGTTTGACAGCACTATATGGGCTAACCATCTGGAAACTGGCTTCCTTCCAGACTCAGCAGGAACTCTCAATGTTCTGTGTCAGCAGCCTGTGCTGTGTTAAGCCATAGGGTCTTACCTTTTACCTCAGTAGATAATCAAGTGCTTTGACACATGCTAGTCTTGTTTTGGGGACCTTACCGATCTCTCTGTTCAACAGCTCAGTGTGGGCTGTAACAAATTTCTGGTACTAGGAATTACAAATCAGAGCCAAATGTTTTAGTGTTAGGCCTCATTCCACCTTCTCCAGGGCCCTTTATTCTCCTATGGAGGGTTATATATTTTTGTCAGCTATCCAGAAAGAAGGTTTCTATGGTAACAATTCATTTTGGATTTAGTTTTGTATATATCCCCCTCTTCAATTCCCCTCCCCCCAAACCCTTCCATCCCTCTTATATGTCCCTCAAGTTGCTTGTCAGGTATGCCTGCAACTCATGCTGTTCCAGTTTAGGAACCACAGATAAGGAAGAACTGAGGTCTTTGCTTTCTGTGCTTGTGTGTTTGCTTAGCATGATTTATACCAAGTCCATCTCTATCCTACAAATTTCATTATATCATTGTTCCTTACTGCTGAGTAAAATTTCATCAGGTTTATGTATCATATCTTGGGTTGATTCAAGTTCTTAGCTATTATGAATTGAGTAGGTATAAACATGGTTGAGCAAATATTTCTGCAGTAAAGTGTGAAGGCTTTAGGGAAGATGCCCAATAGAGGAGTAACAGGGTCAGTTGGTAGCTCTATTTTCATCTTTTTTAGGAATCTTCATATTGACTTCCATAATGGTTGTACAAGATTGCACTTACACCAGCAGTGAATGAGGGTTCCTCTTTCTCTACATCCTCACTGATATTAATTGTGATTCTTTTTATGAAGGAGAGAGAGAGAGAGAGAGAGAGAGAGGGAGAGAATTGGCATGCCAGGGCCTCCAGCCACTGCAAACTAACTCCAGATGTGTGCACCATCTTGTGCCCATGTGTGATCTTTCACACTTGCATCACTTTGTGCATCTGGCTCATGTGGAATCTGGAAAGTCAAACATGTTCCTTAGGCTTCTCAGGCAAGCACCTTAAGCACTAAGCCATCTCTCCAACCCTTATTATTATTATTTTTTTAATGATAGCCATCCTGGCTGGAGTAAGGTGAAATCTCATAGTTGTTTTAATTTGCATTTTCCTGGTGATTAAGCACATTGAACATTTTCTTAGGTGAGTATTGACCATTTGTATTTCTTCCTTTGAGAATTATATATTCAATTCTCTGCCCCATGCACTGTGGGAGCTGCAGTCAGTTACTGTGGGGAGACAATGTCTCTGGCCATAACATATCAACCTGTAGTTCTTACACTCTTTCTGTCCCCTCTTGTGCAAAATTCCTTGAGCCTTGGTGGATGTGTTTTAAGACTACTTCAGTGATGAGCTCTCAAGAGCCTCTGGATTTCTGCTTTGGTATGAGTTGAGTAAACTCTGCATCTGCCTCTTCATTCTGGTGCTGATTATCAGGCTCATTATGGAAACAGCACTCTTGGTGATCTCCCCACTACCTCTGTGGTTTTTCATGGGCCATGAGTGAGATATGAGGAGTGGTTTATCTCCTTGGGTCTTGCTACCATCTAAAAAATGAAAACAGATTCTCCAGTGTAGGTTAAATTGAATAAGCGTTATTAATTTAGGGAGAATTTGATGAATGTAGCCCATTTTAAGCCAAAGACTAGTGGGAGCTTGATATTGCAGAGCATTATCATTGTCTCCATAGGTTCAGACCTGGTTCCCAGTTCCAGATATGGGTCCCTTTCCACTGACCAGATCTATTTGCTAATCAGCAAGCCATTTGTTAATCACCAAGGCTGTGTGCCATCATTGTACTATTGTACTTCTTGTCAGGGTGGTTGCTTCTGAGTAGCTTAGACCCCTGCTTGCTTTCGCCATTGCTAGCCACTTTCCCCTAATAGCTCATGTAGCACTTTCCAGCACTAGACAGGCTAACTGTCTGGGATCTGTCTCTCTTCTGGATTCCAGCAAGTCTCTCCAAGTGTCTTCTGTGTCAGCAGCAATATGGTCTTACCATTTACTTCAAGTAGGTAATCAAGTGCTTTGACAGAAGCCTGTCTTGTTTTGGGGACCTCATAGGTCTCTGCCATCAATAGCTTGATGTGGGTAGCACCTGTTTCTGGTACTGTGAGTTACACATCAGAGCCCAAAATTTTAAGGTTAGGCTTCATTCCACCCTCTTCAGGGGCCATCTTTACAGATGCTCCCCATACAGTCCTGTTGTGGGCTAGATCTTTTAGTCTGCCTTCAAGGAGAAAAGTTTCTATGCTAACAGTTCATTTTTAGTTCAGTTTTGTGTTTATTTTTCCAGACCCCCTCACTTTGCACCCCAAACCCTTCCATCCCTACTGTATGGACCTCCAGTTACCTATCTGGTATGCCAGGAACCCAAGGTGATCCTGGTTAGGAAACACAGATGACTGAGAGCATGTCGTGTTTGTCTTTCTGTGATTGTGTGTGTTCACTGAGTATGATCTGTTCTATGTCCATACATTGTTCTTCAAATTTCATCATATCATTTTTTCCTACCATTGTGTAAATGTACCATAACTTCATTATCTATTCATCCAATAATGGGCACCTGGACTGGTTCCAGCTCTAAGCTATTATGAATTGAGCAGCTATAAACATAGTTGAGCAAATATCTATAGTAAAGTGTGGAGCATTTAGGGCAAATTCCAAGTAAGGGAATAACTAGGTCTGTTGGTAGCTCAATATTCATCTTTTCCAGGAATTTTCATATTGATTTCCACAGTGACTGTTCAAGTTTCCATTCCCACCAACAGTGAATGAAGGTTCATCATTTTCCACATTCTTACCAACATTTATTTGTATTTTGATTTTTTAATGATTACCATCATTACTGGGGTAAGGGGGAATCTTATAGTTGTTTTAATTTGCATTTCCTTGATTGTTAGGGATGTTGAACAGTTTCTTATGTGTGTGTTAGACATTTGCATTTCTTCCTCTGAGAACTCCCTATTTAGCTCTCTACCCCATTTTTTTTTAATTTTTAATTTTTTAATTTTTTTGGAGAGAGACACAGAGATAGACACAGAGAGAGAGGGGAGAGGAAGACAGAGATGGGCGCGCCAGCAGTGTCTCAGCTGCTGAGAACGAAATCCAGATGCGTGTGCCCCCTTGTGGTCAAGTGCGGCATTGCACCCTTGGGTCACTTTGCATCTGGCTAAACATGGGACCTGGAGATTGTAACTGCTGGAGATTGGAACCAGCGTTCTTAGGCTTAGGAGGCAGGCCTTAACCCCTAAGCTATCTCTCCAGCCTTCTACCCCATTTTTTGAGTGGGCTGTTTTAATTTATTCAGCACCATTTGTTGAAAATGCTATCTTTTTCTAGTCTATTTTATTGATAACTTTGTCAAAGATCAGGTAGCTTTAGTTACTTTATCTAAGGTCCAGGTCTTCAATTCTGTTCCATTGGTATATTGGTATATTTTTCTGTTTTTATGCCAGTACCATACTGTTTTTGTTACTATGGCTTTGTAATATAACTATAGATTGGGTATAGTGATACCTCCAGAATTTTTATTTATTTAATTTTTTTGCTGAGGTTATGTTTGGATATCTGAAGCCTGCTGCCATTCCATATAAATTTTATAATCATTTATTCTATCTCTGTGAAGAATGATGCTGTAATTTTTGTTCATTTCTTTTAAATTTATCTGAGAGTGACAGACAGACAGAGAGAGAAAGAGGCAGATAGATAGAGAGAGAATGGGCACACCAGGGCCTGCAGCCACTTCAAATGAACTCCAGATGCATGTGCTACTTTGTGCATCTGGCCTATGTGGGTCATAGGGAATCAAGCCTCAAACTGGAGTCCTTAGGCTTCAAAGGCAAGCATTTAACCACTAAGCAATCTCTACAGGCTCAAATACTGGAATTTTCATTGGCATTGCATTAAATCTGTATATTTCTTTTGGTAGAATTGCCATTTTCACAATATTAATTCTACTTATCTAGGAGCATGGAAGGTTTTTCCATCTTCTCAAGTCCTCCTCAATTTTGTTCTTGAGTGTTTTTACTTTTTCATTATATAGGTCTTTGACATACTTGGTTAGTGTTATTTTACAGTATTTAATTGTTTGTGGTTATTGAAAATGGCACAGGCTCAGTGAATTCTTTCTCTACATATTTGTCCTTTACACATACAAAGTTTACTTATTTTCTTTTGTTGTTGATTTTGTATCCTGATGGTTTGCTGAAGAAATTAATCACCTTTAGAAGTTTTGAGATGGAGATGTTTGGGTCACATATCCTTAGGATCATGTTGTCTGCAAATAGGGCTAATTTGACTCCTTTCTTTCCAATATGTATTCCTCTTATTTCTTTCTCCTGTCTTGTTGCTTGGGTTAGTATTTCTAGTACTGTGTTAAAGAGCAGTGGTGAGAGTGGTCACACCTGTCTTGTTCCTGATCTCAGTGGGAACTCTTTCAGTCTTTCCCCATTAAGCATTATTTGTACTTTAGGTGCTCTATATATAGTTTTTATTGTGTTGAGGTATAAAACATCCATGCCTATTCTCTCCAGCATTTTGACCATTAAGTGATGTTGCATTTTGTCAAAGATCTTCTCTGAATCTATTGAAATGATCATGTGGTTTTTGTGATTAACTTAATAAGTGTGGTATATTATGTTGACTGATTTCCATATGTTGAACCATCCATACATGCCTAGGATGAATCTTTCTTATTCAAGGTGGAAAATGCTTTTGATATGTTGTTGAATTTTATTTATGAGGATTTTGCTCAGGATGTTTGCATCTAAGTCATTAGGAATATAGGCCTGTAGTTTTCTTTTCTTCTTGTGTCTCTGTGTGGTTTTGGTGTTAGGGCAATGCTAGCTTCATAAAAGGAGTTGAGGAGGATTCCCTGTTCTCCAATTGTGTGAAACAGTTTTAGAAAAATTGGTTTCAGTTCTTCAATGAAGGTTTGATAGAACTTGGCCAAGAAGCCATACAGTCCTTGACTTTTTCTTTTTTTGAGAGGTTTTTGGTTGCCTTTTAAAATTGATGAATATGATTAGTTTGATTAGGAGATTAATGTGCTCTGGCTTAGTTTTGGTAGGTAATATGTGTCTAGAAATCCATCAATTTCTTCCATCTTATGCAGTTTTGTGGAGTAGAGGTTTAGGTAGTATGTCCTGATGATTCTTCCAATTTCATTGATGTCTGTTGTGACCTGTCCTTTTTCATTTCTGATTTTTTAATTTGAGACTTCTTTTTTTGTTTGATCAAATTGGCCAAGAGTTTATCAAACTTATTTATTTTTTTCAAACAACCAGCACTTCATTTCATTGATTTTCTTAAGTATTTTCTTAGTTTCTAACTAATTAATTCATACTCTGACCTTGACTATTTCTTTCCATATGGAGTTCTTAGGGTTCTTAGTATTCTTCTCATTTTTCCAATGCCTTACAGTAGATGGTAAAGTTGTTGATTTGGGATCTTTCTGTCTTTGTTATGAAGGTACTTATCACTAAGAATTTGATGCTTAGGACTGCCTTCATTATTTCCCATAAGTTTTGGTAATTTGTGTTTCTATCACTCTTAAGTTCTAGAAATTTAACAAATTCTCTTTTTGCTATCCACAACTATTCATTGTTTAAAAGTTTATGATTCAGTCTCTAGGAGTTGGTGGAATTAATGATATGTCTCTTGTTATTAATTTCTAGCTTTTAAACATTGTGACTAGATATTATGCAGGAAGTTACATTAATTTCCCTGAATTTATGAGGGCATGCTTCATGATCAGTAAAAGATCTGTTCTGGAAAAGGTTCTATGGGCTGCTGAGAAGAATGGGTATCGTGGAGAGTTGGCCTGCAAAGTTCTATAGATGTCTATTAGGTCTAGTTGATGTATGGTGTCCATGAACTCTTTATTTCCCTATTGATTGTTTGAATGATCTGTCTGTTGATGATAGTGGAGTATTGAGTATTGGTGTTGGGGTTTACTTCTTTTTATTTACATTTTTGTTTTTACTTAGTTATTTTTATTGACAACTTCTATACTTACAGACATTAAACCATGATATTTCCCTCTCCTCCCCCCATTCCCCTTCAGAACTTCACTCTCCATCATATCACCTCCCTCTCTCCATTAGTCTCTCTTTTAATTTGATGTCATCATCTTTTCTCCTATTATGAAGGTCTTGTGAAGGTATTGCTAGGCACTGAGAGATCATGGATATCAAGGCCAATTTCTGTCTGGAGAGTTGCATTGTAAGGAGTCATACCCTTCCTTAAGCTCTTACATTCTTTCTGCCCCCTCTTCTGCAATGGACCCTGAGCCTTGGAGAGTGTGATGGAGATGTTTCAGCACTGGCAACTCCTCTGTCCCCTCTTCTCAGCACTATATTGCCATTTGGGTCATCCCAGTGGTCATCACCATATGAAAAGAGAAGCTTCTCTAATCAGAAGTGAGAGTAGCATTAATATATGAATATGAACATTAAGTGTAATGCTTTCAGGGTAGTTTTGTGGGAATAATATATACATTTAGCCAGACAAGAACAGGCTTTATACCCCTCCCCTGCCATAGATTTTTGATTAGTCTTTTCAGTACAAGGCATGTATTCCCTCCCATAGAGTGAGTGGGCCTTTAATCCAATTAGGGAGCAGTTGGTTTCCCCAAAAGCAGACATGCCACTCTTGCACCCGTTCAGTCATTTGGTCTGTCTAGCCAAACTTGAGGTTTCCAGTTTCCACTGTTTTCACCACTGATAATTTCTATCTCCTGTACGGCTGCATTCAGTGCAGATTTTTCCAGCTTTCAGTTGACTGGTCTACAGGAAGAAGGTTTTCTGCTCAGCACCAGCTTGATCTCTCAGTGACCTTGCCATTTAGGCAAGTGAGGTCTTCAGCAATAGGGTCTTACCATCTGTTTCTCAAGAGAAACAAAGGGCCTTGGCAATAGCCAAGTAATGTTTTGGAGGCAAAAGGGACATCCCTGGCCAACAAGTCACTGGAAGGTATTCCATCCCAGGCACTGAAAATTTTCTAGTAACAGTCTATAGCTTCTGGATGTGCCATGATTCAAAAGAGTAGGTATACATAAGTCTTATTCAGAATATCTTGAATTTTGATTGACCTTCCCCCACCCTTCATTAACACATTCTCTTCCCCTGGCCTCTCTTAGGCCTTTCCCCTGTCTATAATCTTTTTTCCTACTTACATATATAAAATACCATCCCCTTAAGTCCTAACTTCTCCTCCCTCCCTAATAAGCTTTTTCTAGCTTACTGGCTTCTGCTACCAGTTTTTGGTCCCAGCTCACAAACACGTCTATACATTTGTAGCTAGGATCCACATATGAGAGAAAACATGCAATGTTTGGCTTTCTGAGCCTGGGTTACCTCACTTAGTATAATCATTCCAGATCCATCCATTTCACTGCAAACTTCATAATTTCATTTTTCTTTACCGCTGAACAGAATTCCATTGTGTAAATGTACCACATCTTTATTATCCATTCATGTATGGACAGACATCTAGGCTGTTTCCATTTCCTAGCCACTGTGAATAGAGTAGCAATAAACATGGTTGTGCAGGTATCTCTAAGGTAGTGAGAAGAGTCCTTTGGATCTATGCATAAGAGTGCTAAAGCTGGATCATATGGTAAATATAGTTTTAACTGTCTCAAGAACCTCCACACTGATTTCCACAATGGCTGGACTAGATTACATTCCCACCAACAGTGTAGAAGTGTTCCTCTTTTTCCACATCATTGCCAACACTTATTGTCATTTGTTTTATTGACAGCAGCCATTCTGACAGGAGTGAGATGGAATCAGAAAGTAGTTTTAATTTGCATTTTCCTGGAGGCAAAAGATGTAAAACACTTTTTTAGATGTTTATATGCCACCTGTATTTCTTTTTTCTGAGAACTCTCTATTTAGTTCCATGGCCCATTTTTTTTTAACTGGGTTGTTTGATTTCTTATTGTTCTGTTTTTTGAGTTATTTGTATATTCTGGATATTAATCCTCTGTCAGATGTATAAATAGCAAAGATTTTCTCCAATTTTGTAGATTGTCTCTTTGCTCTATTCACAGTGTCCTTTGCTATACAAAAACTTTGTAATCTTATGAGATCCCAGTGATTGATTAGTGGTTTTATTTCCTGAGCAATTGGGTTTATATTCAGAAAGTCCTTGCCTATGCCAATATGTTGAAGGGTTTCTCCTAACTTTTCCTCTAGCAGTTTCAGGGTTTCAGGTGTGATATTAAGGTCTCTGATACACTTGGATGTGATTCTTGTACATGGAAAGAGGCAAGGATTTATTTTCATCCTTCTACTTACAGATATCCAGTTTTCCCAGCACCACTTGTTGAAGAGGCTATCTTTTCTCCAATGAATATTTTTGGCATTTTTGACAAAAATCAGGTGGCTGTAGCTGTCTGGATTAATATTTGGGTCTTCTGTTCCATTGATCTACCTGTCTGTCCTTGTGCCAGTACCATGCTGTTTTTGTTACTATGGTTTTGTTATATAACTTAAAATTGGGTATGGTAATACCACCAGCCTGATTTTTGTTGCCAAAAATTGTTTTGGCTATTTGAGGATTTTTGTGCTTCTAGATGAATTTGGGATTGTTTTTATTTTTTATTTTTTATTTCTGTTGAGAATGCTATTGGGATTTTAATGGGGAGTACATTAAATGTATTGATTGCTTTTGGTAAGATTGACATTTTCACAATATTGAGTCTTCCAATCCAAGAACATGGGATGTCTTTCCATTTCCTTGTGTCTTCTGCAATTTCTTGATTGAGTGTTTCAAAGTTCTCATTGTAGAGATCCTTCACTTCCTTGGTTAAGTTTATTCCAAGGTATTTTATTTTTGTTGAGGCAATTGTGAATGGGAAAGATTCCCTGATTTTGTCCTTTGCATGTTTGTTGTTAGTGTATAGAAAAGCTACTGATTTCTGTGTATGGTGTATTACATTTATAGATTTGCATATGTTGATCCATCCCTGCATCTCTGGGATAAAGCCTACTTGGTCGGGGTGAATAATCTTTCTGATATATTCTTGTAAACTGTAGTGCACCTGTGTTGAATGCATACAGATTTATGATTGTTATGTCCTCATGCTGGGTCATTCCCTTGATGAGTATGATGTGGCCTTCCTTTTTGTTTACTTTTGGATTGAAGTCTATTTTATGAGATATTAATATAGCAAAATTTGCTTGTTTCTTTTTTCCATTTGCTTGGAATATCATTTTCCATCCTTTCATCCTGAGGTGAAAGGTAACAGATACCTATCTGTCTTTAGTGGTTAGGTGGGTTTCCTGAAGAGAGCAGGTAGAAGGGTCCATTTTTCTGATCCACCATGTAAACTTGTGACTTCTTTAAAATTTACTTATTTGCAAGCAGAGAAGAGAGAAGAGAGACAGACAGATAGGATGGATGGGGATGCCAGAGCCTCCAGCATCTGCAATCGAACTCCAGCTGCATGCACTACTTTGTGCATCTGGCTTTATGAGGGTACTGGGAAATTGAAGCTGGATTATTAGGCATTGTAGGCAAGTGCCTTAACCTCTGAGCCATCTCTCAAGCTCTAACTTGGGTGAGTTAAGACCTTTATGTTTAAGGTTGTAACTGTGAGTTTCAATTTAATCCTTGCAGTGATGAAGTGCTTTACGGGGTTTGGTGCTTTCTTGTTTTGTTTTGGACTATTTTGAGCCTGCTCTAGTTTCGGTTATTGTGATATTCTTGTAGACTCTTGAGACTGGTTGTTTTACTCTTCTGTGTGATTTATTCCCTGAAGTGTTTTCTGTAGGTTTGGCTTTGTGCTCATATAATAATCATAGAACTGACTTTTTTCATGGAAACTTTCCCTTTCATCTTCTGTTATGAGGGATACTTTCACTGGGTACAGTAGCTTGGGTTGGAAGTCATAGTTTGTTAGACTTTGAAGTGTTCCATTTCTGGCCCTTCTGGCTTTCTGGATTTCCATTGAGATATCTGAGGAAATTCTAATAGGATTGCCATTGGCTGTAATGTATTGTTCATCTCTTGCTGCTTTTAGCACTCATTCTTTGTTTTCATTGTTCAAAATTTTAACTATGATGTGCCTCAGAGAGTTTGTTCTTTATTCCTGTCTGTTTGGTACTTGGTTAGCTTCTTGTATCTGGATGGGCCTGTCTTTTGTGAAATTGGAAAACTTTTCTTCAATATTTTTGTTGAATATGCTCTCTATGCATCTGGCCTTGATTTCCTCTTTCTGGTATACTCAAGATCTGGATGTTTGGTCATTTTAGGGTATCCCACAGTTCCCTTGTGTTTTGTTCACATGATTTTTTGAACTTAGCAAATTTTTTGGCCTCCCAATCAATTTCTTCTGTCTTGTCTTCCAGCTCAGAGGTTCTATCATCCACATGAGTGACTGTGTTACTGAAGGGGTCTAGAGAGGTTATTGATTTATTTATTTAGTAGAGAGAGAGAGAGAATTGGTCACTGAGATAAAATGCCAGATGCTTGTACCACCTAGTGGGCATGTGAGACCTTGTACTTACCTGATCTTTGTTTGGCTCTAGAGAGGCTTTTAAAAGCCCCAAGCAGTACCAGGAGTACCAGGATCAGGAAACTGGACTCTGCCCAATTTTTTGAGTGGATTGTTTGATTTTTTTTTTTATTGCTTAGTTTTTGGAGTTCTTTGTAGCTTCTAGATACTAAGCCTGCATTCTCTTCAGCCCAAGATCACAGCCATGCCTTGCCTGTAGATCTCAGGGCTGGTGGCACTTGCCCCTTCTCCCCTAATGTACACTGCTGAGCAGGTTGTATAGGACCCAGATATTCCTCTTTTCTCTATCTGTGGCAGAAGTGATGTCCCAAGGAGAAATATGCCAACAGTGGTGGGGTATAGGTAGAGATGGGGGTGTGGGACACCACAGACCATGCTGGAGCTTGGGTCTGTGGAATTAGCATTTATAAGAACATTGGTTAGGGAAGGAAGTCAGAGGCAGGGCTTGGCATGATCAGTGGAGGTGACTGGGGCCCAAAGATCTGCTGAGGCAGCAGGCTCAGGATGATAAGTGATACTCACTAGTGCACTCACACCATCCCCTTCAGCTGCTGTGATTTCACAGGCCCCAAACACACCATGACCCTTACCAGCCTAGAGTATACAGGCCCCAAACACGCCATGACTCTCACCCACCTGATGTGCACAGGCCCCAAACACACTATGTCCC
The DNA here is from genome assembly GCA_036365145.1 of Orientallactaga sibirica. NCBI lineage: Eukaryota > Metazoa > Chordata > Mammalia > Rodentia > Dipodidae > Orientallactaga > Orientallactaga sibirica. The sequence goes on from JAEOAD010002517.1 coordinate 4,048,489, forward strand.
TCACCAGCTCAGAATGCACAGGCCTCAAACAGGCTGGTGCCCTGCATGTACAGGCCCCAAACATGCCAAACACATGGTCCTGCATACCAGAACTAGCTATTGAATAGCACAATAGCCCATAATTTACAGATAAATTTTATTTTACTTTTTCTACTTAACATTATGTATTAAGCCAGTTTCAGTACTTATTTTTTATTTTTGGTTTTTCTTTTGAAGTAGGGTCTCACTCTAGTCCAGGCTGACCTGGAATACACTCTGGATTCTCAGAGTGGCCTCAAACTCATGGTGATCCTCCTACCTCTGCCTCCTGAGTGCTGGGATTAAAAGTGTACACCACCACACTTGGCTAGTACTTATTTTTAAATACATGTTTTTTTGTGTGTTTGCATAGTCTGTTTTATAGCTATACTCTGGTTTATCCTTTGTGTATTGCTGAAAGAGACTTTTTTATTTTGCTATTTTCTTTTTTAAAATATTTATTTATTTACTTGAAAGGCATTGGTAGGGGGCGGGAAGTATAGGTGAGTGAGGGCCTCTTGCTTCTAAAGACAGACTCCAGATTCATGTACTTCTTTATGCATCTCATTTTACATGGAAGAATTAAGAGGACATGGACAGGGGAAGTTGCCTCTCACTCTGGCATCTGGTTGAAGTTTCATAAACATGTTACAGTGCTCTTTCTCTGGGTATTTCTAGATTCTTGGCATCTTACTCAAATAATTGAAGAAAAGTAAAAACAAGCAGTTAAACAGTAAGAAACTTTATTAAGAGCACAATGATAGTAAATGTTTGAATACACTGCCAAAGGGGCAGTGGACCACTCAGGTGGACAAGTGAAAATGTTCTGGAGCATCCTCAGCCCTACTCAAGTTTGAGAGAATATCTCACTTTAATCATATGGGCAACTGGAAATGTTCTGGAGCTTTCTTCTGTGGTAGTTTGAATATATGTTTATAGGATAGTTTTTGCAGGGCAATAGATTGGTTTGATTGACAGATCTTTTCTACTGTTTATCTTCCTTCCCATGAAGCATCTCACTTTAATCATATGTACAGACAGTTATATATAGGCACAGGATTGGAAATAGGGGTTTCTACTGCAAGTTCACATAGAGGACACAGTTTTGCTTTCTATGCATGCACCCCAACCTGGTTCAGTCTGGGTAGTGTCCTGTTATTCTGGTCCTGGATTTATCTAAGAATATATTTCAATGGGTGCTTATCACACACAAAAAAAAATGGTTGCTAAAGGTAGAAGAAAACTTTCTCTTTGTGTGGAGCAGGTATACTTATAGCTCAATACAGGTGGGTCCCAGGTTCCCAAAAGATGCTAGGTGCTTTGTTTAAGGGAAGCATGAGTATACAAGCAGTGTCCCTGGTGGCTAAACTATACCCTATGCTTGCCTGCATCAGACTGAGTCAAGAATACTAGCACATTTTCAAACATTTTCTCTTCAGGTTGTCTATATTGAGATAATACTCCTTTTATATAAAGAGTTTTCAAGTAGTAAAGGCAATGACTAATTTGTAAGGCCTAAATATTTAGGACTTTGAAGTGCAGCCTTTCTCTGTTCCCACATGTGAACATTACAAGGCTACAAAGATTTTGCGTTTGTTGTTATTATTTTAGTAAAACCATCTTTCTGTGCAATCCCTGATCTAGGGTTTTACCTTATCAACTCTAATCCTACCACATCAGGGACTGTCCTATGGTTTTATTCAAGTTCCTATTGAAATGTAACTTCAAAAGCCACAAAAATGATATATGGCTATTGAAAATATGATAGAAGATTTGGACTTCAGCAGGGGTCTCCCAAACTTATGAATCATAATTCTGGGTCCTTATCCTATTTTTAACAAAGAATTAATGAAATGGACTTGAGAAAGATACATTATGAATTATTGAGTTACTTAAGCAAAATCATAATCCATAAGATTTATTGAGGGGAAATTGATATCCAGGGGAAGGCTGGGGCAGTTTTACACACACACACACACACACACACACACACACACAGATTGCAGTTTTCAAACCAACCAGCCACCACAGACTGCACTTAGCATTTATAAACTCACATCATTGTAGGGTGTACTCAGTCACACATACACACACACACGAAAGATTGGACATAGAAGCCCTTTCAAATAACAGACTATATAGGATCAAGAAATAGTAAAGGACTCAGAAATTGAAGATAAATCTTACATATAATCAAAGTGAGAAGGTATTCACAAAGAATGACACAGAAGGCAAGAAGAAAAATATCCAAGTCAAGATGAGTATTCTATCCATCCCATCCAGGCTGGTTCCAGCCATGATGGAAAGGAGGGACAGACTCAAGTGGCTGTTCTGGCCAGGTCACAGGCAATAAGGAAAAGAGTGAGAGAGAGAGAATGGGCCATGTGGGTAGTCTCCTTTATATGGATCAGACATCCAAGAGTGACTCTCATCATCAGGCTGAGGTATGTTAAGGGGTGACCTGGTTGCTTTAGACTCAAGGGGCTGACCCAGGAAGGACCAAAATCTGATTGGTTTGTGCACTCAAAGGGCTGACCCAGAAAGGCCAAGCTGAATTAAAATCAGAAAGTTTCTGTTGGACGAGCCTCTGGCAGCCATCTTGAAAAGATAGGATCAAACCAAAGTTTCAGTTTTGCCAAGATGGGCAGAATGGCATCTCCTTGTTCTTTCCTTGGGTGTCTGTCCCTAATTAACCACATGGAAGAAAATGTCTTTCTCTTATTTCTCCTTGGAAGATACTTGAGGGACTTTCTATCTTGAGAAGTTTACACCCACATTTGTATGTGTCCTGTCCCTGAGCACTTCTCTACTAATGCATGTTTAAATTTACATTGAATCCCTTCTTAGTAAACAAACCTGCTTCTTGATGGCCTATCTGGAAATTCTTTTTTGGCTGAAGTCAAGATTCCTGACTCTACTTGAGTCTCTGAAAAGAATTCAGACTGATTCAGGTGGCAGCATGGAGCTGGATCTCTGGAGACTGCCACAGAATTGGGTCTCTAGCCCATTCCCCAAATCACTAGAATACTGACTTTCCTTTCTAAGAGAAATTCTATCTTAATGTAGGTTTTTTTTCTTGAGACAAGGTCTCACACTATAGCTGATGCTGGTCTGGAGCTATGTAGCACAGGCTGGCTCAGAATTTTCCTCAATCCTAAAGCCTTAGCTTTCCAAGTGCCAAGCTTATAGGCATAAGCCACTATACCTTGACAATGCTTATTGTGTTTTGGTTGAATTTTGTTAAGTGAATAATACATTTCTAATATTTTTAATGTTTTAATATAGATTTTTTATTACTAATGAAAAATTTCTTTTTAAAGTTGGGATTTTAGGGCTGGAGAGATGGCTTAGCAGTTAAGATGTTTGCCTGTGAAGCCTAAGGATCCTGGTTCAATTCTCCAGGTCCCATGTCAGCCAGATGCACAAGGGGGCACACACATCTGGAGTTCGTTTGCAGTGGCTAGAGGCCCTGGTGCACCCATTCTCATTCTTTCTCTTTCCCTCTTTCTGTCTCTAATAAATAAATAAAAATAAATAAAATCTTTAAGAAAATGGGATTTTATGTGGAAATACCAGGGATAACTTTAGCTCCTAGGAAACATTTGACAATATATAAATTTTGGTAGTTAAAACTAAAGAAGGAGGGGTTGCTACTACTGTGTACTTAGAAGCTGCAGAAACCACCAAACACAGAGGACAGCCACCACGGTCTGCCTCATTCCAAGATTTATTTATTTGCAACCTCAGTGGTATTGAGAAACCCTGATTTATCTTATTGGTATTTGTGATGGTTAAGTTTGTGTCAACTTGATTTGTTTAGGAATCCACAGACATTCCTCATAAGTGTGTCTCTGAGGCTGCCTCTAGGAAGGATTAACTAAAGGAAGAATCCTTCCCCCAGGGGTAAGCCCTTCCCCCAGAGTGGGTGGTCCAGAGTGGGCGGCCCCTCTTGGAGGAGGGGGCTGGTTGATAAAAAGAAGCTTTGGGAAGAAAGGCTCTCTCTCTCCCACCTGGCTGCCAGTGCTGCTCGCTGCTTGCCACTGGGTGCTTGCTGCTTGGTGCTTTCTGCTTGGTACTTGCTGCTTGGTGTTACTGCTTTCCAGTGTGGACTGAAGACCAGGGTGGACTAAAGAGCAGCGTCTCTCCAGGAAGCCTCCAGGCCTTCAGTGCCGGATTGGGACTGCTGAGGCCTCCAGCCTCGTGGATTGAGCAGCTACCGGGTTTCTTGACTCTTGGACTTGCAACCTGCTATTGCTGGACTGTGTGAGCTAATCCAATAAATTCCCTTTTAATATAATTCATTCTATCTGTTCTGTTCCTCTAGAGAACTCTGACTAATACAGTATTCCTTTGGTACCTGTGGTAAGATAAGAGTGAATAATGTTCCAGATTATGCAATGTGCGGCATACTTACAGACATCTATTTCTTGGCTATCTGTTCTGCATACATATTCAGAAATCAGGGTAGTATTTTTGTTCCAGTATAATATTACTCAATTATTACTTAAAGCATCACTTTAAAGTAAGTATTTGGGGGCTGGAGAGATGGCTCAGCAGTTAAGGTATTTGCTTGTAAAGCCTAATGGCCTAGGTTTGATTCCCTAGTGCCCACATAAAATAAGATGCACAAAGTGGTTTATGCATCTGGAGTTTGTTTGCAGTGGCAGTGGCAGAAGGCCATGGCATGCTCATTCTCTCTGTGTCTGTCTGTCTGTCTGACTCTGTTTGCAAATAAATAAGTTTTTTTAATGTATGTATTTAAGGAAAGATGGCTCAGTGGTTAAATGCACTTGCTTGCAAAGCCTGCCATTTGAGATTCCATTCCCCAGTATGCTTTTAAAGGCAGATGCAAGCATTTGGAGTTCATGTGCAGTGTCAAGGGACCCTGGAACACCCATTCTCTCTCTCTTTTTCCAAATAAATAAAAAAATTAATTATGTATTTTTCTGGGTCATTTTATTAATCGATAAATTATTTTGGAAGGATTATACAATGCTGAATTTTATTCAGCACATTTGTAGAATATGTATATATTTTTTCAAGTGTTCAAGAGTTTAACACAAGTGTTTGAACACATACTACATAAATAAACATCATGAGCCAGGTGTGGTGGTGCACACCTTTAATCCCAGCACTCAGGAGTCAGAGGTAGGAGGATCGCTATGAGTTCGAGGCCAGCCTGAGACTATATAGTTAATTCCAGGTCAGCCTGGATCAGAGTGAGACCCTACCTCAAAAAAGCAATAATAATAATAATAATAAATAATTAAAAATCATTGCGAGGCCCTATGTACTTAAAAACTCTAGTGCTATGTGATTATATCATACAAAGTGTGTGTGTTTGTTTCCTCCAACTTCCCCAAATCTCTCCTCACTGCAAAAGGGCCTTTTCCTGCTTGCTAAGAAGGTACCTTCTTATGTATTTACAAACACAAGTACAATATGTGTCAGCATAAAGAAGCATTATTTATACAAATAGAATCATATCTAGCATATTTTTACAACACATTGTTTCATAAAATAGCATGTATGGATACACACATCTCTTTGGAAGGCTAGCACCACTATGCCCAAAGTTCCATCCAGGGAATCTGTGACTATGGTAAGTTATATAACAAAATTAACTATACAGATGTGACTAAGGTTGACATGAAGAGTTATCTTGGGCCAAGAAAAGGAGGTGGTCAGAAAGGGCAAAGATTCTCTTTGAAAACATCTAGAAAGAAACAACTTTGTCAATGTCTTGATGTTAGCTCCATGAGTCCCAGGTTGAACTTCTGACCTAAGAACCATAAGAAATGTCTGTGAGGCTGAGGCTGAGCCTGGCTGAATGGAAGAGCCTGTGGGGATCAGAAGTGTCTGCAGTCCATGCAGGACAGGAAGAGTGACAGCAAATATTATCCTAGAGAAATCTTATGTGGCAGAGATCTGTAGCCACTACCATATGGAGTGATGAGATATAAACAGAGAGTAGAGACTATTGTTGTTGAATGTTTTCCTTGCTGTAGAATTTGGTGACAGAGTTTTGAGGGGTTAAGACACAAATGGTGAGCTGGTGACAGTGCCTAAATAGGGATTTCAAATAGTAAGTCGTTTACATAATGCCTTACATCTCAGGCTGCTTCAGACAATATCATTAAATTTTCTACAAATTTAGCAGCTGAATCACCATGTGAGTTAAATGGATAATAATTTCAAGTATAGTAAATAGGTAGGAGGCAAGAAAGAAGTTGGTAGATGAATAAAATGATTTTTGTAGCTGCTGATGTTTATTTGAATGTTTTCAATTGTCATTTGAACACATGAAGAGCTTTTGCAAATGTTTAATGGGATAAAAAGATTTTTTTAATTGAGAAACTTTTTGTATGAACATATTGCCTAATGGCCATATTCCCATTGAGTTATACTCTTATGTTCCCTCTCTCTGCTCATCACCCATATTCCACTGAGGGCCCTCCTCAGTGTGGTTATTTGTAGTCACTGAAGGATCATGAATGGACCAGCCAGTCACTGGATGGGGGATGGACAATGCCTCAGAATGTTCATTTTCTACCTTTGTCTGTTAATTTTTTCCTGCCCCCTTTTCTTCAATGTTTCCTGAGCCTTGGAGGGCATGGTATAAGTTTATTTTAGTGTTGAGCTTTTAGCAGCCTTGGTTTTTTGCTTTGATGGGTTTTGAGTCTCCTCAGTGACCACTGCCATTTCCTTGAAGGAGGTTCCCCAGCTAGCAGTGGAAGCAGCATGCATATTTAATCCACCTCTACAATATATCCTGGGAATTTTCAGGTGTGGTAGAGATGATCTATTGAATGCTAGGCAGTTAGTTTTCTTTTCTTTCTTGTACAGATGAGTTTAGGGTCTCTCCAGAATTCACTGCCATATGTAAAAAGCAGATTCTCTAGTCAAGAGTGAAAGTGACATGGATCAAAGGGGACAAACACAGACATTTAGGAGACATTTTGATGAGCATAACCTCTCCTTTTAGCCAGAGAACAGTAACAGCTGCCCTCTAGGGTCTAAGACTTTCCAAGCCATAAGCTTCTGATGTCATTCTCAATACCAAATATGAATTGCCTCCCTCTGAGCAGAACTCATATACAATCAGAGAGCAGTTGAGTCCATTCATAGCTTACACCAGTATATATATCTTATCTGGCTGGTAGATTTTGTAGCATTCAGGATCCACTGCTTGTTCATGCTATGGTACTTTCTAGGACTGTAAGAGCTAGCTAGTAAGAAGCTGGTTACCACCTCAGTTCAAGCATGATCTCTCAATGTCCTGAGACCTCAGCCTTTGTGGGTAACCAAGTGCTTTGGCAATAGCCTGCATTATTTTGGGGGCCTTATGGGCCCCCCCTGACCAAGAGCTCACTGTAGAAGATAACCTAGTTCTGACACTGAGATTTATCAGCAGTAGCCTATGGTTTTAGGGTAAAGCTTTCTTTAGCCTAATGGAGTTCTTCTCCCCAAGCTATTCACCTCCTCCCTTATTAAGAGAATTAGTTACATTTTCTAATTAGATAACTGTGGTGGCTTAAATATATGGCCTGATAGACTCATACTAACCTTGTAACTTCAGTCTCCAGCAGCCCCACTGGAGGAGGTGTCACTGGGAGCAGATATTGGAGTCCAGCCCTAAGGTGTGTTGTTGGGGTGGTGGATCTTAAGTCCTACCGTAAGGTATATAAGGGCAGTTTTGGAGCTCTGGCTGTTTTTGGTGTTGGTTGTTGGTGGTGTCTCTCTGCTTATATCTATGGAAGGAAGCCAGCTTCTTCTGCCATTGATAGTGTTCCCCTAGGATTTGTAACTATGAAATAAACTTTCCTTCTATAAACTGCTGTGGTCAGGCGTTTGTCCAGCAACATGAAGCTGCAACTCGAATCAAGAGGGAGGTTTCTATGGTACTGATTCATGTCATCTTTAGTTTTGTGCATCTCCCTTATCTATTCCTTGCCTTATCCTAGATCCCCAGCCCCTTTCACCTCCTAAAATATGTTCCTCTACTTGCCTGTCAAGTGTCCCCTCCTCTTATCCCTCCCTGTTTCCTCCAGGGAAAAGAAAGGTTATTGAGATGAATCAGTTTCCCTAAATATTAATATCTAATGGCAAGTTATTTAACTAGGAAATAGGAATAAAGCAGATTCACAAATCAGTGAAAGACTCATGTAATAAACTAAGGGATATTCTAAATATATGTTTAAATATTCAGAACCATAAAAATATCAGTAAATATTCACAAAAGGCAAAAAATAGATTGTATCTATCATGTTATGACAGGGTAAATAAATACAACACAACATGGAATGGGTAGAGTTACACATTTTGAATCAGAATGGAAAGTTTCTACTTCTGAATAGAGTAAATCAGCATGCTGTTTCTTGGTATGAAAGACTTTCAAAGTTCAAATTAAAGTGAGAAATTATATTACTGTTCCATGCTTTGAGTTAAAGTTTGGGGAGAGAATTTTGCATAAATAAAAATTTAAATACATGTCTGATGAGATAATTACAGTACCTTAATAGGAAGGTTTGAAAATCAAAACACAACCATTAGATTTGAGTTTGTTTTCTTCTCTTAACATCCAGTGTGACCCTGGACAGCCTGTTAAATATTTAACCTTTGGTTTTCTTATTCATAAAAAGGAGTCTGAATTGAAAGAAATTAGGTGTGGTCAGGGTCAGTATTTATGGTTGCTTTTGTTGATGGAGGGGTCCTGCTAAAGGCAAGTGTCCCTTCTTCCCACAATGCAAACTTGTCCATAGTAACCCAGAAGGGACTAGTGGTTAAGAGGTGAAATGTAGGACAAAAATTGCAAAGAACCACAGGAATGTTTGAAGTGATGAACATGTTCATTATCTTTAAAAAAAATAATTTTATTTATTTAATTGTGTGTGTGTTGAGAGAGGGAAGGAAGGAGAAAGAGAGAGAGATTGAATGCGTATGGGCACTGTAGGACCTCTTGTAAATGCAGACAAACTTAAGGTTCATATACCACTTTCCACATCTGGCATTATGTGGGTACTAGAGAAATGAACCCCGATGGAAGTGCCTTTAACTGCTGAACCATCTCCCCAGCCCAAGTTTATTATCTTTGTTGTGATGATAGTTACATAGTTGTAAACATGGCAATGTTTATCAAAGTGTATATTTTAAACATGAGTATCATACAGTGTGCCAAATATACTTAGAAAGTTTCTTTTATTTCCCAGTCTAAGGTACTTTTCAACATTTTTCATAGTGTGGGCCCACTGGAGATTTATTCATTTAGTTTTATATAATGAAAAGCATATTTATTTCACCATTAGGCATAAAATTATAAACTGGTAGTTATATTTCAGCTGTGTTTTGCATGCATATGTGGTGTGTGTATATGTTCACATGGGTGTGGGATCATGTGTGGGTGTGGGTACACATGCACATGTGGGCTTATTATGCAGAGGCTGGAGGATGACATTATGTATCTTCCTCAATTGCTTCTCTAACTTACTGATTGAGACAGGGTCTCCCACTGAGCCCAGAGCTTAGAAATGCCACTAGTCCAGCAGCCAGTGTGTCCTGGGGATTCACCTGTCTCTGCCTCCTGAGTGCCACCACACCCTGCATTCACATGGATGCTGGTCCTCATGCTTGTTCAGCAATAGCTTTATTAACTGAGCCACTTACCAACCATATTTCAGTCATTAAAAAGGCTTCTCCAATATCTTCTAACTTGCCTTCCTATTGTAATTCTGCTATGATATTTATCATTTCTTTTCTTTATATAGCATGCCTTTTCCCTTTTGCTGTGTTTTTCCCTTTTTTACCACTGACTTTTCTATTTTCCATTTTTATTTTATTTATTTGAGAGAGAGAGAAGGAGAGAGAGAAAAAATGGGAATGCCAGGGCCTCCAACCACTACAAACAAAGTCCAAATACATGTGCCACCTTGTGCATCTGGCTTATGTGGGTCCTGGGGAATTGAACCTGGGTCCTTTGGCTTTGCAGACAAGTACCATAACCACTAGACCATCTCTCCAATCCTCCACTGATTTTTGTATTATTTCATTATATATTTCCTTATAATACTTTGATGTTTCTTATGCTTGGAGTAAGAGTTTTTAATCTAAAAATTTGTAGTTTTTTATAAAAATTATTTTATTGGGGGCTGGAGAAATGGCTTAGTGATTAAGCACTTGCCTATGAAGCCTAAGGACCCTGGTTCAAGACTCGATTCCCCAGGACCCACATAAGCCAGATGTACAAGGTGGCACATGCACCTGGAGTTCGTTTGCAGTGGCTGGAGGCCCTGCTGCACCTAGTCTCTCTTCTTCTTCTCTTTCTCTCTCTCTCTCTCTGTCTCTCTCTCTCTCTCTCTGCCTCTTTCTCTCTCTATCTGTTGCTCTCAAATAAATAAATAAAAATTTAAAAAATTATTTTATTTATTTATCTATTTGAGCGTGTGCGCACAAGAGAGAATGGGCACTCCAGGGCCTCTAGCCACTACAAACCAACTCCAGATGCATGTGTCACCTTGTGCATCTGGCTTTGTGTGGGTAGTGGGGAATTGAACTCAGGTCCTTAGGCTTTGCAGGTAAGTGCCTTAACTGCTGAGCCATGTCTCTAGTCCTAGTATTTTTATATGTATATGTGATTTTTTTCAATATTTATTTGAGAGAGACATGGCCTCCTGCCACAGCAATGAACTCTAGATACATGCTCCACTTTTTCTTTGTACATTTGGCTTTATGTGGGTACTGAGGAATCCAACCCAGACTGTCAGGCTGTTCAAGCAAACACCTTTAACCACTGAGCCAGTTTTTAATTAAATATGGGAGATTTCTGTGATTCTTTCTTCAAATATCTTTTCTGTTTCCCTTTATCATCTTTACATTTTTTTAAATATTTTACTTATTTATTTATTTCAGAGTGATAGAGAGAGAATGGGCACACCAGGACCTCCAGCCACTGCAAATGACTTCCATATGTATGTTCTACCTTGTGCATCTGGCTTACATGGGATATAGGGAATCAAACCTGGGTTCTTAGGCTTCACAGGCAAGTGCCTTAACAGCTAAGCCATCTCTCCAGTCCTCCCCTTGTCATATTTAAATACTTTATCTTCAAATATATTTATCAGCCTCACTAGAGTGAAATGGAATCTCAAAGTAGTTTTAATTTGCACTTACCTGATGACTAAGGTTGTAGAACATGATTTTAGATATTTATTGTCTATTTTATTTCTTCTTTAGAGAACTCTATGTTCAGTTCTAGAGCCCATTTTTGAATGGGTTGCTTAATTTCTTGTAAATTTTTGAGTTCTTTGTATATTATAGATATTAATCCTATGTCAAATGTACACTGGTAAAGATTTTCTCTCATTATGTAGGCTGCCTCTTCACAGTTTACTTTGCCGCACAAAAGCTCTTTTATTTCATGAGATCTTAATAGGTGATTAGTGGTCTTACTACCTGAGGAATTGGGGTTCTGTTCAAAAAATCCTTGTCTATGTTTTATGTTGAAGTGTTTCTCATACTTTTCCCTCCTTCAGTTTCAGAGTTTCAAGTCTGTTATTAAGGTCATTGGTCCATTGGAAGTTGATCACACCAGTCCATTTCTATGCAATGAAACTCTGCATAAGTTCTCAAAACACAGGCAGCAGAATGCAGCAAGCTTCTCACACAAACTGCTTCTAGACCAGTCCTGACTGAGTTCTTTCTCACTGTCATAAGCCAAACTTCATAGTCCATAATTCTTACTGCATTCAGATCTGACAACTCTGACTAGAATAGTTCATCAAGCTATACTTACAGCTCTGAAAGGACTCTTTTAGACACATTGGAGATGCCAGGACTATGGTATGGCTGCCAAGGAGAGTTCCTGGCACTGGATTATGGGGATGTTTGAACAGCATTGGGATTGACAAAAACTATGGGGACTTTTAAAGTTGGACAGAATACATTGCATTTTACATCATGTATGATTATCAGTTTAAAGGGGTTAGGGGTGGAATGTGGTGGTTTGATTCAGGTGTTTCCCATAAACTTATGTGTTCTGAATGGTAGGTCCCACGCTTATAGCTATTTGGGAATTGGAGCCTCCAGGAGGCAGTATATTTTTTGGGACAGGCTTATGGAGGTTATAGGCAGCTTTCTCTAGCCAGTGTTTGGCACACTGTCCTGTTGCTGTTGTCCACCTGATGTTTGCTGGAGGTGATGTCCACCCTCTGCTCATGTCAAATTTTCCCCTGCCATCATAAACCCTTTCCTCCTCCCTAAGCTACTTTTAGTTGTTTTTTTTTTTTTTTTTTTTTTTGGTTTTTCAAGGTAGGGTCTCACTCTGGTCCAGGTTGACCTGGAATTAGCTATGTAGTCTCAGGGTGGTCTCGAACTCATGGCAATCCTCCTACCTCTGCCTCCCGAGTGCTGGGATCAAAGGCGTGCACCACCACGCCCGGCTTTTAGTTGGGTTCTTTGTACCAGCAATGCAAAACTGACTGCAACAGGTTGTCTTTATTCAGTGAATATCTTTGGCATTTTTTTTTGTTGTTGTTGTCAAAAATCAGATGGTGATAGCTGCCTGGGTGTACATTAGGGTTCTCTATTCTGTTGTATAAACCTACATGTCTGTTTTGTGCCAGTACCATGCTATTTTTGTTACTACAGCTCTGTGATATATATTAAAATTCCATATGGTGACACTCCAGCCTTATTTTTGTTGCTTCAAATTGCTTTGGCTATTCAAATGTATGTGTGTCTGTGTGTGTTTTTAGTGAATTTTAGGATTTTTCTCCTATTTAAGTGAAGAATGCCATTGGAATTTTGATGGATTTTGCATTAAATCTGTAGGCTGTTTTTGGCAAAATAAACATTTTCACAAATTGATTTTTTTTTCAATTCATAAACATGGGATGTCTTTCCATTCTCTGGTTTCTTCTTCAGTTTCTCTCTTGAGTGTTTTAACATTTTCATTGTAGAGATCCTTTGCTTCCTTGGTTAGGTTCATTTTAAGCTACATTATTTATTTATTATTTAGTTTTAGGCAATTGTGAATGGAAGCATTTCCCTGATTTCATATTTACCACATTTTTAATTGGTATACAGGTTTACTGCTTTCTATGCATTAATTTTGTATTCTGATACTTTGCTTAAGGCAGTTATCAGCACTGACAGTTTTCTGGTAGGATCTTTAGGGTCCTTTATGTATAGAATTATATAATCTGCAAATAATGATAATTTGACTTCTTCCTTTCAATTTTTATTCCTTTTTTGTGTCTCTTGACTTATTGCTATAGCTAATACTTCCAATTTACAAATAAAAGTGTTAAAAAAAAAAGTTGGGAACATGGAGACCCTTGTCTTATTCCTGATTTTAGTGGAAATGCTTCAAACTATTTTTTTCCATTAGTATAATGTTGGGTATATATTTGCCATTTATTGACTTTACCATGTTGATATATTCTTTAAATTCTCAGTTTCTTTAGGACTTTTATCATGAAGGGATGATGAATTTTGTCAAATGTCTTTCTGCATCTATTGAGATGACCATGTGCTTTTTGTCCTTTAGTCCAATAATATGACATATTACATTTATCACCTTGTGTATGTTGACCTATCCCTACATCTCTGGATAAAACCCAATTGATCAAGGCAAATGGGCTTTTTTATGTATTCCTGTATTATGTTTTCTAGCTTTTTCTTGAGATTTTTGCACTTATATTCATGGAAAAGATTGGTGTGCAATATGTGTTTTTGTTGTGTCTTTATCTGGTTTTGGTATCAGGTTAATGGTGGCTTCATTAAATGGCAGTTTTTCTTCATTTTATATTTTATGGTTTAGTTTGAGAAGCATTTGTGTTAGGAATTCTGTGAAGGTCTGGTGGAATTCCCTAGTGAATCCATCTTGGCATGAACTTTTTTAAATTTGGGAGTTATTTTATACTTTCTTTGATCTCATTACTTGTTATAAGTCTTTTATCACTTTGCTTTAATTTTGGCAGGTCATGTAAATGAAGAGATTCATTTATCCATTTCTTTTAAATTTTCAAATTAATGGAGTACATATTACTTCTCTAACTTTATTAATTTGGGTGTTTTCTCTTTTTTGGTAAGTTCTGCTTTGAATTTATCCATCTTGTTTATCCTTTTAAAAAACAAGCTCTTGGGCTGGAGAGATGGCTTGGTAGTTAAGGCGTTTGCCTGCAAAGCCAAGGGTCCTGGTTTGACTCTCTAGGACCCATGTAAACCAGATGCACAAGTGGGCGCATGCATCTGGAGTTCATTTGCTTGAGGCCCTGGTATGCCCATTCTCTCTCACTCCTCACTCTCTGTGCCTCTTTCTCTCTCTCTCAAATTATATATACATACATATATATATATATATATATTTTTTTTTTAAAAAAACAAGCTCTTTCATTGATGCTTTTATTTTTTTTTCTATTTCATTAATTTCTGCTCTGATCTGTACTATTTATTTCCATCTACTGATTTTTGGTTTGGTTCATTCTTTTTCCAAGGCCTTAAATTATAGTATTAAGTTATTTATTTATGCCCTCTTTAATTTCTTAATTTAGGCAGTTAAGGCTATAAAATTCTCTCTTAGGACTACCTTCATTGTATCCCATAGGTTTTGGTATGTTGTGTTTTCATTATCATTTGATTCTACAACTTTTTAAATTTCCTTCTTGATTTGTTCAGTGACCCAGTCATTATTCAGTATATATTTTTGACAATATCTATACATATAAAGAATCCCCTACTTCCACCCACCTTTCTCCCATCTCATATGCCCCAAGTCCCTTATTTCCTCTTCTATTTTTTTGACAATTTTTATGTAGAGTTTTTGTTATTCTATAGTCTTTTTCAATGTTGATGTGTAGTTTTATCCCATTGTGATCAGATAGAGTATAAGGAATTATTTCAATGTTCTTGTATTTGATTTTTATATTTCTATAAATTTAGTTGATTTTTTCCAATGATATAAAGTAGTTGGAAACATTTGTGGGTGTATTTGTGTATATGATTTTTTGGGTAGGAGGAGAGCAACAGGTGGTAGTAGAACTATGGATTTATCACTAAAAAAGAAGGCCATCCTGTATTTACTTGTACGAGAGGAGTCAAAAGTACTCTACTAAGTTCGTACGAGCAGGCCCTGTTGTAGCTGTTCATAAGTATCAGGTGAAACTGTTTTCTGTAACTTTCTCCATCATTCTTTCCTATGCTTGAGTAATTTCCTCAATATTCAGACTATCCAATGGGAAATCTCTCCAGGTTTGCTGAATTCTGAATTGTGCTACTATCACCCTTTGTTACTATGTTCAGACAATTCTGATCCTGTTGGTTCCCTGGACTCTGAATGTTGTCTTCCCAGTGCAAGTAGTTCCTTTTTCTGTCCCTAGATTTCTCCCTCTTGCTCTGAGGTTTAAGCCTTCTGAAGACCACAAGCCAAAGTAACTGTAAGGTTCACCTTTTATGTTTATTATTTTTCAAGAGCCACTATTGTTCACTGCCTGGTGCTCACTTTGCCAGAAATCATTGTTTTACATTTTCATGTTTCTTCTCATTACTTTTTACAAGCACAAAAATATATTCAATCCCTGTTTCTACATTTTGAACAGAAGCTGAGTTATATACCCAGGTTTCCTCTTATTCTTCCTGGGTCCTTCTTATGTTTTTGCATCTATTAAAAAATAAAACATGTTTTGATACAACTGTGCAGAGTGGGATGATTACTGTAGCCATGTCCTCATATAGTTAATTTTTGTTTTGTGATAAGGATGCTAAAAGTATACTTTGGCAAGTTTCTTATCCTGACTATAGTCTTCTTGCTGTTAGATCTCTAGGGTGAGCCATCCACATGATTTCACCTTTCAAAGGTGACCTATATCACTCTACCTCCATTGGCAACTAAAGTTTTTCCATGTTTATACATAATATTTTTTAAATTCTATTTCTGAAGTGTTTTTCTTTCTGGGTCTGGTTTATATCACTTAGTCCAATGTCTTATGGATTCATCCATTCTACTGTAAAAGAAAGCATAGTTCAAATCTTCATATATCATAATTTGTTATTTATTTATATTGATTAACACAGTTTATTTCCATATCCTGACTATTGTGAACAATTTGGAAATAACTGTGAGAACACAGTTAATTTTATTTTCTTTGAAAAGAGAACAGAGGGTGTAGTTCTAATTTTAAAGTTTTGAGGAACCTATATAAAGTGCTCCATATTTATAAGTTCATCAGCTGTGTACAGACTTTTTTGTCTTTATTTAAAATTTATTTATTTATTTATTTGCAAGGAGAGGGGCAGGGAATGAAAAAATATGCCAGGGCCTTTTGCCATGGCAAATGAACTCCAGGTACATGCACAAATTCATGCATCTGGCTTTATGTGGATACTGGTGAGTTAAACCTAGGCTAATAGGCTTTGCAAGTAAGTGCATTTAACTGTTGAGCCATCTCTCCAGTCCCTTCTTCTGTCTTTTTGATAAAATTCATCGTAACAGGTGTGAAATGATACTCACTATGATTTTAATTTGTATTTTCACAATGATTTGCCATGTTGAGCTTTGTAAGAAAATGCCACCGTTGGCCATTTCTATGTTTCCTTTGAGAAATGTCTATGAATATTATTAGGCTATTTTAAAAATTGGGTTGGACCTAGGTGTGGTGGTGCATGCCTTTAATCCTAGCACTTGGTAGGCAAAGGTAGGTGGATCGCCATGAGTTCAAGGCCACCCTGAGACTACACAGTGAATTTCAGGTCAGCCTGGGCTACAGTGAGACCCTACCTTGAAAAACCAAAATAAATAAATACTAAAAAGTGGGTTGTTTTCTTTCTAAGGAGTTGTCTGAATTCCTTATATATTTTGGATTCTAACTACTTCTCGGATATTTAGTTTGTAAATATTTCACCCATTCAATGGGTTGATTTTTTATTGTGCAGAAACTTTAATGCAATATATAGAGCCTTACTTTTTCAGTTTTGCTTTGTTTTCATTGCCTCTAGAATAAAATCAAAAAACTTGTAAAGGCTGATATCAAGGACTCCCCTCCATGTTTTCTCCTAGGAGTTTTATAATTTCAGGTCTTACATTAAAGTTATGAATTTGGTTTGAATTGAATTTTATATATGGTAGAAGAAAATGTTTTGACTTAATGGATATTTTGTTGTTGTTGTTTATTTATGAGGATATCTAGGAACTCCAAGTAAATTTTGTTGAATAATATTTCCTTTTTATTGTATAATCTTGGCAACGGTCAAAAAATATTTGATCACAAGCATATGGACTTATTTCTCAATTCTCTATTCTGTTCTGTTAGCTAATGTGTCTATTTTCATGTGATTATTACATTTTTATTACTATAGCTTTACACTTTTTTTGGAGTTATGACTCTGTAGGTTGCTTTGGATAGTATAAATAGTTTGATAATATTGAGTTTCTAATCCATAAATGAAATTGAGGCTATGTTTTTATTTTTAAGTGATATTTTATATTTCAGTGTACAGCTCTTTCCATTCTTACTTCTAATACTTCAATTTTTTGCAGCAATTGTGAGCTACAAACAGTTTTGACATTTTTTAGAAAACTTCTGAAATTTTTACTACTATCAGTATTGACTTTACATGTTGATTTTGTATTCTTAAACTTTATCAAATGGGTTTTATATAATGGTCTGTTTTTCTCATGGAGGCATTGAAATTTTCTCTATTTAAGTCCATGATATCTGCAAGCAAAGAGAAATTACCGTTTTCTTTCAGATTTGGATGCTTTTATGTATTTTTATTGCTTAATTACTATGGCTAGGACTTTGAGTGTAGTATTTATTAACAATAGTGAAAGTTGGTATCCTTGCACTGTTCCTGGTTCACAAGGAAAGCTTCTCACTTTCCCCTATTGGATGTGATGTGGCTTCTCATATACATATTTTATTGTGTTGGGATTCATCTTTCTATGCCTAACTTGTTAATTTATTATCATGAAAAGATGGAAATTTGCTGATGCCTTTTCTGCACCATGAGATTCTCACATGGTTTTCCCTTCATTCTGTTAATGACATATGCAATGATTTGTAGGTGTTGGTCCTCCCTTGCATCTTAGACATAAGTCCCACCTGATTCTAGTGAATGAGTCTTCTACTATGCTGTTGAAGTTTATGTGCTTTTTTGTCGAGGTAGGGTCTCACTCTAGCCACAGTCTGACCTGCAAATCACTCTGTAGTCTCAGGGTGGCCTCGACCTCATGGTGATCCTGAGGCATGCCATCACTTTTACTGTAGGCATTTATCCGTTTCAAGTTTCATTTTAGAAATGGTTTTTAAATTAGAGAGAGGGAAAGGAAGAGGCAGATAATGGGTGCTCCAGGGTCTCCAGCCACTATAAATGAACTCCAGATGCATTGCACCACCTTGTAAATATGGTTTATGTGGATAGTGGGGAATTAAGTCTGGGTTCTCAGGCTTTGCAGGCAAGTTCTTTAACTGCTAAGCCATCTCTTCAGCCACAAAATATATTTATTTATTTATTTGCAAGCAGAGAGAGAGCAGAGAGAGGGGCTGTTGCATTCAGGTTCACATTACTGTCAGAAAACACTTGACCAAGACCAACTCGTGGAGAGAAAAGGGTTTATTTTGGCTTACAGGCTTGAGGGGAAGCTCTACAATGGCAGGGGAAAACAATGGCATGAGCAGAGGGTGGACATCACCCCCTGGCCAACATAAGGTGGACACTAGCAACAGGAGAGTGTGCCAAACACTTGGCAAGGGGAAACTGGCTATAATAACCATAAGTCTGCCCCCAACAATACACTGCCTCCAGGAGGCATTAGTTTCCAAATCTCCATGAGCTGGGAACCTAGCATTCAGACCACCTAAGTTGATGGGGGGGGGTACCTGAATCAAACCACCACATTCTGCCTCTGGCCCTCATAAACTGTTAATCATCCATGGTATAAAGTGCAATGCATTTAGTTCAACTTTCAAAGACCCCATATTTCTTACAAATCCTAATGATGTTCCAACATCCCCATAGTCCAAGGTCTTTTAACTGAGCCATAATACCAAAATATCCCTCAACAACCCATAATGGCACAGGATAAATGTTAACACTGCAAAAGATGGCACTGAGCATAGCAAAGAAATACTTACAATTCATGATTTAAACAGGGCAAATATCAAAAATGTAGCTCCCAGTCCAACAACTCTAGCCAGTGACAAGTCTCCAAGTCCGATAAGTCTCACCAGCAACAAGTCTTTGGAGTTCCAATTCCACCCCTCCAGCTAGGCTACTCACAGTCCTGGAAAACTTCATCTGGGGATGGAAGTCTCCTTTGCAGCCATGTTGTGGTCCTGGCATCTCCACTGGATCTCCAGTGCAATCCTCACAGCTCCATTGGGTCTCCAGGCAGACATCCAGCAAACCTGCTTAACACTGACCATGGCTGTTTTCAAAACACAAGACCGTGTTACAAACTCAACGACCCTCTCTTTCCTGCATTTCTCATACTCCACACTACCAGGTGGGGTTACAAATTTGTTAATCCAGGGGGAATAAAATAGACTTTGAAGAACAGGACACTTCCTGAGCACTCATCCCCCTCCAAAAAAGTCTACATTCTTCCTGTTGCCCCAGTGCAGGTCAGCTGACCCAATCTCAAATGTTGTAATCTCTTAGTTGTAGCTGAATGGACAGCAGTTCACCTAAAGATTTCATTTTTTTCTGTCCATATCCCTCTGCTCACACCATCTGTTTCTATGCAAAGCAACCCTGCACAACGTCTCAGGACACAGGATTAACAACAAGCCTCTCACACAAACTGCTTCTAGCCCAGTCCAGACAAAGTTCCTTTTCACCCTCATAAGCCAAACTTCACAGTCCATAGTTTTTACTGCATATAGGTCTTGAAACTCTGACCAGAATAATCCACAAAGCTGTACTTATAGCAGTGCAAGGCGTCTCTAAGGCCAAGGTTCCAAACCCTTCCACAGTCCTCTTGAAAATCAGCTCCAAAAGGCCACAGCCACACAGTCAGGTGTCTAGTAGCAAATGATACCACTCCTCAGTACTAATATTACTCTAGTAGTCAGGTTTGCATTGCTGCCAGAAAACACTTGGCCAAGACAAACTTGTTGGGGGAAAAGGGGATTTATGTTGGCTTACAGGCTCAAGGGGAAGCTCCATGATGGCAGGGGAAAATGATGGCATGAGCAGGTGGACAATAGCAACAGGAAAGCATGCCAAACAGTGGCAAAGGGAAACTGGCTATAATACCCATAAGCCAGTCTCAAACAATACACTGCCCCCAGGAGGCATTAGTTCCCAAATCTCCATGAGCTGGGAACCTAGCATTCAGAACACCTAAGTTTATGGGGGGACACTTTAATCAAACCACTATGAGGGCAATGGGAGAGAATGGGTGCACCAGGGCCTGCAGCTACTGTAAACACACTCCAGATGCATGCCCCACCCTGTGCATCTGGCTTTATGTAGGTACTGGGGAATTGAACTGGTCATTAAGCTTTGTAGGTAAGCATCTTAACCACTAAGCCATCTCTACAGCACAGAAATGATTTTGCTGTACTCCCTAAGTTTAGTATGTTGAATTTATATCTTACTTTGACATAATATATTTTACAGCCATTTTGATTTCTTTTTGAACTGTTGGTTATTATATGGTATGTTGTTGGATTTCCACATTTAGTGAGTAAGTTCATGTTTGCTAATAATGATGGTTGTTTCTCTGTTATGGGCATTTGATGGATTGAGCCAGCTTCTTCCCCCTTGATGAAGCTTCCCTTGGAATCTAGAAGCCTGAAATAAACACTTTCCTCCATGAGCTGATCCTGTACAGGTGCTTGTCCCAGCAGCAAGAAGGAAACTGCACCACTCCTCCTACAAGGATAGTTTTCAAGTTATGGAATTCCTTCTCTGTGCTGAGCACTAGTGGCTCTGGGAGGTGGGACAATGCAGAAAGGAAATTGCTCCTCCTACACTTTTTGTGAAATAATTCTTATTAGGTTATGCCCATCCAAAGTCTTCTGAATGTCTATATTTATCCTTTTTGGTCCATAGTGCTCTTACTTTTGACTAGATAATCTGCTTTTTACAGATGGCTGAAAGTACTGGGGAGACCCAAGACACACCAGTATGGCAAGCAAAGAAAACCAACTGCCTATCACAAGATGAACCATCTCTCTCACATCTGCCAAGGCTCAAGATACATTATACAGGAAATGGTGGATTAAACACAAGGGCTATTCTCACTGCTGGCCTGAGAATCTCCTCTAGGGAAATGGCAATAGATGGTGAGAAGACTCAAAATTCATCAAAGCAGAAAATCATAGGATGAAGAGAGTTCAACACCCAAGGAGATATATAACACATCCTCCAACATTGTGGAAGAGGGAGTGGAAAGAATATAAGACTCACATGGTAGGAAGGTATATTCTGAGGTATTAGCCCCTGCACAAAGACTGACTGATGTATTCATGACCTCACAGTGAACTTCTATTAATAACCCCACTAAGGAGGGACCTCAGTGGATGGAGGTGGGAGAGAAGGAACATAACAGTATAATCTGATTGGAATATGACCACTATGTAATATGTTCATATAGTAAAGTTCTCAATTAGTACAATTAAAAGAAAAACAATTCCCTCCACCGTATTGCTATAGCCTTTTTTATGGTTGCTTGATACTGGGTTTCATATAGCCCAAACTGGACTCAAACTATTCAGAGATGTCCTTGAATTTCTGATCATACTACCTCTACCTCCCAAGTGCTAGGATTACAGGCATGTACTACCATACCTCATTTTGTGTGGTGCTAGGAATCAAACCTAAGACTTTGTGCATACACACAAGAACTATGCCACAGACTGGAGTCTTCTAGATTATATATATGTGTATATATATATATATATATATATATATATATATATATATATATACATATATACATACATACATACATACATACATAAGTTTTTTGAGGTAGGGTCTCACTCTAGCTCAGGCTGACCTGGAATTCACTATGTAGTCTCAGGGTGGCCTTGAACTCACGGTGATCCTCCTACTTCTGCCTCCCAAGTGCTGGGATTAAAGGTGTGCACCACCATGCCCAGCTAGATTATATTTTAGTTGACAACTGTTTAATTTTTCTTTGTAGGGGAAGTATAGGTTGGATTAACTGACCTCTTTTGTCACTGTCTGTATAGATTTATTGTTGTTACTCAAATAATAATTATAAAAGCTGTAACTTATAATTAGTAGCCATTGCATTTTCCCCATCTTATATTTATTTCTGATGTTATATTACCTTAAATGATTGAAATACATAACAGCACTTAAGATTTTTGAAAAAAAAATAAAATTACTACTCTATTAAAATTAATTGACTTAGAAGTTTTTGCTTTTGCATTTAAATTTGTATTGTATGTTTCTATGATGTTACTTGCATATTTGCTGCTTGCTAAGTGTTTAATAATCCACTGAATGTTGCAAAAATTCATTTGAACTACTGCTTTCCATTGATATTTTGGTTAAAATCATAGTTTAGGAAAAGCCATAGTAATTTAGTAAATGTAGTTATACTTCTTAAGTTATGTTTTTATATTTTCTTTTAATTTGGAGACTCCTAAGATTCAAAAGTGAGTGGAAGCCTGGAGGGATATCATAGGAGATTTATGACAACTAATGTTGAAAGGTGAAGTGTTGTTTGAGTCAATTCCAGAGAGATACATGCAAGACTAACACTTAAATCCATTACTGAAATTATTTCCTTGATATGTACCCATTTTTGGAGAAACTGACAAATGGACCATTGTTCCCTTAGGAGCCCTAGGTAGCTCATCTGAACTAAGAAATGCTGTAAATATAAAATGACATACTGAATTCTGAGTACTTAATATGAAGAAGAAAAATAATTGATAACAGTGTTGGTGATTGCTTAAACAATATTGTAAATATATTTGATTAGGCAACACTCATTTTTAAGATTACATTTGCTAGCACTGGAGAGATGACTAAGCCATAAGGTTCTTGCTTGCAAAACAATGGCCTGCATTCAATTCCCTAGTACCAACATAAAGCCAGGTGCACCAAGTGGCACATACATCTGGAGTCTGTTTGCAGTGGCTAGACGCCCTGGTGTGCCCAATCTCTCCCTTACCCACTTTCTCTCTCCCTCTCTCTCTTTGTTTGAAAATACATAAATAACTACTTTTTAAAATTACATTTGATAACCTATGTTTATAATTCCGGAACTTGGGAAGTGGAGGCAGAGGTGGTAGGGTCAGAATTTTTAAGCCACCTTTGGCTATATAGCAAGTTTGAGAACAGCCTGGCCTATATAAGAGCCTGTCTTAAATAATCAAACAAACAAACCTTTGCAGGGGCTGGGGAGATAGCTCATTTAGTAAAGTGCTTGCTTCACAAGCATGAGGACCAGAGTTTGATTCCCCAGTACCCATATGTATATGCCCACATGGTATTGTGTGTCTACAATTCCATCCCAGTGCGGTAGAGGCAGGAAAGGAGCAAATACCGAGATCTTATTAGCTTACCAGCTAATCAAACCTAGTAACTGAGCCCTAGGCTAATGAGAGTTCCTGTCACAAAAACAACCAGATGTTATACCTGAGGAAAAGACTTTGGATTTTCCTTTGGCCACTACCTAAATGTGCATGTGCACTTGCATAACAAGTGCACCCACATGTTGGGCTTTGCTAGTAACAGGCTGGACAGGTGAGGAGGCTGGCCTGAACTATTGGACATGGCCAGGGGCCCTGGGCTGAGGGGTCGCAGCTGGCCCTCTGTCAGGGGTCTCTGGCAATGGTGATTGCCTTCACTATGTTATAGGGTATAGTGAGCTGTCATTGCCCAGAGTGGGCAGAACTGGCGAGGCGCTCCCCCCAGACCTGAAAGGCTATGACCATTCCATAAGTCAAACTTTGCCCCCCACAGTTCCTGACCTGTGGCTAGCTGCCCAAGAGACCCTCATGTGGCTAAAGTCACATAGCCTTCTCACCCCCCACAGTTCTGAAGTCACAGCCTCCTGTTAATCTCTTCCGCCCTTCCCCTTACCTTTCTTTATCCTTCCCCCATAGCTTTGAAGTTACTAGTCCTTCCTCTATCTAGATAACAGCCCATAAACTATGCATCCGCTCGCCATACAGTCTGTACGTGCCGTCTCAACCTTCCCCAAGTGTTTATAAACCCACCCCCCCTTTCAATAAACGAGTGCTGTCCATCAGACGGTCTCCCGGGTGCTCATTGTCCGTCATGTGTTCCTATGTTCGAGTTGCACTCATCCGCCCAGCCAGAAAGACCCTTCTAACTCATCTCTCCCTTGCCCGGGACGTCGGTGGCCAACGACCCTGGGGAAAGGGAATGGCACGAGCCCCACAGCACGAGACCCACAGCTGGCACCAGCTGTGACCCCTCAGCCCAGGGTCCCTGGTCATGTCAATAGTTCAGGCCAGCCTCCTCACTGGTCCAGCCTGTTACTAGCAAAGCCCAACACCCACACATACAAACACACGGTCAAAAAACTTACCTCTGTCATCATTAAAACATTTGAAATTAAGCAGTAGATGCTGACCCCAATCTGGGTCAGTCAGGGTTGCTTTAGATAGTACGTAATTATTTTTAAAACTAAATAAATTCTAAGTGAGTATATTTGTAAATATTTGAAATGAATTTGATTATCCCATGGTGAACTATAATGCATATCTCATGGTATGTACACAGTGATTCATGGTATATGCCTACTCCAACACAGTACAAACTATTGTATTTTATGTCTGAAACAAGTTTAGAATAGAATTTATTCTAAGTATCCTGAAGCTCACTGAATTAGCTTGAACAGGTGCTAAGCATAATTCGATGTCAGAAAAGCAGCCTATAGTGTGTGTATGTGTGTGTGTTTTATTATTATCCGTAGTAATAAACTTCTTGGGGAAACTAGAAGTGTTTGGGTTTTCCACACATGATGTATAGAGCTTAACTCATTTTATATCTATTAATTGGGTGAGGTTAGGCAAATTACTTAATTTCATGACAAATCAACTTTCTCACTGGTAAATAAAATTTCATCTCACACAGGGTAACTGGAGATTCGAAGTATTTCTAGCTCTATGCCTGGTACAACAATGCTCTCTGAATGGTTTCTTAGCTGATGCAGCATGTGTTTAGGGTTTCTGAGAAGTGCTAACTAAACAGGAGGACATGAGGTCCACACTGGGCCATCTTCTGTGCCTCTTATGTGACATTTAACAGTTCTGTAAGGCTCTCTTATCCTTTGTGGGGTTAATGACACCATATTGAAAGAAGGGCTGACAGATGCAAAGATAAATGCACAAGGGCAAGGTTAATTACTGAAGACATTTTAAGTAGCATGGGTTGACAGGAGGTGTCAGGTTCTGACAAGGGAACATGTTGAGCAGAGACTTAAAATTTTAGTTATATAGCATCATATGATACTTGAGTTTGATAAGATTTTTGTTCTTATTGCTAAAATAGTAGTCATTCTATATTTTTCTAGAGTACAAGTCAATGTACTTAACATTTCCTACTTCATGGATAATGGAGGGCAAAAAAAAATAAAAAGACATCAAAGTAGAAGGAAAGAAGGGGTTCAGTGGGAGGTGAGGAAGAACAAAAGAGGGTAATGAGAGAGGATTATGACTAAAAAACATTGTAAGAAAATTATTGATAAAATATTTTTTAAAAAGATTTCCTGCTGAATAGATTAAGATGAAATCTGACACTGACCTTGGTAAACTGTCATGTTAAAGCCATTCAATAAAAAGACAGGGGATGGGGAGGTAGCTCAGTGTTTAGAGATACTTGCTTGCAGGGCTGGAGAGATGGTTTAGCGGTTAAGGCACCTGCTTGCGAACCCTAGGAACGCCCATTAGATTCTCCAGGTCCCACTTTTAGCCAGATTCAAAAAGTGATACAAGGTACCCACAAGGGGGCGCCTGGGTCTTGAGTTCGTTCACAGCAGGTGAGAGGCCACTGGCATGCCCATTTTCTCTCTCTCTCTCTCTCTCTTTCTTTCAAAAAAAAAAAAAGCATACTTGCTTGCAGACTCCTGGCCTATGTTCAATTCTGCAGTACCCATGCAAAGCCAGATGCCCAGGGTGGCACATGTATCTGGAGTTTGTAGTGGCATGCCTATGCTTTATCTCTCTCTCTCTTTCTCTCTTTCTGCTCCCAAGTAAGGAAAAAAATACTTAAAATATAAAAATAAAAGACAAGCCATTTTATACCATACCATGAGTGTAGCTGATGAGGGTGATCACTAAGCTCAGTCAAGAGTGGGGACTGAGCCTTGGACCTCTGTGCAGTGAGGAGCAAAGTACACCTCAAAGTCTATAGCATGGACCCTGTGGGGCTGGAGCCTGTCGACTTGCCCAAGAAGCTGTGACAGTGATGCGAGTATGACCTTCTTCAGTCTTATAGAAATTGCTTCTTGTTTTAATATTTTATAATTATTTTCATTATGGTTCCTTTTATTGAGTCAATTTCTTTCTGAGAATGCTACCCTGTCTCCCTTAAAGTAGCCCAAGGAAAGGGTATTTAGCATTTGTTTAGAGCAGAAAAAAGGAAAATTAGTATTTATTGCTTTAAAATATATAATCCATACTTATTGGAGAAAACTGGAAAACACGGAGATGAATAAGAAAATGTGAGTGAATATTTCATTATTGTGTGCAACCATTGTTAATATCTCATTGTTTTCTCAAAATAATTTTTATAACAGTTGATATATGTAATTTTTACAATGCTGGAATTCCTGTAACTATTTTCCATATGTATAATAAATCATGGAATAAGGATACTGCAAACAGGATATTCATTTACTAAACAGTTTAAGAATATGTTTATATATTTTAAACATTCATATATATATACTTTGATTTCTTTACTATTAGTTGTTTTTTTCTTTTTATTTCTGAATTGTTTGAATTAACCCCATCATACATTATACAGCATTATGCATTATCCTCATTTTCTTAGGATAAATTTCTAAGATTAAATTTTGGGGGTCAATGAGTTAATCATTTAAATCTTTCTTTTAATAATTAGGTTATCAAATGAGCATGAACATTTTTTAGCCTTTTAATAAATAAGTTATCAAATTGTCTCCAGGAAAATTTTCCCCAGATGGTTAATTTATTTTTCAATAGAGATGTATTTAAGTTTCAGGTAGCTAAGTTTATCATTCTATTCCTTTATGGCTTTCACCTTCCTCTGGTATAGAATAGCCTTCTGTATAATGAGAGGAATTGCTATTCACCTATTAAAATTCTTTTGCATGCAACTCTTCAATTTTTTATTTTGGCCTAAGAGAAGGAGCTAACAAATTTTTGGCTCTAGTGGCTAGTCGTTTATTTCAGTATGCCACATTTTTCATTAAAGAGTTAAATGTCACCTTTATCATACATCTTGGTATGAAATCAATGAGTCTATTTCTAGCCTTCCTACAGTTCTGCAGATCTGCTTGTTCATACTTTTGGATGAGTACAGCACTATTTGATTGCTTACTTCCAGCAATTCCTCTTACTTTGTGAAAAGTAGACTGGAAGGAATGTTGCCTTTTACTCCTTCCTCCTCACAGTTTACATCCAAATTAATCTCCAAGCCCTGATACTTTTAACCTACATGATACAGTCAAAAATCTCAAAAAACTCCTCTGCATTGATGGTGGGTAACATCCCAGGAAGAACCTGTCTTTACAGAGCGTTGTAGCACCTTCAAATGCACTGCACATTGGTGAAACTCCAGAGTACATCTAGTAATATTTGCCTGTCAATGATTGACAATACAGAGGTTGTTAAAAAGACTACATCTTTATTAAATGTGTAAAGGAAATTTAAATATTATTCTGGTGCCTTTGAGACAGAAAATATGGTCTGTGGACTCACTGAAGCAATCTGCAATGCATAGAATTATAAGCAACTTGCATTGGACATGAATATTTATTTCTTGAGCATCTACTTGAATACAAACTATATGGTTAAGCAAATCCAACTTGAAAATTTTTGCAAATAAAACCACAAGAATAAGACATAAATCATCTTGAAAGAAATAGCTTTTAGTTTTCAACAGTAAGATTAGAATATCAGGTACAGTAAGTGACAAAGAACAACAAAAGAAATAATTTGTTAAAATCAGATCATGCTGAGAACTATATAAATAATTGTACATTCCTCATAGCACTTTAGTGAATATATAATGTAAAACATATTTGAATATAAACTTCAATAAAATAGACATAAAATGTTAATAAAACAAATTTATATCCTTATTAATTTACAAATAACATGAATTCATTGGCAAAATTATTTTAAATATAAAAATATCACCTCAAATACATTATATTACATATTAGCACATGACTATTTTCATATATAATCATTGGCAATATGATTTTTAAAATTTTATTTTTATTAGATATAGGCATACTTAGTATGTAAACAACACATGTTGGTTACCATCCTTTCCCTCATCCCTGCCCCTTTTCTGAAGAGGCCCTCCTTATTTCTGATGCAGGGCAACCACATGGGGATTGTGGGGGCAGCAGTCAATTATAGGGGAGAGGCAATGTCTCTGACAAAATGTCCCAACTTGTGCCTCTAACAATGCTTCCGCCCCCTCTTATGCAAAATTCCCTGAGCCATGTTGAATGCATTTTAAGTCTACTTCAGTGATGGGCACTCAGGAGCTTCTGGTTCTCTGTTTTGGTAGCTGTTTAGTGTCCTCAGTGTCTATCTCCTTCACCCTTGTGCTGATATCAGATTCAGGGAGAAAGCAGCACTCTTGTCATTTCCCCAGTTCCTTTGTGGTTTCAGCTGGGGCCAGGGTGAAGTGCACTGGTCTGTTTATCTTCTCAGGACCAGCTCCCATCTAAAAAAGAGAAACAGATTCTCCAATGGAGAGTGAAGTCAGCACCAGTTAAATGGGATAACCATTATTAATTTAGAGATCATTTAAAGGGTGTTGACCCTCTTATAGCCCAAGATTAGTGGGATCTTGACATTGGACAGCAAAATCATTATCTGGATATGATTCTGACTTGTTTTCCAGTTCCAGATATAGTTTCCTTTCCATTGAGCAGACCTGTTAGCCAGTCCAAGATCAGTTGGTTACCCACAATGGCTGTGTGTCACTATTGCACTTGTGTGAGCATCACATCAAGTTGTTTGCTTCTGAGTCGCTTAGACTTTGAGTTGCTTGGACAGATGTTGGCCACATTCCCTGGAAGCTTATGCAGTGCCTTCCAGCACTAGATGGGCTAATTGCCTCGGGACTGGCTCTCTTCTGCATTCCAACCAGGCCTCTCCTTGGTCCATGCCAACAGCATGTGGTGTCTTCAGCAATAGGGTCTTACCATTAAAATCTGGTGGGTAATCAAGTGCTCTGACAGAAGTCTGTCATGTTTTGGGAAACTTTGTAGGTCTCTCTGATCAACAGCTCATTGTTGTGGGTGTCAACCACATCCTGGTATGGGGAATTACAGGCCAGCACCAAGGGAAAAGATAAAAGAAAAAGAGAAGAAAGAGAAACTGGAAAAATTTAAGGTTAGGCTTCATCTTACGCTCTCTATGTCCCTTTGATTCAGGTACTCCCCCTAAGGTCCTTTTGAGGGTCCCAACTTTTTGTCTAACTTCTAGGATATAGGTTTCCCACCCTTCCCCTTCCCCCAAGCCCTACCCTCCCTATTGTCCAAGACTTGAGATTCCATTAAGGTATATCAGAAACTCAGGCTGATCCAGGTTAGAAACTGCAGATGAGTGAAACCATGAGATGGTTGTCTTTCTGTGATTATGTGAGTTCACTTTGACCATTTTTCTACATAATTCATTGTGTCATTTTTTCTTACTGCTGTATAGAATTCTATCATGTAGATATACCACATCTTGGTTATCCATTCATCCAATGATGGGCACCTGGGTTTATTCCAGTTTTTAGCTATTATGAATTGAGCAAATTAGACATGGTTGAGCAAATTTCTCTGAACTAAGATGTGGAGTTTTTAGGGTAAGTTCCTACTAAGGGAATAACAGGGTCTGCTGGTAACTCTATATTCATTCTTTTCAGGAGTCTCCATATTGATTTCCATACTGGTTGTACCAGATTACATTCCCATCAACAGGGAATGAGTGTTCCTATTTCTCCACATCTTCACCATCATTTGTTTTCATTTGATTTTTTAATATTTGCTATCCTTACTTGGGTAAGGTGGAATCTCATAGTTGTTTTAATTTGCATTTCCCTTGATGGTTAGGATGTTGAACATTTTAAGTGTGTGTTAGCCATTTGTAATTCTTCCTCTCAAAACTCTTTATTTAGTTCTCTGCCCCACTTTTGGAATGGGTTGTTTGATTTTTTTATTGTTTAGTTTTTTGAGTTATTTGTAGATTCTAGATATTAGGCTTCTGTCAGTGACATAGCTGGCAAAGATTTCTTACATTAAGTGGGTAATTTATTGGTTCTGCTTATGGAATGTTTGTTCAAAAGCTTTTTAGCCTCAAGAGATCCTACTGGTTGAGTGCTTATTTAGTTTCCTGGGCTACTGGGGTTTTGTTCAGGAAGTCCTATATTGTGGAGAGTGCCTCCTATTTTTTCTTCCAGTAATAGAAGAGTTTTGGATCTTATATTTAGGTCTTTAATCCATTTGGACTTGATTTTTATGTATGGTGAAATGAATGGGTCTAATTTCATTTTTTCTACATATGGTCATACAATTTGTCCAACACTGTTTGTTGAAGATGCTGTCTTTTCTCCAGTCTACATTATTGGCACTTTTGTGAAAGATCAAGCAGCCATAGTTATTTTAGCTAAAGTCTGGTTCTTCAATTATGGTCCATTAGTCTGTCGCCGTCCAGCAGGACAAAGAGGCCATAAGCTTGGTCATGAAGCAGGAACCTTTATTGCAGAACAACTCATGCTCTCTTATACAGTAATACAGCCAATTGCAACAGCAGATTCTGGTTACATAACTGACATTTAGCGCAGATAGGTTGGGCCTCAAGCCAGTCAACATCACCCGATTTAGCAACCAGGCACATGACACTTCCTGGTTTGCCGTCCCTCCTCCTGGCTCATTGCCAGCTGCCATCTTTAGGGTAAGACGTTTGTGAGGCAGCCCCAGACGCCGCCCCCTACATCTCCCCCTTTTTGTTTAAATATGGCAGCTCTCGAAGATGTATACAAGTGGGCATTAACCAACTGGGGGGAGCAGTGACCTGAATCCTCCTGCTAATGAAAACCCTTGGCATCTTTTTTGGAGGGGAGGCAGGGTAAAAGTTATGGATGCCAACCTCCTGTGCTAATCAGGTATGCTCCTCAAGAAAACCAGTAATGGTCAGAGGACCTTCCTTTACAGTACTTTGTCTCACACCCAGTTTGGTGCCCATTCCCAGCCAAGCTGGGATGCACAGTGCTGCTACCTCGTGTGGTTCCCAAAGGCTGAGAGCCACAGTATCATTAAGGATCCAGCAAATTGAGCCACACCTGAGGAGAGGACCCAGCATCAATGGCCAGGAGTGCTTGATGAATAATAATTCTCTCATGGGTGCAAACATATCTTACAAAGACACCATAGCCCTAAGGCAGAAACTAAACAAAGCAGTCCCCCCAATGCGAGAAATCCAAACCAAGTTTTTCCCCAGTTAATTACAGACTGGAAAAGGAAGCAAGTTGTTCAGTGGATGCAACTTCCACACGAATATTATTGATGGCAATAATTTGTCCTCTTAAAGTTCTAGCGAGATTGTCAAATTTATGATCCCAAGTCCCATTAAGATAGTTAGATAAAGTTCGGCAAAGATTGGCAGCAAAGCTTAAATTATGAAACTCCACCGGTGTGATACAAAGAGCAGACAGCTGTTGCACACAGCCAACTGACATCAATTGAGTTATTATGTCCACTTGTTTCTGAAGCAAGTCTACCCGTTGATTAACTAGTAAGATGCCAGCTCTTAATTGTTGATTAATCTCTGTTTGAGTTTCCATAGCCAATGCAGTTTTTTCTGAGAGGTTGTTGACAGCTTGTGCTGTGGGAATAGCAGTAGCCAGGGCAGCCGCAGCACCTGTGGTAGTGGCTGTGGCAGCAGCAACAGCAGCCACCATGGCAGACATGATTCCAAAGTCTCGCTTGGGCCAAAGCAACACCGACAGTTTCTCTTCCCGAACCTGCACAGGGACAGGTAAAAAGGTGGGAACACGCATCATCACGGCCAAGGAGAACACTGTAGCATTCCAGCATTCTGAAAGAAAACAAGAGCCCCCTTTGCAAGAAAGGGTGCCATTAATACTTGATTGATTAGAAACTAAAAACATGAATGGAGGTCTAACACAAATGGGTGTGGGATTAAATTTGACAGACTAAAGACTAGAGGTGTTGGAGAGCGGTAGAGGGTAGGGCCAAGCTTTACAATACTCCAGAATTGACGAGCATCATTCTTCCTCATGACCAGGGCCATCAGTGTCAGGATCATCAGAAGTTTCATCCTTGCTGTTTTGTTGTGCTGGCCTCATGAGTCGTTCCGGGACCCAAAGTGGTGCTGATGCTTTCTGTGGAAATACACAAACAGAACCTCGGGTCCAGATTAACACAGGGTCAGGTCCATTCCATTGACCAGTCAATACATCCTTCCAGAAAATTTGAGGGAAAACCCCTTTTTCAGGGGAAACATGGCCCTCCACCACTGAACATCCATTAACATCCAAATTTTAAAAATTTAAAATAAAAAGAGCAGTATTGAGTTTGTCTTTAGGGGATTTGAATTCATCCCCTATTCCCCCTTTTTGTTTAAATAACATAGTTTTGAGTGTGTGGTGGGAGCGCTCAATAATACCTTGACCAGTAGGGTTGTAAGGAATACCTGTGATGTGAGATACACCAAAGGCAGCACAGAATTGTTTGAATGCCTGAGAGATATATCCCGGTTTATTATCTGTTTTGAGTTGGGAGGGATGTCCTAATTGAGAGAAACAATGAAGGCAGTGACTAATAACATCTTTGGTCTTTTTTCTAGTGTGGAGGGAAGCCATGATAAACCCAGAATAGGTATCAATGGAAACATGAAGAAATTGCAATTTGCCAAAATCTGGATAATGAGTCACATCCATTTGCCAGATGTGATTAGGTTTAAGTCCCCGAGGATTAACCCCTAAGGAAGGGGCAGGAAGTAAAGTGACACACCTATGACAGGACTTAACAATTTCTCGGGCTTGAGCCTTGGTAAGGTTAAATTGAGCTCTTAGGGTAGAGGCATTTACATGGAATTTAGAGTGAAACTCTGTAGCCTCAGTAAGGCTATTAAAGATATGAGGGTCTCTAGTGGCTACATCAGCGGTGGCATTAGCTTCAGACAGTGGTCCAGGGAGACCAGAGTGAGCTCTAAGATGGGTTATACAAAAAGGATTATGATGGCTCCAAATGAGCTCTTGTAAGGAGCGTAATAAGGAAGTAATAGAAGATGTAGGGGAAATAAGGGCAGCCATCTCTAAATTTAGAACAGCATTAACAACATACTTGCTGTCTGAAAAAAGATTAAAAGGTTCCATATGAGTTTTAAATACTTGCAAGACCACTAATAATTTAACCTGTTGAGCAGAAGTATTGAATATGAAAGTTTTAGTCCATTGATTAATAGTGATAGTTCCAGTACCATTACGAGAACCATCAGTAAATATAAGGGTAGCTTGTGGAATCGGGAATTATGAGTAGTTTTTGGAAAAATAATTTGATGTTGATGCCAAAAATGCAAAAGAGGGTCAGATGGGAGATGATTGTCAAAAACAGCCGTAGTGCTAGTATAAGCAATAGTCCAGGTGGTAAAGGTGTTAACCAAGTATTGTAATTGGTCCAAATTATAAGGAGTGATAACAATCGCAGGATGGAAACCAAAGGTTATCAAAGCCATCTTGAAAGCTTTTATTATTAATTCTGCCACAACTTCTAGATAATTTGGAAGAACTTTACAGGGGAATAGTTATTATGAATCCAAAGTAAGGGTCCTTGTTGCCAAAAACTGTAGGTAATTTATCTGTAGCCAATATGATCAAAGATAAAGGCAAAGAGGGATCAACACGATCTAAATGCGCGTGTTCCATAGCTGATTCCACTAGAGTAAGGGCCACGTGAGCAGAAGGAGTAAGCTCTCTAGGGGGTAGAGGGTTGGAGTCTCCTTTTAACACATCAAATAAAGGACCAAGACGTGAGGTAGGTATATGGAGATAAGGTCAGATTTAATTAATATCTCCCAACAGCTTTTGAAAATCATTTAAAGTGTGCAGGTTGTCTGTTCTTAAAATAATTTTAGAAGGTTTTACTAAAGGGAGTAAAAAGTAGAGTAAAAAAAGGATTTAGTATCAGTCAATTGTACCTTTTCCTCAGCAATATATAGTCCCCGTGATTGGAGATAATTATTTAATAGTGTATAACAATGTAACAAGATCTTATAATGTGGGTGTGCCAGCAAAATGTCATCCATATAGTGATAAATCAAAAGTTGAGGAAATTCCTGTTGCAAGGGGGTAATAACTTTATTTACATATATTTGGCACATAGTAGGGCTATTAGCCATGCCCTGGGGCAAAACCACCCACTCATATCTGGCATTAGGACCGGCACTATTAAGTGTGGGTACAGTAAAAGCAAATCTTTTAGCATCTACAGGGTGAAGAAGGATAGAAAAGAAGCAATCTTTAATGTCTATTACTGTAGAGTGCCAATTCTTAGGTATGGTGGAAAGGGTAGGTAATCCTAACTGAATAGGCCCCATGGGTTCCAATATAGCATTTATAGCCTGGAGATCATGTAATAATCTCCATTTACCAGACTTCTTTTTTATAATGAATATTGGGGTATTAAAAGGGGAGGTCGACGGTCTAATATGTCGAGCCTCAAGTTGCTCCTGTACTAAAGCATGGGCCGCTTTCAATTTTACCAGAGAAAGGGGCCACTGAGGGACCCAAATAGGTTTATCAGATCTCCAAGTGAGTTTTATTGTCTCAGTGGCCCCTATTGAAAACCCTGTCTATCTTGTTTGGGAGATAACTGAATAGGAGCAGTAATTCCCTGATTAAATTTTCCCAGCCCTTTACCAGGTATGTACCCTTGATTTATCATCATACGATCTACAGTCCTGTTCATATGAGGAATCTCAGATGTGAGACATAATTTCATTTGTTCCATAATATCCAGTCCCCATAAATTTCATGGGATATTATCTAAGTGTGCCAAGGAGCTCCAGGAGTTAGATTTAA
This sequence comes from Orientallactaga sibirica, assembly GCA_036365145.1. Taxonomy (NCBI): domain Eukaryota; kingdom Metazoa; phylum Chordata; class Mammalia; order Rodentia; family Dipodidae; genus Orientallactaga; species Orientallactaga sibirica. The sequence continues at coordinate 4,083,772 of JAEOAD010002517.1, forward strand.
CTGACCAAATCGCTTATCTAGTTTCTCTTTTTGCTTCTCCTGTTTCTCATCAGTGTCTTCCTCGGAGCCTGCAGGCTCATTTCCCTCTCTGGAAGCTCTACTAAGCTTTTCTTTTCTTACTTTCTCTAATATCTCCTTCCCTGCCTGTAGATGTTTCTGTATCTTAAGATAAGGGGATTGCAGGCAGGACTTCACCAAGACCCAAATAGATAAGGTGCCTATGGGCACTTTATTTTGTTTATCTAATCTATGTAACTCTCCTCCCAGCCTTTCCCACTGAGATACGGTTAGCAGCCCCTCCTCAGGGAACCAAGGACAGTGATACTCCACTGTTTTTAAAAAGGTTTTTGCAGCTGAAGACTTTAAAGGAGTGCCATTTTCCTTAAGAATGGCTTTCAGCGGAGCCTCCAACGGGCAGGATGTGCTGAGCCCCATGATTATAAAAGTGAAAGTAGACGAAGCACGGTAGCAACAGTCACAAGAACAACCACAATACACAACAATACTAATACTAAGTGAGCAGCAGGAGGTACCCCGCACCCAGAAGGCTGCAGGGGATCTATGACACCTGTTGCAGACAGCTTCAGGTTCGCTGAGATGAACTTCCAGACCAGGCACAGTTATGGAGGAAGGGATATTATTTATTGAAGCTTACAGATCCAGGGGAAGTTCCATAATGGCAAGAGAAGCGGCCTGCTCTCCACAGGGCCAAGCAAGAGAGCAAAGCCAAGCCAGCCACCACAGCACACAGAACAAAAACTACCGCCAAAAGTTCACACAGCACACTTCAGGAACTCCTGCTAGGCACATTTGCATATCTTTACAATGGAATCTCAAACCATCACCACACCTTAAAACTGGCCCCCAGTGACATTGCCTCTAGCAAGGTGATTGCAGATGCAAACTATAAACTAATAAAATACTGAATATATTGGGGGACATATATTCAAACTACCACATTCCGCCCCTGGCCCCCCCAATATATTTAGCTCCTGGCCCCAATAGATTTATAACTATCACACATTGTAAATTGTACTCAGTCCAATTTCAAAGGTTCTCACAGTCTTGACCAACTTAAGATAGTGAGTCCTGTAAAATCAAACAAGTTAAATACTTTCAACATGTAAAGGCACAGAGTAAACATTTTAACTGTATAAGGAATAGCAAGGAGAGACTAAAACAATGCAAACTCAATCACCATCAGCCATCATCAAACTTCTGCAGTCCAAGTTCAATATAATCAGAGACTGACAGTCTCCAGGTTTTCCAATTCCGCCCCTCCAACTGGGCAGAGTCGCCAGGGAAAACTTTCATCCCATGCCAACATGCACTCCATAGTAGCCCTTTTGCACAGTCCTGGTATATCCAAAACATCTTCAGGTCTCCATGAAAACCACAGTCCATCTTCCAAAGGCTATTCCAGCCTATTCCTCAGGAACTTCATGCCCTGCCTTCATGCTGCATCTCAGCAGCGGCTCCTGGGACCGTGTGCAACTCATGACCACTCCATGCATTTTTCATGTTTCCAAAACTAATACCAGGTGTGCAGGACACAGCCATATTCTTAATCCAGGGATGAAATAAACCATAGCCTTGAACAGCAGGTTCCTTCTCCAGTCAGCTCTTTCCAAGAATTTGCATTTTTAACAGTCTTTCCTCAGGCATCATCTCCATTGTTTTAATGTAAATGCAGTAGGGCCACCTTCCTTCCACCTTCCTTAAGATTGCTAATGTGTTTGACAATAGCAGCTCCAGTAACCGAAAACCAGTCTCAGTGCCTCTACTTTTTACTTGCTTCAGGTTTTCCAACTTAAAATCTTAAAATCTCAGTCCGATATCTTTAGCCAAGCACATCAGTCCATTACAAATTTAAGTTTGATCAAACTTTCTGGGCCTGGATAGCAGAACGTAGCCATCCCTTATGCCAGTAGCCCAGTTCCAACAAAGTCCTCTGCAGTCTTTCCTTCCCCTTAGAAAGCTCATAAGCCAAGCCTCGAAGTTCAATACAGTCTGCACTTAGCATTCTCAAACTCTCATCAGAATCGTCCATAAAACTTGGCTTACCACTCCAGAAGGCATCTTCAGTTGCAAGCACCAAGTCCATGCCCATTCCTCCAAAACAAAGGTTCCAAAAGATGAATATCCACACGGTCAGGTTCATCTCACCCCACACTCCTCGGTACCACTTTATTGTTGCAGACAGCTTCAGGTTCGCTGAGATGAACTTCCAGACCAGGCACAGTTATGGAGGAAGGGATATTATTTATTGAAGCTTACAGATCCAGGGGAAGTTCCATAATGGCAAGAGAAGCAGCCTGCTCTCCACAGGGCCAAGCAAGAGAGCAAAGCCAAGCCAGCCACCACAGCACACAGAACAAAAACTACCGCCAAAAGGTCACACAGCACACTTCAGGAACTCCTGCTAGGCACATTTGCATATCTTTACAATGGAATCTCAAACCATCACCACACCTTAAAACCGGCCCCCAGTGACATTGCCTCTAGCAAGGTGATTGCAGATGCAAACTATAAACTAATAAAATACTGAATATATTGGGGGACATATATTCAAACTACCACAACACCAAAAACAGTATACACCGGGAGACCTCCCTCTATCAGATATTCAGTATCTCCTCCCATGAGGTCATTTACATTGATAACACCTGACATATATTATTATGTCCTTTTTGTTTCTTTTACTTTTTCTGACCAGTCACTACTCCTCCCTGGGAGTCTGCTATTTGCGTTTCTCTCAAAGGAAACCTTCCATTACACTGTTAACAGCCCCAATTTGTTACCATTGGTTACCTTCCTTTTTATCTTATGTGTGCGTTGTTCCTGAAGAGAGGTCCTCGTATGGGCCACCACTTGTCGCCGTCCAGCAGGACAAAGAGGCCATAAGCTTGGTCATGAAGCAGGAACCTTTATTGCAGAACAACTCATGCTCTCTTATACAGTAATACAGCCAATCGCAACAGCAGATTCTGGTTACATAACTGACATTTAGCACAGATAGGTTGGGCCTCAAGCCAGTCAACATCACCCGATTTAGCAACCAGGCACATGACACTTCCTGGTTGGCCGTCCCTCCTCCTGGCTCATTGCCAGCCACCATCTTTAGGGTAAGACATTTGTGAGGCAGCCCTGGACGCCGCCCCCTACATTAGTCTATGTTTCTGTTATTATTCCAGTACCATGGTGTTTTTGTCACTATGTCTTTGTAATAGCTTTAGATCAGGTATGATGATACCACCAGGAGTTTTTTTTTTTTTTTTCTTAGCTGAGGACATGTTTGGATATCCAAGACCTTCTACTATTCCATATGTATTTGAGATCTTTTTTTTTTTCAATCTCTGTGAAGAATGATGATGGTATTTTTATTGGTATAGTGTTAAATCTGTATATTCTTGTTAGTAGTATTGCAATTTTCGCAATAATTCTATCTATACAGGTGCATGGAAGGTCTTTCCATCTTCTTATGTCCTCCTTGATTTCTTTTTTGTTTTTAAAAATGTTTTCATTATATAGGTCTTTCACATTATTGGTTAGTGTTAATCCAAGGTATTTAATTTTTTTGTTCTATTGAAAATAAGACAGTCTCATTGATTCCTTCCCCTGTGTATCTGTTCTTTGCATATAGAAAAGCTACTGACATTTGTGCTTTGATTTTTGTATCCTGCTACTTTACTGAAGGAATTAATCACCTTTAAAAGTTTTAAGATGGAGACTTTAGGATCACTTGTATATAGTATCATGTCATCTGCAAATAGGGCTAACTTGACTTCTTCCTTTCCAATTTGAATCCTTTTTATTTCTTTTTCTTGTATTATTGCTTGGGCTAGTACTTCTACTACTTTGTTGAAGAACAAGTGGTGAGAGTGAGCACCCCTATCTTATTCCTGATCTCAGTGGGAACATCTTGAGTTTTTCCCCATTAAGTATCATTTGGGCTTTAAATGCTTTATATATAGCCTTTATTGTGTTGAGATAAACCCTCCATGCCTATTCTTTGCAGTGTTTTGATCATGAAGTGGTGTTGGATTTTGTCATAGGCTTTCTCTGCATCAATTGAGATGATCATTGGTTCTTGTGTTTAAGTTTATTTATGCGGTGGATTACATTGACTGATTTTATATGTTAAACCATCCCTGCATCCCTGGGATGAAGCCTACTTGATCAAGGTGGATAATACTTTTGATGTGTTGTTGAATTAAGTTTACAAGGATTTTGTTCAGGATCTTTGCATCTAAATTCACCAGGGTCATAGGCTTATAACTTTCTTTCCTTGTTGTATCTATGTCTGGTTTTGGTGTTAGGGTGATACTAGCATCATAATAGGAGTTGGGGAGGAATCCCTTGTCTCCAATTATGTGGAACAGTTTGAGAAAAATGGGTTTCAGTTCTTCAATGAAGGTTTTTTAGAATTTGGCTGAGAATCCATCCAGTTCTGGACTTTTCTTTTGGGGGGAGGTTTTTGATTACCTTTTCATGTCCATGGATGTGATAGGTTTGTTTAGGAGATTAATGTGCTCTGACTTTAGTTTTGGTAGGTACTATGTGTGTAGGAATTCATCCATTTCTTCCAGATTATTCAATTTTGTGGAGTAGAGGTTTTGGAAATATGCCCTGATGATTCTATCAATTACATTGATGTCTGTTGTGATTTCTCTTTTTTCACTTCTGATTTTGTGAGACTTCTTTTTTTTGCTTAATCAAATTGTCCAAAAGTTTGTCAGACTTGTTTATTTTTTCAAAGAACCAGATCTTCATTTCAACATTTTTAAAAATTGTTGTGTTGGTTTCCAATTCATTAATTTTGACTCTAATCTTGATTATTTGTTTCCATCTGGAGTGCTTAGGTTGGATTCTTCTTGTTTATCCAGTGCCTTTAGGTGGACAGTCAGATTATTAATTTGGGATCTCTCTGTCTTTGTAATGAAGGCATTTAGGGCTATGAATTTCTCCCTTATGTGGCTGGTCATGTGCGGCCCATAAGTTTTGGTGGATTGTGTTTTCATTATCATTCAATTCCAGGAATTTTACAATTTGTGTTTTGATTTCTTCCATGACCCATTCATTGTTTAAAAGTGTGTTGTTTAGTCTCTAGGAGCTGGTGGACTTCTTGATCTGTCTCTTGTTGTTAATTTCTAGCTTTAAAGCATTGTGATCTAAATGATGCAGGAAGTTACTTTAATTTTCCTGACTTTATGGAGGCACATATTATCGCATAATATATGGTCAATTTTGAAGAAGATTCCATGGGCTGCTGAGAAGACTGTGTATTCTGAAGAGCTGGAGTGAAAAGTTCTCTAGATATACATTTGGTGTAGTTGATCTGTGATGTTGAGCACACAGTTTGGCAAGGAAACCCAAACCAGGGAGCTGGAAGGATGGTGACATGATTTTTAATGGACAACCTTATAGTTTTATGCTCTTACTTTTTTCATCAAGAGTTACCTGTTCAAGGGGGGGGGTTCTGGTCAAGATGGCATCTGCCTAACCTCACTTCACCTCACCTCACATGGAAGTGAAGGCAAGACCCTTAAGGTTCAAGGGACCTTTTAAGGGGTTGCTGGCTCTAGCAAGCTGCCAGAGGCAGCGGGTGGATGAGCAAAATAGGGAATCCACTGATTCCCACATTCTTGGGCAGGTGCCATTGCTGGTCAGGTCCCTCCGTAGCCAGCCAGAGCCCTGTGGGCCATCACAGGTCACATCGCACCAGGCCTGCCTGAGACCCATCACTGGTCAGGTGCAGCCCTTGCTGGCCAGAGACCCATGTGCCACCTCAGGTCGGGTCCTGCCAGGCCTGTCTGAGCCTCATCATTGGGCAGGTGGCCAGAGCCCTGCATGCCATTGCAGGTCATGTCCTGCCAGGCCTACCTGAACCACATTACTGCTCAGGTGCTACCCTTGCCAACCAGAGACCCCACCCTCCACTGCACCATTGCAAGTCAGTTCTCACCAGGCCTACCTGAGACCCATCACTGCTCAAGTTCAGCCCTTGCTGGCCAGAACCCAATCGCTGGTCTGGTACTGCCCTTGCTGGCCAGATCCCTGGGTACCATCACAGGTCAGGTCCCTCTCTATCTGGCCAGAGCCCCATCACTGGTCAGGTGCCTTCCTAGCCTGCCTGAGCCCCATCACAAGTCAGGTGCCACCACTCTCCCTCCCATAGCATAACAGGGACCCATGCCAGCAGGACAGTGTCCCCTGCCCCAGCCTTTCTGAACTCCAGGGGCCATCACCCTGACACATTATCATTAAGACTCTAAATATTAATCACAAAGGGAAAGTCCTAAAAACAGCTCGAGAGAAACAACACATTACATATAAAGGGAACCCCATTAGAATTACCTCAGACTTCTCAATTGAAACCCTAAAAGCCAGAAGGGCCTGGAATGGAACACTGCAAACTCTAAGAACTTATGGCTTCCAACCCAAATTACTCTACCAAGCAAAAGTATCCCTCATAATAGATGGCGAAAGAAAAACTTTCCATGATAAAACTCATCTTCACAACTATATGAACACAAAGCCAAACCTACAGAGAGTGCTTCAGGGAATTCTCCACACAGAGGAATCAAATAACCAATTTCAAGTGCCCCCAAGAAGCAGACCACAATAACCAAATATATATACCCACAAAAGAAAAAAAAAAAACCACCAAAGCACATAATCCACCACACTATGGCAGGTATTAAATCAAACCTCACAGTTATTTCCCTGAATATTAATGCCCTTACTTCACCCATCAAGAGACATAAGCTAACAGGGGGGATCAGAAAACTAGACCCCTCAATCTGCTGTCTTCAAGAAACACACCTCACCATTAAAGACAGATACCTTCTCAGGGTAAAAGGGTGGAAAATGATATTCCAAGCAAACATAAATAAGAAACAAGCAGGCATAGCTATACTTATATCAGATAAAATAGACTTCAAACCAAAAGTAAACAAACAAACAAAAAAAAAAAAAAAACAAAGAAGGCCACTTCTTACTTATCAAGGGAACAATCCAACAAGAGAATATCATGATCATCAATCTTTATGCAGCAAACACAGGTGCACCACATAAAACAAAACCTACTTGACAATAAAACCAAAATAACCACAAACACTATCATAGTTGGGGACTTAAATAGTCCACTAGCGGCAATAGACAGGTCATTCAAACAGAAAATTAACAGGGAAGTAAGAGAGCTCAACAACACCATAGATCAATTAGACCTAACGGACACATATAGAATATTCTACCCAAATTCCACAGATTACACATGGAACTTTCTCTAAAATAGATCATACACTGGGTCATAAAGCCAGCCTCCAAATATTTAGGAGGATTGACATAATTTCATGAATCATAGCAGATCATAATGCTGTATTCCTAGAAATTAGCAACAAAAGATGTGTCACGAACCCAACAAGCTCCTAGAAACTGAACAACACACTCAAACAATAAATGGGTAGTGTATGAAATAAAAAAATGAAATTGCTTTCTAGAAATGAATGACAATGAGAACACAACATACCAAAACTTATGGGACACAATGAAGGTAGTCCTCAGGGGAAAATTCATTGCACTAAATGCCTTCATAACAAAGACAGAGAGATCACAAATCAATAATCTCACCATCCTTGAAAGGCATTGGAAAAACAAGAAGTATCCAACCCAAAATGCTCCAGACAGAAAGAAATAATTAAGATAGAGCAGAAATTAATGAATTGGAAACTAAGAAAACAATTGAAAAAAATGATGAAACAAAGAGCTGGCTCATTGAAAAAATAAACAAGATTGATAAACCCCTAGCCAATTTGATCAAGTGGAAATAAGAAACAACTCAAATTAACAAAATTAGAAATGAAAAAGGAGAGATTGCAACAGACATAAGTGAAATTGGGAAAATCATCAGGACTTACTTCAAAAACCTCTACTCCACAAAACTGGATAATATGGAGGAAATGGATGAATTCCTGGACATGTACCACCTACCAAATTTAAACTCAGAGCAGATTAATCTCATGAACAAACCCATCACAATGAGTGAGATTGAAAGGGTAATCAAAAATCTACCTAAAGGGCTGGAGAGATGGCTTAGCGGTTAAGGCATCTGCCTCCTAAGCCTAAGAATGCTGGTTCCAATCTCCAGCAGTTCCAATCTCCAGGTCCCATGTTTAGCCAGATGCAAAGTGACACAATGCGCACTTGACCACAAGGCGGCTCATGCATCTGGATTTTGTTTGCAGCAGCTGAGAGATTGCTGGCATGCCCATCTCTATCTGTCTTCCTCTCCCTCTCTCTCTCTCTCTCAAAAAAAAAAAAAAATCTACCTAAAAAGAAGTGTCCAGGACCAGATGGCTTCTCAGCAGAATTCTATAAAACCTTCATGGAAAACTGAAACTACTCTTTCTCAAATTGTGCCACACAATTGGAAAACAGGGAAAGCTCCCTCACTCCTTCTATGAAGCTAGTACCACCCTAATACCAAAACCAGGCAGAGATGCCACAAGAAAATAAAACTACAGCCCTAGTTCCCTGATGAACCTAGATGCAAAGATCCTGAACAAAATCTTCACAAATCGAATTCAACAGCACATCAAATGCATTACCCACCTGGACCAAGTAAGTTTCACCCCAGGAATGCAGGGATGGTTCAACATATGGAAATCTGTCAATGTAATAATCCACATAAATAAACCTGAACACAAAAACCACATGATTATTTCAATAGATGCAGAAAAGGCCTTTGACAAAATACAACATCACTTCATATTAAAAATATTGGAGATAATAGACATGGATGTTCTATATCTCAACATAATGAAGGGTATAAATAAAGAGCTTAAAGCCCAAATAATACTTAATGGGAGATGCTGAAGGAATTCTCATTGAGATCAGGAACAAGACAGGGGTGTCCACTCTCGCCTCTGCTTTTCAACATAGTACTGGAAGTACTACCTCAAGCAATAAGATAGGAGAAAGAAATAAAAGGGATACAAATTGGAAAGGAAGAAGTTAAGTTAGCCTTATTTGCAGATGACATGATTCTATACATAAGTGACCCAAGATCCTCCAACCCAAAACTCGTAAAGCTGCACAGGAGAAGATTAATTAACCTTTATAGGCTTCTCTTTCTCTAGCAATAACTCCTTTAGTAAGTAGCAGGATACAAAATCAATGCACAAAAATCAGTAGCCTTTATATATGCAAAAGGCATAGATACAGAAAAATAAATAAGTGACATTGTACCATTTTTAATAGCATCAAAAAAAAAAATACCTTGGAATAACATTAACCAAGGAGGTGAAAGACCTTTACAATGAAAACATAAAAACACTCAAGAAAGAAATTAAGGGAGACTTGATAAAATGGAAAGACCTCCCATGCTCCTGGACAGGCAGAATTAAAAATGTGAAAATGGCAATCATACCAAAAGCAATATATATATTTAATGCAAAACAAGTAAAAATCCCAATGTATTTCTTCATAGAGATGGAAAAAATGATCTCAAAATTCATCATAGCTGATTTAAAGCTATACTACAAAGCCATTATAATAAAAACAACATGGTACTGGCATAAAAACAGGATGATAGACCAATGGAACACAATCAAGGACCCAGACTTTGGCTCAAGTAACTACAGCTACTTGATATTTGACAAAGGCCCAGAAAATGTAAACTGGAAGAAAGACAGCATCTTAACAAATGTTGCTGGACAAAGTGGAAAACCATATGCGGGAAAATTAAACTTGATCTACAAATCTCTCCATGCACAAAAATTAAGTCCAAATGCATCAAAGACTTCAATATAAGACCAGAAACACTGCTAATAGTGGAAGAAAAAATAGGAGGAACTGTCCATGATATAGGAGTGGGAAAAGACTTCCTGAACAAAACCCCAGCAGCTCAAGAGATTAAACAATCACTCAACCATTGGGAGCTCATGAAGTTGAAAAGCTTTTTCACAGACAAACATACAATAAGCAGAGCCAATAGATTACCCACAGAATGGGAGAAAATTTTTGCTGGATACACATCAGACAGAGGCCTAATTTCTAGAATCTACAAAGAACTCAAAAACCTAAACAATAAAAACTAAACAACCTACTCACAAAATTGGGCGGAGAGGGCTGGAGAGATGGCTTAGCAGTTAAGGCTCCTGCCTGCTAAGCCTAAGAACGCTGGTTCCAATCTCCAGCGGTTCCAATCTCCAGGTCCCACGTTTAGCCAGATGCCAAGTGATGTCAGGGCGCAATGCCGCACTTGCCCACAAGGGGGTGCACACATCTGGATTTCATTCACAGCAGCTGAGAGACTGCTGGCACACCCATTTCTATCTGTTTCCCTCTCCCTCTCTCTCTGTCTGTCTTTCTCTGTGTGTCTCTCTCCAAAAATAAATAAAATAAGAAAAAAAATTGGGCAGAGAACTGGACAGAGAGTTCTCAGAGGAAGAAATACAAATGGCAAACACACACTTAGGAAAATGTTCAACATCCCTAATCATCAGGGAAATGTAAATCAAAACAACTATAAGATTCCACCTTACTCCAGTAAGGCTACTGAACATTAAAAAGTCTAATGACAGCAAATGCTGGTGAAGTTGTGTAGAAATAGGAACCCTCATTCACTGTTGGGAATGTAAGCTGGTACAACCACTATGGAAAGCAATATGGAGACTCCTAAAACGGATGACTATAGAGGTACCAACAGACCCAGTTATTCCCTTACTGGGCGTTTACCCTAAAAGCTTCAAGCCTCAGTTCAGAGATATTTGCTCAACCATCTTTATAGCTACTCATTTCATCATAGCTAAGAGCTGGAATCAACCAGATGTCCATCATTAGATGAATGGATAACTAAGATTTGGTATATCTACACAATGGAATTCAACATAGCAGTAAGAAAAAGTGACACAATGCAATTTGAAGAAAAAATGTTCAAACTTGGAACAAATCATTCTCAGCGAACTCAGCCAATCACAGAAAGATAAGCATTGTATCGTCTCACTCATCTGTGGCCCCTAACTTGATTTTGCCCAAGATGCTGACACACCTAAGAAACATTTTTAGGACTGGACAATAAGGATGGTAGGGAGGGAAAGTAGGGTAAGTGTGTGTGGGGGGGGACTGGACCCACTTGGAAATGGTGCCAAAAAAATCCTATAACCTGTAAGACATACTAAAAGGCTGAACCTTCATCAGGTGCTTAGTGAGAACACCTGAATCACAGGGGCCTGGAGAGGGTAGGATGAAGACTAACCTCAACCTTCTCCTATTCCTCTTTCTCACCCCCTCTTCTCTCTCTTTCTCTTTCATACTACCTATATTTTTCTTCCTTCTTTTCCCATGGTACGACCTATAACTCCCAGTACCAGCATGTGGTTAACATCCACAATGAGCTGTTGATCAGTGAGACCTACAAGGTTTCCCAAAATAATACAGATTTCTGTCAGAGTATTTGATTACCCACCAAAGGTTAAACGTTAGACCCTTTTGCCAAAGATACCATATGCTATTGGGATGGAACATGGAGTGACCTGGCTGGAATCTGGAAGAGACAGCTCCCCAGCTTGTCTAGTGCCACAAGGTACTACATGAACAACTGGGGGAAAATAACCAACATCTCTCTAAGGAACTCGTGATGTTAAGTAGCCAGCAGCAATCAACCTGACGTGATGCTCACACAAATGCAATAGTGGCACACAACCATGGTGGGTTACCAACTGCTCTTGATTTGGCTAAAGGATCCACTCAGTGGAAAGGAACCTATACCTGGAACTGGAAAACAAGTCAGAACCATATCCAATATGAGTTCACCCTCAATATAAAGTTCCCACCAATAGTGGGATACAAGAGGGCCTACACTCATTAAATTCACTCTAAAACAATAATGGCTATCCATGTACCTTGCATTGACCTCACTCTCCATTGGAGTATTTGCTTTTTTTTTAGATGGATGTAGAACCTGAGGAGAGAATCAGCCCATCTCACCTCACCAAGGCACCAGCTGAATCCATAGCATAATTGGGGAAATGAGCAAGATTGCTGATTTCTCAGCAAACCTGGTATCAGAACAGGGGTGAAGGAGATTAGACACAGAGAACACTCAACCCCTACTAAACCAAATATCCAAAGACACAGAGACTCCCATGACCTCATCACTGAAATAGACCTAAAATGAACCCAACATGGCTTAGGGAAATTCATGGAAGAGGGGGTGGAAAGATTGTTAGAACCATAAGCTGGGTCATTATGCACAGGGACATTGCCTCACCCCCATAATTGATGGCTATCTCCACAATGCAAGACCCACAATCCCGGAGGAGGGAGGCAGGGAGAAGGCTAACCATCATGGCTCTATGCACATCATATAAATAACTAATAAAAAATTTTTAAAATACATTGTGTACATATATAAAAATTGTCAATAAAAAAATATATTGAACAAAAAGAGGTACCTGTTCAAGGAAAAGGAGTATTTCCCTTTCTAGTTTATGGAACCATTTGAATATTTATGTCCATACTTAATTAAAAGTTTAGTAAAGTGAGCAGAGAACCCAAACTGTCCTAGACTTTTCTCTTTTGGAAGATTCCATTATAGATTCAATCTAATCTTTTTATTTCTTAAGGAATTAAAAAAAAAGTTTTTTATATCTTTTTGACTGAATTTTAGTAGATAATATATGTTTAGGAATTAATCCATCTCTTCTAGATTTTCCACCTCTGGCTTTCACAAGAAATCATTGTACTCCTTTATATCTCTAATTTAATTTAAGTCTTCTCTCTCTCTTTTTTGGTTTGATTGGCTAGGGATTTGCCAATCTCATTTATTTTTGAAGAGTCAACTCTGTTTGATTTGTCACATTGTTTTTTAGTCCCTATTCCTTTATTTTTATTTTTTTAACATTTATTTTATTTATTTATTAGAAACAGAGAGAGAGAGAGAGAGAGAGAGAGACATATAGAGAGAAAGTGAGAATGGGCACGCTAGGGCCTCCAGCCACTGCAAATGAACTCCATACACACACGCCACCATGTGCATCTGGCTTACGTGGGACCTGGAGAATTGAACTGGGGTCCTTAGGCTTCACAGGCAGACGCCTTAACTGCTAAGCCATCTCTCCACCCCCCCATTCCTTTAATTTGTTCCTCTGATCATTATTATTTCTTGTGTTCTATTATTTTTTGGTTTGAATTATTCTTGGTTTTTGAAGTACAGCATTAAGTTATGTATTTGAGATTGCCCTAATCTGTTAATGTATGTATTCATAGATATAAAGTTTTCTCTTAGATTGCTTTACTCCAAAGTATTCCAGATGTTTTGATAGGTTGTTCTTTCATTTTAATTTAATTTGAGGAATTTTTATTTCCTCCATCCTATTGTTTGAATGACACCAGGGTAATTCAAGACTTATTATTCATTTTCTAGAGGGTTTATTCCTTTTTTTTGGGGGGGGGAGTTTCTAAGTGGGGTTTCACTCTAGCTCAGGCTGACCTGGAATTTACCATTTAGTCTCAGGGTGGCCTTGAACTCACAGTGATTCACTTACCTCTACTTCCTGAGTGCTGGGATCAAAGGCATGCACCACCATGCCTGGATGGGTTTCTTCCTATTCATACTAGTTTTATATACTATGATCTGAAAAGGAGTAAGAAATTATTTTGGTTTATGTATTTGTTGAGAATGGCTTTGTGTCCTAGAATGTGGCCTGTTTTAATGAATATTTCATGGACTGCTGAGAAGAATGCATATTCCATATCTGTTGGGTGAAACATGTATATATCCATTAAGTGATATAGTTTAAACAAAGTTTCTTTGCTTTTTACTTTAGAAGTCCTATCTAAAGAAGTGTATGGGGTATTGCAATCATACATTATTGCCTTTTTTAGTGTTCATTTGACTTTTAGTGCCTTTTATTATTTGTTTTATGGAATTGAGCACTCAAACATTTACTACATTTATATTTTCAACTGTTATGTGTCCTCTGTGGATTGTTCCCTTTATTTTTTTGTAGTGGGTTTCTTTATCACATCTGACAAATTGTGATTTGAAGTATATCACATATCAGAATAGCTACAGAAACTTGTTTTCAGTTTTAATTAATTTAATTGATTAACAATCATTTACTCTTAGTCTGTGGGTGTCTTTGCTAGTGATATATGCTTCTTAGAGAACAGAAAGTTAGATCTTGTTTCTTTAATATAGTTAGCTTGTCTGTGTCTTTTTATTGGTGAGTTGATGACATTTACATTAAGGTTATTATTGAAAGATGCTTACTAAGTCCTAAAATTTTGATGGCTATTTATCTGGTTGGCTTGATTATTATTTGTTATTTTCTTCTTCTCTAGTAATATTATGGGCTTTCTGAATTCTTTCCAGGTCTCTTTTGTTCATCTACTCCTATGAATCTATTCTTTCCCATGCTCTCATGATCCAGTCATGTCCAGTCTTTTGATGCTCTAACACTGTGATGTCATCTTCAAAGTTCATGTTAGAGAATCACTCAGTAGGGTTACCAAAAAAATCACATGCTTTGAGTGAGTTTTTAATTTTGTATTGGTTAATATGGATAGCTATTTTGGTTTGAGTGTGAGCTATGGTCCACTGATTTGAAATGCCTCTCTTTCTTTTTCTTCTATAGTATTACATTAAGTATATTCTTCAGGGCTGGCTAGGTGGCCATGTACGGCCTCAGTTTGTACTTATCTTGAAATGTCTTTTTTTAAAATCAGTTTTAAAAGATAGCTTTGTTGCATATAAGAATCTTGGTTGGTAGTTATTTACTTTTATGGCTTAAAGTTCCATGTTTTCCTGGTTGTCAGGGTTGATGATAAGAGATCTGATGCAATTCTGGAATGTTGGCCTTTGCAGAGGAGTGGGCATTTTTTCCCTTAAAGCTTTGTATATTTGTTCTTTACTTTGTGTTTTTGACATCTTGATAATAAAATGTTATGGTGAGCATCTCTTCTGACCATGTCTATTTGGGATGCAAAATTCCTCCTGTGTTTGAAAATCTATTCCTTTTTCTTGATTCAGGACATTATTGTTATAATTTATTGGATAGATTATGTCTTTAATTTTTATCTCAGTGCCTTCTACTTTGTTCGTTCTTAGGTTTTATGTCTTGGTCATATCTCACAGTTTTAAGATAAGAAGTCATGCTCATTTACTTATTTTTCTTTACTGTTTGAGTTTCTTCAACCCTCCATCTTTGCTATTCTTGTGGTTGTTAAGTTATATTGATGTTGCCTTCTAATGTATCCTTTATCCAATTTTTAGATGTTTATATGCCATCTGTATTTCTTCTTTTGAGGATTCTCTATTTAGTTCCATAGCCCATTTTAATTGGGTTGTTTGATTTCTTATTATTTAATTTTTTGAATTCCTTGTATATCCTAGATATTAATCTTCTGTCAGATGTATAGCTGGAAAAGATTTTATCCCATTCTGTAGGCTGCCTCTTTGCTCTATTCACAGTGGCTTTTGCTGTACAAAAGCTTTGTCATTTCATGAGGTCCCAGCAGTTGATCTGCGGTTTTATTTCCTGAGCAACTGAGATTATATTCAGAAAGTCTTTGCCAAGACCAATATGTTGAAGAGTTTCCCCTACATTTTCCTCTAGCAGTTTCAGAGTTTTGGTCTGATATTAAGGTCTTTGGTCCATTTAGACTTAATTCTTGTGCATGGAGAGAGATAAGGATCTATTTTCCTCCTTATACAGATACATATACAGTTTTCCCAGCACCATTTGCTAAAGAGGCTATCTTCTCTCCAATGAGTATTTTTGGCATTTTTGTTGAAGATCAGGTGGCTATAGCTACTCGGACTTACATCTGGGTCCTCTATCCTTATCCATTGTTCTACATGTCTGTTTTTGTGCCAGTACCATGCTGTTTTTGTTACTATGGCTCTGTAATACAGGCTAATATCAGGTATGGTGATACCACCAGCCTTATTTTTATTCTCAAAATTGTTTTAAATATTTGAGGTTTTTTGTATGTCCAAATAAATTTTTGGATTGTTTTCTCAATTTCTGAGAAGAATGCCATTGAAATTTGGACGGGGATTGCATTAAATGTGTAGATTGCTTTTGGTAAGATAGCCATTTTCACAATATTGATTCTTCAAATCCAAGAACAAGGGATGTGTTTTCATTTCCTAGTGTCTTCTGAAATTTCTAGCTTGAGGGTTTGCCATTTTTCTTGTTTTGTAGTTCTAACTGGTTTTACCTTTGCTCATTTGTATTAACTAGTATGTGAGTATGGTTTGTTTATTTCCAGGTTCCTTATATGTGTGTTTTTCTTTCACTTCAGCATGGAGGAGCCTATCAATTTTTTCTGTACAGCTGGTTTTGTCTTCAACTATTCCTTTAGCCTGTTTTTGTTGTGGATTATCCTTATATTCTCCATCTATTTCAATGGATAGCTTTGCGGGATAAATTATATATGACTTGATTTTTCTCTCTAACTGCTTCAATATGTTTTCCTTGGTATGTGTGTTTGGTAGTTTAATTATAATATGGTGAGGAGAGGTTCTTTCCAAGTTTTGTCTGTTTGGTGTTCTAAAGGCTTCCTGTATCTGCATTGGCATCTCTTTCCCAATTTGGGGGACATTTTCTTCTATGATTTTGTTGAAAATGCCTACTATACCTTTGGAGTGAAATTCTTCTCCTTTTTCTACACCCTGAATTCTTATGTTTGATCTTTTCATAGTGTCCCATACATCCTGAAATCCCCACTCATACCTTCCTATTAATTTGTCTTCCTATTAACTTGTTGGACTGTATTAGATCTGCCATCTGGTCTTCTAGTTTATATATTCTGTTCTCTCCTTCATTCATTCTACTGGTGAGATTTTCTACAGAGTTTTTTATTTCACTGACTGTTTCTCATTGCTAGTATTTCTGACTGGTTTTTCTTTATTATTTCTATTTCCTTATTCATGCCTTGTATTGACATTCTTATTTCATTAAATTGGTTTCTTGTGTCTTCTTTGATTTCCTCTTTGATTTCTTTGAGGATATTTATAATCATTCTTTTGAAGTCTTTCTTGGGCATTTCCTCTAAATCAGTCTCACTAGAGGTCATTTCTGATGGATTAATACTTTTTGGTGGATTTATATTGTCTTGATTTTTTTGTGTTTCTTGTATTATAATGTAAATATTTTTGCATCTTGGATTAATTTAATGCTTGGATTTTCTAATTATCTGCAGTATTATTAGATTTATCAATCAATCTGATGTTATATATCTTCAGAGTAGGAGTTTAAGGTTCTAGGTGTGGCTCTTAAGACTCTCAGCATAACCACAAAAGTGACCCTAGGTGTTGCCTTTGCCTGTTATGAGAATATTCTACTAGGCTGGGTGGAACAAAAAACAGGCAAATTCTAATATTTAAATAAATAATATACTCATTCAATGAAAACAGCACAAAGTATTTATGCAAGAGTAGATATTACAACAAACAGGTCCCCTAACAAAGTCACAGTCCCTAAGGATGTGTGTTGCCCCACACCCTTAATCCTGTCAGCTGAGAGCTTGAGATATTCTGGTCTATAGAGGGTTCCAAAGTCAGCTTTTGACCAAATGAGACCCTTCCCCAATGAACAACAGAAGAGGAGGCAAAGGCACTGTAAATCAGGAAGCAACAAATGACAAGGCCAAAATATAGCTTATGTAAGAATGGAAAATCTGGCCATCCATTAGATTTTTTAAATATCTATTTATTTATTTATGACAGAGAAAAGGAGAGAGAGAGAGCATGAGAGAGAATGGGCATGCCAGGGCCTCTAGCCACTGCAAACAAACTCCAGATGCATGTGACACCATGTGCATCTGGCTTATGTGGGACCTAAAGAATTGAATGGGGTCCTTAGGCTTTGTAGACATGCACCTTAACTGCTAAGCCATCACTCCAGCCCCATCCATCAGATCTAACATATAATTTACCCTGACATTGCACTTCCAATGCAAGCCTATATACCAGGCTTTTTGGTGGGTACTGACCTGTTGCAATCCCAGTTACCTTTTGGGATGGCTTTGGTCTCAGCTATGTGACACAACCACTTGGGTCTCTCTTTGCTGTGCTGTGGGCTCAGGTAAGCTGACTGGGTCTGTGGGTCACTGCTGATTGCCTGTGCTGGGTGCTGTGTAGGTGAGTTCCCTTCCCCAGGTCTCTGGTGTTTGCTGGTGCTGGAGCTGGTGGTGGGGGGAGGGGAGGCTGTGAATGGTGGCTGAAGTTATTCCACTGGTCCTCACTTTCATCATCCTCACAAGCCACTCTGCTGGTCTTTGCTGCCCTCACTTCACATTTCTTGAGTTTGCGAGGAAGCTGGTGTGAATGGAAAATCCCCTCACCTGGCTTTTCCTGTGCTGCCACTGCTGGAGCTGTTTCTGCCTGTTTCTGTGGGCTCTAGACACTCTGGAACTCTCCTACTTCTCTGCTGTGTGCTGCTGTTGATCATTTTTTATACACCTTCACATTTTAGTAGATGAATGTATTTTGCTAGTGTTTTTTTGTTGTTGTTGTTGTTGTTGTTCTTGTTTTCTTTGTCTCCCCTAGGTTGCTTTGATGTGGCTCCTATGCTGCCATCTTAACAGAAAGTCCTTTATCCAATCTTTGATCCAATGAAGTTAAAATTTTTAACATTTATGTTTTATATTTGTTGCCTCAATATCTTATTTTCCTTGTTGGATTTTCCCCTGTGTGGCTGACACTTTTTAATCCATAGTGTTAGTTTTATCATTTATTTGCTGATGTTTTCCTCTATGTTGCTGACTTTCCAGGCCCTCAGTTGAATTCATCTGCTTGGTTCTATTACCTTTTAGGTCACTGATTACCTTTACTAGCAACCTTTTGAAATTTTTATCCAACATGTTTCCTATTTCAGTAACTTTGAATTGAACAATTGAAGAGTTAAGGTCTTTTGGATGAGTCACTTTGCTTTCTTTTTCTGTTTCTTGAGTTTCTGTGTTGCAGTTTCCACAACTGTTAGTTTGTTATCATAAATTGACTAAGGAGTTTCTCATTGAGCAGTCTTCTTGTGGGACCTTTAGCCATAGGACCACTCATAGAAAAGACAACAAACTGCTTCCTCTCTCCTTGCCAGAGAGCTGGGCATTTGACTCTGTTTTCAGCTTGAATTACTTATTGTCAGCACACTGTTCCTCTTTTTCTCTGCACTTTGCAGATCCTATGACATCCTTTGTGAATTTCCCAAGATTTCTTTGGTTCTGTTTTTGTCTTTTTAAAAACCATTCTAACTCTTGTCCTTCATTGAGTCACATAAAAGCAGTTTTTACTCTGCTTTCTTCTCCTAGAATCTCAGTCTCTCCTTTGATATCTGAGAGTCTAGAATATTTTCTAAAATTCTATTTGCAAGAGTAAAATTGAAAATGAAATTTATGAAGTAGAACAGATACAGCCCTAAACAATCTTTCCTGGGTTCTTTTAAAGTGTCAGTTAAAGTTGTTTCTATTTATTCTCTAGGAAATTGAGGTGCTTTAAGATCAATTTTACTTAACACCAACATTTATAGATTCCTAGAGGTACAACTGGATGCACAGTAAAAAACATAAAAATATATATACAAAATTATACTGTAAAACATTCATTCAGAAAGTAAATATTTTCGTTTGCTTTGTGCTTTTACAGTATAGTCTGTATTCACAAAAATCAAGTTATAAAAGTACAAATAGTACATTTCAGTTGCAATTCCATATTCACTTTCTCCCCTCATTCCAACATTCATGCCAATTATAAACATTTTAGGAACTGGTGAGAATATTTTCATAGAGAGAAATGAGAATAATAGAAAGTTACTTTTGCTAGAATACAAATATAGATATTAACATTTTTTGCATTCCCCATGATGAGAATCAAATACAATACATTTTTACAGCTACAGATGTAGCTCAGTGGTACAGCACTTGCCTCATATACACAAGCCCCCCCTTTCTCAATTTACTCACACATTTCTTTCTGCTAGAATTACAATCATATGAGATTTCCAAGATAATATAACAAATGCTCCCATCACCTTCTCCCTTTTGCTAAAAAAGCATGTAATAATCCTTTCAAAATTACTTCATGCCATGCTTTCAGTAGAAAAGTGCCATAGACAAATTATTAACCACATGGGTCTATCAAACAGGGAGGAAAGGCTTTAGGCCATATTATTAAAAAACTTAAAATTTTTAATCCATCTTTTCAATCTTGGTATATTTTCATTACAATTTTATTTTGCTACTAGAGCCTAATCTTCACCCACCTCCAAAGGGGTACTTAATATTACTTTTGAGACCAAGACATTTTTTCCTTTAACCATGGTGACAAAGTTTTGCTTGATATTCAAGTACTCTAAGAAGAAATCCCTCTTCAAATCAAGAAATCATGACTGCAATATGGGCTGCTTTGATTTTATTTTTTGTTTACTTGTTCTCATTTGTAAAATGTGTGTATGTGGTATAGTGTGCATACATGATTATGTATGGGAAGGCACATGTGTGTGCATGTGTATTTGGAAGCCAGAGTGTCATTCCTCAGGTTCACTGTGTATCACTTTTGAAACAAGGTCATTCATGGTTCTAGAGTTCACCAATCAGGCTATGTTAGCTGATCAGTGAGCCCCAAGGATCCTCCTGTCTGCTTTCCCAGCACTGGGATTACAGGCATGGCCTTTGTTTTTATTTTTAAATATACACTGTCACAATGCACTCATATCTGCTGTGTTGCTTTTAGGGAAGGTAATGGGAACAGTGGCTTTCCTTTCTTCCAGTCCTGGATCTCAGATTTTAGGGCCTTGGTTGAGACCATTTGTGGTAGTTTGAATATATGGCCCCCAATATATTCAGTGTTTTATTAATTTATAGTTTGCATCTCCAGTCACCTTGCTGGAGGCAATGTCACTGGTCCGATATTAAGGTGTGGTGGTGGGTTTGAGGTTCCATTGTAAAGATTTGCAAAGTGTGCCCAGTAGGAGTTCCTGAAGTGTGCTGTGGCTTTTTGGCTGTAGTTTTGCTCTGTGTGCTGTGTGCCTGGTTGGGTTTTTACTTGCTCTGCTTGGCCCTGTGAAGGCGGGCCAGCTTCTTCTGTCATTATGGAACTTCCCCTGGATCTGTAAGCTTCAATAAACAATATCCCTTCCTCCATAACTGTGCCTGGTCTGGAAGTTCATCTCAGCGAACCTGAAGCTGTCTGCTACACCATTGGCTACAGAATTCTCAGAGACCAGTGATCATTGAATGTATCTTTGAATCAGTTACAATTGTACACTTTGGTGTTCTTAACTGTACTAACTGTGGGGACTAAGAACTGGAATAACCAGAGCAAGATTGTCACCTATGTCCCTGCTATTAAGGATCCCAGTTACTTTTCTTTAAGTACTTTATTCTGTTTGTCCTACTCTGTGACCACCCCCTCACCTTGGAAGTGATTCCACAGTTGTGCTCAGCCTCTTTAGCTCTGGTAAGCCCAAAGTAGCTGATTTAGCAAGCTTTCCTCTGCCTCCAGCATATCATTTAGCCAGTAAATAAATTTTCTGGGCTAATTGAGTGTGACGGTCTTGTACAGTAGCCAGTCCCATTCGGAGAATAGTGCCAGTAGGTTTCCTCTTTGCTTTCTGACTGCCAGCAATTCCTTTCAGTGGGAGAAGCCATTGTTTATTATCTTTAGCACCAAGAGAGATGGAAGAGAAGATCTAGTGAATTGTCTCTTTCTGCAGTGTTCTTGTCTTAAATATTTTATTTATTTATGAGGGGTGGGGGAGAGATTGAATATGAATATGGGTGTTGCCAGGGCCTCTAGCCACTGCAAGGAAACTCGTGAAGCATGTGCCCCCATATGCATCTGGCTTACATGGTTTCTGGGGAATCAAACCTGGGTCCTTAGGCTTCACAGGCAAGTGACTTATATGCTAAATCATCTCTCCAGCCCCAGTGTTCTTAAGTTCTCTTTTCCATATTCTTTCTTTATTTTTTCTCTTCACTTTCTTTCTCTTTCTTCTCTGCATTTCCTGGAAGATTTCTCCTTGTATGAATCTTTTTCTTCTTTGAGATATAGTTCCATTTCTCTAGAATCAGGCCATAAACTTGGTCAACCATTTTATGGCCTCTGTAATCCCATTTTTTCTTCTCATATATCTTCTTACCTTGTGTCTCCTATCTTATCATCTTCATTCAAACCCTGCAGAGAACATCTTTTTAGTAATGCAAGTCACTGAGTTTATCCTCATAGAAAAACCAACATATATTTACCTGAGTTACAGTGTGAGTTCTAAGTCAGCCTGGATTAAAGTGAGATTTTCACTCCCCCCCCAAAAAAAAAACTTAAATAATCATTGAAGCAGAGTTGTATGGAACATGGGATACAAGTATTCAGGATCCAAAGTAGTGGCACCAGTTTAATATTGCTGCTTTCATGGAAGTGACAGGAGGTGATAATGTTAATAGTAGAGTGTGGGCAGTGGATACAAGCAGAAATGGAAGGGTTGGAGATTCATACTATATTAAGAGTTTGCTTTGAGAAAAGGTAAAGTGACTTTTTGATACTGGGACATCTCCCATGAAACATTTGGCGGTGGGGGAATTGAAGCATTTTAGACATGTAAGATATCTATTTATTGGGGCTGGAGAGTTGGTTTAGCGGTTAAGGCATTTGCCTGCAAAGCTAAAGGGTCCCGGATCGACTCTCCAGGACCCACGTAAGCCAGATGCACAGGGGGCCGCATGCATCTGGAGTTCATCTGCAGTGGTTGGAGGCCCTGGCATGCCCATTGTCTCTCTCTGCCTCTCTCTTTCTCAAACAAACAAATAAATAAATAAATAAATAAAATATTTAAAAAAGATATTTATTTGTCAGTGCAGATTTGGTGAGCAGGAGTTGAGTATAAGTAAGTAGGTATCAGGAAGAAGGCCAGACAAGCTTAGAACTGATGATGTATATAAATTTACTCAAAGCCATGGGGACACCAGGAGGTGACCTATGTGGTAACAGAAGGGTAGACAGAGTATGAACAGGCCTAACAACTGACTTTGGAGTAAGCCATTCTCTATGCCCAAAGTAGGAAGAAGAGAGAAGCAGATTGGAAAACAAAACACAATGTCATACATGTAAAGCACAAATGATTTTCAAGGAAGATGGAAGAGCTGACTGTCAAATGGACAAGTGTATGCTTTCTGGAGCCAGAGCCCACAAAATGGGAATGGAAGATATCCTTTTATCCTTATCAGCTACCTCAACTGAAGCCATTTTCTCCTGCCCAGAGGATCTTCAGTTTCCTGTGGGATGAGGTAATTAGTTACTCCTTCTACAGAATGTTTTCCACTAGAATGACCTCTAGTTAGATTTAAATCTACAATCAGATACAGTATTTGAAGATGATCCTCTTCTAAAATATCCTTCCTGGTTTTGCAAAGGGGAAAACTAGCTGCAAACACTTATTTGACAATTGGCTTGCTCCACAGGAATATGGCTACTCAGGGATGAAGCATCTCCATATACCCACTGTGAGTTGAAGTTACCTGGAATCATGAGTTTTCCTTGAGGACTTGTTAACTATTTTATTGATAATCTTTAAACATGGATATAATGTATTTTGATCATATTCATCCCTATGATCTTTTCTTACCTGCATTCCTCCTGATCTGCCCCTTCTTCCCAACTGTATAGATTTGCTAAATTACAAACACTTTTCTATTTTGGTTTCTTACATTCTTTTCAGAATGTACTGTCTTAAAGAACTTGATTTGGTTCTTGGTTTCTCATTGTGTGTTTGTGCGATTACTCACAAGGACCCAGGGTTCAAGTTTTCTTATTGCTTGTGTGTGTTTGTAAGATTCCTAATAGGGACCCAAGATTTTAGGATGTTGTTGCAGTCAGGTGCACATTGCTGGCAAAAATCACCCAACCAAGGGCAACTTTGGGGGAAAAAGGTTTATTTTTTGGCTTATAGACTCCAGGGGAAGCTCCATGATGGCAGGGGAAAATGATGACATGAGCAGAAGGTGGACATAATCTCCTGGCCAACATAAGGTGGACAACAGGAATAGGAGAGTATGCCAAACACTGGCAAGGGGACACTGTCTATAATATTCATAAGCTTGCCCCCAACAATACACTGCTTCCAGGAAGTGTTAATTCCCAAATCTTCATCAGCTGAGAACATAGGATTCCGAACACCTATGTCCTTGGAGGTCACCTGAATCAAATCACCACATTCTGCCCCTGGCCTGATGTTCATACATGATGTAAAATGCAATGCATTCAGTCCAACTTTAAAAGTCCCCATAGTTTTTATCAATCTTAATGATGTTCAAATATCCCCATAATCCAAGGTCTTTTAACTGAGCCATAATACCAAAAAATCCCCCCAAAACCTATAGTGACACAGAATAAACATTCACACTGCAAAAGATGGCATTGGGAATAGCAAAGGAATATTCAACCAATACAAGATTTAAACAGGACAGACATCAAACTCTGTAGTTCCAAGTCTAACAACTGTAGTCAGTGACAAGTCTCCAAGTCCAATTATTTCTAACCAGCATGTCTGGAGTTCCAATTCCACCCCTCCAGTTAGGCTACTCACAGTCCTGGAAAACTTCATCTAGCAAACTTGCTTCACACTGAACATGGCCATTTCCAAAACACAAGAAATGTGTTGCAGACTCAATGACCATCTCTTTCCCGAATTTCTTTACTCCACAATACCAGGTGGGGTGCCAATTTGTTAATCCAGTGGGGGAATAAAACAGACTTTGAAGAACAGGATACTTCTTGAGCATTCAGGCCCCTTCAAGAGTCTACAATCTTCCTGTTGCTTCATTGCAGGTCATCTTGGCCAATGTCAAAGGTTGTAATCTCTCATATAATTGCAGCTGAATGGGAAGACTCTTCAGCCCAAAGATTTCATTTTTTCTGTGCCATATCTCTCTGCTCACACCAGTCCATTTCTATACAATGCTACCCTGTACAATTTCTCAGGACAGGTTCATAACAGCAAGCCTTTCACACACTGCTTATAGCCCATCTAGGCAAAGTTCTTTCTAACCCTCATAAGCTGAACCTTACAGTTACTGCATTCAGGTCTTTCAACTCTGACCAGAAAAGACCATCAAGTTGTACTTATAGCACTGCAGGGCATCTCTTAGGTCAAGGTTTCAGATTCATTCACATTCCTCTTGAAAATCAGCTCCAAAAGGCCAAAGCCACACAGTCAGTTGTCTAGCAGCAAATGACCTCACTCTCAGTACCAACTATTACTGTTGTAGTCAGGTTCACATTGCTGGCAGGAATCACCTGACCAAGAGCAGCTTTTGGGGGAAAAAGTGTTTATTTTGACTTATAGACACTAGGGGAAGCTTCATGATAGCAGGTGAACACTGCTTCCAGGAAGTGTTAATTCCCAAATCTTCATCAGCTGAGAACATAGGATTCCGAACACCTATGTCCTTGGAGGTCACCTGAATCAAATCACCACATTCTGCCCCTGGCCTGATGTTCATACATGATGTAAAATGCAATGCATTCAGTCCAACTTTAAAAGTCCCCATAGTTTTTATCAATCTTAATGATGTTCAAATATCCCCATAATCGAAGGTCTTTTAACTGAGCCATAATACCAAAAAATCCCCCCAAAACCTATAGTGACACAGAATAAACATTCACACTGCAAAAGATGGCATTGGGAATAGCAAAGGAATATTCAACCAATACAAGATTTAAACAGGACAGACATCAAACTCTGTAGTTCCAAGTCTAACAACTGTAGTCAGTGACAAGTCTCCAAGTCCAATTATTTCTAACCAGCATGTCTGGAGTTCCAATTCCACCCCTCCAGTTAGGCTACTCACAGTCCTGGAAAACTTCATCTAGCAAACTTGCTTCACACTGAACATGGCCATTTCCAAAACACAAGAAATGTGTTGCAGACTCAATAACCATCTCTTTCCCGAATTTCTTTACTCCACAATACCAGGTGGGGTGCCAATTTGTTAATCCAGTGGGGGAATAAAACAGACTTTGAAGAACAGGATATTTCTTGAGCATTCAGGCCCCTTCAAGAGTCTACGATCTTCCTGTTGCTTCATTGCAGGTCAGCTTGGCCAGTGTCAAAGGTTGTAATCTCTCATATAATTGCAGCTGAATGGGAAGACTCTTCAGCCCAAAGATTTCATTTTTTCTGTGCCATATCTCTCTGCTCACACCAGTCCATTTCTATACAATGCTACCCTGTACAATTTCTCAGGACAGGTTCATAACAGCAAGCCTTTCACACACTGCTTATAGCCCATCTAGGCAAAGTTCTTTCTAACCCTCATAAGCTGAACCTTACAGTTACTGCATTCAGGTCTTTCAACTCTGACCAGAAAAGACCATCAAGTTGTACTTATAGCACTGCAGGGCATCTCTTAGGTCAAGGTTTCAGATTCATTCACATTCCTCTTGAAAATCAGCTCCAAAAGGCCAAAGCCACACAGTCAGTTGTCTAGCAGCAAATGACCTCACTCTCAGTACCAACTATTACTGTTGTAGTCAGGTTCACATTGCTGGCAGGAATCACCTGACCAAGAGCAGCTTTTGGGGGAAAAAGTGTTTATTTTGACTTATAGACACTAGGGGAAGCTTCATGATAGCAGGTGAAAGTGATGGCATGACCAGAGGGTGGACATCACCCCCTGGCCAACATAAGGTGGACAACAGGAACAGGAGAGTATGCCAAACACTGGCAAGGAGAGACTGGCTATAATACCCATAAGCCTGCCCCCAACAATACACTGCCTCCAGGAGGTGTTAATTCCCAAATCTCTATGAGCTAGGAACCTAGGATTCTGAATACCTAAGTTTATGGGGGACATCTAAATCAAACCACCACAGATGTATTTTCCCCTTAGCTGTTTGCCTAAGTTTAAAAATCATGTGCCAGAAAGTCATAAAATTTCCTTTAGGAAGTGATCAATTAAATAAAATCAAATATGGTTGATATATTTAACTCATTCATATTTGGAATGAAGAAGAAGGCCTCTACCACAGTAATTTCCAGAGATACTAAGTGTCAGACCATTTCTGGAGATAGAGTAGATAGGCCACAAGGTGGGCCACTATTTCTGCATGAATTCTCTCCTCATTTACAGAGCTGACTACTCTTCATTTCATTATTCTCTTCAGTAAACTTCTTAAGTTACTGTTTGTGTCACCATCACAGTTGTTTTGACTCATTCCACTTTGATGTGAATGAATGAGGCAGGCTATGATTTTGACCTCTCACATTTATAAATAGCTCAGTACATATGTATTTTATTTATATATTGCTATGTCTTCATTATTGTATTTTCTGATAATATCTTTATTTTATTAACCTCTTTCTCTTTTTATAGAAGAATGTTTTTCCTAGTTTGTATGTGTGTTCATTGCTTTTATTGTAGCTCATGATTCAGTACATAGTGGACATATGTGTAGGAGAAAATAAAGCAATGTTACATTTGAAGATATCATTCATTTTCTGACTAAGTCGTAATTCTTGTCCCCTGCTTGCTCACAAAGTTATTGGTCATTTTCCCCCAGCAGATCATATAGTGCTTCCCAGCACTATATGGGTTAACTATCCTGGTCTGTTATAACCAGACAGATTCTCTCTTTGCAGAGTTGTGCACCCCAGTTTGAAAGCCTCCCCAAGCACTCTGTTTAGGTGACTTTCTGTCTCTTTGATATCAGCATTCTTAGTTGGCACATACTTTTCTTTCTGACTCAGATTTTGGACACTAGGGCTAGAATTTGTATATCAAATTTCATTAAAATATATATGTGAATCCCTGTTTGGTTCCTTAATAGAGGAGACTAAAAAGATGAGAAACATTCACCCCCCCCCTTGCTTCAATTGCTGTCAACATGCCCCACAATAAGACCTTGATCTGGGGCAAGGCAATTTATTTCTCTTGGCAATTCCATCTTTGCTCTCACAAACACTGTAGTCCTTGAGACAGCCAGTCCATCCCAAGGCCTCCCCTCCTTACATAGGCCTGGTTCCCAGTTCTGCACCACTCCCCCTCTGAGCTCTAATGTTCATCAATCTCAGCTGTCTCCGTTTATTAGACCCACGGTTGGTAGCTGTTTCCCACATTGCCTCTAATTCTTCTTTCTGGCCTCTCTCTGGTAAGCACCTTTGCCATTCTCTGAGATGTGGCTAACAGTGGTCTGCATTTAATGCACTCTGCTAAAACAACTGTAGGAACAATCTCATAATCATGCCTTGCCTTATAAGCCAAAATTCATCCTTAGAGACCTATTTAAAGCCTTCCTATGAATTGGACCTCTGGTGACACAAACCAGTCCTACTTGGATAAAGATCTAAATAGCTAAAAGTGATGCAACCATAGTTGGAGGCAGGAGTGTTAAATAACCTCTTTTTTCCTCTTCTTTCTTTGATTTTGTTTCTAGGTGGGGTAACATATCCTCCAGGTATTTTGCAAAAATTCTCTGACTTTAGTTTCTCTGTAATTCTCCAATATATCTACATTTTTCATCAAGCTACAGATTTCCAAGGTGTTGAAAGTAGTGCACAGAAATCATTACTCTAGAAGTAAATTATATTTAAGTGACTAAACACTTCCTTGAGAATGAAGTGATAAAAGGCTAAATGAAGGTGCATGGATTGCTTGTGCATTATTATAAACTTGTAAAGTGCATACATGAGCATTCAGGCTCTTCCCAAGGAGCTGGTCGGTTCTATAACACACATGCCAATTTTCAACTTGGACCTTAATCTGTTTGAATTAAGAGCCAAGGATTTTTTCTGAAATAAGACTACTTGGACTTAGCCAGCTACTTATTGAGGTCCTCTCTTTTTTTCACTCTCCTAAGGTCATCTAACTGTTTTTGGAGCCTTTCCTGTTTCTTTTCTATTAGGTCTAATCTTGCGGGAACAGCATTCATACAATTATTGGCCCTTTGTTGATTTTCTGCAAGTTCTGCTATTTTCTTGGCTAGGGTTGCATTGCTTATGTTTTCATTTTGGGGTTCTGGTCCTAATATCTCTTCTATGTTTTCATTAGAGTCATCCATTGTGGGACTGGCTGTCTTGTGGGAATTACTTACATTTGATTATTCATGTTATTTCTTTTGCACTGTGGTCTGCCCATCACAGTGTAGGAGTCTTGTTAACTACAGCAGGAAGCTGTAGGGATGGCAGCATGCCATGGCAGGAGCACATGACAAAACAAACTGACTATGTCAGGAGCCAGGAAGCAGAGAAAAACAGAGGGACTGGGATCTCATTGTTTGGGTACAGGTCTCCATGACCTAAGGGCCTCTCACTAGGCCATTAGGTCCATAGCACCTCCCAAGAGTACCACTCTGCTGACCGTGTCTTTACCTTTGGGACACAAC
Source organism: Orientallactaga sibirica (assembly GCA_036365145.1). Lineage (NCBI taxonomy): Eukaryota > Metazoa > Chordata > Mammalia > Rodentia > Dipodidae > Orientallactaga > Orientallactaga sibirica. The sequence goes on from JAEOAD010002517.1 coordinate 4,113,155, forward strand.
CCACTTTGAAATAGTAGGATATACCTTGTCTTCCTAAACAGGACAGGTGGGTTCTGTGAGGACAGTGTGTGTAGTGTCTGGAGTAGAGGCAAGGATGAAGGGAATGGCCTTGTGTTCAACTCTATTAAATGCTAAAAACACATTTATTGTATAACTTCTGAGAGTTTAAATGACTGACTTATTTAGAGTTAGCAAATTAATTATAAGTCTTTTATATGTGAAATTAGCATCAGAAATTATCAAACTTGGATATAAAGATGTAACTATGTGTGACTAACCTCATCTGATTTCAAGTTATTTCAATGATAAAAATCATGGCTTTGTCTATCTATCTATCTATCTATCTATCTATCTATCTATCTATTTAAATTTTTATTTTTTCTAAGTTTATTTTTATGAAGCATATAAGATACTTTCAGCATATTCCCATCATACTCCAATAGCTCCCTCCCGTTGTATGCTGCTTCCTCTCCCATTAGGCCCCCTTGTACTCCTGAACAATTCTGCTTTTACCTTTATGTCATGAAGTTATGTCACATAGGGAAAGGAAAATGAATAATTATATTGAATGAATTAAGTCTCAGAATGAAATATTGCACGTTTTCTTTCATTTGGAGGTCTTATATTTCATGTAGATAAATTAAAACATATATTTACTGATGCTTTTGTTATGGGAGTTTTGGGGCTCCTAGCCAATGCCAAGGAACCGATAAATTTAGGGTATCCTTGTCTTATGAGTTTAAAGAATCCAATCCATAGACCAGCAATTAAGACTTAGACTTTATTAGATTAAGAAAAGGAACGAGGAGAAAAGTACAGAGAGCTCCTGCCATGTGGAAAGCAGGAGGGGTTAGGGAGCCCACATGGGAGTAGGGGCCAGTGTTTCTTCCCAATCTCAGGCCAGCAGGGCAGACAGGTAGCTTACCAGAGCAGGGGCCTGGAAGTTCAGTAAAGGTGAAAAGCCAAAAAGAGGCCTTGTCCACCAGATAAGGTTCTACTTATAATCACATCGTGGTGTCCTTACCCTTAGGCTCAGGTGAGTCTGACAGGGAGCTGATTGGTCTGGGTTTCTTGATGGGCTAAGGAGTAGGGGAGAGAGCTGATTGGATAGGCTTGGTCAGATGTTGAACTCTGATTTTGCTGAAGCAGGCAGGTATGGTCTTCCTTCTTTAGACCCTCTTTCCTGACTGGCTATGCAATTCCCCCTTATCATGAGAGTAGATTTGATTTTTTGAGCAGCTTTATGTTCCTAACAAAATTGAAGGGAAAGTACAGAGATTCTCTCCATAAGATCTCCACCTTCATCAATGCTGATAGTGACATTGTTGGCATTTGGGATTTTTTGCCATTGTAACATGTATGCAGCAGTATTTGTTGGTGTTTTAATGTACAATTCCCTGATGATATTTGTGTTTTAACATGTTTATTCACATGTTTATTTGCTACTTGCATATTTTCTTTGGTGAGATTTTTATTCCTCTTGTCTCATCTTTAAAATTAGGTTGTTTTCTTTCTAATGGTTGCTTAAGAATTCATTATATATTTTGCATTATGTTTGTAATCAGATATGTCCTTAGCAAATTTTTTTCCTAGGTTGTGGTTTGTTTTCTCATTCTCTTGATACTAGTATATATTTGAAGTGTTTTATAAATATATGTGTATATATATTTATGCATAATTATATAAATGCATATTATACATTTATATATTAATATAAATTTTGAAAACATTGATTTATATGGTGCTCAAATAATCCATTGCCATTAACCTCAATTTCCTCCCTAGGAAATGGACATAATCATAGAAGCTATGAGAATTAGAGTAAATGATGCATAGGGCAATGCTTGATGCAGTCAAACTAGAACAGTGTTAGCTGCTCTTATTCTTGCCTTGAGTGTTTGTTGTTTCTTTCTTGTCCCTTGTTTTTTGTTATTCCAGTTATTTTAATAGTATTTATTTAAAGTATGGTTTTAATGGGATTTATTATTACATTTTCATATGATATAAAATATTTTGGGCTGGAGAAATTGGTCAGTGTTTAAAGCCCTTCCTGCAGAACCTAATAACTCAAGTTTGATTCCCCAGTGCCCATATAAAGCCAGACGCACAGGCCCATGCATTTGGAGTTTGTTTGCATTGTCTAGAGACTCTGGCACACTCATTCTGTCCACCCCAACCCCCACCGCCCCTCTTATTCTCTCTGCTAGATGTGGTGGCACATGCCTTTAATCTTAGCACTTGGGAGGCTAAGAGATAGAGGATTGCTGTGAGTTGGAGGCCAGTCTGAGACTACATAGTGAATTGCAGGTCAGCCTAGGCTAGAGTGAGAACCTACCTCAAAAAACAACAACAAAAAAATAGATCATATTCACCCCTTCCACTACCTTCTCTTGTTCCACTTCCACTTTTTCTTATCCTCTTCCTCTTCCCAACTAGTTCCCCCCTTCTACTCTAACCCAGTAAGTTTCATTAGGAGTTCTTCCAGGAGTATGGGGGAGTGGTTGGTTAAAGTGGCAAAGGGAAGGAAGCAGTGAGGAAAGGAAAGAGGCTGATCAAAGGATCCACAGTTTCAGTTAGACTAGAGGAATGAATTTCAGTAGCACTCATGTGCTGATCATAGTTAGCAATGTGCTGTATATTTTAGAATTGGTAAAACAGACTTTTAACCTTTTCACCACAAATAACTGGGTAAAGTGATGGAGAGGTTTATTTATTTAATCTTAAGCTTTATTTGATTTTTCTACAATATATACAAAGATCTACTCACTGCTTTGTACCTCTAAATATACACAAATATTGACCAATTAATTTTTTTATTTATAAAGAATATCTGTTTATATTTTATCCAATTTATTTTCACAGAGTTATTGAACTAAATGGTGGTAGCCTGTATTTCCTAGACTTGAAATATAACTCAAAACAATGTTTTTTGTAAATTTATTTTTTTCCTCCAGCAAGGCAATTTGCTGAAAGTCAAGAATAAAATATAGAATCACTGTATGGAAATGTTGCCATACTTCTAATAACCAAAGCATGTTTGGCTTCCTATTTGTCTCCAGATAACTCTATATTCATCAGTTAACTGTAGATGACTCATTTTTCTGGCTATATTTCTACACTAGCTCTGAGCCTCAGCCTCCCAGCATTTCACCTAGTGCATCATATTCTTTCTCCCTGGACTTTGCACATTCAATTCCAGCTATCAGATTAATTCCCACTCGTGTCTTAGAATGAAATTTGGATACAACCTCTGCAAATTTCTTTTGGAGGTGAACTACTTCTATTTGTGCTTAGCATATTACATTCATCCATGGACTGAAAATGTTCATTTATTCCTTCATTCATTCAGTAGATAACTATGTAGCATGTTGTTTTCTTTGTCCAGACACAAACATGCTGAAGGCAAGCATTACTCTAACTCTGAATTCTGACTTGCACCTGGCTGTATAATGTTGTATCTCAGACTTTTATAAGGGTCCTAGCCTTTCAGAACCTGATGCAAAGCTGCAAATGAGTTAACGGATGCACTCTGAAGGAGAAAAAAAAATGAAATTAATAAATCTCAATGAAGAATTCTTATATTAAGATATATTAAAATATGAAGAGTGTTTTAGCTATATGTTTGTAGTATGGTTTTTAGGTGGGCTGTATTTTCTTCTTTACAGTTTTCTGTAAATTTAATTTTTACATGATATATTATGTCTTTTATTATTGACATATAATGAACACAAGGATAAAACAATGCAAGGTAGGAAAGCAACTCTATAGCTACTCACTGCAAGCCTAGACCTTTGGCATTATTCAGGAGCTACCTGGGATTAGCACACCCTGCTGTTTCCTCAGTTCTGAAAAGTCAGAACCTGGAGGGTTCATTGTATTAAAATGTCTACAAGGAATTTGGTTAACTACCTCAGACACTAATGTACAAGTCACTGTAGAGAAGAGCATTTAAAAACTGGTTGCTCAAAATATGTCTTTTTTCATAATAATTCCCATAACCTTGTAAACTTATTTATTTCTGGAAAATAGTAAATCTGCATCTTTATTAATGTACTTTCAAAGTCTGACATTTCACAAATACTTCCAGAGCCTCTTACAGCTGGACAACAGTGCTCAGTTTTTCAGCCAAGTGTATATTTTTAGAACACAATACTTCCTTTACCCATAGGATTGCTTTAGTGCTTAACAAGAGGTGCTATGGCAGAACGTTCTGCAGTTAAGTTGCTTCTATCTTCAGTATCCATTTCTACAAAACTTCCTCACTATTGCTAACAAGTGGAGATTCTAAGCCAGAAGCTGCAGTGTGTGGTTCCCTTTTAGATTCTTTTAAAATTCTAATAGCATGGTAAAAAATGCAACAAGTCTGAGGTTAGTTAACACTATGACAAGAGTGTTACTAGATGCAGCTGTGATTCACTGGTAGGGATATATACTTCAAGTCCAAATGAGATCTCTTTGATGGTTTATGTGCTTTCTCAGGTTGACTTTGCATAATTCAATACTCACATCTGTAAAGAAAAAGGAATAGCCGGGTGTGGTGGTGAGCACCTTCAATTCCAGCACTAGGGAGGCAGAGGTAGGAGGATCACTGTGAGTTCGAGGCCATGCTGAGACTACATATTGAATTCTAGGTAAGCCTGTGCTAGAGTGAGACCCTACCTCAAAAAGAAAAGAAAAGAAAAGAAAAAGGAATAATATCAAAACTCATTGAAAGGGGAAGTTGTGAATTCATTTGTGTCTAACTTAAAGCACAATAAATGTTCTTTCCCTGTCAGAACAAAAGCCCATAAAGAATAAGCTCATAGCTTGGTGATTGATCTCTGACTTCCTGTATTGTTAGAATTGTTTTCTTTAAAAAAATTATATATATATATATATATAGATAATTTAATTTATTGACTGGGGAGAGAGAGAGAATGGGCACACCAGGGCCTCTAGCCACTACAAATGCATATGCATATGCCACCTTGTGCATTTTAATAATTTTAGCCAACACGCATACCTAGAATATCTTCATTTTCATTTAATGGGTTCTCACATCTAATTCTCATCCTATTAAATAAGATGTTGCTAGTTCTTTTTTAAAATAATTTTTTATTAGTTATCTATATAGTATATATATAGCCATGATGGTACCATCGTTAGCCTTCTCCCTGTCGTCCCCCATGGGTAATGTGGGTTTTGCCTTATGGAGGGGGGTAGACATCAGTTATGCAGGAGAGGTAATGACTCTGTATAATGACCCAACTCATGTCTCTATAAATCTTTTCACCCCCTCTTCTGCGAGTTTCCCTGAGCCATATTGAGTTCATTTTAGGTCTATTTCAGTGACAAGGTTTTGTGAGTCTCTGTATCTCTGGATGTCCGATTTGGTAGGGGTTGAGAGTTCTTTGTGTCTATTTCCTTTACCCTTGTGCTGGTACCAGGTTCACCAATAAAGCAGCACTCTTGCTCATTTCCCCTATAACTCAATGTCTTCATCAGGTGCCCTTTGTGGTGCAATGGGCTGATTCTTTCCTCAGGATATACGTCCATCTGAAAGAGAGGATCAGATTCTCCAATGGAGAGTGATGTCAATGCAAGATATATGGATAATCATTATTATTTTAGAGAGAATTTGATAGGTGTAGACCCTCTTGTATCCCACTATTGGTCCTTCACCTCCTTGGTTAATATTATTCCAAGGTATTTTATTATTTTTTTGATGCTATTGAAAATGGGACAATGTTGCTTATTTCTTTTTCTGTATCTTTGTCTTTTGCATAGAGAAAGGCTACTGATTTTTGTGTGTTTATTTTTTTATCCTGCTACTTTAATGAAGGAGTTAATCACTTTTAAGAGTTTTGAGATGGAGGTTCCAGGGTCACTTATGTGTATCTTTGTATCCATTTGATTTCTTTCTCCTGTCTTATTGCTTGAGCTAGTACTTCTAGTACTATGTTGAAGAGCAGAGGTGAGAGTGGGCACACCTGTCTTGTTCCTGATCTCAATGGGAATTCCTTCAGCCTCTCCCCATTAAGTATTACTTGGGCTTTAAGATCTTTATATATAGCCTTTATTATGTTGAGATATAGACCATACATGCCTAGTCTCGCCAATGTTTTGATCATGAAATGATGTTGTATTTTGTCAAAGGCCTTTTCAGCATCTATGGAAATGATCATGTGATTTTGTGTTTAAGCTTATTTATGTGGTTTATTACATTGACAGAGTTCCTTATGTTGAACCATCCCTGCATTGCTGGGATGAAGCTTACTTGATCCAGGTGGATAATGCTTTTGATGTGCTGTTGAATTCATTTTGTGAGGATTTTGTTCAGGATCTTTGCATCTAAGTTCATCAGGGAAATAGGCCTGTAATTTTCTTTTCTTGTGGCATCTCTGCCTGGTTTTGGTATTAGGGTGATACTAGCTTCATAGAAGGAGTTGGGGAGCTTTCCATGTTCTCCAGTTGCATAGCACCATTTGAGAAAAATTGATTTCAGTTCTTCCATGAAGGTTTGATAGAATTCAGCTGAACTAGTTCTTTTAAAAAAATATTTTATTTACTTATTTGATAGAGAGAGAGGTAGATGAGAGAATGGGCATGTCTGGGCCTCTAGCCACTGCAAGTGAACACCAGATGCATGCTCCATCTTGTGCATCTGCCTTACGTAGGTACTGAGGAATTGAATCCGGGTCCTTAAGCTTTACAGGCAAGCACCTGAACTACCAAACAATCTCTCTAGCCCTAAAATGTTATTAATTCTATGCATGAAAGTCACTTTGTGTTCTATGCAAGCTAGAAAAGTATCAATTGTTTACTGAGATAGTGAGAGTAGCATGATTGACAGAGGCTGCCCCAGGAATGTGACTCTTCAGGTACAGTTCCAGCGGTCTTGCCCAATGCTTAAGAGGTAAGCACATAGCAATGCATTGGGTGTTCTGAATGATTCCAAGTAAGTCAAGTGACCTTTGACAGTATTGCATATCTTTAACATAAACATCTTTTGGAGGGAATTCTTTGTTTTTCTGTTAAGTCTCATTTCTATTTGGAGGTAATTTATTTTTCCTGTATAGACTTTTTGTGTCTATCCACGAAAAGCAAAATGTTGGTTGGTCTTTTATGTGTGATGTTGAACTTACAGCAACACAAGTCAGATCATTGGGTAATAATTACATCTATTAGGTGCTTAATGTGTACTAGGAATTCCACAGGGTGCTATGGAGATCTTGATAAGTCCTTATGGTGATCTAATGATTATGTTTTGCATCAAAATAACTTAGAAGGAGACTTTGAAATATTAAATAATTTGTCATAGTCACACAATGCCAGTAACATACTCAAAGCTTGGACGAATTTCCAAGCATCCAGCATTTAGTCAATTAACTATACTTCTCTAATGGGGTTCCTTTTAAATCCACAGCTTCTTAAAGACAGTACATAATTTACCCTTAGTAGTTAACATCCTAACCAATGTTTAGAAGCAACTAAAAGGTTAAGATATGTTTTACTTGTTTGGCTATAACTAAACTCACATGAATAAGAAATTTGTGGACAAATACAATGTGCATGCATCCACTTCTGAACATTTGTTTGTTTTTTTTTCACTCACACCATATTTATAATGTTTTCATGAAAATCACAACATGTTTGGAATATATTCTGTGATCCAGAGATTTTTCCAGGATATTTTTTTCTACTTGGTGATTTTGATTTAACAATCCAGAAACCTTCCATGTGACTGAAGAACTAATTTGTTTCTGCCTTTGATTAAAGAAACTTTAAAGTCCAAAGAAGTAGAGAATTACTTTGCATTTTTGCAGCACAGTGATTAAGAGCTGTAGGAATCTGTCAAGTTTTTCTGACATTCCTTTTAGGTAACCAGTACATTTCGGCAACAATGTAGGCAAATATTTGTATGAAAATGATTTCAGATTAGCTTGACTGAGAAATTTTTAAAAAATCTAAACATAAAACAATCTCAGGTCTTTAAGCTTAAAATCTGGGACAAAACCAAGGATTCAATAGATATTTTCTTCTTGTTTTTGTACAGTAAATCAATCCTTGGTAAAAATGACTGCCTGATGTTACTCAGTAACCCAGCCTGATGAAGAGCTGGACTCACCATGGAGCACTATAGCCACCTGAGAAGGCCCTTGAAATCTCTGTGAGAGTTAGAAGAAGGAGGATAATATACAAGTCATATTTACAAGTGGGGTATTTATCCTACCTGAATTTCAGTGACCATAGCTAGGCTACTTGGCCTATTAGATGCATTGGAGATGGAAAATATAGTCCCTTTCTAGGCAAAAGCTTCACAGAAAAATCCCAAAGCGTTGGATTGAACAGATGGCTAATTGGTTAAAGGAGCTTTCTTGCAAACTTGACAGCCCAAGTTTGATTCCCCAGTACTCATGTATAACCAGATGCACAAAGTGGCACATGTGTCTAGAATTTGCACTGGCAGGAGGGCCTGACATACCCATACCCACTCTATCTGCCCCTTTCTCTTTTTCTATCTCTCTCAAATACATAAATAACATATTTTTAATCTCTAAGTATCAACAGAGGGCATAACTATGAAGAATACTGGCCCCAGTGAAGTCAATACCTTAATAAATGCACTGAGAGAAAAATAGGTAAAAACAAATCTGTAAGTCTGAAAGTTATTGTTATAAAAACCTTTTTAATACTTTAACTCCATCATACAATTAATATGCAGAGAGGCACTTTCTGTTGCATTTCAAGATATTTTTGCCTTGGACTAGTCCAGATTGTTATAAGTGATATTTCAGTAGAGGAATATATGAAATGGTTTATTTAGGGAATGTTTTTTAAAGTCTATTCAAAAGATAATGGCCATTAAAATCTATACCTTGGGAAAGACCATGAGAGTTACTTCCTGACATCATCAGAACAACAGCCAGGAAATAAGAAGACCCTAACAAAGTATGCTAGGCACAAGTGTAGAATGTTAGTCTCATCATAAACAAAATATGATCTTGTACTATATAATTATGCTATACTTTTTAAACACAATACCCAAAGCTCAAAGCTCAAATTTATTTCAACAAATAGTTTTAAAAATAGAAATGTTAAGAGAACTACAATTTCTATATTTCCTTACTACTTTTCTTGTTCTACAATCAGTGATCTGTATCCTTCTAACCCCACATGTGTGGTGGATAATTGTGCTACATGCACTTGTCTGTACATGCTCTTTTTCCATGCTGTGCCAGTATGGCAACATAAGCTACACAAAAATCATGTTCCTCTAAGTTGACACTTCAGGACTAAAGCTGCCAGATGTTCAAAAAAAGAACATCTGTTCCTGAAGACCACAGGAGGTAATTAAAGAAAACTAGAAGTAATTCTACATGACACAATAAACCTAACAAATGTGCAAATATAGACCATCCTTTCTGTTTAAACATATGGAAAATAAAAAAAAATATGGAAAAGTAAAATTGCCAGTTGTGCCTTATGCCTCTCTCATTATGGAGTGATACTGGATGGGTCATTCTTTTTGTCAGTTTTACAGTGAGGGGTACATGGCAGATATGGGAAAGCAGTAATGGAGACAAATCACATATCTCAATCTTACTCTGGTTTGCTCATATACACAACAGTGGTAAAACCAGGTTACCTCTATGAAATGACCATAATGACAGTAGAATCACATATACTCAACCAATGTTAGACCTATGTAGAAAAGGACAGTTGGCTTTAATTAACAGGTACATCAAAATGTCAGCCAGAATAACATGGTTGAGGGAGAAGGTCAAGGGAGTCTAAAAAGTTGAAAGGTATGCTAGGGCCCTTGACAGGTACTTCAATGGGAAGAAAAGTCAGGTACTCTGCATCTGTTTACCTCTTTTGTTCAGAAATTTTGTCTTAGTCCCAACAGCTTGTGCTCTTTTTCCTGCCATTTTCCTCCAAACCTTCTCATATATTCTCAAGTCTCCCAAAGATCCTGGCAGGTCCTTATTTCTTTTACTTATTCCTTCAAAAAAATATGAATCTTGGAATCCAGATACCTACCTCTAGCCTAAATCTTCTTTACCTCCCTTCCTTCCTAGAAAGCCATCTTTCAAAAAATAAATTCTGATTGTTTGCTTCAAGATTTCCATCCTAGAATTCCAGAAATGGCTGAGAATTCCATTCCATTCTTTCTTCATCCTCTCCTTCCCTACATAATAATGCATAAAGAGCAATGCTTTCCCCATTTTAAGTGATGAATATAAAAAATAAGACACAAAATTGAATATCTTCAGCTTTATCCACTGAGAATTATATATTTCTGTATGTTTTTTTTTTTCTAAACATAATGAAGTGATAAAGGGAAAATGGCTTCATCTTGTGTCTTTTGTAGGAGCACATAAAAATAAAATAATCATCCTGAGCAGCATATTCACCGAGACCTTTTCAGTATCTGGTCCCAATATTTGTAATCTATTAATTTTCTTTGAGGGGATAAACTTTACTTTTCCCCAGGTCCCTTTTCTCAGAATTTCATGCCTAGTGTGCAGAGCTCTGGAGCAGTATATACGAAGGAGGGGTGGTGGCCCTTCCTAGAGACAGCATGGGTCAGAGATGTAGTGCTCTTGCTATTCTCTTGGTAACTGGCATTGATTTGCATAATTGTCAGAGGCAAAGTGAAAGAGAGCCCTCTTTCTGAGGTCCACAGTAAGTTTTGGAACATGGATTAGAAGAAAACGTACATATGATCTTGAATCTAAGAGCAGTTGCTTCAGAATTAGTGGTTATATTCAGAATCAATTTTCAGGGTAATACTCCACCTAGTTTTACTGGCACCTAAGTTCCCTTTGAGTATAGTTTACAGGCTCCTGGAAAGGTCAGAAAACTGCTGACCCATGGACTCCCGAGAAATTGTAATGAACATATGGTTCTCATCAGTAGAATGAGAATAGGCTATATCCAATTTTAAACTTGACTAGTGTGGATCAACTTTCCATAAATACATAGATGTAATACAATACTACAAATTACTGTCTTTCAAAGGTTGTAGATTGTAATAGTTTTCCAAATTTGAGTCATGTGAATCAAATGGAAAGTTGTTTATAGTATATGTTACTGCTATGCAAACTCCATTATAATTTATAAAGTCCTGGTGGAATTTAAGACTACAGAGTTCCTACATAAGCTTTGGGTGTTTCTGTTTAAGTATCATGTTGATCACTACTGATATAGTGAAGGGAACATGAAATAAGCAGAATATTGAACAAGGCAAAAGGAAATACATCATTATAGCATTACCAGCAATGAAGCCTGGCCATAGAGTTTCCTTCATATCTGCTGTGCTTGCAGGACATATATTTTAGATCCTCTAGAAGAGGCATGGAATTTACACATTTGTCTTTCATTTGCACCTCTGAAGAAATGACATGCTTGTGCAGATAGCTGCTGAGTTCAGCACAAAGGTCCCTAATTGAAAATGCACAACTCAGTACAAGATACAGGCATATTAAATGCAGAAAAGGTCACCAGCAGATTTATCATTTCCTCTTATAACTATGCTTTTCTGTTAGCAAAAAAAGAAGCAGTCACATCTCAGGTATATGTAGTTGCCATAGGGACTAAAGCTGTGATTTACTAGGGAACATTGCTTCAAATAACAATAAAATGGCAACTCAGCAGAGGTCAGAGGCACAGATTCACTGAAGCTGCAGTCACACCAGACAGCTGCTAAATTAATTCTATAAGAATTTTGCAGTTGGCATTGTAAAATAAGAGGAAGAATGGTGAAAGCAAACCAAGTGTTCCTGTTCTGCTTATACCTCTCCAAATGGCCTGAGGTCCTTTGCCCCAAGTATTCAAGATGCCATGTAATTGAAAGGATAAAAAATGAAAAATGTTATTTTTAATCCAGTGACTCAAAAGTAAAAAAAAATTAGAGCTATGGTGAGATTCTAAAATTTGATGTCTTATGATCCAATATAGAGATATGGAGTTTGATACTCATGAACCTATGAGTCAATGTCCATCTTCCTAAATAATATAATTTAATTACTATATAAGAGATAAGAATTGTGTGAATATATGTGTGTATACATATATGTGTATAAATATGTCTACAAGAATTGGTTTTATCTTTAGTGGGGTAGATTTATTTAGCAATGGCCTTTCTCTTTCATCTCCTCCCCATCTCTATTTATCCTGGAATATGGTGCTCTGTAATGAGGAATGCTCATTCCACGGTCTTAGGGTGATGTGGATCCATCATGTCTTTGTCTTTTCCCCCATTATCAGCAGCAGAGGTGCCTGCAGCCTTGTTTCCTTTGTCTCTTAATCTTTTATATTAACAGGTTTTTTGTTTTTTTTTAAACCGTGATCTGCAAGTTTTTCTACTATCACATTCTCTTACACTTTTTACTTCGTGCTGGGATTTCACAATAGACTAGTGGTAGTATTCTGAAAGTTGTGTTTTAGATTTTATCTAAATATTACGATTTTCTCTTTAAGAAGCATTTAACATAAGCCTGATCATTATTTATTCCAGAGCAATGGAATTTGGAACATGACAGATAACACCAGCTAGGATTTCTATACAAAATTAATGTAAATTCATGAGACTCAAGGAAGAAGCCAACTGCACATGAGAGAGCGGCCAGCACCAGAGGAGATTAAGTGCTATATTCCTTTTATAGGAAGAGTGTTCATTGGAGGTGGATGACTCAATGTCAGCAGAGTGCTTTTGAAATGTTGAAGTGTTATTCATGCTTCAGAATGTCCAGTTCTTAAAAGCCCTGACATCTGACAAGAGGCAAGGACTTTCAGATGCATGGCTCATCTTTTGATGGGCTGAGTGAACCATTAGCTGGTACACATCTATCTTTTTATTTCATCAAAAAGGACAACCATTTTCTCTAGAGCTCATTTAAGAAAAAGAATTTTTCCTCAATGTTAGAAACAAAACTAGGTGTCTTAAATTTATTGGGAAGCTATTTATAGTCTTTACTATGTTCTGTTCCTAATTAGTATTTTTTCTCTTTAAGACATCTGTAGTAGTTTGAATTCAATGTCCCCCAGTGGATTAAAGAGTTTATTAGGCCTGCAATTTATTAGATTTTCACCTGCCTGGCTAAAGGAGGTGTCACTGTGGGCAGATCTAAGGGTCCAGCCCTAAGGTGTGTTATTAGGGGGTAGACCTGAGTTACAGCCTAAGGTATACAGCTTGCTTGAGCTCTGCTTGGGTTCCCAGAGAATACTTGATTGTGGTTCTGGTGGCTGTCTTTCTCTGCCATTATGTCTGTTCTTCTGCTATTATGGAACTTCTCCTAGATATGTAAGCTTTAAGTAAACCCTTCCTCCCATAAACTGTGCCTGGTTTGGAAGTTCATACCAGCAACGTGAAGCTGACTACAAAAACATCTTTACTGTTGGGTGTTGTCACTGTAGGAGTGAAGAGTTGAATTAACAGCCATGACACTGTACTGATGAATTTACAGTTACCAATACTGTTATCATGGGCCTTCTGGTGATCCTTGGTCTACATTACAGGTACTCTCTTCACCTTGACCAACCTCCACTTACACAGAAGTTTAGTATTTTTAAATATGTCCTTGCTTCAAGTATTTCCAAAATATTCTCAGATAAATTAACATACTTGAAGATTATAGAGTCATCTTATAAGGTACAAGACATAGTGGCTGAAAATGAAAAGTCGGGACCCTCCAGCATGGGCAAGGCCTTTGCTTCACCAACTACTAGGCACATGTTCCTGTGCTTATTACTCATCAGAGCTGGGGCTCTGAATCTTCATGTAGATACTGAGCATACTGTCCATCTCAGTGTGTATTTGATCAGATTAAAGTACATATGCAATACTGAGAATAAAGGTTGTATTAATGTATTAAGTAAAAGATAAGTGTGTTATTATAAGTATACTTAATGTGTGCAAATAATATTGGGTTATAGAACTCATTCTTTTCATAAAATTCACATGACTATTTGTATAATCTTTCTCCATTTTCTTTATTGATCTACTGTCTGAATTTTTGTGGTATTCTATGACACATACCCCTGCATCTCACCTACACATTCCTTGACGCCGACAATAGGCTGCTTCTGTTCTCCTGTACTGAAAACCAGGGTGGGATACCCTCCCAAAGGAGCATGGGAGAATTTCTGCATTTGTACTTCAATGGTGAGGTTTCTGAGTCACTGGGCATAGTGATACTTGATTTTGCTAAGAACTCCTATTATGTTCTCTACATATCTTCTTACAGATAGGTATTGTAATAAAGGCACCATTTGTTTTAGAAAACACACTGTGTCTCCAGTATCAGAAATGCCATTCTCTCACTCTCTTACCAAGTACTCATTCCTGAGGCATACTTGATTCTTTCTGTGTTTCTGTTTTGTGTTAATAAATACTCGTTTTGACTCCTTGATCTATCACTTACTGGAAGACATATTTATAAGATTACAATATTTGTTTTCCAGGCTCACATGGTTGTTATGATTAGCATATATTATAACATCAGAATTTCCCCCATCCTCCTCCATGACAATCCTATTTTCTGCTTTCTAGGAGCAGATGACTGACTTTTTTGTGTGATTTCTTTTATTAACTATTTTCATGTTGCTCAGTTTTCAATTCCAAATATCTGTAAACATGTGTTTCTACTTTTACACATAAAATTACATTTAAATAAATTTTCTATACATATTAATTTTATATACATACAAATGATAGACATTGTCCATTAGGCCTATTAGATAAGATGCAGGCTTAATATTTATACATATTCTTTGTTATGGCCTCTTCCTTCTTCCATACAATAGGTTTTGTTTCTCACAGCTGAGTTGCATAGACTGTCATGTATATATCTTTTATTGTGGCATTTGGGGTTGTGCTTAACATTTGCCTCATTTCTTACTTGGTAATTATCAGAAATGTAAAACTCCTTTCATTATGATCAAAGATACTAGATAATCTACAAATTTTAATTTTTTTATATTCATTTGAGGTTGACTATGTTCTTGGCCAGTTATATATGCACTTGAAATAACAAAGCCCACCTTCTAGTAATTCCTTTTGTCTCCTTTTTCCTGGACAGCTGCTATTTTCTATTTCTCTTATCCTCTTTTCTTCTGGCTTGCACCCTTGTTTTATAGAGACAGCATAGTATCTGGCAGCTCCTTGACAAAGAATCTATAGAAGGAAGATTTGTGAGACTTGGCTGAAAATATCTTACTTCCTTTCACACCTGAGTGATGGGTTACATGGGATATACATCTGCATCTCAGTCCATTCTCTCTCTGAATGTTGAAACCAGCTTAATTACTTTCCTGCCTGCAGGGCTCTCTTGCACCATTCTTCTTGGATTCTGTCACCTATTCCGCAGTGAGAATTTCAGTAAGATAAAGAGCACCAAGCACATATCTATAAACTTTCATCTGTGTGCTTGCTGGTTTCTAGTCTAGAACCACACATCCATGAGCAGGTTCTGATGTCTGTCTCCCTGTCACCTGAGGCTAGGACATGAGATTGACCAAACACATTTTCTGCCTTACAGCATTGCAGAATGAACCAGTCAGGGCAGTGTCAATGGAGTAGGGAGCATTTAGGAAGTGCTTGCGCCCTTCCTGGTCCATGATGCTGACCCTTCTCTCCAGGATGCTTCCCCCAGGATCCATCAATACCTACCCAATTCTGGGACTTTGCTGGACTGAGGTAATGTGACAATCTTATGACAATCTGTCATTTTAGAAAAATCTCCAGCTTTTTATGATGAAAGTGAATCTTGTTCAAATATATGCAAAAGGACTTTTATTAGGTGATTCCATTCAAAAAAAACTAATATGGGAATACAATGTCTATGTGAATCTCTTTTCTAATATATCTCTTTTCAGTAATTGTCATCTGAATTATCCACTTGCTAGGCTAAAATCTAAGAAGCAATTTTCATTTTTTCTCTCCCTCTTATCATATATTTACTTCCTCACCAAGTTAGGAGACATTTTTCTTCACAGTAAACCTTGAGCTTATCTGCTTTCTTCATGCACCCTACTGGCATTGCAAGTGTCCAACCAAGTCCCCATTCCTCCTGTATTCTTATTCTTCTCCAATCTCTACATGACAACCAGATTTAGCACTTTCAGGTAGTTCTGTCCCCTAAGAGGCATGGCTTGGTGTATTTGGCTTCTTGTCTTACTCTCCAGTCTTGGAAATGCCATTCTCTCAGACTCACCAAATTCTCATTTCTGAGGTATCCTTGGTTCCTCCTGTGTTTCTGTCCAGTGTATGTGAAATGCTCTTGCCCTTATTAACTATTACTCATCTTTTCAGTGTCAGTGTGAGTAATACTTCAGAGATTTTCCCTGAACACCCATTCTAAAGTGAGTCCTACATAATTTCTACTTAATGCCATTTCATATTTCTTTATCTTATTTACTAAAATGGTAATTATATTGACATTTATTTGTTTGCTTAGTGTCTCTCTCCCCAGGTTGATGGGAAGCATTGGGAGACAGATGCCAAGTCTGTTTTGTTGAGTCCCTACCTGAGGAAAATTCTGGGCTTGTGATTGAGCCATAGTGACTGTATGCAGCCTCTGGAATGAGGTACACATGCCAATACTGTGTATTTCTCTATAGATTTTGCTAAAGAAGCCATGGCCTGGGTATGTGGCTCATGTCTAAAGTGTATGTTATTCAGCTGTAAATACGAATGAAATTATGACATTTGCAAGAAAATGGACAGAACTGGAGGTCATTATATCAATCAAAATAACCCAGTCCCAGACTTTACACATACATGCCATGAAAACAAAGAGGGGATATGAGAGGGATGAAGAGATCTAAGGGAAAGGAGAACAAGGGAAGGCAGTGGAATGTGTATGTCATGGAAGCACAAATGAAAACTGCTAGGAGGAAGGAGACCAGCAAGAGAGCAGATGTAGCATGTAGGAGGGCAGTATGTGGGGGCAGTTGGGGAGAGTTAAATGATAACAAAGTGTAATGATATGGAAAATATATGAAAATGTCACAATGTCCATTTCTTTTGTCTATTATTTAAATGATTAATAAAATAAAATTTAAAAATTAGCTAAAAGGAATATGTGGAAGAAAATAAAATATGAATAAGTTACACAAAATATAGTGATTTATTCATTCTCTAGGCATAGAGTTCTGAGATAGGTGCTTAATATAAGAATTTAAATCTATAATTTGTACTTACATATGCAGTTACATATCTTAAGAAAAGCTATTTAATCACAATTGTACTTAAACATAATATCTTAAGTGTGCCCATACTACCAATCATTAGGCTAGTGCATATGATGGGTCTCAGGTAAGAACTGAAGACAAAGATGACAGCTTAGCATTGAAGCAGGTGAAGGATTGTGATAGATTTTTGTCTTCCAAATAATATGAGCAATATTGTGGAATGGATCAAGCCTCAGGATTTTCTCCTTTGTGTGGAACCTGACATTGCAGATAAAAATGTGTCATGTAAAGACAGCATGCTAAGTTAAAGATTTCAGATATTTCATATGTGACTAAAAATGTTATTTTGTGTCATTAATTGAACTTTTGTTTTGTGATTGACCCAAAGGAAGTTAAAGATATCTGAATCACAACTTCTATTCAGAGGGTCACTATAAATTTTGAGAATATGGCATTTTTCAACACTGTGCATTTTAAAAGCAAACACTATCTTTTGCTAGAAATCAAGAAATTCATCTATCAGCATATTTTTGTTTATGTGAAAACAAACCTATTTCTACTTAGGAAACAATCTGATTTAGTTTGGACATGTTCCTTATTTTCTTTTATGATCATACTTAGAGTACACCATACACAACACAGCTAATTACTTCTGTGCATTTTAATGTGAGAGGGGAATTTGTTCCCCTCCCAAGGCAATTTGGTGATATAAATAGCCAGAAATGTTCTATGCATACACACCATAGTGATTTGTAAATGTTACAGCCTTTATTTAAAGGTGAAATGTTGAAAGCAAATGACCACTAAGGATTTAATAATTCATAGGAATCCCACTTCCTCTCCCACAACTACCTTTTCCTTAAGAATCCTTTAATCAAGTATAATTTACAATGTTTAATAAAAGATGTCACCAAGGAACTAGATCTGTAGGCTTGACAACAGACTCTGTTCACAAATCTTTGCTCTTCAGCAAAACTCTCAACCACCAATTTTTCTGTTTCCCTTCTGAGGTTACCCTGGTTTCACTTATCTATGCAACCTAGGGGGAAAGCACTGTGGTATAGAGTGGAGGGCTCTACAAATAACTTCCTTGTACTTCAGACTGTGGAAGCCCCCTTCATTGTAAATGGTTAGACTCCTCTTAAATCTGAAGGGGCTTTAGATTCAGTACATTGATAAAAGTTCATAAGATGAAATGACAGGTTGTGATTTGAATTACTAGGAAAGATATCTTTGGAGTATGGCTCTGAATATCATAGTCCTACAAAGAAACTTAGGTAGATGAACTGTGGATACCAGAAATGGAGAAACCTTGACTATTATCAGCTACTGAGGTCAGATTCTCCTCCTCAAATATATTAGTCAAGTACTGAAAATTTCAATCTAAAGATATGCAAAGTGTGCCTAGCTGGAGTTCCTGAGGTGTGCTGTGCTGTGTGGCTTTTGGCTTTTGGCTTCTCTCTTTGTGTTTGGTCCTGTGAACGCAGGCCAGCCTCTTCTGCCATTATGGAACTTACCCTGGATCTGTAAGCTTCAATAAATCCATTCCTCCATAACTGTGCCTGGTCTGGAAGTTCATCTCAGTGAACCTGAAGCTGTCTTCTACAAACATGAACAGTGATCAAGTGGGATGAACAAAGAACAAGGGTCAGGAGTTATACTACCAATATAATACTGTCAGCAACATGTACAATATGGGTGCATGTGTACCTAAGGTAGGGTTTAGGAATTCAAGAGCTAGCACACAGGGTGGGAGGGTAATGTTTTGATCACAGTATGTTATATATGATAGGTAAGGTTCTAACTTTAGAGTGTGTGAGAATGTCTGTTCATCTTTCTAACATTTCAAGTTTAAGACGCCTCAAGATTCTAATATATACATACCACCTTTCACTCTGCATCTCACTTTGAGAGGATTTTGCATGACTGCTTGGCTGTATTGAGGAAAATGGGCTAACCCTCTCTGAACTTTGAAACAAAGCCCACATCACTTTTCCTTCGCAGGAATCTGGGTGCCCTCACTGATCTACTGATTTTGTTCCCCCATCCTGCACCCCAGGTCTGTTCTCAGAAGGCAGTCCTGAAGAGAAGGCACTTGGAATTTCAGAAATGCTAGAGGAGTGGGATCATAAATTGGAATGTTGAAGGTGGGACCAGTAAGGGTCCTTTATCCTAAAATTCTCATCCAGCAGGAAAGTACTGGGAAAAGCAATTAAGTTGGAAAAGGACAGAGGGGAAGGCAGAGGCTGAATTTTTGCATTAGATACCTGAATGTGTGGTCTCTCTTGATTCCTGCACTCAGTTGTTCCATTATGGTCTGTGTCAACTTCTTGTATTTGTCCTGCTTTGGGATCAAACACTTTTACCTTCATTCATTCATGACTATTCCTCCCTGTCAATTACTTTGTTCTTTTCCCTCTGTTCTTACAAGATAAGTCAATCATAGCACCATAGACACCCTCAGAGAAACTAAGAGGCATGGAGACTTCATTGGTGTAGTCAGGGGTACACATTATACACAGATGTGTTGTGTTGTTATAGAATCCAGCTTAGAATTCCATTAAGTGGTTTCCAAAGGTCTTTATGGAGAATGAGTCCATGAAATTGTTTAGTAAGCTGTTAGAGCCTTTACTCACTTTGACTTACATATAAATGTTCTCCTATGAACACAGTCTCTTTCTGTTCTCTCTATTTTGTCCCCATCCCTTCTGTGGGCTTAGAATATAGGAACTGCATTTATAGCATTTGTACTATTCTGCTACCTTAAATAAAAATCCCAATAACCTAGAAAATAAATTCACATTCTGCATGGTATTAATCTACTCACTTCAAAGTTTTGGTTCTACCATATTCTTCTCCAGGCTTATCTCCTAGATATTCCCTGTCTGTCTAACTTACAAGTCACATAGAATTGATTGGTCCCAGAGTGCACTGTGAGCTTTTATGCATCTAGGACTGGATCCAGGCTGCTCTACCAGACTGTAATAATTCTTTTACACTTCTCTTTTTTGAGTAAATTAGGTTAATCTTTAATTACTCAGCTTTAATTTTATCTTCATGTATAAAGATAGTAAGAATTGCCAAAGAAAAGAAGTTAATAGGTTTCAATTTGCTAGCATTTTGCCCTTCAAGTATCATGGATTATATACTTCTTTGTTCTGCCATGAAGTCTGCCATGAAGTCAGTTCACTTTCTGTGTCCTCATAAAAAGAAACAGTTTGTGGCAAATTGTTCAGAGTAGGAGTTTGGTTCAGGCAAGTATCTCCATAAGAGAGAGCTCTCTTTTGGCATGACTTTTGGTATTTTCCTTGGCCTGAACATGTATTCATGTTTTCTCTGCCCAGGGAGATGAGGGACCACTCACCTGAAAAATGGATTACTAACTCCTGAATGGTGAAGCAAAATGTCACTGGCTATTGGTTGTGCTGTGTCCCCTTAATTCACTCACCCCTGAGATGGGCTCTCCTCCTCTGGAATAGAGAGATGGTAACATACACCACATGGCTAACCATATAGTTTTAAATTATCTTTTTCTATTAAAGATGGCTCACAGGAACAATAGGTAAACTCATCTTTGTTGAAATGAAGCATCAGAGGAATATAGATGAAACAATCATAAAGAAAGAAATAGTGTGTAGAAAAGCATAAGAAGCAGAAATCCCATAACCTAAAAACAGAAAATATAATAAAAGAAGATGTATACACTAGTAAGGAGTGAGGTAAAAAGTCACAAATTGCTGGATCATAGCTACAAATCCCAAATGTGTTTCCCCACCAAATTTGTGGGCAAACAACAGGGGTCATAGGAGCTGTGGAGCCTCACATTGATTTATTTCATCTGTAAGTTTGAGAAGGACCATCTTTTCTTTCTTCCCTGAACATTAAGTATTCTTAGGGGCTGATAAAGTGAAACCAAGAAGTGAATCAAGAAAGCTATAAAGAAGTCACGTCCTCAAAGCACAGCTCTCTTCTCTTATCTGCAACTAATTTAAAACAAGATAACATAGCAACTAACCTTTATATTCATATGAAGATGAGTTATATCTGGTCCATTCCTGAGAGCACATTTAAAAATATATATTATTTATTGATTGATTGATTGATTTATGAGAGAGAAAAAGAATAGGTATGCCAGGGCCTCCAGTCACTGCAAACAAAGTCCAGAAGCATACACCACCATGTGCAACTGGTTTACATGGGTTCTGGGAAATGAATCTGGGTTCTTTGAAATTGCAAGCAAGTGCCTTAACCACTAAGCAATCTCTCCAGCCTGTGAGAGGAAATTTTGAAAAGGTATGCAGAAGAAGAGAGAGGAAGAGGGCACCCAAACAAAAATGAAACAATCAAAAAATAAAAACTGGAAAAAGGAAGAGTCAGTCAGGTTCCAGTGGCTACTTTCTTATCTATTTTGAGCACAGTTTCTAAATTTGTTTGATGTTGCCAAAGAATATGAAATTGACAAAATAAGGCATGTCAATCCACAACAACTTCCAAAATATGTAAACTGTTGGCAACTTAAACAATAGAGAGTCATTATTTACACTGTGAAGAAAAAGATGAATACAACAAAGTCATGCATTCCACAGCAAGTTCTTCCATGCTGGGCAGAAATAATACATTTTCTATTACTGGAAATGCTTTTAACTATACCAATTATATTAAAGACTAAAAAATTACATTAATAAAATAGCAGTTACTAACATGAGTTTACAAAGATATTATTTTAGGTAACCCCAGGAGTTCTCAAAGTAATTATTTTTAACTGTGAAGTAGAATAAAAATCTTCATTTGTGTAAAATATCCTCATTAACAGGAATTATTAAACCTATGTGAATTCTTAGCTTTTAGGCTCAGAGGGGAGTCGTGAAGAGCATTAACACTGGAGATGGAGTTCTATTGTGTATGCTATTATGTTGTACTCCCTAGTTTGCATGGCACAATGCAGGTCGGGCCCTAGCCAGACTGCATGCTAAAAGAAAACAGGAAGTAGCTTCTGTGGACGTGACATCCACACAGGCCTGGCATGACAACAGCTACAGTCCCAGTCCCATGCTCGTGAGAAACCTGCTGCAAGATGATCTGTCTGGAGACAGGCTGTCATTGGACACAAGAAGGGGATCACCCCATACAATGATTGGCCAGCCAAACTCCTTAAAACCCCCTACACTTCCTTGAATAAGCGAGTTTGCAGCAGCTTGTCCTCTGCTGCTTCCACCCAACTCCTGGAGTCTGCGTCGTGACTCCGCACCTCTCAGAACCTACTCAGCAGAGACCCTGCAGACCCTCCTTGGCTGGCCCTAGGAGGGACCCCAACATCTGATGCCTGAACAGGGACCCTCTGCCCCCTTGGCATTGGCAAGATGCCCCCTCCTTGATTGTCGGTAAGTAGCCCCCTCAGAGGTGGCAAGACGCCCCCTTATTGATCATCAGTGAGTAGGCCCCTTGCTGTTCTGTGTGCTGATGGCTGCCCGAGGGTGAGAAGGCAGCTCCCTCCTCCCCCCTTTTCCATTTGTTCATCCTTTTCCCTGGCAGGAAGACACACATTGCTGCACAGTCCCAAAGCCTGTGTTGACCCATCCACTCTTGGTTTATCCCAGCAAAATCACATAAGGGTCTGACCCACCCAATTTTGGAACCAAGGCGAAGCCTTTGGCTGAGCTGCCCTAGAGACACTGTGTGGGCATATGGCCATGGAGTAATGACCCACAGAAGTCCCCCACTAATCACAAGACATGTGGGTCCTAAATATTCTATCCATATGTCTCAGCTGGCCCCAGCATTAGGACTTGTGGTTTGCATGCTTATCCTTTGGGCTATAATTTTTGATCTGGGTTATCTCCTTCATTCAGGGTTGTCCCAGCCTAGCCCCCCCATCAAACACTACCATGCCATAATGGGCAACCTCCCTCCCCATCAAAGGATGCCTCAATTGCAGGCTCTTAAGGCCCTCCTCCTGCAACATGGCTTAAAAGTGAAACAAAAGGACCTCCATGGCTTTTGGGATGAAACTCTTGTTTTAGTCCCATGGATTAGTCCAGAGAACATCTGGGACATTTCCATTTGGTCCCGGGTTCTCTTCCTCACAAAGAAATGCGAGGTTTATGAAGGGCGCACACTCCCTGCCCCATTCTTTCCTACTCTCCTTGCCATAATTGCCAGCCTTAAAGGCTCCTCTGGAGGAAGTCATTTCCACCCATAATGAATGCTGTTAGGAGGAACCAAAACTAGATCTTCAAAGTTCGTCCCTTCCAGCCCAACTGTTCAATGATAAAAGACTGCCACCCAAACCACCGCCTGCGGCAGCCATGCTCACAACCACCCCTCCCCCTCTGTACCCTTGGAAGGACCCCCGCCTGCTCTATCCTGGACACACCCAGGCAACTGCCAGTTCCCTAACACACCCTTTGCTGCCTTCCCCATTAATGTTAATGTAGAGATGGGTACAACAGCCAGGTGCTGGTACCCCACCCCCCTCTGATCTGGCTCTCATCCACAGGCAGCCCAGGAATCTGGCATTGAGTCCTCCTACTTTGAACAAGTCCTTTTGCAGTGAGCCATCCACCTTCAGAGTTATTGAGCATGTTAGCTCACACACTGGTCTGCCTGGCTTTATTGCTAATAGAAATTTGCAGGTAGACAAGTTTATTGCTGTCTCCTCCTTGCCACCTTTAGAACATGCTAGACATTGACACCAAAGGTTCTATCTATCCCCCACTAACCTAAGAACCCTGTACTCTGAGCTCTTGCTTAGCCAATGCAAACATTTAAGCCATACCTGTAAGGCATGCACACCCTAGCCCCATTGGGCCCCCTATAGCCTAAAGGGGTCAATCCTAAAGGCCTTACCCCAAATTCTATCTGGCAGATGGATATTACCCATATACCTTTCTTTGGTAACCTCAAATATGTCCATGTCATTGTGGACACTTACTCTTAGCTTACTTTTGCTATTGCTCTCTCAGGGGAGAAGGTATCCCATATCATTAAGGTTACAAAAACCGCCATGTTGACAATTAAAACTGATAATGCCCTGCATATACATCTGCCCAATTCACATTCTTCATGGAACCTTGGGAAATAAAACATTCCCTTGGGATCCCCTACAACCCACAATGACAAGCCATAGTGGAGAGAACTAACTGGACCCTAAAGGAACTAATTATAAAACAAAAGTCCACTATGTCACCCAAGGATCCCCACTTGGCTGTAGTGGAAGCTCTCTTCACCCTCAATTTTCTCACCTTTGATGAGGCAGGACTTCCCCCAGCCTATAAACATGGGAGATCCCAACCAACCACAACACCCTTACCCTTAGTCAGCTGGAAGGATCCTCTTACTAATATCTGGAAGGGACCCCACCCTCTTTTAACACAGGGCCGAGGGTATGCTTGTGTCTTGCCAGAAACTTCACAGATCCTGATCTGGATTCCTGCCAGAAACATCCGTCCAGCCACTGACTCGGGGATCAACCTTGAGGAGAGGATGATGCCAAACCCCTCAGTCTGGATATGGGACTGTAAACTTATTCCCCATTTTTGTTCTTTTATCTCCTTTTCTCCCTACTACCACTTCCAAGAAACCATTTTGGACAATTCTTCTTAGGCCATACTTGTTTGGTGTGGTTGGCCCAGATTCCCATGCTTTTCCTAGGCTTCATTTTAGTGAGTTGATGAAGAAGATGTAATTTTTCTTTGGGACATGTTCACCCTAAACTTTAGAATAGCTCTCCTTCAGCTAACCAAGTTTCAGTGAGACCCAAGACGCTTATCACAGGTTTCTACTGTTTTAGAAACAATGCATGTTTTATCACTGGAGATTGCTTGCTTCCTATCAAAGGTGACATAGCTGGGCTTCAACAATGGCACAAGCTCTATCACAGTGACAATAGTTTTATGTCTTGTCCAGTCGTAATGTCTTGTTAGAGGTCATGCTCCCAGAAGGCCCTAAAGTGTTATTTCTCCATGTAAGATGCAATTTATCTAGACACTAATCCACACTGTATTGTGAGGGGAAGAATTTCATGATCAAAGGATGCTTTGAGCCAAGGAAAATTCAATTACTTCCCTTGGTTTAGGACTATTCCTAGTCCTCATTTTGTTATACTATATAAACCTCTGTGGAGGGAAATGGTTTTCATTTGTGGAGAATCCCTGGGACCATGTTTCTGTTGAGTACACTTGGAGATACTGTGCTCTAGAACTTTCACTAACAGTTGTGATTGCAAGATAGATGAATGATTGAAGAGACAGAGATCTACTTTCGACCAAATGGAAAGTGGCTTTTTGTTTAATCATAGATATGTAATAGATCCAAGAAATGCAGTGTGTTTAGGAAAAGACAATAGAATACAAAAATAAAACTTTGAAGAGTAAGAACTGGATTCGAATCTTGTACTCACTGAGTGAGATTACACATTCATTCGATCTTAAAGCTTTTATTTCATTGTAGTCCTGGAATCCTTGTTATCTGGTTAAGATAATTCTGCAAAGACCTAGAATATTATATGGAACATTATGTTTGAGAAAGAAAATTTAGCTTCTCTTTCCTCTCCAAAGATTTTTTTATCTAAATTTTAAATACTGGAACTTTTCTTCCTTTTCTAAAACCTTTAATCTACTTTTTCAAGGGTTAAATTTGAAATATTGGAAAACCATAGTTTTCATGTGCCTAGGTAACTTCTTAGTTATTATTATCTGTATTAATGGTATAATTAAAATAAAAAGTAACAGAATCTGCCCTTTTGTCTAGTATTGAGTCAAATACACAAGTATAATTAGAAATAGTAATTCATACTTTTTCAGAATTTTTCACACCTCATCTCATTTCATCTTTATAAGAAATTTTTGAAGTAGAAGTAACTGTTTCCTCATTTAGAAAAGATAAGAAAAATAAGGCTCAAAAGAAACAGCTGGAGCAAGGTCACCCCAAGAACAGAAATAAGAATCCAAATCTTGTAATTCAAACTTGTACCCTGGCTCTGTCACACAATCACTGTACTTTCAGGTGGAAAGTTTATCAAATTCTTTTCTTCTAGAATGATGACCATGGGATTGGCTGTCAAAACAAAGACTTACTGTCAAGAGATATAGGAACACCTGGTTTCTTAAAGCTAGTAATTACATTGACAGAATATCCTTTCAACTGTCCTAGAAAGGTACATTTTGGGAAGTTTTGGGGCCTCTTACTTCATGCTAATAATACATTTTGTGGCCTTAAGATCTAATTTTAAAACAGGGAATATAACCAGGCTTCTTCTTGATGATGGGAACAATGTGATATTATTTGGAAGTATTTTAGGAAACATGCACCACTAAATAAATATTCTAATATTTAAGTACTCTCTAATATTTGAAGCAATGACAGTGTGAAAGCAATTAATATTGGTTCCCAATACATTTCATGATTATTTTTTCAGGGAAGAGTAGTCTATTTTACCTGGGTAAAAAAAAAGCAGTGGCTGGAGAAGTGAATTCAATTCTGAACTTGATGATTTTTTTTTGTTTGTTTGTTTTAATTTTATTTATTTTATTCTAGTTTTACATTCATAGTGGTGACTCCATTATCCTGCTCCCTGTCCTCCCTCTTCCATAGAGACCCTCATCAATGGGGAATGTGGTTCACGCATTGTGGGGGTAGTCATGAGCTATGGGGGGATAGGCCAAGTCTCTGTGCATAATGCCCCAACTTGTGGCTCTAACTTTCTTTCCTCCCCCTCTTCCACAAATTTCCCTGAGCCACATTGGGGTCATTTTAGCTCTACTTCAGTGATGAGGTTTTGGGAGCCTCTGTGTCTCTGGATATCTGGCTTAGTGGGAGTTAGATGTTCTCTGTGTTTATCTCCTTCAACCTTTTTCTGGTGTCGTGATCCCCAAGAGCACTGAACTCTTGCCCTTCTTCCACATTACTCTGTGGTTTCAGCTGGAGCCCTGGTGAGGTGTGATTGGCTAATCCTCCCTTCAGGTTCATTGTCCATCTGGAAAAAATAAGCAAATTCTCCAACGGAGAGAGAAGTTAGTACTAGATATAGGATTTTTGAAAAGAACTTGTTCATTTAAGTGATTACAAATACTCCTAATGAATGCAATAATTCATTGTATAAGCAATGTTCCTAAAAAAGGATGTACTCATGACAATATAGTTTTTTATTTAAAGCCTTCTGGAATACTTTCCATTTTCCCCCTAGTTTTTGGAAACAGAGTTTTACTCTGTAGTACAAGTTACCCTGACCTCAATAGATTAGTTAGGCTGGCCTCAGTCTTGTAGCAGGCCTCCTGTCTCAGTCTTTCAGATGCTAGGATTGGAATTGTAAGCCTCCACTCTTGGCTAGAACAATGTCTTAATTTTGGATAATATATCTAGGAAATTAGCTGGTATGCTGGATTGTTTCTTTCTTCCTCATTAAGTGTCTAAACATTCAAATGGTTAAAGGATTGTTCTTTCAAAAGTAAGTTATAAGTCATATAATTTAAGGCTTAAGGGTAATAACGTTTTTCACAAAGTCTGTACTTTTATTCCCATATGATTTTGTATGTTGGCTTTTTTTAAATTTTAAGGTGCTGCTTGTTAGTATCTAGCATTTGGATGAAAGTGATGTAACTGATTCCTGGCATAGCTCTGAGTAAACAGTGTGTTCTCTGAGGTTCAAGCTGACAATACTACTTATTTAACAAACATTAAGCACTAAAATGATGCTCTTAAATTTTTTGTTTTATTTATTTTGGAGGAAACTAAGGTCAGAGGGAGAGTGAGTGTGTATAAGGGTGTACTCTCTTGCCTCTGAAAACAAACTCCAGACACATCTGGTTTTATGTGAATTTTGGAGCATTGAACCCGAAGTGTTAGGCTATGTAATCTGTTGGGGTCCTTCCTAGGGCCAGCCCAGGAGGGACAGCAAGGTCTCTGCTGAGTTGGGGGTGAGAGGCGCAGAGTCACGAAACAGATTCCGGGAGTTGGGTGGAAGCAGGCAGAGGGCGAGCTGCTGCAAACTCATTTATTCAAGGAAGTGTAGGGGATTTTAAGGGGTTTGGCTGGCCAATCATTGTATGGGGTGGTCCCCTTTTTGTGACCAATGACAGCCTTTCTCCAGGCAGATCATCTTGTAGCAGGTTTCTCGTGAGCATGGAATTGTAGCTGTTGTCACACCAGGCCTGCGCAGGATGCCATGTTCACAGAAGCCACTTCCTGGTTTCTTCTCACATGCAGTCTGGCTAGGGCCAGAACTGCATTGTGCCATACATATCCTCCTTTTTGTTTTTATTATTGGTGACCCTGGGAGTCATGGTTCTTTTCCAAGCCATTGTTGAACCCAGGCCCCAAGGGATCATCACATGTGACAGTGCCTGTCTTAGGTTGCCCCATCTCATGGAGCCTTACCCATCATTGGCTACCCACCATCCTAGTGAGAAAACCCGAGGGGTGTTTCTGTCACCTAGGAGGCATGGGAAGGCCAAGTGGTAGTGGCTATGTAGCATGCAAATGGTCCTAGCGAGTGAGAATTAACTATAGAACCTGAAAAAGACTGGGGTAGGACAGGTTTCTGGATGACTGTTGTGAGCTCACCCTTGGCGTCATAATTAGTAGCATTGAGTGTCCTTAATGGTAGCAGTTCAATGCAATCAAAGGAGTTGTAAAGGAATTTATGGCTGTTTGGAGGGTAGCATTACCTTAAGAGGCATTAATAAGCAAAAAAGCAAAGGTATGGTTAAGAAGAAGTACTTGCTTGAAATGGAGGAATACAGTGAAATAGATTGGCTAAAATAAAGCCTAGGAAAAGTGTGAGAATCTAGGCCCATCCCACCAAATATGTATGGCCTAAGAAGAATTGTCCAAAATGGTTTCTGGGAAGTGGTAGTGGGGAGAAAAGGAGATAAAAGGATAAAAGATAAAAAAGGAGATAAAAGATAAAAGGAGAAAAGGGGGGAATAAACTTACAGTCTTGTATCTGGCCTGAGTCAGTGGCTGGACGGATGTTTCTGGCAGGGATCCAGATTGGGATCTGTGAAGTTTCTGGAAAGACACAAGCATACCCTGGGCCCTGTGTTAAAAGAGGGTGGAGTCCCTTCCAGATATTAGTAAGAGGATCCTTCAAGTTGACTAAGGGTAAGGGTATTGTGGTTGGTTGGAATCTCCAATGTTTGTAGGCTGGAGAGCATTCTGCCTTATAAAAGGTGAGAAAATTGAGGGTGAAGAGAGCTTCCACTAGGGCCAAGTGGGGGTCTTTGGGTGATATAGTGGACTTTTGTTTTATAATTATTTCATTTAGGGTCCTGTTAGTTCTCTCCACAATGGCTTGTCCTTGTGGTTTGTAGGGGATCCCAAGGGAGTGTTTTATTCCCCAAGAATCCATGAAGGATGTGAATTGGGCAGATGTGTATGCAGGGCCATTGTCAGTTTTAATTGACCAGGGTACGCCTATGACCAACATGGCAGTTTTTGTTGTCATAATGACATGGGATGCCTTCTCCCCTGAGAGAGCCATAGCAAAAATAAGCTTAGAGTAAGTGTCCACAATGACATGGACATATTTGAGGTTACCAAAGGAAAGTATGTGGGTAATATCCATCTGCCAGATAGAATTTGGGGTAAGGCCTCTAGGATTGACCCCTTTAGGCTGTAGGGGCCCAAGGGGGCTGGGGGCCATATACCTTACAGGTATGGGTTAAATGTTTGCATTGACTAAGCTAGAGCTTGGGGTGTAGGGTTTGTAGGTTAGTGGGGGATAGATGGAACCTTTGGTATAAACGTCTAGCTTGTTCTAAAGGTGGCAAGGATGAGACAGCAATAAACTTGCCTACCTACAAATTCCCATCAGCAATAAAGCCAGGCAGACTAGTGTGCAAGCAAATGTGCTCAGTAAGTCTGAAGGTGGATGGCCCATTCTAAAAGGACTTGTTCAAAGTAAGAGGCAACAACATATTCCTGGGCCGCCTTGTGGATGAGAGCCAGATCAGAGAGGGGGGTGGGGTACCAGGGCCTGGCTCTTCTATCCAGCCCTATGTTAATGGGGAAGGCAGCGAAGGGTAGGGCAATGGTGTGTGTCAGTGAACTGGCAACTGCCTGGGTGTGCAGGACAAATTGGGCAGAGATACTTCCAAGGGTAAAGAGGGGGAGGGGTGGTTGTGAGCCCAGCTGCCACAGGTGGCAATTCAGGTGGCAGTCTTTTATCATTGAAGGGTTGGGCTTGGGGGGACGAGCTTTGAAGGTCTAGTTTTGGTTCCTCCTCATAGCTTTTGTTAAGGGCAGAAATGACTTCCTCCACGGAGGAGCCTTTAAGGCTGGTAATTATGGCAAGGAGGATAGGAAAGCTATGGAGGTCCTTTTGTTTCACTTTTAAGCCATGTTGCAGGAGGAGCGCCTTAAGAGCATGCAATTGCAGCATCCTCTGATGGGGGCAGTGGTTGCCCCTTACAGCGTGGTGGTGTTTGGGGGGGGTCTAAGCTGGGACACTCCTGAATCAAGGAGACTGAGAAAAAATAACTCAGATCAAAAATGATAGCTCAAAGGATAATCATGCAAGTCACAACTCCTAATGCCAGGGCCAGCTGAGACATATGGATAGAATGTTTAGCACCCACGTGTCTTGTGCTTAGTGGGGGACTTCCGTGGGTTGTTACTCCATGGCCATATGCCCACACAGTGTTTCTAGGGAAGCTCAGCCAAAGGCCTCGCCTTGGTTCCAAAATCAGGTGGATCAAAACCTTATGTGATTTCACCGGGACAAACCAATAATGGAGGGGCCAACATGGGCTTCGGGACCATGTGGTGATGTGTGCCTTCCTCCTGGGGAAAAGGACAAACAAAAGGAAAAGGGGGTAGGAGGGGACTGACCGCTCATCCTCGGGCAGCCGTGAGCACACAGAACAGCAAGGGGCCTACTCACCAGACGATCAAGAAGGGGGCATCTTGCAAATGCCTGGGGGCTGCTCACCAACAATCAAGGAGGGGGTGTCTCCCCAATACCAAGGAGGCAGAGGGTCCCTGTATGGGCACCAGATGTTTGAGTCCCTCCTAGTGCTAGACCAGGAGGGACTGCAGGGTCTCTGCTGAGTAGGGGGTCAGAGGTGCAGAGTCATGACACAGACTCTGGGTGATGGGTGGAGGCAGGCAGAGGGCGTGCTGCTGCAAACTTGTTTATTCAAGGAAGAGTAGGGGGTTTTAAGCGGTTTGGCTGGCCAATCATTGTATGGGATGGTCCCCTTCTTGTGACCAATGACAGCCTGTCTCTGGACAGATCATCTTGTACCAGGTTTCTCTCGAGCATGGGACTGTAGCTGTTGTCATGCCAGGCCTGCGCAGGATGCCATGTTTACAGAAGCCACTTCTGCTGAGATGCGGCATGAGGCAGGGCATAAAGACTCTCAGGAATAGGCTGGAAGAGCCTTTGGAAGATGGATTGTGGTTTGCATGGAGACCTGAAGATATTTTGGATATACCAGGACTGTGCAAAAGGGCTACCATGGAGTGCAGTGTTGGCACGGGATGAAAGTTTTCCCTGGCTACTCTGCCCAGCTGGAGGGGTGGAATTGGAAAACCTGGAGACTGCCAGTCTCAGGTTATATTGAACTTGAACTGCATAAATTTAATGACTGCTGATGGTGGTTGAGTTTGCATTATTCTAGTCTCTCCTTGCTATGCCTTATACCAGTTAAAAATGTTTACTCTGTGGCTTTACATGTTGAAAGTATTTAACTTGTTTGATTTTACAAGACTCACTATCTTAAGTTGGTTAAGACTATGAGAACCTTTGAAATTGGACTGAGTACAATTTACAATGTGTGATAGTTATAAATCTATTGGGGGCCAGGGGTTAAATCTATTGGTGTCCAGGGGTGGAATGTGGTAGTTTGAATATATGTCTCCCAATATATTCAGTGTTTTATTAGTTTATAGTTTGCCTCTGCAGCCACATTGCTGGAGGCAATGTCACTGGGCGGATCATAAGATGTGATGGTGGGTTTGAGATTCCATTGTAAAGATATGCAAAGTGTGCCTAGAGGGAGTTCCTGAAGTGTGTGTGCTGTGTGGCTGGTGGCTTTTTTTTGCTCTCTTGCCTGGTCCTGTCAAGACAGGCCAGCTTCTTTGGCCATTATTTAACTTCCCCTGCATCTGTAAGCTTCAATAAACAATATCCCTTCCTCCATAACTGTGCCTGATCTGGAAGTTCATCTCAGCAAACATGAAGCTGTCTGCTACAAAGAGCAACACTTGGCACCTTCAACTCCTATTCTGAAGGTACATAAAGTTGGATTTCCAAATCTAAGAGCACCACAGATAATTAGAAAACCCAAGCATCAAATCAACTCAGGATGCAAAACTCACTACATTATAATATAAGAAATGCAAAGAATCAAGATAATATATTCCCCCCCAAATTATAAATCCATAAGAAATGACCCCCAATGAGACTGTTAGATGAAATGCCTGACAATGATTTTAAAAAATGATTTTATCTATACTCAAAGAAATCAAAGAATAAATCAAAGGAATCAAAGGAGAAAACAAAGGAATTAAAGAAGAAAACAAACTTCTGTAGGAATTTCAAGAGAACACAGGAAACAAGCTTAATGAAATAAGGAAGGCATTACTAGACATGAGTAAGGAAATAGAAATAGTAACAGAAAACCAGGAAGAAATACTAGCACTGGAAAACACAGTAGGTCAAATAAACAACTCTATTGAAAGTCTCACCAGTAGAATGGATGGAGCAGAGAACAGAATATCTAAACTAGAAGACCAGGTGGCAGATCTAATACAGTCCAACAAAGAGAAAGACAAGCTATTAGGAAGGTATGAATGGGAATTTCAAGATAACTGGGACACTATAAAAAGATCAAACATAAGAATTCAGGTTATAGTAGAAGGACAAGAATTCCAATCCAAAGGCATAGTAGGGGTTTTCAACAAAATCATACAAGAAAAATTTCCCCAAATTAGGAAAGAAATGACAATGCAGATACAGGAAGCTTTTAGAACACCAGACAGAAAAATCCTGGAAAGAACCTCTCATTGCAATGCTATAATTAAACTACTAAACACGCAAACCAAAGAAAATATATTGAAAACAGATAGAGAGAAAAAGCAAGTCATTTTCAAAGGGAAGCCCACCAGGATAACAGCAGATTACACAACACAAAATTTAAAAGCCAGAAGGGCTTAGAATGATGTATTCCAAGTTCTGAAAGATAACAACAGACAACCAAGATGACTTTATCCTGCAAATCTATGTATCCAAATTGAAGGACAAATAAGGATATTCCACAACAAAAGCAGGCTAAAGGAATTTATGACAACTAAGCCAGCTCTACAGAATATACTTGAAGGAATCCTGCACACTGAAGAGAGAGAAAAACATACACACAAGGAAACAGGACAAAATAAACCATACTCAAATAACAGTTAAATCAAATGAGTAAAGGGAAAACAGGAAGCACTACAAAACAAGAAGAATGACAAGAATAAACACATACCTTTCAATAATAACTCAATATCAATGGCCTCAATGTCCCAACCAAAAGATACAGGCTTGAAGGTTAGATTAAAAGGCAGGATTCTGCCAGGTGTGGTGGCACATGCCTTTAATCCCAGCACTTGGGAGGATTGTCATGAGTTTGAGGCCACCCTGAGAATACAGAGTGAATTCTAGGTCAGCCTGGGCCATAGTAAGACTCTACCTCAAAAAAACAAAAAAATAAAATAAAATAAAAAATAAAAGGCAGGATCCTCCTGTATGTTGCCTCTAGGAAATTCATCTCTCAATAAAAGACAGACACTGTCTTAGGGTGAAAGGATGGAAAATGATATTTCAAGCAAATGGGCCTAGGAAACAAACAGGGGTTGCTTTCCTAATATATGACAGGATAGACTTCAAACTAACATTAGTGAGGAAAGCTAAAGAAGGTCACTTTATACTGATTAAAGGAACACTCCAACAGGAGGACATTACAATTCTAAATGTATATGCACCTAACATGGGGGCTCCCAATTTCATCAAATAAACACTATTAGACATAAGGTCACAAATAACACCAAACACAATTGTAGTTGGTAACTTCAATATCCCAGTCTCATCAATTGACATGTCATCCCAGCAAAAAATAAAGAGAGACATCTGGATGAAATGATGTCATGGAACAAATGTATCTAACAGGTATCTATAGAATATTCCACCCAAATCCTGCAGAATATGCATTTTTCTCTTCAGCACATGGAACATTGTCCAAAGTAGAACATATATTAGGACACAAAGAAAATCTTAACAAATACAGGAAAACAGAAACAATCCCTTATACTCTATCTGACCACAATGGGATTAAACTACATATCAGCAACAACAACAACAACAACAAAAAAATACAGAGCAAACAGAAATTCATGGAGACTAAACAGTAGACTATTTAATGATGAATGGGTCATTGAAGAAAACAAAGATGAAATCAATACATTCATAGAATCAAATGATGATGAGAACACAACATACCAAAACCTTTGGGACACAATGAAGCCAGTCCTAAGAGGGAAATTTATAGCTCTAAGTGCCTCTATTAAGAAATTAGAATGATTGAAAGTAAACAACTTAATGCTTCATGTTAATGCCTTGGAAAAAGAAGAACAAGACAAACCAGAAATCACTAGATGGGAAGAAATAATGAAAATCTAAAAGAAATAGATGGTTGCCTTGATTCATATAACCTACCAAAATTAAATCAAGATGAGATAAATCATTTAAATAGACCCATAACAAGTATGGACATACAAGCTGTTATAAAAAGAATCCCAACTAAAAATAGTCCAGGCCCACATGGATTCACTGGTGAATTTTACCAGACCTTCATGGAAGGTCATCATGGAAGAACTAACACCACTGCTTCTCAAACTTTTCCATAAAATGGAAAAGGAAGCAATTCTACCAAACTCCTTCTACGAAGCCAGCACCACTGTGATAGCAAAACTGGACAATGGCAGAAAAACAAAACAAAACAAAACAAAACAAAACAAAACAAAACAAAAATAAAGACCAATTTCCCTCATGAACATAGATGCAGAAATTCTGAACCAAATATTGGCAAACAGAAAACAAGAATATAGCCAAAAGATTATTCATCCTAAGTAGGCTTGATCCCAGAGATGCAGGGATAGTTCAACATATGCATAATTGATAAACATAATACACTGCATAAATGGTCTGAAGGACAAAAATCACATGATCATTTCAATAGATGCAGAAAAGGCATTATACAAAATCCAACATCCCTTCATGGTAAAAGTCCTACAGAAACTGGGAATAGAAGGAACATATCTCAATATAATAAAAGCTGTTTATGACAACCCTACAGCTATCATAATACTAAATGGGGAAAATATGAATCTTTTCCACTAACTTCAGGAACAAGACAAGGGTGTCTACTGCCCCCACTTTTATTTAATATAGTACTGGAAGTCTTAGCTATAGCAATAAGGCAAGAGACCCTCCTAAAATGGATACAAATTGGAAAGGAAGAGATCAAATTATCATTATTTGCAGATTAAATGATTCTATTATATTCATAAAGGACCCTAAGGACTCTACCAGCAAATTGTTAGAGCTTAAAATACTTTTAGCAATGTAGCAGGATACAAACACACAGAAATGAGTAGCTTTCCTATATACTAACCAAAACATGCAGAGAATGAAATCATGGAATCTCTCCCATTCATTCACAATTGCCTCAAAAATAATAATAATAAAGTACCTTGGAATAAACCTAACCAAGGAAGTGAAGAATCTCTACAATGAGAACTTTAAAAACACTCATGTGAGAAATTGCAGAAGACACTAGGATTGAATGACATCTCATGTTCTTTGATTGGAAGAATCCATATTGTGAAAATTTCAATCTTACCAAAAGAAATCTACACATTTAATGCAATCCCCATTAAAATACCAATGGCATTCTTCACAGAAATAGAAAAAACAGTCCAAAAATTCATTTGGAATAATAAAATACCTGAAATGGCCAAAACAATTTTAAGCAACAAAAATAAGGCTGGTGGTATCACCATATCTGATTTTAAGCTATATTACAAATCCATAGTAACAAAAACAGCATTTTACTGGTGTAAAAACAGACACATAAATCAATGGAACAGAATAGAGGACTCAGGTGTTAATCCAAGTAGCTACAGCCATCAGATTTTCGACAAAAATGCCAAAAATATTCAGTGGAGAAAAGACAGCCTCTTCAACAAGTGGTGCTAGGAAAACTGGATATCTATATGTAGAAGGATGAAAATAGATCCTTGTCTTTCTCCATGCACAAGAATCGAGTCCAAATGAATCAGGGACCTTCATATTAGACCTGAAAATCTGAAAGTGATAGAGTAAAATGTAGGGGAAACCCTTCAACCTATTGTCATAATGAATGACTTTCTGAATATAACCTCAATTGCTCAGAAATAAAACCACTAATCAACCACTGGTATATCATGAAATTACAAAGCTTTCATACAGCAAAGGACACTGAATGGAGCAAAGAGACAAGCCACAGAATTGAAGAAACTCTTTGCCACCTATACATCTGACAGAGGGATAAACATCCAGAATTTACAAAGAACTCAAAAAACAGAACATTAAGAAATCAAGCAACTCAATTAAAAAATGGACTATTGGGCCAGGCGTGGTGGCACATGCCTTTAATCCCAGCACTTGGGAGGCAGAGGTAGGAGGATCACCATGAGTTCGAGGCCACCCTGAGACTACATAGTGAATTACAGATCAGCGTGGACTAGAGCGAGACCCTTCATCAAAAACACACAAACAAACAAACAAACAAACAAACAAACAAACAAACAAACAAAAAAGGGCTATTGGGCTTAAGACATGGCTTAGCCATTAAGGCACATGCCTGTGAAACCTAAGTACCAAGGTTCGATTCTCTAGGTCCCATGTAAGCCAGATGCACATGGTGGCACATGCATCTGGAGTTCATTTGCAGTAGCTTTAAGCCCTGGCACACCAATTCTCACATTCTCACACATTTTCTCTCTACCGCTCTGTCTTAAATAAATAAATAAATAAATAAATAAATAAATAAATAAATATCTAAAGAATGGGCTAGGGAACTAAACAGAGAATTCTCAAAAGAAGAAATACAGATGACATTAAAAACATCTAAAAAAGTGTTCTACATCCTTAGCTATCAGGGAAATGCAAATTTAAACTACTTTGAGCCAGGTGTGGTGGCTCACACCTTTAATCCCAGCACTCAGGAGGCAGAGGTAGGTGGATTGCCATGAGTTAGAGGCCAGCCTGAGACTACAGAGTGAATTCCAGGTCAGCCTGAGCTAGAGTGAAACCCTACCTCAAAAATAAAAAAAAGTACTTTGAGATTCCATCTCACTCCTGTCAGAATGGTAGCCATCAAGAAAACAAATGACAATAAATTTTGGCAAAGATGCAGAAAAAGGGGATCCCTTCTACACTGTTAGTGGCAATGTAATCTGGTCCAGCCATTGTGGAAATCAGTGTGTAAGTTTTTGAGACAGCTAAAAATAGATTTACCATATCATCTAGCTATAGCACTCCTAGGCATATATCCTAATGACTCTTCTCACTACCTTAGAGATACTTGCACAACCATGTTTATTGCTGCTGTATTCACAATAGCTAGGAAATGGAACCAGCCTAGATGACCGTCAATAGATGAATGGATAATAAAGATGTGGTACATTTACATAATGGCATTTTATTCAGCAGTAAAGAAAAATGAAATTGTGAAATTTGCTTGGAAATTAATGGATCTGGAAAGGATTATACTAAGTGAGTTAACCCAGGCCTAGAAAGCCAAACATTGCATGTTCTCTCTCATGTGGATCCTAGCTACAAATGTTTAAACTTGTGTGTGAGCTGGAACCAAAAATCAGTAACAGAGAAAGCTAGAAAAAGATAAGCTAAAAAAAAAGCTATAAGGGATGAAGGAGAAGGAAGGGATGGTATTGTATATGAAAATAGAAGAATAGATGGCAGGGAGTTGAATGGCCCAAGGGAGGCCAAGAGAAGAGATTGAATAAAAGAAGGGTGGGGAGAGTCGATCAAAATTAAAGATATTCTGAATAAGACATATTAAAGCCTACTTTTTTGGGTAATGGCACATCCAAAAGCCATAGATTGTTACTACAAAATTTTCAGTGCTAAAGATGGGATACCTTCCAGTGAGTTGTTGGCCTATGTTGCCTTCAAAACATGATAGGCTATTTGCCAAGGCCTTCGGTTTCCCATGAAAAAAAGATGTTAAGACCCTATTGCTGACTACTTCACATACTTGGGCAGTAAGATCACTGAGAAAACAAGCTGGGGCTGAGGTGAAAACCTCCTCCCTGTAAACCAACCAATTGAATGCTGGAAAACTGCATGCAGCTCTATGGGAGACAGAAGTCATCAGCAGTGAAAACAGTGGACTCTGGAAACCTCAAATTTGGTCAGATAGGCCACTTGACCCAACTGGTGCAATAGTGTAATGTCTGCTCTTGGGGAATCCAACTGCTCTCTAATTGGACTGGAGACCCACTCAATAGGAAGGAATACATTCCTAGTATTGAAAACCTAATCAATAGCCTATGGCATGGGAGGTCATAAGCCTTAGGGGTATTAAGCCTGGTCTTGTCTAGTTAAATGCATATATTATGCTCATCAAATTGCACTGTAATGAGTACTTTCAATGTCCATATTCATATATTAATGCTACTCTCACTTTTGGTTAGAGAAGCTTCTCTTTTCAGATGATGGTGACCATTGGAATGACCAAAAGGCAACATAATTCTGAGAAGAAGTGTCAAAGTAGTATCCAGTACTTAAACATCTCTATCATATCCTCCGAGGCTCAGTGTCCATTGTGGAGGAGGTGGCAGAAAGAATGTAAGAGTTAAAGGAAGGGTACGACTCCTTACAATGCAACTGTCCTGACAGAAATTGGCTTCAATATCCATGACGTTGCCATGCCTTGCAATACCTTCACAAGACCCTCATAATAGGGGAAAAAGATGATGACATCAAAATAAAAGAGAGACTAATGGAGAGAGGGAGAGGTATGATGGAGAGTGAAGTTGTGAAGGAAAATGTGGGGGAGGGGAGGGAATTATCATGGTTTATTGTAAGTATGGAAGTTGTCAATAAATAAAATTATACATTAAAATAAATAAATAAATAAATAAATAAACAAACAAACAAATAAATTCTCAAGACATGCTATCTCCTCCAAAGGAAATCCTCATACTCAAAACAATTATCCTTCTCTGAAAGAAAACTGGTCCTCTGAACTCTCCAATTTCTGAAGTCCAATGACTGACTTGTTTATGTTTTCAGTTCTGAAAGTGTGTAGGTTACCCAGTAATTTTTTTAGTTGTTACAACAATGAACCTTAATGTTTTATTTATTTATTTATTTATTTATTTATTTATTTATTTATTTATTTTTATTTGATTTGATTTGATTTGATTTGATTTTTGGTTTTTCTGAGGTAGGGTCTCACTCCAGCTCAGTCTGACCTGGAATTCACTATGTAGTCTCAGGGTGGCCTTGAACCCATGGCAATCCTCCTACCTCTGCCTCTTAAGTGCTGGGATTAAAGGCATGCACCACCATGCCTGGCTTTGTTTTATTTATTTTTAGCATACTGCATATTGGTCATATTCTCATCATGTTGCTCTCTGATGTTCCCTCTGCCCCCCTATTCCATTAAGGATCCTCCTCAGTGGGGTTTCAGTATTCACTGAGTGCATATGTGTGGGTGTAGAATTCTTCAGAAAACTCCTTCCCACCCTGTGGCTCATACAATCCTTTCACCTTTTATTGCACAATGTTTCCTTAGTCTAGAATGGCATGCCATAAGTCTCCTTTAGTGTTGACCTCTCAGCAGCCTAAGATTTTTTACTTTGATGAGTTTTGAGTCTCCTGAGTGTCCACTTAAATTTTCCTGACAGAGGTTCTCAGGCTAGCACTGAGAATGTGGTAAGGGCCCTGTTGCAGTCAGGTTCACATTGTTGACAGAAATTACCCAACCAAGAGCAGCTTTTGGGAAAAAAAGTGGTTTATTTTGGTTTACAGACTTGAGGGGACACTCCAGAATGGCAGGGAAAATGACGACATGATCAGAGGGTGGACATCACTCCCTGACCTACATAAGGAACAGGAGAGTGTGCCAAACACTGGCATAGGGAAACTAGCTATAACACCCATAAGCCCACCCCTGACAATACACCACTTTCAGGAGGCTTTAATTCTCAAATCTTATTCAGCTAGGAACCTAGTATTCAGAACACCTAAGTTTATGGGGAGAGACCTGAATCAAACCACCACATTCTGCCCCTGGCCCCCATAAGCTCATAACCATGCACAATTTAAAATCCAATGCATTAATCCAATTTTTAAAGTCCCCATATTTTTTATCAACCCTAATGATGTTCAAACATTCCCACAGTCCAAGGTCTTTTAACTGAGCCATAATACCAAAAATATCCCCCCCAAAACCCATAATAGCACAGAATAAACATTCACACTGCAAAAGATGGCACTGGGCATAGCAAAGAAATATTCAACCAATATAAGATTTAAAACAACCAGGGCAAACATCAAAGTCTGTAGTTCCAAGTCCAACAACTCTAACTAGTGATAAGTCTCCAAGTCCAATAATTCAAACCAGCAACAGGTCTCTGGAATTCCAATTCTTCCCCTCCAGCTAGGCTTACTCTCAGTTGTAGAAAACTTCATCTGGGGCTGGCGGCTTTCCTTAGCAGCCATCTCATGGTCCTGACATCTCCACTGTGTCTCCATTGCAACCCAAGGTTCATCTTCATGTCTCCATCAGGTTTCCATGCAGGCATCCAGCAAACCTGCTTCACACTGCCCATGGCCATTTCCAAAACACAAGATTGCATTACAACTCAATTACCCTCTCATTTCTGCATTTCTTGTACTCCACAATACCAGGTAGGGTGCCAATTTGTTAATCCCAGGGGTAATAAAGCAGACTTGGAAGAACAGGACACTCCTTGAGCTCACACGTCCCTTCAAAAGAATCTATATTCTTCCTGTTGCCCCAGTGCAGGTCAGCTGCCCCAATCTCAAAGGTTGTAATCTCTCATATAATTGCAGCTGAAGGGGAAGAAATTTCACCTCAAAGATTTTATTTCTGTGTTATTTCCCTCTGATCACAGCAGTCTGTTTCTATGCAATGCAACCCTGTACAACTTCTCAGGACATGGCCATAACAGCAAACCTCTCACACAAACTGCTTCTAGCCCAGTCCAGGCAAAGGTCCTTTTCACCCTCACAAGCCACACTTCACACTCCATAGTTCTTACTGCATTCAGGTCTTGCAACTCTGACCAGAAGAATCCATCAAGCTGTACATACAGCACTGAAAGGTATCTCTTAGGCCAGAGTTTCAAACCCTTCTACATTACTCTTAAAAATCAGCTCCAAAAGGCCAAAGCTATACTGTCAGGTGTCTAGCAGCAACTGACACCACTCCTCAGTACCAACATTACTGTTGCAGTCAGGTTTAAATTTCTGGCAGAAATCATGCAACCAAGAGCAGCTTTGGGGGACAAAATGGTTTATTTTGGCTTATAGACTGGAGGAGACACCCCAGGATGGCAGGGATAACAACGACATGAGCAGAGGGTGGTTATCACCCTCTGGTCCATGTAAAGTGGACAACAGGAACAGGAGAGTGGGCCAAACACTAGCATGGGGACACTGGCTATAGCACCCATAAGTCTGACTCCAATAATACACTGCCTCCATGAGGCTTTAATTCCCAAATATCCATCAGCTGGGAACCTAGCACTCAGAACACCTAAGTTTATGGGGGACACCTGAATCAAACCATCAC
The DNA here is from genome assembly GCA_036365145.1 of Orientallactaga sibirica. Taxonomy (NCBI): domain Eukaryota; kingdom Metazoa; phylum Chordata; class Mammalia; order Rodentia; family Dipodidae; genus Orientallactaga; species Orientallactaga sibirica. The sequence goes on from JAEOAD010002517.1 coordinate 4,155,199, forward strand.
AAGCCCTCTCAGAATAAAAAGAAAAGAGCTGCATGTGTATGTGCACATGATGAACTAGGAGCCCAGAACATTCCCAGGAGCCAAAAATAGTATATTACTGTTTAAGAGAGATTGTCATAGTAGGACACTGAGGAACTAAATAAAAGAAAAGAAAGAAACATCTGTAATTCTCTGTTACACTTGAGTCTACATGACTGTTGTAATTGGTTTCTCATTGCTGGGACAAAGCATCCAAACAAAAGCAGCTGATGGGAGGGAAGGATTTGTTTTGGCTTAGTCTCAAGGGAAAGCTTTTTGATGGCCTGTAAAATCTTGGCATAAGCAGAGGGTGGACATCACTTCTTCTGCCACAGAAGGTGGAAAATAGCAGCAGGAGAGTAAGTTGAACTCTGGCAAGGAGGGAGCTGGCTATAATATCCCTAAACCTGACCCCAACAACATACCCCATCCAGTAAGTCTCCCTTTTCCAAGTTGCCAGCTAGGAACAAAGCATTCAGAACATGTGAGCTTATGGGGGACATCTGATTAAAACCCATTCCATATGACATTACACCACATCTCCTCTGTAACATACTTCCTCCCCCGCTCTCCTCTGCCCTGTAAGCATTATGGTAAATCTTGCCTTTTAGGGTAGCAAACTGCTTAGAAACTTCAAAGTAACCAATTAAAAAATATGTATTACCATATATGGGACACAAAAAGACAAGAGTGTACATAAGGCAATGCCACACTACATTCATTCAGGGATCAGCTTTTACATATGAATCACTGAGTCTGTCTTTACACAAACTTCTTCCTGGCATATGACGTCTTGAGTGTCCCATATCTTTGTATTGCCACCTGAAACAAGAGCAGCACTCATATTTAGTCTGCCACTTCCTCTGTAATGTTTCCTGGGCTTGTGTGATACAGATGACTAGTTTCATGCTTGGATGTTGGTTTTCTTTTCTTGGCATACTGATGGAACTTAGGTCTCCTTGGTATTCACAGCAATATTTAAAAATCAGATTTTCACTGGGTGTGGTGGCACACACCTTTAATCCTAGCACTCAGGAGGAAGAGGTAGGAGGATCACCTAGAATTTGAGGCCACCCTGAACACATAGTGAATTCCAGGACAGCCTGAGCTAGACTGAGACCCTACCTCAGAAAAAAAAAAAGAAAAGAAAATCAGATTTTTCTAAACAAGAGTGAGAGCTGCATGGATCAAAAGGGTTAAACATAAACATTTAGAAAACTTTTTGATGGGCATACTCTCTCCTTTTATCTAAGGAACAGTGGGACCCTCCCTTCAGGGTCTATAACTTCTGACTTGGTTCTCAGTAATGGGTATGAATCTCCTCCCACTGTGTGGGTCTAATGTCCAAACAGAGAGCAATTGGTTACTGTAATAGCCTGTGTGCCACTGTTGCACAGGTGTGTGCATCATGCCTGGCTAGTTGATTTTGTCGTAGGCAGAATCCACTGCTTGTTCATACTGTTGCTAACCATTCTCCTCCAGGAGCTCCCAAAATACTTTCCAGCACTACAAGAGCTAGCAAGTCGGAAGCTGGCTTCTATCTCAGTTCCAGAATGATTTCTTGATGTCCAGCAACTGCAGCCTGTGGTGTTTTTGGCAATAAGGTCTTACCATTTAGGTCTTATGGGTAAATAAGTGCTATGGCATTGGCCTGAATTGTTTTGGGGCCTTTTGGGCCTCCATGACTAACAAGTCACTTGGGTGGGGGAAGAGTAACCTCATTCATTAGGGTACTGGAACTTACCAGCAACAGCCTATGGTTTTATATGGTTTTATGCTACAGCTTTCTCCTCTCCTTACAGGATATTTGTACCCAAAATATCTTCCTTTATTATTAAGACATTATTATTATTATTATTATTATTATTATTATTATTATTATGGTTTTTTGAGGTAGGGTCTTGCTCTAGTCCAGGCTGACCTGGAATTCACTATATAGTCTCAGGCTGGCCTAAAACTCATAGTGATCATCCTATCTAGGCCTCCCAAGTGCTGGGATTAAAGGTGTGCGCCACCATGCCTGGCAAGAGTTATATCTTTTAATTAGCTAGCCAAGAGGAAGGTATCTAAGGTATTGACTCATGCCATTGTTATTTTGTCAATTTCTTCATCTCACCCTTTCTTCCTGCAGTCCCCTCAAGACCTCATGATTATCCCCTGTAATCTGTACCTCTACTTGCCTATATGATATCCTCCATTCATACTAGCTGCTCCTCTCCCCAAGCCTCATTTTTGTTTCCTTGATAGTGCTACTGATGCTCATTACAATTTATAATGAAACCAAGCTGTTCCATGTTAGGAACTACATATGATAGAGAACATTCAATGTTTGCCTTTCTGAATTTGTATGACATGACTTAGTATGATTTTTATCCAAGGACATCCATTTTCCTGCAAATTTCATTATTTCATTTTCTCTTATATCTGAGAATTCCACTGTGTATATATACTGTCAGTTTATGGGCATTGGGGTTGATTCCATTTCTTAGATATGGTGAATAGAGTAGCAATAAATATGGCTGAACAAGTGTCTCTATAGTAAAAAAGAATAAGTCTTTAGGGTATATGCTCAAGAATGCAATAACTGGATCAAATAGATCTATATTTAGATGTGTTTTTGAGGTAGGGTATCATTGTAGCCCAGGATGATCTTGAAGTCACTAGGTAGTCCTAGGCTGGCCTCAAACTCGTGGTGATCCTCCTACCTGTGCCTCCCAAGTATTGGGATGAAAGGCATGAGACACCACACCTGGCTTAATTTTAGATTGTTGAGGAGTCTTCATACTGATTTCCATAGTGGCTGCGCAAGTTTATACTCCCAACAACAGTGGATAAGGGTTCATCTTTCCCAACATGCTCACCAGCATTGGTTGTCATTTGATATTTTGATGATAACCATTATGACTGGAGTGAAATAAATCTCAAAATAGTTTTAATTTGCATTTCTTTAGGAGGTAAAGATGTTGAACATCTTTTTAGATGTTTATTGGATATTTTCTTCCTTTGAGAACTCTTTTTAGTTCCCTGTCTTGGTTTTTTTTTTTTTTTTGAGTGGTTGTTTAATTTTCTGATTGTTTAGTGTTTGAGTTCTTTGTATATTTTAGATATTAAACCACTGTTGGATGCATAGCTAGCAAAGATTTCCATTTTGTAGGTTTTCTATCGACTCTGTTGTTAGTTTGCTTATGTGCACAACAGCTTTTTAGTTTCGTGAGATTCCAGTGGTTGAGGGTTTGTCTAAATCTCTGGGCTACTGGGGTCTTATTCAGAAAGTCTTTCCCTATGCTTATATCTTAGAGTGTTATCCTACTTTTCTTCTAGTCATTTTAGATTTTCAGGTTTTAAACTGAGGTACTGGATCCATTTAAAGTTGATTCATGTGCAGGGTAAAAGAAGAGGAAGAGGGTTTAGAGTCTTTCACATGTGATTATCCAGTTTCTCCAGCACCATTTGTTGAAAATACTATCTTTCCTCCAGTGTGTGTTTTTGGCCTCTTTGTTAAACATAGGTAGTTATAGTTACTAGAACTTATTCCTGGATCTCTTATTCTATTTCATTGATCTATGTGTCTGGTTTTTGTGCCAGTACCATGCTTTTTTCATCACTATGGATTTGTAGTACATATTGAAATCAGGTATGGTGATACCACCAGTAGTATTCTTTTTTTGCTAAGGATATTTTTGACTCTCTAAGACTTTTTGTAGTTTCATCTAAATTTTTGTGTGGATTTTAAGATTTATTAGTACATATAACAGTTTTCAAAACTTATATATGACAGCAAAAATAAAAATTACTGACCCTTCCAGTTGAGACAAAAGTGTTACATTCTGTGGCAGGAAGTAATTTAATGCTGTTGGTAAAGAAACATAAAAGGTACAAAGCCCATCATCACCTTGTTCATGCTGATTTACCTGAAGGTCATACACCTACAATGAATAGTAAATAATGAAGTAAAAATAAAGGGAAATGAGGGCTGGAGGTTGGAGCTCACTGCTTGAGCATGTGCTTGTCACATATGAGATCCTAGGCTCACTGCCCAGTATCAAGGAAGAGGAGGAGGAGAAGAAAAGAACTGTCAGAACAACAGGAGCAGGCAGAGACATAAAAAGATCTTGATCTACTGGCTGGAACGATGCCTTATGGTTAAGGTGCCTGCCTGCTAAGCCTAAGAACACAGGTTCCAATCTCCAAGTCCCATGTTTAGCCAGATGCAAAGTGACACAAGGACGCAATGCTCACTTGCCCACAAGGGGGCAAACTCATCCGGAGTTCATTCACAGCTGCTGAGAGTCTGCTGGCATGCCTCTATCTGTCTTCCTCTTCCTCTCCCTCTCTCTCTATGTCTCTCTCCAAAAAAAAAAAAAAAAAAATCTCTACTGAGCTTTCTTTCCCTTTCTTTACATTTTTTACATTTGTGTGATAATCCCAGAATTAACTAACTTGAAAGAACAACTCACTAGTACTTTTAAAAATAAGGTCCAGTATCTTAATAAAATTCAGATCTTGTGTACAACTGAAGAACTAGTTTGAGCTTGGCATTTTGATGGCATGCCTATAATCCCAGCAACGGGAGACGAGGTGGCATCATGAGTTCCAAGCTAGCCTAGGCTATGCAGTAAAACCCTGTCTCAAAACAAATCAACCCACCCACCCTTTTCCCATTTTGTTATTTCTTCATCTAATCAGGTGCTTAAATAATTATGAATCTTTGGATATTTTACATATAGAAAAAAATCACTCAAAAGTTCTTATGGATTCATGAATACTTCAGATCAAAGAGGCTTTAATGGCATCAGATGACAAGTATGTCCCAGTCTAGAATATCATATAACTTTCATTATTCTCACATCAGAAAGTTAATATTTGTCAAGTTAAGGTTTCAGTTTTTAATATTAGCAACCTCCTGATTTCTGATTAATAGATGATTATTTTATAGCCTCCCCCATTTCTTTTATTTTATTGCTTATATTGTGTCAAGACTAGTTACTGTTATTAATAAATGTGGCAATGTCTAAAAATATTTTGGAATAAGGACAAGGTATTGTTCTCATACAGGCTTTTGTAAACAATCTTAGCTGGATTAAGAATGTGGCCTTGGGGCTGGAGAGATGGCTTAGTGGTTAAGGCGCCTGCCTCCTAGGCCTAAGAACGCTGGTTCCAATCTCCAGCTGTTCCAATCTCCAGGTCCCACATTTAGCCAGATGCAAAGTGACGCAAGGGTGCAATGCCACACTTTCCCACAAGGAGGCGCAGCACGCATCTGGATTTCATTCACAGCAACTGAGAGACTGCTGGCGCGCCCATCTCTGTCTCCCTCTCCTCTCTGTCTATCTCTCTCTGTGTCTCTCTCCAAAAATAAATAAAATAATAAAATAATAATAATAAAAAAAAAGAATGTGGCCTTGGGCTGGAGAGATGGCTTAGTGGTTAAGGTGCATGCCTGCGAAGCCTAAGGACCCTGGTTCAATTCTCCAGGTCCCACATAAGCCAGATGCACATGTTGGTACATGCACTGGATTTCGTTTGCAGTGGCTAAAGGCCCTGGAGTGCCCATTCTTACACTTTCTCTCTCTCTCTCTTTCTCAAATTCTCAAATAAATAAATAAATAAATAAATATTTTAAAAAAGAATGTAGCCTCAACACAGAATTCTTTATTTTGTCCACACAGCACAGCAAAAACATCCCCAACAATATATAAACCTACATATAAAATATAGAGTATCTTCAATATTTTTCTTATATGGCAGCACAATAGCATATGCAAGAGAAAGTACTGTGAATGGGACAAGGAAAAACTGATTTGGACAATGACCTAGTTAGTCAGCTATTATAACCATTCGAAGACCAAGTAAAAATTAATTTGAGTTAGTAAAGCAGTATTAAAAGAGAGCCTATAAAGCTGGGATATACATACCTCATTCTCATTCCTGGAAATTTCATTCAGAGCCTGACTCTGCTCCATCATGCTTCTTTGCCTTTTGAATGGTACTATAAAGGTACAGGAAATGCCTGCCCAATGTCATTTTTACCACAAAAAAATCATAAGGGCTTAAGAAAAGAATATTATGAATTCCAGAAGTATTTACCTCAAATTTTAAGAACGCCTACCATAAATACTTCCAAAACAATAGGGTTCATAATACCCTGAAATATGAGTAAATATCCACTCAGACCATTTTCATATTGTTTACTAATTTTCTTGTGTACCCTTTCTTATCTTAAAAGTCCAAAACCATCTGATTTCTTCTTTATCTAATGACTGATTGCTAGTCCACTTTTAAAACTGGAAGGAAGGACTACCATATGTTAAGTTATTCTCAAAAGTCTCATAGTTTCTATTCTGCTTCAATATTATGTTATTATAATATACATACAGAAGCAATGTCTCAGTTATGAAAAATAAAAAAATCAGTTTCTAGGCTTATAAAGTGAAAAAGGAATTTTTTCTAATCCTTTTTTGTTTAAAAATTAAATTTAAATGTACAAGACCAAGCACAGGCACTTCCGAAATAAAAACAAAATGAAGCCAAATCACAAAATTACTCAATAGGTATAGATGACAGCTCTGATTTGGGGGGCTCATCTCTGGTCGCCTCAGCACAGGCATTGATCTTTGGCTGCTCTTGAACAACTTCTTCCTTTTCTGTGAGACCACCAAGAGACCCCAAGGGGAAAGTGGTCTCACAGTTCTGGGTTGAGGAGACCTGTGAAATTACAGGCATTTAAACAGGGGAGTTGATTTCAAAACCAAGTTCTCCAAGATCATACTACACAAGGGTCTCATCTTGCTTCTAGTTTAAGTAGGCCAGTACTAAGAAATCACTGCTCTGGAAGTAGTTTGCTATCTCTGATGCTTCACGGTTCAGACTCCTCAGGTGCATGATTAAATTTCCAGAGTTGGTGAATATGGCACCACATGTTTTGCCCTTCTAAATCCAAGGCTTGTGGATAATGTTCTGGGAAACCCTCATATGGTGTTTATATTCCCCAAAGGAAGTCAAAGTGGCACTATGTATCTGGCATTGGAAACGGCGTTTACCTTCATGCTTTAGGCATGCATATTTAGGGAGTAAGCCCTGGTGAACTTTTTCCCACAGCAGTCACACTGAAATGGTTTAATTCCAGAGTGTGTAAGCATGTGCTGTTTTAGGTTTTGAATACAAGAGAATCACACCCCACAGGTTGGACACTGAAAAAGTCTGTCTGGACATTTTGGACTTGGTCCTTCTGTACTGCTGGTAGAAGGAGCAATGTAGAGTTGGTAGAGGTACTGAACATTTTCCAATCCGTCATCATCTGCATGAGTATTAGTGCTAGAGGTGTTTTGAAGAGTAGGCAACCCCTCTGTAACACCTTCATCTACTGAGCCTATGAAGACTGTGGACTAATCAGAAGGTCCTCTTGGACTTGCTCACTTCCTGCACTGTCTGCGGATCACTCCCTGAGCTCTGAGATACAGACAGGCTGGGATACTTCTTTATGCACTGAATCTCTCTACTTTGATGTGGATATCTTCTTCGGTACCCAGACGCTGGGTAATTTTTTATGCTTTCACAAATCACATAATCTGCCATTTTTCTACCTGCCTCAGATGGACCAGGTAATTCTAAAGTCTGAATTTTCTGCCTGCTTAGATTTCTCAGGCTGAATTCTTTGGTCAATTCGGAAAGAGAAAGTCCAGGAAAAAGCTAAAGAAGAAGCCCCTGGCTCGTTTCTATCTTTTGCATAGGAAGTTGAAGAATTCAACACCTGGGGAGAGCTTGTTTGTGTACTACACTTTAGTGGACTCTCGGGAGACCTAAAGATGTAGCTTTTGCGTTTTCCCCGGGATTCTCAGTAGACAGGAATGGTTCTTTCTACTGCAATGCACTCAGAAGACACTGGAGAAATGCTTCCATCTTGAGACGTAAAATTGCAGTTAGAATTATTTTCTTGCTTAGCATCTAGAACTTTTCTGGTTGGTTATTGGGTGTATTCCATAAAATACTTGATTTTATGAACTTTGAGCAGGTAGCAGACATTACATACAGCTAAACATTTGCATATAGCTGGCCACAGCAAGAACATAGATAATATTTTCTGTGTTAATTGACAGAGCGGCTGTGTAAGCATATTGTAAAACAGATATTAAGCCAGTCATCCAACACATTTATGGTCTCATCCTCTGCTTGGCCTTGCAAAAGATAGCTCTGCAAGCTGCTAGTACCACCTTGTGGCCCTGAAGATTTTGTCCGGGACATGGATAGGGATAGTGATATCACAAAAATGTCCATCATTTCGCAACATATTTAGTTTTCCAAGCATTTCCTTGCTGTGGGAGGAGGAGCTATGAGTAAACGTCTTCACACCCATCTTTTCCTGCCTCTTCTTCAGATACTCTTCAAAGTTCAAATGAATCTGAGATGTCCTGAGGGCGTGGAGGATGTGGAGACTGGAGGCCTCTGCTGCTGCTCCTCCTGCCCTCCAGCCAGGCTGGGGCAGCAGGGCTGCAGCGACACCTGGGGAGGGGCGGAGTGCAGTGCGCGCCCGTGCGCCTAGGCCCTTGAGCAGCCTGGGACTAGGACATGGCGGATAGCGAGGATGGAGAGCGCTGGCGCGGGGAGGGGAGACCCTGAGCTCCCACAGGGGCCAAGGCAGGAACGAAGGGCCCCGCGGGTGGCTGTTGGCCAGGCAGGTGCTGGTTGGCCTCGTCTAAATTTTGAATCTGACTTTTTCTGTTTCTCTGAAGAATGATACTGGAATTTTGATTGAAATTTATTGAATTTGTATATTGCATTTGTTAGGATGACCATTTTCACAAGATTATTGCTTCCAACCCAGAAGCAGGAGAGATCTTTCCGACTTGTCATGTATTCCTCAATTTCTTTCTTCAGGTTTTAATATTTTCATTACAGTGGTCTTTCACTTCCTTGGTTAGGGATATTTCAAGATATTATTTTTTTAAGTTGTGGGGAGTAAAACCCTGGTCCTTAGGCTATACAGGCAAGCGCCTTCACTGATAAGCCTTGGTTTCAGTCCAAGATATTTAATTTTTGCAGCTATTGTAAATGGGGCTGTTTCTCTGTTCTTTCTCTATGTTTGTCATTGGTATATTCAAAAGCTACTTATGTGTTGATTTTATATTCTGCCATTTTGTTGGAAAAATATATCAGCTCTGGGAATATTTTTGTTGGAGTCTTTGGTTCACTTATGTATAGAATCATACCATTTGCAAATAAAGCTAGTTTGACTTATTCTTTTCCAGTTTTTATCCTTTTTATTTTTTCTCTTATCTGATTGCTTGAGCTATGACTTCAAATACTATGTTAAGTAGCACAAAGGAGAATGGGCACTCCCTTTGTTCAAACATTAGTGGGATTGATTGAATTTTTCTCACATTTAGTATAGCTCAGGCCTTTGGTTTATAATATATAGCCCTTATTATGTTGAGATATGATACCTCAATCCCTAGTCTCCAGTATTTTTTATTTTTTAAAATATTTATTTATGAGAGAGAGAGAGAGAGAGATGCATGCATCCCCTTGTGCATCTGGCTTACATGGGTTCTGGAGAATTGAACCTCTATCCTTTGGCTTTGCAGGCAAATGCCTTAACCGCTAAGCCATCTCTCCAATATTTTAATTAGAGAGGGATATTACATTTTGTGGAAGGTGTTGTCTACATTGATTGAAATGATCATGTGTTATCTGTTCCTAACTCTATTTTTGTGATGAATGTAATTCATCAATTTCCATATGTTCACCATCCTTACATCCCTGGATGAAACCTACTTGACTGAGGTGATGATGCTTTTGATGTTTTCTTTGATATGGTTTATAAGATTTTATTTATTTATTTTTGGTTTTTCGAGATAGGGTCTCACTCTAGCCCAGGCTGACCTGGAATTCTTTATGTAGTCTCAGGGTGGCCTAGAACTCACAGCTATTCTCCTATTTCTGCCTTTCAAGTGCTGAGATTAAAGGTGTGTGCCACCACACTCAGCTTGGTTTGTAAGAATTTTTTTAATTTTTTAATTATTTTTTATTTATTTTTGGAGAGAGACACAGAGAGAGACAGACAGAGAGGGAGAAGGAGACAGAGATGGGTGTGCCAGCAGTCTCTCAGCTGCTGTAAACAAAATCCAGATGCATGCACCCTCTTGTGGGAAAGTGTGGCATTGCACCCTTCCATCACTTTGCATCTGGCTAAACGTGGGACCTGGAGATTGGAACCGCTGGAGATTGGAACCAGCGTTCTTAGGCTTAGCAGGCAGGCGCCTTAACCACTAAGCCATCTCTCCAGCCCGGTTTGTAAGAATTTTATTGATAAATTTTGCATCTAAATCCATAGGAATTTGGTCTATAATTTTCTTTTTGTTTCTCTGGATTTGCTGTTATTGTAATTATTGCTTCATAGTAGAAGTCAGGGAGCATTCCCTCCTTTTCTATTTTGTGAAATAACTTGAAAAGAAGTTGTTTTAGGACACTATAAAGGTTTGGAAGATTTTGGCAGTGAATCTCTCTGTGCCTAGGCTATTTTTGGTTGGGAGGCTTTTAATTACTCCTTCATTGTCTTCAACTGTCATAGATTTATTTAGGCAATTTGTATCTTCTGGGTTAGTTTTGGTAGGTAACCTGATTCAAGAAATTCATCCATTGCTTCCACACTGTCTAATTGTGTGAAATATAGAATTTTGAAATATGTACTAATGATTCTCCCAATTTCATTGGTAACATCACCTTTTACATCTCTAATCTTGCTGATTAGATTCTTCTCACTGTCTCTCTCCCCGCTCCCCTCTCTTTCTTGCACATGCATCTAATCTGTTTGGTTATCATTCCTCAGTATTGGAACCAAGGATTTTCAGCATTCCAGTGTGAACTGAAGACCAGTGCCTCTCCAGAAAGCCTCTGGGCTTTCAATGCTGGATTAGTGGAACTGCTGAGGCATCCAGCCATGTAGACTGATCAGCTACCAGGTTCTCTTACTATGAAGCTTGCAGACTGCTATTTTTGGACTATTGTAAACTAAGCCAATAAATTCCTTTTATAATAGAATTCATTCTACCCATTCTGTTCTTCTAGAGGACCCAGACTAATACAACACTTAGAACTCATAGTTAAATTATATAAATCCAAATGTATATCTCCAAAAATGCTGTTTTTCCATGAGAAGCCTTTGTTTACTAATTTTACTGATATTTACAAAAATGGTTTACACACAGAAATTTTATGTCTTATCTTTTACTAAATGAGATATTTAAAACTTATGGGTAAGTTATATCCAAATGCTAGGTTTATGTGTTTCCATAGATGGAACCTTTAGTTTGTTTGATAAAACATCTGCTTCTCTGTTTATAATGATAAGATTTCTTAAACTATTGTTCTGCTCTTACCAACTTTTAGAAAAATGGCTTACAAAGATTTTATGTTTTATCCTTTTACTAACTGAAACTTCTAACCTGTATGCTTACATCATATCTACCTGCTAAGTTTGTAAGTTTTCATATTCAGTAAATCTGGTATTTGATTTAACACCTGAGTCTTTACTTGCAGTATAAGGTTTTGTTAACTATTGCTCTGCTCTTAAATGGTTCCTTATTAGGAGTAGTCCTGTTTAATTGATTAAAAATTTATTTTAACAGACAAAAAATTGGGCCCAATTGTACAAAATTTTATGGTTCCTATGGTTAAATAAGCAAAGAATAACCAAAGCTTGTAGCTTTTTCAGCTTGACATACTTCCATTAACTGTTCTAAATCTCAGAACTTTAGTCTGTACCAAGTAAGTAAAACTTTTAGGTCATCTCTCTTAAAAATGATTAAGAATACTTAAGCCTGATAATGAAAAACTTCAAAGAAGGTTAATTTCTTAAATTCTTTCATTTTTAAATATGATTTTAAATTGTACAAGATATTTAAAATGTTGTTAAATAACAACTTTTATACTTCATTCTTTAATTAAGCCAACATTCTTAAGATTCTTTCATGTTTATACTAGTTTCTTATATTTCCTACCTTATCTACACCAGATCTTCATATTTCTAGAAATTTCAGCTAACTCTTCTTATCCAAACCACAAATGCTTTCTTGCCTTCTACAGAGTTCTTATTTCCTCACCTACTGCCTATGGTAGTTATTGTTTTCACCTGTAAATATAATGCTCCTATTATATGTCTTACAAACAAAATTATATACATACAGAGATAGAAATAGATGCCAGATCATAATAGTTAATAGATTTAATATTTTCCAGGAATTTCTGTCTTAATGGCTCTGCTTATTATCCGTCTCCTGAAATGCTACCTCTCTGTATACTCAACATAATCTGTAACAGACTCTAAGAGAAAACCTCCTATGTAGGACAATAGCTTGCCATGTGAACAAAGTGTAACATGTGGTTTGTCAAAATGGGAACTAAAGCCTGAGATTCAAAGCCACACCTGTGTCACTAGAAATTCAGTGATGGACTCTAGCAATAGTTGAGATTTAAATGTTGCAGGTCCAAAGCCAAATTTACTTTGGGACTCCATTATCCTTTTAATATTTTTAAAGCTATTTTTATTTCTTTGCAAATAGAGATAAGGAGAAGGGAGGCAGACAGAAATAATGGGCATGCCAGGGCCTCCAGTCCCTGCAAATGAACTCCAGACACATGTGTCACTTTGTGCATCTGGCTGTGTACTGGGGAATCAAACTCAGGTCTTTAGGGTTTGCAAGCAAGTGCCTTAACTACTGAGCCATCTCTCCAGTCCCGATATTAGCCTTTTATTAGCTTATTATTTTTGTATGTGACTACATCTCTGTGACTCAATATTTAATTGTTTTGGGTTCTAGCCCCCCAGACATATTCTTATTAAGCTAGACCTATGCAAGAAATTGCTTATTTCCCCTGAGGCATCATTCATTCTCTTATATGTCATGGGCCCCTCATGTTGCTAATTTTTCTGCTTTCCAATTTCTTAAGTATAAACATCTCTCAGAGAATGCCAATTTAGCTTCCTATTTGCCTGCTTATGCAGTATATTTCATCAGATCCAGTTCCAAATGCTTTCAAAAATACCTGTTTTTACTCCCTTGACACCATTCTTGATTCTTATAGGTCCCTATCTAGTCTTCTGCTAACATCCAGATCACCTCAACTTGCTGCATGGACTTCTTTGTTCTGCTGATGCCTCCAACACAACTCTGCCCCATTTTAGCTCAAAGAAGGTTAAAATATGATCATGCCACCTTTGAGACTTCATAGGTCTCATTCCTCCAAAAGAACTCAACAGGTGGCCCAACCAGCCTGGTTCCTCTCTCTGAAACCCCAGGCCACACTTCTGTATATCTCCAAGGCCCTTTCCTTGCAGGGCAGCTGCCCCTTCCTTAAAGGTTAGATAAGCTTTGTATTACCTGTTTTTTTTTTTTTATTTCTCTCTGTGTCTGTCTTTGTTTCCCTTTTCTCACTGTGCATGTATTTTCTTCCTCTCTCTCCCTTCTATTCTCATTCATGCCCTCTCGCCACACTCCTCCCCCCTTCTCCTTCTGTTCAGATTTTCTTCTTCACCTTCCACTCCCTTTTTGGAGCTTCCTTTTTCTTCCATCTCTTTTGTGGCTTGGCTCCTCTGCTAGGGATTTCAGAGTTTCCTATTCCATGGAGCATTACAACTGGGCCAGCCCCTGGCATGGGAAGCTACCACCACTCTTGCCAGGGAGATATATTCCCCCAAAGTTTGTGATTGACCCCCCTCTTTCCTTTCAGCCCAACCCAGTGTTCCCCTCTTCCTCTGGCTCTGGACCCTCCTACCTCATGATGTAAAATAAAGCACACTACCCTAAGAAACCTGGGGGCTTAGAGACATCTATCTCCTGAACCCTGATATCTTGAAACCCTGCTTCCAAGAGCCCCAGATGGCAGCATAAGACTATTCAAATTCTTCTCTAGCAATTTTTAAACTTGACATAAATTTAAAAACTTCTTTTCTTTCTGTGGTATTTGGTGATAAACATGAGTTCAGGGCTGAGTGGCCTGGGCCACCTGAGATAAAACCTATTTAAAACAACGGAAAACTCAGAGCAGAATAGAGACAAGAAACACACAAATATGGTTTTTAGATTTAGTCATCTTAGACCCTCCTATGATTTGGTTAATTGAGCTAAATACTATCTTTTGCTCAAGGTTTTGTTTTTGTTATTAGCAATCTGAATACTGTAAATGACAGGGTTCTAATGGAACTATAAACTATAAAGTTATTCACATATAAATATGTAGTAGTTTTACTTTCATAAATATGAATCATATTTACTTATAGATTTTATACTTATGAATTATCCTACTCACTAAAATTTATTTTTAATACCCATTAAAACTCACTATGCTGTCTTGCTCATCTGTGAACATGGAGAGAGGATGAAGGCTTGATTCTCCCAACACACATTCCCAGGTCGTGTTATACAAGGTTCCATTCAGCTTCCTTGTTTTTGCTTCCATACTGAAAACAAGTGTCCTTTCCACAGTGTATGTAGTAGCTGTTGTTGGTGGTGGTAGTGCTGAGATTTGCCTGATTAATATGGCCCTCCAGCATAACAGTGCAGTTGTTCCTAAAAGCAAGGAGGCTAGCATGTGACTTGGAGGGAAATATGTGTTAGATAAAGTTCATTTAGAAAGGAATTACATGTTCTGGAAAGATGTCTTAGTGGTTAAGGCACTTGCCTGTGAAATCTAAGGACCCAGGTTTGACTCCCCAGAATTCACGTAAGCCAGATGCACAAGATGACACATGCACATAAGGTCACACATGTACATGAGGTGGCACATGTGTCTGGAGTTCAATTGCAGTGGCTAGAGGCCCTGGTATGCCAATTCTCTCTCTTTCTCTCTTTTTTTTTAAAGATATTTTTATTTATTTATTTATTTTATCTGACAGAGAGAAGGGAGGGAGGAGAGAGAGAGAGAAAGAGAGAGGGAGGGAGGGAGAAAATGGGCATGCCAGGGCCTCTAGCCACTGCAAATGAACTCCAGACACATGCGCCCCTTGTGCATCTGGCTAAAGTGGGTACTGGAGAATTGAATCTGGGTCCTTTGGCTTTGCAGGCAAACGCCTTAACCAGTGAGCCATCCCTCCAGCCCTCTCTTTCTCTCTTTATCTCTCTCTCATGCTCTGTCTCATAAAAAATAAAGAAAGAAAGACATTACAGTGCTGTTGGCTATGTCTTCAAAATTAATCAGTAATATATATTAAGTAATTTATCTTTAACAAAAACATACATAAAATAAGGCTTAATACTGATTAATTGACAAAGTGTTATGCTAGCTTTGCAGCAAATTTCTTACATATTTTTCCAGGAGCAATGTCTCAGAATTTGCTAATATGATATGAAGTAGGACATGCTATCATAAAAGAAAGCATCACTACACATTAGTAGCATATTGTTACCTCACTTGCAAAATTAATATCATTTACTAAGGTGATCACAGACCCATACTATATATATATATATACACACACACATACATACATACATACATATACATACATACATACATATATGTGTGTATACACACACACACACACACACACACACACACACACACACATATATCTGGAGAAAAGCCATTTGTCTAGAATGAAGAGTAGTTACGGTATGTTTCAGGCTTGAGGGAGAGCTTAGTTGGTAAAATGCTTGTCTTACAAGCACCAGGACCTTAGTTCTATCCCTAGAAAACACCTTAACTTGTTTTTAAAAAGCTAGGCATGGTTATACACACTTGTAATCCCAGTGCTGGGGAGGTGGAGACATGTGAATCCCTGGGGCTTACTGGCCAGCTAGTGTAACATAATTTGGCAAGTTCTAGGCCCGTGAGAGGCCCTGTCTCAAAAAAAAGTGGATGGCACCTGAAGAACAACACCTGAGGTTGTCCTTTGGCCTACACACACACACACACACACACACACTCACACACACATATACACACCAGTGTACACATATATGAATATGGACATGTACCTCAAAAGATTTAAAATATATTACTATTGTAACATTTTTGTGACTGCATCTGCTCATTTAATGTATTTATAAGGTTACATAAGACAGAATTCAGTTGTGTAAAAGAATGAACCAGGAATAATATATCTCCTTCTCCACCCACTGTCCAGCATGGAATGCAGTAAATGTGATAGATATTGTATACCAACATTCACTGCTCAGGTTGCCCATGGGACCTAACTCTGGCAACTGAAGTAGAGAGGGCCTACTATGGCTTGGATGTTGCATGTTCCCCTCAGGTTTAGGAGTTGGGTGCTTGGTCCTCAGTGAAGATACTGGGAGACAGAGAGAATGTTGAGAAATGGAAGCTGGGTGTGGTCATGGGTCATGCATGTCTTTAATCCCAGCATTTGGAGGCTGAGGTAGGATGATTGCTGTGAGTTTGAGGCTAGCCTGGGAATACAGAGTGAATTCCAGGTCATCCTACATTATAATGAGACCGTACCTTGAAAAAAAAAAAAAAAAGAACAAAAAGGAAAAAGAAACTGAGCCAAGTGGTGGGGGGGTCATTAAGTGAATTCTGATATAGGAATGGGTATAACCCCAGAGTTCTCTAGCTTTCTATTTGGCTATGTGATGTCTTGAACAAGTGGACATTTTAACCATTTGCCAAGGGGTCCTCATCAGAGCTGTCACTGTGCTATTTAGATTTTCAATTTCCAAGCTGTGAGCTAAATACACTTCTTATAAAATTAGCTTGCCTTGGGTATTTTATTATAGCAATAATATAGTGCTATTGGTGTCACCTTGAATTCTGTATAACTGATCAGCTTTATCGAGAAGAAGATGTGCATAGCAAATAAACATCTGAAATGATGTTACAGATTTATTAGCAATGAGATAATACAAATGATAACCATAACAATGATTCCATTTCACTTCAATATTATGGGGAAATACTAGACTGAGCTTGCTAAATGCTGCAGAAAATGTTAAGAATAAAAGTACAACATCTTTAGAGCAGAAAATTTTAATTATTTTTGAAGGTTTGACATTATCTACTAAAGTTGAAGATATTTATTGTAGTAGTTTGAATGTGAATGCATGTCCCACATAGCCTGAGGTATTTTTGGTTAAGCTTGCAACTTGAGTCTCCAGCAGCCTGCTGGAGGAGGTGTCACTAGGGCAGATCTTGTAGTCTAGCCCTACCAGATATATAAAGAGCAGTTTGAGTTCTGGTTGTTAATGTTTGCTAGCTCTTTGCTGGTGTCTCTCTGTTTGGATCTATGGAAGTGAGCCAACTTCTTCTGGCATTGATCATGTTTCCCCTGCATTCTATAAACCTGAAGTAAGTCCTTTCCTCCCATACTCTGATTCTGGTTGGATGTTTGTCCAGCAAAATGAAGGTAGCATTCATACTTTGCAACTTAGCAATTCCTCTTTAAAGAAATATATCCTAAATCACTCAGATACATGTGGCCAGAGACAGATACAATAAAATTTTCTGTATTTTAGTTTTCATAAAAAATATAGAAACAAGGCTGAAGAGATGACTTAGTGCTTGAGATGCTTGCCTGCAAAGCCTAAGGACCCAGATTTGACTTCCCAGAACCCACATAAGCCAGACGAACAAGATGACACATGTGTACAAGGTGGTACACACATCTGGAGTTCGATTGTAGTAGCTAGAGGTTTTACCATGCCATTTCTCTCTCTTCTCTCTCTCTCATAAAAATATATAAATATCAAAACAACTTTATTCACTAAGAGGAAAATGCATGCATGAATTATAAGATAGCCAGAAGATAAGATTTGGCACAGTAATGATAATAAATGACCATGTAAACTGAGCCAAGTCTCCAAAATAGTGTTGAGTGAAACACACTCACATAATCACATACTGAATTTGGATAGTTGATTAAAGTTTATATGCCTAGTTTAGAAATCTGGATAGAGAATAAACTATAAAATATGAATGAAAATTATATCATCAAATTATATGTTTGCTTATTGCTTTCATGGAGTTTATCAGAAAGAAGAGTGAATGTTTGAGGAACTTCACCTTTGTGAGTTTTTCAAGAATAATTTAAAGTGTGGGATCTCAGTGAAGCTAGATGACAGAATGTAAACATTTGTTGCAATTATTTTGCATGGGTCTGAATGCTTCACATATTTAATAATTTAAAATTAGTGCATATTAAAAATCATCATTGTAGTCTTGGATCTGAAAGTAGTCTCCAAGGGGCCTAAGTTACCATGGGCATCTAAGTACTGGAGCTAAATTGAAGGTGTATGTGAGGAAATGTTGGTCTGGCACAGGAAGAGTTCCAATTGGGCCATTGTTTTCCCTTTAAGAGCTACAGTTATTAGGAAGTTAAAGTTAAAGGCTATTATCAAATGCCATGAGACCTCTAAAAGTTTCAAAGTGTGTTCAGTATATCTACTTCAATTGCTACATTAAACAATATATATATATATATAAAATATATGGCATATGGCATCTGGAAGTAAATTTTACATGTACCTAAAATGAAAATTTTTACTTTAATTCCCTCTCTGTATATTTAGTTGTATAAGGCATATTTAAGGTATATATATTTCATAAATTAATTAATCTATACATGTGATTTACAAACATTAGTTTATCTCCTGTGATTTTAGTTCAGGATTGAGTTCAGTTCTGTGTGATTGTGTGTCATGGCTGTGCAATGGGATCAGTGTCTCAGCCTCCTTATAAGTTCTCCATTGTTCAGGATTGTTTACAAGAAAATTCTTTCCCAAAGCAATACTAGAAAAGATGGGTAGTCCATCTGTTTATAGAATAAACCCATTAGAAAAATATTAAAAGAGAAAATTTGAAATTAATTACCATAAAGAGAATTGATCTGTTGGAACACATGGCTTCCCCACTAAAAGAATTTCACAGACAATTTCAACTAATCATTTAATCTTTAATTATAATTACATTCCAATATTTCATAACATAGATAAGAAAGAAAACCTTCCAAATCCTTTATACAAATTCAATGATTTAATGGCACAAAAAACTTTGCAAAGAATATATTAAGCAAAACACTGTGGGTTATTCTACTAATAACAGAATGATCCTAACATGATCATATTTAAGCAATGTAGAGTCAAATAACATGTGCATTTAAATATGAGTTAGAAATTACATATTTAGGTTTTTTCAAAACCAGTAATAGGACAATATATGGAATATGATATAATTTTTATTCAGGTGTTGTGAATTGTTTCACATACAGTCATATTTTTTCTTCAACATTATTATTTTTATGTACTATCCTGGATGTATGGAGCATTATATAGTTTTTCTTTACCTGGAAGCTCAGTATTTTTGATGTTTACACTTTATGTGTGTATGTGTATGTAGTGTGTATGTGTATGTATGTGTATGTTGATATGCATGTAGGAGCATGTGTATGTGAGTATGTATGCATGTGGTCATCAAAACTGAATGCTGGCTGTTTTTCTCTATTGCAGCTCCACCTTAATTTTATGATACTGTTACTGAATCCAGAACTCACTAATTCAGCTATACTACCTAGCCAGCATGCCCCAGAATCCTTCTTGCTCTGCCTCCCCAGTGCTGGGATTACAGGTGCATACCACCATACTTAGCTTTTGTGTGGTTCTGGGGATCCAAACTCAGGTCCTCATGCTTGCATGGCAAGCACTTTACACACTGAACCATCTATGCAGACCCAATTTTTACACTTTTGCAGAAAAGAAAAGTTATCAGTATGTCTTAAGAACCTATATTAATTCAATATTTTAATTTCTTGTCAACTACAATGAGCGTGTGTGGTAGTTTGAATTGATGGCCCCCAATATATTCAGTGTTTTATTCGTTTATAGTTTGCATCTGCAGCCACCTTACTGGAGGCAGTGTCTTTGGGCGGATCTTAAGGTGTGTAGGGGGTTTAGGATTTCAATGTAAAGTTATGGAAAGTGTGCCTCACTACACTTCTTGAGGTATGCTGTGCTGTGTGGCTTTTGGCTTTTGGCTTCTCTCTCTCTGCTTGGACCTGTGAAGGCAGGCCATCTTTAATAAATATCTCTTCCTCCATAACTGTGCCTGATCTGGAAGTTCATCTCAGTGAACCTGAAGCTGTCTGCTACAGCATGACTTTACCTACTTTTGACTGGTTCTCCTGATCTTTAGAACTTTAATGTTATACACTAAAGAGTGAAATTTTATGTTGTATATTATTTTTCGAGATATCTATCAATATTTTAATAACTTGGTATTTACAATGGCTTATCATAATCTCTCATGTCTCCTCTAGTGCAGATATGCAAATGGCTAGCCTTTTTACATCCATGTTACTCCCATTTTACTCATTCTTGTCTAATAATTATGTTAATTATTATTTTCCATAATCAATTTGAAGATAGTATTCTATTTTCCTCTCAAATATCCTACAATCTCCACATATTTCAGTTAGTGAATTCTCAACTGTCTTCTCTCTTTGGAGTCTACTTCTTCACTGCATCACATGGTAGCAGCTTCTAGTGTAGCACTTCACCAAGAGTGTATGAGCATCTGTCATTGTTATGTGGCGACTCATTGCACCAATTTAAATTGAAATGCCTTCATCTTGGATGTTAGAAGGCATTATACTAATTGCTAAAGATGTTATAATGTACTCTCTAAAATCAAATTTTTATTTCACTCATTGGACAATAGCTTCAGAGTCTTTGAAAATACATGGCACCTACTTGCCATGGATCCAACGTGTACATGTTTATAGAGTCTCTTTAAATGTCAGTTCAAATTAATTATTATTTCCCATCATCATCTTGAAGATAGTATTCTGTTTCCCTCTCATATCTACTACAATCTCATGTTTCAGCTATCCTGTCACTCCATTATTGAATTCTTGGGGAGCTGGAGATATGGTTTAGTGATTAAGGTGCTTGCCTACAAAGTCTAAGGACTCATGTTAGATTCCCCACTACCCACATAATCCAGATGCACAAGGTAGTGCATGTGTTTGGAGTTCGTTTGCAGTAGCCAGAGACCTGGTGGGCCATTCTCTCCTTCCCTCCTCTCTATCTTTCAAGTAAATAAATAAAATATTTATAAAAAGAATCTACTCTGGGCTGGAGAGATGGCTTAGGGGTTAAGGCGCCTGCCTCCTAAGGCTAAGAATGCTGGTTCCAATCTCCAGCAGTTCCAATCTCCAGGTCCCACATTTAGCCAGATGCAAAGTGACACAAGGGTGCAATGCCGCACTTGATCACAAGAGGGCGCATGCATCTGGATTTCATTCTCAGTAGCTGAGACACTGCTGGTGCCCCCATCTCTGTCTTCCTCTCTCTCTCTCTCTCTCTCTCTGTGTCTCTCTCCAAAAAATAAAAAAATAAAGAAAAAAGAAAAAAAGAACATACTTAAAAAAAAAAAAGAATCTACTCTTAAGAGTAATCTTAAATATAATGTCTTCCAAAATCTTATGTCAAATAGACCTCTCACAATACACATAATAAAGCTTTTGGTGAGGCATGGAGAGATGGCTTAGCAGTTAAGATGCATGCCTGTAAAGCCTAAGAACCCATGTTTGACTCTCCAGGTCCCACATAAGCAAGATGCAAGGTGACACAAGGCCTCACATGTACACTAGGTAGCATACACGTCTGGAGTTTGATGACAGTGGCAAGAGACCCTGATGTGCTAATTCTCTCCTACTCTTGCTTTTTCTCATAAAAAAGGCCAGTCTGCAGTCTGTTGGGCATGTCTCAAAAAAAAAAAGCCCCTTTTATTGAAACTGACATACATGAAAAGCTCAGAGCTTTAAATTAAATCCAACAGCAAAACTTCTTGATAATTTAAATGACCAGAAAGTTAAAAATAATCAGATAGACTAGTTGAGAGTAGTAGACTTAAGAAAGCTTATTTTAGCATAGAAATTTTATCTTTTTCTAGTGATATTAATTAATTTAAAATTAAATATTCCTCACATGCAATAGGAGGAATAATATATTAGATAAATCTCAAACCAAGAAAGACATGGATTCTCGTGACTTTTGCATTGTCTCTTCCATCAGCACTGTACTGCGGTAAGGTGCATAATTAAGTGCCATGCACAGGTAATGTTGCCATTGCATGACAAAAATCACTGTAGCTTTTGTTACTGTTTTGGCTCCAGGGACCTGAAAATGCTATCAGCTTGTTCTTTGATTAGAGTTGATTCCTCAGACAAACTTATTGAAATAGGGAGATTTAAATATCATATATTTCCAATGGCATAAATGATTGTACTAAAATGCATGACACATACTCATAAAACTATATAGCATCGGGCTGGAGAGA